>JAKFHU010001700.1:0-1290549 GCA_023783475.1 Daubentonia madagascariensis
GAGGGGGCTCAGTGATGTGCAGGAGCCAGCCACGTGGATGTCTGCATCATGGCGGTCCACTGGATGCAGAGGCTATAAAATGGATGTGTTTGGCATGTGCAGGGACTAGGAGGTGGCTGGTGTCCTAGAGCCCACTCTTGTCCGGGTAGAGTGGGAGCAGGTGAGGAGCCAGACCACACACAGCCTGTGCACATTCATCATATGCAGGGGCACATCCTTGTCCACAGGGCTAGGGTCTGAACCCGGGTGGTGACCTTTTAGGTCCAGCCTTGCCAGTCTCTTGGCCTCTCTGAACCCCACTGTCCTCCTCTGCAGAGGCAGCTTTGTCTCCTTCACGTGGTGGTGAGGGTGCGTGGGAAACGCTGTGTCAGCTGCAAGTAGCTGTGTACACACATGTGAGCAGTTAGGGTTCTCTCTGTGTGCACCTGCCTCATGGCAGGTACAGGTGCCAGCTCAGGCCCAGGGTGGTTTCCATCCCTTCCAAGAACTCCGAGGACCCAGTACAGTTAAATCTAGACCCTCCAGGTCAGATTTTCCCTGTAGAGGTCACCTGGGCAGCACCGAGATTGGCCCTGACAAGTGGGTAGCACTGACTTAAGAGCCCTTGGCCAAGTCCCTGGCCTGGCAGGGCTGGTGTCAGGAGAGGTGTGTCGGTGGCTGCAGGGGTCAGGGAGCAGCCCCAGCCTCTGGGATCTCCTCTGTGGCAGGATCTCCCAGCGAGTAGAGCTGAGCCGGAGCCAGCTGCAGGCCATCGGGGAGAGGGTCTCCTTGGCCCAGGCCAAGATTGAGAAGATCAAGGGCAGCAAGAAGGCCATCAAGGTAGCCCACGTGGCCCTATGTCCATGGCTGGTGGGCAGTGCCTCCCTCTCCCCGTGTCTGAGGTTGCCAAGGTCCCTGCCCCGGCTGTCCAGCCAGACCTCGGGCTTTCTTCCTGCCCAGGGCCCAGCCCCAGCCCGCCTGCAGCCCACCCAGGCTGTTGGAGCCTCCGGACCCTCAGGCTGGCCCCTGTGTCCACAGGTATTCTCCAGCGCCAAGTACCCTGCTCCAGAGCGCCTACAGGAACACAGCTCCATCTTCACGGGCGCCCAGGACCCTGGCCTGCAGAGATGCCCGGGCTACAGGATCCAGAGCAAGCACCGCCCCCTGGATGGGCGGGCCCTGCAGGTCTGAGGGCCACCCCGGCCACATGCTGGGATGCCCACTGCTGGGGAGGGGCTCAGGGCAAACCCTGGGTTCTGTCCCCCAAGATGCTGCTGACTGGGATGGGGTTGGGGTCGCTTTGGCTGGCACTGCCATCTGCACACCTCTGTCACCCCCGCCCTCCCCAGGAGAAGCTGCAGTACTTCCCAGTGTGTGTGAGCACCACGCCACAGCCTGAGGATACAGCCAAGGAGGGGCTTGGGGCTCTTCCCAGCAACATCAGCTCCTCAGCTCCTTGCTGCTTTTCAACACCACTGAGAACCTGTATGTCCAGATGGTGGCAGGCCATGGGGCCTGGGGGGAGGCCTGCCTGGCTTAGTGGGGTCCCTGGGGGTGCAGACTCCAGCCAGCACGAGCACAAGGCTGGGAGCCAGGAGCTGACCATGGGGTTTTGGCTCGGGAGGCCTGGGAACCCCAGCATGCACCGTGCCCCCGAGGAAGTGGGAGATGTAGGTACAGACCACAGGCCTGGGACAGTCGACAGCCTGCCTGTCCCCACCCTGCCCCTGTAGATAAAAGAACTATGTCCTCCTGGACCCCCCTGGCTGGTGCTGTCACAAAGACCCATGTGATGCTGGGGGCAGAGACGGAGGAGAAGCTGTTCGATGCCCCCTTGTCCATCAGCAAGAGAGAGCAGCTGGAGCAGCAGGTGGGGAGGGTGGCATGGGGAGGGGAGGTGGGGCTACCCAGGCTCTTCTCCAGGCGAATCCCCCCAGCTCCATGGGGTGCGCACGAGGCCCCGCTGGCTGCCCCTACAGTCCCTGTCACTACTCACACGACCCCACCTAACGGTGCAGGTCCCAGAGAACTACTTCTATGTGCCAGACCTGGGCCAGGTGCCCGAGATCAACGTGCCATCCTACCTGCCCAACCTGCCCGGCATTGCGGATGACCTCACATACAGCGCAGACCTGGGCCCTGGCATTACTCCCTCTGCCCCTGGCACCATTCCAGAACTGCCCACCTTCCACACAGAGGTAGCTGAGCCTTTCAAGCCAGGTGAGCCGGGCACTGGGAAGGAGCTGGGCTAGGGAGCTCCCTGCTCTGCCACCTTCTTCCCTGGGCACCTCACAACTTTCTTACACTTCCCTTTCAGACCTAGAAGATGGGGTGCTAACAGCACCCCCACCTCCACCTCCCCCAGCTCCTGCAGCGCTGGTCAGCAGCCCCCCACCCCAGACCATGGCCCCTGCAGGCCAAGATGCCAGGGAGGACAGTGGCAGCAGCGTGTCTCCTTCAGGTGAGAGCAGTGCAGGGTGGGGGCTCTTTCTGAGGGTAGCTGTCTCTCATTTCTGGATACCTGAGGGATCTTTTGTAGGTGTGTTAAGTGGTCATAAATCCTACATTTTCACAGTAGTTCTCATTTCAAATATCTTGTTCCACAAGATTAAAATACTGGTTTTCAAGCTGTAGAGCTCTGGAATTCTGACCTCCAAGAATTGTGGGGCTCTGGGTCCCCCACCCCAGTTAAACCAGTGGAAGAAAGGGGTCTGCTAAAAAAAAATTGAAAACTACAGCAACAAAATATTCAGTGTCCCTGAAATTACAAGATTTCAGGTTTAACATTGTGTCTCCCAGTCTGTCGAAGATACAGAAACACACAGAAACCATTTGCTGGATCCCGTATCGCGTTGAGACACTGTCAGCACATGGATAACTCACAGGGCCCCCTTTGCAAGGGTGGCACCTGGTCACGGGGGTGGAGAGTTCAGGGAATGCCTGCACACAACACCCCTGTGCTCAGGCAGCTGCAAAGTCGGTGTCCAGGCCCTGTGTGGTCTCCGAAGGCCTGGCTGCACCACCTGCTTCCTCGTAAGAGGCGGCGCCTCCCCCCCAGCCAGGCTCTTGAGGTGATGCCTCTGGACATGAGCTTCACCTCCACCCCCACTGCAGGCTGGGCAGGGCCGTCCCACAGCCCAGCCCTTCCTCCTCCCACCTTCTCCCCTCCCAGCTCCAGTCCAGGGAGCTCCCAAGGAGGTGGCAGAGCCCTCCAGTGGCAGGGCCTCTCTGCTGGAGTCCATCCGCCAAGCTGGGGGGATAGGCAAGGCCAAGCTGCGCAGCGTCAAGGAGCGCAAGCTGGAGAAGCAGCAGCAGAAGGAGCAGGAACAAGGTGAGGGGACCCGCGGCTGCTGCAGTAGGAAGGGCTCCGAGCCAAAACACCACCTTCCCCTCCCACACCACTGGAGTCTACTGGGGTGCTCTCTGCCCACCCCCACGGGTGAGGCTCACACCCTAGCTGCTGTGCTTCCGCTAGGGCGCTGGCTGGAAGCCCCAGGCGGCCACCCCTGCAGTCCTCATCCCTCCTGCCTGGGCCACTGGCTCCTCCCTGGTTCAGGAGCCACTAGTGGAGCTTTCTTCTCTAAGTTCACCCAGCCCACATTAGGACAAAAGAGACTCTGCTGAGACTCTGCCAAGAGTTGCCCAAGGAAAAGGTCAGGTATTTTCAGACAGAGGACCTGCGAGTGAGCTTAGTCCTACTTCTGTAAGCCTCTTGAGCCTACAGAGGTTGTCTGCTGTGAACCCCAAACACTGGCATATGACGCCTGGGCACATGGCAGCAGTGTCCCGGCAGCCCACAGGCCTGCTGCTGATGTGCCCTGTGGCCCAGGGGGTTGCCTAACCTCTCTGGGCCAGTTTCTTCCCCTGTACAGTGTCTCCCAGGGTGGCTGTGAGAGTGCTCCTCAAATGTCACCATTGTCTTATTGGTGCCCAGTGCTGGGTCCAGGGACAGACTGAAGCTCCAAGAGCTCATGGTGAACACAATGGCCGTGGAGAACTGGGGAAGATCTCGGGGTGGATAGGGAGCCAGGAGGGCCCCTGTCACTGAACTCCCCCCGTTCCCCCTTGGCTTCTGTTTTGCAGTGAGGGCCACAAGCCAAGGTGGGGACCTGATGTCAGATCTCTTTAACAAGCTGGCCATGAGGCGCAAAGGTAGGAGGCACAGCTGCCTCCCCTGGGGTGGGTCTGGGGATGTCCTGCATCTCCCATATTCTCCTGCCTTTTCCTTCCTGCTTTTAAGTCTTGCGGGGGGGGGGGGGCAGGTAAAATGGTGCCCCCCTCTGACCTCCTCACTCTTTTCCCTCCCAGGGATCTCTGGGAAAGGACCTGGGTCAGGGGCCAGTGAGGGCCCAGGAGGTGCCTTCGCCCGAGTGTCAGACTCCATCCCGCCTCTGCCTCCGCCTCAGCAGCCGCAGGGAGAGGAGGACGAGGATGACTGGGAGTCCTAGGGGCCTGCACCATCCTTCCCCGACACCAGGCCCGGGCTGCTGCCCTCACACGGAGAGGCCTGGACCTTCCTCGAGGAGCAGGGAGGCTGGCTGCAGGCCACAGGGCTGCAAGTCCTACCCCCTCACCAGAGCACTCTTCTCTTCCCTGAAGAGACTTGGAGAGACAAGAGCAACGCGGACCAATAAAGAAGCTAACCAGAACTGAGCAGAAACCAACAGCATGCTTTTAACTAAGGAACAGGAGCCGTGCAGGGTGCATGTGTCTCCTCAGAGCCAGCGACTATCCTCCCACCCCGCAGGGCTCCAGGTGAAGGGGTCCCTTTCTCTGGGGTCACAAACAACAGAGGTGTAGTCAGCAGGGGCAGCTGTTGCAGACAGGAGGGAGGGCTATCTTCCTACAGAAAACAGCATCTCAGTGACAGCCGTGGGGTCTCTAAATAGTCACACTGAGACGCTAATGGCCCTTGGCATATTGCTGATGTCAGGGTAGAAAGTGTCTTGGAGTTTGCGCAAGTGGTTGAGAGAGAGGGAGGAACTGGAGCCATGCCAGGGAGGTGATACCTAGGAAGGGGTGAGGTGGCTGGGTACATTCAGGAGCCCCAGGGCCACCACCATCAGGGGCTGGAAATGGGGAACATTTTAAATTTAGAAGGGAGGGTCTAGAACAGTTCATTTTAACAAGAAAAGGCAGAGGCAGATGGGCCTAAGAAGGTGGACAAGGCGGAATTGCTGCAGGGGCGGCCCCCTTGCCATGCTAAATGGGAAGACAGAGCGATTCCAAGGAGGGGGTTGCCCTGGGATGGGCCCAAGGGTAGCCAGGACCCTGTTTCTTCAGATTAGCCCAGTTGTCTCCCATGGGCTTGTCTACCTGTGCTTGGACCCTGGCAGCATCCTGCATGCAACGCTCTCCCCCTGGGTGTCCCCTTCTCCGGTGGGCAGGGTGAAGGAAGGGCCTGGCGGTGGCAGTGGTATGGCTGTGTGTCAGGAAGAGGCAGACTTCTCCTGGTGAAACTGCAGGGACAGGAGAAGGCAGTGAGAAACCAGACCTTAGGGTAGGGGAGGCTCTCGGGGGGAGGGAAGAGGCAGGACCTTCCGCAGAACAGCAATGGCAGGACCAAAGGAGGCTGTGACCTCCACACGGTCTCGGATCCAGGCTGGCAACTTGGCCGGGACTGGGGGTCGGGCATAGCGCTGGTCCAGGAGCACTATGCTGGCAAAATCCCGCTGGTGCCTGATGGCCCTGCCTGCATGGGCACAAGCTGGAGCTTCCAGGCAGACCTGCCTCCCCCACACTACATCCCCACAGGGTCCCTCCACCCTTCCTCAGCCCTCATATGGGGACGGGGCAGGTGAGCCCCTCTTTCCTGCTACCGCATTCTCCACCCACCCACCTCGATAGCCAGCAGTGGTCCCGGGCTTACTTATGGACTGGTTGACAGCCTTCATGCAGTTTCTCCACCAAAGCCTTCCCGGGTCTCCTGGGCTGGGAAGGGTAAAGGAGACAACCTGTGAGGGCTGCTTCCTGCCTAGTGTCCCTGCTGTCCCTGGGAAAACACCCTGCCAGGCTTTAGAGCCAGACCAGGAGGCTTCAAGGGCCAATGCCAGCAGCAGGTGCCACAGGTGACACCACAGAGGAGATCAAGAGGATGTGGAGGTGCAGCCAGACCTCTGAGTGGACAGGAAACATGTGTCAGTGGGCCGTGCCATCTCAGCCTAGGATGACACTACCACCCCCACTGTCCTCTGGAATACTGGAGGCACTCACAAGGGTCTGATCCAAGTAGGCCATCTTCTCTTGTATCTCTAGAGACCTGATATTGGGGTAGGGCACACCCAGCATGACCACACACCTAGCGTGGAGATATGAGCAAGGGAGTGTGTCATTAGGCCCTGTTGGGTTCCTCACCCTGCGCCACCCATCATCTGCTATATTCTACCATTCCTTGGGCCTCCCCAGCTATGCTTGGTCGCTCTGCCACTCCCCACCTGTACCTTCCACCTGGAAAGGGTTTGCTCACTGTAGAGATCCAGTCTCGGCCAATGAATGGAATCCTGGGAAAGTTAAGGCCCAATTTCCCACCTGCTCTCCAAGGGCCAGATCGTGTTGGTGAAACACTACCCCCACCGCTGCAGGACGCTGAGCAGTCACAGCCTGACCACAGACTCAGATGGCAGCAGATCACAGCCAGGGGCCCAGCGGCCTGGAGTGCAGGGCAGCCAGTACCGCAGCCCCAGGAGATGAGAGGGGACCACTACTTACTGGCCTAGGCTGTGAGAGAAGTTGATCCCTTCAGTTATCCTTCCTCCAACCATGAGAGGAGCAGGACCCCTGTCACCTGGCCACTCCCCTGGCCACAGCACTGCAGGACAGACCCAGCCCAGAGTTGCTGAGCCACAGCTTGGATGTCACCTGAAATGTTTCCACCTATGATTCCCACATGGTCTCTGGACCTAAGCCTCAGAGTGACGCCTCTCACTTCAATGCACTTGGAATACTCCGCCAGCACCTGCTCCACCTGGTTTGCACTCTTGGGTTCCTGGAAAATCTGGAAGCAGACAGAGAATGTCTCTCAGAGATGGGTTCAGAGCTCTGGGTCTCAGGTCTGCTTCTGGCCCTGTTGTTCCAGCCAGGGGACCAAACAGCCTCACAGAGGTATGGGCTTTGGGGAAATCCTCTGTAGTCAGGGACTGGGAATGGTGGGCCTGAGGAAGCAGGAGAAGCCTAACTGTCCTGACTCCCTGAGCATGAGAAATCCCAGAAGAGCTCTGGGTGGCACCGTCCTCATGAGCAGGAGGTGCGGCTGAAGGGCCACTCACCTTCTTCCTGGTGCCCAGGCGGCCCAGCAGGCCACTCTTCTCCCAGTGGGCATGGACCTGGCGCTGGTATTCATAGGAGGGGAAGAAACAGACCACCCCTCCAGGAACCACATTGCACAGGTTACAGAGAATGCGACCTGCCTCGTGCATCTAAGGAAGGAAGAGAAAGAGCCCCCCCATGGAGCAGGCCCTGAAGTCTCCCCCATAAATGGCTTAACCTTGGGGTTCATAACCAAGGGCAGAGACCCACGATGTGACTACAGCCAGGGAGGATGACTTTGCCCAGTGATTCCCTGGGTAGGAATCAGAATGGAGTGTGCCACCCTCCCACCCAACCAGCTGCTGCTTTTGGTAACTACCTTTCTGACCTCTCCCAGTGCTAGTGCCCCAGAGGTAAGACTTCCCATTGCCATGGCACTGAGTACCCCCTTCTTCAATTCCCAGTGTCCTGATGGGCACCCTCTAAGACAGGTCAGGCACTGAACACCGAGCTATGCCCCTGGAGATGTGCCCCCAGAACTGCATCCCTGCCCAAGGCAGGGGAAGATTAACCACGGGGCAAGAGAAGCAAAGGAGATGAGCAGTTTCTCGTGCACTTTGTCCTAAAGGGATGCCGGGAGGTTTCCAGAAAGCTTATTTAGCGCAGAAGTGTCCACTCGGGGGGGGCCACAAGTCGTGGTCCAGACCCCGTATCCAGGCCCTGAAATCTGTGCCTGACCACAGGCCCCCAGCACCCGCTTCCGCACCAGGAAGGCCCCACTCTCCTTCCCTCGAGGGCCCTGGGAAGCGCTTGAGTGAAGGAGGAAGAGGTGAGAAGGACCTTCCAGAGGATGAAAAATAACCAGGAAAAATCTACACAAATGTGGCCCCATCTTGTCTTCCAGAAAGTTGCAAGCAGAAACGGGAGACATGGGTATATTCTCTCAGTCCCGCTCAGTGACTCTCTGGGGCTTGTGGGCCACGCTCAGGACTTACTGGGAGGCTGGAAGGTGAAGCGGCCAACAGCTGTTCGGCTGCTAGGAGCCTAGTTCAGGAGTTCTTAAAGCCTTTCTGCAGGGACAGGGAGGGCAGTCACAGACCTCTTGCCAACAGAACGATAACCACAGCGCCTACACACAACTCCTGCAAACAATTCCACCAGGACCCCCAGCCCTCTTCAGCCCATCCCAGACCCCTGACACTCTGGCATTTCTGAAATTCTCAGCTGGGGGCCTGAAACTAGCGGTGTCTGTTCATTCATTCAACTAGCTACTGAGCACACCATGATGCCAAACACTAGGTCAACCCTGGAAATAAGAAATTAAAAAGATGCAGATCGTGCCCTGAAGCAGCTCACAGCCCAGAGAGGGAGAGGCAGGGAAAACAGCAGCTAAAACACAAATGAGTCCATGAGCGAAACAGAGTGGCTGACACTAAGGCCACTGGGACAGCATCTGAGCCACCTTAAAGGAGGTGAAGACATCTGCCAAGGGAGGAGGGCAGGGCTCTGGCAAGAGGGAAGGGCACATGCAAATCCTCGGATACAACAGGGGAGGCCTGGCACACTTAAGAAAGGCCAGGGCAGCGGGGACGCTGGCGTCCGGAGGAGGGAGGCTGGAGGTGAAGTCACGGGCGTGGGTTATCCTTCACGACACTCGAGGGTTTCAGATCCTGGAGTCACCCTCCAGACAGACATGCACGGGCCTCGCCACTCCATGGGACAGGTGACGGGCTCCGGGGATCTGGGCCTCCTCTACGCATGCTGCCCAGCCCCAGGGTGAGGAGAACTTAGGCAGCGGGGGTCGGGGAGAGGAGACCAAGGCCTGGCCACTCCCCAGAGTCTCCACGCAGCGTGACACTGCCTGGACACGATGCCGGCCCCTCCCTGAGATGACACTCACCAGGCGCTTGGCTGCACCCTTGAGCTGGGCGTCATGATGGATGCGCTGCAGGCGTTCTTCTCGCTTCCTCCTCCGGATCTGCTGCTCCTAAAGGGTGAGGCAGCCATAAAGGAAACTCATGCAGGAAGCCCCGGCCTTTCCTGAACTGTCTGGGGACACTCAGCCGGTACCTCCGCACTCGGGCAGCTCTCCTTCCCCGCCAACACCCAAGGCTGCTGCGGCCTCCCCTCCCCAGGCCCTCAGCCTCCACAGCCCCAGCCTCACCGCTCAGGGCGGGCAGCCTGCAGCCTCCCTCCCACGGCCACGTGCTCTCAGTCACCCTCGTTCCTTAACTGAGTCTGCAGCCTCTGAACCACACTGCCAACGGCAACAGTTAGGCTCCTTTCCCAGGTGAGTGACAAATGGGAACCACCAGCCCCTTGTCTGGACAAGGCCTGTTGACATCAGCTGAGGAAAGTCAGCACAGGGGCCGCACCACTGCCTCAAGAAAGCTGAGGGACAGCCAGGAGGCACCGCAAAGGCAAAGACGAAAACATGCTCCCCGGGTCTCGGAATCGCCCCACAGTAACTGCTGAAGCCGTTTCCTTCATCGCTCCCCTTCTTCCTACCCCAGATCTCACCTTCAGTCGGTCCACCAGGTCCCTTTCCTCTTTCTTCTGCACAAACTGGGTAACCCAGTCCGGTTCTCCAGCAGGCCTCGGGGCGTCTGTGGTCTCTCCGCAGGAGGATGAGAGAAACGGGGGTGGGTCCTGCTCATCCCGAGAGGGGCCGGCTCCAGTTTCCAGGAGACGTGCCTCCTCTTGACGCCACTTCTGTTCAAAGTCACGGAGCCAGGAAAGGGCCCCACAAATAAGACTTAAGGACTTTCCCTGCAGGAGGAAAAATGATCTTCAGAAATAGAAGGAAAAAGGAAGCTTCCCAAATGATCTTTCCCCATTTTAATAAGGGCTCCAAAGAAGGTCTGGCTTTAAATATTAGAGGATGCTCTAAGACCACCCGAGGAAAGGAAAGGAAGGGAATTAGCTATAGAATAGCCAGTAAAAACAAGAGAAAGGAAGAAATAAAAACTGGGCCCAAGAAGCAGGAAAGAGCTTCTTTGTTTAACTATACAGCTCACTGTTCTGAAAAAAAAAATGTTTTTAAGTAGTTTATCAGCTTATACATAAATACTGCAAGTTAAATAATTAGAAGGTGAGAAATTAGATCAAGAGCCCCCCAAAAGAATTAAGGCTAAAAAATGTACAGCGGGAAATCCCATCTACTTGCCAAGGGGGAGCCACCCTGGCCTCTCAGCTTTCATGCAGCTGACGTGCAGACACAACATGATCAGTCACAGGAGTGCCAGTGTTTACTTTTTTTTTTTTTTTAAAGCAAACTGATCCCTGGGCAGCACACTACTCTTGGCTTAAAGACCAGAATTTTCCCTGTGGGCCCTTGTTATGGGTTGAGCTGTGTCCCCCACAATTCCTATATTGAAGTCCTAACCCCAGTGTCTCACCATGTCATCTTATTTGGACATAGGATCATTGCAGATGTAATCAGTTAAGATGAGGCCACTAGGGTGGGCCCTCGACCTTTATAAGGACTGGTATCCCTAGCACAAAGGGGAAATTTGGACACAGACATGCACTGAAGGGAGGGGATGTGATGGGACACAGGGAGGAGATGGCCACCCAGAAAACAAGGAAGGGGCCTGAGCAGATCCTTCCCTCACGAACTTCAGGAGGAACCAACCTTGCTCTTGCCTTCATCTCAGACTTCCAGCCTCCAGAGCAGTGAGAGGACATGTTTCTGTTGTTTAAGCCACTCAGTGTGTGAGCCTTTGTCACGGCAGCCTAGGAAACTAACACATTCTCCTAGAGAGGACACTGCAGTGAGACGCACCAGGCTGCTGCGTCTGGTGTCCAAAGGGTGGCTCAGTTCAGGTGAGTCTCTGGAGGAGCCAACACCTTCTGGTCCAGGGAGTCAGCTCCCTGAACCTGCTCAACCCAGAGGGGAGCTCAGGGTACCCAGGGCCAGGTGAAAAACAATATGTGTCTTGAGTCAGGGGTGGCAGCACAGCAGAGTGGTCCAGGCTGCCCAGGTGGCATCCTGGTTCCTCCACCTGCCAGCTCTGTGGCCTTGGGCTGAGCTCTCCAGGCTCGTTTGCATGTATGTAAAATGGGGATGATAAAAGCAGTGCCTTCCTCATAGATTGTTGCAGGTATTCAATCAGTTAATGCACATAAAGGTTAACACCTACACCAGGATTAGAAGGAAAGCTGGCACATAACAAGTGATCAACTGGAGTTAGCTGGTTTTTTGCTTTCATAAAGTAATAGCAATAAAATTATCATTATCTTGGGATGCAGAATCTGTTAGCTTACGTCAAAATCTTGAAAGGCCCTGTGGCAGAATGACACTTCTGATGAACAGAAGGACCACATACCTTTACAAAAACCCCATATATACCATTTCTTTCAGCTTTTGATAGCTACCATAATAAATGGTCAAGAGTTCCAGATGGCACTCTTCGGCACAACCTGGGGGCAGCTATACTGTGCTGCCTGTGAAGTGGCAGCCACAAGCTTTAGCTGTCACTGTGCTGAGGACAGGTGAGATGTCCCCCTGCAACAACAGCCCAAGGACAGCCCAATCGGAGAGCCAGGACCCTCCCCACTTGACTGTGAGCTGAGGCCGTTCCTGAGGGTCTGGTCAAAGCTATCTTCCAAAAACAATTCTGGGTATGTTCTGGCACAAAGACAAAAGGGTGTATATGGTTTTCTACACCCTGTAATAAGACCACAAACATTTTAGATGGAAAAATGCTAAAAGGATGTAGGACCTATGGCTGTCCTCAGTCATGAAGTAAATTTAATAAAGCTCTCACAGAATTCCTAGCTTTGAGCAATGTTACTTCTTGGGGTACCATCGCAGATAACGCTGTTATAAAATTTATGCCAAGGCAAGTTAATGCATTCATTCTAAACACCTGTTGGTTGTGGCAAGCACTGGCCTTGGTGCTGAGGTCACAGAGCTGCAGAGGCCCTAGGAAATGCTCACAGGCACAAACTTAATACACGATTTGAAGGATGGCATGGATCCCCCCAGCCATGAAACATGGACTCCAGGTTTTCAGACTCCCAGAACTACAGGGTCATCGAAGGCACAGCAGGCACAAAGTTGAGATATCAAGTCAACTTGGCAGAATCGTAAAAGGCTTAAAACGGTGACTGTTAAAGGATAAACAGCATCTCAGGCAGCTAAGGCGGGACACTTGCACATCAAGGCAGGGAAGGGCATAGGCGGCTGGGTGCTAAGGGTGTAAGACAGCATAGCTCCCCTGGGGGCAGTGGGGCACCAAGGACAGGATAAAGAGAGAGCAGGATGCAAAAGGCAACTGAAGTCCTGGGCAGGTTTACACAGAAAGTGCACAAGAAGAGGAGGCCACGGAACTGACAACGAGAACAATTCAGGCCTGAGCAAAGGACTGGGCTGGAAAGACCTGGGAGGGAGGAGACGGATGGTCTGTTAAACAAGGTGGAATGAACACGTGCTCTTGTGTTCTCTCCAAAACACATTTAAATTAAGCCAAAGTCATAAACAGGTTTATACCCACAAACACAAAGAACATGGAGGAAGGGACAGTAACAAGTTTTAGGAGAGAAGGAAAGAAGACAGAGAAATGCAACGGATTCAGCAGAGACAATAAAGCCCGGGTGCCTCCAGAGATCCCCCAGTTCACCCGCAGAAAGACCCAGAAAATGGCAGGCATGTGCTGTGGCACTGAAGACAAAGGGACGGAATGAAATTCCTTTCAAGAACAATTAGGTCCCCGGTTGCAGTCCCCAATCCCTGCAGAAGACAGGAAATGCATTCTCTGTGGAAGCTGAGCCAGGAGAGCTCTGGACACAGCTCTAGGCAAAGCAAAGAGGGAGGAGGAAGAGGGCCAGGCTGCAGCAGGGCACTGCAGAGGGAAAGACTATGCACCTGGTGCTGCTTTCCCCAGACAGCTTTCGAGACGACCAGCTGTCAGGCTTGGGCCCTGTACCTGCCAGGCAAGAGTCAGAGGAGCCGTCTCTGGAGAAACTGAACAGTTTGAGGGAAAATCCCACAGATTTGCCAGCCCATGGAGGCCCCAGCAAAGCAGCCCAGCCCACCAGTCCTCGGCCAGCTGGGCCCACAGACCCTCCACCTGCCTGCTAGTGGCTGAAACAGCAACAGAAGAAAGCCAAGGATCACTGGCTATTTGAGGAAAGTCTCCAAATAAAACATAAAACCTGCTGGGGTGTGGATATGGTTTGTTTGGCCCCACCAAGACTCACGTTGAAATCTGATTTGCAATGTGGTGGTGCTGGGAGGTGAGGCCTAGTGGGAGGTGTCTGGGTTACTGGGGTGGACCCTCATGAATGGCTGTTGCTGTTCTCTCAGGAGTGAGTTCTCGCTCTCCCGAGACTGGACTGGTTCCTGTGGGAATGGAGTGAGTTCCTGTGAGTGGGTTGTTATAAAGCCAGGACACCCCTCAGATCTTCCCCTCTTCTTCACAGAGCTCTGCTTCACCTTGGACCTCCTCCACAATATTGTGAATCAGCAATGAAAGCCCTCACCAGAGGCCAGGGCCATGGCCTTGAACTTCTCAGCCTGCCCAACCGTGAGCTAAATAAACATCTTTGCTTTAGAACCTTCCCAGACTCAGGTGTTCTTTATAGCAACACAAAATGTAGTAACACAGAACCCAAACTGTGGGGGAAAAAACAACAAACAAAACAATGAAACAATGCAGGGGGAAAACACCCTTCAAAATACTACCGTAATTGAAATCCTCAGAAAGATATTGTTTGTTGACATTGAACAGGATGTCACTTCGAAACTCAGGGAATAAGAACGAGTTCTTGAATACTACAGATGTGATAGCAGGAATAACCTGAACAGAAATAAACTGAAAGACTGGGCAAAAAGTCAAAGAAATCCCAAGAAAGTAGAATTTAAAGCAAAATATACTAGGGTTTATTAATTACTAATAAAGCAATTAGAAGAAAGATAATAACAGGATTAACCAGGAGGTCCAAATCCCAATGAATGGGAACACCATAAGGAAACCACAAGGAAGAACAGTATCGAATCTAAGAAAATTTCTCAGAACTGAAAGGTAGAAGCCCACAGGTTGAAAGGGCCCAGCAAGTGCCCAACAAAAGGAATTAAACACACACATCAGGCCCATCAACATGAAATTTCAGAACACAAAGGATAAAGAGAAGAGCCTGTAAACTGTGGAGGGTGGGGCAGGATCAGGTCACAAAGGACTGAGATGCCATCTGTCACTGGACTTCTCAACAGCAACCATGGAAACTAAAAGACATAGGGAGCAAGTGCGAGGGAAATTCTCTTCAAGCTAGAATGATATCCCCAAGCAAACTATTAATATCAATCGCGTAAAAGGGAAGAATCAATGTACTTTTGGACAAGCAAAGCCTCAAAAACTTTCCTCCTACACAACCATTGGCAGGAACGTGCTCTCTCGAGACAAGGAAGTGAACCAAGAAGATACAGCATCCAGGAAAAATAATCCAAAGCAAAAAAAATAAGAAAAGAATACACATAACATGAATGAATCCTGAAAATATTACTCAGGCTGAGCAAAAAAGCAAAACACAAGAGTCCATATACAATTATATGATTCCGTTTTTATGAAATTCTGGAAAGATAAAACTAGTCTACAGAGACAGAAAGTAGATGAACAACTGCCTGGGACTGGGGGAAGGGGGCAGAGAATAGCAGCAGGGAACGACTGCCAAGAGGTACCAACCAACTTTTTGGGGTGATGGGAATGTTTTGCATCTTCATTGTGGTGGTGGTAATATGGGTGTTTATATCTGTCAAAATTCATAGACTTTGGGAGGCCGAGCATGGTGGCTCACACCTGTAATCCCAGCACTTTGGGAGGCTGAGACAGGAGAATTGCTTGAAGCTAGGAGTTTGAGACCAGCCTGGGCAACATAGTGAGACCCCATCTCTAAAAAAACCAAAAAACAAAAAGCTCATAGAATTTGAAGACTTACAAGTGATACATTTTATTGTATGTCAATTATACTCAAAGTTAATTTTTTTTTTTCTTTTGGAGACAGGGTCTCACTCTGTTGCCTAGGCTAGAGTGCAATGGCATCATCCTAGCTCACTGCAACCTGAAACTCCTGGGCTCAAGTGATCCTCCTGCCTCAGCCTCCCAAGCAGTAGGGACTCTAGGTGCAAGCCACAATGGTCGGCTAACCTTTTGGAGATGGGATCTTGCTATATTGCCCAGGCTGCTCTTGAACTCTTGGCCTCAAGCGATTCTCCCACCTCAGCCTCCCAAAGTGCTAGGATTACAGGCGTGAGCACTGCACCAAGCCTCAAAGTTGATTTTTACAAAAGGAGAAAGGGAAATCTAGGACTTCCCTAGGAAATGCTGTTAAGTAGGTGAAAGGAACAACTAATTCAGATTAGAGGGACAGGATGGTGGATTCAAGAAGGAAAACTCCAGGGTAAAAATGGAGTTGGTAATTGCTATGCTCTGAATTGTGTCTCTCCCAATTCCTACGTTGAAATCCTAACCCTCTAAGTGAACTTACTGGAGATAGGGCCTTGAAGGAGGTGATTAAGGTTAAATGAGTTCCTAAGGGCACAGCATAGAACTCATATCCTTACAAAGAGGAGGAGACTCCAGAGATCTCTTTTTCTCTCCTCCATGTGAGAGCACAGAGAGAAGGCAGCCATCTGCAAGCTGGGAAGAAATCAGTCCTCTAAAAGCAAACCCTGCCAGAACCTTGATCTTTGACTTTCCAGCCTCTAGAGTTGTGAGCAAATAAATTTCTGTTGTTTAAGTCCCCCAGTCTTTGACATTTTGTCATGGCAGCCCAAGGAGACAGTCATTTTCTCTATGGAAAATCATATTGAGAGGCCAGTGGGTGGTGTGGCAGAGATTGGCATAGGTATATTAAAAACTGAACACACTTTAAACAGGCAATTATTAATTCCAGAAACACAAAAAAATTGTTAAAGGAAAAACACACAATCATAATACACTATTGGACTTAGTAGAGACTAAAACTGAGTATTATATTGGAAGAACTGGGAAAGGGAGGGAAAAGAGACAGTAAGAAAGCCGTCTCATCTATCACAAAAGGCCCCCATGACCAAAATCAATAAATCAAGAAATAGCATGAGCTTACAATTGGAAAACATGCTATGCAATTGTAACTGTTCCTTAAGAAAAAGTTAAAAAATGGCAAGTACCTACCCAAGGAACTAAATTTCCTAAATTTGACTTTAAATGACATGCATTATTCTTTAATGAACTTTTCAGTTACTTTAAACAAAAAAGGAAGTGCCCGGTGTGGTGGCTCAGGCCTGTAATCCCAGCACTTTGGGAGGCTGAGATGGGAGGATCGCTTGAGGCCAAGAGTTTGAGACCACCCTGGGCAACAAAGCCAGACTCTATCTCTAGCAAAAAATAAAACAGAAATAAGCCAGCATGCTGACGCACGCCTACAATCCTAGCTACTCAGAAGGCTGAAGCATGAGGATCATTTGAGCCTAGGAATTCGAGGTTACAGTGAGCTGTGATGGGGCCACTGCACGCCAGCCTCAGTGACAGAGTGAGACCCTATATCTAAAAAATAAAAAATTAGGCCGGGCATGGTGACTCACACCTGTAATTCTAGCACTTTGGGAGGCCGAGGTGAGGGGATCGCTTGAGGCCAGGAGTTCGACACCAGCCTCAACAAAGGCAAGACCCCGACTCTACAAAAAGTAGAAAAATTAGCCAGGTGTGGTGGTGTGCGCCTATAGTCCCAGCTATTCAGGAGGCTGAGGCAGAGGTAGGAGGATTGCTTGAGCTCAAGAGAAAGAGGATGCACACATACACCCGCCATGCTTTCAGTCACTCAGCACATTGCCCTGTATTTAATTTTGTCATACCTCTTAGCACTACCTCACCCATTTTATTTGTCTGCCTCCCGCACTGGAATATAGGCTACATTAATGGGTGGACCTTGTCTGTCTTGTTCTTCCCTGGCCCCAGGACTCAGAACTAGGTGCCTCAGCACCTCACAGGTGTTCAAGACAAATCTGATGAATGAATGAACAGCCAGCCAGACATGGGGTCTGTAGGTAGAAGTTTCTGTTCTTGGTGTGGGTAGAGGAGGTCCCATGACTTGAATATCTAGTCCAAGGACCAGTTCTTTAATACTTTCAAACTGTTTTCATATGACCTCACAACAACCCTGTGTGCTCAGTATTTTTCTTAGCTCTATTTTATAGATGCAGAAACTGAGATTCAGAAAAGGTAAGTGACTTGCCCAAGGTCACTCAACAGGTGGTTGAACCCAGGACTGGAACCGTATCTGCAGCCCCCAAGCCCTTCAGCTTTACATGGCACCACTCTTTCCCCCACCAGGCAAGTAAGATGAAAAAGGACTTCGTCACCAAACTCTACAATGACAACATGAAATAGTACAGAACAAAGTAATAATTATTTCACTTCCCTGGGGGAGGTCATCATAGCTCTCATTATTCCAGAAGCAGCAGAGGCTACATCACAGTCAGCAGTCCCCAACCTTTTTGGCACCAGGACTGGTTTCACTGAAGACAATTTTACCAAGGACCAGGGTGGGGGGGAGGAGGTGGAGCTCAGGCAGTGATGAAAGCGATGGGGAGCAGCTCTAAATACAGATAGGTGAAGTTTTGCTCCTCACCGCTGCTCACCTCCTGCTGTGCGGTCTGGTTCCTAAGTTTCACGGAAGACAATTTGTCCCGGGGTTGTTGAGGGGAGAGATGGGGAGCGGCTGCAGCCCGGTTCCTAACAGGCCATGGACCAATACAGGTCCGTGGCCTCGGGGTTGGGGACCACAGACAGTGAAGGAAAGGTTTAGATAAATCTGAGAATAATGGATTCACTAAGCCCCATCAAGGACATGTGGTGGGACTTTCTCAGACCTCTCAGGGTGGCTGTGTGGAGGACCCCATGACCTCCCACTCAAGTTCTCCTCAGAACGCTCCTCCACTGCTAAGGCACACACCAGCACAGCAGATCTCATCCATTAAGCAGTACGGTTGTGAAAGCACTTCAGGTGCATGTGGTTCGCAGTTGTTCATTTCTTCCGTCATTATCCTCCTCATATTGGAGTGAACTGTGTCCTCCCCCAAATCTGTGGTAAGGCCTGCCGCCAACGTGACTGCATTGGAGATAAGGTTTAAGAAGGTAATTAGGTAAGCAAGCTATAAGGTGGCGCTAAGCCAATAGCTTTATCAAAGTGAAGAAAAGATCTCTGTCCCCATGTGAGGACACAGATAAGGTGGCATCTGCAAGCCAGCCACGCGTCACCAGGATCCGCACTCTCCAGCACGTTGATTCATGACTTCCCAGTCCAGATAAATAGATTTCTGTCATCTAGGTCACCCAGTCTATGTCATTTGTTCAGCGCACCAGCTGACCCAGCAATCTCTTCAGGTACTATAATACTGCTATGCTCCTAAAGCTTTAAACTTCACACCTGGAAATACCACAGCCTCAGAGAACCTTTATGCACTGCCTGTTAGGGACAGCCCCACCTACTGCAGTGCCCCCATGCTCCACCAGCTGGGGACGCTTGGCCACACACCACATTCTCCCTTGCCTGTCCTGCCTCCCTGCATCTTACCCTGAGCTCCACATTGTGTAGGAACATCCAGCTATTTATAGTATTTACGTCCACCTGCTTGACCTTGGCAACAATCTGCAACTGCATTTATCCAGTCCTTTAAGGACCTGCTCCGCCTTGACATTCCAATTCAAGGGCCATTAAACTGCAGAGCCATTGCCAGGATGGCTCTAAGGTGAGTTCCCAAATTGAAATCCAGCTATGTCCCTTGCTTAGTTGTACTCTAAACCTCCGTTTGCAGTCTGTAAAAGGTGGGTAATAGTGAGCCGTGCACTGTTGCAGCGACCTCTAAATAAGTAATTACGCGCAATGTTGCCACGCTGGGCCGATTGGAGACCCCGCAGTGGTCACCTGCATCAATTAATAATCCTACCCGCCGCTCCATTCTACCGCACCTCGCCCATGGCCGCCTCCGCCGATTGGTTTCACTCGCCGTCATCACTCCTCCCCCTGCAGTCCGGAATTCCCGCGCCCACCTCGCCCCGCTTCGTCTGCACAGGCCCGCGCCAGCCCCTAGTGCCTCACGTCTGTCTCAATCGCTCCCAGTTACCCAAGATGCGTCCTCTCAACGCTTGCACGGACCGCGTGACCGCCGGCGGCCCCCAGGCAGGGGGCGTGGTTTGCGTGCGCTCTGCGCCCTTGCGCTTGCGCGGGGCCTCGGGGCGGGACTTTTTCTGGTGCGGGCGCTGAAGGACTTCTGGGGTCTTCCGAGAGTGTGGTCAGTGTCTTAACCACAACCGTTAGGTTACTGCCCTCCTCCCTCTGCCTCCCAGCCTGGTACCCGGACGATTGATTGTTCCCCGCCAGTTAGCGCCAAATGTACAAAGCGCCGGGCACTTGCTTGACTTGAGCAAATTGGCTGATACTTACCGAACAGCACCACGCGCCACCCGCCTTCTGGTCCCGGTTCTCGTCTGGATCTCAGTTACTTTAACTCTAAAACCGACAATGCCTGCCCTGCACACCTCAGTCTGTTTTCCACGTGGAGCGTTGGTGTAGGTGAAAGCACTCTTCAGATGAAGAGTTTATTCACTTGTCTTTACTATGTGCCAGGCACGACCTTGCAGAGGCCACGAAGGTAAAACACCGGCCCTGTCCTAGGGCGCTCCCCTTCCAATTAGGAGGACAAAACGCATCACCTTCACCTCCCTGGATTTGCTTTCTCCTTTGTTCATGGGGCGAGGGGGTGGGGGTAGGGACTTGGGCCAGATGGCCCTTAAGAACTTTTCTGAAAGTATGGTTCTGTGAAATGATCAATGGGAGCGTTTTGTGCGAAGTGCTCCCCTGGACTGACTTTGGTACTGGGTGTCACTTCCCAGCAGGGTCAGGCAATGTTAGGGAGATTTGCTGGGACTTGAAGGAAAGGCTTTTGAGGAGAGCATCTAGTGTCACAAGCTGTCTGAAAGCTTGGAGGTGGGTGTGAACTAAAATAAAATCCTAAAGCTACCCCCTTCACCGGCTGACTGAATGGACCCCCTCTTGGCCAAGGGGATACCCTGAAATTGACTTACTAGTCAAGGGAGGGGAGGTCAGACATGTCTCATCATGCCCCCCTCCGTTCTTGGAGACATCCTTTGTAACTCATTGACAGGCCTGAGGCTATGCAAGATAAGCCTGCAGGTCCTCAATTTACACAACAAATATATGGCCAGTAGCTTGTCTCTGATTAACAGACTTCCTTAACTTAAAACATTGCAAGCCTTTAGGCAAAACTTCATTTCTTCAGCCAATTACAGGTCAAAGAGCCTTTAAACCCACCTGTAGCATGTAAGCTCCCCGCTTTGAGATGTCCCGCCTTTTCAGGCCAAACCGTTGTATGCCTTCCATGTATTGATTTATGACTTTACCTGTAATTCCTGTCTTCCTGAAATGTGTTAACACCAAACTGTAACCCAGCCACAGCGAGTCTTCATGCTCTTGGCTCTGGGCCATGGTCCTCAAATTTGGCTCAGAATAAACCTCTTTAAATTATTTTACAGAGTTTGACTTCTTTTCTGTTGATATGGGAATTTACAAAAGTGATTCTATGGTCAGTTTTTTGTCATCTGCTTCCAAGTACCACTGACTGGGGCAGTTTGGAGGGGGCTAGGAACTGATAACCTTTGAGGTGTTGGAATGTGGCCCGCAAAATCATTAAAAAGTCTTTAAAGTCCTAGCATTAACTTTAAAATTCATGTAAATATTGTATTCTACCCTGTAACATCTGTGCTTGTTTTAGCATAAAAAATAATGTTCTAAAGTAATTGTTTTCTGGTAAATTGACACTTCCAGAATAGAAGAGACACTAGATTTTACCCTGTTGCTTCAAATATCCCCCCCCCCCCCCCCCCCCCCCCCCCCCCCCCCCGCCACAGTCCTAGGGTGTGAATCCTCCACTTTAAGGTGATCAGCTGGGGGTCAGTTGGGGGCTGGTTGTAGAAGGCTTCAAACAGCAAGCTAGTAAGTTTACACTTCATACTGTAAGAAATTTGCAAATCACGGAAACATTCTTAAACAGAGGAATAAAATGGCAATGTCTTGGAAATATTAAGGCGGAAGCAGTGTGAAGGATGGTTTGTTTCTAGTTTCTGGAAGAGACCAGAAACAAGCAACACAGGCTGCGCAGCGAACCAGATAATTCTATAGGGACTTGGGCCTCAAGAGTGGCAATAGGAATGGAGAGGACAAAGGCAGTTAATGCTAGGCTGTGAATCTGGATCCTGTCTCTCTACACTCCCCTCATTCCCACGCCGGAGGCTTATGTTTAGAGAGTCACACTCCTAACTTTAGACCCTGGGGTTTGTCTTGTGGGGGCCCTGGAGGTTTGCTGAAAATCACTGAAGCTAGGCTGATTGATTAACAGAACAAAAGGCATACGAATCTATTTAACATATATACAAGGGGAATCTTCAGATTGACGACCCAACGCCCCAATGAGGTACAGACCCTTATATACCATTTTGAGGTAACAGAAGGGATGGGGGCTTGGATCCTGGCAGAATAGGGTATGGGAGGAGGAAGAAAAGGATTCTGTTTAGGGGCAATAAATGATTACTAGGGAGAATGATTGGATGGGGAAGAGAAATTAATCAGAAGTAAGGACTTCTCTTCAGAATTTGAACGAGTCTGAAAGGATAGTATCTTATAAAGGAGTCTGGACAGGTGTGGTTACATTCGTAGTCTTACCAGAGGGGAAGGAAAAGAACTGTTGTTCCCTTGGGGGCTCTAGATCTTACGCAGAAACAGAAACTTCAACTATTTTGGGAGAGGCTGTGGGGAGGGTGAGGTCAGAGAGACCCTGAGGCTTCTTCAGTTCAGCTTTGTCAAAGTGCCATATTTTGGGGTATCGGTTTCTGAGGCCCAACAGTCTCAAAGGTTAAATCAGAAATTAGCCCTATGTGGATGACCTCTGCATTGCTTATTAAGAGCCTTAGATGATGCCATTCACTGAGTAACTTAACAAACTCCTCTCAAAACTTAGGGCTAGGATGAAAAATTCTTGTACTAATTTGTATACGTATGCTTTCTGTAACTCGACAGTGAGAGATATTTAATGTCATTATGTATTCATCTTTGCCTCCACTGCTAGTAATCTCAGAGCCAAATATTGTGCATTGTTTTAGTTTTCATTGGCTAGCATTTTTTTTGATACTTTGTGTTTTCTGTTCTCAATACTTCTTGCTAATTTTGCATTAATTTCGGTTACTTTGCTAGAGCAACTCACAGGACTCAGGAAAACACTTACTTACATTTACTGAATGAATACAAAGGATATTTTAAATGACACCAATATTGGGTCTGCCCCGGAATGCATGTGGTAGATAAGTCAGATAAGGACTCCCACAGGCTGCAGGCTCCAGAGGAATCTCGGAGGTTGTAAAGATAACTCTGAATTACAAAGGCTGGGATGGAACCAGCTGAAACTGGCGGAACTCCTCCTCCCCAAACTTTCTATAAAACTCACCACCCTGCCCCTCCTCTGGGTGGACGCCCTTTTAGGCCGCCACCCACCTGCACCCAGGTGCTCAAAATAAACGCATTTTACCATGCTCCAGGCTTGCATGTCTTCTTCTCGGCTCTGACCTAACATTTGGTACCGAAACCCGGGCAGATGGGGTGCTCGGGTGGACTTGACCTCCGGGAGTCTAGCGGGCAAGGCTTGCAGCTCGGGAAGCGGCAGGCAGCAGCAGCTCATCCTGGGCCTGCTCCCAAATCCTGCCTTCCTCCAAGTCCCTAGGTCATGGGTGAGGTATCCACGAATCTTTGACTGAATTGAGAGAGGCCAGTCTCCTGGGTTGATCACGAGTCCCCTGGAGCCACTAACCTCCCCTGTCTCTGACACAGCTGGGAGAAGTCCCGAGCCGTGAAGGGGTCTCTGTCTAACTTGTCTCTGATCCTGGAGTGTGGGCCGAGCGCTGCAGCTCAGCCGAGGTGAGGTGTTGTCCACCCGGACCCTTCCGGACCAAGCCAGGGGCAGACACTGGACCGGGATTCGGACCTTCCTTGCTGACCTCCCAAATCCACACCCTGAGATACCCTGTTCCTGGTGAGTGCGAGTCACAAACTTGGTCTCGTTTCCCGATCCCCTCCTCTTCGCTTCTCCTCGACTTGCTCTCGTCTAGTCTGGACTGGAAATTCCTACCGGTAAACCGGAGGATAATCTCGGCCCCCCTGGGGCCCTCGCTCCACACAGGGACGCCTGTGCCAAATAATTTAGTCGCGTTACTCCTCGCTCCTTCAACACTCCCGTGCCCTTCCCTCATTCTAGAGATGCCTGGAATCGTGTAGTCCCTACTCTTTCCAGGAACACGGGAAACTCTCAGTTCACTCCTCCTAAAACCACCCCCTTGGGGTGCCTCCTCCGAAATCTCAAAACATTGGGTCTCACTGATGAAGTCCGGCCAAAACGGCTTCTCTTTTACTGTAATACGGCCTGGCCACAATATAAATTAGATAACTCCCAGCGGCCTTGAGATGGAAAAAATAATAAAACGCACTAAAAACCTTTAACCTTGAAAAGAGAAGCTATAGCCCTGTTTATGTTAGATTGCTTAATCTGCTTCTGTAAGACTGCTTGTTAACCTCCTAGTCACAGGCATGCTTGAAGGCCACAGCTGTTGCCAGAAAGATAATTAGCGACCCAGCTTATGTTCCTGCACCAGCTCCCTCCCTGCAACTCTCTTATCTGTATGCACTGCTCTGTACCCTTCCCCCTTGTTTTAAATTATAAAAGACAAGTTCCCCTGACCCGGGGTGCTCAGACTTGGGCAAAAGATCCCTCTGGGCCCGCCGGCGTTAATACTTAATAAACCTGACCTCTCTGCATCCTCTGTACCTCTCGGTGTTTCCTTGACAGCGTGACTCTGGTTTTTGCCGTTACAGCCTGAGAATGGAACTTTTGACTATGACATATTACAAGATCTGAACAATTTCTATCATCGCAATGGCAAATGGTCCGAAATTCCCTATGTCCAAGACTTTTCGCCCTGCACTCATGGCCCTTCCTCTGTCAAAATTGCAATCTGGCGCAAATCTTTCTACTACACACTAAACCCCCTTCCCAACTGCCTCCCTCAGCCCCTGAACCACCGGAAACTCCAGATCCTGATCCCTCAGATCTCAGTCCTCCCCCATAAAAGCTCCCTCCCCAGCTACCCAACCAACCCCTCTTTCAACCCACTCCACACCCCTCCCTCGTCCCCCTCTACCCGCTCTCGCTCTGCTCAAATTCCGGGACGTGCAGATTCTACCACACGAGGCTTATACCCACTCAGAGAAGTGGCTGGGGCGGAAGGTATTGTGCGGGTATGTGTTCCTTTCTCTCTTTCTTATCTCTCCCAGATAGAAAAAAAAAGATTAGGTTCCTTTTCAACCGATCCTCATGCCTTTATCGAAGAATTTGAATATCTAACTCAATCTTATGATCTTACCTGGCATGATCTCTACATAATTCTTTCCTCTACTTTGTCCCCTGAGGAGAAGGAGAAGGTCTGGCTCAATGCCCAGGCACATGGAGATGAGGTTCATAGACGCACTCCTGCCCAACTGGTGGGGATGGCTGCCGTCCCCAGAACTGACCCACTATGGGATTATCAAGTAGGAACCCAAGAGGGGACAGAAGGACTGGCTAAGAGGGACCATATGATTACTTGCCTGTTGGCTGGCCTGAAAAAAGCGGCCCACAAGGTGGTTAATTATGAAAAAGTAAAAGAAATCACACAGGGGCAGGATGAAGACCCAGTCCTTTTCCCGTCCAGACTCACTGAGGCTTTACAAAAATATACAACCCTAGACCCCACCACTCCTGAGGGAATTTACTTCTCAACGTGCATTTCATCTCCCAGTCCGCCTCTGACATTAGACGCAAACTCCAAAAGTTAGAGGATGGTCCTCAAACCCCACAAAGAGACTTGTTACAAACTGCCTTTAAGGTATTTAACAACCGGGATGAGGAACAAAGACTGAAAAAGCAAAAGAGGGATCAGGCTAAATACCAAATGCTGGCATTTTCACATCCCTTATAGACCCCAGTCCTCGGGAAAGGTAGAAAAGATGAATTCTATCCTCAAGACTCACTTAACTAAACTCACAACAGAAGTGAGGGAACCATGGGCTTCCCTATTACCACTAGCCCTTATGCGAATCCAGGCAACGCCTAGGGCCCCGACTTTTCTCAGCCCCTTCGGCCTCATGTATGGCCACCCCTTTACACTAACTCTCTTCCCATACTCAGATCCCCCTGCTCTTGGAAATGATATACCTACCCTAGGGTTGGTTAGACAGCTACTTAGGGACTTTGCTAATGAAACTTTATCCATAGTGTCTCAAACAAAACCATATGGAGGCACCCCACAATTTATTCCATCCATACTTGTAACCCTTTCACCTATCAGTCCCGACTACTCCTTTTACTTTTCCCCTTCCAGCACTGTTCTTCACACTAATTTACTACCGTCCATAACAACGGGTGGCTCTTTTGATTGCACACCCCCCACCCACATCATTGTCTTCTACAACCCCTCTTCCCCATTTTACTCATGCCCCAAGGGGGGAAGCGCTATCTGCCACTTCTGTAATCACACATCCTCTAAAGGAATATGTAATGGCTCATATATTCATGCAGGCATGAATGCATAAACTGCTCTATATCCCTCCCCCTGTCCTTCCCTAATTTATGCAATACTTCCCTCCAAAAATACACTTACCATCAGTGGGCCCTACTTATCCAAAATAACACAGAAGACATACACCACAGCTCCTACCCACACTGCCACCCTATAGACCCTTTCCATCCCCATTTCATATCATGGCTAAATCACCCATCCCTCTTGAAACATAGTACTAATCCTGGCCTCGTATGTCTCCCTTCAGGTCTCATGTTCTTAGAGGACATAGACAACAGAGGAATTGCTTTACAATGTCTAAATCCTAAAAAAAACTAGGAGTATTTGGTCTATAGGTTATGTCTTACCACCAGATAAAGATATTTCCATTCTTCTCCCCAAATCAATAACATCTGTACCCTCCCTTCACCAACACCGCCAAAAGACAGCAGTGGGTCTCATAGTGGCAGGAGTCATGACACTCTTGAGTCTGGCTGGGTTAGCAGGAGGGATTATGTACAATGCAATCACAGCCAAAAATATCACCAGTACCATGGCTGGCGTGGCCCAAGATACAGGAGAAAATTTTAAACTCCTATCAGCTTCCCTTAATTCATTAGCTGCCATGGTAAGAGATAATAGAATAGCACTAGATTATCTATTAGCATCAGAAGGAGGAGCTTGTGCAATTGCAAACACTTCTTGCTGCTTCTATATAAACACCACAGGGCAGGTAGAAGAGAGAACACAACGGATTCTGGAAAATGCAGAGTGGCTAAAAAGTTCTCTGAAAAAGACATAACAGACTTAATTTGGAACTGAATTCGTCCTCCCCAAAATGACCTGGCTCTTACCAGGAATGTTGGGTCTGCCCCAGAATGTATGCGGTAGATAAGTCAGATAAGGAACCCCCCCCCCGCGCCCCCCCCCCCCCCTCCGCAGGCTGCAGGCTCCAGAGACTCCGGAGATTGTAAAGGCTGGGATGGAGCCAGCAGGAACTGGTGGAACTCCCCTCCCTAAACTTTCTATAGAACTCACCACCCTTCCCCTCCTTTGGGTGGACGCCTTTTTCGGCCTCCACCCACCTGCACCCAGGTGCTCAAAATAAATGGCATTTTACCATGCCCCAGGCTTGCCTGTCTTCCTCTGGGCTGTGACCTAACAACCAATAAACAGCCAGATGAAGAGACACCTGGGGCGGGCGAAGTCTGCAATCCGTAGCACAGGAGTGTCTGTCCTTGTGGAGTTGTGCCACCCTCCCTGCATGAAGATGAGTTCTTGTTCATCTCCCTATAGGCCTCTATTTGTTCAACTATCCAGAAGCTCCCCAAACCCTGTCTTTATGGGCCTTTTATGGAGACTTCATTGGATAGGCATGATTGACAACCATGTAGAAATGTGATTGGACAGAAAGGGTGTGACCTAATACTAATAGACTGAGTGGGAAACCCAGCAAGGCCTGTCCACAGATTCTTCTTGGCCTCTCTCTGCAACTTTCCTTCTTCCAGGATGTGGGGCAGGACCCTGTCTGCAATAAGGGTCTTATGAGCCATAAGTAGATTAGAGTCCTGCCTTGGGCTGGTGAAAGGAGGGCAAAAGAAGGTCAAAGAGAGAGATTGTTTCCTGGGGCCTGCTTCTGGGGCCTAAAGCACCCCAACATTATAACAAAAGACTGTAACAAGAGCTATGGGAGTTATAAGCCAAGAACCATGGACAAAAATTGATATATATACACGTTATAGATACCCATCATAATATCACAGTGCCCTATGTAGGTGTAACTTTTTTATCTTTTTTTTTTTTCTTTTTTTGAGACAGAGTCTTGCTCTGTTGCCAGGGCGAGAGTGCAGTGGCATCATCATAGCTCACTGCAACCTCAAACTCCTGGGCTGAAGTGATCCTACTGCCTCAGCTTCCCGAGGAGCTGGGACTACAGGCGAGGGCCACAAAGCCCAGCTAATTTATTTATTTTTTGTAGAGATGGGGTCTTGTTCTTGCTCAGGCTGGTCTCGAACTCCTGGCCTCAAGCAATCCTCCCGCCTGGGCCTCCCAAAATGTTAGGATTACAGGTGTGAGCCAATGTGCCCAGCGAACATTTTTATCTTTCATACCATATTTTAGCCATACTTTTTCTATGTTTAGATATGTTTCAAGACACAAACACTTACCATTCTGTCCCAGTTGCCTGCAGTATTCAGTACAAGTAACATGCTCTACATGGCTAGGAGGCATAGTCTACACCATATAGCCTAAGTGTATAATACCATCTAGGTTTGTGTAAGCACCTTCTGTCACATTTGCACAATGACAAAATCACCTCATGATGCATTTCTCAGAAGATATTCCCATGATTAAGTAGTACACATTGTATAAAGCATTGAAATCTCAGTTTTTGGGTTCAGAAGCTAAAATCAAGGTAGTGTTTCTCCTCTAACTTTCCAGCTATCTCACCAACCTTCACTAACTACACACCTCTTTCCTCCTAAAGAGTTGTCGCTTCTGTACTGATTCAGAAGATGATGCCATATTCCTGGTGTCTTAGTCTGTCCAGGCTGCTATAATAAAATACCTTAAACTGGGTGGCTTATGAACATCAGAGATTTTATTTCTCACACTCTGGAAGGCTGGAAAGTCCAAGATAAAGGAATATTTGGTATCTGGTGAGGGCCCTCTTCCTGGTTCATAGATAGCACCTTCTCACTGTGTCTTCACATGGTGGCAGAGTGAAGGGTTTTTCTGGGGACTCTTTTATCAATATAAGGGCACTAATCCCATTCATTTAGTACATTGCACCTTGCGTATTAGGCTTCTCCAGAGAAACAGAACCAATATGGTATGCATGTGTGTGTGTGTGTATGTGTGTGTGTATATATATATATATTTTTTTTTATATATACAAAAAATATATATATAGAGAGAAATTGATTTATTTTAACACATTGACTGCCACACACAAAAAACAGAAACTTTTCCTTGGGGCCACAGTATTTTATTATGAAAATAGAATAAAAACTTTGAGTGAAATTTAAATTTAAACATAAATAGAAAAATTTATTTATTTATTTATTTATTTATTTATTTTTAAAACACCAGAATTGTTGAGCTCAGTTTCAGCTGTCCTCTGTAGACTAAGGCAGACTGCCTTAGATGTTGTTGCAAAACTGGGTTTATTAATAAATTAGGAATGATGGAATTTGTTTTTTTTAATTTCAGAATATTATGGGGGAAAAATGAAATTTATTGACTTGTATTCATTTAATCCACAATTTTAGAATTAAATTGTCAATATTAATTGTGACAATAAAACATTAACAAGTAAGATTTTATATATGCTTCACACAGCCCTGGGGTCAAAACGAGAGTGCATTAAATACAACTCTCATGGCAGTTAATGTGTTGAGGAATTGGCTCACACAATTATAAAGGCTGCAAGTCCAAAATCTACAGAGTAGGCCAACAGGCTGGAGACCCAGGGAAGAGCTAATGCTGCAATTCAAGTTTCAAGGCCATCTACTGGCAAAATCCCTTCTTGTTCAGGGAAGGTCAGTCTTTTGTTCAATTCAGACCTTCAGCTGACTGGATGAAACCCACTCACAAACTGCTTTACTTACAGTCCACAGATTTAAATGTTAATGTCATCCAAAAACACCTTCAAAGAAACATCCAGAATAATGTTTGAACAAATATCTCAGCACGATGGTCCAGCCAAGTTTGCACATAAAATTAACTGTCACACTTGGGTAATAACCACAGCCATTTATTAAGCACTTTGTATATTTCAAGTACTCAGCACTAGTTCATTTAATTCTGCAAAGCCTATAAAGTAAGTTTAGGTATTCTTATTTAAAAATATGAGGAAACCTAGTCTCAGAAACATTTTATCCAAAAGTGCATAAAATTTAGAAGCAGGTGAAGCTCAGGAAATTTTACCCCAAAATATGACTCTTTGGTGTAAAGACTATTTTGAATTAAAGGCCTTTGGAGATCAACAGGCATTGGAAGGGGCTTTCCCTCTATCTGCATAGACCGGACTGACCCATCAAAAAGAACAACTGACTTCCCTTCCACTCTCTGTTAACTCAATATATTGCAGGAAAGATGATCAAGAATGTAGCCAGACCTCTTAATTTAATTTGCAAAGAGAATTATTTACAAGTCAATTTGTTTCCCCCATCCATTCATCCTCCCTAGCAACCATTTATTGCCCCTAAACAGAATTACCTATATTCCTAATCCCCTCCCAACCCCCCCCAAAGGAGGGTATAAAAATATCTGGATCCCACAGAGATACTGGGTAATCACTCTGCGAGTCTCCCCCTGTGCACGGTAAATAAACCTCTTCCTCTATTAATCTGCCTTAATTGTGAGTTGATCTTTCAGCGAACTTTCGGGGGAAAGGGGAGGTTTCCCCCTCACCCCCACACAGTCAAAATCATTCTGATCATTGCCAATTTCAAAGATGTGAAATCAGTTCTGAAAGGGCGGCTTTGCAAAAAAAACAAAAACAAAAACAAAAACAACAAACCCCAAACTAGGAAAATATCTAATCTCCTAATTTCCTAGTAACAGTTAAAGATCAAGCCTATGAGTTCTGCCTCTCACAGACACCCTGTGGGAGTTCTGTTTTGCACAACTTCTGAAAATAGCTGAAGAGAAGGAAAAGAGATGTAAATCTTTCTCTTTCAAAATTGCTTTGAGGCCAGCACGGTGGCTCACGCCTGTAATCCTAGCACTCTCCGAGGCTGAGGCGGGAGGATCGCTTGAGCTCAGGAGTTTGACACCAGCCTGAGCAAGAGGCTAAAAATACTAAAAATGCTCTACTAAAAATAGAAAAATTAGCGGGCGTGGTGGCGTGAGCTGGGGAGGCTGAGGCGGGAGGATCGCTTGAGCCCAGGAGTTGGAGGCTGCAGTGAGCTATGATGACGCCACTGCACTCTACCCGGGCTGACAGAGCGAGACTGTCTCAAGAAAAAAAAAAAACTGCTTTGAGAATCTGCCTTTATAGGGTTCCTGAGTGAACAGCAGGAGAATGAGCTTCAGGCCTCCTGCGATAATCCCATGTGCAAGGAGTGGTGGGGAAGCCAACTCTTGGACTCTGACATCCTGCTGCCCGTCACAGCCGCTTCTGTTATCAACTGACAGCAATCACTATTTTTTTTTCCCTTTCTCTTTGTCCCAATAAAATTAGCAAGCCACTTGGTCTCAGAGCTGGCACCTCCCTTCTCTTCCTGAGTGGGTATTGGGGGACAATCCCACAGGAGGTATTATACATACCATTTTGTAGATGAGAAATCAGGCACATGGAAGTTAAGCACAGAGCTCTGAGGTAGCATAAAAAAACTAATCAGCAGTAACTGTGCTCTGTCCTGGCCAAACCCACAGCTGAAGTCACCCTAAAAGCAGCAGCACAGGAGTTTCCACCAGGGGGTGCCTCAAATCATCCTGAGTCGGGGCTGGTTGGGATTCCAAAGAAAGACGCACTAGACACCAGGGTGATGAGTCCAGAGCACTTATTAGGGGAACTCACACACACAGCGGGCTGCAGCACTCCCCAAGTAGGCAGGAGAGTGACAGGAGCTGTACTAGGGATGTCGCAGCCAGGGGCTCACAGTGTGGAGGTTATAGGAGGGTGTAAGGAACTGGGCTCAGGGCTGGGGCCAGTGTCTTTCAGTGTTTTGGGCAACAACCTAAACACCTTTAGCCATGTCTGGGAATGTTCAAGGTCCCGGCTTGGGTTCAAGTTTGCTGGGAGAGCATGCAGCTGGCCGGTCACAGAGCAGTTGAGGCATCCTGTGTTTCTTGGTCAAAAAAGAGAAAAAGTGGGGGACACCGGGGGGACCCTACAACTGTTATGTGGTAGAGGGAACACAGATTCAAACCTAAGTTTCAGAACGATTTTTAAATTTTAATTAGAATGGACTCCAGTTATCCTACCAATAATGTCACTTGCTCTAGGGCAAACTGATGTGCTTTCTTGTGTGAGAGAGGGAGGCCTGGAGTTCTTGGCGCTCCACTGTATAGAACCCACGGCCCACCTTATGCTCTCGCCTGTAACCTGAATATGCCCGTGGAAGTGTGTCGAGCATGTGACTCTCATCCAACACGTGTGGAGGTGGAAAAGGGGATTGAGAAGCAAGTGCCACGCTGTCCTACCACCCGGCCCCTCCTTTTGTCACATGAAACCTTTCCTGAAAGTTGAAGGAGACAGGTCCAGAACTATTGCTGTCACTTGGGATTATCCCCAATCCCTAAGAACAGGGATGGAAGCATCCTGTTGTAAAATGAGGAAATGAGTGTGGTGTAATCCCAGCACTTTGGGAAGCCAAGGCAGGAGGATGGCTCGCAGGCCAGGAGTGTGAAACCAGGCTGGACAACATAATGAGACTTTGTGTACTGAGCACCCTTGACATCATTGACTCCATCTAGGAAAAAGAGTTCATTTTATTAATAAAAGGCATCATGCTGACAGACACCAGATATTCACAGACTACATCAATCAGATAATGGCATAACCCTTCACTATCAGTCCCCACCAGACAACTCAAGGGCCAGAAAAGGAACAGGACTTCTCTGGGCAGGCATGGTTATCTCCATGGTGAAGTCCTGCTGTCCCTGGTGATAAGCAACTCGGCATCTGCCCCGAAGCCTCTGCCAAAATCAAAGACTCTCCCATGCAAGATGCTGGCAGCTTCACTGACAATCAATTGACTGGATCAGCCCGGGACCTTTTTCTTGTCCAGGCCACTTTCCTTGGCCTGGCTCACTAACCTCCCCCCCTTTCCTGTCCCCTTTCTCTCTTTTGGATGTTAAATGCTACTGTGTTTAATGTGGAAATTTTAATCTATAACTTTATATATTGATGAAGTACACTACTACGTATGGTTTGCAATATTGACTGACTTGTGGAGTGGCTTGAGCCTGGGTGTTGGCATCTGTGACTACCAAGTGAGCGGGCAGTACTGAGAAGAATCACCTTCTGGTGAACCCCGCATAGCTCGTGGCTCCTGTGATTGAAATAGCATCAGTAAAATTCAGACATTGTGCAGAAACACAAACATGTGTGGACCTGGTTATCTCTGACCTTGTGCCACTCATGAAAATTTGTCTCTAAAAAATTTTTTTTCAAATGAAAAACATAAAAAAATAAAATAAAATGTAAAAAAAAAAATTAGTTGGGCACCGTGGCACGTGCTGGAGTCCCAGCTACTCAGGAGGCTGAGGCAGGAGGATAGCTTGAGGCTGGGAGTTTGAGGCCAGCCTCGGTAACATAGTGAGATCTGGTCTCTAAAAAATAAAATGAAAAACATTTAGCTGGGCATGGTGTCATGTGCCTGGAGTTCCAGCTACCCAGAAGGCTGAGGTGGGAGGATCACTTGAGGCCAGGAGTTTGAGACCAGCCTTGGCAACACAGCAAGACCTCATCTCTAAAAAATAAAATTAAAAAAAAAAATTAGCTGGGCATGGTGGTGCACCTGGTATCCCAACTACAGAGGAGACTGAGACAGGAGGATTGCTTGAGCCCAGAAGTTCAAGGCTGCACTGAGCTGTGATCGCACCACTACACTCCAGCACGGACAACAGAACAACACTCTGACCCTTGAAAAAGAAAAGACAATAAAAGTTCACTAAAGAAGTTGGGTTTGAGGAAGCAGCCAGGCGGGAGCGGAGGTGAGAAAAAAAAAAAAAAAAGAAAACGAAGTTGGGTTTGATTAAAAGCCAATTGTGAGTCATTGTGACTATTTAGAGTTGGGACCTAGAGACTACCTTTGGTCCAAGGGGATGGACTACTTTGGATTAAAACTAAGGAGGTAGATTTGATCTCAGCAGATACAGTAGGTTTTTGGTTGTTCTTGTTGTTGTTCACTGCAGTTTGAACTCCCGGCCTCAAGCGATCCTCCCACCTCAGCCTCCTGAGTAGCTGGCACTGCAGGTGTGCGCCACCACGCCCGACTATTTTTTTATTTTCTGTAAAGAAGGGGTCTCGCTAGGTTGCCCAGGCTGATCTCAAACTCCTGGCCTCCAGTGATCTTCCCGCCTTGGCCTCCCCAAGGGCTGGGATTACGGGCATGAGTCACCACGCCCGGCCTTTGGTGGACTTTGAGATGTTGGATACGTAGCCTCTTAATGTACAACATTTCTCACCCTCCTATTTCGCCATCTGTGCACGGCATTCAGAAGCCCTGGGCACCAGAAGTGAGTTTCCTCTTGCTGATGGTCTTTTTCCTGTTTGAAAAGGTGTTTCTTCCTTGCTGGTGCTTTGATGCCCATTATGCTCATCCTGGAAGTTCTGGTCACTTGGGAGGTAGGACTGGTATCAGCTTCATTGAGAATGGCCTGGGCCAAAGACTTCACAGTTTGCTCTGGATCGTCCTTCATACTGTCAAGAGCTGAAACCAGAAGGAGGTCAACCGAGACTCTGATCTCTAAGAACTGTCAAACCAAACCCCGTTCTCTGTCACCGCACAAGCCAGGACATTATCACATGACTCCATTTAGAATAATTTTTATCACTATCAAAAATTATTTCATTGTAGAAAATATTTAAAATAAAAATTATTTTTTTAAAAAGGAAAGGAAGAAAAATCACTCACCCCCAGGGATAACACTGCTAACAGTTTGGTACCTATCCTGGCAATATTTTTTTTAAACACCTAATATAGACAAAAGTTTTATTTACAAAAATAGCATTAATATTTTTTATTCCCATAAAATATTCCTCTATATGGCAAGATATCCAATAATATGATTTTATCATATTTTTTGATGAACCTATTAGTGAATAATTAGATTATTTGCAATTTTTCACTGTTACAAATAATCGTGAATTCAGTCAGCAACTACTTATTGAGTACTTCCTATCACCAGGCGCTGTGCTAGGTACAGTGGTGACCAGGAGACACAGAGTCCCCGCCCTCAGGAGGTTAACATTCTGTTGGGGGAAAGACAAAGAAACAAGTGACACACATTCAGTCCAAAGAAGGAAGCTGAATGGACTAATGAGAGAGAGTAAGTGGGAAGGACCCCTTCAGACAGGCCAGTCAGGGAATGCTCTCTGAGAAGGGGACATTCCAGCTAAGAGCCAAAGCAGGGGAGCCATGCTGAGAGCCAGCCATGTGCAGGGCGAGGGCAGCAGCATTCCCAGTGGGGAAGGGGGCTGTTCATGCTGTAGAAAGTTCCAGAGTGGCTGCAGCGTCGGGGGAGGGGGCAGTGATGCAGGCTGAGGGGGGAGAGGCTGGCAGAGGCCAGACCATCCAGGGCCACACTGTGACCCTCAGAGCAGTAGGAAGATACTGAAGGTTTAATGCAAGGGGGGACATGATCCAATGTTCATGTTTTAAAGAGAATCTGACTGCTAAGTGGAGAATAGTGAAGAGAAGAAGAGCGTGTTGGGAGGCACCAAAAACCTGCAGAATATACAGTCTTCTCATCCACACATAGAACACTTTCTAAGTCAGACCATATGTTAGGCCATAAAACAAGTCTTAGCAAATTTTGAAAAATCAAAACCATACCATGTATCTTCTCAGACCATGGTGGAATAAAACTAGAAATTTTAGCTCCAAGAGGAACTCTCAAAACTATACAAATACATGGAAATTAAACAACCTGCTGCTGAATGATCTTTGGGCCAATGATGAAACCAAGACAGAAATCAAAGAATTTTTTGAATTGAATGACAATGTTGACACAAGCTACCAAAATGTCTGGGACACAGTAATAGCAGTACTAAGAGGAAAGTACATAGCACTAAATATCTACATCAAAAAGAGAGAAAGTTCACAAGTTAAAAAGCTAATGTCACACCTCAGGGAACCTGAAAAACAAGAACAAACCAAACCCAAAGGCAGCAGATGACAAGAAATAACAAAGATCAGAGCAGAACTAAATGAAATTTAAAACAAAAAACCAATACAAAGGATCAATAAAACAAAAATTTGGTTCTTTGAGAAGATAAACAAAATTGACTGACCACTAGCTAGATTAAGCAATTAAAGAAGAGAGGACACAAATAAGCTCAATCAGAAATGAAAAAGGAGACATGACAACTAATACCACAGAAATACAAAAGATCATCCAAGACTATTATGAATACCTCAATGCACACAAACTAGAAAATGCAGAGGAAATGGATAAATTTTCAAAAATGCACAACCTCCCTAGCTTGAAGCAGGAAGTAGAAATCCTGAACAGACAAATATCGAGTAGGGAGATTGACTCAATAACAAAACACCTCCCAACCAAAAAAAGCCCAGGACCAGACAGACCCACAGCTGAATTCTACCAGACCTACAAAGAAGAACCAGTACCTGCTCTCCTGACACTGCTCCAGAACATTGAGTAGGAGGGGATCCTCCCTAACTCATTCCACAAAGCCAGTATCACACTGATACCAAAGCCTGGAAAGGATACAACAGAAAAAGAAAACTACAGACCAATATCCCTCATGAACATAGATGGAAAAATCTTCAACATAATACTAGAAAATTGAACCCAACAGCACATCAAAAAAATAATACACCACGATAAGTGGGTTTCATCCCAGGGATGCAAAGATGGTTGAACATATGCAAATCAATAAATGGATTCACCACATAAACAGAATTAAAAACAGAAACCATATGATCATCTCAATAGATGCAGAAAAAGCATTTGATAAATCTAGCACCATTTCATGATAAGAACCCTTAACAAACTAGGCATAGAGGGAACATACTTCCAAATAATAAAAGCCATAGATGACAAACCCACAGCCAACATCATACCAAATGAGGTAAAGTTGAAAGCATTCCCACTAAGAACTGGAACAAGACAACAACGCCCACTGTCACCACTTCTGTTCAACCTAGTGATGGAAGTCATAGCCAGAGAAATCAGACAAGAGAAAGAGAAGTAAAGTGTATCCAAGTGAGAAAAGAGAAGGTCAAATTATCCCTATTTGCCAATGATGTGACCTTTTTAAAAAAAATTTTACTTTTATTTTTAAAATTTTTATTAAAATAGGGATGGGGTCTCGCTCTTTCTCAGGCTGGTGTCGAACTCCTGAGCTCAAGTGATCCTCCCGCTTTGGCCTCCCAGAATGCTAGGATTACAGGCGTGAGCCACTGCACCTGGCCTGCTGATAATATGATCTTATATCTAGAAAACCCTAAAGTCTCCCCCAAAAGACTCCTAGAATTGGTAAATAAATTCAGTAAAGTCTCAGGTTACAAAATTAGTGTACACAAATCAGTAGCATTTCTATACACTAATAACAGCCAAGCTGAGAATCAAATCAAGAACTCAATACCATTTACAATAGCTGCAAAAAAAAAAAAAGAAAGAAAAATACCTACGAATGTACGTAACCAAGGAGGTGAAAGATCTCTATAAGGAGAACTATAAAACACTGATGAAAGAAATTGTTGATAACACAAACAAGTAGAAAAACATCATACACTCATGGATTGGAAGAATCAATATTATTAAAATGTCCATATTGCCCAAAGTCATTTACAGATTCAGCGCAATTCCCATCAATGTATCAATGTCATTTTTCACATTGAATTAGAAAAAATAATCCTAAATTTCATATGGAATCAAAAAAGAGCCTGAATAACCAAAGCAAGCTTAAGCAAAAAGACCAAATCTAGAAGCATTATATTACCTGACTTCCAATTATACTACAAGGGTATAGCAACCAAAACAGCATGGTACTGGCATAAAAGTAGACACATAGATCAATGAAATAGAATAGAGAACCCAGAAATAAAACCATTCACCTGCCACCAGCTGATCTTTGACAAAGCAGACGAAAACATACATTGGGGAAAGGCTGCACTATTCAACAAATGGTGCTGGGGAAATTGGAGAGCCGCATGCAAGGGAATGAAACTGGATCCCTATCTCTCACCATACACAAAAATTAACTCAAGATGAATTAAAGACTTAAATGTAAGACCTGACACCATAAAAATTCTAGAAGATGACTTAGGAAAAATTCTTCTAGATATTGGCCCGGGCAAAGATTTTATGACTAAGACTCCAAAGGCACATACAACAAAAACAAAAATAAATAAATGGGACTTAATTAAGCTAAAAAGTTTCTGCACAGCTAAAGAAATATTCAATAGAGTAAATAGAAAACCTAAAGAATTGGAGATAATGTTGATACACTGTACATCCAACAAAGGACTAATATCCAGAATCTACAAGGAACTAAACAAATCAGCCAGAAAAAAACAACCCCTGTAAAAAATGGGCAAACTACATGAACAAACATTTGTCAAAGGAAGAGCTATAAATGGCCAACAACCATATGAAAAAATGCTCGACATCACTCATCATCAGGGAAATGCAAATTAAAACCACAACGAGATACCACGTTACCCCTGTCAGAAAGGCCCTTATTAAAAAGTCAAAAAACAGTAGATATTGGTGAGGATGCGGTGAAAAGGGAACGCTCGTTCCCCATTGGTGGGAATGTAAATTAGTACAACTGCTATGGAAAACAGTATGGAGATTCCTCAAAGAACTAAAATTAGACCTACTATTCGATCCAGCAATCCCATTACCAGGCACCTACCCAAAGGAAAAGAAGTCATTACATCAAAAAGACATATGCGCTCATATGTTTATTGCAGCACAATTTACCACTGCAAAGATATGGAATCAACCTAAGTGTCTACCGACTGATGAGTGGTTAAGGAAAATGTGGTGTGTATACACGCACACATACACACACACACACGCACACACACCATGGAGGACCACTCAGCCATGAAAAATAATGAAATAATGTCTTTCACAGCAACTTGGATGGCACTGGAAGCCCTAATCCTAAGTAAAGAAATACCGCAGGTACTCACTTATAAGTGGGAGCTGAACGATGCGTATACACGGTCACAGAGAGTTGTACAAGGGACTCTGGAGACTCAGAAGCGGGGAGGGTAGGAGGATAGTGAGGGATCAAAGCTACCTATCCCATACAATGAGTACAATTTGGGTGACCGGTAAACTAAAAGCTGACTTCACCACTATAAAATTCATCCATGTAACAAAAAACCACTTATACCCCCATAAATCTACTTAATTAAAAAATGAAAAAGAGTAAGATAAAATCATTACAATCAAAAACCAACAGAGCACATCTCAAGATACCAGCACTAAAGAAACTTCTAAAAGATAGTCTCCACGATGAAGAAAAACAGTCCCCAAAGGATGGTCAGAAATGCACAAAGGAGTACTGAGGAGTGTATTTAAGTCTAAAGAGTTTGTATAAGAGAGCAACAGTCATAGTGTCTAAATTCTGGGTTAACAAAATAGAAGTCAAATACCGGCAAACAAAAACCTGTAAGTTGGGGAGGTCGGTGACTGGAATTAATGTCAAGACAAGAGGGAAGTTTAAAATGTGATTTTACTTTACACTCTGTTAAGCTTAATATTCATAACAAAAGTCTACTTTTTGGTATGTAGCCTGTAGAAACCTTTACAGATCATATATATATATCATACACACACACACACACACACACACACACACACACACACACACGGGCTATCTGGAAAGTATCCAGCCATTGTTAATATAATTTTTCACATTAAATGGCTGGATACTTTCCGGACAGCTCGCAGAGAGTTGGGGGGGGAGAGAGATAAGAATGTTTGTGGTGATGTTGCTTGAATAGTGAAAAATTAGGAACAATATAAATGTTCATGCATATGGGAGATGATTAATAAACTATGATATATCAATACTATGGAAGACTACACTGAGGTTAAGGGAATGCAGTAGCTCTGTATGTACCCACATATTAGTGGGAAAAAAGCAAGTTTCAGAAACTGCTCACATATATTCATAATGTATACAAAGAAAAAGAATACAAAACTCTACAGCAAACAGGTGGGGGAGGGGAGATGAGTGAGACGTGGTGGGGGGGTAAATGGGACTTTAGACTTTACCTGCACTGATAATGCTGCTGCTGCTGCTTCTTTTTTTACAAAAAGACTGTCTCTGTTTACTTTTTCTATCAATATAAATTAATGTTGATAAGAGTGTAATGCAATAAAAAAGAACAAAAGACTGCAAATTTTCAAGGGTAGGGACTATGTCTGTCTTGAACACCACTGCAGTGTAAGCATCTACAGCGCCTAATAAGTGCTCATTGACTGGCAGGATATATCCCCAAAATATTAGCGGTGTTTTTTCTAACAAGTAGTCAAAGGAAAATGTGTCTCTTCCTACTACTTTTCTCCATTTTCTACTTTTCTGTATTACATTGATCATGGTAAAAATAAAATAATGAAACACATCCTTAAGAATGTCCCCATCCTCTATTCTACCCCATCCCACCCACTTGCGTAACGCAGAACACAGGTATAAGGCCCAGACTCACCACTCCATATCACCTGCACATCCTCCTCATATACATGTTTCATATTATTCTTCTTAACTATGAATCCTAAAGATAAGACAGATGTAAAATCATTCCAGAGTTCCTGGACTTTCAGGTTGCTTCTTTCCCCACATTCACTAATAAACAAGGAAATTTGTAAACAAGTTCTAGCAAGGAGTATACAAAAGCGGTGACTTGCAGCCTAGACAGCAATGTCTTAGTAGAAAACCCTCAGAGCAGCTGTGATCCAAAAATTATTGTCAGCAGGTGACAAGTCGAGCATGAGCCCAGGATGTTAACCTGCATGGGGCTCCCACACCAGTAGGAAGATGGACAAAGGGCACAAGGCTATTAGTTAGCAAAAATGAAATACACATGGCCAACAAACAGAAAAAAGATTTAACCTTGCTGCTGACAAAAAAATTAACAATCAAAACAACAGCAAGATACTACTTTTCACCTATCAAATTGGTAATGATTTTAAAAATATTACCCAGGGTTGGCAAATGTCTGTAGAAATGGATGCTCGTATACAGTACTGGTGGGAGTAGAAAATGATTCAACCATTTTAGAGAGCATTTTGGCAATAAGCATCAAAATCCTTAAAATTTTGCATACCTTTTGGGTCCAGCAATTCTACTTGAAATTTATTTTAACAAAATAATCATGATGTCATGCAGAGACTTAACCACTGCATCCCTGATTATAAAAACAAGAAATGATGACTAAATGAGATCATAATGTTGAATATTGGCACTGTGTCACTTCAATTGTCTCATATATCCATCCATATAACTGAATTAATAATATGCAGTCATTAACAATAAGGTTGAAGAATATATAATGGTATATATTTGTGATACAGCAAGGCAAGAAAAAGAATAAACCAATCTGCAGTTTTAAAAAGTGATTATGTATACATGTATGTGTGTTTATCTGGATGTCGTATATTCTTAGGAAAAAGGCTCCAGAATGTTGGCCATGGTTAAACATAAATGTTGGAATTTATGGCATTATTTATTTTCTTCTTTTTGCCAATCAAAATTTTTTATTTTTTATAACATTAACACATATTCCTACTGTAATTAGAAACAAAGATATTTTGGAAAGTCCACGGGGTCCCAGTGGAAGCAGTAGTTTTTTCCCTTTTCTGATGCACGTTGGTCTCTTCCCCACAAACAGAGCCCAGACAGTGGGAGGAACCACATGGAGCTGGGGTAAAGGCACATAACTTCTGCTTCTTCCCCTGAGCCTTTCTAAGGGAGAATTTCAGCACTGGTCACAGGTCTACCTGTCTAATCAGGTCAAGGCTGGGACAGGAGGTGACCTGTTCTTCATACCATGGGTCTGCTTAACCTTTATTTTTATTTGCAGAAATATTATGGGGGTACAAACGTTTTGGCTACATGAATTACTTTTGTATGGTTTGAGTAAAAGTTATAAGTGTGTCTATCACCCAGATGGTGTGCATTGTACACATTAGGTGTGAATGTACCCATCCCCTGCTTGGCCTTTAGCAGAAGGTCAAGGAGGGCTCCCCTGCTGACAAGAGCAGGGAGGAATCCCCAGGAGCCAGTGCCTTACCAATGAAAGTGACTGCAGCTGCCCTTAGGAAGGTCTGTGGGCTCTTCAGGAAGCCAAAGCTCTGGGACAGCAACTCCCCCATGAGCTGGTATTTGCCTGTGTGGACCTGTGGAGCCAAAGAGGGGTGGTGCTGACCAGGAGAGGGGCCACTGGGAACTCTACTAAAGACCTTCTAGCAGCCACACCACCTACCCTGTGCACAACAGCATTGGTCTGTCTCCAGGCAGCTTTGACTGCTTCAACCTGCAGACTCAGACCCCCAACTCCTCCCACCCCAGCAACAGCACACACTCAGCAGAAAGTTCATAAAGAGAATTTCGCTCCTGGGTACTGACAGGAGAAGGGAGAACACAACTGATGTGGAGCCAGAAGGACCCAGGTTTGAATATCGGCCCTGACCCTTCCTGGCTTCACTGCTCTCTTCTGTAGAGTTGAGGGAAAACCTGCCCAACCTCCCTCACATAACTGTAAGGCATCTGTGGGGTAATGGCTGTGAAAGTACTTTGTAAAGTGCTCTACTTATATAAGGGATTCATAATGTCAGAATTACTCGTGTCAGTTTCTAACCTACTTGCTAACCCCTTAAATGTTTACTTTTCAGCAAGGATCCCTGATCTCTGGCCTGTTCTTGATTGCAGGAGCCACAGATCCTTGACACAACCACTACTGACCTACAGTCCTGCTAACTCCTGCCCACAGGGCTTCTACCACTCTAACCAGAAGCCCTCTGTCCTGTGGCCATGCAGTAACCCAGCATGACCTCCCAGCCTTCGAAGCAAGGATCAGGACGCCAGGAGGATCAAATACAGAGACCCAGGGCCTGGCCTCCCAGGTGAGAGTTCTCAGAGTTTGGTGATGCTAAAGAATGAGAAGCAGGGAACTGGAGGAACACACCTGTCAGCTGCCCCCTCTCCCCACTGAGCCCACTGTTGTGTCCCCAGGATGAACACTGAGACCCAGCTTCCCCAGAGACTCTCACTCACCAGGTACTTGCAGGTTTCTTCTATCACCTGGAGGTGGTCGCTGAGGGTGGCGTGCTGGAAGGTGTGGGTCAAGGATGACCAGCCAGTGACCTTCACCCATTCAGTGAGGGCCCCTCCACAGGCCTGTTGGTGGAGAGAAGGGAACCCCCAAACCCCACTCCTATGACTGTCCAGACCAGGGGCTGAGTGGAAGCCCCTACAGCAGGAAGAGGGGGTAACAGTGTTCAGGGCCAGCCCAGAGGAGAATGCCAAAGAGGTGGATGTAACAGCCAAGGCTGGGCTCATGAAGAGAGAGCTGATGGGAAGGGACTTTGCTCTGGCACAAAGGGGGCCTGGGCTTGGCGGGACAGAGACAACCAATATACCTTGACCACCTCGGTGTTGTTGTCCTGTATGCTTAACAGGAGTGGGAGCAAAAATTTATACAGTTCCTTCTTCATGGGGGCTCCTGGCTTGTATTTGATGACCCGTCTCAACATGTGGCCCAGGGCAGAGGTGGCTGTGATCCTCACCGGATCCCTCTCCTGCCACAAAGCACAAGTAGAGATGAAGACGTGGTGGTTTCCCTGGCCCTGCCTGGCACGGCTTCCTTTCCTCCACATCTCGGTCTGCATGTCCAGAGTGCACTGGCTGCACTGTGCTTACTGAATGTAAACACCACAGGATTTGTGTCTCTTAGTAATTCTCTTTAGACCTCTAGAGCTAGGAAGTCAGTTTACTAAGGCACAGTGCTAGGGAAACCAAGATCCTAGCTTCAATTCTACCATGGACCATACCTACAGCTTGCACCTTCCTTCCCTCTAAGGATTTGGCTCAAGCATGCCATATTTTTCAAAATGCATATTTTTACCCTACTTATGCCGTGGATAGAATTGTTTAAATCTGGCCAGGTGTCATAGCTCACGCCTGTAATCTCAGCACTTTGGAAGGCCAAGGCGGGAAGATTGTTTGAACTCAGGAGTTTGAGACCAGCCTGAGCAAGAGCAAGACCCCATCTTTATGAAAAATAGAAAAAATTAGCCAGGTGTGGTGGTGCATGCCTGTAGTCCCAGCTACCTGGCAGGCTGAGGCAGGAGGATCGCTTGAGCCTAGGAGTTTGAGGTTGCTGTGAGCTAGGTTGACACCATGGCACTCTAGCCTGGACAACAAAGCAAGACTCTGTCTCAATCAAACAAACAAACAAAAAAGAATTATTTAAATATGTATTAGCTTGTGTGAATTAATAATGACCACAAACAGCTAAGCTCTGTACACCTTCAGGGGAATATTATTAATATATATTAACTGAACAAACATTTCTTGAGCATCTTTCAGGAGCTAAGCACAATGCCAAATGATAGAGACACGGTTGGACAAGACAGATCATTCCTGAACACAGAAGCAGACTTTTTAACAAGTTGGATGTACACATTATAGCATAGCAGCTAAACAGAGAGATGTTTCCTTATTAGTACTTTAATGACAAAAAGAAAGAGAAAAATATCACATGCGCAGTAGCTCAACATGAGTGATTGAGTGTTGCTGCAGTCATCCCATCCCTAGGAGAAATAGTAGAGATATAATTTTACAGTTCATAATGGATATGAAACATTAGATGGAGTCCCCTGTCCAGAGTAATAGAGCATCCCTGAAAGATGAACAGAAGATAGGGCTGGAATTAATGTAGAAACCACAGCCCAGAGTGTGGGCAAGAAAGAACTACTGCAGGAGGTGGCAGGGGTTCTGGGAGTGCTCTAAGCTTAGGGTCTGTGAATATAGGGAGTAGAAGATGATTCTGGGCAACTAACAGGATGGTTGTTTGGGGGCTGCAGTTCAGCCATCCAGTTCAGTTTCTCCCTCCTGATATCCCCTTTACCAATTACCAAGCAGCAGGGGCATGGAACACCCCAGCAGAGCAGGGAGCGTGGTGTCCAGATCAAAGAGATGGGACAGTTCCCTGGGTGTGTGATGTCACCCATGGAGAGCAGGGAGCCCTACAGTCAAAAGGCTGGCTATTGGCACATGCAGCTGTTCACTTATCCCTGGATGCTCCCCCACGATTACTGAAATCAGGCTGCAGGCATAGGCATTGCTTTCACAGAGGGCCTGCCGAGAATCTCTAGTACAGAAATGCCGGAAATCGCTACCAAGGATCAGGAGACATTGAGGAAAACCAACACTACAAAACAAAGGAAGCACATTTGAGAAATTTTGTAATGTTTACATTGTAAACTCCTAACAACTTAAGACAAATGTGAGACAAAATAAAGATATTTTCATACAAAGACTGTTTCAGAGCCTCACCCAAGGAACCACAAAGGAAGAGGGAAAAGCAGACTCCAGGAGGGAGGAAAGAGCAGTAAGAAGGAAAGGTGAGCAAGGAGATTTGTAAACATATGGGTAAATCTAAATAAGCACTGACTGTATGAAATAATAACAATCATAGCATGATGATATAAAGGCCACATTTGGAGATTTAGTAAGCAGGTGGAAGTTGCTTATTTCAACTAGACGAGGCTTATATATTACTATAATATGGGAGAGTGTGATCAGAATTAAAGCATTCTAAGGTCCTTATATGGTTTGGATGGAGGGAAAAGATACTATCTTTAGGCTTTGTTAAGCCAAGGACAGTGCAGGTGCTGAACTGTAAAAGAACTGAAAGGTGGGTGAGTCAGACATTGACCCAGCCATTTGGGAGTTTCCAGGGTCACAGAGGAGATGAGACCTATACAAAAATAACTCCAATCCAAGGTTGACAAGTTGGAAAAGTTAAAAATGCCACCATGGGAGTAGGGTCAGCAGGTGTCTCAGGGACATCGAGTCCCTGAGACATCTGCTCTCAGATGCCATGATCTGTAAGGAGGATGAGACTTGGGGACGGATGATATTGGTCTGTTAGTCCAAATTTCTGAGTCTCAGATTTCTCTCCCCACAAGGACTCTAGCACTCTACGGTCCCTGTATTATTTGGGAATAGGGTAGAGCCATCAGTCCTCTCCCCCCTTCACTCCGCGAGTGGAGTCTGGAGGAGAAGATCTGTGGAGTGAGCACCAACTTCATACCAGTGTGTGAGCTTTCAATTGGTGGTCCAGTGGCTCCTCCAGGGAACCTCTGGGGAGAGAGTAAGTGGAGGTGTGTGCTGTGTCCCCATGTGGTAGGGAATGCACTTGGGATGTGTCCTGTGCACTGGTCCACGTGGCCAGGTCTCCTTTTGTCTGCCCTCCATAATCTCAGCCTGGGGCCACAGGCCCTTGGCCTAGCCCAACTCCCTTAGTTAAGCCCCAGCATTCATCCCTAGCCCCAGCCCATGTTGTTCCCAACAGGTCCTAGGGACTTAGGTGCATACGTCATTGATGAGGGGACGCAGGTGCGGGCAGATGCTGCAGAAGACGCCCTTGATGTCCTCGCCCTGCCCATGGTGAATGATGTTCCGCAGGCTCTTCACCGCCTGCACCGCCACCCGCACCTCAGCATTCAGGAATCCTCGTAAGAATGGAACCAGGCTCTTGAGAGCCTCTGACTATTTGGAAGAAGGCAGAGATCACCCATCACCCTGGGGATCATGCAGCACTCTGGGGACAGGGTCTTGAGCACATAGATGGTGCCTAAGAGAAACAGGCATGGGAAACCTGGGGGCTGGACATGCCAAGCAAATGAAGGCTCAGAGGGTTCAGGCAGCGTGAGGATACGCCTAGGTTGGCCCACACACTGGATGTTGTGATGCCCTTGGATGAGGGTTTGGGGACGCACTAAAACCGGGGCAACTGAGGTACCCAAGGGACCCCACTTGGTCCTCCCCCTACTCTTACATTTCCTGGGTGCAGGGCCAGGTTACTGATTCCCCGGAGGCCAATTTCCTGCATGACGAGGTTGGGATCCTTGACCCACTGGGTTAGAGTGCCCAGAAAGTCTTGCCCCTTGGTCTGCGCCACTGATCGGTGCCAGAGGAGCTGTGGGGAAGGACACCACGGTTATGGATGGAGGAAAGGTCATGGGGGCCCTGTGCGCCATTGGAACCCCTCAGGCCCCTGCTCAGGCAAGGACTGTGTCCAGGTGAGAGCAGAGGCAGATGTGTTCATATGGCATGGAGACTACGGGGAAGGGGGTGGGGAGTAATGCTGGTAAGGCTTGAACTTGGAGCCCAACACTGGGATTCGTGCCTCATTCCGGGAGGACTAGAACTGCTAACCCCCTTCCCAGGCTTCCTGGTCTCCTTGAACCAGGCCCCTGAAGTGCCAGGAAAGGGAACCCTATTTGAGATGGCTTCTCTTTTTTTTTCCTTCTTGGGGCAAGTTAGTTAACATCCCATTGAACAGTCAGTTCCTCAGCTACAGGAATGAATGGCTGGAGCTATTGGCCTTTCCCCAGACCTCACCTGCACATAGAAGGCTCTGGCCAGGATCTTCCTACCCTTATCAAAGCTGTAGAGGAAGTTCTTAACAGGGTTCAGGATTCGGTGAAGAACGGAGAGTTCACATGTTTTCACCATCGCGCTGAGATGGGACACAGGAAGCAAGTAGTTGCCGCAGGTTGGGGAAGAGGCCAGGGACCAGTGTGCACACAACAGGGAAGACACAAGGGCTGAGGAATCAGTAGACCAGAGGGCTGGGAGGTGGTGGGGAGGGTGCAAGGCTACTATATTTGAGTGCTGGGACCTGGGAGACTGGGGTCAGGGGCCAGAGAGGTGCCAGGAGCACTGGGGAAGTGGTCCCACCTTGTCAGTTCCATGATCCCGATATAGTAAGATTTGGGGCTGGACAGAAGGTCCCAGCAGTGAGAGTCATTTGCATAGACCACAACTCCCTCATACACAGCCGCCAGTAGCACCAACTTCACTACCTTCAGGGCACAACTGAAGGTCACCGCCGTCAGGTTTGTGAAAAGAAAAGGACAGAAAGATGGACACGGTGTTATGCCCTGGTTTGCACCCCTGTGCTGGCAAGTTGGAGACAGTTCTCAGCCCTGGTAGCTGGGTTCTGCTTCTGCTCTTCTGCTAACAAGAAGTCACAGTTCTGCGACCCCGTCTTCAGTTGCCCATCCATCCACCCCTTCCTTCCGACCCTCCTCCAACCGCAGAGTCCTGCGAAAGACACTACAGGGATGTCCTAGTGCTGTGGTTTTCAAATTCTGCTCTCCGGGGTACAGAGGGAGGATCTCTGTACCTCCACCCCCACCTAATCAGAGTGTCCCTCCTTTATTGGTTTCATTTGTTGTCATTTTCAGCGAAGATTTCATTTGAATAAAGTATTCTGAGGTTATCAAAAAAGTATGACAACCACTTTTGTAGGAGTCCAACCCCCAGCTCCCAGGTGAGGAAACTGAATTCTCGGAGGGATTTGCACAAGATGGTGCAGCTGGTGAGGAAGCCAAGCCAGAGGCCAAGCAGGCTGAGTCAAATGGCCAACCCTGCGTGGAGAGGGTGACACGGCCTGGGCCTGTCCTCTACCATCTAATCTCTTCACGTGTACAGTTACGAACACAGGTGGGAGCCACAGTGAGAGTCAGTATAAGAGTGCGCATGATGAAACAAGTAATGAGAAATCTGAAAATCCGGGTGAATATTCCAGTGCACGACGCTGCAGCACCCACACCATCTCCTACTCTTCTGCTCCTTGCATCCCTGAGGGGTCAGCATCTACTCATCCAGGGCTGTTAGGATTGACTCATCGCATTTTCCCATCAGCTGGAGGTCAGGCTTACCTAGTGGGGTCGAAGGGCTTGCTCTTGCTGCCTGGGGCCCCCTCCCAGCTGTACACCACCATCTTCTGCGGAGCATTTTGCTGAGTCACCCAGTAGAGATGACACAGCACAGCCAGCAACAGCCGTGGGAAGAGTTCCTGGACAGCTTCCTGGCATAGCGGTCCTGACAGCATCTCACACAAGGCACATGTCACCTAGGGAGGGAGGAGCAGAATCGACCAGGCCTGGGCCACCATCCAGCACACTGAAAGCCTGGGCTGGAATCCCACCCTGTCCCTCCTTGGCACTGCCCAGTGGGCACAGCTCACCCTGACCTGGGCTTCTCAGAAACATCTGAAGACTGAACACCCGTACCTCACCCCTAGGGAAATGAGGGGGCCACCCACATGCAATCTGCTTCCTCTTCTGCTCACTTGACATTAAAAATGGAAAGGACTATAAATGTTCAGCAGAAGATGATTTCTGGCATACTTTGTCCACACCAACTCTAGGCACCCAAACCTCTGCCTCTCCTGTGCGCCCTGCCACTCCCCCAGGCCTTCTGTAAAATGATGCCAGCCCCAGAATCCAGAGAGAAAACAAGGTGGCGATGCTGGCTGTCAATTTCCTTGTTCACACTAGGGGTGTGGTCACTACCTTTGCTCCATCACACATTCTTAGATCCACAAGTACCAAGAGGAGGGTAAGGGGCTCCTGTGAGGTGCAGTACTCAGGATGCAGTGTGACTCCTCTCCTCTTTGCCCCTCCCCACTACCTGCTTGGCCTCAGATACCGTAACTCTGTCCCCAAGCTCCCAGAACAGGCTGTCCAAGGGCGCCCTCCCCGCACCCCCTGCCGTGTACTGACCGCCACAGGCTGGGCATCCATCTCCCTCATTTCCTCTCTTGAGTGGTTCGTTTCCAGGATGCTAATGAGCCACTGCAGGACATTGATTGTGGTGTCTCGCTGGGTGCCAAGTGCCCTCCACAGAGCCAGAGTGGTTCTGCAAGACCCAGGGACAGCAATGTCATGGGCCCTGGTGATCACGCTCCTAGGATGAGTCTGGTCTCAGGCCCATGAAGAGCCAGTTCTCAGGGACTAGAGGGAGTGAGACCAAAGAGGAGTTGGCCAGAGGACATGGAGATGAGGCTTGATTGGGATCAAAGAGAAGGAGAGTAAGACAGCATCCTTGCAGAGTAATTTTTATTCTGGGCCTGGGGCTGGGCAGGGGGAGGGAGCTTCCTGGGCTGCAGAATGTGCCTCTGGGCCAGGGCACAGGTACCTATCCCAAGGCAGGGGCTTGTTGAGTAGCATGGGGATGACAGTGCAGGTGTTGCTGCCTGCCAGCGAGCACATGGCCTGCAGGGTCTCCTCCTTTGTGCTGGGTTCCAGCTTCGAGTTGAGCCGTTCAAGGATGCCCTCTGCAATTTCCTCAACCTACAGGGCAGAGCCAGAAGTCCCCATAATTTCTTCCATGCTTCCTTCCCACCTTCCTCCTCTACCAACTCCTCAAACTCAAGGGGCCTAGTTGTAGTCCTGCCAGTGGCAGAGTTCTGTGGTGCCAGAGGCCAGACCAGCAGGGGCCACAGAAGGAACTCCAGAGGCTGGTGCCAAGGCCCTCTCACTGCAGCAAATGCCTGCCCACAGCCCCACAGTCTGTAGATGAGTTCCCAGATGGCTCAGAAGGTACAAGACCCCTGGAAGGGAAGGCAAAAGCCCTGGAGATACTTCAGGGCTTCCCCTGCCAGCTGGGATCAACTTTCAACCCACAAAGCTGCAGGGACAGTTGACATTGGAGGTGGAGGACCCCAGGCTCTGTCCTGGCCCTCAAATCCCGAATACATAGTCTCTGGGAAGCCCACTCCAGGGCAGTGCTTCAAAGACACCCTCGGAGTGTCTTCCAGTTCTGGTACCTAGGCCAGGTAAGTGATGCAAATGAGGAAGGGCAACAGGTGTCAGGAGACTCAGGGAGAGTAGGGTGTCTGAGAGAGCCCATGCCCCATCTATAAAGGGGACAGTGGCCACTCAGAGAGGTGCCCTAGGTGACCCCAATTAAAAATTTTTTTCAGTGAAGTGGGAAATGTAGATTGTTATGCAAAACCCTCCCTGTTTACATGTTAACCTAAAAAAAAGGATAATACTTTCAAAGGTCAGAGTCATTCCCCGAGCTGATTGATTTGCAATCCACGGTCTAAGCTCCCCGACATTCCAGGGAACCAAGGTGAATGCCCCCAACCTTGCTGCCCTATGCTCTGGCTATTAGGCCCTCTAGCTGCCTACAGCCCTGCACATGGTGGAGTTAACTGGGGAACCAGTTTTGAGCTCAGGATTACAAATGTCACAGCTCAGTGGGACTACAGGGGACATCTACCCTGAGCCTATTTTTTCTTTTTGTTTTTTTGAGACAGGGTCTTTCTCTGTCACCTGGTCCAGAGTGCAGTGGCATCATCATAGCTCACTGCAACCTCCAACTCCCGGGCTCAAGTGATCCTCCTGCCTCAGCCTCCCGAGTAGCTGGGACTACAGGTGTGCACCACCACGCCCGGCTAATTTTTTCTATTTTTTGTAGAGACGGGGTCTCCCTCTTGCTCAGGCTGGTCTTGAACTCCTGACCTCAAGTGATCCTCCTGCCTTGGCTTCCCAGAGCACTAGGATCACAGGCCTGAACCACCGTGCCAGGCCCGAGCCTACATTTTATAGGTGAGTGAATTAAGACCAACAGAGGAGAAAGGACTTGCCCAAGGCCCTTCATCTGGTTAGTACTAGAGCCAGGAGAGAGCCCAGGGCTCCTGATTTTGCAGGACAGAGCTCTTGCCACAGTGCCACACTACCTTTATCACGTCTCTGCCCCGCTCTTTCATGGCAGCGCTCATCAGCTGGGCAGTGGCCAGAGACAACTTGGCCTTGCTGTCAGTCAGGCCCTCCATGGCCTTCAGCACCATGTTGGTGAGCTGGATCTGGGTGAAGTACTCTGCAAACGCCTGCAACAGGAGCCATCAGTCTTGACTCACCTAGGCCCCCTGCCTCAGATGGCCTGGACTACACTTCCTGGGTAGGCGATGAGGGAGAAGCCCTCCCAGGAGCAAGACTTTTGTCTCAGGCCTGTGCTGTCTGCCGACCTCCCAGAGGACACTTTAACTGGAGTCAGTCTTTGGGGATGGGAGGCAGAAACACTGCCCTCAGGTGCGATGTGGGGCTCAGAGGTCAGAGACTGGAGAAGCAGAGCAGGGGGAGAAAGGGGCTGGGGCTAGGGTCCTTAGTGCCACCTCTCCAAGGCAGGAGTTGGGATACACATTGCTCATGAAGCACCATGAGCACGAAACAGTGCTGCTGGGGAGATGGGCCATGACAAAGGGTCAGGACCCAGCATGCTCAAGGGAGAGCATGTGGGAGCCCAGGACTGGGCCTTCGATCACACAGAGACTGTCCCCTAAAGAAAACCTTCATAGCCAGTCACAGAGAGGGAAGGCAGGTGGGATACAAGAGTCCCACCCGAGGGGGCTAGAATATTATGTAATGAGAGGCCCCAGCTCTTCCCACTTTGTCTCTGCGCCCCTCACCTCTCCAATCTTAAAGGTGTTGTTATAGAAGATGTTGGCACTATAGACTTCGCTCTTGCCATCTTCTTCCCACAAGCCTTGTTTCTTCCTTGTCATCTCTGAAACAAAGACCCCCAAGCCCACCCCTCAGACACTCAGGTTTCTTAGGCTGCCCTTTCCCGCCTCTCAGGGATGCTGGCCTAGCCCAAGGCACCTACTGAGCTAGGCCAGCTTGGAAAGAGGTGGGGCTCGCAGGAGAGGATCAGGATAAGGGATCTTGATGGCTCATGTCTAAGGAGCCCCCACTGTGCCTGCCTCAGAGCAGAGACAGAATCAGGTAAGAGTATGAGGCTCAGCTAGATGGGGAGGAACTAATTCAAAAGAACTCTTTCCTGAGCAGGTATTTTGTCCCAGGAGGGTAACTGTAGGTGTTTGGGGGCAGGTCCCTCCACTGAAATGAGGTGCTCAGGTAACTTCTAGGCCCTCACTCTTCTGGAACAGAGCGTGTGAGGAGGTTGGAGGGGAGGGACGAGAGAGGGCTGTGCATACGTTTTTGCAGCAGCAGGACAGAGTAGAGGTTGTAGACGGCCTCAGCAGACAAGAAGCAGATGTTGTCCACTGGGTCCTGGCAGCGTACGGCCAGCATCCTCACCAGGCGCCCCAGCTGGCTGAACTGAATTTCCATCTGGGGAGGAGAGCTGGAAGTCACAAGTTATCCCAGCCACTCTTTCAGGCTTGGCTATCACAGGAGAAGTACTAGGAGGAGGGGACACATGTGCCACAGACCTGAATGCTGAGACTAGATGCAGGGAACAGGGAAGGAATTAGATGAGGTGTGGCTGGAAAGCACATGCACCAGCATAACTGGGGCAGGCCCTGACACTATTCCCCCTTCTCTGCCACTTGACACCCCACTCATCCTTCAAGCCCAACTCTATTGCATCCTTCTCTACAAAGCTTTCCTAGAGTCCCTCACTTGTGTTCATTTGTGTTTGCATTTTTTATTCCCACCACGTGTGGTTTGTATGTTCATTATCACCTTCAGGGAACTGTCCTGGTTATCTATGTATCCACTATAGCACCTAGCATGGTGCCTGGTCCAAGGCAAGTATCCAGTAACTGCTTGTAGAGGTGAATGGAGACCGAACAAGTGGAATGGAATGATTTGGTGGATGGATGAAAAGACCAATCAGAAGACATGGGGGTGGGGACAGGGAAGAGGAAGAGAGGAGAGCACAAGATGGGATGCACAGGAGAAAACAGAGTATGGGGCCAGGGAGACAGAGGGTGAGTCTGAGTGACTGAGGCCAGGTGACAGATGTGATGAAGTTGGGGACAAAGGTAGGGGTGAGGGCGACCAGAGGGGTGCCAGGGCCCAGTCTCTGGGGCAAGTGGCCACTCACTTTGAAATTACTCATTTTTACAGTAAAGCCAAGAATGCGGGCAGCACACCACATGGCCCGTTCCCGCTCGTGGTCCTTTTGGGAATTCAGCCACGTCTCTAGAAGCTAGAGGGAGAAGAATATGAAAGGAGAAGCCTGATTAGCTGCATCCCAGAGCAGAGAAAGGTAACCTTGAGGCTGGCTTCTGCAAAGTATCAGGGCCATACCTCCGAGAGCAGGACTTCTTTGGCCTAGCGGTGCATTGGATAGGAACCGGAAGCCCTCATTTTCCCAGCCCCTGATTTTCCCCTTCTCTAGGTGCTAGAAATCTCCCCATTGGTGTCTCTTTCTTTCAGGTTAAAGCAGTGACTCTCAAATGATATTGACCGTGGCTCACTTCAGTGGGCCACATACCCCACAGTTCCCCTAACCACTGATTCTCATTCTTCCATAAAGAAAGAACTTGGTAATAAGAAAGAATTATCTCTGTAGTCACAGATTCAAGGGTGAGTTATGTATAAGTTTGTTGGAGAAATATAGTTATGGATAATTCCCATTTCAAACACAATGCGTAAGTGTCTCACCGGTGGTAAATTACAGGCCCAAATTACCACTGACCCAAATACACATCGCTCCAGGTCAACCTGCAGCAACCAATCTGACAATGATGCAAGTAAACAAAAAGCAATTTATAATTGAAAAGGAAGAATAGCAGTAGATGAAAAATTCCATAACCAATTCAAGACAATACTGATGCCACACGGATTAATTTAAAAACAAAAGCCCAAAAACACCTGTTCTTGTAGCTAGACTCGGATGAAATACCCAAGCCAAGACTGTGATTTCTAAATACCATTTTTCCACAAAGAGGAACAATAGCTCCTTGAACACAGCTAATTCCAGGCCAGAGATGGAAAGTACACAAAATGTACTGGAAAGCAAGGAAGCTCTTGGAGATTCCTAGAGTCATGTCAAAAGGACGCTGGCTCCCATTGACAAAAGATGGGACAATTGTGGCATCAATTAAAATAAATTTCTCATTGATTAAAACACATCAAATATTTTAAAATTCATTCTAAATTCAAATGATACTATAAGACTACCTGTAAAGTAATCTTCATGAAAATTAATTCTGAATCTGATCAAGCCTCTAGATCTAATAATCTCTAGGAAATACTGGGATGGAGGAACTTGTTAAATGACCCCAAAACAATGTAATCAGCACAACTCAGAATGTGGAAAATTTACAGAAGAAATGACTTGGTTTCTTCAATAAATAAATTTCAAGGAAAAAATGACATAAGGGAAAACTATAGATGAAGAGACAAACTAACGGGAATGTATGCACCTCATTTAGGACCTGATTCAAGTGAACAGATTTAAAAAAATATATATTTGTGACACATTCAGGGCAAGTAAAACATTGTCTGAACATTTATGATACTAAGAAATCAAATCAAAGTTATATTTTATTTTATTTACTTATTTTTGACACAGGGTCTCACTCTGTCACCCAGGCTAGAGTGCAGTGGCATCATCATAGCTCGCTGCAACCTCAAACTCCTGGGCTCAAGCAATCCTCCTGCCTCAGCCTCCCTAGTAGCTAGGACTACAGGCAAGTGCCACCATGCCCAGCTGATTTTTCTATTTTTTGTAGAGATGGGGTCTTGCTGTGTTGCTTAGGCTGGTCTCGAACTCCTGGCCTCAAGCAATCCTCCTGCCTCAACTTCCCAGAGTGTTAGGATTACAGGCGTGAGCCACCGCGCCCGGCCTACATTCTAAATAAAATAATGATAGCATGGTTATATATTTTAATATAAGCCTTGTCTTTGATAAACATACAAAAATATTTATGGATAAAATGGTATGGAATTTGCTTCAAAATAATCCAGAGGTACAGAAGCTGGAGAATGTGAGAGGTGCTTGATCAGAATATGATGCCTGAGATTTTCCAGGATAAAAAATTTAGAATATAAGAATGGAAAATTGGGAACAATAAATGTAGGGACTCTAAGAGAACTGTTAAAGGAAGAGACATGATACCAGAAGAAAAGTTGGAACATCAGGAATGAAGGAAGATGAAGAGGAATGGTAAGTATCTGGGTGAATATAATAGACTCTTCTTTTATGAATAGTGTAAAATATGTTGGATGGCTCAAAGAAAATATTATAAAATTGGCAGATGGTGTTTTAATGAATGTAAATGTAACACATAAGACAACTCCAGCGTAGAGTGAGGGAAGAATCAAGGGGTCTACATGCTGATCAAGTCTCCACATTCCAATTGAAAGGGTAAAATACTGATGCTAGGTCGGCTGTGAAAAGTAAAGCGTGTGTGTTGTAACGTCTAGAGCAACCACTATAAAAATGATATAAAGAGATAGAGTCAAAAAGCCAATAGGTAAGTTAAAATGTAACATTAAAATGGGAAAATAACCCAAAGAAGGCAAGAAAGAAGAAACAGAGGAAGAAATCAGAGGAGGAAACAGAACACCAATAATAAAGTGGTAGACCTAAAACCATATCAATAATTCCTTTAAACATAAATGATCTAAACATGCCAATTAAAAGGCACTGATTGTCAGAATGGATTTTTAAAAAAATGGGCCCACTGAATGGATTTTAAAAAGGACCAACTGTATATTAAAAGTAAAAGGATGGATAAAGATATACCTTGCACACACTAATAAAAAGAGAGGTAGGGTAGCTATAATAATAACAGAAAAATAAGACTTCATAACAAAGACAATTACCAGAAATAAAGAGGATATTTCATGATAATAACAGGTCAGTTTACCAATAAAATATAATAATCCTGAATGTGTACATACTTAACAACAGAGCTTCAGAGTGCATGAAGCAAAAACTCACAGAGCCAAAAAGAAAAATAGATGAATTTCCAGTTATAGTTGGAGGCTTCAACACTGCTCTCTCAGTAAGCTATAGAACCAGGAAACAGAAAATTAGCAGGGATACAGCAGAACTGAACACCATCAGCTGGCATTGTAGAATACTCCATCCAACAAAAGCAGAGTACATATTCTTTTCAAGTACACATGGAACATTAATCAAGATAGGCTATATCTTGCTTCATAAAATAAAACCTTAACAAATTTAAAAGAATTAAAATCGTGCAAAGAGAGGATATGGACAGCAAACATGCACATGTCAATATAATCAACATCATTAGCCATTAGAGAAATGCAAAGTAAAACCACAATGAGGTATCACTATACCTGTCAGAAAGGATAAAGTAAAAAATCACAGTAAGTGCTAACAAGAATGCAAAGAAACCAGATACCCCATACATAGCTCTTATGAGCATAAAACGGTATAGCCACTCTGAAAAATAGTTTGGCAGTTTCTTATAAAACAAAACATGCACTTACTATAGCACTCAGCAATGGCTGTCTTTGGCATTTATCCCAGAAAATAAAAACTTATGTTCACAAAGAACATGTACGTGAAGGTTCACAAGAGCTTTCCTCATAACAACCCCCAATTGGGAACCACTCAAAAGTCTTTCAATGGGTGAATGACTAAACGAACTCTACTATATCCATACAGGGCAAAATTACTCAGGAACAAAAATAAACCATTGATACATGCAACAACTTGGAGGCTCTTGAAAGCACAAAGAGAATCTTATAAAAGCTTACACACTCTATGATTCTATGTATATAACATCCTCAAAATGGCAAAACTATAGCTCTAGAGAACAGATTAGTGGTTGCCACCAGGGGACAGGGATGACATGGGGGGATGTGACTAAAAAGGGTTGCACAAGCTAGTTCTGGTTGGTGATGAAACAGTTCTACATCAGTGATGGAGGTGGTTCTGGTTATACCATACTATACTTGAGATCAAAGCGAGTGCACACCATGAACACTGAATAAAGTCTGCAGCCTAACAACGGTGCCTGGTGCCAATTCCCTGGTTTTGATAATATACTGTTGCTCTGTAAGATGTCACCACTAGGGGAAGCTGGGTGAAGCATCCAAAGAAGGGTATCTACTATTTTTGCAACTCCTTGTGACTCTAAAATCATTTCAAAATAAAAGAAGAAAACTAGTAGTAAAAAGATTGGAAACAGCCCAGTGTCCATCTCTAGGGGACTGATTGAATAAACTTGAGTACATCCCCACAATGAATGCAAGCACAAAACCATAAAGACTGTAAGTGTGAACTGGTACGGACAAGTGAAATGAGCAAAGTTCAGGGAACTGGGGAGAGGGCACGACCTGCTGTGTGGGACAGAAAGGGAAACAAGAATGTACTGTAACACATATTTGCTTCCCTTTACCGTAAAAACAGGAAGCACAAATCAGAAGCTGAGGCGAATGGTGATCTCTAGGGAGTGAGTGGGAAGGAAGTTAAGAGGATCGATGGGCACAAGACTGCTCTGAGGAAGATTTTAGTTTTAAGTTTTTCAATTATGTAAATCCAGATATAATTAAAATCTTTAATTAAATTAAAAGAACAGAACCCTAAAATTTAACACAAATAAATCTGAATTATATCAATTTGATATCATAACCACACAGAAAACAATCATCTCAACTGATTTTCAAACAACATACTTTGACCGTACTCCTCAGTGATCTCTACTCTGACAGCCAAAACAAGTGCAAAGAAAACTTAAACTTCACATGATAATTGGGGAACAGGATACTTTGACATCAGCATACAGTCAGTCAAATCCATAGAAAAGATGACCCAATTTAAAAATGGGCACATTACCGGAAGTTGCACTTTACTCCTTCAAGTCTAGTACTTTATAAACATTCTCACTCAGTTATCAACAGAACTCTATGAGCCAGGTACTACTGTCACCCCGTTTTCCCAAAGAAAAGTGAGACACTGGGAAGTTAAATGAGTTCCCAAGGCCACACAGCTAATGACAGAAGCAGGCAGTGAAGGGTGTGGAGGTGCAGAGCTCGGGCTTCTAGCCTGTGACTACTGTGCAGGAGCCGAGGGGAGCTGAGGGGAAGCTGGCCACAGCACTGGCTGAAGGAAGAAGGAAGAAGGAAGCATTTCTCCTCCCAGGGAGAAGACCAAAGCTGTTTGGATCCCAGCCCTGATCACCTTTCCTCAAAGCTCTGCACCCAATCTTCATTCACTTCTGCCTCTTCTCCTGCCCCGACTGTTCTGTTCCCAACTATACTGAGGTGACAAATTTCATGTCCACCCAGAACATCAGAATGTGACCTTGTGTGGAAATAGGGTCTTTGCAGATGTCATCAAGTTAAGGTGAGTTCATACTGGTTTACGGTTGGCCCTACCTAATCCAATGATTGCTGTCCTCATAAAGAGGAGAGGACACACATACACACACACATACACACACACACGGGAGAATATGCCATGTGAAAATGGAGGCAGAGATTGGAGTGATATGCCCACAAAGCAAGGGACACCGAGGGTTGGCAGGAGCCACCAGAAGCCAGGAGAGAGTCATGGATCTGAAGGACGGATTCTCCCTCAGAGCCGGCAGTGGGAAGTGACCCTGCCAACACCTTGAATTTGAACATCTAGCTTTCACACCTGTGAGAGAATCGATTTCTGCTGTTTTAAGCCAGCCAGGTGTGGCACATCGTTGTGCAAGCCCTAGGAGACAGACACACTGACTTTCAAGGGTTCCTCCGCACTGACCTCCAGGCAGGACTGGATCTGAGTGGGCTTCTCGGTGACAAGTGCTTCCATGAGCCTCCGGAGAGATTGCAGGGTCGTCCTGAACAGTTCCTGAGCAGTGAAGAGAAACTCATAGTACTGCTGAGGTAGCATCCCGCCCCTCCTTCCACACTCTGCCCGGGACTCCTGCTCCCCCAAGAAGGCTTCCTTGCTCGATTCTTCCTTGCTCACGTTTCCCCTGCATTTCCAAGTGCCACTTGCCTGCTATTGACTTGAATGAATTCCTGTTGTTTTCACCAGAGCACAGCTGTCTGCCCGGTGTGTGGCTTGCTTGTGGGAGTAGACGGGGAGTTCCCTGACAGCCAGCTCCCCCAATCCCTCCATCCCCCACTCTCTACGCTGTGCTCATTCTGGGGCTCTGCTCCCTGGGGAGCTGTTTCAGTCAGTGGCATTGGCCGGCTGGCCCAGGGAGGAGAGAGGGCTGGCCTGGCCGTCTGCAGGCGACTGACTGACAAACAGCAGGACAGTGCCCTTCTCCCTCTCACCCTTACACAAAGTACTTGGCCCTGCCCAGCAATAGGAGGTCTTTGCCTTTAAGCCAAAACCTTCTAAAGAAAGTAGGTGGTCTGCCTACAAGGGCTCCTCGAGGTAGTCGAGGCAGTCGTGGGCCTCCACACTGACAAGAAGGAAAGGCAGCTCCCCGTGGGATACAGAACTGCAAAGGAGTCCACCCCAGAGTGAAGCCGTTCCTCCTGGGCAGCCGGGATCCCAGCCTGCCTCAAACACAGGGCAGCTCTGGCGGAATGCACCCCACTCCCAGCCAGAACCACACTGCAGAAGGCCTCAGGCGGACTCAACCAGAGGACACCCCCTCAGCTCTCTCTAGACGTGGCAGTCTTTCCTTCATGACATAAACAAATACGAACTGGCAAAGAAAGATCACCGGACATCTGAGGGAAAGAAGGCCCAAGATAAACAGACCAACCGACCCCAGGAAACCAAACTAGTTCAGCAAATAGTAGAAAATGTTTCAAAACATTCTGATTAATATCTTCAGAGAAATTCAAGAGACTGTGGCATCAGTAAAATAAGAACAACCAGTCAAGAGAAAGGATCAGAGAACATGAAAGAGTTGCTAGGAATGAAACAGGAGAGCGCAAAACACCGAATCCCTCTGCCCTCCCTCAGGGGAACACCCACGCCCTGTGGGAAATGGACGCAGATCTACTCCTGGAACTCCCTGAAGTCCTGTATCCACGCGCCTTCGAGTAAAATCACGTTTGAACTTTCCAGACTGGTTTCAATTATGTGACGGTTATAAAGGGCAGGCCTGAGGGTCCACCTCTGGGCCAGAATATTCAAGGGGTGGCAAGGGTCATCAATGAGTCCCCCCAGGGAGGGAGTCAGTCTCATGGTCTGCCCAGACTGCCTGACCTAGCAAGCCCTTCCTCCCAGCACAAACAATTGTTTGTGGCAAAGACAGTGGAAGATCCTTCCATAAAACCGCCAAACCTATACTTCACACCCTCTCAAAATTAAACAATAAAGACAAGGCGACGACCATCAGAGAGCTCCTTACGGCACTGGCGAGGCCCTCGGTGGGATGGGACGCCTCCTCCCGCGGGCCCTCCGAGGCGGGCAGGCAGAACACGGCCTTGTAGCAGGTGAGCAGCAGCTCTGCCCTGCTGTCCAAGTCCAAGACCGGCTCGAGCTTCCTAAGGTCCGGAGTGAAGCAGAGTGTGACCAGAGAGCGGTGGCCAGGAAGGACGGCTGAGGAAAGGAAGGCAGACGGTGCAGAGAGAGATGGCGCAGACAGAGGAGCAGGCAGAGCAAGCACCAGGGAGACACCCGAGGAGGAAGAAACTGAGGGAGGAAAAGGGAGGAAACTACGAAAGGCAAAAGGACCCGGAATGGAAAGAGGGGCGAGCGTGAGCGCAGCCATCAGGGGCAGGGGCGCCTGGGGTTGGGGTGACATACTGCTTTCCAGTTCCCCAGACGTCTGGAGGGAAGGGAGGGGGCAGGGATGGAGATGGAGGGGTCTGGTCAGGGACAGCCCCCGAAGCAGAAGGAAGCCTGCCGCAGAGGGGACAGCAAGGCCCTGCGGAGATGGGGAGGCGGGCTCTGCCAGGCGCTGGGGAAATCCCACCCACCAAATCTTGACAAAAGAAAGCCGACATTGTCCAGCAGATGTCTGCTACTTCCTGGGGGCCTTTATATTCGAAGCTGAAGCAGAAAATGAGAGGTGGGGAGGGACCAGGGAACAAAGTGTTGAAATGAAGCCAGAGCAGGGCAGATGGAGTGGGTGGGAGTTGCTACCTGCAGTCGGTGATGATATTCATTGCCTTGTGCCTGATGGGGCTGGAGATGCCGTCCAGTGGCTCCTCCCTGATCAGCTCCTGTGACGCCCCCACCCCCAGAGAGCAGAAGGACCCTGAACACATTTGCCTGCCTCCCTCCCCTTCCCCGGGCCCCAGGCCCTGCTCACAAGAAGGTGGGAGGAAACCTTCAGGGACTTGCAAGGACCAGACTCAGAAGGACATTTCCCTTCTCCCACGCCCACCCATACTTGCCCCACAGTGCTCACCCCTACCTTGAGGACGGGAAAGGGAGAACTACGGTAGGAAAAGGAAACTGGGAAACCTGGGCTTCTTTCCTCCAGGCCTAGCCTAGGAGCCCCACCGAGGGTTTCCATGGGGACCACCCTCCCTCTCCTCTGCTCTCTCCCCTTTCTCCTGAGTGGTACTTACCACCATGGAGGCTACAAGGTCTAGTTTTTGGGGAATCCTGTATGGCAAGTGGAGGGGCTGGTTGCTCAGGATACTTGTCATCTGGGTAAGGGCGTCCAGGTAGTCCAGCTTCAGAGTCGTATCCTGAACCAACCAGTAGGCTCAGAGTCCTCCAAGGATAGGAATGATACTGGGGCCAGGGACATCTGCCCACATGCCATCTGGGGGATGAGGAGCTGAGCCTCCCATAGCCTTCCCTAGCCTGAGGCCCTGCGTCTTCCCTCTGGGTGCAGCTAGGGAACAAGGACAGCCCGTGGCAGCCCTGTAGGGGAATCCCTCTCCCTGGAGCTCTGACATTAGGGCAGGCCTAGCCTCCTTGTCTCTCGAGATACCATCTTTGCACTGAGTACATTCTACCCTGAGCGTGCCCAGCTGGGTGGCAGGTAGACAGGGAAAGGGAAGGGTGTGCTCCCCCCCCGCCCTAGACACATGTGCTCTGGACAAGCAGCAAAGGCAGGAAAGGTGTTTGGGGCTCCCCCTATCTCCCCTGAATGCTTCTCCCTATGGACAGTTAGGAAATTTAGACATGGCTCCTCCCTTCCTAGGAGCCCAAAGGCAGGGCATAGAGCATCAACAGACCTCAAATTACTGCGTCCCCTCGGGCCAGTCAGAGGCACTGAGGACTGAGGTGTGGGGGAAGAAGTGACTGTGAGAACCCTGCCCCCTGAGCCCCCTGAGCCCCCTGAGCTGCATTCCAGGCCGGGCACCTTTCCCATGGAGGGAAGAGGGGGCACGGGCAGGGCTGGGGTGTGGGATGCACAGTGAGCAGGAAGTACCTTTTCCACAACACAGTTGTGGTAGTGCTGCAGGACCAAGGCCAGGATGGCATCCAGTTGCCTAAAGAGGGTGCCCTTCCTCTCTGAAATCATCCTGCTGTAGCTTAAGCAGATGGTGCTACAGACCAGCCCCCACTCCCTTTGCTGATGTTCCTGTAGGGGAAAGGGGGACTTGCCTTCTTGTCCCTCATCCTCCTTGCCTGATGGGGATGTGGAGGCACAGAGAGAAGACTGCCCAGAGGGCCTGGCAGGGAAGATGGGGCTGTAGAATGGGGAATGATCTTTCGGGGGTGGGGGGAGCTGGTGATACCAGGGCCCGAAGCATGGGCATGAGGGAGCAGGACGCTGAATCAGAGGGACAGAGGAGGCTTCTGGGTGAGTCATGGGCCTGGGAGAAGCGGGGAGGCTGTGGTGAGGGGAGGCCTTGGGAGGCTGTGTGTGGGATGCTGGCAGTGCTCCCAGGAATGCTGTCACCTTCGACAGTTTGAGGATGGACGACGTCTCCTTGTCGGTGAGTTTAGTGCCGTACACTTGCAGTTGGTCCAGAACTGTCGTCAGGTGTCTCAGGGACATGATACTGAGCGCCGTGGCGATGCCCTGTAACAAGGACAGCCCCCGCCCCATGCCACAGCTGAGGGTGAGCTGAGCCCTGCTGTGCTCGCAGGACCAGGGATTCAGAGAGGAGGGGGAGAAGGGCAAGAGAAGAGATGGGAGGGAAATTGGTCCCACAGGCTGGAACTGTTTAGAATCCAGATGGAGAAGAAACATCCTTGCAAGAAGTACTTTAAAGGGCAAGTGATTCCAGATGATGAAAAATTAGAGTCACAGAAGTGGCAAATCTTGGGAGTATCAAGTCCTACGTTGCAGAACAGAGCACGCTTATATGTACTAGGATTTCAGAGAAGGGTGGTCTGAGGTGGGCTGGAGAGAAGAACAAATTGAAGGCACATTCTCCACGGGACTGGAGGGCCAATCAGAGCGGGGAGAGGAGATGGGGGAGGGAAGACTGGCAGACAGTGCCACTGCTTCTGGGCAGGAACTCTGATCACAACAGGCAGGTGGGACAGGAGAGGAGACCCGTCTGGGGCAGGGGACAGAGCAAGGAGGGAGTTCTGGATGTGCTGTGTGTGACACAGCAATAGGACAACTCAGTGAAAATGCCCTCAGTGGCTGACGGGTCTGACAGTTGGGGCTCCAAGGGCAGATGTGGGAACCGACAGCCTAGCAGGAGCCAGAAGAGCAAAGGGAAGCTTGGGGATGGGCTCGCCCCTGCCAGGATCAGTCTTTAACTCAAACCCCGCCACCGCTGCATGACAGGCTCTTTTGACTAAAGCGTTTGTCAGCCAAGTCTTTGCCAGGAGCTCCCCGCACCAGGGAACTGAGCAGGGAGCTTAAGGAATGCCCAGGGCGGAGATGCAGGTGCCAGCTGTTTGCCACCAGAGAGTGTCTTCTTCTTCCCGTGGGAGTGACCACCATGAAGACTCTGCAGCAGAGGAGGCAGCACGGGGAGAATGGGGATAGCAGAAGTGGCCCAGGACACAAGTCCTCAGGAGGGAGTGAGGTGCTCATAGGACTTGGAGATTTTTGGCCTCCAAGTAGATAAAGGGAAGGTTTTGCCTAGTTAGGAAGCAAGGATCAGTGGAGCATCAGAAGGGGTTCTATTCTGTCCCTCTTCTTGTGCCTCCAGGAGCCACGGGCTTCAACTCAGCATGGTTGTCACCATCATAATAACTCGCCCACGTTAGTGCTGGGTTTGTGCCAGCCTCGTACGTGTTATCCCGCGGATCCTCACATTCGAGCTCGGGGAGATACTATCGTCCCCATGTCACAGACAGTGAAAATACAGTGGTTCCCAAATGCAGACACCCACCCCGGTCTGGGCTCCAGATGCACATGGCGATGTACATCTCCACCTGGCTGTCCCAGGGGACCCCAACCCCTCCTGTCCAAAACTGAAGGCATCATCTTCCTGTCCCCTTTTCTCCTGGATTCCCTGTCTCAGGGAAAGATACGATTGTCCTCCCAAATGGGCACGCCAGAAACCCAGGCCCTATCCTGGAGCCCTCCTCCCTCTTATCTTTATTCCTGTATGCAGTCTGTCCCCAAGTGCTGGCAGAGGGGCCACTGTAACTTCCCTGTCACAGAACTCTGCATTTCAGTCCAAGTAGACCACGGACTGTTCTCTAGACATACCCCAAAGGTTCTTGCTCTGCAGTCTTGGCTCAGAATGTCACTGTCGAGTACGAGTCCCCCTTCCCTCCTCCTCCTACACCAGCCCCGACCAGCCCAAGCAGCTCTGCATCTCTGTGATCTCCCTGGAGCCTTTAGAAAGACTCTTCTGGGTAGTGAGGGGTTTTCTTCCTGCCCACGTCTTATCTCCTCAGTGACACTGTCTGCTACCTGGGCTCAGGACAGAGCTGACAACAGTGGCGATGGTGAGGGAGGAGGCGAGGGGGGCCCTGGGGAGGAGAGGCAAGAGGGCATTGCCAACAGCTCCGCCCACAGCCAGCACTGAGTGACGGCTGCGCTAGGCATTGTTCTAAGTCCCTTTATACCTCTCATCCTCAAAAACTCCCTGCGACACACAGATCTTCTGTGGTATTCCTGCCAAAAATACAGAAGCAGAATCTCATTGTGAGGAAACAGGAGACAGACCAAAAAGGAGGGATGTTCTACAAAAATAAATGGTCTGTACTTCTTTAAAATGTCAAGATCATGAAAGATAAAGACAGAGCAATAGTTCCAAGTTTAAAATGATTAAAGAGAAATAACAACTGCACTATTGGATTGTAAATTAGATCCCGGACCAGAAAAATCATTTTTTCTTTCCCTCTAAAGCACATTGCTTGGACAGTTGGCAATTTTTGAATCAGGTTTCTAAATGGGATAACAGCACTGTAGCAACGCTAGTGCCCTGATTTTGATCATTGTCCTGAGGTTATGTAAGAGAATGCCTTTCTTTTTAGGAAACACCCACTGATGTATTTGAGGTCAATGACTACCACGTCTGCAACTTCCAGGAATGATTCATAAAAGAAAATAACATGGATATAGGTGGAGAGAGAGAAGGATGACACAGTCACTGGAAGATGTTAAGATTTGGGGTACCTGGGAGAAGGGTTACAGAAATTCTTTGTACTATTGCTTGTTTTTGTGTTTGTTCTTTGCAACTTTTCTGTAAGTGTGAAATGATTCTAAAATAAAAAGCTTTCTGGAGAATGTTCTATGAGGAAGGCACCATAGACTCATTTTATAGAGGAAGTCATGGAGGCACACACAGGTTCAGTAACACCCCCGAGGGCGCACAGCTAGTAAGTGGCAGAGCTGAGATTCCAAGCCAGGGGGTCTGGCTTGCCAGGCCCGAGCTCTTGGCCATCTCGCCATCCTGCCTCTAAAACTCAAAGCGATCCCCTTTGCCAGGGCCCTCCGCCTCACCTCCCTTTCCCGCAGCTCCCTGTGGGAGGTGAGTAGGATAGCGGAGAGCATCATCTGCACCAGTTTCAAGTTCCTGGAGGTCTGCAGGGTGAAGCCAAAGAATTTGTACAGGAAAGCCTAGGATGGTGGGAGGGCAAGGTCAGGAATAGCTTGGAATGAGGCCAGAGCAGTCATCTCAGAGACTACGACTGTCAGCCCCCACTTTCCCACGTTCCATCCTCCGTGCCAGCCCTCCTGGTCTCTGCCAGGGCTTTGGACAAGGCACAATATGACATGGCAGGGGCTCAAGCCACAGGGAGGAGAAGAGTGTTTTTCTAATTCCTCAGCCTTTTAGGGGAGGGGCCCTCCTACTTTCAGGAACCTTCTCTGCTCCACACACTGCCCACTCCCAGCTGGGACATAGAAAGAGTTCCTCACATTTGCATAATGAGAAAATCACAAGTGCATAATTGAGCAAGTGCATTTCCATCATCTTCCTCCCGCTCTCCTCTGAGTGTCATGGCTTCCCTCCCTACTCAGTAGGCGTGGGGGTCCTGTCTACCTCGTATTGCCAGAGTTACATGCTCCTCCACTTCAGGGCCTTGGCGTTTCCTATTTTCTTCACCTGGTTCTCTCCTCCCTGGGCTCTGCAAAATGCCATCCCTCTCTCATCTTTCAGAGGCGGCCTCACGAGCCTTCCCTGAGCTCCTAAGCTCCTCTCCAGCACACCAGCATGGTTCTTTTCTTCAGACCTCATCACAGTCCCTGAGATCTTGTTTCTGTGTTTTCTCAGTGAGTTCCAAGCTCTGCCCACCCCCTCATCTCTGACCAGAGTGGAGCACTGTCTGTCTTGTCCTTTGCCTGTGCCTAGCGCAGTGTCTGACACAGTCGCGCACAGAACGTACTAGTGGTTGAATGCATGTCTTACCTGCTCTCAGCTCACCCACTGAGGCCCCTGTCTATGACTTCACCTTTTCCCAACTCTGCCAGATGCTGTTGGCATCCGGTCTAGACCCGAGGGTTCCTTCCCACTGACTGGCTGCAGCCTTCTCAAGAGCACTGCCCCAAGTTCGTGGTGGCCTCCTTGCCTGGGGGTGCCTGGGAGTTGCATTCCGCCCTCTCCCTTCCATGGAAGCCAGTGACAGACAGGTGGCGGCGAGGCAGTAGGTATAAAAGCCCCCTCACTAGGTTCAAGGCAGGAGAGGCTCTGCAGTGCACTTTACCTCCAGAGCTCCCATGGGATCAGACGACATGCTTGCTTAGCTTCTGTCCTGCTTCCTTTGCTCTACTCTAGCTTCTCTGAGAATGCTCCCTTGAAAGTCACTTACACAAGAATCCCCACCTCAGGCTCTGCATCTACAAAATCTGACCTAAGGCACCTACTTCTCTACTTGGCTGGCAAATTATTGCTCATCTTCCCAGACTTATTCACTCCTCTGCAGGGTGACCAATCTACCCAGTTTGCCCAGGACTGGGGGGTTTCCCAGGATGCCAGACTTTCAGTGCTAAAGCCAGGACTGTCTCGAGCAAACCAAGATGGCTGAGCACCTCTAAGACAACTTTTCTGTCCAGTCCCACAGAAAGGCCATGGAATAGTTCCCCTATTGCCATCTACTTGTCTAGTCACTCAAACAGACAATGGTTTCCTGAAGGCATGGTCTGCGTCTTTTATATAAGTACCCTGAGCCTAGCACAGTGCCTGCTGTGCTGTGGGCACTTAGTACATATTTTTAAGAACTGATTTTTTAGATAGGAATTCCTGCTTGCTTCATGTTATATTCCTAATCAACCATCCACAAAGCCCTGCACATAGTAGGTGTTTGTAAATATTTGTTAATAATTAGAGAGCAATCAGTCCTAGAAATGAGGCCTCTTTCCTGGAGACTCCTCCTAAGCCCAAATAAAGTATTGCTCAGTGACAGGGAAACAAGATTAGAAATTAACTGGATTCAAGTGCCAGTTCTGCCGAGCATTTGCTTAAGACTGTAAATTCCCCTGCATCCTGTTTTTCCACCAAGACAGGGACAATAACAGCAACAGGGTCATTTAGCCTTCTGAGTTTACAAAGGACCTGCATGGGGACCCTCTTGTTTGATCCTCATCAACTCATCTGGGACGGAGAAGTTATTGCTGCCACTTCCCAAGTGAGGCGACTGAGATCTTCCAGACATTAAGGCACTTGGCACCAGGAGCACTTGGAACAGCGGGGACGGGCCCCAGGCCTCCACCACCGGAGACCTTGAGATCTGAGAGGGAAGGCCCCACCTTCTTACTCAGCCCTGGGCTCCCAAAACCAAGCACGGTCCCTAATCCATGGGAGGCCCTCAAATATTACGGGAATTAACTTGTTCGAATCTGACTTGAAGGGCAATAATCTTTCCATACCACCCAAGCACCAGCTCCACTCTGTTACACATGAATTGGGGGCCCAATTAAGACAACAGATGGCAACGTGCTTGAAGAAGCCTAAACACCACGCACATGTCACACACTCGGTCTTACTGCTGCCCCTGGTGATCCCCCAGCTCCCTGACCTCCTGTCCCTCAATTCCTTAGTGCCCAGGGACACCACCAGTGTGCTCTGTCCCCTAAGACCTGTCCTCATGAGTGTGTCCACAGCCCTTGCCCCCAGGCCCCTCCACCACCACCCTCCACCCCAGTAGCTCCCCTTCCCCAACAGGTACATGCACAGAGGCACCTTCTGCTCCTCCTCGTCACTGCCATCCTTTATCCTCTCCAGGATGGCCACGGTGAGTTGCTCCAGCCACCTGTCATCATTGATGGCCACCAGTGACTGGCTGGAAAACTGAGGAAGAGGAAGGGGGAAGAGGACCACACTGAACAGGACTTTCTGCACATGGAAGTGGGGAAAGAAAGAAGCAAGAGAGAGGGGGTACTATCTGGAAAGAGGGAGAAAGAGCTCCAGAAATGGGGAAGATTGAAATATACAAAGGGGGGGGTGGACAGGACAGAGAATGACAATACAGTGACGAGGGAGGTAATGCCACCTTCATGTGGAGAGAGAACACTTTCCAGTTGACAAGCCCTGCTCCTGTATTATCCTATTTGCTTCTATGCAATGGGAGTTAACATTCCCATTTTACAGATGGAGAAGCTGAGGCCTGGGAAGGTGAAATCACTTGCCCAAGGACACACAGCCAGGGCTCTTCCCCTCCCTCTCCGTGGAAGGTGGGCTGTGAGGGTGTGGAGGGGGTTGAGGCTGAGGGCAGAGTCTGAGACTCTGGTGCAGAGGGAGGTTCCTATGGTCAGGGAGGTCCCTTGATGGTGGCCTCAGCCACTGGGGGCCCAGGGCCTCTCCTCCCTAGGGGCCCTGAGGAGGGAGCCACACTGAGGGAGAGAGGGGCGTCAGGGAGGGCTCACCTGGAGCAGCCTGTCCTCCCACTCATCCTGATCCAGGCTCTTCTTTGTGTGATCTGTGACAGGAGAGAGCGTGGGGACCACCAGACCCGAAGGCCCCAGCAGGGAGCGCCCACGCTGGAATGCTATGCTGGGGGCCGCAAGCCCAGCATCTCATCTCATTGTCACCACAGTCCTACAACAGAACTGCTATCCCACGTCACAGAGGCTCCAAGATGAGAGATTTTCCAAAGGTCAAACACACACAGCTGGTCAGTGTCTGAGTGAGGATTCGAAGCTGGGTCTGTCTGGTCCCAAAGCCCACACCCTCCCCTGGCCCTCCACCCACAGGAAGGGGTGGCAGTTGGTCCGGAAACTCTGGAGCCACAGAGCTCTGGCCTGCACCTGTGCTCAGTGTACAGCAGGGCCCCAGGAGGCTGACCCATCCAGACGGCACCCAGAGGGACAGAGAGGCTGGTCCCAGTGCCCCTCGCCCCAAGGAAGTTCCGCCCCATGCCTGGGAATCCAGCCCTTCTGGAGCTGGCCCCCCTGCCCAGCTCCCCTCCTCCACCTTCCACAATCCCTCACCATGCAGCATCTGCAACATCTGGGGGATCTCCTTGCTCCACAGCTGGCCCACGCTGCATTGATGACAGGGTGCAGGGAGGTGATGGGGTGCAGGGCATGGAGTAGCCTCAGGGAGCTGACTCCAAACGCATCTTCTCTGTAGGGCTTCAGGGCATACAACTGAGAGATGACAGGAGCACACAGGAGGCAGAAAGAAGGATTTCAGGAAAGGGAAGGAAGAACATTAAAATAAACCCACAGCATGCTAGAGCTGAAACTCAGCCCTCCCGTTCTTTTCCAGCTGTTGAACATGTTCCCCCATGCCCTCAGATGCCACCTCCTCCATGACACCCTCAGTGACTGCTGCAGGCCGGGTTAGCCATTGCTCTGCTGAGACCCCTTTCCCCCCGTGGGTTCCTCTGTTAGGGCACTCATCACACATCACTCTGGGTGGCGAGGTCATGTCCCTCACTAACGCTGTGAACACCTCAAGGGCAGGTACAAGGGCAGGTCTATGCCTCATCTCTCCATGTCTTCATAATGTGTATCACAATTCCAGGCAAATAGAGAAACTGAGAAAATGCAGTCTGGAAAGGCATGGGGACTTGTCCAAGTTCACAGAGAGAAGGTCACAGGAGGGCACACAGGACACAACCAGGCCTTCCCTGTCTGCCCTCTCTCCCCATGCTCCAGGCCCCACCACCTGTACCCAGTGCCCTCCCCCAAGCCCTTTGGCCCTGGCTGCCCCTCCACAGGGCCTCCAGGATCTTTAGTCCCCTTATTCCATATCCAGGGTAGTGCCTGGAATAGAGCAGGACTCGACTATTGTGGAATGATCAGCTAGATGGATGGAGACGTAGTGTCCATCCCAGCATCACTTACCACAAGATGGATCAGGAGTTTCTGTGGGGAGATGAACTCAGAGGCTACATCAAAGAGAGGATACAGGAAGAGGACAGTGTCAGTGCGAGCTCCGGGGGCCCCACCTCCAGCCCCGCCGGCTGCCCACCCTTAGTACTTCAGAGAAGGAGCAAAGGCAAAGTGGAGGCGGCGCAGCCATGCAGTGCCAGGGCTTGGGACATTTCCACTCAGCCTAAAAAACAAACCACTGCCATTCCAGCTTTCAAAATAAACAAATACCAAGTCAGTGCTGAATGGACACCCTTACCCCATCCCTCACCCCACTGGGATGAGGGGTCGGGGTGGGCTGTTGGGTCTGCCCGGAATGCATGCCCTAGATAAATCAGATAACGACTCTCACAGGCTGCAGGCTCCAGAGTCTCCGGAGGTTGTAAAGGTAACTCTGAATTACAAAGGCTGGGATGGAGCCGGCAGAAACTGGCAGAACTCCCCCTCCCAAACTTTCTATAAAACCTTCCCCTCCTCTGGGTGGATGCCTTTTTTGGCCTCCACCCACCTGCACCCAGGTGCTCAAAATAAACGCATTTTACCACGTCCCAGGCTTGCGTGTCTTCTTCTCGGCTCTGACCTAACATTTGGGTCATGGGTGAGGTATCCACGGATCTTTGACTGAATTGAGAGAGGCCAGTCTCCTGGGTTGATCACGAGTCCCCTGGAGCCACTAACCTCCCCTGTCTCTGACACAGCTGGGAGAAGTCCCGAGCCGTGAAGGGGTCTCTGTCTAACTTGTCTCTGATCCTGGAGTGTGGGCCGAGCGCTGCAGCTCAGCCGAGGTGAGGTGTTGTCCACCCGGACCCTTCCGGACCAAGCCAGGGGCAGACACTGGACCGGGATTCGGACCTTCCTTGCTGACCTCCAAAATCCACACCCTGAGATACCCTGTTCCTGGTGAGTGCGAGTCACAAACTTGGTCTCGTTTCCCGATCCCCTCCTCTTCGCTTCTCCTCGACTCGCTCTCGTCTAGTCTGGACTGGAAATTCCTACCGGTAAACCGGAGGATAATCTCGGCCCCCCTGGGGCCCTCGCTCCACACAGAGACGCCTGTGCCAAATAATTTAGTCGCGTTACTCCTCGCTCCTTCAACACTCCCGTGCCCTTCCCTCATTCTAGAGATGCCTGGAATCGTGTAGTCCCTACTCTTTCCAGGAACACGGGAAACTCTCAGTTCACTCCTCCTAAAACCACCCCCTTGGGGTGCCTCCTCCGAAATCTCAAAACATTGGGTCTCACTGATGAAGTCCGGCCAAAACGGCCTCTCTTTTACTGTAATACGGCCTGGCCACAATATAAATTAGATAAGAACTCCCAGTGGCCGGAGAATGGAACTTTTGACTATGACATATTACAAGATCTGAACAATTTCTGTCATCGCAATGGCAAATGGTCCGAAATTCCCTATGTCCAAGCCTTTTTAACCCTGCGCTCACAGCCCTCCCTCTGTCAAAATTGCAATCTAGCACAAATCTCTCTACTACGCACTAAACCCCCTTCCCAACTGCCTCCCTCAGCCCCTGAACCACCGGAAACTCCAGATCCTGATCCCTCAGATCTCAGTCCTCCCCCATAAAAGCTCCCTCCCCGGCTACCCAACCAACCCCTCTCTCAACCCACTCCACACCCCTCCCTCGCCCCCCACTACCCGCTCTCGCTCTGCTCAAATTCCGGGACGTGCAGATTCTACCACACGAGGCTTATACCCACTCAGAGAAGTGGCTGGGGAGAAGGTATTGTGTGGGTACGTGTTCCTTTCTAAAACCTGCTAACTTTTTCTATTGAGGTTGAGATAACTCATTTTTATGGTATTTGCAATTAAAAGGCTACCTGGAGATCCTGCTGGCAGTTCTAGCTAAATATGTAAACAAAACAAAGTTTTTAGGCATGTTTTATAGATAGTCCGTGCAGGTTGGGATAAAGTTTACAAAGGGAATTTATGAAGGAATTTTGTATATAATCCAGTTGCTATAATTTAAAAGATACCTTTTAGTTAAAACAAAGTTTTCTTGAGGTATTAAGTTGCTCTTCGTGAAATTACATAATGTACTCATTTGGATTCTATAACCTGTTTCTTTATTAGGTTTTGACTAACTAAAAATCTAAACTTTAAGGGTTAAGGTTTAATTAATTTTTAGCCTTGCCTTTGACATTTCGGTTTTTATTCTTATGTTGCCTAAAAGGTTTTTAAAAAGGGTTGATGAGTACCTGTCTACCTCCAGTCCTGTCTGGCCTAAAACACTTATTGCTGTATTATCATTATATAATTCTTGTAAAGGCTATACTGGTTACAGGAAAAGGAAAAAACCCAAAGACCCGGATCACGATAGTTCAAAGAATAGGTCTGGTCCAGGATGTTTTTCTCAGACCAAATCCTAGGCCTGACTCTCTCTGGCCCCTTAAACAATTGGCTATCAAATCAGGTCGAGTCATGTCCTTTCCCTAAGATTTGACATTGCCAATATTGAAACCATCCTCACCAGCACTGGATGACCAAATAGACAATTCTAGGAATGAGCCTTCCTAGCGCCATGGGACCTCCTGCTATTTGGCCTACACATGCATTCCATGGAATGATCTTTGGCCAACAGGGAAAACTGAGGGCTAAACTCTGATCTTTTTCTTTTGCCCAAATTCCTTTCTAAAGGGGCCTAGTGAGTCACACCTACAAATGATAGAATCTCAGTAAACAGGTTTTTATGATGAGGTTTACTTCCCGACCCCCCGATATAGCTTCACATGAAAGAAGACCCTACTATAAATATTCAGCCTTCCTTTGAAGTCCTGAAAAATGCCCTAACTTCTGCTCAGACACACACACTTCCTGACCTCACCCAACCTTTCCAGCTATATACGGATGAGAGACAGGGTATAGCAATAGAAATTTTAACACAAAATAATGGCCCAAGATACAGGAGAAAATTTTAAACTCCTATCAGCTTCCCTTAATTCATTAGCTGCCATGGTAATAGATAATAGAATAGCACTAGATTATCTATTAGCATCAGAAGGAGGAGCTTGTGCAATTGCAAACACTTCTTGCTGCTTCTATATAAACACCACAGGGCAGGTAGACTGAAAAGACATAACAGACTCAATTTGGAACTCTCTCCAATCAGTCCTCCCCAAAATGACCTGGCTCTTACCCTTCTTAGGACCCCTAATAATGATTATACTAACTCTCCTCTTTGGCGCTTGTCTATTACAACTTTTTCTACGTTTCCTCAAAAACAGAATTCAAGCCATCACCCACAAATCAATCGAAGAAATCTTCGTGATGGAACAAGCCTTTCCACACTTCCAACTCAATACCCGATCCTGATGCCGCCCTTTCTCAGCAGGAAGGAGTCAGAAAGACAACTATGTCCAACTTCCCAATTTTTACAATTTTTATATTTTCCCCTTCTTTCCTCTTCCCTTGTATATGATAAAGAGTGTGGAATGTTGGGTCTGCCCCTGAACGCATGTGGTAGATAAATCAGATAAGGACCCGCAGGCTGCAGGCTCCAGAGGAATCTCAGAGGTTGTAAAGATAACTCTGAATTACAAAGGCTGGGATGGAACCAGCAGAAACTGGCGGAACTCCCCCTCCCCAAACTTTCTATAAAACTCACCACCCTGCCCCTCCTCTGGGTGGACGCCCTTTTCCCCTTTTCGGCTTCCACCCACCTGTACCCAGGTGCTCAAAGTAAACGCATTTTACCATGCCCCAGGCTTGCGTGTCTTCCTCTGGGCTCCCACCTAACAGGCGAATGTGGAGTGAGGCTCAGAGCTGGGGCAGAGGAGGAACCAAGGACAGGACGGTTTGTGTGCCCATGATTTGGTGATGACCAACAGTGCTTCCACATGTGTGCTCCAGGGTTTGAAAATGAGGACCAAAGGCCAGAGGAACCTGTGTGTGGGGCCCTCTGCTCCAGAGGAGGCTCCTTTCCATCCATGCTGAGGGCCAATGGGCTCAGGCTATGGCCCTGACCCTTCGTCTTCCTGCCCCATCCTGGCACAGGCACACGGTCTGCAGCCCCTGCACCCTGCAGGGTCTCAGCCTGGGCCCAGCCCCTCCCATGCCTGGAGCAGCTGGAGCAGCACGGCCACCCCTCCCCAGGGGCCCCCTCCCCTGTACTCACGCCTGAGGTGGAAGCTGCTGAGGTAGGGGGCCTTGCCCAGGGCCCGGGCCCTCAGAGCTACCTCCCTGGCGCTCTCGCTCAGGACCACGAAGGCCAAGGTGTTGCTGGGATGACACACCAAGTTGACCAGTTTGGGCAAGGATACCTGGCAAGGGACGTGCAGGGCTTCAATGCCAACCCCAAATTAGCCCCACGACCTCAGATGCCTTTCCTGGAGGGGCCTGTGAGGCCTGTAGACACAGTCCCCTCTCCCCTGTTCATTCCTATTTTCTCTGTCTCTCTCCCCTCTCACCCCATATTGGTAAAATGTCACCAAGAACTTCATTAAAAAGACACCAGGAAGGACTTGATCAGATAAAGGGGCTTCCTGAAATTCGGAATTATGTGACTTGTTATCATCTTCACTGGGGAACATTCCAGAGGCAGAAGAAATGCGAGAGGTCAGGAGACAGGGCTTGTGGGGCGGAACAGCGGCTGAATGCAGGGAGGAGGGGACCGCCCAGCTGTGCCCCACCTTGCCCACTCCACAGCATATCAGCTCCCAGGAGCCAACAGGAAGCCGTGGTGGCTGCTGTGAGCAGGCAGGGGGCATCATCTCCCCCTTTCGTACAGAAGGAGAAAGTGCAGCCCACAGAGCAATTTGCTTAGGATGTCACAGCCAGATGCTGCAGAGGGACTCTGGCTCAGGCCTCCAGACTGGCCACCCAGTGACTGTCGTATGCTCCCCCCATCCCCTTCTCAGAGGAGCCCCAGGCCCTGGAGCAGGAAGAGACAGGACAAGGGGGAGAAGGAGGTGAGGGGAGGAGAAGGCAGTAGGGGGTCAGAGGAGTGGGCTGGGAGCCAGGGGAGGAGGAAATGGAGGGGCCTCTGTGACCCCAGTTATTTGTACCATCTGTAGGATTTTGCAGCACATTTGTCGGATGTCCTCTTCATTCTGGAGGAAGAACAAAAGAACTAGAATCTGAAAGCAAGGCCAGCTGACTCTCCTGGTCTAGGCCTCCCCTGGCCAAATCCCCTCTCTGTCCTGCCAGCCCAGACTTCTGTCTCCCCTCTGCTCCTCACTCTGCCCTTCCTCTCTGCCCTCCCCTGAGGCTGGCTCCCACCCTGGGGCCCCCCTCAGGGCTGGCCCTGCTCACTGAGGGGTCTGACTCGCTGAGTTTGATGAGGTATTTGATGACGATGTTCCCGTGGGGAAGGCTCAAGTAGTCATGATGGCTCAGCATTTCAAGGAAGCTCAGGAGGGCCATGCGCACCTGCGAGGTCACAGATAGTCATACACAAGACAGCGAGGGACCTCACGGAGGCCATCTGAACCCTCGGGTTCCAGGCGAGGGCACAGAAGACCTCAGCAAGTCAGGGAGATCTTCAAGGAACTCTGACTTCCTGATTCCAAGTCCATTGTGACCCTTAAGTGGACTCCATGGCCTTGACAGAGAACCAGGTGCCAAACCTGACCACTTCTGGACACTGCCCAGAAGTTCTGACCCACGTCAGTGCCCATCACCCTCCTGGAGAACTCTAAGCACTGAGCTTGCCCACACTGTATGTCCCCAGATATCTGGGTAGGGAGAGAATCTGAGTCCAGGAAAGGCCTTATGTTCTGGCCCTCACAGGTCAAGCCAGTAACAAATCCCGAAAGTCCTGAGGGCTCAGCCCTCAAGAGCCCAGCCTCTTCATGAGTCTTCTGGGGACTTGAGCCCTTGTCTTCCAAGATGATGCCATTGTCCTACATTTGGCATTCAAAACCACTGTGCCCTGTTCTTGCCATCCCAATGCTCTGTCCTGCACCATCCCAAGCTGGGAGCCTCTGCTGCTTCTAACCCTAGCTGCAGAGCTTGTTCAAAATACAGCTTCTCATGCCCCACCCTAGACATGCTGTCTGGGGCTTTCTGTCCCTAAGCAAACTGTGAATTCTCAGGGGGCTGGCTGATTAGTGTCACTTGGAGCTCCATGGCTCCCCTGAAGACATCACGGTGCTACCCACAGCAAAGGCTCCAAAAGAGGCAGGTAGAACCACCCGTCTGCTTCTCCAACTCTTCTCCAGTTTGAAAAACCCAAATGTATCCCAAGGGCGGGGTTCTGAGGCCAGAACTGGCTTGGGCAGAGTGCCCTCCCCCCCCCTCTTTCCCTTTCCCCTCCCCCTCCATGAATAAGACCTCTCAGAAAGCAATTGCCCTCCCAGCACAAACAGGCAGCCCTTATGCTCACTGGTCTGCGATCCTCCAGTATCACTGTAATAACAGAATTCATCACCTCCCTCTTAAGTTCTTCTGTGTGGGGCACTAGAGAAAACACAGACATGCAGCTGGAGGTCAGCTCCCTCCCTCCACTGTGGCTTCAGGAGACATAAGAGGACAGACAGGTGGGAGGAGTTCCAGGTGCAGTCCTGGTCTTCAAAGGCCAGGTGGAGTCTCCAAAGGTGTCTGAGCCACCCCTCTGCCTCCCAACTGCACTGGGATGGACCAGCCTAGATGGAAAAGAGCCCTGAAACAGTCTTTTCACCAAGCTGGCGTTGGATCCCCGGCCGTCGCCAGTCTCCCATGACTGCCCACATAAGTCCCCTCTCTAGCCAAGCTGTTCTCCCACCTCTGTGCATCTCAGCCTATAGAACTTGGCCCTTGCTCTTCTTCACTGTGAGCTCCTTCTCCTAGCCCATGGTGATGCCTTCCTTCCCTGCCTTTGTGCCATCTCCTCCATGAAGCCTGCCCCAGCCCTTGACTGATTCCTTCCCGTGTCCCTGTGGGATGTTGCCATGTTCCCGTTTCAGCAACTTGGTGCCTATTGCCTGGCATCGTTTCCCCACAGGAACAGCCTCATCTTCCCTGCCCAATAGCAAGCTCACTGAGAGCAGGGCCTGAGTCTCCTTATGTGTGTGTTCTCAGTGCCTCGAGCTGTGCTGAGCACACAGCAAACGTTTAACATAAACACCTGATTGGAGGCGAAGCCTACTCTTCAAGCCAATAGTCATAGATAAACAAAAACCAAATGCACAGCAGGCACTGTTCTAAGCACGTCACATACATGTTACTCATTTCATCCTCACTAAACCCCCCTACAGGTAGGTAATATTTTTAACTCCATTTTTTGAATGAAGAAATAGAGGTGCAGACTAAAAGGAATTTGCCCAAGGTTACACAGGTAGCAAGAGGCAAAGCCAAGATTTGAACCCACTGAGTTGACTCTGAGTTTAAAACAAGGCTTTTAACTACTAGACTGCACTGTCTCCCAGAGAAAGGAGACCTCCTAGGAAAGAGCAAGTCCTGGATCCCCAGGACCCCACCCCATCCCCACTCACCTCCATGGAAGACCTCCCTGAAGATCTCCAGGGCTGACACAACTGCTGCTGGATCCTCAGCTGTCATTGTTTCTTGAAGGAACTGGAACAGATGATCCCTGTATAACTTGCCTATCAGGAGGGTGTGCAGACCAGAGAACCACAGGTGTGTGTAAGAGGCAGGTAATAAGCAGGAGTAAATCATGCTCACAGCAAAGCACTGACACCATGGGCTGGATAAATCAGGGTCCATTAGGATGGAGGAAGAAAGAACCAGCGCCTGTCCAGCATTTGCCGTGTGCCAAGCATGGCGCCAGAGGCTTCTCCTGAGCTAGACCTTGGCCGTCCCCTGCCCCCGCATGCCCTGCCCTAGGTCAGCACACCATGCTCGACAGCGCTGTAGTGATGTTACCGCCTTTCTGAGCTGAGGGTCCCCCCAGAAGAAAGGGAAGTCAGTCCCAGGCTAAGGGGGTGGAAATAAAGGGAGCGGGGGTGGGGCAATGCCCGTGCCCTTTCAGATTCTTTTACTTTCAGGCAAAGCTCTCATGAATTACTTTGCATCTTGTCTAGAAGGATGGAAGCCCCCCATGGGAACCTAGCCCCGCCCTGCAGTCCAGGGAGAGAAAAAAGTGGTCCTGAGTACACACACATGCCCACACACGCACACACAAACACCTGGGGCTAGGGAAAGGTGTTCACTTACTCAGCAGGTAGAAAGCCCTCAGGGCTAAGGCGTGGCTCTGTACAGAGAGGGGTTGTGACTGGTTGACTTTGTCACTCACCTGTAGGCAGACCAAGGACATCAGACCTGGGAGGACTGAAACCAGGGCCCCTGGGCATGGATGAGGAAACTGAGGCATGAAGCCATGACAAGTGTGGTGCTTGGCTATAAGGAAAACAGGAAAATAGAAACCAGGAATCCGCATTCCCCTCCCCAGTGGGAGAAAGACAGCGGCAAAAAATGAAATACAAGGAAGGTATCATCCTTTTGCAAAATGTCAATGGTCCTCTTCCTATTCCACAACACAGAACACCTGGCATTTCCCATAGGCTGAAGGAGAGGCTTGAACCTTCTGCCCATTTCCCAAAGTTTAGGGGGAGAAACAAATGCCTGTCACCTCAGGAAACATACAGGATGTGTCCAATTGACCTCATGGGAAAGATCCCACTCTGTGCCCAGAATCCAGGCATGTGCCTGTTCCAGGGAAGCCTGAGGTGTGTATGGCTAAGGTCACCATGTGAAAGACACCTGTGCTGTGTGGAGGTAGTGACCTGGTCTGGGGAAGCTGTCACCTCCAAAGAAGAGAGAAAGGGTGAGTCCAGGATGTTTCTAGCACCACGGCACTCACCAGCTTGAACAGCATGCCAGTGATGTTTTCCAGCTGCGACTTCAAGTTCACACCTCCAGAGCCACTGATGGCCACAGCATCCAACATCTGGCAAATGCACTGTGCACAACGGGACAGTCAGGACAAGGCTTCCCAGCCCCTTCCACAGCCTCAAGGGAAATAGTCTTTCCTCATGTCTTCTCTTCAAGGGTGGTCCAAGCCATCATCATTTCACATGGCCCTCTTGGAACTTTTCAAGGCAGGCTCAGGGTCTAGTTCTTCCATAGCTAAACACACACAGCAGGGACCTGTCCTATCACCTCACCCAGGAAGCTACACTGATTTTCAAATAACCTCATTATTCCACGAACACTCTTAGCGCAATTCAACACTGCAAGTGTTGGCTGCCTTCAAAGAAACAGGGTGAATTAATCATGGCCAAAGCAATAATTGGTTCTATTGTTCTCTGATGTTAGTAATTCTGAAAACTAAGTCTTAAAAGCCTAAATATCTCCCCTGTGCCTCCTGGATTCTACTGTTCTGCAGATTGTTCTTATCACTGGTGTGAGGAAACAGCCTTAGTTTCCACATGTGAGCACGTTCCATTTGATTTTTTAAAAACAGCTTTGTCGAGGTATAATTGGCATATCATAAATGGCACGTATTTAAAGTGTACAATTTAATAAGTTTTATCAAATGTATACACCTGTGAAACTATCACCAGAATTAAGATAATGAGCATTTCCATCACCCCCAAAATTTTTCTCTTGCCTCTGTATGATCTCTCCTTTTCTTCCCTCCCAACCCCTTCCCCTTCCCCAGGCAACCACTGCTCTCTTTTCTATCACTATAGATCTGTCGCTTGCTTTTTCAGAAACTGCCAAACGCTTTTCCAAAGTGGTGTGCCAATTGATTCTAATAGATGTGTACTGGCATCTCATATATTTCCATTTATTTAGGCCTTCTTTAATTTCTCACAGCAATGATTAGCAGTTCCCGGTGTATAGGTTTTACACATCTTTTTTCAGATTTATCCCAAGTATTTTACATTTTCATATAGCAGATCACGATGTCTACAAACAAAGACAGTTGTACTTCTTCCTTTCCCACCTGTATGCCAATTAGATCAAACTGCTTTAGAGTGTTGTTCAAATCTTCATATGTGCACTGGTGGTCTACTTGTTCTATCAATTATTGAAAGAGGTGTGTTGAAATCTCTGATTGTAGTTATGAATTTGTCTATTTCTTCTTGCAGTTCTATCAGTTTTTGCTGTAGGCATCTTGAAGCTCTGCTATTAAGTACAGAAACATTTAGAATTGTTATGTGCTCATGGTAAATTGACCTCTTTATCATTATGAAATGACTTTCTTTATCCCTGAATATACTCTTTGCTCTGAAATCTACTTTTGCTTATATAAATATAGCCAATACAGCCTATTGGTTGAGAAGTATTGTCATGGTGTATCTTTTTCTGTCCTTTTACTTTTAACCTATTTGTATCTTCATCTTTGAAGTGCATTTCCTGTAGGTAGCAGAGAGGTGGGTCTTGCATTTTTATCTGTTTGACAATCTCTGCCTTTTAATTGGGATATTTAGATCATTGACATTTAATGTGATTATTTATGTGGTTAAGTTTAAATCCACCATCTTGCTATTTGTTTTCTATTAGTCTCAATTCCTCGTTCCCCTTTTCCTCTCTTTGGGTCTTTTTAAAAATTAATTGAATATGTTTTATTAATATAATTCTACTTTCTATCCTTTATTGGCTTATTAGCTCTTTGTTCTTTCAGGGGTTGGTATAGTTGACAGCACACATCTTTAACTTATTTCAGTCAACCTTCAAGGGATTTTATACTATCTTAAGTATAGTAAGTATCAGTGTGCTTACACCATGAGGATACTTTGTGCTATTGTCATACATTTTACTTCTACATGTTATAAACTCCACAGGACATTGTTATAATTTTTGTTTAGTTTTGTGTTTCTTTGTTTTTGTTTTGTTTTCTGTTTTTGAGACAGGGTCTCACTATGTTGCCCAGGCTGGCCTAGAACTCCTCAGCTTAAACCATTCTCCCACCTAAGCCTCCTGAGTAGTGGGACTACAGGCACGTGCCATCATGCCCAGCTTAATTTTTGTTTAAACAATTATCTTTTAGAGAGATTTTAAAAATAAGAACAAATATAAATTTATCCACATAGCTACCATTTCTGGTTCTCTTCATTCCTTTGTATAAGTCTATATAGTGTTTCCATCTGGTATCATTTTCCTTCTACCTGAAGGACTTTCTTTAACATTTCTTAGAGTATGGATCTACTGATGATAAATTCTCTCAGCTTTTGTATGTCTGAAAACGTTTTTTCCCCCAATTCATTTCTGAAAGATATTTTCACTTGGTATAGAATTCTAGGAGACAGCGTATTTCTTTCAGTACTTTGAAGGTGTTATTTCACTACCTTCTTGCTTGCATTGTTTCCAGTGAGAAATCGGGTATTGTCTTTGTCTTTGTTCCCCTATCTGAAACATGGTTTTTGCTGTCGGTGTTTTTTCTCTGTTTCTGTTTTTACTCTCAGTACTTTGAAGATTTTCTCTTTCACTGATTTTGAGAAATTTGATTATGATATGCCTTTGTGTAGGTTCTTTATGTTTCTTGTGGTTGGGGTTCATTGAGTATCTTGGATCTGTGTGTTCAAAATTTTCTTCAGATTTAGAAATTTTTCCACCAGTATTTCAGTATTTCTTCAAATATTTCTTTCTTTCTCTCCCCATTCTTTGGAGGCACCAATTGCACAAATTAGGCTGCTTGAAGTTGTCCTACACCTCATTGATGCTTTATTCTTTTTTTTTTTTAGTCTTTTTTCTCTGTGTGTTTTCATTTTGTGTAGTTTCTATTGCTATGTCTTCAAATTAACCCATCTTTTACCCTGCGATGTCTAATCTGCCATTAATCCCATCCAGTATTTTTATTATCACAGATATTTTAATTTTTAGCTCTAAAAGTTCAATTTGGTTCTTGCAAAAAAAAATAGATCTTCCTTGTTTCTACTTAGTTTACTTAATATTTCCTCTAGCTTTGAAACGTATAGAATGCAGTTTATGATACCTGTTGTAATGTGCTTGTCTGCTACTTTTAACCTCTGTGTGAGTACTGGTTCAGTTTTCATTGATGTTGATCTTTATTGTAGGTCCTATTTTCCTGCTTCTATGCATGCCTGGTGATTTTTTATTTAATGCTGCTCATTGTAAATTTCTTTTATTGGGTGCTGAATATTTTTGTATTCCTGTAAATATTCTTGAGTTTGTTCTGGGACACAGTTACTTGGAAATAGTTTAATCCCTTTGGGTCTTGCTTTTAAGACTTGTTAGACAGGATCAGAACAACATTTAGCCAATTCCTTACTTTGCCCTGCTTCTCAGTACCCTACCCAGTGCCCTGTGAACTCTGAAGTTTTCCAGGCTGGTTGCTGGGAACAGGCACTGGTCCAGGCCCTGTGTGAGTTCTGGCTACTGTTCCCTCCGTTCTTAATTCTCTTCCTTACCTGGGGCAGTTTCCCCACACACAGGCACTGTTGAGGACACTCCCTGTAAACTCAAGCTGGCTTGGTCTCCCTGAACTCTGATCCCCATCTCCTCAACTCAGGGCATCCACCAGACTCTTCCTGGAGTTTCCTTCCCTCTGCCACTGCCTGGAAATATTCCTTCCTTCTGCCACTCTCTGGAAATATTCCTTCCTTCCGCCACTCTCTTCAGAAAGCAAGCTAGGGCAATTATAGGGCTCACTTCATTTCTTTCCTGCCTCTCAGGGATGACTGTTCTTTGTTACCTGATGCCCAATGTCTTGAGAACCATTATTTCATATTTTTTGCCCAGTTTTTCAGTTGGTGAGGCTGGACAGCAAATCTGGGCCCAGTTACTCCATCTTTGCCAGAAGCAGAAGTCCCACCACTGGATTTTAATTATGGGACAATTCTTCCCCTTTGATCTTCCTGATGGACCCCAACGTGGGCCAGCCTCCCTAGGCAGAGCTGCTTAGTGCTAGTTATTGTCCAAACAAAAGTATACAATGGACTCCATTCTTAATCACTGTCCGCTGGAGTGAGAGAGGAGGGGGGAGGAGGAAGAGAGTAGCTAAAACATTTCCATGATCAGCCAAGACTTGGGGTAGAATCTCGGCACTTGACCAATCTGCAGACTAGCAGTTAGGATACAAATTTCATCCTCCAAATGGTACATTTGCTACACAAAGCAAACCTTTGCTCCAAGCTCACAGAATTCACCCTTAGGCAGCACACAGACATGCGGCAGGAGGGAGAGTAAATGAGAGACTGTGGTTAGTCCACTACTGGGGAAAACTTAGAGCACACGTGTGAGGAAGGTTGCCTCTTCATATACCAAGGAAAGAGCACTTGATGTGGTAGCGTAGTGGTACACCACAAACTGTGGTCTCTGGGAACTTGATGCTAATGGGGGTTCCCATTAAAAAAATCCTCTTGGAAATTCAGAAATGCACATTAGCATATGTAGCAACAATGAAAAATATGCCTCTCAGATGCTAGTTTGGAGGGGGCATAATTGACCAGCATCTCTAGCAGCTGTGCTCCAAAATCCATCACTGTGTTAAATCTGAGGCCAGACTTCCACAGGCTTCTCCTGGCCAATGACTAGGTATGGCAGGTCCACTAAGGCAGGCCTATTCTAGCAAGACCTGGGACTTCTCAGATGGGTGATTTTGGTCTGATCACTCCCTGGTGGCCTTGCTGAAACTTTCTTAGAACTACTCTGGGATCGAGGACCTTCCCATCTTCCTCCTTCTGTCCCTTTCTCCTTCTCAAGGATCAGACCTGCATCACAGTCTGATGCTTTCCCAGCCTCCTCCGGCTCCTTTCCTGTTTTCTCTCATAGGTTTTCCTCCAACAAATCTCTTGCACCTCTGATCCCATGTTGGTATCTTCTTCTTGGAGGACCAGACTAACCTACACATTAGAAGCTCTGAGAAGTCCTACAATTAAGAAATGATTTAACTCAGTGTTTCCCACCCAGTTTACTAAATAACACACCTTCTTTTTCATGGAATACCCATTAAAAGTTGGTGGGAACTTGGATTGAGAAATGCAATAGGGAAGAGCACTGAAATAACAACCAGCAAGTGTGGCTTCTGGTTCTGGGTCCTCTGCTAATAAAAGTCTTCTAATATCGGTACAATATTTCTATGGTACCTCAAAATTCCAGGCCCCTGGTGTACACGCTCCTTCTGTTAGTTATTCAGTCAAGCACTACTCTAGGTGTTGATGTGAAGGGAGTTTGCAGGTGTAATTAAGGCCCCAACTCAGTTGACCTTAGCACAGGGAGACCATCCCTTGGGCTTGACCTCATCACATGAGTGCGTTTCCCCCTGGGTCTAGAGGCCAGAGACAGGGCAGGCAGAGAGATCCAGGGATGAGCGGGACTCCATGAGAGCCACTGCAGGCTTTGAAGCTGGAGGGTGCCCAGGACAAGGAACATGGGGGGCCTCTAGGAGCGAGAGCTGCCCCTGGCTGACAGCCAGCGAGGAAACAGGGAGCTCAGTCCCACAACCAGAAGGAATCAATTTTGTGGTAAATTGCTGCACAGCGATAGAAAGCGGATACAACCTCACACTGTGCTTTTGTGGTCATCATCTATTTGGAACCCCACACTAACCTTGTGGGGCAGGTGTACTGTCAGCATCTTACAGATTGGAAAAAGGAGACTCAGGGCTCAAGCCCCACAGCTGGTAGATACCTTTTGGGACTCTCATCCTCGGTGGTGGGGAGAATACACCAAATGCCTCCCTGTACTATCCTCCTCTCAGGGCTGCTGGAAGGACCAGAGGTATCTTAAAGTACCTTGCAGGGGACTGTGCCCAGGAGCAGAGGCACGGTTTCTAGTGAAGGTTGTGAGCGCTCTCAGCAAGTGCCCTAATGTGACTCAGGGACGTTCTCCTCTAGGACACCGCCGTGTCACCCGAGAAGGATTCATGACTGCTCATTGATTCGTGTCTCCCCTAAGTCTACTTATAGTTATTGTTAAAAAAATTTGATTGCCTGTCCACCTAACAAACACAGCATTTCCTATGGAGACCCCCAGAAACTCCCGGTCATGTATCGTGGCCTTTTGAAAAGGGGGGAGGGCCACTCAGGTCAGGCCCTTTCTGACCAGTCTGGGCCTTGAGCCAGTGTCTCAAGTTCACCCAGAGGTCTCCTGGGTCACACTGCTCCCTTTGTACCTTTTCTTTCCTCAGGGACCCTCCTCACTCCTTAACCCTACTAACCCACAAAAATCCACTGCCTCCCCAGCACCCTGGCTATGACTAATCCTTGGCTCCCTCACACTGACTCTTAGATCCCTCTTGCTTGCTAAGGCCTAAATTATAGCACCTTATAGCAGGAGTTCTTAATCTGGGGACCAGGAATGAGTTTCAGAGGGTCCCCGTGACTCCCTGGAAATATACGTGTAATTCTGTGTGAATGTGCCTTTCTGCAGATTCTCAAGGGGCCTGAGTCTTAAAACAGGCCGAGAATCACTGGATAAAACTATTTCTCCAAAGTCCCACATGATCTGGCCCTTCAGGGCTCCTGTGTGTCATAAAACTTGGCTGTGTCCAGTCCCTGGGCAGCGGTCCTCACGGGCTCTATAGGAACTGGCGACAGCAGGAGTTCAAGACACGTGCAGATGCTCCATTTGTGGGTGCAGTTCCAGGGCACAGGAAGGACTTTTCTCTGCCCCTTGGTCTCACTCCCTAGGAGCCAGTCCCCTCGCATCTACCTGAAAAGTTGTCCCCACAGCCGGCCTCTCAGAGAAAAGGCTCTGGATGCTCATGCTGCTCTCTTTTCCTTGAGTCCCTTCCCCAACTTAGTGGGCCTGGGGGACGTCTGCCTCCTTTTTTTAACTGACAAATAAAAATCATATATATTTATGGGGTACAACATGGTATTTTGAAATATGGATATATTATGGAATGGATAAATTTTGAGCTAATTAACATACACATCACCTCACATACTCATCATTTTTTGTGGTAAGAACACTTAAAATCTACTCTTAGTGATCTTCATGGATGCAATACAGTGTTATGAGTTCAACTTTTTTAGTGTCCACACTGAAGTGACAGCGTGCGGTACTTGTCTTTCTCTGCCAGGTTTATTTCACTTAAGGTAATGCCCTCCAGTTTCATCCGTGTTGTCGCAAATGGCAGGATTTCCTTCTGTTGAAAGGCTGAATAGCATTCCATTGCGAATTCTATTTACCAATTCATTTTGGATGGATACTTAGATTGATTCCATACCGTGGCTATTGTGGCTAAGGCTGCACGGGAAATGAGAACAAGCTTTCTATGTTTGCCCACTGAGTATGATGTTAGCTTTGAGCTTGTCATATATAGCCTCTATTGTATTGTGGCACATTCCTTCCATACCTAATTAGTTGAGAGTTCTTATCATGAAAGGATGTTGAAATTTGTCAAATGCTTTTTCTGCATCTCTTGAGATGATCATATGGCTCTTGTCCTTCCTTCTCTTAATGTGCTGTAGCATATTTACAAATTTTTGTTGAACCATCCCTGTATCCCTGAGGTAAATCCCCCTTGCTCACGGTGAGTGATGCTTTTAGTGTGCTGTTGAATCTGGTTTGCTGTATTTTGTTGAGAATTTTTACATGTATATTCATCAGGGATATTGGCCTATAATTTGATTTTTTTGTAGCATCCTTGCCTGGTTTTGGCATAAGGGTAATACTGGCCTCATAAAATGAGTTTCTTCAATTTTCTTCAGTGTTTTTGGAAGAGTTTGAGAAGGACTTTTATCAGTTCTTTAAATGTTTGGTAGAATTCAGCAGGGAAGCCATCAGGTCATGGGCTTTTCTTCCACAGGGGACTTTTTAGTACTGCTTCAATCGCCTTACTTGTTATTGATCTATAATGTCTGCCTCATTCTTCAAGGCACCATTCAAATATCACCCCTTCTGAGAAGCTTCCTTAAATTCCTGCAGGCAGAACTAATCATGGTTTCTTTGTTTCTTCTAGTTCCCTCTTCCCTGTAGATAGAAAGCAGCTCCCAGACAAGCACAATGGCTTATCCGTCTCCCTTTCTCTAGCCCTGTTTACATTAATTGTAGCTACTCAATAAATGTGGGATGCATTCACTCCAGGGTCACCAAACTTTCTCTGTAAAGGGCCAGATAGGAAATATTTTGGGCTTTGCTGGCCATAGGGGCTCTGTACAGCTGGTCCACTCTGCTGTTGTAGCTCAGAGGCAGCCCTGGACAATATGCAAACTATATGGAAAGGTGTGGGCATGGCTGGGTTTCTTACAGACACAGGCTTCAGCATGAACTATTAATAAATATGGAATGCGTGAACTAGGTCCATTTCCTTCTCACCCCCACCCAAATCACCTGGGAAACGTAGAAAGGCTTCAGATTTGTCAGTGCCAAAGTCATTAACTGCCGGGTTAACCAGTTCACCTGCTTCTTGAGTTTGGATGGTGGGATGAGGAAGAAGAGGTGGCCGGTGATCACCAGAGCTTTCTCTGCCACCTGTGCCCAAGAGACAGAATGAGTTTGCCTCAGCTCATCATTCACCCTTGGTATTCCCAGGGCCTAGCACAGTGCCTGGCAGGTAGAGGGAGCTCAGTAAATGCAAATGACAGAATTGCATAATGAGTGAATAAGTGAATGGACAGTGGAGTGTTTTCTGCCTGTACCCTTTTCTGGACAATGGGAGGAGGTAGCTGAAGAGGGTCGTACTCCTCCCCTGGAAGAGCCTGGTGAGTCAGCCTTCCGCAGGCAAGTGGATGGACACTGCCCCTCCCCACCTTTGGCTCGAGCCTTCACCCTTCAGCCCATCCACCCAACCCCAGCTATCCCCACTCCCACCGTGCTGTTGGTCGCCAGGGGCCAACGGTTGAAGAGAACCCGGAGGGTGAGGTGGGCCTTGATGGCCACTTCGTTGGAGGTGATGTCCATTGCTTGCTCCCCCGTACTGCCCATATCCAGGTGCTTCCGGGCACAGGTGGCCAGTCCACTGAGTACTGTGAGGGGAGCAGGGAGTTGGAGCTCCCATCACCTTTCCTTCCCCACAAAGGAAACAAACATGCACACATGTGCACACAGTCCTCCCACTCGACCCTAAGAGGGTCTCTGGGGTCCTGTGCTGGAAACACTGCCCATTCCCCATCTCCTCAACTATCCTTCCTTCTGAAAGCACCTGGTCTACCCAGAGGGGCAAGGAAATTGCTGAGGTTCTCAACACCCACAGCTTCCCAATCAAGTTTGGTTCCAGCCCCAAACCAGGCAATGGAGCACAGCATCTGCTCACAACCTGGCCTGCTCCCAGCCTCCTCCTGCCCCTTCCCTGGGCTCCTGGGATCCACATTTAGGGACACGGTCTTTTCATGCCCTTCTTTGCTCCCTCCCTGATTCCCACAGAGCTTTCGCCGGGCCCCCCAACCCTCACCCTGACATAGCGCCAACATGTCCTCCACCTCCTGGGTCGTCCTCAGCAGGCGCAGGACATATGTCCACGTGGCACCAACATACATGGCGGTACCTGGGAGGGAGAGGGCATGAAAGACTCCTCCTGTCTTAGGGAGGAGGCCTCCCAGCCATGCTGCAGTACAGGCAGCCTTATTGATTAGGGACCAAGAGGCTGACTTCTGACCCTAGCTTTGCCTCCAAAGAGTCTGGGTGACCTGGAGCAAGGTACTTCATTTACTTAAATTTCAGGTTCTGTAGCTGTGAAATGGGACTACAGTCCTGACCTGGCTACCTCTGGGAAGGAGCGCTGGGAAGGTAAACTCCACAATGGACATGAGCACAGCACACAAGTGCCAGGGCTTGCCACAACCTGCACACACCCCTTCTCAGGAAGATCTGTGCTGTCTGAGCTCCAGCCTCTGCTGCTGTGTTCTCACAGCTCCTGTGTAACCCAACCCTTGTGCCTTATCCTTTGGAACCTGATGCCCAGCAAGCCAGCTCACTCCCCAGCCTCTGGCCCCAGCTCCAAGTAGTCAACAAAGGTCAGGGACTGTCATTTGCCCAGTGGCTTGATTTTTTTTTTTTTGAGGGAGAGGAGTGGAATGGGTAAGAGAACCACTACTGTCACCAGGTGCCACAGGGACAGCATGGAGATCGTGTGGTGATTCTCTACCTCATCCTGCTACATGGTTGCCCTTGCAAGCCTCTCATCCAATCCACAGCCCCAGCGACCCCCAAGCAAAGCCTCCTCGCTGCCTCCTTTGCCCCCTCCCCACCACTGCTGAATGGGGCTTTGTCTCCTGCCTTCCACTCCATCGCTGTTCCTCAGTCTTCTCCCCAGCCCCAGCCTCTCATACCCTAATACGCTTCCTTCTGAGCCATTCCTGCCCCCAGGAACTTCTCCTGAGTTCCCATCAGCCCCACAGGGATCCTGGTTTGTCCCCCTCCCCTGCCATGATAGCCCAAGTGGAGCTGTCCCATGGGAAGATTAGGAGAATCAGGAGTCCACACAGCGCCCCAACCCCCGCTGCCCCGTCGTCTTCTCACACTAACTCTCCCCTCACAGGGGTCCAGACCTGGGCGGAGGATGAGTTTCCCCACTGCCACCAGGAGGCCTCTTGGGGGTGGCCTGCACAAATGCAATTTGTTCCACAGCTTGACGATGATCATTCTTGGGCAGTGGGATCCCAGAGCTACCAGGACCGAGGTACACATCTCCTCCACTTCCCCCTGAGGCTCCTGGAAAGAGAAGGACTGACTGTTCCCAGGCTCATCCCTAAGACAGAGGGATCTCTTGATTGAAGAGAACCAGCTTTGGTCAGTAAGTGATTCTCTTCTACCAAGTGGGCAGGAACTCCCTCACCCCAACCTCCCACCCATCCCACATACACCTTCCCAGCACTGGAGGGCAAGAGCTTCACCGAGTGTGCAAGAGGACAAGAAGACAGGAAGGGACAAGTTCTCAGCCTGCAAAGTCTCCGGCTTGCATGTTGGGGTGGGGGTGGGGATGGGCGGTTCCAGAGCACCCCCACAGCTGTGAGTGAACCATCAGGAAGGTGGAAGAAGTTGTGGAAGCAACCCTGGAAAGTCCCTGGGAGGTCAGAGGTCTAGGCCACAAGACAACCGTGCCAAGGGAAGGCAAGTGAACTGCAAGAAAGACACCTCCGAGGTAGTAGTTAACCAAGAAAATAAGATGGCAGATTAACTCAGTGTCAAGGAAGTAAGTACAAAAGCCCGTGGATTGATAGACAGGTAGACATCACGACTGTTCAGTCTAAAGGTGGGCTAGCAGACAGGTGGGTGGATTTAAATAGGTCAGGGAATTGACTGGGGTGATTAGTCGAGTCGCATCAACAAAGGCGACGGCCTACGGTATCCCAGAAGGAGGTCTGGGACACAGTCTGAAGACCTGGTCTGAGGAGCAGGTCAGACGCTGAGGCTGATCGCCCAAGTCCCTGCCATCTTCCCTCTCACTTCTCCTGCCTCACCCCTTCACTCCATCATCGTGCCTTCCACTCTGCCCAGCTCACCGTTCTTGGCATGTGCTCAGGGCTCTGGCACAATGTTTAGAAACCTGAGGTACTCATATCCCAGGTCCCACTTGGTTTCCAAATGTCATCATCCACCGAAAGAGAACTCCTGGGCTCAGACCCAGGGTCCTTTCGTTCCTTTCCCCCAACCTAGAGGCAGGGGCTCCTCACCATTGTCCTCAGGTAGCTGATGATGGTATCTGTCACTCTCTGGTGTAGTGCAGTTGGCATCGTGTTGTTTAAGATTTTGACTTCTAGCAACTTGAGGGTCTCTAAGACATTACCTGCTGAAAACTACAGGAGGGAGGGTACTCAAAGAGCAATTAAGGTCAGAGGGTGGGAATAATAAAGAGAGTGACATCTCTGGTAGAGAAAGGAAGGGGAGGAGCCAATGTGGGGAGAAGATTAAAGCTGGGCCAGGGGTTGGGGGAGTGGAGAAGTTATGGGTCACACTAGGGACGTGGGAACCAGACCTGGAGCTCTGCATGAACTGGACCAAGGAGTGCTGCGCTGACAGCAAATTCTTCCTGGGTGGGTGCCCATCCAGCTACCTGGATGGAGGTGTCCTACCCTGGCTGGAGCCAGAAATACATCTGGGACGTCCTCACCTTGCCAGCAACTTGGAGTGCCTCCATGAAGTTGTGCGTGGTCCTCCCTGAGGCATCCCATTCCAAGTCCTTTTCAGTGGCGCTCTGGGAGGGCTTTGAGGACACTGAGGAACTCATAACTGTAAATATTTCTGTAAGGAATAAAGAGGGTGAGGGGGTGTTTCTCTTCTGCTGGAGGTGGTTATTTCCTTAGGGGTATTTCACCATGGTGTGGTGAATGAAAGGGGCGGCCTTGCTGAAATAACAGGAAGATATCTAACCCCACAATTTTCTAGTAACCGCTGAAGAGCAGTCCCATGAGTGCTCTCTGCTCTCTGCTGGCAGACACCCTGCAGGGTTCTGTTTTCACAGCATCGGAAAACAGCCAAAAGACAGAAAGGAAATGTAAATCTTTCTCTTTACATTCACCAGCTCACAGACTTTAGAATTTGTTTTATAGCCTCTAGAAGTTCCTGAGGAGCCCGGGGATAGACAGCAGGGGAGAAACACCAGGCCTCAGATCCCGCACAAAATCATATCTGAAGGGCTAGATCTCCCACAAGATCTTTGACATCTGATAGCCACTTGTGGTGTTATTTGTCTGCCGAGAAGAAAGAGGAGCAGGTGCAGCGTTTAGTGTACCCTGCTAACTTGGCTACCGCCATAAATGATCTTCACCCCTTTTGTTACAATTCCTAAATAAAAAGCCTAAATACCTGATTCTCCCTGCCAACACACTCTTCATCTTCTTCTCTCATGTTCGGCCCTTTCTGGCTTGGAAAAGTAAAATAAATTTCTTCTTCCTATCCTAATCTTTGTCTGGAGAAATTTTTCTCAAACCCATGTGTACCAGCATTCTACCCTAACAGCGAAAACATGCAAAAAATAGTGTTTAAGAATCAGAAGACATAACTTTGGCTCCTGATACAGACTCTGCCCCTCGCTAGCAACATATCCTTAGGCAATTTGCTTAACTCCTGGGGCCTGTATTTCTTCACATGTAAAATAAGTATAATAAAAATTAATGTGAGAATCAAAAGAGTTGAGATGATGTGCTGTTAGGTAGCAACTTTCAGGATATTAGCAGCCCTTTGAATAACTTCTCTTCCCTCGAGATCATAAGTGCCTTTCATGGGTGGTAGAGAGTTATAGGGGTGAGGAGTTCTTGTCCACAGGGTTATGAAAAACTGATTACTATAAACTATAAACATTTACAGTCACATATACCTATAATCTTAGTCAATAGTGATAGGAAAGAAAAAGAACACAGCAAATGAATTCAGGCAGGGCTCAGTTTACTACCAGGAAGGATTACTTATTTATTTATTTAAATGTTCTGGTTTGTCTTCATTAAAGACATTATTTAACCTCTCCAGGTCTTATTTTACTCATTCGTAAAATGGACATTCTGGTCTTTGTCAGAGTAGTAGTTGTAATATCTAACTTCATAGAGTTGTTATGAGCATCATATGAGATCATATGTATATATAACAGTGCCTAACAAATAGTAAAAATTCAATAAATGTTGATTATTATGACTATTATTCTCAATTAGAAAGTGTTGGCACTCTGCCTGGATCCACAGCATCCCCATTATCTCTGTAGGAGAGGAGCCTTTCACTGCCATTTTAAGATAAGGTTCTGGACATTAGATCAGGGGTAGGGGTGCCAGTGAGACACCCACAAAACAACTAGATAGGAAGCATATGCACAGAGGAGGACAGGGAGGGGAAGGGAGAGGGAAAAAGAAAGGTGTCCATTAAATGAATAAGCAAACCTGAATTACAAAAAACATGTAGAAATCAAAGCTATGAAAGTTACCCTACAAAATCAATAATTGGAACATGAAATTACTCCAGAGGAGATTAATTTTATAAAACAGTCTCTCAAAGACTTTAATAAAATGATAATAATGATAATCATTATCATCATTATCATCAAATAAATATGCTAAGGAAGCTAAAAAATGAGGAAATAATTTTGAATTTAAAAGAGTAAGATATTGTAAAATAAAATAGAATTAAACAAAAATTTACAGATATGACAAAGAACCAATTAGAAAACTTGGAAATTAAAAATAGAGGCATTAAAATGAAAATCTCAACAAATATGATATAATCAAGACAGAACACAGTTAAAGAGAGAATCAGGAAGTTGGAAAATAGTTGTGAGGAATTCATCCAGTATGCAATACAGAGAAAAAAAATAATTTCTAATTAAATAACAATGAACAGACATGGAGGAGAGACTGGGAGGACTTCTAGAAGAATGGAGGGAAGGCAGTATCTAAAGATAATTGAGAGAGAAGATTAAAAAGAATAATTATTAAAAAATAAAAAATAAAGATAACTGAGAATTTTCCAGAATTGAAAAAAGACCAGAATCCTCTGATGGAAAGTGTACCCTGAGTACTCACCAGGATAAATAAAGATAAAACCATGCTTCAGTGAAATTGCAGAATATCAAGGATTAAAAGAAAAATTCTAAGTCCAGTAGAACAAAATACAAGTTACCTACAGACAAATAACAATCAGACTGACAGCTTGTTTCTCAATAGCAATAAGGGATGTCAGGAGACAGTAAAGAAACAGCATGATGTATGTTGTACTCTCTATAGAGTCTAGAGCAACCACTCTAGTGTAAAAGAATGCAAACTTACCAGGATAATAAAAGGGGAAAATGGAATGGTTTAAAAATAACTCAACCCAAGGGGAAAGGTCAAGAAAAGAGAGATGAGCTGGGCATGGTGTCGTGTGCCTGCTGTCCCAGCTACTTGGGAGGCTGAGGTGAGAGGCTTGCTGGAGGCCAGGCATTTGAGGACAGCTTGTGCAACATAGCGAGACTCATCTCTTATTAAAAAAAAGAAGGAAAAGAGAAATTATGGACATGGAACAAATGGCATGTTCAGAAAATGCTCTTAAAAATGGTAGATTTAAGTCCAAATATTAGTAATTATATTCAGTGAAAATTGATTGTTCCAATTTAAAGAATACAATTGCTGTTAGACTGAAAGAAAAATAAAAAAACAACCGTATGCTATTTACAAGAGACACATCTCAATACGGGAAGATTGACAGAAAAGGAAAGACAAAGATAAACTATGCAAACATGAACCAAAAGAAAGCTAGTGTAGCTAGGCGGGTACCAGACAAAACAGATCTCCAGGTGGAAAGCATTACCAAGGGGAAAACTTTATATCAACACAAGATTCAGTTCACTAAGAAAATATACTAGTTTTAATTTGTATGAGTCTAATATAATAGCATAACCTCCAAATAAGTCATAAAATTGATAGAACAAAAGAGAGAAATTGATAAATCCAGATATAAAATGGGAGATTTTAACATTTCAGATCTGAGAGAACAAAAAAAAATCAGCAGGGAGATAGATTTGAAAAATATAATAAACAAAATTGATATAACAGGCTTACTTAGAACACTGTATCCAACAACTGCAGAATATGTATTCCTTTCACACCCACACAAAACATGCAAAAAGTGATAATTTGCTGGGCAACAAGGCAAGTCTCTACAGCTTTCAAACAACTGAATTCACACAGAACGTGTTCTCTCTTCACAGTGCAATTAAAGTAGAAATAAATAACAGAAATATAATTTTAAAATTCTCATATGTTTGAAAATTAAGAAATATATTTTGAAATAACCAATGGGACAAAGCAGTCTCAAGGGAAATTAGAAAATATTTCCACTGAATGATAAAAATACTACCTATCATAATGGCTGAAATGCAACTTATGCTGTCTTTATAGGGGAATTTATGGCATTAAATATTGCTATGGTTTGTGTCCCCTTCAAAATTCATATTAAAACTTAATCCACAATGCAACAGTATTAATGGGACTTTTGGGGAGGTGATTACACCATGAGGGCTCTGCCCTCATGAATGAGATTAGGTGTCCTTATGAAGGGGCTGGAGGGAACTAGCTAGGCCCCCTTTGCCCTTCTGCCTTCCTCCATGTGAGGACACGGCAACAAGGTGCCATCTCAGAAGCAGAGACTGGACCCTCACCAGACACCAAAGCTTCTAGCACCTTCATCTTGGACTTTTCGGCCTCCAGAACAGTGAGGAATAAATTTCTATTGTTTATAAATTACATAGTCTCAGGTACTTTGCTATAGCAGCATAAACAGACTCAGACAAATACAAAATTGATTTGGAACAAAGTAAATGTTTTGTATAATTTAAAATACAATTGACCCTTGAACGATGTTGGGGTTGGGACGCCAATGCCCTGCATAGTTGAAGAGCCATATATAACTTTTGGCTCCCCCAAAACTATACTAATACCCTATTATTGACCAGAAGCCTTGCTGATAACATAAACAATGGATTAACACATATTTTGTACAGTCTATAAGTATTTGTGTGTGTAAGTTTTGATAAATTTTAAGTTTTTATAACAGATCTATGTATATTTTACGGCAGAAAATGATAAAATAGACCAGTACCTATATATTTTTTGCATTTATGATATATCTAACTTTTATTTAATTTTTCAATATTTCTAGCTTACACATTTCATCTGTGAGTTTTTTCAAATTGTTGCAAATCTCCAAAAAATTTTCCAATATATTAATTTTGGAAAATCCATGTATAAGTGGACCCACACAGTACAAACCCATGTTGTTCAAGGGCCAAGAGTCAATTGTACAAATCAAAAAGACAAAAAGCCATCTCTAAAAATTTTAAACAGACAAATAAACCTCATTGTACAGGTATATTTTTAATGAAAGCAGGAAAGAAAAAAATCACAGAGCAATTACTTCAGGTGACTTTAATATACAGTATTTTGCTCATACAACAAAATACTGGTATATGTTCTAAGGTCAAAAAGAAAAAACTCAAGGAAATTTTACTCTGTATTCAGTAGTCTCGCTGTTAATATTATTGGTATACCATATGGAAAATGTCATATTTATGATATATTACATATTTTTAGCCTAAGACAAGAAAGAGATATAAGTTTTTAAAAAATTCACAGAAGTAAAACCCTGTGTTCTAGTTATCAATTTACTGGCTCTCAGCTCCAAATCCACCCTTCAGTGTTTCATTTTGTAATGTTGCAACTGGACTCTGAAATGTTTCTTCTTTGCCAGTTGACAGGATGTTCAGCTGTACCAGTAGAGGGAGGAGGAGGGAGACTGTGGGGACAGGGCCTTCTCCTCTGGTTGCAGTGCACTTCTGCTCTGTCCCTGCGGCACGGCCTGCCGGGGGTCACGCAGTGGTGCTCACTCCCAGAAAGGCTTGTTGCCAGTCCCAGCCCATGGTTCCCTGATCACCATCTGTGGCCTGCCCATAACCCAGCAAAACAAATGTTCATAGGAGCTTTTTTTGGTAATAGCTAAAAGCTGAAACACCCAAAATATCCTTCAATAGGTGAATGTCTAAATAAACCATGGTGCATCCATACCATGGAATACTACTTAGCAACTGAAGAGGAGCAAACTGTTGATACGTAACAACCTGGCTAGATCTCAAGGGTATAACGTTGCATGAAAAAGCCAATATCAAAAGTCATGTACTATATGATTCCATTTATACAACATTCCCCAAATGACAAAATTAGAGACATGGAGAACAGATTACTGGTTGCCCCGAGTAGGGGTGGGGGCAGGGTGAAGGGTGTGTATGTGTCACTATGGAGAGTGACACAAGAAAGATCTTTGTGATGATGGAGTAGTTCTACATCTTGACTGCAGTAGAGGTATCAAAAATCCACACGTGATAAAGTAGCATAAAACCACACACGCACTGTACTCATGTCAATTTCCTGGTTTTGATATTGCACTATAGTTAGGGGCTATATAACTATTGAGAAAACCAACTGAAGGGGACATGGGGCTTCTGTATACCTTTTTTGCAACTTTCTGTGAATCTATAATTATTTCAGAATAAAAAGTTCAAAAAGGGAATAAGGAAACATGATTGAAACATATCAAATATCAAACATAAAACATCAAATATATTAAAACGAGTTAATAATGATACCATAAAATAATAAATTCATTCTTCACCATTATAGGTTGCCAGTGTATTGGATCACCACTCTGAAAACTGAGAAATGAAAGGCAAGCATCATGCCTTTTTCCTCCCTTTCCTATGCAAATTAAGTTCCAGGGCAACCAAAGAGTTGCTGAGCAAAGAGCTCTCAATAGGAGTCTAGCTTAGTTAGTGCAAAAGTTAGTACCATCACCAATTTTCAACCTTAATGGAATTATGGGTCTAACATTGAACATCAGCACATGGTGAAACCATTAGGTGAAAGGCTAATGGGGAACTTTCTAATCAATGAATCAAGCTGACAACACGTGAATACACTAAACTCGAGACTCCTTAGGCATTATGTGCCTCTTGATGTGATGCCATAGGAACTATGCAACACCACTCACAAAATACTCTTGACAAAAGAAGAACATGAATATAATCAATCCTCTGGATCTAACTACCAGTTTATGTGAAATAAACTCTTACAAGTTAGTAAAGTGGAACAAATGAAAAGATATCACAAGGAAGCAATCAGCTGAATTCAAAAGGTGAGACTGTCTACAGGAAAACTGACTCAGTTTTCTCAACAAACAATGTCTTGTAAAAAGGGACAAAGTGTGGTGGATTATAAACAAATGGAATGTTCAGCTTTTTTTTTTTTTAACTTTTGTTTTTGTGGTGGTTGTTTGGTTTTTGTAGAGATGGGGTCTGGCTACGTTGCCCAGGCTGGGCTTGAACTCCTTGGCCTCAGCGATCCTCTTGCCTCAGCCTCCCAAAGTGCACCCAGCAGTTTCTTTGAATCCTGATTCAAACAAATCAAGTATGAAAAGACATTTCTAAGACAATGTCTTAGAGACATTTAAATATGTACTGGATATTAGCTGATATTAAGGATTTAGTGTTAATTTATTACATGGAATTACATATTTTTACAGTCCTGATCTGTTAGAGATGCATGTTGAAATATATTCAGATGAAATGATATGATGCTTGGAATTTTTTTTTCTTTTTTTTTCCCTTCTTTTTTTTTAATATTAAGGGGTATTGTGAGGAGGGTCATCTTGTTGCATTGTTTGGTTTTTGTGTGTGTGTGGAGACAGAGTCCTCCCTCTGTCGCCCTGGGTAGGGTGCAGTGGTGTTATTGCAACTCACTGCAACCTCCAACTCCTAGGCTTAAGTGATCCTCTTGCCTCAGCCTCCAGCCTCAGACTACAGGCACATGCCATGACACCCAGCTGACTTTTTCTTCCTTGAGAGGAGCTCTCGCTCCTGCTCAGGCTGGTCTCGAGCCCCTGAGCTCAAGCAATCCACCCGCCTTGGCCTCCTAGAGGAGCTAGGATTACAGGCGTGAGCCACTGCGCCTGGCCGATGCTTGGAATGTTAAAAATGCTCTAACCCTCACATCTGCCTATCCCCAGATGGATGTGGAATAGCTAACCTGAGATTGGCATAATGGTGATAATTTTGAAAGGTGAACGGTGGGTACAATGGAGTTCATCATACTGCTCTTTTATGTATGTAAAAAATTTTCCCAAGTTTAAGTTTTTAAAATTTAAAATTATATTAGGAAAGCTGAAAATCAAGTAGAGCTTGGCCTTGGCCTGTGTGACTGGTGGTGCCGGCACAGCCTCCATCTAGAGGGGATTCAAGATGACCAACGAAGAACCCCTTCCCAGAACATTCCCATGAGTGAAGCAGACTTCGCAGTTACGGCACGAGATGAGTTAATTTTAAGACAGAAACTATAGGAGGCACATGGACAAGCTTTGGAGGGCAAGTACACAGACCTGAACTCTAAGGACAGAAATGGCTTAAGGAAGTCTGGAGAAAAAGTAAAACAGCAGCAGCAGGAATCCGCATGCATGGGAAACATCCTTGTGCTGTGACCAGCAACCAAGCAACAAGAGATACAAGAGCAGACAACTCAAATCCAGCACCTCGGGCAAGTCCAGCAGCCGAGCGCTGCCCAGCAGAGATCAACTTGCTTTTCCTCAAAATGAAAAGTGAACTGGAGCAGACTAAAGACAATCTGGAACAAGCCTAAATGAACTGAGTTCCTGGAAGCTTACACCTGCTATGTGAACAAAACATACTCCCCAGTCAAGACTTCCCTGACAGTGCCACTGTGAGAAAGCTGTTCTGGGACAGGTCAGTCCTTGTTTCCATACCAAGACTCAGACTTTTTGAGACCAAAAAAAAAAGAAAAAAAAAAAGCCACATTCTTATTCTGTCCAGCTTGTCATGCTTAATGTAAAACTTACCAGATTAACCTTGTGTTTCAGCTTTTCCTCTTCCCCTTCCCCTTGCTGCAGAGGCCTGATGCCAATGGACTATTCCGAAGAAGTGGCCGCCTCCGAAAAATTCCCTCTCTCGACCATGCAGACACCTGAGAAATAATTCTGTTTGAATAAAATATAGAGAGAAACAGAAGTCTTAATTCTGTGGCACATTGTGTCTTCAGACAGCCTGAAGGAATGAAAACCTAGAGACTGTAAAATCATGAACATGTAAAGTTCCAGTGTAATGTAAAAATGGAATATGCGTCACTCAATGTTGAGCACAGGGACTCAGAGATGCTGTAGATCAGTTTTTCCAATAGAACTGTGGACTTCATGATGGTTGTTGAACTGCTGGGTCAAAACTCAAATGAGGTGAATTTTGCCTTCAAACGGTTTCTTTGCCAAGAACCAACTTTTAATAGTCATGAGAGAATCAAATAATAGATGTCAGTACAAGTAGTACATGTAATTAACCATTTAGTTTGGGGCTGTGTGTTACTTGAGCCTTAAATCAGTGTGGTTCTCATCAATGGTTTGTTCTTTGAATGGTTGAAAAAACTGTAGATGATGTTACTGAGGACTGTACAGACATGAAGGTGTGGTATCAAACTCCAAGTTGATATAAGCATTCATTTCACAACTGGATTGTATAAGGATATGGGCTGTGATAACACTTGCTGCATTATTTTTTTCAGTAGCAAACTTCATGAAATTCCCAGAGCCCCATTCCATTCAATAGGCACATGTTAAAAGAGCATTGCCACTGGTGTTAATGGGGGAGTGTGCTCCTTCATTTTATTTGGGCCTTTTGTATTGCACTCTTAATATTACATTAAATGTGCCTTGAAAAAAAAAAGGAAAAAAAAACAGCTGAAAATCAATGAGTTCATAAACATCTATCTCAAGAAGTTAAGGGGGAAAAATCAGCAAATTTAACCCAAAGGAAATAGAAGGAAGGCTATAATACATATAAAAACAGAAACTAGTGAGACACAAAACAGGCATATAATGGAAGTTAAAAAATTGTAGTTAAAAGTCCATAACACTGACAAAACTATGATGAAACCGATCAAGAGAAAAGAGATAGGATCAAATAACCAATGTCCGAAATGGGCTTTCACTACATAATCTATAGACATTCAAGTGATAACAAAAGGGTATTATAAACAACTTCATGACAATAAATTTGTAGATTTTAAATAAATTAGACAAATTCCCAGAATAAATGATGATTGATTAAAATGATATATGTAAAAAAAATCCAAATAGCCCTAATACTACTAAAAATTTTGTATTCAAAATGAATAGCCTGCCTACAAAGAAGCTCCAGGCCAGAACAGCTTCATCAATAAATTATACTAAACATTTAAATAAAAAACAATACCAATTATATACAAACTCTTCCAGGAAATAGAAAAAGGGAACACCCCTTAATCCATTTTATGAGATTAACATAATCTTGATATTAAAACTTTCTAAGTATAGTACAAGAAAGGAAATTAAGGCCAATCTTTCTCATGTCTAGAAATGCAAAAATCTTTATTAAAAACAGAAAACTAAATTCAGCAACAATATATAAAAAATTGATAACACATCACAACAAGGTCTACATAAAACAAGAAAGGCAACTGAAACCATACTAAGATACCATTTCTTCCCTTGTTAAACTGACAACATTTTAAAATTACCCTTTATCGGCAAAGCTGAGGAAAACAAGCTCCACTATACAGTGCTGGTAAGAATGCAAAATGACACAACACTTTAGGACTGAAGTATCACAATCTCTAACAAAATCACATATGAAGTAACTCTTTCCACAGCAAACTCCCATTTCTAGAATTTACCTTGAAGATTCTCCTCCATAAATATGAAACAACATGTGGGCAAAGTTTCTCATTGTAGTATTCTTTATAACAGCAAAATATTGCAAATAATCTAAATGCCTATGAATTGGCATGATTCATAGACTGTGTGAACAAACTATGGTGCATTCCCCAGTGGAGTATCCTGGAGGTGAAGTGTGAGGAAGACCCCTATGAAATGATATGGAATGATGCTACCTGTTGATGAATAAGTAAAATATGACTATATAAGTGTGCACTGCTGTGTGTGCATATATATTCTTATGTGTGCATATAGTTTAGTTTGTTTTACAGGAAAAAAAGGAGAGAAAGGATAAGGCACAAACTAATGAAAATCATTCCTACTGCGGGTAGAGAAAGAAAGGGAGTAAGACTTCCCTGGATTTGTATCTTTAAAAAGTTTTGACTTTTCAACTCCATAAACGCTTTATATATTCACAAATAAATGAAATCAAAGTGGATCAAAAAAGACAAATCGTAAAAATGAATACAACAGAAGTAAAAAAATTAATTGATTGCATACAGAACTGATTATGTAACTATGCAGGAAAAATAATGAAAGTAACTTTTAAACACAGTACTCTAACTCTACACCCTTAGTGGAATGTGTTCTAAGAATACACAAATTGTAAGGGAGAAAACAAGAGATGAAAGGGGAAACCTACAGATCAAAAAAGCTAAGAGACAAATCAATCAATCATAAAGTGAGACTTTATTTGGATCCTGATTCAAACAAACCAAAAAAACATGCAATTATTGGAAATTTGGAGATAGCAGGATATTGGATTTTATTAATGAATCATTGTGTGGGCTGGGGTGGTAATGGTACAGAGCTCACGACCCTGTTCCCTTGTTTCAAAGGCTCCACTGGAGGGGCAGGCGTTGCAGGGACGCCTAGAGGAGCGCCCGGGCCACTGGCGCCCCTGGCCCCTGCGGTCAGCCAGCTTCTCCGCGCCTGGGGGGACCCAGCCAGCCACAGGCACCCCGCAACCCCTGTCCCGGGACCCCCGCGGTCCGCACATGTCCCCAGAGCCGGAGCCGGAGCCGGGCGGAGGGCGCAGAGCTAGGCTCAGTGTCCCCAGGGCCGCGGCCAGGGGAGGTACCAGCCGTGGGGGCAGTGGGGGCCAGTGGGCGCTCAGCACCCAGCTGGTCCAGGCCTATTCTGCAGCGGATTAGGATCCAGCCAGTGAAGATTCCTACACAACACAGTGTGTGCTGGATGACAGAGCAGCCGGCTAGGTATTTTGGATACAGCAGGACAAGAAGAGCTTGGAGCCGTGAGAGAACAGTATATGAGGACTGCTGAGGGTTTTCTGTCGGTCTTTTCGGTCACAGGTAGGGGCAATTTTGAAGAAATTGACAAGTTTCAAAGACAGATTCTCAGAGTACAGGATCGTGATGAGTTTCCAGGGATTTAATTGGGAATAAAGCAGATCTGGATCATCAAAGACAGGGACACAGGAAGAAGGACAGCAGTTAGCAGGCAGCTTAAGGGAACAGACATGCGGGCATCAGCTAAGATGAGGATGAATCGAGATCAAGCTTCCCATGAAGTTGTCCCCGTTATAAGGAAATTTCAAGAGCAGGAATGTCCTCCTTCACCAGAGCCAATGGAAAGAAAAAGACAAGAAAGGCTGCCATTGTGTCATTTTCTAGAATCCCTGGAGGTTTAGCTACCAACTGCCAGGAAAAGAACGCCCTCATCGTCTCCTCTCCTTACACTTTACTCTGTTGGTACCTTCTAGCCTTACACAAGTGATCACCTGTCACCCTAGACCAAGAAGCTGGCTAATCCTTAATAACAATGGTCATTTTCAGACACGATTAAAGGAAACACTAATGCTGCTTCAAAGATTTCCTGATTCTTTAAAAATATATGTCTATATGCATAGACACATTCTATTTTTTTTTTAAGAGCTTACATTTTAATAGAGATGAATCTGCTTTGGAACCTAAGCTGTTTGCCAAGCTGAAGCTACGGGTTGTGAAATAGTTTTTAACTTCTGGAATCATATTGCCTACTGTTACTCTAAATAGAAATATAGGGAGGTTTTTTTTACATGTTTATTTTTGCCTATCTTTAAAATTTTCAATGTCAACTTGAATTAACCTTAAATACACTGAATTGAATCTACATAAGTGAGACTTCTCAGACCTTTACTAATGCTACAGTTTTTGTTTTCTAGTGGAATACCAAAATGCCTAGTGTATTTATGGATTAAAAACTGCTTTTAAAGCCTTTGTTATTACTCCTACTCTTGAAGATGATAATATTCTTTGTGGACAAATATTTGGAGTCATCCTGGACTTAGCCATTTCCATGTACTTGATTTTTCAATTTAACCCTTTTCACAGCCATGCTAAGGGTAACAATGAGTAATTTCTATCTGTCTTCCTTTTCAAGGAATCCCTTCTGGATAAGGGATTCAAAACCACCTAAAACCAGTTTTGTTTGCTGTAATATAAACTCTGGAATTGATCTTTCCAGAATCAGAGATGATTAATGTTTTTGTTATATACTTTTATACATTGTTTTCTTATGAAATAGTTAACAAGTACTTTTAGATGTTTGTGAGCAAATATGCTTTCACAGCATACCTTGTGTGTATGTAAAGATAAGTATTTAATTCTCACTGTTCTCTTTTAACTGACAAGGAAAAAAGTGGAAACCACAGAAACTGGGGTAGAACTTTTACTTGCTGGTCTGGTCCTGGTTGTACCCACCTTTGGCCAGTCTCATATTTACTCAAGAAAACTTCCCAGTAGAGTACAACAGGATGGACTCTGAAATCACTTTCAATATCTCCTACCAGATATTGGCTATTATATCAAACATTAAGGGTAAAACTTCTAATTGACCATTAGTATTAATTGTGGATGATTGCTCATTTTGTTTTTAATTCTGTGGATTGTGTTTAAACAATTCAAAAGGATGTTCCTGATTTTGAGATACTAAGTGGCATTGCACAGTTGCCACTTTATTGAATGTGGACAGTGGTCCCATGAAGTTTATAAAGCGTACCTGTACATGGCTTCAGTGCTACAATCAAAATTGATCTGTCATAACATAAATAAATAAATAAATAAATAAATAAATAAATAAATAAAATTGTCCATAATAGAAAGTTTTTCTAAAAATCTGCTTCATAGGTTTGTAGTGAGTATAAAATAATATATAGAGAGTGCTTTATCACCATGGCTGACAGATAGCACTCCTTGTTTTAAATTTTTATATTTCCTTTCAATTAATCACATCCAAAAGAAGTATATTATTTAGACCAAGAGCCATGGCCCATGTACTTTGTCTTACCTGGCAGTAATTTATTGAAATTTCAAGTTTAGAATTTGGAAATGCCAGCCTTCAGAATCCCAAACCTATCACGCAACAGCAGAGCCAACAATCTCATGTGTCTCCCTAGCACTACTAGTAACTTACTTCTCACCTTGTAGGAATACTGGACATCACTCATTCATTTATGCATAATTTTTCATTCATTTCTTACGGGCCAGATATTAGGTGCTGGGGGAAGAAATACTAATACAGTGGACCCTTAATTGGTTGAAAGTATCACTTTCAAAGCATTATTTCAAAGATGAATATTTCTGAGTGCCAAATGAATTCATGAAACAGTGCTGGCCGGGCATGGTGGTGCACGCCTGTAATTCCAGCTACTCAGGAGGTTGAGGTGGGAGGACTGCTTGAGGCCAGGACTTTGAGACCCGCCTGCGCAATACAGCCAGAGTCCACCTCTGAAAAGGAGAGAAGAGAAGAGAAAAAAGAGAAACGACAGGCTAAGGGTCGATGGGACACATACCCTGTAATCATTAACTGCCTCCTAAAAGGCAGCCAATGGGCATATGAAAACGAGTGGAGACATGGAACTTACCCTTACAAAGTTTAAAACCTGTTTAAACATGAGACAAGAACCCAAATATCCACGAACAGGAGGCTAAATGTGATAAGTGGTCCCAAAATGATTTGGTCACCAAGGTGGAGAAAGTATGTTTGCAGAGTGGTGAGTAGTCGGGTTTGGCTGAAGCATTTAATAGGTGTTAGAGAGGTAGAAAGTAAGGCTGGAGTGGTACACTAGGGCCACACATGGAGAAGGTCAGGTTGAGACATCTAAATTTCATTAGGTAGCAATGCAAAATCGCCTGGCAGCAAGCGGCAGAGCCCATAGACCAGTCATGGGAGGCCAACTCAAGCCTGGCACTCCACGTTCACGCTCACAGCACACCACCATCTGTGTGTTGACAAGCTTAATGACCAAGAGAGTTACAAGACCTGAGGTGGACTTGAGCTTTTGGAGATGCAGCTTCAGAGAGTAGTCTTACCTTCTCAGCACACACAGACCAGGCCTGAACTATCTCCCAGAAAGCTGCCTGCCAGTTTAGAGCAGGGCTCAGCAAACCTTTTCTGTCAATAGCCAGATAGTAAATGTCTTAGGCTTCGCAGTCCATTTGGTCTCTGTTGCAACTACTCAACTCGCTGAAGCAACCATTGACAAAACATAAGTGAGGGAGTGAGGGAGCATGCCTGTGTCCTAATGAAACAGGCCTTGGCTGTAGTTTGCCAGCCCACAGCTTAAAGTTTTTAGGCTCTTCCCAGAGCCCAAGTGACCAATCCACAGAGGACTCAAACTCCTGCCAGAGACCCAAGCCTCATCTGTCAAAGAGTAAGAAGACTCCTTCAGAAGTATGACCCCTGCAGGCCTGAGGATCTGCCCCTACTGGAAGCTGGGTGTGACTGATTCTCCACCTAACACTGTGAAAGCTAAACCCATCAGGCCCCACTGCCGTTCTCCCTGCTTACCACCCAGGCATCTGTGCCATCCCACGCTCTCTTTCCCTTTGCTTCTCCTGTCCCCTCTACCTAGAAGGGATGCTCACCTCCTACTCGGCTCACACGTCATCTCCTCAGAGAGGATTGCCTTGGACGCCCAACCTAAAGAAGCTCCTCCCTAGGAACTCCTAGTGCAGTCCCGTTTTCTGTCCTCTGCAGCACTCACCACTGAATGAAATGATCCTACTTGTTTATGGGGTGTCTCCGCCCACTAAAGTGTGAGCTCCTTGAGACTGGGAGCCTGGCAGCCTTGCTCATCACTGCTCCCCAGCCTAGAGGAGGCCCTCAGCACATCCTTCCTGAAGAACACATGCATGAGGGTGTTGCCGCATGGCTCTCCTCCCCATATCCTGCCCATCTGCTCCCACCTCTCAAACCTCCCCATGAGGCCCTTTGAAAAGCCTCCATGCTACACAAACCTCCCTCTGTCCTCAGCTCCTCATTAAATGCCTTTTCACCCCCTCTCCTTGGTGGAAACCTGAGGACTTGGTGTCCTCTCCTGTGTCCTCTCAAGCGCAAGCTGCTTGTTTTCTCATGTCTTGTGCACTGCAGGGTCAGGCACCACATCTCTGTCCCTTCCAGTCTTTTTAAAGCACCTTCTCCCCAGCCCCAGTCCCACTGCCCACTGCCCACTGCCGCACTATGCATCTAGTGGGGCCTAGATGCCATTCCTCTAGGACACCTTTCTTGGTACCCTTAAATCCAGAGTATAAGCCCCTCCAGTAATGTGGTCATTCTATCCTGCTCTTCATTTATGAGGGCACATTTCACACTGTGCTCCAACTACCAGCTTAATCCTCTGTCTTTTCCTTCATCCCCATTCCCTGCACTGGGCCATAAGCTCTGTGGGGGGAGGAACTCATCACAGTGCCTGCCCATAATACGCTGTCAATAATATGCTTTAAGTGGAAGACTTCAGAAGCTATTCCAACAGGAAGAGACTGAACACTGTGAGACCCAACGTTCTCTCCATCCTTTGCTTTCTTCATCCTTTGCAGGCCCACATGAAGCCACACCAGAATCATGCAATCCCTCTAATGACATTTAGTGGCTATAGCAGCCTAGGAAAGCTCCTAACCTGAATCTCCCCTGAAATTCCACCGCTGCTGGGATACCTCTCTAATGCCTCCATGAAAGGCTTAGAGATGTTCTCTAGAGGATTGCACCCCTGGGATCAAGGATGTTGCCTGTTATAACTTTTGCGGAATTCTTCTCATATGTCTCTGCAACGCAGCATGCGCACGCCAAAGCTGCTTCACTTTATCCTGTCTTGAAGACCTGGAAAATCACGGCACACACAGGCAGAGAAGTGTGAGCACAGCTTGCTTGCAGGGTGCAAGTGAACGTATATGTCAGTACCTTACAGATATCTTTAGTTTGCTTCTTACTTCATCCCTGCCTCCATTTCCAGTACAAACCAGAGCCTCCTCCTACCACCTGCTCCAGCCTCAAGAAATAAGAACTTTCTGTTTGGCTCCAGACTGGAGAGCTCTCTTCACAGCCACTGAGCTCCAGTTGGAACAGCTTCCCAAGACTGAGACACCACATTTCTCTTTGCTTGCTAGACCAAGGTCTATAAAGAACCTCTACTCCATGTTTATGTCATCTTTTTTCTCCTCTTCTGAATGTACTTTTCTCTGAGATGGCTTTTACCTACCCTTTCTTCCTTAAATCACCATTTGGAGGACCAACTCTTCCATCCTGCTTCCCACACCTCTCTCTTCGGAAGCCACTTCTCCAAGCTATTTGGGAGGACCCACTACATACAAATGTTAATAAGTCTAACACCCATTTTATTAATATTAATAGATCTAAACCCCATATTTATTACCCTGGCCTCACTAAGATCAGAGACAGTGTCAATCCATTTAGGAGAGGGAAGGCTTGATGTTCTCAAGTTATTTTAGGGCCAATTAAAATGTGCTAAACTCTCTACAGGGCTTTTTCCTTTTAGGATCTCATTTCATCTACACAACACTGAAAGGACACAGCTGTTGGATACCGACGCTTACAGAAACTAAATATTTGCTAATGAGAGGGAAACCAGGGATTCAAACCCAGGTCCACGTGGATCTGTCTCAGTCAAGTTCTTCTGGTTGCGAGAGAGAAGCAGCATAAGTAAAAGGGAGGTTAACTGAAATGATACATAGTGAGAGATTAAGAATTGAGACTAGCTGGGAACACCAAGAACAGAAGGCATTGACAGGGCAAGACTTCCTGCAGACTAGAACTGCAAGGTGGCCTGGATTTCAATATTGCTCTACGAACCTCACTGACAGTTACTACCCATGGATTTTCATTCTCCTGCTCAATCAGGTGCCAGCTGGAGCCACAGTCTGACTTCCTCAGCTGATGCAAGAGTTTCTGCTTACCCCAAAGATTCACCCCTCTACCTTCTAGCTTCAGCTCCCCCTGCCAAGTGAAAATTCTCGTGTTTCCTAGTTCTAAATCCCAAGAGAAAAGTCAGATCAGCATCTCCTCACCTTTTAAGACAGAGCATGGTCAGCCTACACATGGGTCAGGCACCAGCCTGGTCTAGTCAGCCGGGCCGTGCACTTGCTGCTCCCCCTGCCTGGGGAGCGATGAGTCCTCGATGTTTAGGACTCAGCTCACCTCCTCAGAGAAGCCTCCCCCTCTATTGGGACACCCCACTGTGGTCCAACATGGCCCCCCAGCACACACACACCCCCGCCATGCTTTCAGTCCCCCTTTCAGCACATTACCCTGTATTTAATTTCCTCATACCTCTCAGCACTACCTCACCCATTTCATTTGTCTGTCTCTCCCACTGGAATATAAGCTACATTAGTGGGTGGACTTTGCCTGTCTTGTTCTTCCCTGGCCCCAGGACTCAGAACTAGGTGCTTCAGTACCTTGCTGGTGTTCAATACAAATCTGACGAATGAATGAACAGTCAGCCAGACATGGGGCCTGTAGGTAGAGGTTTCTGTTCTTGGTGTGGGTAGAGGAGGTCCCATGACTTGAATATCTAGTCCAAGGGCCAGTTCCTTAATAGTTTCAAACTGTTTTCATATGACCTCACAACAACCCTGTGTGCTCAGTATTTTTCTTAGCTTTACTTTACAGATGCAGAAACTGAGATTCAGAAGAGGTAAGTGACTTGCCCAAGGTCACTCAACAGGTGATTGAACCCAGGGTTGGAATCATATCTGCAGCCCCCAAGCCCTTGAGCTTTGTATGGCACCACTCTTTCCCCCACCAGGCAAGTAAGATGAAAAAGGACTTGGTCACCAAACTCTACAATGACAACATGAAACAGTACAGAACAAAGTAATTATGATTTCACTTCCCGGGGGGAGGTGATGATGGCTCACATTATTCCAGAAGCAGCACAGGCTACATCACAGTGAAGGAAAGGTTTAGATAAATCTGAGAATAATGGATTCACTAAGCCCCATCAAGGACATGTGGTGGGACTTTCTCAGACCTCTCAGGGTGGCTGTGTGGAGGATCCCATGACCTCCCAGCCAAGTTCTCCTCAGAACGCTCCTCCACTGCTAAGGCACACACCAGCACAGCAGATCTCATGCCCATTAAGCCAGGTACGAGTTGTGAAAGCACTTCTGGTGCATGTGAGTTCTGCAAGTGTTCATGTTCTTCAGTCCTCAGTCACTTGTTACTTGCTTACTGAGTATATACTATTGCTATGGACTGAACTGTGTTCCCCCAAATTCATGTGGTGAAGGTCTAACCTCCAATGTGACTGCATTTGGAGATAAGGCTTTTAGGGAGGTAATTAAGGTTAAATGAAGTCATAAAGGTACAAGTGGCTTTATAATGAGAGAAGGAAAGAGAGATAGATCTCTGTCCACCATGTGAGGACACAGATAGAAGGTGGCCATCTGCAAGCCAGGAAGAGGCTTCACCAGGAACTGAACCTGCCAGCACATTGATGTTGGACTTCCCACCTTCTAGGACTGTGAGAAAATAAATTCCTGTTGTCTAAGCCACCCAGTCTATGGTATTTTGTTATGACAACCCCAGAAAATCGAGACCACTCTGTTCCAGGTACTATGCTACTTGTTGTAGTCCCAAAATGCTTTAACTTCACACACCTGGAAAACACCACAGCCCCAAGAGAAAACCTTTTCTGCACCTGCTGTTAATCCAGAGCCACATCATGCTGCAGTGCCGCCATGCTCCACCAGCTGGGGGACAGCCTGGCCCATAACACCCACATTCTCCCCTTGCTCTGCCCTGTCTCCCCTGCCATCTCCATCCTCTGCGCTCTCACATTGTGTAGGACCCACCCAGCTATTTATTTGTATTTATGTCCACTGCTGTGACACTTCCGCCTACAATCTGTTCAGCTGCATTTACGCCAGTCCTCTGTACGGGACCCTGCTCCGCCTTGACTCCCAGTTCTAAGGGCCAGTAGAACTGTAGAGCCACTAACAGGATGGGCTCTGGGGTGAGGTTGCCCCGTTTGGGATCCCAGCTGTGTCCTTGTCGAGGTTAGTATATCCAAGCCTCAGTTGCCCCTCTGTAAAAAAGAGATGGGTAATAGTTCTCACTTACACTGCTGCAGTGACCTCTAGATAAGATAATTTATGAAAAGTGCTTGGCATAGCTGGGCCAAACCGAAGACCCTGACACATGTTACCTGTTATAACTCCCACCCGGCGCTCCAGTTCAACTGAAGGTGCCGCCTTCATCGACCAGACCTTTCCCCTGCTTTGGTCCCTCACCTGTCAATCACACCTTGCCCCCGCCCCCTAGTTCCTCACCGTTTGCCGGCTCCGGACTCGCCCCGCCCCTCCGCGTGGGGCGGTTCCCCCGCGGCAAGCCCCGCCCCCGCCCCGTGCGCCTGCGCGGTGCAATGGTTCTTCAACCGCTGCGGGTGCGGCGTGTTGACGGTTGCTTGATCCCGTTGGACGTTATTTACTTAAGACCACCTGTCTTCCTGTTCCGGCTCTTGTCAGGCCTTAAGGGGTGGGGGACCCCTCGACCGAATCCAAACGTCAGGGAACAAATCCCTTTATTAAAAGGATTTGTTCTGTAAAATTTGGATTCAGTCAAAAGGCCGCACTCAAGGATCCAGAAGGCCACACGTGGCCGCCCTTCCAATTAGGAGGACAAAACGCATCACCTGCACCTCCCTGGATTTGCTTTCTCCTTTGTTCATCGGGGCGAGTTGGGCTAGATGGTCCTCGAGAACTTTCCTGAAAGTGTGGTTCTGTGAAATGATCATGGGAGCGTTTTGTGCGAAGTGCTCCCGGGACTGACTGTGGCACTGGGTCAGGCAATGTTAGGGGGAGTTGCTGGGACTTGAAGGGAAGGCTTTTGTGGACAGAAGCCGGTGTCACAAGCTGTCTGAAAGCTCGGAGGTGGGAATTTATAAAAGGTGATTCCAGAGCCAGTTTTTGTCATCTGCTTCCAACTACCACTGACTGGAGCAGTTTGGAGGGGGCTAGGAGGGGGCTACCCTTCGGGATCCTGGACTGTAGCCCAGAAAAATCATCAAAAGGTCTTTAAAGTCTTAGTATTAACGTCAAAATTCATGTAAATGTTGCATTTCTCTAAGTCTTTTTTACCCAAATTTAATTATAACCTCAACTAGCACCAACTTTTAGCCAAACTCCTATGTTTGTAACATCTATGTTCATATTAGCATAAAAATAATGTTTTAAAGTCATTGTCTGATAAATTGACACTCTAGAATAGATCTTCTCTTTTGCATAAGGAGTTGCAGGGGTGGTCCTGAGATTTTTATTTTCCTTTACATTTCCACCCTGTTCTTCAAAATCTTTCAGAGAAAGCCTTGGAAGAGACATGAGTTCATGGTTATATGCTTCATCTAATTTCACTGTGCTAAGACAACTCATTTTTAGGATATCATGTCCCACAGAGAGGAGAGTTAAATATTAATCTCATCCAAAAAACACCTTCACAGAAACATCAGAATAATATTTGGCCAAATATCTGAGTACCATGGCCCAGCCAAATTGACACCATCATGTTATGCTAAATGAAAGAAGCCAGTCACTGGACAAACACTGAACGATTGCACTTTTATGAGGTGCCCAGAGTAGTCAAATTCACAGAGACGAAAGCAGAGGTGATTGTCGGGGACGGGGACGGGGAAACAGGGAGTTGTTTAATGGATATAAGAGTTTCATGTCTACAGGAGGAAAAGAGTTCTGGAGATATGTTGCACAGAAATGTGAATGTACTTAACATGACTGAACTGTGCACTTGAAAAGGGTTAAGATGGTAAATATTGTTATGTATATTTTACCAAGTATTTTTTTAAAAAGGAGAGAGGAACGAGGAATGACGTTTAAGAAATGCCCGTATTTGGAGATGGGGAAAGAAAGATGAGAGAATCACTAATCACAGAGCCAAAGGAGAAAATGATCAACAAGGTCAAATAGAGCAAGGTCAAGGAAAACAATGATAATAGAAAAAAAATCCCCCGGGTGTGATCATTCAGAGGACAACTGCACTGAGGGAGTGGCAGTGTCCTAGTTAGAGCAAAATCCCTTTGCAGGGTGAAGGAGAGTCTAAGTGATGGAAAGGTCGGGAAGCCTGGAGGGAGGAGAGAAACAGGAGAGGGATGAGCACCTGGGCGGAGGAGAAAGGAGCCCCCACAGAGGAAGCCTCTGGAGATAAGGACGCCAGTGCCCAGTGAGAGGGCACCTTTCTTCTCTGCCTTTGATGTTTTCTTCTGCTGCATAGCCTGACTTGGCCAGGATCCCAAAAGATATGAGACTTGGGGGTCCCCACAAAACCTGGGATAAGGCTGGGGCAGCTATATCATGAATGTGCAGCCAGGGACCAGTGGCAAGAACAAGAGATCATGACAGCGTTGGAAACATCCTTGAGAAATCCACGCTTGAAGCACATTGCAGTGGAAGTCAGAAAGCCAAAGGTAGAGTGGAAATCAAGGCTGAGGACCAAGTGGGCAAATGCCACTGCACAGTCATGCGCTACATAATGATGTTTTGGTCCCTGATGGACCGCATATGCAATGGAATGGTGGTCCCATAAGATATAAAGGAGCTGAAAAATTCCTATCACCTAGTGACATCATAGCTGTCATAACATTGTGGCGCAAGGCATGACTCACATGTTTGTGGTAATGCTGGTGTGAACAAACTTACTGTACTGCCGTTTGTGTGAAAGTGTAGCAGATGGTCATGTACAGTACACAATTCTTGATAATAAATGACTATACAACTGATTTATGTATTTACTATACTATACTCTTTATCATTGTTTTAGAGTGTGCTTCTACTTACAAAAAAGAAAAGGTTAAATGTAAAGCAGCCATCCTTCAGGAGGTTTCCAGAAGAAGGTGTAGTTATCACAGGAGATGACAGCTCATGCCCGTTACTGCCCCTGAAGACCTGCCAGTGGGACAAGACATGGAGGTGGAAGACAGTGATATTGAAGATCCTGACCCTGTGTAGGCCTTATATGTATGTTTGTGTGTTCATTTTTAACAAAAAAGTTTTAAAAGGAAAAAAATTTAAATAGAAAAAAGGTTACATAGTAAGGATATAAAGAAAGAAAATATTTCTGTACAAATGTACAATGTGTTTGTGTTATAAGCTAAGTGTTATTACAAAAGAGTCAAAAATTTAAAAAAATTAAAAGTAAAAATGTTACACAAAGCTAAGGTTGATTTATGATTGAAGAAAGAAAAGTTTTGGTTTTTAAAAAAATAAAGTTAGTGCAGCCTAAGTGTACAGTGTTTATAAAGTCTATAGTAGCATACCGCAGTGTCCTAGGCCTTCACGTTCACTCACTGCTCACTCACTGGCTCACCCAGAGCAACTTCCAGTCCTGCAAGCTCCATTCATGGGAAGTGCCTGTGTGTGGAAAAACCAACTCAAACCTTTTTTCCTCTGCTCTCACACCACAACAACAATCAACACAGAAGACTTCTGTGACCTGTGGGGAGAAACCCCACACACCAAGCGAGCAATCAGTTCTGCAGCAGACACCAGCTGGGTGTCCTCCAATTCAAAACCAACACTATCTACCTGGACATAGAGTCAGAAACCACAGATTGAGTGCTCAGTCCCCAAGACTGTCCCCTCCTTCCCTCCAGTCACAAGTCCAGGCCTTCAGAATGTCTGACTGACCAGCGTCAAGTTGGGGTTCCCATGACCCCCTCTTTGGGTTTGATTAATTTGCTAGAGTGGTTTACAGGACTTAGGGAAATACATTTACTGGTTTATCACAAAGGATATTTTAAGTGATACAAATAAACAGATGAAGAGATACATAGGGCGAGGTCTGGAAGTGTCCAGAGCACAGGAGCGTCTGTCCCCATGGCATCGGGGTGCGCCACCCTTCCCACGAGGATGAGTTCTTGTTCACCTCCCTGTAAGCCTCCATGTGTTCAACTATCTGGAAGCTCCTCAAACCCTGTCTTCTTGGACCTTTTATGGAGACTTTGCTGGATAGGTGTGATTGACAGCCATGTGGAAATGTGATTGGACATTGAATGTCATGATCTATTAGAAAAAAGAAAAGAGATGTGATTGAACAATAAGGGTATGATCTAATACTAATAGCTGGAGTGGGGAAGCCCAGCAAGGCCTGTCTGTCCAGGTTCTTCTTGGCCTCTGTGCAGCTTTCTGTTAGGGTGGGAACTCGTGGTGTGGGCTGAGAAAGAATTTTTGACACAAAGATTAGAATAGTTTTAAAGAAAGGAAGGGCATGGCATGAAAGAAAGAAAGGAGAAGTGTCAGTGGTGGGTAAGGAGTTTGGGGGTTTTTACTGGGATAAAGGGAAAAGGAAAAAAAGAATAATTATTGTTGCCAGCTAATAGCAGGAGGCAGCTGAGAAGTGGCTGTGTCTGGATTTTTTCTTTTTTCTTTTTCTCTCTCTCTCTCTCTCTCTCTCTCTCTTTTTTTTTTTTTTTTGTGAGGCTGGCTTATCAGTCTCTCTGGAACGTGGTCTAGTGGGATCTGGGGGAGTGTCAAGCTCCTTCTATCTGTTCAGCTCTTTTCAAATGTTGTACAAACAAACTCTTACAACAAGTTAAGCCACAGGTTAATCAAAGGGGCAGTTGTATGTTGTGATCACTCTCTATTTCTTTCTGTTAGCTAGTTTATTTTTTTCTGCTAGACAGTTAATTAGTAAGGCCATCCTTTCACTTTCCTTCCTCCAGAGTATGGAACAGGACCCTCTCTGGAAGGGTCTTATGACCCACAAGCAGATTAGAGTTCTGTCTTGGGCAGGTGAAAGGAGGGCAGGAGAAGGTCATAGAGAGAGAGATTCCGTTTCCTGAGGCCTGTTTCTGAGGCCTAAATCATCTCAATAGTATAACAGAAGACTGTAACAATGGATATGGGAGTTGTGAGCTAGGAACCATAAACAAAATCATATATAGATATGTATATATACACACACATATATGAATGATATATATATGTATATGTGTATATATATATCATAATATCACAGTGCCCCATATGGGCGTAACTTTTTTTATCCTTCATACTCTATTTTTACTGGACCTTTTCTATGTTTTGGTATGTTTAAAGACACAAATACTTACCATTGTGTTCCAATGGCCTATAAGATTCAGTACAGTCATATGCTGTGCTGATTCATAGCCTAGGAGCAGGAGGCTATACCATATGGCCTAGGTGTCTAGTAGGCTACACCATCATTGTTGGTGTAAGTGCCCTCTGTGATGTTTGCACAGAGACAAAATCACCTAATGATGCATTTCTCAGAAGGTGTTCTTGCCATTAGGAGACACATGACTGTATAAAGCCATGAAAGTCTCAGTTCTTGGGTTCAGAAGCTAAAATTAGGATAGTGTTTCTCCTCTAATGTTCCAGTGATCTCACCAGCCCCACTAACTACATCTCTTTCTTCCTAAAATGTTGTCACCTCTCCACTGATTCAGAGGATGATGCCATATGCCTGGTGTCTTAGTCTGTTCAGGCTGCTATCATAAAGTACCTTAAACTGGGTGGCTTATAAACAACAGAAATTTCTTTTTCACAGTTCTAAAGGCTGAGAAGCCCAAGAACAGGGAAGATTTGGTGTCTGGGAGGGCCCTCTTCCTGGTTCATAGATAGTACCTTCTCGCTATGCTTTTACGAGGTGGCAGAGTAAGGGGCCTCTCTGGGCCTTTTTTGTAAGGGCACTAATCTCACTCATGAGAGCTCTGCCCTCATGACATACTCACCTCCCAAACGTTCTACCTCTTAATGCCATCACCTTGGGGGTTAGGATTTCAACATGTGGACTTTGGGGGCCACAGATATTCAGTTTATTGCACTTTGCATATTAGACAGCGTTCTCCAGAAAAACAAAACCAATAGTGTGTGTGTGTATAGTGAGATTAATTTTAAGGATTTGGCTCACATGAGTATGGAGGCAACTCCACAATCTACAGGGCAGGCCAGCAGGCTGGAGACCCATGGAAGAGGTGATGTTTTAGTTTAGATCCAAAGGCTATCTACAGGCAAAATTCCTTCTTCTTTAGGGAAGGTCAGTCTTTGTTCTGTTCAGGCCTTCAACTGATTGGATGAAGTCCGACCACAATCTGCTTTACTTACAGTCTACCAATTTAAATGTTAATCTCCTTCAAAAACACCTTCGGAGAAACATCCAGAATAACATTTGGCCAAATATCTGGGTACCATGGCCCAGCCAAGTTGACAAATAAAATTAACCATCACACCTGGGTAATAACCACAGCCATTTATTAAGCACTTTTTATATTCCAAGTACTCAGCACCAGTTCATTTAATTCTGTAAAGCTTATAAAGTAACTTTAAATATTCTCATTTACAAATGTGAGGAAACCAAGCCTCAGAAAAATTGTATCCAAAAAGTGCATGACATTTAGAAGCAGTCAAAACCATTCTGATCATTGCCATCTTCAAAATCAGTACATTCTGGCCAAAGTGGAAACTATTAATAGTTCTTTGGTCTTTCCACATCTTTCAAAGTTCTCAGAACCAAGTTCCAATAGCCTCAATGTTTCATTACTTTTGGAAAAAAAATTGCTGCCCTCTGACTTTGTGCCAAACAAACTGCTAAGCACTTTATATACACTGTGTCCTTTAATCCTTGCAGCAATGTTGAAAGGTTAAGTAAATGCATCAGGATTGGATTTGCCTGTGACAGAAAAGTGAAATAAACTCCCATGCCATATGAACAAAGTCTGAAGGTGAACCATCCAAACTGGCAAGTAGCTCTACTGTCATACGTGATCTACATTCCTTCTGTCTTTTGGCTTTACCGTCTTCATTATATCACTTCCTCCAATGGTCCAAGGTAGGTGTTTAGCTCCAGCCATCACATTCACATTATAGTCACCCAGAAGACAGGACAAAAATGAATAAGCCCTTTCTTTCAGAGTACTTCTTGGAAGGCATATGTGCTACTTAAACTTATACTGCACGGTCAGAACTTGGTTATATGGCCACACGTAGCTGCAAGGAGTATGAGAAAAAGTATTCTCTATTCTTGGCACCCCAATGCATGGTTTAAGAAAAATGCAGAAGGATAATTGGGGAACAATAACCATAGGAGGCGTTATAGTTTTCTGTTTGTTTGTTTGTTTGTTTGTTTTTAGAGACAAGGTCCCACTCTGTTGACCAGGCTGGAGTACTTTGTCATGATCATACCTCAGAGTACAACCTTGAATTCCTGAGCTCAAGTGATCCTCCCACTTCAGCCTCCCAAGGACCTGGAAACACAAGCATGTGCCACCATGCCTGGTTAATTTTGTTTCTTAGAGATGGGGTCTTGCTATGTTGCCCAGGTTGGTCTTGAACTCCTGGCCTCAAGCCACCTTCCTGCCTCAGCCTCCCAAAGTGCTGGGATTACAGGTGTGTCCCACCATGCCTGGCATAAATACCATTTTTAAGATGAGATATCAATCACAAGGAAGTTAAGCACAGAGTTCTGAGGTAACATAAAAGAACTAGTCAGTAATAACTTTGTTCTGTCTTGGCTGAACCAGTGGCTGAAGTCACCTCAGAACTGTCGGCAGAGGAGTTCCTGCAAGGGAGTCCCCCAAGCCATCCTAAGATGGGGTAGGTTGGGATTCCAAAGAAAGACATGCTAGGCACCAGGGCGATGAGTCCAGAGCACTTATTAGGGGAACTCACACCCAAAGCAGGCTGCAACACTCTCTGTGGTAGACAGGAGAGTGACAGGAGCTCTACTAGGGATGTTGCAGCCAGGGGCTCACAGTGTGGAGTTCACAGGAGGGCGTAAGGAATTTGGCTCAGGGCTGGGGACCAGTTTCTTTCAGTGTTTTGGGCAACAACCCACTGGGAATACCTAATATAGAGAGTTTTAGGGGTTTTTCTGAGACAGAGTCTTGCTGTGTTGCCCAGGCTGGAGTCTGGTGGGGTGATCACAGGTCACTGCAGCCTCAAACTCCTGGCCTCAAGCAATTCTCCCACCTTGGTCTCCCAAACTGCTGGGATTACAGGTGTGAGCCACTGTGCCTGGCCTATCATATATTTTTTAAATGAACCCCCTATTAGTGAATGATTAGATTTATTTGCAATTTTTCACTGTTACAAATCATCATGAATTCTGTCGGCAACTATTTATTGAGTACTTCCTATCGCCAGATACTGTGCTAGGTGCTGGGGGTACAGTGGTGACCAGGAGACACAGAGTCCCTGCCCTCAGGAGGTTAACATTCTGTTGGGGGAAAGACAAAGAAACAAGTGACACACATTCAGTCCAAAGAAGGAAGCTGAATGGACTAATGAGAGAGAGTAAGTGGGAAGGACCCCTTCAGACAGGCCAGTCAGGGAATGCTCTCTGAGAAGGGGACATTCCAGCTAAGAGCCAAAGCAGGGGAGCCAGCCTGAGAGCCAGCCATGTGCAGGGCGAGGGCAGAAGCATTCCCAGTGGAGGAGGGGACTGTTCATGCTGTAGAAAGTTCCAGTGTGGCTGCAGCGTCAGGGCAGGGGGCAGTGATGCAGGCTGAGGGGGGAGAGGCCGGCAGAGGCCAGACCATCCAGGGCCACACTGTGATCCTCAGAGCAGTAGGAAGCTACTGAAGGTTTAACGCAAGGGGGGACATGACCTGATGTCCATGTTTCAAAGAGAATCTGGCTGCTAAGTGGAGAATAGCATACAGCAGAGGAAGAAGGTGCTGGGAGGTTGTTAAAGTGGCGAGGGTTTATGTTAGGATGGGAACACAGGGGATGGAGACAGGAAACTCCTTAGCATGAAGAGGACAAAGACCACAGGCAGAATCTTGGCTCAGCAAAACATTTTACTTGTAATCCTCCAAACCCATCCAAGTCTGTAGCATCAAGTTGATTTAATTTATACTTAGAAGAGGAATAAAAGAGCTGGGCTTCTGCACTGACAGAAAAGATGTAAGCCACTAGGTCCCTCAGGGTTGCTTCTTCAGGCCTCTCCTCTACCCCTGCCCTCTGTTTTGCTGCGGGGTAGCACAGGCTGAACCTTTTCTGAGAGGGTTGTGGGTGCCAGTTTCTTTCCAGCAGGGCCTGGCGCCTCTTTGTAACTTTATCCACCTTCTCTTCATCTGCCGCATCTGCCTCCTGAAGGGGCATGGGGATTGTCCTTGGGTCAGGGACACTCAAACGGTTCAGGTAAAATTTAAAGCGCATTCACTGTAATATGACTTTCTGTGTCCCTGCAGCTAGAGAATAGCTGGTGTCTTTGTTTTCTCTCCTTTGTTTTCCGCCCTCATCTCCTGCCTCCCCCTTAGAGAGATACCAGATGTCTTTCACTCTTTTCTGTTAGTAGAATCATTTCTATATGGCTTTGGTCATTTTTTTCCAACCAAAATGAGTCACATTAGAATTCTTTTTTCTTGGAACTTGCTTTCCACAATGAACAATACATGAGGGAATATCTTCAGATCAATAGATAGAGATCTAACTCTTCTCTTTATTGGCTTTAAGGATTCCCCCCTTGATAGGGGTTGAAGTTTCCTGTAGTCACAACTACAGTGAGTGCTTTAATGAATGCCTTTGGATGTATATGCTTATGTACAGGACCTTTTATATTTACAGGACAAAGTCCTAGAAGTGAGATTACTGAGCAAAATTTTATATTAGATATTATCAAATTGCTTTCTAAAAAGGTTGGAGCGTGATATCAGAGTGCTTTTTCCTCTGCATCCTCATCAGCACCGGGAGTTACTTTTTTTTTTTGCAAGTTGGGTAGGTGAAATGTGTCAAGAACTATAAAGGGTTAGGGATTTTATCTCCTTACAAGCTAACAAGTTAGTCTGTTACTGCATGATAGATACACAAGACTTCTAGTTCAGAGCTAAAGGACTTTATTAATTACTGCTAAAGCAATAGCTAAAGGTTCATATCACATCAGTTCTCCTGCCCCCAAATTACATGGTGGTGGCTTCAGTGGGCCTAGATGGACGGCTGAACCTACCGTAGATTGCATTACAGGAGAGGACCACCGAGCTGGGGCAGGGGTAGTTCACCATTTTTACAGTAAGAGGGAGCAAGTCTGTTCTTTGTCTAGGGGCACATTACCTCTTCCCTCAAGGTTGCCTGCTGCAACACAAACCTGAGGAACAGCCCGAGTGAAGAGTAGTCGAGGACTTGCATTCCTGGCTTACCCAGCCTTAGGGGCACTCGGGGCCCATGGCAGATTGCCTCTCCCAATAGAAAGTAGTGTCTTAGCTGCTTAATATCTTCTTCTAGCTTCATATTGAATAGAGTAAAATATAAGTCTCTCACCAAGGTGTGGGATGCCATGGCCAAGCCTGCTTTTGGCTTAATGGTGAAGAAATACGTAGAACAGGGAAGCGTATAACTGTGGTACAGTAGAATTTTTTTACACAATAATAAAGTGAATCCCTGAGTACTGACAGAGCATTCATTACTCTATTCTACCAACCTAACATTATGAAAGGCAGCAAACATTATTTCAGGCCTCTCTACCCTGGTGAATTCTTCACTCTGTATAACCACTGAACACCCAAAGGGTCTCCAGAAGTAAAAGAAAATGGAATTATGAAACTATACTTTACTCTATACAGTCCTCTATGTCTGATCTGTATTCTTCACATCCCATTATTGCTAATGTAACAGTAAACTAAATGTGAAAATAACCTTAATCCAAGTCCAAGTCAACATTCTTGAAAATTTACAATCTAACCATCTTTATGTAAAACTTCACTTCTTAGACATATTCCAGCTACTAAATTAAGTAGGAATGGTCAAATTATAATACCAACACTGTGCATCCTCTAATAAAATAATAAATATAGGACGTGGTTATCTACAGTGGCTAAATTCACAAAGAAAGAAAGTGCTAAAGAGTATGTGCTTCATGATGAAATATTTAGTACCATCTCTGAAGTCATCTTACCAAAATAAGAAATTGTAATTCTCCTCAAATCTGTAGATATACCACCAATTTATAGAAATGACAGAGGACAAAAGAACATTTAAACAACACAACAGGGAAACAATCAGCAAAATCCAGAATGGGGGACAAATAACCTGGTGTTATCAAAATAAGTTGCAAGAAATGATATGGGAGAGGGAAAGGGGACATATAGGTTAAAAGGGATAAGAACCAGTTGCAATAGTACATTCACAATGTTATGCAACCATCACATCTATCTAGTTCCAACATTTTCATCACCCCCAAAGGACACCTCATACCCATTAAGCAGTTACTCCCGATTCTTCCCTCCTGCAGCCCCTGGCAACCACTAGTCTACCTTCTGTCTTTATAGATTTTATTGTTCTGGATGTTTTATATCAGTGGCATCAGACAATACATGATCTTTTATCTGGCTTCTTTGCATTACGTTTTCAAGTTTCTTCCACATTATACCATGTTTCAGTACTTTATTCTCTTTTGTAACTAGATAGATTTCTGTCTTTTAGTTGAAGTGTTTGGGTCATTTATATTCATATGGTTGGGTTTAAATCTACCAGCTTCCTACTTCTTTTCTATTTGTTCCATATGTTCTTTGCTCTCTTTCCCCTCTTTTTCTGTCTTATTTCATATTAATTGAGTATTTTTTAAAAATTCCACTTGATCTCCACCACTGGCTTATTAGCTATACTTCACTGTTTTATTTTTTAGTGATTGCCCTAGAATTTACAATATAAATCTTAATTTATCATGGCCTAATATTAAATAATATTATACCATTTCATGTATAATGTGGAACTTTACAATAGTTTACTTCCATTTCCTCCCAAACATCTTTGTTGTCCTACATTTTAGTATACTTATGTTACAAACCCCAAAATACATTGTTCTTTTTTTAAGCAACCAGTTATCTTTTAAAGAGCCATGAGAGAAAAAGTATTTTACATTTACCCACATATTTATCATACATAGCAATTTTAACTCCTTTGTGCAGTTAGAAATTTCCATTTTATATCATTTTCATTTTGCTTTGTAGTACAGATAAATTTTACTATTTTTTTTTGCATGAAAGAGTTATTTTAACTTCACTTTTAAAAGCTAGTTTGCCACTTATAGACTTCTAGGTTGATAGAATAATATTTTTCTTTCAGTATAGTCATGCATTGCTTAATGATGGGGAGACATTCTGAGAAATGCATCATTAGATGACTTTATCATTGTGCAAACACCACAGAGTGTACTTACACAAACCTAGATGGTATAACCTACTATACACCTAGGCTATATGGTATAACCTATTGCTCCTAGGGTACAAACCTAAACAGTATGTTACTGTACTGAACACTGTAGGCAACCGTAACACAATGGTAAGTATTTGTGTATCTAAACATAGAAAAGGCACAGTAAAAATACCGTATTATATTCTATGGGACCACCATTGTATATGCAGTGCATCGTTGACCAAAATGTCATTATGCAGCACATGACTGTACTTTAGAAATGTCACTCCACTGTCTTTTGGTTTGCAAAATTTTAAATAAGAAGTCTCATATTCTTATCCTGGTTCATCTGTACACAGGCTATCTTTTTCTCAGGATGTGAACTTATCTTTTACTGCTGGTTTTCAGCTATTTGATTTTGATATGCCTTGATGTATGTTTATTCTGCTTAGAGTTTTCTTTATGCTAATTCTGCCTAGAGTTTTCTTTATGCTAATTCTGTTTAGAGTTTTCTTTATGCTAATTCTGCTTAGAGTTCACTGGGATTCTTTGGTGAATTTTAAAATTTCATCACATTTGGAAAAATTTCAACACCATTATTTCTTCAAATACTTTCTTTGCTTCCCCTCCACCTCCTGCTGTACTGTAACTGTGCACACATTAGGCTTGCAGGTTGCTGAGATTTTTTTCATATATTTCACTCTTTTTTCTTTCCATGCTTTGAGCATCTGTAGTATGTCTTCAAGTTTTTTTCTTTTCTTCTCCATTGACTAATCTGCTGTTAATCCTATAAACCAGGCACAGTGGTTCATGCCTGTAGTCCCAGCTACTTGGGAGACTGAGGCAGGAGGATCGCTTGAGCCTGGGAATTTGAGGTTGCAGTGAGCTATGGTCATGCCACTTCACTCCAGCCTGGGCAACACAGCAAGATTCTGTCTCTATTAAATAAATAAATAAATATTAAAAAAAAAAACTCTATCAAGTGCATTTGTTATTTCAGATTTTGAGTCTTTCACATCTATAAGTTCCATCTGGGTTTTTTTATATGCTCAATTTTTTCCCTCAGCAATTTAATATTATCCTTTACAAATTATGTTTTAATGTCCTTTTCTGGTAGTCACATCATTTAAGTTATTTTTAGTTTGGTTTCTAGTGAATTATTTTCCTCTTCATATGGTCTATATTTTCCTGTTTATTTGTATAGTAATTTAATATTGGATGCTGGGCCATTTGAATTTTACTTTGTTATGTGCTGGATTTAGCTGTATTCCTTCAAAGAGTGTTGGATGTTTTGGGCAAACCATTGAGTTAACTGCAGATTAGTTTTATCTTTATAATTTATATTTCAGGTCTTTTAGGTGAGGTCTAGAATGGTCCTTATGCTAGAGCTAATTTAGTCCACCTCTAATATGTGACTGATGTAATTGTTCTGTGTTTCTCTTAAATGCTCTTTGTGGTTAATAAGGTCTCTCCACCTAGCTGGAGGAAATGTGAACAATTTATGGCCTATGTGAGCTCTGGGTATTGTACATCTTAGTTCTCTAGTAAATGTTCCCTCCTAGGAAGTTTTTCTTTTCTGACCGCAGAGGGTTTTACCTCACACATATTCAGAATGGTATTTAACCAAGGGATCCCTATGCAGATACATGAAGCCTTTTTTCTGTGTAGCTTCCCCTTCTTGTGTACTTTGTCCGACAATTTCTAGCCTCATTGGCCCCTCTAAACTCCAGTCTGTCTCCCCAACTCAGCAAGATTGTCTGACGCACTTTGGATTCTACCTCACTGTGCCACATTCTGGGAACTGCCTCCATAAAGAAAACCTGGATGATGATAACAGGGCTCACTTTATTTCCCTTTTCTCAGGCATCACAGTCCTGCACTATTGTTCAATGCCTACAAATAATGTTTTTCTATATTTTTTACAGTTTTCTAGTTGTTTAATGTGGGAAGGTAACTCTGGAACATTTTACTCTCTCATGGCTTGAAGAAGAAGACCTCTCTCACCTTCCTTTTCATACCTTTATTGCACCTATATGTATTTATAAAGTATGTTTCATTTTATACTTATATTCATACAATCAACCTGATAAAAAGTGGTATCGTGCTTTATGCAGTTATTTAGTGTTTAACCTAATTTAACCTAAAATGTTATGTTGTATTTAACATGTTTTTCTCATAGCCTCACAAGCACAAAACTTCTGCCTCTGCCCTGATTTTACTCCTATGTTCACCTGGACTAGAAGTTTGAGTTACTGTGGGTGTGCGGACAGGGGGTGTTTATCCCAAGGCCATGCAAGGGATAAGCAAGAGCAGAACTTCAGCAATTCCTCTCCTAATTGATCTGCCCACAGCTGAGCAGGACTATCTCTTCCAGGCCAGAGTTATACAGAGAATTTTAGCACCAAGCATCCAACTCTTCTTGCTATAGTCCCAGTTATCGCAACCAAGTTCTAATCACACGACTCTCAGCCTTCAGGTCATCCAAAACCGCTGCCCATGACCTGGGTGCTGGGCTCCAATTTCCAGCTGCAGCGGTCAGAGTCACATCCACAATGGGGACATCTTGTGGCTGAGATGACCTCTGTGGCCCAAGTCTACACTCTACTTCAAGGTAACGCCCCAGTTCCCTGCACACCTTCCAGATTTCACATTGCAGGGCTCAGGCTGTGTTGTGGAGCCCGTCAAGGGTGGTAGTAAGGAATAGGTAGTTTAAGAGTCAATTTTCTCATCTTTTGGATTGCTCTCATGGATGCCAATGAAAAACATGGGACAGAGGTTTCTACCCTTATACGAAATCACTGGATCCAAAATGATAACCAAAGTCACATTTAACCCAAAAAGTGGATGATCTGTTAAGACCAGAAGGCTGAATATTAAAATTCCAGTTAGAAAATCAATGAACTCAAAAGTTAGTTCTTTGAAAAGTTCAGAGAAATTGACAAACTTTTAGGTATAGTGACCAAAAACAAGAGAGAGGGGACTCAAGTTACTAAAATCAGGAATGAAAGAGGGACATTACCACTGAACTTACTGAAATAAAAAGGATTAAATACCACAAACAATTGCATGCCAACATAACCTAAAGGAAATGGAAAAATTCCCAGAATCACACAACAACACTGACTCAAGAAGAAATAGAAAACCTGTATAAACTTATAATAAGTGAAGACATTCAGACAGAAAAAAAAAGGTACCAACAAAGAAAAGCCCAGGATCAGATGGTTTCACTGGTGAATTCAATCAAAAGTTTAAAGAATTGACCCCAAGTCTTCTCAGACTCTTCCAAAAAAATAGAAGAAAGGGGAATCCTTCCTACTTATTCTGTGATATCAAAGCCAGAAAAAGACATTAGAAGAAAAAAAAAAACTAGAGACCAATATTCCTTATGGATACAGATGCAAAAATCCTCAACAAAATACTAGCAAGCTGAATTCAGCAGCATAGTAAACAGATTATACACCACAGCCACCTGGGATTTATCTCAGGACTGCAAGGTTGTTTTAACATCTGAAAGATCAAACAATGATATACACCATATTAATGGAATGAAGGGGAAACACCATATGATTATCTAAATAGAAGTAGAACAAACATTTGACAAAATCCAACCTTTCTTGATTAGAAAAACACTCAAAATAAAAATGAAAAGGAACTTCCTAATCCTGATATAGAGTATCTGTGAAAAATACACAGCTAACATCATACTTATTGGTGAAAGACTGAAAGCTTTCCTGATAAGATCAGGAAAAATACGAGAATGTCTGCACTCACTACTCCTATTCAACATTGTATTGGAAACTCTTGTTAGGACAATTAGGCAAGGAAAAGAAACAAAAGGCATTTAGATTATAAAGGAAGAATTGAAACTATTTCTATTCATAGATAAATGATCTTATATATAGAAAACTGAAAGGCCCACAAAAGAAAAATAAATCAAGGCTAGTGAACAGGTTCATCAAAGTTGCATGATACAAGATCAATATGCAAAAATCAGTTGCAGTTCTGTACAGTAGCAATGGACACTCCAAAAGTGAAATTAAGAGAACCGTTTTATTTACAATAGCATAAAAAAGAATAAAATACCAAGGAACAAATTTAAACGAAGAAGTGAAAAACTTACATACTGAAAACTGCAAAACACTGTGGAAAAATTTATAGGAAACCCAAATGAATGAAAAGACATTCTATGCTCATTACTTAGAAGACTTAATATTGTTAAGATGGCAATCTTTTCCAAACTGATCTACAAATTCAATGAAATATTTATCAAAATCCCAGCTGCGTTTTTTTTCAGAAATGGACAAGTTGATTCTAACATTTTTTTTAATGCAAGTATCCCTAAATAGTCAAAACAATATTGAAAAAGAAAAACAAAGTTGTAGAACTCACAATTCTCAGTTTCAAAACTTACTACAAAGCTATAGTAATCAAAACAGTGTACGAGGATAGACATATAAGTAGAACAGAATTGAGAGTTCAGAAATAAACTCATACATCTGTGGTCAATTGATTTCCCACAAGAGTACTAAAATCAAACAATGGGGAAAGAATTGTCTTTTCAACAAATGGTACCTGAACAACTGGATGTCCACGTGCAAAAGAATGAATTTGGACTCTGTGCTTTGTACCATATACAAAATTATATCAAAATGGATCAAATAGCTAAATGTAACAGCTTTATGTAAAGAGCTAAATGTAAAACTATGAGTCATAGAAGGAAACATTGCTACAAATTTTCATGACTTTGGATTAGACAATGGTTTGTAAAAATATGACACCAAAAGCACAAGCAATAAAAGAAAATATAGATAAATTGGACTTCATCAAAATAAATACTTATAAGTGTCAAAAGACAGTATCAAGAAAATGAAAAGATAACCCACAAAATGGGAGAAAATACTTGCAAATCATGTATCTATTAAGTGTCCCAAATCCAGAAAAACTCTTATAATTTGATAACAAAAAGGCAAACCAATTTGATAAATGGTTAAAAAAAAGACTTAAATAGACATTTCTTCAACGAAGATATACAAATGGCCAACTGACACATGAAAAGATGTTCAACACCATTAGTCTCTAAGAAAATGCAAATCAAAAGCACGAGATACTGCTTTGCATTTAGTAGGATGGCTATAATATTTAAAAAAAAACACTGAAAATAATATGTGTTGATGAGGTTGTGAAAAGAGTGGAACCTTCATACTTTGTTTGTTGGAATATAAAATGCCACTATAGGAAACAATGTGGTAGTTCCTCGAAAAGTTAAACATAGAGTTACCATATGAACCAGCAATTCCATTCCTAGGTATATGCCCAGGGGAACTGAAATCATATGTTCACACAAAAACTTGTACACAAATGTTCATAGCAGCATTATCCGTAATTGCCAAAAAGTGGGGAAAAAACGCAAATGTCTATCAACTGATAAGTAAATATCACTTATGACATGGATAAACCTTGAAACGTTCTGTTGTCTGATAGAAGCCAGACAGAAAAGGCCACGTTTTGCATGATCCCATGTATATGAAATGCTCAGAATAGGCTAATCCATAGAGACAAAAAGCAGATTAGTGGTTTCCAGCAGCTAGGGACAGAGGGAAATTGGGAGTGACTGCTTAATGAGTGCAAAGTTTCTTTTGGGAGTGATGAAAATGTTATGAAATTAGATAGTGGTGACAGTTGCACAGTATTATGAATGTACTAAAAACCACTGAAATGCACACTTTTAAATGGTTAATATGGTGAATTTTATGTTATGTGAATTTCATCTCAATAGAATATAATTTAAAACTTCAGTTATCTTGAGACCTAGAAGGAATGAGTTATATATAATGTTATGTGTTTGCCCTTTGAAGTACCAATTTTAAAATAATTTTAATCATTTTGGCTAGAAAGGTTTTTAAAGTATCCTTTTTCATGATAATTGGGACATTATGGTAAATCTCAATAATTTCCTGAATGCTGTTCTGACTCTAAAAGTGTTTGGCACTAGTCACTTCTACAACTGAATAACTTCAACATAGCATGCTTTAAAAATTTTTAATATTTATTTTTCGTGACTCTTCTTTCTTTCCCCTACTTGCTATCAGCTTTAGTTACTCAGAGTATCTGCCTGTGACTTTTCATCTCCATATGCTCACTGTACTTCAGACTTTTAAATCAAAGAACCAAATTTATTAGAGTGGGGTATCATATCAAAGGGAACAGATTCTGAGCCAGAGACACCTTTCTCAGAATAAAGTGCAGGAGCTTTAACGCATGCACTTTATAACTTCTTAAAAGCATACAGTTGGGGGCTTACTTTTAGTTCTTCTATTGCATTTACATTTTCTCCCACCCTATTTTCATGGATGAAAATAAAGGGATTTTTCTAAATGGCAAAATACCACAAGGAAAAGACAACAGGAATGAAAGCAATTAATCAGATTAAATGACACCATAGGTTGTAATCAGCAAAATCCAGACTGTGTGGCACTTTATAGGACAACTATCTGATTTCTTCAACAGATAATGTGAAGGAAATAAAAAGAGATGGAGGGGGATTAAAAGAATGTAGATTAAAAGAGTATTTATCTATTGGAGGTATATTCTGAAATATTAATGGATGAAGTGATATGATGTCTGGGATTCACCTCAAAATAGTCAATCGTGGAGGAAGTGGGTGAGGCTATGAGTTGATATAAAGAAAGTTAGGCTATGAGTTGATAATTGTTTAAGCTGGAACATGGATAAGGCTGTTTATTAGCTATTTTCTCTATTTTTGTACGTGTTTGAAATTTCACATAATAAAAATTTAATAAAAGTATCTGTGGTAGGCAAAATAATGTTCCCCATAGATGCCCACATCCTAATCCCTGAGAGCTGTGAGTATGCTTCCTTACATGGCTAAAGGGACTTTGCAGATGCAATTAAATTAAGGATTTTGACAGGAGGAGATTATCCTGGGCCCACGGTAGCCACAAGGGTTCTTATAGGAGGAGTGCCAGTGTAGGACACTGAGAAGTGATGATGGAAACAAAGGTAGGAATGATATGGGGCCATGGCCAAAGGAATGTGGGAGTCTCTCGAAACTAGAAAAGGAAAGAAAGGTGATTATACCCTGGAACTTCTACAAGGAATGCAGCTTTGGTGACTCATTTTGGATTTTGACCTCCAGAACTGTAAGATAATAAGCTTGTGTTGTTTTAAGCCACTGAGTTTATGATGATTTATTATAGTTGCAATAGGAAAATACAGTATCCCTCCCCCCACCAATTATTTGTTAATGTCAAACATAAGGGAATCTTCACAAAGAAGGAAAGATTTGACAGTCACCATCTTAAAAAGGTAACCAAACTTTGTATCACTAAGACTGGGACAACTTAACACTAGATGCTTCCTGATATGATGGAATAAAAGGTACAAAATATCGCTTATGTATAATTATTTACAGAAATGTTTAACTTTGATTAAATAGTCATAAATAATCACGTAAATCCATAATGTGGATCAGCCTTCTAGGCAATTGGCCAGGACTCTGGAGAATTCAATGTCAGGAAAAACAAAAAAGATGGGAAAGTTGTCCTTGACAACAAAGGGGCAATGAAGACATAATAACCAAACACAATGAATAAACTTTGATTAGATCCTGGATTCAAAAATAAAATCTAGACCAAGGGAAAAAAAAAAAAAGAAAACAGTGAAATAGAATCCCGAATGGCCTAGAAATTGCAGATGTCAGACATAAATATTAAAATAAATATGATTAATACATTCAAGAAAATAGGTTAAAGAGACAAAGAATTTCAACAGGTAACTGGAATTTATAGAAAACTGAATTGAAATTCATTGAAATGAAATGCATTGAAATTCTGGAGCTTTAAAATATATGAACTGAAATTAAGAGTAAAATGAAAGGACTAAGAGATTAGTCACAGATGAAGAGAATTAGTAACTCCTTTCAGATGATAAAGCAGTAGAAATTATCCAGATTGAAACATGGAGGAAGAAAGGATTAAAAATGCAGAAAATGTCATAAAGAACATGGTCAAAACATCTACATAAATTTTTCAAATGTTGTATTATCTATTTTAGGTATACAACACAATGTTTTGATATACATATTGAAATGATTATTGAAATCAAGCAAATTAACATATCCATCTCCTCACATAGTAACCTTTTCTTCCTTTTGTGGTATGAGCACCTAAAAATCTACTCTGTTGGCAAATTTCCAGTATACAATATATAAAGTATAGCTCTCATGGTATACATTAGATCACTAGACTTATTCATCCTACATAACTGCAACTTTGTGACCTTTGACATATACCTCCCCATCCGCTACACCACCCCTGATAACTGCTGTTTTACTCTCTGTTCGTATGTATTCGACTTTTTCTTAGATTCCACGTATAAGTGAGATTGTACAGTAGTTTCCTTTTTCTATCTGGCTCATTTCACTTAGTATAATGTCCTCCAGGTTCACCCATGTTATTGCAAATGGAAAGATATCCTTCTTTTTAAAGGCTGAATAATATTCCATTGTATATGTCACATTTTTTTTTAATCCATCCATCCATTGATGGAAACTTAGGTTGTCTTCATATCTTGATTATTGTGAATAATACTGCAATAAACATGGGAGTGCAGACATCTCTAGGAGACGCTTATTTCATAGCCTTTGGGTATACACCCAGAAGAGGGATTTCTGGGTCATATGGTAGTTCTATTTTTAATTTTTTGAGGAACCCCCATACTGTTTTCCATAATAGCTGCACCAATTTACATTCCCACCAACGGTGTACAAGGGTTCCTTTTTCTCCACACCCTCGCCAACACTTATCTCTTATCTTTTTTTGAAAATACCTATCCTAACAGGTGTGAGATATCTCATTGTGGTTTTGATTTGCATTTCATTAATGATTAGTGATGTTGAGCACCTGTTCATATACCTGTTGGCCATTTTTATGTCTTCTTTGGGAAAACGCCTATTCAGATCCTTTGCCCATTTTTTAATTGGGTTATTTGTGTTTTTGCTATTGAGTCGTGTGAATTCCTATTATATATTTTTTTATTTTTGTCAAAATAGAAATTTGTTTATTTTCTTATGATTTAAAAGGAATCCTATTATATTTTATATTCCTTATATAACCCCTTATCAGATGTATGGCTTAAAAATATTTTCTTATAATCCATAAGCTGTCTTTTCATTTTGTTGATTATTTCCCTTGCTTTACAGAAGCTTTTTAGTTTAGTGTAGTCCTACTCATTTATTTTTTCTTTCATTGCCTGGGCTTTGGTTTCAAATCCAAAAAATTATTTCAAGGCCAGTGTCAAGGAACTTCTTTGGTTTTATGTCTTAAGTGTGGTCTTTAATCCATTTTGAGCTGATTTTTGTGTGTGGTGTAAGGGTCCAATATCATTCTTTTGAAAGTGGATATCTAGTTTTTCCAACACCATTTATTGAAGAGACTATCCTTCCTGCTTTGTGTCTTTTTGATGCTCTTGTCGAAAATTAGTTGACCTTATATTCTTGGGCTGTCCATTTTGTTCCATTGGTCTGTATGTCTCTTTTTATGCCAGTACCATACAATTTTGATTACTGTAGCTTTATAATATAATTTGAAATCAGGAAGTATGATATATTCAACTTTGTTCCTCTTTCTCAAGTTTGCTTTGCTTATTTGTGGTTCCATACAAATTCTTAATAGACCAAAGATTCATGCTGTAATTTCCACAGTAACCACTAGAATATCATTTAAAATATACAAAGAGCAAGCTAAATGAGGATAAAATGGAATAATAAAAATAGTTGCTTAATTCAAAAGAGAAAGGAAAGGAACAAAACAAACGGACCAAAGAAGAAGCAAATAGTATGGTAGATTTAAACACAAATATATTAGTAATTCCATTAGATGTCAATTAAAAGCAATATTGCAATAAAAACACAAATGTTTTTAGGCTGGTTTAAAAAAATAAACTTTTGCCATATGCTGTTTACAAGAGGCATATCTAATACATAAGGACAAAATATTGAAAATAAGAGGATGGATATTTCCTGTTAGCACTCACAAAAAGAAAGCTAATATAAACTAAACTAATGTGGGACAAAGAAAAATTTCACATAAAAATCATGATTAGAGACAAAAAGGAATATTTCATAAGATTTTTAAAGGAGCCAATCCACTAGGGAGTTTTGACAATTATTAAATTTGTATGCACTATGTAACATATCTTCATAATATATAAAGCAAAACCCAATAGAATTAAAACTCTAAATTTGAATGTACCTAATAGCATACCTAACGATAGATGAAGCAAAACCAATAGTAACTGATAGAGCAAGTAGACAAAAATCAATAGAGATATAGAAGGCTTGAACAAAATAATAAACAAATTTGACCTAATTGACATATTGTATTAGTTATCTGTTGCTGCATAACAAATCACCCCAAAACTTAGTGGCTTAAAACAATAATGATCGTTTATTATCTCACGGTTTCTGAGGTTCAGAAATTCAACTGGTACAGGAATGGCTTGTCTCTGCCCCCGTGATGTCTGGGGCTTCAGCAGAAAGACTCAAACCTGGAATCATCGGAAGGTTTGATTTGAATTAGAAGATTCACTTCCAAGATGGATCACTCACATGGCTGGAAAGTTGGTGCTGACTTTGGTGGGAAGCCTCCGTTCCTCCCCATGTGGGACTTGCCAGAGGGCTTTATGAGTGACCCATGACATGTGGCTGGTTTCTCTTAGCACAAGCCATTCCAAAGAATAAGGTGGAAGACACAATGCCCTTTATGGCCTAATCTTGGGAGTCACAAACCTTAACCTCTTCAGTATTCTGTTGGTCACATAAGTCACCCCTATTCAATGTGCAAGAGAAATACAAAAGGTGTTGAATACCAGGAAGCAAAGATAATTGGGGCCATCTTGGACACTGGCTGCAACACATATAGAGAACATTGCACCCAACAACTCAGGTACATACTAATTTTTTTTTTAATGCTGATGGAACATTTATCAAAATTGACCATATGTTTGGCTATAAATGAAGTCTCAAAATTTTTCTAAGAATGAAATTGTACGTGTATGTTTTGTTACCATAATGAAACCAGGTCATAAATTTTTAAAAGATTACTAAAAATATTCTAAAATATTTAGAAATTAAGTATTACAATTCTCACCAATCCATAGGACAAAGAAGAAATTTCAACAAAAATTAGAAAATATTTTGAACCAAATGTAGCATGACATTTGACCTACAAAAATGTGTAGAGACAAACATATACAGTCACCTGATTCATGATAAAATTAAAGTATAGTGGAAGAAAATATGTCTTACTCAATAACTAGTGCTGTGTTAATTCACTATTGTGTTATACTATTCATGAAAATCAGTTTTAGAAGTATTTTAAATCTCAACTGTAGAAGTTAAAACAAAAAGCTTTTAAGAGAAAAGTAGGAGAATATTTTTGTGATCTTAAGCAAATATTGATTAAAAATAGTAACCATAAAATGATATTTGATTACACTAAAATTAATAAATTCTTGTTATAAAAGGTCACCTTTAATAAAATGAAAAGACAAGCAACACAATGGAATAAGAATTTATCTGCAATACATATAGCCAACATATTTTCTACTTTAGAATTTAAAGAGGGAGATAAAATAAAAACTACTAGTAAGTTACTCTTCCATCTCAAAGACCACTGAATCACACCCCAAATAAAAGAATAATTGCCTCGCAAGAATAATAATTCTAACAAGAATAATTGCCACACACAAACACACCCAGAATTGGTGTGTGTTTACGTGTGTGTGGATATAAACTCTTATGATAAATCTCAAAAAGGCAAACAACTCAATAGAAAATTGGCACTTCACAAAAGAGGAAATCCACTTGGCCCATAAATGTATGAAAACGTCTGCTCAACCTCAACACACAAATTAATAGTTTTTTCCAGAGATGTTTCAGAGTGGGAGTAGGGAGAACATCTCTGATGTATGTAGTCTATTTTCACTTCAGGAATTTTGTCAAATTCAAGGGTTATTTGAAAGAAGAGGCTAAAATCCCAAGCAGAGAGCCTTAATGAGGTTGTGAAAAGTTAGGCTAAACAATTCTGGGGTTTTAGTAACATTCTGTTTACTTGATTTAGTTTCCTTAATAAGAGTGTGCTGGAAAAAAATCAATTAGCCCACAAAAATACAATTCATGTACTTTTCTGTATGTGTGCATAATTCAATGAAGAGTTTATACACACACACACACACACACACACACATACCCTTTTGAAATGCATTTAAAGCCATGCTTGTAAAATTTAAAGCACAAAATAAATATATTAGAAAATAAGAAAGGCTTAATGTTGCTTTCTAACATCTCAAGATATTAAAAAAAGAACAGCAACTTAAACCAGAGAAAATAGATGGAAGGAAATCATAAAGATAAGGGCAGAAATTAATGAAATTGGGCTCAACTTCCTCTGGCAGGACAGAAGGAGGAGTCCCACCATCCCACTCCCCATTGAAACTTGTGAAAATTATTTTTTAAAAACAATCCTTTAAAAATATGATACACTGAAACTTTATAGTATTTTATTTTGCAAAGTTTAATCTAGCAAGGCAATTATTCTTCTATTTAGGGTGTGATTCAGTGGTTTATCTTTGAGATGGGAGAGTAACTTACTACTAGTTTTTATTTTCCTTCCTTCTTTAAATTCTAAAGTAGAAAATATTAATCTATAAAGTCATTGTTGATGGGAGGTGGGTAAGACAGCCAACTAGAGAATTGGTCACCAGATCATCCCAAATAGGGGAAGAAGTTTCAGGTAAGAAAGCACAGCCCAGGTGGAATACTGAGGGAGACAGAACCTGCCATTACCAGAGATCCCATGGGAGGACGTGGTGGAGCAGAAGACGAAGGAGCAAAATTTTGGTGGAGACTGATCCCCGAGGGATTTGGGTCCCAGCAGAAAGGAGAAGTGGGAGTAATTACTTTTCCTCCCCTCACACTTGTGGCAGTCTGCCAGCTCCAATCTGTCAGAGAGCCCTTCTGCCCCGACAAATCCAGGCACAGCTGCCCTTGGTGAACTGAGAGCTTCTTGGGAGTAGAGCACTGGGCTGCAGGCCCGTGGAGGGTCACTTCCCCTCACCACCGACCCAAGCTAAGACAGAGGGCACCATATTGCCTGCACACACACCGGGTGCCTCTATCCGGCCAGGGAAGTCACAGCCTTTCAGTCTCCCTGTCACTGGATCCCACAGAAACATTTCCCGGCACCTGCTTGGTCTGTGACAACCACAAAGGAATGGAGAGACACAGGAGAGTAGCAGTGTTCCCGGAGTTCTGACCTGGGGGGAAGGCTGCCCCACAGGACTGGGACATGCCATGAATGCTTTTTAGGACACAGTAAGGCAGAATGCACACCCTCCTGCACCAGAAAGCCCCTGCCTCATGATCCAAGTTTGTCTGCACCCCTCCCAGTGGAGATGCTCCCCACCATTTGGGGCCTTCTCCTCTTCCTCCCCTGCACCCGCCTACAGCTACAGAGGCAGCCTTGGCTGAAAGACTGTTACTGCTTCTGCTCAGGACTCATGAGTGTTCCACAGGGGACCATTAGGCCAGGGCACCTGGGAGCAGCTGTTCCACCTTCAACAGAGCACCTCTCACACTCAGGCTTCCATGGATCTTAGGGGGCTCACTCCCTTCCCACTAAAAAGCAGTGAGTGCTTTCACGTGCGCCAAGGACAAAAGCTACTCCCTGCTCTGAGGGAGAGTGGGCTAGCAGTCCTCTCCCCAGGCTGCAAGCTGCCTGTCTCTTCTGTGAGTCTGACCTCACTGGAGGCAACTCCCTGACACAACCACACCTATCCCACAGGAGCGTTTCAGCCACAGCCCACACACAGCAGCTTGAGCTGCCTCCACCCCCCCTCCTACAGCTGGGCCAGGGTGGAAGCTGGGAATCTGGGTGCTTTTGTGCCTCCAAAGGACAGACAGGGAGAAGTGAGTGGCTTGTATGTCCTACAGGTGTGCACCTCTGCTAATCTCATCAAGAGGGGCCCACCCCTCCTGTCACAGACTCACAGTGCATCCACCTTTCTCCTGCCTGAGCATTCTTCTGGAGCAGTAGAGCACCCCACCCCTCACTATCACAGCCAGCACCAGAACCCAGGGAGGCTTGAGAACACGTTTACCAGCTCAGTCTCAGTCTGGTCCCCCCAGGACTCAAGCATGCCATACAGGGGCCTGGGAACTGAGGATTACCTAACCTAGTCCACCACTGCTGGAACCTGAACACTCTCCCAGGGGTCTGAGGTCCAACTGACCCAAATTGCCAGCAACACCACAGTGAGTACCTACCTCATGAGCCAGAAGGCAGCATACCTCTAGCTGTCTACACTGAGCAGCAGAGCTACTGGCAGAGGAGAACAGGTGAACTGCAAAACTATCTGTTTGGAGCTGAGGGAAGAGTTTCCAAATGAGAAGGAACCAGCATAAGAATTCTGGCAATATGAAAAAGCAGGCTGTTTCAACACCCCCAAAGGATCACACTAGCTCTCCAGCAGTGGACTCCAATCAAAAAGAAATAGAAATTTTGAATATGGAATTCAAAACGTGGATTAAAAGTGAGCTCAATGGGATTAATGAGGAAGATGAAAACCAGCACAAAGAAACAACAACAACAAAAAAATTCAGTATATGAATGAAAATTTGCTGAAGAGATAGATAGTTTAAAAAAATTAACAGAACTTCTGGAAATGAAAGAATCATTTATAGAAGTACAAAACACAGTGGAAAGTTTCAACAACAGACTACACTAGGCACAGGAAAGAATTTCAGAGCTGAAAAAAAGGGTTTGAATTATCCCAGTCAGTCAAAAATTAAGCAAAAAGAATCAAGAAGAATGAACAAAGTCTTCAAGTATTATGGGACTATGTGAGATGACCAAACATAAGAATCACAGATATCCCTGAGGGAGAAGAAGAAAAAGCAAAAAGCATGGAAAACCCACTTGAGGGAAAAATGGTGGAAAACTTCCCTGGTCTTGCCTAGAGGTTTAGACATCCAGATACAAAAAGGTCACCGAAGTCCTGGAAGATTTATTGCAAACAGGAAATGTCCAAGGCACATAGTCATCAGTCTGGCCAAAGTCAATGTGAAGGAGAAAATCCTACAAGCTGTGAGATGAAAGCATCAAGCAACTTATAACAGAAAACCTATCAGACTAACAGCTGACTTGTCAGAGGAAACCTTACAAGCCATAAGAAAATGAGGTCCTATTTTCAGTCTTATTAAACAGAATAACTGTCAGCCAAGAATTTTGTATCCTGCAAAACTAAGCTGCATAAATGAATGGTAAATAAAGTTTTTCCCAGACAAGCAGACACTAAGGGAATCTGTCACCATTAGATCTGCCCTACAAGGAATCCTTACATGTGCACTATACACCAAACAGAACAAACAATATCCTCCAGTGTAAAAACAACCAAAAGTAGAAACTCACAGCTCTTATAAAACAGTAACACAAGGGAGAAGACAAAGCAACTAGGTAACAATCAACACAATGATGGTACAGTATCATACATCAATATTAACATTGAAACTAAACAGTCTAAATGGCCAATTTAAAAGATATAGATTGGTGGAAAGGGTGTAAAAAAAAAATCAAAACCATTACTCAAATGTCTGCAGTCTCCACGAAACCTATTTAAAAGTCTCATAGATTCAAGGTAAAGGGGTGGAAAAAATATTCCATGCAAATGGAAACAGAAAGCAAGCAGGAGTGGCTATTCTTATATTAGATAAAATAGACTTTAAACCAATAACAGTAAAAAAGACAAAGATGGTCATTATGCAATGATAAAGGGGTCAATTCAACAAGAAGATATAACAATCCTAAATATGTATGCACCTAACACAGGAGCTCCCAGATGCATAAAACAAATACTACTAGACTTAAGGAAAGAAATAAACAGCAACATAATAATAGTGGGGGGCTTCAACACTCCACTGACAGAACTAGACAGATCATTGAGGCAGAAAATCAACAAAGCAACACTGGACTTAAATGGGACTCTACAACAAAGGGACCCAACAGACGTTTACAGAATTTTCTACCCCAAAACTGGAATATACATTATTCTCATCAGCACACAGAATATTTTCTAAGATAGATCATATGTTAGGCCACAAAACAAGTCTCAGCAAATTTAAAAAATTATAAATCATATCATGTACCTTCTCAGACCACAGTGGAACAAAACTAGAAATCAATTCCAAGAGGAACTCTCAAAACCACAAAAACACATGGAAATTAAACAACCTGCTGCTAAATGATCCCTGGGTCAATGATGAAATCAAGATTGAAATAAAAAAATTTTTCAAATTGAATGACAAAAGCAACAAATGCTACCAAAATCTCTGGGATACAGCAAATGCAGTGCTAAGAGAGAAGTTCATAGCACATCAGAAAGACAGAAAGATCACAAATTAACAACCTAATGTCACAACTCAAGGAACTAGAAAAAGAAGAACAAAACAAATCCAAAGCTACCAGAAGAGAAGAAATCACAAAGATCAGACTAGAACTAAAAGAATTTGAAACAAACAAATAAAAAAAATAGAAAAGCTCTACAGAAAAAAAGTTGGTTCTTTGAGAAGATAAACAAAACTGATAAACCAGTAGCTAGATTAACCAGGAATAGAAAAGATTCCAATAAGCTCAATCAAAAATGAATAAGGAGACATTACAACTGATACCACAAAAATACAAAAGATCATCTGAGACTACTATGAAAACTTCTATGCACACAAACTAGAAAATCTAGAGGAAATGGATAAATTTTTGGAAATACACAACTTCCCAAGATTGAATCAGGAAGAAAGAGAAATCCTGAACAGACCAATGAGTAACAAGATTGAAACAGTAATAAAAAACCTTGCAACAAATAAAACAGCTGAATTCCACCAGACCTACAAAGAAGAACTGCCATCTATCCTACTGAAACTGTTGCATAACATTGAGAAGGAGGGAATCCTCCCTAACTCTCTATGAATCCAGTATCACCCTGATACCAAAACTAGGAAAGGATACAACAGAAACTGAAAACTACAGACTAATATCCCTCATAGATTGAAAAAACATAGATTCAAAAATCCCCAACACAATACTAGCAAACTAAATCTAACAGCACATCAAAAAGATAATTCACCATAATCAAGTGGGTTTCCTCCCCAAGATACAAGGATGATTCAACATATGCAAACCAATAAATGTGATTCACCACATAAACAGAATTAAAAACAAAAACCATGTGATCATCTCAATAGATGCAGAAAAAGCATTTGATAAAATCCAGTACCCCTTTATGATAAACAACCTGAACCAACTAGGCATAGAAGGAACATACCTCAAAATAATAAAAGCTATATATGACAAACCCACAGCTAACATCATAGTGAATTGGGAAAAGTTGAAAGGATTCCCCCTAAGAACTAGAACAAGACAAGGATGCCCACTCTCACCACTTCTATTCAACATAGTACTAGAAGTCCTAGCCAGAGCAATTAGGCAAGGGCAAAAAATAAAGGGCATCCAAATTGGGAAAGAGGAGGTCAAACTATGCCTGTTTGCCAATGATATCATCTTGTATCTAGAAAATCCTAAAGATTCCTCCAAAGACTCCTAGAATTGATGAATAAATTCAGTAAAGTCTCAGGCTATAAAATTAATGTACACAAATCAGTAGTATTTCTATACATTCGTAACAGTCAAGCTGAGAGTCAAATAAAGAACTAAATACCATTTACAATAGCTGCAAAGAAAATAAAATATCTAGGAATATACTTAACCAAGGAGGTGAAAGTCCTCTACAAGGAGAACTACAAAACACTGATGAAAGAAATCATAAATGACACAAACAAATGGAAAAATATCCCATGCTCACGGACTGGAAGAATCAATATAGTTAAAGTGTCCATACTGCCCAATGTGATTTAGAGATTCAGTGCAATTCCCATCAAAATACCAATGTCATTTTTCACAGAACTAGAAAAAACAATCCTAAATTTTATATGGACTAAAAAAGAGCCCAAATAGCCAAAGCAATCCTAAGCAAAATTAACAAACCTGGAGGCATCATATTACCTGACTTCAAATTATACTACAAGGCTATAGTAACCAAAACAGCATGGTGCTGGTATAAAGGTAGACACATACATCAATGTAACATAGATCAATAGATGCTTTTTCTGCATCTGTTGAGATGATCATATGGTTTTTGTTTTTAATTCTGTTTATGTGGTGAATTGCATTTATTGATTTGCATATGTTGAACCATCCTTATATCTCAGGGAGGAAACCCACTTGATTATGGTGAATTATCTTTTTGATGTGCTGTTGGATTTAGTTTGCTAGTATAGAATAGAGAACCCAGGAATAAAACCATATGCCTATAACCAACTGATTTCAACAAAGCAGTCAAAAACATACACTGGGGAAAGTATTCCCTATTCAATAAATGGTGCTGGGAAAATTGGACAGCAACATGCAGAAAAATGATATTAGATCCCTATCTCTCACCACATACAAAAAAAACCTCAAGATAGACGAACAACTTAATTGTAAGACCTGAAACCATAAAAATTACAGAAGAAAACATAAAAACTCTTCGGGACATGGGCCTAGGCAAAGAATTTATAACTAATCCCCCAAAGCAAATCCAGGAATAACAAAAATAAATAAATGGGACTTAATTAAACTAAAAAATTACTACACAGCAAATGAAACAATCAACAGAGAACCTGAAAAATGGGAGAAAGTGTTTGAAAACTATACATCTGACAGAGGACTAATATCCAGAATCTACAAGAAACTCAAACAAATCAGCAAGAAAATAAACTAAAAAAGTGGGTAAATAACTTGAACAGACATTTTTCAAAAGATGATACACAAAGGGTCGACAAACATAGGAAGAAATGCTCAACATCATTAAGCATCAGAGAAATGCAATTAAGACCACAATGAGATATCTTACACTAATCAGAAAGGCAACTATTAAAAAGACAAAAAACAACAGATGTTGGCGAGCACGTGGAGAAAAGGAACTCTTATACACTGTTGGTAGGAATGTAAATTACTGAAACCTCTATAGAAAACAGTATGGAGATTCCTCAAAGAAATAAAAGTAGACCTACCATTCCATCCAGCAATCCAACTACTGGGTATCAATCCAAAGGAAAAGAAGTCATAATATTAAAAAGACACCTGCATCTGAATGTTTATCACAGCACAACTCACAATTGCAAAGAAATGGAATCAATCTAAGTGCCTGTCAAATGATGAGTGGATGAAGACAATGTGATACACACACACACACACACACATTCTCTCTCTCTCTCTCTCTCTCTATATATATATATATACACACACACATACACATACACATACCATGGAGTACTACTCAGCTATAACAAGGAATCAAACAATGTCTTTTGCAGCAACTTGGGTGGAACAGGAGACCACTATCTTAAGTGAAGTATCTCAGGAACAGAGGAATGAATACCACACATTCTCACTGACAAGTAGGAGCTAAATTATGGGTATATGTGGTCATTAAGTGTTGTAATGGACATTGGAAACTAAGAAGGGGGAAGGAGGAAGGTGGTCAGGACTGAAAAATTACCTCTCAAGTACAATGTAAATTTTCTGTTGACTGGTACTCTAAAAGCCATGACTTCAGCATTATGCAATTCATCTGTACAACAAAAAGCAATCATACCCCTAAAAATGCTAAAATTTTAAAAATAAATTAATTAATTTAATAAACAAAGAAAAATTACGTAATTGAAAACTATGCATAACAGGGTGAAAGCTCAGACCTTAGAGAATACACCAGCATCACACCAATTTATTTCATGATGGTAGTCTGGGTAACACAGAGAGAGACACTGGATATTCTCATGTTACTCTCCTAGGAATTGGTTAATCACAGGATGGGAAATAAAGCAGGCTGAGGGTTGTGGAGGCTTGAAGAAGAAGATACAGGTTTGTAGAAGAGCACTTCCTCTGCTCTCGGAATGCTAGGGCTCAAAATAAGAAACAGAAAGAATGCCCTGGGCTCAGTGAACCTAAGCAGGGACCTGTCCCAGCAGCCCAGGTAAAAGACCCAAAAGTCAAAGCAGCACATACTTTGACAACTATGATCACTAAGAATATCCCTTGGGATTTAAGAATTACCAGAACATCAAGAAGCTTTGGGAGAAGTTTCAGTAGAGAAATGAGGGCAGAAGCCAACACCCACAGGGTCAAACAGAGAATGGAACGTATCTCACTGAGTTCTTGTAAGGAATAAAGGAAATGCATTTCATTTTCTACTTCCACAAGAAAACTGAATGCAGCCCCTGTTTCTTTGACAGTGGTGGTAGGGTTGATTCACACCATTGGAAGAATCAACCTTCCTTCCACTAAAATACCAGCTGTTGGGGAAGAGATTATGGCAATGAATTGATCCTGTTAATGGACATTCAAAGTCTCTGCCTTTACTTTGTGCTGCTCCTCAACAAGTGCTCATAAGAACTGAATTGCTCTGTAAAATAAAATGGGAAAACTTTGTGTCCAATGACAACTTCAATAGCAATGGGGAATGGAGGAGTACTGTGACAGAGCTAGGAGTAAACAAAGAGAAGAGAGAGAGGCCTGGGTGACACGGCCCCTGTGTGTGCATATGTGTGTGCGTGTGTGTCCCTGCATGTTTGTGTGTTTCTGGGAGGGAAAGTGCTGTGAATAAAGACAGCAGAGCAATTCCTGTTGTCTGTTGTCAGGATAGCCATAAAACATTTAAGAATGTGAATGTCTCACAGTAAGTGTGACAGTCCTTGCTGCATTATGTGATGATACAAGCCTTCACCTTCACTCATGACCCCAACCTTCAGGAAAGCTCTGTGGCGTGACTGCAAGAGCAATAGCATCCTGGAAGGGAAACTTTTACGATTGGGTCATCGGGGAAGAGCAGAGAACAGTACCAATAGATAAGTGATCAAGAAGCTTGAAAAATTGAGTGGAATATGTTAAAAAGAGCAGTGATAAAATTAGAGTAGTAGAGCTTGAAAACATAGACAGAACTTTAGAACCCAGGGAGTCTATGCTCCCTCTGCACCCTCAGGTGGGTTCTACATCTCATATGGTCCTGCCCTCTGGGTCAGCTCTGGCCTGTGATACCTGGGGTTCCTGATAAGCAGGGTACAAACTAGTATCAGGGCTAGGAAGAGGGTGGGGTGAAGGTGGGAACTGTCAGATGGGAACCTCCTCAATATCTCCCAACAGGGAATCTTCCATTTTATTCTCATCTGCATCCATTCCCTCTCCCTTCCCTCCGGTTACAAAGGAAGAGTCTAGCTGTCCATCCAAGGCCAATTCTTCCACCTGCATGTGCACGTCACCCCTCCCTCCCCTGTCATGTTGTCCCTCCCTCTGTATCCTGCATCTGCAGTTTTACTCTCTGCTGGTTTACTGCCATGCAGACGTCTCCAAACCTACTCCACTGCAAAGAAAAGCCCTCCCTCCTTCTCTCGCTTCTTGCTGCGTTCTGGACCCTTAAATAATAACGATTTACAGTAAAAAGCAACTGTCTCCTGCCAACCCCCCCCATTTCTACACATATTGTCCACATCTTGCAATTAGTTCTTTAGTGCCTTATAGTCTATATGTCTTCCCCTTTTATTTCTTGCGATTTATTTGCTGATGACACCAAGTTGCTTATCTCCCATTCTGGATTTTGCCAGTTATTTCCCTTCAGTGTTGTTTAACATGTTCTTTTATCCTCTGTATTTCCTGTAAATTGTTAGTTGTAACTACAGATTTGGTGATAATTGCCAACAATTTTTTTGTGGCAAAAATGACTTCATAGGTGGTCCTAAATATTTCCCTCAGGAGAAACATAATCTTTAGCAGTCTCTCTTTTTGTGAATTTAGCCACCACAGATAACCATTTCCTGGACTTATTATTTTATTAGGGATTGCAAACTGTTGATATTCTAATTCCATCATTCCTACTTCGTTTATTGGCTGGAATATTTCTAAGAAGTGAAATTTTACATAAAGATGTTTGGATTGCAAATTGGCAAGAATGTTTGAATTTGACTTGGTTTAGGATTGCTTTAACACCTGTGTTTTTTTTTTTTTGGCTGAATCAGTGAGTATAAGGTGTAAACTATGTACAAAAATTTATGCATAGAGGTCTAGTAGAGTAGAATAGCTGTAGTTTCATGTTGACTCCTTTCCTTTTGGCGGCTTGCTGGATATTCAGTGGTTAATGTACTCAGCATTGTGACAATGTGCCAGATCAGAAAAGCCTGGAATAATAGGTTTACTGATATAGCAGTAGATCCATGGAACAGTGTAGGACATGCTCTGTCAGGACTCAAGAAGTCACCTTATTAATATGTACAGAACGTCTTGCAATGCCACGGTTATAACCTTTTCTTTTGTATGTATTTCTTTATCACTATGCCCAGCAGGTTTAGCTGTGGCATACTACACCTTGGTGAAGAATTTAGGTTTTAGTTTATATTCTATAGGTAGCTATTAGAAGTTTTAAGCAACTAATATAAATCTTTATATTGGGAGAGAAAATCTGCCACGAGCTCTGAGTGCCCATAAACCTTCCTGCTGGGTATGCCAGGAATGCAAGTCCCTGACTATTCTTTACTAGGGCATTTCTCAGGGTAGCTTTTGCAAAGAACGACCACGAGAAGTGAGGTGATGTTCCCCAGAGACAAAGAACAGACTTGAATCTGCTTACTATAAATGTGGTGATTCCCCAAAGCATAGTGGTTCTCTCCTAAATGCAACCCACTGTAGGGGTAGCCATCCTTTTAGACCCACCTTATGGGACTTGGGAGGACAGGTGGAACTGATGGGAACATGAAATTCTGGCTATTGCTCTTTTGCTGAGCGATGATGTCCTTTGCCTCCGAAGTAGGAGTCTTATGTCTCCTGCCAGCATCCCTCAAGGAGTAATAGGCTAACTGGCTAGCTTTTAAGTAAAGTAAAATCTTAGAACCTTCACAGTTCTTGACACTGACCCGCCCAATTGGCAAAAATTAAAACATAATAACTCTCTGTGCTGGTGAGGATGCATAAAAAACAGCACTCCCACCATATATAAATATCAACCCAGGTGGATTAAAGACTTGAATGAATGTCCTGAAACTATGAAAATACTAGAAGAAAGCCTAGGGAAAACTCTTCTGGACATTGGTCTAGGCAAAGAAAATGTGACTAAGACCTCAAAAGCACAGGCAACAAAAATAAAAATAGACAAATGGGACTTAAACTACAAAGCTTTTGTACAGCAAATGAAAAAATCAACAGGGAAAACATTTGCAAACTATACATCCTACAGGGTACTGATACGCAGAATTCACATGGAACTCAAACAACTCAACAAAATAACCCAAATTATCCCCATTAAAAAGTGAGCTAAGACCATAAATAGATACTTTCCAAAAGAAGACAAATAAATGGCCAAGAAGCATATGAAAAAATGTTCAATATTACTAATCATCAGAGAAATGCAAATTAAAACCACAATGAGATATCTTATACTAATCAGAAAGGTCATTACTAAAAAAACAAAAAATAACAGATGTTGGCAAGAATGTGGAGAAAAGGAACCCTTATACACTGTTCACAGGAATGTAAATTAGTGAAACCTCTATAGAAAACAGTATGGAGATTCCTCACAGAAGTACAAGGAGACCTAACATTCGATCCAGCAATCCTACTACTGGGTATCTACCCAAAGGAAAAGGAATCAGTATGTAAAAAAGATACCTGCACTCATATGTTTATGACAGCACTACTCACAAGAGCATAGATGTGGAGCCAACCTAAGTCTCCATCCACAGAGGACTGGTTAATGTGGTATGTATACACAAGGGAATACTGTTCACATGTAAAAAAGAACACAATCATATCTTTTGCAGCAACATACATGGAACTGGAGGCCATTATCTTAAGTGAAACAACTCAGACACAGAAAGGCAAATACTGCATGTTCTCACTTATAAGTGGGAGCTAAATAATGTGTACACTTGGAAGCAGAGTGTGGAACAAGGAACGATGGAGACTCAGAGGGGTTGAGGGGCGGGAAGGGTGGGTGATGGAAGCTTTCTTGGTGGGTACAGTGTGTGTTGCTTCAATGATGTACTCACTGAAGGCCCTGACTTCACCACAATGCAATATATCAATTTAACAAAATTGCACTTGTACTCCATGAACATATACAACTAAAAAATAAATGGAAAAAAATAAGATAAAAAGAGTACCCTGACACTATGCTTTCTGGAAAGCAATTTGATAATATCTAATATCCAATATATACATATCATTTCACTCAGAAACCTCATTCCTAGGGACCTGCATTATTATATAAATATAAAGCTCCTGTACATAAGGGTGCACATGCAGAGGTGTTCACTACAGCAGTCACCACAGGTGAAACTGCTGGTAATAACCTGGACACCCGTCAGCAGAGGAATCCTCATAGCTAATATAAAGAACAGTTAGATGTTTATCTATTCATCAGTCAAGTTCCAAGAAAAAAATATTTTAGTGTGACCCCATTTTTCTAGAAGAAATGACCCCAACCATACTGTATAGAAACAATTGTACACACAGAAAGGGGCACATAAGGATGCCCCAGACTATTGACACTGGTTCTGTCTCTTGGAATGGGGAGGGAGGGGCGCAAATAGAAAACAAAAGGCAGAAAAGGAATTCATCTGCTATTTTCTAAGTGGATGAAGATAGAAAGTCATATTAGCGTGAATACTCTAACTTTTCCCCGAACTGTTGAGTGTCCCTCAAAAAAGGGCCTTCCCCGGCCCACAAGGGCAGTCCCAATGCCTCTTCCGCAGGCGGACCTGGTGGATGAAGAGAAGGTGGGTAAAGTTGATAGGGGAAGGAGGCACTGGGGACAGAAAAGGGATCCCAAGACTCTTTCTGAAATGTTCAGTCTGTGCTACTTGGTAGCAAAACAGAGGGATGGGGAGGCCTGGAAAAGGAACACTGGTGGATCCGCCCTGTCCCCTCGCCCCTCCCTTCCCGCGCCTGCACTTGGCCCCTCGCCTTCCTCAAAACCCAGCTTCTCAGCACCGCGCAGAGACGAGCAGCTCCTCCCCGCCGCCACAAGCCTACGGTGTCAGGTTCGGGCGTGTCTAGGTGGGGATCCAGGAGTTCCCCGACCCTGAATGGGTGGGGACGCAGGGCCCGGCTTTATTAAGCCCTCGACTGGTCCTGCGGGCAATGCGCCAAGAGCGGCCCAGAGGCATTCCCCAGAATCATTAACCGACCAGCTGTTGTCTGGCGGAGCAGACGCTGCCACGGGCCGCTACCGCATCCGCGTGGCCACCGGGGCCTGGCTCTTCTTGGGGTCCCACGACCGCGTGCAGCTGTGGCTGGTCGGGGCGCGGGGGCAGGCGGAGCTGGAGCTGCAGCTGCGGCCCCGGCGGGGAGAGGTCAGCGGGGGGGAGTAGGGACCCCGCCCGGGCCGGGCTGGGGCTCAGAGGAGAGCGAGCGTCAGGAGGCTGGGGCAAGGTGACAGCGCGGACTGGGACTTCACGGAGTTAGGACTCAAGAAGGGGCGGCGGTGCGGTGGGGAGAGTAGCCTGAGCTGGGGCTCAACCCCCTTCTCCCTGCCCCTGACGCTGGTCCTGGTAACCTCCAACTCCTCCAAATAACCCCAGAACCAGTGTAAGTATAAGCCGAACGGCCAAATGGGAAGCTCCTCCAAGAGGTAAGTTAATGGGAGCCATATAGGTCATGATGCCCAGTCATCAACTCAAGTCACTGAGGCCACGCTCTGCAGGCCCTCCTCCCCCTGACCTGGGGCGTCTGAGACCCACGGGGCAGGGTGTTGGGGGAGGGAACGAGGTGGCGCTGTCCTTGGAGGCCTGGTGAACTGAGGCTCCACTAAGGAGCCCGCCTTCCACCTCCGACCACCTCGCCCCCAACCCCATCCCCCACTCCCACTCCCATCCCCCGGCATAATGGCCTCCCACGGTCCCCGCTACTAAGTCTGGCCGGGTCCGGCCCCCACAGGAGGAGGAGTTTGATCTCGACGTCCCGGAGGACCTGGGGCCCCTGCAGTTCGTGAAGGTGCGCAAACGCCACTCGCTGGTGGACGACGCGTGGTTCTGCGACCGCATCACGGTGCAGGGGCCCGCAGCCTGCGCGGAAGTGGCCTTCCAGTGCTACCGCTGGGTGCGGGGCCGGGGCGTCCTGAGCCTGCCCGAGGGCACAAGGCCTAGGGAACTGCTGGGGGTGGGGGAGAAGGGGGGGAAGGTCGGAGGGGACAGGAGAAGGGTGAGCACAGGGCAGGTTACGTTTGTGGAACGCAGGATGCGTGAAAGGGAACGGAAAAGAGTTGTGAGGTCCGGAAGTGATGCACAGAATTTAAAAAGTTGTCAATGAAACTGGACACAAGGAAATAAATGACTTAAGATCCTCTCTTCCAAGAAGGCGAAGACAAGGAATCGGAGCAGTAATGGAAAACAAAAGCCAAAGTGAAAGCAGGAAGATCTCCACGGGACCCGGAATAGTCAGGGCAGGATCAGGGCAGGGGATCACGTGCAATAGGCGACGGCGGGTGACCTGTGGGCAGGAAGCAGGTGAGGGAAACGAATGAGCCACAACACTTGGGAGCTTGTTTGGAGGAAGAACACGGAAGACAACTGGGCGGCACAGGGAGCATTGATGGGGGAGGGATGAAGACAGCAAATACAGAATTTGCCACCTTAGGTAATTAGTAAGAGCGACGTTGAGGGCAAGGGTAGGTAAGAACGGGCACGAAATATGTGTCTTTGAGGGGCAAGTGGATATAAGCGCAGGTGAGAACAGGAACAGGTCAGGTTAACAAATATAAATGATACGACGCTGAGGCCAGGTGAGGTGGCGCCAGGTAAAGGTAGCAACGGGGAACTACGTGTTCTCTAGGACAGGTGAGATGGCAGGTTGAGGGTGGCACACGTAGAATTTCTTCTCGCAGGCAACAGACGAGGGTGGAGTAGGGAAGGTCAGAGGGTGTAAGCACCTAACATGGAATATGCCGTGTGGAGGACACGTGAAGGTGTGGACAGGAGACCAGGACAGGTGAGAGTAACAATAGTAACACGTGATAACGTAGGACAGGTGTGGACATGGCAGGTGGTTAAGAAGAAAATCATAGATAATGAAGAACAGGGACAGGTAGGGAAATTTGAATTAAGGGTTAGGAAAGGGTGGCAAACATGGAATTTTTGCCTCAGAAAAATATGAGAGCTGAGATGAAGTCAAGAAAAGATGGGGGAGGGTGATGATTCAATAAATGACCAGGGGATTAATCAGGGGAGAGATAGGAAAAGAAAAGAGTACAGTGCAATGCAATTAAGAAATGGGAGACTGGAACAAGCCAGGGAGTGGCATGAGATTGGATAAGGCAGTGTGGTCAATCTCTTAATGTCTCCCCAGCCCGCCTGGCAGGAGACAGTGCCTTGGATGTGTTCCAGAAGCATCGAGAGAAGGAACTGAAGGAAAGAAAGCAGATCTACTGGTGACCACCACCCTGAGGCTTCCCAACTGTCCCACCCCTTCCCTGACCCTGTCCCCATCCTTGACCTCAACATCCTCCCTGAAGGCTTGTCCCCAACTTCTAGCTGGGACACCTGGAAGGAAGGGTTACCCCTGGCCATAGCTGCAGACAGTAAGGATGACCTACCTCCAACTATGAGATTACATAAGGAGAAGAGACGGGATTTTGGGCACTGAAGGCAGGGTGAGAAAATGGTGAAAAGGGACTGGGGGCTGGTGGATCCACAAACAGGTGGGATTTGGTAAGTTGATATTTTCATCCTCAATACCTGTCCTAGGGCTCTGGAGATCGCCCTCAAACATGTTTACACCTTCATGAGATCCTGGGACAACCTGGAGGATTTTGATCAGATCTTCTGGGGCCAAAAGAGTGCCCTGGCTGGTCAGTGACTCCCCCAGGTCTCCATAACTTCATGATGGCCCCTTTTGATGACCCATCTGTCAAACTCCATGGTTCCCATAACTTCTTGCCAAATGAGAACATATTGTGCCTTGTGATCTCACAGAGGCCTCAAGAATGAAAAGAAAGGGGCTGGATATAGAGTAGTCATCTGCCTGAATCCCTGGGTAGAGGCTGGAGGAGAGGGAGACCCAGGCTGTGGTAAACATTCTCCTTCCACCCCCACCCCACAGAGAAGGTTCACCAGCTCTGGCAGGATGATGAGCTTTTTGGCTACCAGTTCTTCAATGGCACCAACCCCATGCTGTTGAGATGTTCCACCTCTCTGCCCTCCAGGCTAGTGCTGCCCCCAGGGACAGAGGAGCTACGAGCCCAGTTGGAGAAGGAACTCCAGGTACTTCCTCCCATACTCTGTTGTTCTCTCCTTGGTAGTGTGGCAAGGAGAAGTGGTTAAGGGGAGGGACCAGAGATGAGTACATGGGAAGGGAGGCTGTCCTTGGTGCAGAGTCCTCTGCTGGAAAAATCTACAGACCATGAAGAATGTAGAGGAAAAATCCTAGGCTGGTGGCAGCCAAACAAGGGAGTAGGCTATTAGGAGATGCTTAAGAAGGGGACCTGGACATCTTGACAAGAAGGGAGCTTAGTGTAGCTGTGATGCACATGGATTGACAAGCCTAATCCTAAAACTGCCTCTGCCACAAACAAGCTCCATGACCCGAAGGAAGACTCCCCTCATTGGACCTTATTTCTCACTTTAAAACAAGAGGACTTGGACCTGATGCCCTCATGCTTCCTTCAGCTCTGCCACTTGGACTCTGCTATTGATGTGGGCAAATGGCAAGAAAGTAGACTGAATGTCTTTACATTTCTTCACTTTTGCCCTGGCCTCTGGGGGTAGAATTCTAACCATGGGTACATTCTTCCTTTCCCCAGAACAGTTCCCTGTTTGAGGCTGACTTCATCCTGCTGGATGGAATTGCAGCCAATGTGCTCGGAGGAGAGAAGCAGTACCTGGCTGCCTCCTCGTCATGCTGAAGATGGAGCCAGTGGGAAGCTGCTGCCATGGTCATCCAGGTGAGGCACCCTGGGCGCCCCTCCCAACACCGTGCTTTGTCCACCTCAGCCTCTGTGCAGGCACAGAGACCCCTGACTCTTGCCCCCCACCCCCACCGCACTCAGTGACACCTACCATCCTCTCCAGCCACTCGGTGATTGCTTTCAGCCTTGTCATTCCTCGCCTTGCCATACCTGTTCGAGAGTCATAATGCCACTTTTGGTTTCATCTTGAGGCTACTCAACCTCCTTGTGGCCTTTTAATCTGTTGAATAACCCTCCTTTCTTAAACATCTTTTCTCCCCTGGCTTTAATAATTTCTCACTCTTATTGTTCACACACACAGTTAATTGACAGGTTCTGGCAGTTTCTCATTCTCACCTTCTCCTTCCCATTCCACTATCCTGGCTCAGACCACCGTTACATTTCTCCAAAACCAGTGTTAGGGCCTGTGTGCTCGACTGCCTGCTTCTAGTGCGACCTGCATTCGACGCAATCTTTGTGGCACCCGCAGGGCACCACAGCTAGTGAGAGGCAGGGTGGAGGGGTCCTCATTCCTTATACTACATTATTCCCTCCTGGAAGGCAATAATCTTACATCAGTCATCTCTTTCCCTCAGAATGCTGAACGTAGTTGTTGTCCAAATGGTGAGAGGTCAATACATGCTTAATTTCTCTGTTTTCTAGCTCCAGCCTCCCAGCCCCAGCTCTCGCACCCCAACACTGTTCCTGCCCTCCAATCCCCCACTTGCCTGGCTCCTGGCAAAAACATGGGTCCAAAGTTCAGATTTTCAGCTGCATGAACTCCAGTATCACTTGCTGAACACTCATATGCTGAGTGAGGTCATTGCTGTCACCACCATGAGGTGCCTCCCAGGGCTGCACCCTGTCTTCAAGGTACAGGCTCTACCCTGCACATCCAATCTTGCTCATATCTCAGAGAGAGGAAAAACCCAACAGTGGTCTAGGATGTTAAGAGCTTAGGTCTTCAGGTGAGAACTTTAAACAAAGACGCTTTGTACTCAGCAAGCATCCATATGGCACTGCTGCAAAGAATCTTTACAGCAATTTGTGAATGGAGGGGAAGAAGAGCAGATAACTGTGTGAAGACTTTGAGCCTTGTGGTTTTATTTCTAGTGTTTAAAAACTTTTTAAGATAATTATATATCCACATGCAGTTTTAAGAGGTAATACAGAGAGATCCCATCTATCCTATTAAGTTAAGACACTCAGTATTTATTCAGCACATATTGTAAGGCAGCTCTCTGGAATTCTCTAGCAACGAGTCTAGAGTACAGTAAGAGTATAATTTGTTAAGCAAAAGTATCGCTTTTGCTTTAGGAGATTTACCATTTAATTGAGAAGACAAATAGTACACACAAGAAACAACCATAGAACAATACCTACAATTAGAATTTAAAATTGGGAGAGAAAGCAATAAAGAGTATGATTTTGATAGAGAATCTTCTACCACAACTGAAGAGTCTTTAAGTGGATCACAGGGCAAAGGGAGTAGCCCAACAGATTACTTCACCCGCTCAAGACAGAGGTGGACAAAGAGTCTGCATTAGCATGGTGGCTGTAGGAATGGAGGGAAATCGTAAAGACTGTTTACAGGAGGAAACAGTAGCTGCGGCACACCTGTGCGCAAGATTGGAAAGAAACAGCAGAAATCTAGGCTGCTGCAACACCTAGGAGCCCACAGGGTGGATGCTGTCGTACTAGTCTAGAGATACTATAATTATATAAACAGTGAGTTCAGTATCTATTCTGAGACAGAAGGAAGCAAAATAAGACTTGTGCTTGCTTTAAAAATGTTTTGAAAATCTTTATGACATTTTAGATATAGCAGAAGGAGGCAAAAATGATACAAGTTTATGAACCAGAGAAATTGTCAGACAGTAAAATCAAGAGAAGCCAATTTGGGGTCAAAGATGAGGTGTTCAGTTTTAGGTACATGGAGTTTGAAATGTTAGCCAGATATATAAGTGAGTGCTTAGCAGGCAGAACATTGGATTGTGTTTCTGCTGGAGATCCACACTTCCACCCCAAACCTGTCCATTAGCCACTTTAGGTTTTGGGTTAACATGGACAAGATAGGTTAAGCCCACTCTCACACCTTAAAACCCCTCCTCACTAGCTCAGCCTTTCTATACTCAACTCCCCTCACCATAACCACTTGCTCCCATGCAGACAGCTGAGTAGTTGTCAGGACACTCAGGAGGCTGAGGCTGCAAATGTCACAAAGGTTACCTGGGCAGGCTCCCAATAAAGGCTGCCAGGGTCTGAATCCTGGCCTCAGTACATACCAGATATGCCTCAGGGTCCTCTTCTCCAAATGGAGATGACAGGATCTCTCCATTGTGGGGATGTTGAGGGATTAAATGACAAGACAGAACAATGTGACACAGGCTAAATACTATAAAAAATACTAGTTCTTGCTATTATTATTGTTAATATTAATGCTATTAGAAGTTGTTTATCCTCTGGTATCTTCTCTCTTCATGTGGACTTTGGTCTTCTAAGACACTTAGCATTTTTCCACGAACTTTCTGAAGTTTCAGACCAATATGAGCAGCTTTGAGAACTTGGAACCGTGGGTATCATTTGGGCCCTTCCCTCTGTCCAGCATTAACTCATAAATACCAAAATTGCATGAATTCTGCATATCAACTGAGATGAAATGAAGATAAAATGATCTAAGATAAAGGAAATGCATGTGAGGATCATGTGGCCTTTTTTTTGAATAGCCAAGGGAAAGCAGGACAGAGGGGGCCAAAAAGTGCTTATTTGGGGTCGGAGCAGATTTGATGATGGCTCTTCTGCTCATAAGGCAAGTAGATATATATGGCACCTCTAATTCTGACTAAAGGTACCCTATCTATTCCCAACTCCCAACCTCAAAATTTTAAAAATGCAAGAGTAAAAAAACTAGAAATTGGAGGTGCAGCTTTGAAAATAAGTAGAGAGGCTAGTTTTAGCTGTAAATATGTGTATGATGGAGGAAAAGATTGAAAACAAATCAAATCTAAGGGCTGATTTTAAAGGTCACCTACAATCATGGTGTGTGCCAGGCAATGTTCTAAAAAGTCGCCATATATCACTTACATAATCATCACCACAGCTCCTGGCATAGGAGACCCTATTATTGCCCCCTGTTGACAGATGGGATTGACACTTAGATTATTTATTGCCTTGGACAAGTGTCAGCGTTAGTGATGAAGCATGGGCTTGAACCCCTGACAGTCTGGCTCCAGAGCTCTCAGGCAAGTTGGAGAACATGAGAGTGAGTGATCAGAGAAGCAGGGGACCAGCCTGTCAAGGCAGTGGCAGGGAGGAAAGCATTGAAAGAGAGGCACCATGCTGGGTGCCAGGCCCTACAAGGAAGGACCCAAGCATGGCTCCATTAACCTCCCCTCCAATCACCTCTACCCCTGCTCCTGATCCCCCATATCTGCTACACCATGGAAATTAATACCCGGACCCAGACCCGACTCATCTCAGATGGAGGAATATTTAATAAGGTGAGGAGGGAATGGGGTGTGGAGCCCCTTAATCTTCCAGCTCTCTGTGATCTTCTGTCACCTTCAAGATCCCAGACCAACCTGTGTGAATGTCCTGAACCTTAGACCCACAAGCCCTGCAGAGATCAGGGCTGCCATCAAAGACTTGAAAGATGCAGGGATGGTGATTCCCACCCCATCCCCATTCACCCTCCTATTTAATTTGTGCAGAAAATGGACTGATATTGGAGAATGATAATAGATTGTTGTAAGCATAACCAGGTGGTGACTCCAATTGCACCTGCCAAATCAAAGTGGTTTCATTGCTTGAAGAAATTAACACATCCCCCGGTAACTTGTATGTAGCTATTGATATGAAAAATCCTTTTTCTCTGTCCTTGTCCATAAGGCCCACCAGAAGCAGTTTGCTTTCAGCCAGCTAGGCCAGCAAGATGCCTTCACTGTCCTATCTCAGGAGTATATCGATTCTCTAGCCCTATATCATAATTTAGTTCACAAGGATTTTGATCACTTTTCCCTTCCACAATATATCACACTGGTACGTTACACTAATGGCATTATGCTGATTTGACCTAGTGAGCAAGACAACTACTCTAGACTTCTTGGTAAGACATTTGCATGTCAGATGATGGAAAATAAATCCAGCTAAAATTCAGAGATCTTTTCCTCAGTGAAATTTCTAGGGTGCAGTGGTGTGGGGTATGATGAGATATCCCCTCTAAGGTAAAGGATGAGTTGTTGCATCTGGCTCCCCTACAAGCAAGAAAGAGGCACAACACCCAGTGGTCCTCTTTGAATATCAGAGGCATCATATTCCTTACATGGGTATGCTACTCCAGCCCATTTACCAAGTGAACCAGAACAAGAGAAGGCTCTGCAACCTGTCCATGCAGACATGGAAGCTGCTCTGCCCCTTGGTTCACATGATCCATCAAATCCAATCATGCTTGAAGCATCAGTGACAAGGAGGATGCTGTTTGGAGCCTGTGGGGGGCCCCTATATGTGAATCACAGCACAGGTCTTTAGGATTTTGGAGCGAGGCCCTGTCATCATCCCCAAATAACCATGCTCCTTTTGATAAACAGCTCTTGGCCTGCTGCTGGGCCTTAGTAGAGACTGAACACTTGATTATGGGCCACCAAGTTACCACATGAACTGAGATGTCCATTATGAATGGGGTGTTATCTGAACCACAAAGTCATAAAGTTGGGCATGCACAGGTACACTCCATTGTCAAATGTGATCAGGCCCAAGCAGGCCGTGAAGGCACAAGTAAGTCACGTGATGAAGTGACCCAAATGTCCATAGTTCCCAGTCCTGCTAACCTACCTCTCTCTCCCAGCCTGCACCTGTGTCCCCACAGGGAGTTCCCAAGAATCAGCTGATAAAGGAAGAGAAGATTCGGGCCTGGTTTGCAGATGGTTCTGCACCATGTGTAGGCACTACCCCTAGGTGGACAGCTGCAATGCATGAGAAACAATGAAGAGAAATCCTCTTAGTGGGCAGTGCACCTGGTTGTGCACTTTGCTTGGAAAGAGAAATGGTCAGAAGTGCAATTACATACCAATTCATGGGATGTAGCCAATGGCTTGGCTGGACAATCAGGGACTTGGAAGGAACCTGACTGGAAAATTGGAGACAAAGAAATCTTGGAAAGAGGTATGTGGATAGATCTCTCTGAGTGGGCAAAAAACATAAAAATTTGTCCTATGTGAATGTTCGCCAATGGGTGGCCTCAGCAGAGGAAGATTTTAATAATCTCCCATTTTGTAGGAGACCCATTCTGTGGATACCAGTCAGCCTCTTTCCCCAGCCACCCCTGTCATTGCCCAATGAGCTCATGACAAAAGTGGCCATGGTGGCAGGGATTGAGGATATGCATGGGTTTAGCAACATAGACTTCCACTCACTAAGGCCAAGTTGGCCATAGCCATCACTGAATGGCCAATCTGCCAGCAATGGAGACCAACATTGAGCCCCCAGTATGGCACCATTGCCTGGGGTGATCACCAGGCCACCTAGTGGCATGTTGATTACACTGGACTGCTTCCATCATAGAAGGCACAGTGTTTTGTCTTTACTGGAATAGACACTTACTCTGGATATGGATTTTCCTTCCTTGTACACAGTGCTTCTACCAAAATGACCACGCATGGACTTATAGACTGCCTTATCCACTGTAATAATATTCCTTATCCACTGTAATGATATAATTAACCTCTGATGACTAAACTAGCAGATTTCTAAAGATCAAAAGTCATGAAGGCCTGATATCCACCCTCCTTTTCCTCTTTGACTGCTATCCAACACATACAAACAACACAAGGCAGACTCGGCTTGCCCTGAGCTGGGATGATCTTAAGAGAAGAAGAAAAGGGAAGCAGTAGCAGCCAAGGAGCTTTGTGCATAGACACAGGAAGCCAAGAGTTTACTCCAAGATAAAGTGAATCAGGCTAGAGAACCAAATAACCAACATGTTCAGCTTTTCAATCTTTGGGTATAAAATAAGGATGCATCTCTTACCGTACAAATTATAATTACTCTGAGCCAACTTCCTACTGACTGCAAGATGTCTATCATATGACCTCTGAGGGTGGTCACTCAGCCCAAAGGGTCAACCCTATTTATAAAAACTGACCTCATGGTTTTATAAGCAGAATCCAAAAAGTCTGGTCTGTATGCTAAAGGACCTATTTTCCACACTTGTATTAATGCATGACTTTACAAACACACACTCGGCCTCAAGAAGCCCTGCGATGATCAAGGCCTGCTGAGAACAATCACCTTCTCTACACGAATGCTCAGATATGGGTCTCCCATGCATGGTAAGTTTGGGATATCAAAGTTATAGCCATAGCTTATGCAGCTTTTACAATGTGCAGACAGAGAAACAGAGAGACACACACACACACTCCCCCAAGTCAAACCCACAGGGCCACATTGGCTGGGTAAGAAAGTGTTTACTATCAGCTGTGTCCTATTCCTATAACCAGATGATCCACGACTTATGTGAGAAGACCGCATTCTCTCATGTCTTCAGGGTCAGATGCTGTTCTATGATGTTTCACTGGTAGGACCAAAGATAAACTCTTGATATCACTAATGAAAAAAACTAACCTGGACACTTGGGGAGTCTGCTTTCTTCCTGAGCAGCCTCTACATGACTGGGATAGCTCCTTCCAATACCACCCCTCTATCCCTCACACTCTACACTCCCACGGTAGTCAGGTTCCTATTTGACATCAACGTCTCCTTGATTGATGAGATCTGATCCAGTGTCATACAAGACTGCTGCAAGAGCAGGGCACACTGAAACCTCAGCCCAATGGGATATTCCTGCCTGAGGTCATGTGGTGAGAAGACCCAGAAGGCATGTGCTGGCATCAAAGAAGCTTGAGTTAGAGTCATGAAAATCTGGTTTTAAGTTCCTTATTTGTCACATCCTGACTTCAGGATTTTGAACAATATGCTTAATATCATGCTCTTAGTTTCTTCCTCTTGAAATGGGGTTCATAAATAACCTTATTCTCTCAACTAGCCTCCAACTAGTTGAGTTGTTTAGCTTCTTCCTATAGCTCCAGCCATCTCAACCAAGCTCTTAATTCCACCACTCTTAGTCCTCAGATCATCTGTGGCCTGGACCTTGCACATGACCTGGGTGCTAAATTCTGGTTTCCAGCTGTGCCAGTCAGAGTCATACCCACAACGAGGACACCTCATGGGTGAAGTGACCTCTGTGACCCAAATCTACACTCTATTTCAAGGTACCTCAACAATTCCCCACACCTCCCAGGTTTCACATTGCAGGGCTTGGGCATATTGCAAGAATGATTATAAAGAACAGACAATTTAATAGTTAATTTCCTCACTTTTTTCATGGAGCCCAGGGATGCACATGCAAATGAAGATAAAGAAGCTTCTCTCCTTCTCTAAAATAACTGATTCCCAAAAAATAACCAAAGTAAGAACTTCACAACTGAGGGTCTATAAAAAGGATTTTTCTGGTCAATCAGCAGGGACTGAGCCTAACAATATAAAAACGTGTAACTAATTAGAAAACTGCACACTAAAAATAATTTATATATACCTAATAGTATACATATACAGCCATTCACTGTAACATATAGTCAAAATATCTCAAAATTTATAACATAATCAACATATAATATATAATGGAAATATATAGTACAGTAAATCAGAAAACTACATATTAAAACCTTAGTTAGAAAATTAATGAAACCAAAATTTGATTCTTTAAAAAGATCAGCAAAATTAATCTTTAGCTAGACTGACCAAGAAAATAAGATTGAATAGACTGTAAATGAAGAGATGGAAAAAGATATTCCATGCAAATGAAAACCAAAAGGGAGCAGGAGTCACTACACCTATATCAGACAAAAGGGACTTTAAGTCAAAAACTGTCACAAGAGACAAAGTATATTATATAATGATAAAGTGTCAGTCAACAATTGTAATTTATGCACCCAACATCAGAGCACCAAAATATATAAAGCAAACATTGACAAAACTGAAAAGAGAAATAGACAGCAATACCAAAATAGTAGCAGATTTCAATACTCCAAATTCAATAACGGATAGAACATCCAGATGGAAGATCAATAAGTAAACAAAAGAATGGCATTTATCAAAAAGTCCAAAAACAATAGATGCACTGTTGGTGGGACTGCAAATTAGTACAACCTCTATGGAAAACAGTATAGAGATTCCTCGAAGAACTAAAAGTAGACCTACCATTTGATCCAGCAATCTCACTACTGGGTACCTACCCAAAGGAAAGGAAGTCTTTCTATTAAAAAGATACCTGCACTTGAGTGTTTATTGCAGCACAATTCACAATTGCAAAGATGTGGAATCAACCCAAGTACCCATCAATTCATGAATGGATTAATAAAATGTAGTATATGTATACCCTGGAGTACTACTCAACCATTAAAAAAGATGAATTAATACATTTTGCAACAATCTGGATGGAACTGGAGACAATTCTCCTAAGTAAAGTGTCTCAAGAATGGAAAACAAACACCACATGTACTCACTCACTATTAATCTGGAACTAACCAATGAGCACACATGTGCACAGAGGGAAGTAAACTCAGTGGAAATCAGCCGGGGGGAGGGGGAAGGAGAGGATGGAAAAAAAACCTACCTAACAGGTACTATGAACACCGTTTGGGTGACAGGTACACCTTTAGCCGGTACTCAAGCATTACAAAAGTGATCCATGTAACCTAAAACATTTGCACCCCCTTAACATTTTGAAATTTAAAAAAAAAGAAAACAAAGGAATTGAACAACACTATAGACCAAATGCACTCAACAGACCTATACAGAACATTCCACCCAACAGCAGAATACACATCCTTCTCAAGTGAATGCAGAACTTTCTCCAGAACAGATTACATGTTAGGTCACAAAATGAATCTGAACAAGTTTAAGAAGATTGAAATTATGCCAAGTATCTTTTCTGGCCACAATAGAATGAAACTAGATATCAATAGCCAAAGGAAAATTGGAAAATTCACAAATAATGTGGAAATTAAACAACATGCTCCTGAGCAACCATTGGATCAAAGGCAAAATCAAAAAGGAAATTAGAAAATACCTGAAGACAAATGAAAACAAAAACACAACATACTAAAATCTATGGGAAGCAGCAAAAGTAGTACTAGCAGCGAAGTTTGTTGCGATAAACTTCTAAGTTAAAAAAGAAGAAAGATCGCAAATAAAAAACTTAACTTTACAGTTTGAGCTAGAAAAAGAAGAACAAACTAAGCCCAAAGTTAGAAGAAGGAAGGAAATGCCAAAGTTTAGAGCAGAAATAAAAGAAATAGAAAATAGGAGAGTAGAAAAAATTAATGAGACTAAGAGTTGTTTTTTTGAAAATACAAAGTTGTCAAATCCTTAGACTAAGAACAAAAGAAAGGTTTCAAATTCATAAAATCAGAAATAAAAGCAGAGACATTACCACTGATGCCACTGAAATAAAAAGGACCATAAGATATTACTGTGAACAACTATATGCCAAAAAACTGGATAGCCTGATATGGATAAATTCCCAGAAACATACAACCTACCAAGACTAAATCATAAAGAAATAGAAAGTCTGAACAGACCTACAACTGGAACAGAGATCAAATCGGTAATCAAAAGCCTCCCAACAAAAAACAGCTCAGGACCAGATGACTTCACTGGTGAATTCTACCAAACATTTAAAGAAAAACTAATACCAATCCTTCTCAAATGCTTCCAAAAATACTGAAGAGGAGGGGACACTTTCAAAATTGTTTAATGAGTCCAGCTTTACCCAGGTACCAGAGCACAACAAAGATACCACAAGAAGAGAAAACGAGAGGCCAATATCCCTAGTGAACATAGACATGAAAATCTTCAACGAAATAATAGCAGATCAAATACAACAGCATGTTAAAAGGACTAGACACCATGACTAAGAGGAATTAGTTCCTGGGATGCAAGGATGGTTCAACATAAAAAATAAATAAATGTATATGCCACATTAACAGAATAAAGATAAAAATCATGATTGTCTCAATAGATGCAGAATAAGCATTTGACAAAATTCAACACCCTTTCATAACAAAAGCTCTAAAAAAAACTAGGAATAGAAGGAAAATACTTCAACATAATAAACGCCGTAAATGAAAAGCCCACAGCTAACATCATACTCAATGGGAAAAACTGAATTTTTTTTCCTCTAAGGTCAAGGACAAAGCAAGGATATTCACTTACCATTTCTATTCAACATTAGTACTGGAATTAGGCAAGAAAAAGAAATAAAAGGCATCCAAATCAGAAAAAAGAAGTAAAATTGTCCCTCTTTACAGATGACATGATCTCATAGAAAGATTAAACCTAAAGACTCCATAACAAACATAGAACCAATGAATAAACTCCATAAAGTAGAACTAATAATCAAACTCAGTAAATTTTGTATTTTGGGATACAAAATCAACATATAAAAATTTGTTATGTTTCTATTCATTAATAATTAACTATATGAAAAGAAATTAGGAAAGCAAACCTATTCACAATAGCATGAAAAAATAAAATGCTTATGAATAAACTCAACTGAGGCAGTGAAAGACTTCTATACTGAAAACTACAAAACGTTACTAAAAAGAAATTAAAGACACAAACTAATGGAAAGACATTGCATGTTTATGAATTAGAAAAATTAATATTGCTAAAATATCCATACAAACCAAAGTGATTTATAGATTCAATGCAATCCCTATCAAAATTCTAATGGCATTCTTTACAGAAAGAGAAAAAAAATCTATGGTACATATAGAACCACAAAAGACCACAAATAGCCAAAGCAATCTGGAGAAAGAAGAACAAAGTTGAAGGCATTACACTTCCTGATTTCAAAGTATATTACAAAGCTACAGTAATCAAAACAGCATGGCACTGGTATAAAAATAGACATATAGACCAGCAGAACAGAATAGAGAGCCCAGATGTAAATCCATCCATATATGGTCAACTGATCTTTGTCATATATGCAACTGATCATGCATATATGTGTGATAAGAATACACAATAGGGAAAGGATAGTAGTCTCTTCAATAAATGCTGTTGGAAAAACTGGATATCCACATGCAAAAAAATGAAATCAGACATTTATCTTACATCATAAACAAAAATCCACTAAAATCTATTAAAGACCTAAACATAAAACCTGAAACTGTAAAATTCACATAGGGGAACAGAGAGTGAAAAAGCTTCTTGACACCGATCTTGGCAATGAGTTCATGAATATGACACCAAAAGTGTAGGCAACAAAAACAAAAATATACAAGTGGGACTACATCAAACTAAAAAGCTTTTGCACAGCAAAGGAAACCATCATCAGAGTGAAAAGACAACCTATGGAATGGGAGAAAATGTCTGCAAACCATATACATGTTAAGGGGTTAGTCTCCAAAATATATAAGGAACTTCTACAACTCAATAGCAAAAAAACTATAACCCAGTTAAAAAACAGGCTAAGGACTTGAATAGACGTTTCTCCTTCCTGCATTCCCCAGGACTTCATGCTTGCAATTATATCCCATCCCCAATGTGTCATCACTTTCTCTCTCTTGCTAGATCACTCCCGTCAGTATACAAACATGCTTAGGATTGCACATCCTAAGTGGGAAAAAAACCCTCCCTTGACTCCAAGTCCTCCAAATGAGCAGCCTCCTCATTTCTTGCTTCCCCTTCACAGCAAGTCTTCTTAAAAGAGTCACCTAATGTCATCTCTACTTCTTCACCTCACATTTTCTGCTCACCCCACACCAACCAGGCTTTCTTTACCTCTGCTTCTCTGAGACAGCACATGTCAGTGTATTAAACAATGACTTCCATATTGACAAATCCAAATGTCATTTCTCTGTAACTTCGTTGATCTCTCAGCAGTACTTGTGACAGACAGTCAGGTCTCCTTCTTGAAACACTTTCTTCTCCTGGCTGCCATGAATCATACTCTTGTTTTCCTCCTACCTCAATGGACGTCCCTTCTCTTGCTCCTTTTCTCACTCCACTCCCTCTTCTCAATTTATAAAGGTTGGGGCACCCTAGAGTTATATACTGGATCAAATTCTCTGCTGTAGCTACAAACCCTAGAGAACTTCATCTAGTACAATGGTTTTAAGTACTTTTGTTTTCTAATAACTCCAAAATATGTGTCTTCAACCCTCACCTCTTCCAAGAACTCCAGGACCATATAACCAATTGCTTTTCTGACATACTCAAATGGATCACTGCAGGCAGTGGAAACCTCACATGGTCAGAATAGAACTCTTGATTCTTCTCCTGAACAAATAACATGGCTTCCTCTACCATCTTCTCTCACGTCCCTGTCCTCCTCACCCAACCCACACCCTGCACTCAATAAAACCTAACATCAGCCGTTATCCACATTCCTTCCTTTCCTCACCTCTACAGATCCCTCTGACTAAAATGTCCATATTCCTCACTATCCACCTGGCAACCTCCTCAGCCTATCTGCTTTATGCCACAAGGTTAGACTCTGCGTAGATGGCTCCTGAAGAGTGTGCAATATGAAGGACAGTCAGATGCAGAATGACAGCAATGCTGAAATACCTTCCAGATGGAATGCAAGTTGGGCAAGCTTCTCATTGTAGCCACAGAAATAGCCTCAACCATGAGATGTCCCCTCAGCAAGTGCCACTGTAACTGGTGCAGCTGGAAGTCAGAGTTATGGACTCAGGTCTTGGCCAGGAGCCAGGCTGTAGGAGGATCTGAGGGCAGGAAGAGCACAGGTGGGGCAGGGGGGAATCCATGCTGAGGTGACTGGAGCTATAGCAGAAGAAGGACTGGGAGGTGAGCATCTATGTATAGAAGTCCCTAAATGTGATCAACGGCTGGGGGCAGGATACCTGGGTAATCGTAGATAAGAGTCTTCCTTTAGAATGATGCTTCATCATGACCAGAGGGTCTGCTACATATTGATGCTTAAAACTGATAACATTAGGCTTTGCCCAACCCAGCAGGAGGAAATCAGCTTCAATCAGAGATCCAGCCTGGAAAATGGGGAGCAGGTATAGATAAAGAAGTTGGAGTCCTCCAGATCTGTCCTTCTCTCATTTGCCTGGGTGGAGCCTTCCTTTGTTCACCCAAGTCTTGTACTTTAAATGCTAATTACTTTCCCCCATGTAGCCCTGAATATAGTACTTCCATGCCCTATGTCTTCTATCGGACTTGAAGCTCCTTAAAGTTAACTTTCTGGTTTTCTACCATGTAACTCTCAAAATGAAGAGTTCCCTTATCCTCTAATCCGCAGGCTTTAGCCAAATGTAATACAAAATACATCCTTTATAAAGAAAAAAATAATTTTAGTTCTCTCTGAAGCCTGGTCATTCTCCCTTGCTGTTTCTCTCCAGAAGCTTGAGCTCTTCCCTAAGGCTAAGATATGTGTAATGAAGAAGGAAGAGACAAAGGTGGACATTGAAGAGGAAGAAGAAAAGGAGACACAGAAGGGGATGGTATAGATCAGTGGTTCTCAATCAGGGGTGATTTCTCCCCACAGAGGACATTTGGCAATGTCTAAAGACATTTTTGGTTGTCACGACTGTGAAGATGCTACTGGCATCTAATGGATAGAATTCAGAAGTGCTACTAAACATCCTACAACACACAGGACAGCCCCTCACAACAAAGAATTATGTGGCCCAAAATGTCAATAGTGCCGAAGTTGATAAACCCTAACTGCAGATAGAGAAGAGTGTAAATAAAGGGGGTGTATATAGAGGAGATGAGGGAAGGAGGGGATGGGAGAAGGAGGCCAAGAGAAGGGAGGTGGGGTGGTGTCTGGGATGGGGGGTGAGCAGAGGGAGCACAGCACCCGGAGTTCTTTTTCCAGCTGGGTCTTCAAGTCTTCCGTCCCTGGAGGCAGCACCAGCTGGGCTGGGAGGCTGGTAGAATGCCTCAGGAGCATGGGGTTTGCACTACTGAGAACCTGGTACCCAGAGAGGGCATTATCCTTCCAGGAATAACAAACCCACCCTAGGGACATCACTTGGGGAGCACCCTGTGAGCTCTGAACTCAGGATCCCACCAACATAGCACTCTCCTGCCCTCTCTCCCCCATTTCTTTCAAATCCCTGGGTTAGAAATTTGCATATAGGCTTTGGGAGGCTGTGGTAACTGACCAGCTAGGGCAGTCTTTCCACTTGGGAGTATTATTTTGAAATCTTGCAGTCTGAGGGGGGTTCAAGATGGCTGACTAGAAATATCAGATGCCAGTTCTCCTCAGAAAGAAAAACCGAAATTACAAATAAATAATCATGACTCAAATAGATTATCAAGGAAAGAATACTAGAACCCAATGGAGAATTCACAGGAAAAAACTGAGGCACAGGAAAAGAAGGAAGCAAGAGGCCAACTCGGTCAGCAGAGATCAGCTAGGAGCCCAGAGGGGCTTAGCATTGTGTGGAAAGGGTAAATGGAAGTGTTTTGGCTCCCTCATCCCTGTTGCAGACTGCCCATATTTAAACTGTGGGAGAACTCCTCTGCCCTTGCAAACGCTGATGCTAATGTGCATGGTGATTTGGAGACTTCTTGAGACTTCAAACTCACACTGGGACACTCAACCTTATCCCCAGACTCAAGCAGCTATAGCAAGGCACCGTTGTGAGGGTGCAGCCATCAGGGGACTATATCCTGTCCTGGGAACCTCAACCCCTGTATCTCCATATCCTGGGGACTCCCACTGACATTCTGCAGTACCCACCCAGGGGGCTGCAGTGGCATAGTGCTAGCTGGACCAAGGAGCCACAGGGTTCCCACTAACCTAGCCATCAAGGACTGCTACTCCTACAGGAAAGAAAAGTGCAGTGCACCAAGGGGGCAGCCCCTGGCACAAAGGAAACCAAAGTAAGTGCTTTCCAGTGCCCAAGAGCTCCCTGCTTGGGGCTGTAAGGGGTGGTACCACTCCCAGCAGGAAGAACTCTGGCTCAGCTCTGTAAGCAGGGAGTGAAATCCCATCCCACTGGCTGAGCAGCCTCTGTGCTCGTGCTTGAGCCCAGGCATAGAGAGGGAGATTTCTCCTCCTCCTCCAGCCACCACTGCAGTAGACACAGCCACTTATGCTGCCACAGATTTTTTCCTTCATGTTAACTTTAGACAGTCTTATGACTATATATCATGGTGAAGTCCTTCTTGCCATGTATTTCCCTGGTGTTTGCTGAACCCCTTGTATCTGAATGTCTAAATCTCTTGCAAGACTAGGGAAGTTTTCATCAATTATTTCCTTAAATACATTTTCCAACCTTTTTGCTTTTTCTTTTCCCTCAAGAATACCAATGATTCATAAGTTCAGATGCTTTCTATGGTCCCATACTTCTTGAAGGCTATGTTCATTCTTTTATAGTTACCTATAAGGAAACCCCATCAGACTAAGAGTGGACTTCTCAGCAAAAGCCTTACAAGCCAGAAGAGATTGGGGTCCTATTTTCAGACTTCTTAAAGAAAAAACCATCAGCCATGAATTTTATATCCTGCCAAAATAAGGTTTAAAAATGAAGGCGAAACAAAGTCTTTCCCAAACAAGCAAATTCTGAGGAATTTGTCACCACTAGACTGGCTCTATGAGAAATGCTCAAAGAAGTTCTAAACATGGAAAAAAATGTTGATGTTTGCCATCATAAAAGCATATGAAAGTATAAAACTCACAGGTCTTATAAAACTATTACACAAAGGAGAAAGAGAAAGAAATCAAATGGCAACATGCTAGAACTCCACCAAACCACAAAGACAAACAGAAAACAAAATCAAAGAACCCCCCAAACAACTAGATAACAATTAACATATTGACAGACATGAAGCCTTACATATCAATATTAACCTTAAACATAAATGGATTACATGGTCCACTAAAAGATATAGATTGGCAGAATGGATTAAAAAAAAACCCATGAACTAAGAATATGCTGCTTATAAGAAACTCACCTCCCTGGTAAAGACACTTATGGACTGAAGGTAAAGGGTTAGGAAAAGATATTCCATGCAAATGGAAACCAAAAGCTGGCAAGAATAACTACATGTATATCAGACAAAACAGACTTCAAATCAAAAGGAGTAAAAAAAAAGACCAAAGTAATTATATAGTAATAAAGGAATTAATTCAGGAAGAGGATATAACAACTATATATATATATATATATATATATATATATATATATATATATATATATATATATACACACACACACACCCAACACCAGAGCACCTAGATTCATAAAGCAAATATTAGTAGACCTATAAAAAGAGATACACAGCAATACAATGATAGTGGGGGACTTTAACACCCCACTCATAGCACTAGACAGATCATTGAGACAGAAAATAAGAAAAGAAACACTGGACTTAAATTGGACTTCAGACCAAACAGCCCTAATGAATATTTATAGAACATTCTACCCAATAACCACAGAATATACATTCTTCTCATCAACACATGGAACATTCTCCAAGATAGACTGTATGTTAGGCCACAAAACAAGCCTCAATAAATTTTTTTAAATCAAAATCATATCAAGTATCTTCTCAGACCACAGTGCAATAAAACTAGAAATAAATATGGAGAGGAACTCTCAAACTACACAAATACACGGAAATTAAACAACACACTCCTGAACAATCTTCAGGTCAATGATAAAATTAAGATGGATATTTAAAAATTTTTTGAAACTAATGAAAATAGAGATTCAACACACCAAGACCTCTGGGATACAACAAAAGCAGTGCTAAGAGGAAAGTTTATAGCATTAAATGTCTACATCAAAAAAAAAAATAGAAAAATTATGAATTAACAACCTAACATCACACCTCAAGGAACTAAAAAAAACAAAGCAAACCCAAACATAGCAGAAAAAATTAATAACAAAGACCAGAGCAAAACTAAAAGAAATTGAGACCAAAAAATATAAGGAATCAATAACATGAAAAGTTGTTTCTTTGAAAAAATAAACAAAATTGATAAGCCTAAAGTAAACTAACCAAAAAAAGGAAAGAGAAGTACCAATTAAACATAATCATGAATGAAAAAGGAGACATTAAAATTGATACCACAGAAATACAAAATATCATCAGAGACTACTATGAACAATTCTACCCTTACAAGCTAGAGAAACCTAGAGGATATGTATAAATTCCTGGAAACATACAAACTCCCAAGATTGAACCAGGAAGAAATAGAAATACTGAACAAAACAATAACAAGTAGTGAGATTGAAATAGTAATAAAAAAATCTCTTAGCACAAAAAATCCAGGACCAGACAGATTCACAGCCGAATTCTACCAAACCTACCAAAAGAACTGGTACCAATTTCTACTGAAACTTTTCCCAGAAATCAAGAAGGGAATCCTACCTAACTCATTCTAGGAAGCCAGTATCACCCTGATACAAAAGCAAGACAAGGATACAACAAAAAAAGAAAACTGCAGACCAATATCCCTGATGAACATAGATGCAAAAATCCTCAATAGCGTACTAGAAAACAGAATCCAAAAGCACATCAAAAAGATAATACACCATGATCAAGTGGGTTTTAATCCAGGGATGCAAGGATGGTTCAAAATAGGCAAATCAATAAATGTGATTCGTCACATAAACAGAAGTAAAAACAAAACCCACATGATCACCTCAACAGATGCAGAAAAAGCATTTGACAAAATTTGGCATCCCTTCATGATAAAAACTCTCAACAAACTAGACATAGAAGGAACACACCACAAAATAACGAAGGCCATATGTAACAAACCCACAGCCAACATCATACTGAACAGGGAAAAGTTGAAAGCAATCCCCCTGAGAACCAGACCAAGACAAGGATGTCCACTCACTATACCTATTCAACATAATGCTGGAAGTCCTTGCTGGAGCAATCAGGCAAGAGAAAGAAATAAAAGGAATACAAACTGGAAAAGAGGAAGTCAAATTATCTCTGTTCACTGATGACATGATCTTATACCTAGAAAACCCTAATGATCCCCCCCACCAAACTCTGAGATTTGATAAATGAATTCAGCAAAGTTTCAGGATACAAAATCAAGGTACAAAAATTAGTAGCATTTCTAGACACAAATAACAATCAAGCTGAGAGCCAAGTCAAGAAAGTAATCTCATTTATAATAGCTGCAAAAAAATACCTAGGAATATATTTAACCAAGAAGGTGAAAGATCTCTACAAGGAATAGTATAAAACACTAAGAAAACAAATTGTAGATGGCACAAACAAATGCAAAAACATCCCATGCTTATGTTTTAGAAGAATTAATATCATTAAAATGACCATACTGCCCAAAGCAATCTACAGATAGATACAATCCCTATCAAAGTACCAATGTCATTCTTCACAGAATTAGAAAAAAAATCCTAAAATTCATATGGAGTCAAAAAAGGGCTTGAATAGCCAAGGCAATTTTAAGCAAAAAGAATAAAGCTGGAGCCATCACATTACCTGACCTCAAATTATACTACAAGGATATAGTAACCAAAACAGCATTGTACTACATATAAATATAGACACACAGGTCAATAGAACAGCATATAGAACCCATGAATAAAGCCACATATCCACAGCCAACTAATCTTTGACAATGTTGACAAAAACATACACTGGGGAAAGGACATCTTTTTCAATAAATTTTGCAGGGAAAAATGGATTGCTATAGGCATACAAATGAAACTTGACCCCTCTCTCTCTCACCATATACAAAAATCAACTCAAGATGGATTAAAGGCTTACATATAAGACCTGAAACTATTAAAATACTAGAATAAAACCTATATAAAACTCTTCTGGACATCGGTCTAGGCAAAGAATTCATGACTAAGACATCAAAAGCACAAGCAACAAAAATAAAAATAGATAAATGAGACTTAATTAAACTAAAAAGCTTCTGCACAGCAAAAGAAATAATCAACAGAGTAACCAGACAACCAGCAGAATGGAGAAAATACTTGCAAACTATGCATCTGACAGGGGACTGATATCCAGAATTTATAAGGAACTCAAACAACTCAAACAACAACAAAAAAAGCAAATAATAAAATAATGAGATATCATCTCACACCAGTCGGAATGGCTGTAATTAAGAAGTCAAAAAAATCAGATGTTGGTGAAGATGCAGAGAAAAAAGAACATTGTTAGTAGGAGTGTAAATTAGTACAATCTCTGTGGAAAACAGTATGGAGATTTCTCAAAGAACTAAAAATATAACTACCATTTGATCCAGCAATCCCAATACTGGGTATCTGCCAAAGGAAAAGAAATCATTATATCAAAGAGATACCTGTACTTATATGTTTATCACAGCACTATTCATAACAGCAAAGATTTGGAATCAACCTAGGTGCCCATCAGTGGGATGATTGGATAAAAAAAATGTGGTATGGGATTCTTGGACAATAGCAGACTAGAAGCAGCCCATGAGCACACTGCTGTCAAAGAAAAGATCATAAACTGCAGGCAGATGCCTACCTATGGATAGCTCTTCTTGGAAGGAACATTGTGAAACCCCAGAGAAAAATATGGGACACTTGGAGTGAAGCAAAAGGTGACAGGGTGATTCATTTGACAAGATTGAAGGGATGTGTGGGGAGGCATCTACACACAGGGAAGATTAGGAAGATAGAGGGCTTGAGTGCTGTGCTCACCCCACAGGTACTGTGGCTGAGTTGTGAGAGGGCTCCCTCCACTGCCACAGACACTCTGTCTGGACTGAATGGAGAGCTGCCTAGAGTCTGTGCAGAGTCATTGCACAGGAGAACAGGCATAGTAAGGATCTTGTGGCTGCTGATCCCAGGTTTCTGCAGCTGATGCCATCCTGAGCTCTCAGGTGCATGGTGCCAGGTCTGCACAGAACTCAGCTTTGCAGCAGTAGCCTTCACATCACCCCACTGGGCTGGGGAAGAAACAGACTAAGCAGATGCTCCCCTGAGCCATACCCTGTGAATAGGAGCCAAGCACACCTCCCCTCCAGCACAGCGGGATCTGAGCAGAGGAGTTTCCTTGGGCACTACAGGCTTGACTGGGGAAGCTTTGGGCAACTGCCTCAGTGGGACCTGGGGGGTGGGGAGAACTCCACAGTCCCTGGGGCACTGGAACCACCCCCCACCTGTACAACCTGGCATACATGGACCCTGAGCCAGTGAAACACTCTGCTGCTTACACGGCCCTGCCTCCATGCCCAAGTTCAGAACAGCCTGCCACCTGTGTGGCCCCGCCTCTGTGCCCCAGGTGAGAACAGCCCACTGCCTGTATGGTCCTGCTTTCATAGGCCCTAATTCTGGCTCTGAGGCTCTCATGCCAGAGTCTGAGTCTCTGCCCCTGAGGCTTCAGAGCTCCCACCAGGCCTGCGACACTGCCTGTGAATTTCCAGCACTGCATCTGGACCCTGAGACCCCACCCCTGAGTCTCCAGCACTGCTGTTGAGACAGAAGAACTGCCCCAAGGTCCAACACCCTGCCAGGGACCCCCACCCCAGCCTCGAGTAACCATTACACTTGGATCTGGTTTGAGCAAATGCCCACAGCCCAGGTACCCATGACCATTGCCTAGACATTCTCAACCAGCTGCCACTGTCACCTTTGTGGGGAGACCCATGGCAATCCCCACAAGACCAGCCTCCATGGAGAGGGTCTCACTAAGCCCCCAACTTGAACTTCCTACAACTATCTGGGGAAGAACCCACCACCCCACAAAAGGATCATCCAGCACCAGTTTGAACTGTTTCAATCACAGGTGAGCAGGACAAAACAGAACAGGTGCACTACATGCTCTCCTGCCACATCAGCATTTCAGAGTAGGGAAAAAAGCACCATCGAGGGACCTCTCCTTCTTCTAATGAAGCAGGAGAATTCCTAGCAAAGGAGATCATGTGACATGCAAACCTATCAGTCCTGAGCCAAGAAAAGAAGATTCAGATGAGAAGAAACCAGCAAAAGAACCCTGGCAACATGAGAAAACAAAACAGTTTGATACCACCCAGGGATCACAATGAAGCTACAGTAGTGGACTCCAATCATGAGGAAATTGCCACAGTGACAGAAATGGAATTCACAATATGGATGGAAAATAAGATGAGTGGAATTGAGAAAGTTGAAAACCAACAAAAAGAAGCCAAAAACATATTTCAAGAAATCAGTAAAAAAAAGTCACTAAAGAGCTAGACAACATAAGAAAGGATATAATAGAACTTAAAGAAATTAAAGTGTCATTTAGGGAATTTCAAAAAACAGCAGAAAGATTCAACAACAGACTAACCCAAGGAAGACCAAGAAATAACCTCAGAGCTTGAAGACAAGGCTCTCAAGCTAACCCAGTCAAAGAGGTAGAGAAGATAATAAGGAAAACTGAGCAATCACTTGGAGAAATATGGGATTATGCAAAGTGAAGTAACATATGAATTATAGGTATCCCTGAGGGAGAAGAAGAAAGAGCCAAAAGCATGGAAAATCTATTCAAGGGAATTATTGAGGAAAACTTCCCTGCTGTCATCAGAGATTCAGACATCCAGATATAAGATGGACACTGAACACCAGGAAGATTCATAGCAAATAGGACATCTCCAAGACACATAGTAATCAACCTGGCCAAAGTCAAAATGAAGGAGAAAATTCTACAAGCAGCAAGATGAAAGCAATGACTAACCTACAAAGGAAAACCCATCAGGCTAACTGCAGACTTCTCAGCAGAAACCTTATAAGCCAGAAGGGAGTGGGGCCCCATCTTCAATCTTCTTAAACAGAACAACTGCCAGCCTAGAATTTTGTATCCTGCAAAACTAAGTTTCACAAATGATGAAGAAATTAAGTCTTTTCCAGGCAAGCAAACACTGAGGAAATTTGTCAAGACCAGACCTGCCCTGCAGGAAATAATCAGAAATGCATTATTCATGAATCAGCACAATAGATACCCACCAGTGTAAAATCACCCAAGAAAGCTAAAGCTCACAACTGTTGTAAAACAATAGCACAAGAGGGACAACAAAGCAATAAGGTATTACCCAACATGATGAACAGAACAGCATACCACATATCAATTCTTCACTCAACATTAATGGTCTGAATGCTCCGCTCAGAGACATAGTCTGGCTGAATGGATGAAAAAACACAACCTAAGTATCTGCTGTCTCCAGGAAACACATCTAAACTACAAGAATGTAAACAGACTCAAAATGAAAGGATGGAAAAAAATATTCCATGCAAACAGAAACCAAAACACAGCAGGCATAGCCATCCTCATGTCAGATAAAATTGAATTTAAATCAACAATGGTCAAGAAATATAAGATGATCATTATATAATGGTAAAGGGAGCAATTCAACAAGAAGGCATAACAATCCTAAATATATATGTACCTAACAGAGGAGCTCCCAGATACGTAAAGCAAATTCTGTTAGAGCTAAGCAAAGAAGTAAATAGTAGCATTGTAATTGCCAGGGACTTCAACACCCCACTGTCAAAGTTGGAGAAATCACCAAGCAGAAAATAAATAAAGAAGCACTAGACTTCAATGGGACTCTACAAAAAATGGACCTAACAGATATTTACAGAACATTCTACCCCAAAACTACTGAATATACATTCTTCTCATCGGCACATGGGACATTCTCCAGAACTGATCATATCTTAGGCCACAAAACATGTCTAAACAAATTTTAAAAAATTGAAATCATACCATGTATCTTCTCAGATCACAGTGGAATAACACTAGAAATCAATCACAAGAGAAACACTGAAATCTGCATAAAGTCATGGAAATTAAACAACCTCCTGCTGAATAATTCTTGGGGTAATAGTGAAATTAAGATGGAAATCAAAAGATTTCTTGAACTGAACAACAAAGGGGACAAAATCTATGGGATTGAGCAAAAACACACCTCAGGGAAAATTTATAGCCTTAAATGCCCACATCAAAAAGACAGAAAGATTACAAATTAACAACCTAATGTCACATCTCAAGGAACTAGAAAAGGAAGAGCAAACCAAACCTAAAGCCAGCAGAAGAAACTAATACCAAAGATCACAGCAGAACTAAATGAAATGGAAAACAAAAAAAAAATACAAAGGATCAATGAAACAAAAAGTTGTTTCCTTAAAAAGATAAACAAAATTGATAGATCTTGTCTATATTAACCAGGAATAGAAGAGAAAGGACCCAAATAAGCTCAATCAGAAGTGAAAAATGAGATATTACAACTGATAGCACAGAAATACAAAACATCATCCATGAATACTAAGAAAATCTCTATGCACATAAACTAGAAAATGTAGAGGAAACAGACAAATTCCTGGAAACACACAACCTCCCAAGACTCAATCAGGAAGAAACAGAACTCCTGAACAGACCTACAGCAAGCAGCAAGACTGATACAATGATAAGAGATCTTCCAACAATAAAAAGCCCTGGACCAGATGGATTCACAGCCAAATTCTACCAGACCTACAAAGAAGAGCTGGTAACCATACCACAGAAATTAGTCCATATCATTGAGAAGGAGGAAATCATCCCCAACTCATTCCATGAAGCCAATATCACCTTGATACAAAAGCCAGGAAAGGACACAACAACAACAACAAAACTACAGACCAATATCCCTTATTAATATAGATGCGAAAATCCTCAATAAAATACTAGCAAATTGAATTCAACAACACATCACAAAAATACTCCACCATGACCAAGTGGGCTTCACTCCAGGAATGCAAAGATGGTTCAACATACATAAATCAATAAATGTGATTCACCACATAAAGAGAGAGAAAAACAAAGATCATGTGATCATCTCAATAGATGCAAAAAAGCATTTGAAAAAAAATCTAGCACCCTTTCATGATTAAAAACACTCAAAAAACTAGGTACAGAAAGAGTATATCTCAAATTATAAAAGCCATATATGACAAACCCATAGCCAACATCATACTGAATGGGGAAAAGTTGAAAGCATTCACCCTAAGAATTGGAACAAGACAAGGGTGCCCAGTGTCACCATTTCTGTTCAATATAGTGCTGGAAGTCCTAGCTAGAGCAATCAGGCAAGAGAAAGAAGTAAAGGGTATCCAAATCAGGAAAGAGGAGGTCAAACTATTGCTTTTTGCTGATGATATGATCTTGTATCTAGAAAATCCCAAAGACTCCACCAAGAGACTGTTGACGGAAAAGAAGCCGAACTCTGTAAAATAATTTTAAAGGGGTTTATTCTGAGCCAAATTTGAGGACCATGACCTGGAGCCACACCCAAGAAGTCTTGAGCAAGTGGACTCGCTGTGGTTGGATTACAGTTTGGTTTTATACATTTTAGGGAGATAGGGGTTACAGGTAAAGTCATAAATCAATACATGGAAGGCATACATTGGTTTGGCCCAAAAAGGCAGGCCATCTCGAAGCGGGGCAGGGCTTACAGGTTATAGGTGGGTTTAAAGACTCCTTGACTTGTAATTGGTTCTAAAGGCTTGGAATGTTTTAGATAAGAGACAAGTCACCGGACATATTTGTTGTGTAAATTGGGGACCTGCAGGTTTGTCTTGCATAGCCTTAGGCCTGTTAATGAGTTATAAAGGATATCTCCAAGAAGGGAGGGGGGCATGGTGAGGCATCTCTGACCTCCTTCTCGTGGCAGACAATTTAGTTTTAGGATATCCTCCTGGCCAGGAGGGGGTCCATTCAGTCAGCTGGTGGGGGGAAGGCTTTTATTTAATTTTAGTTCACAAGACTCCTGGAATTGATGAATAAATTCAGCAAAGTCCCAGGTTACAAAATCAATGCACACGAATCAGTAGCATTTCTATATGCCAATAAAAGTCAACCTGAGAATCAAATCAAAGATTCAATACCATTCGCAATAGCTACAAGGAAAATAAAATACCTGGGAATATACTTAACCAAGGAGGTGAAAGATCTCTACAAGGAGAACTACAAAACACTGAGGACAGAAATTGCAGGTGACACAGAAAATGGAAAAACATATCATACTCATGGATTGGTAGAATCAACATTGTAAAATTTCCATACTACCCAAAGTGATTTACAGATTCAATGCAATCCCCATCTAAATACTGACATCGTATTTCACAGATGTAGAAAAAATAATTCTATGCTTCATTTGTGTAAGGATGACCTTCCTGAAATAACAGGAAAATATCTAATCTTTAATTTGCTAATAACAGCTAAAGATCAATCCTGAGCTCTCCCTACTCTCTGCAGTCTCTCTCCCAAGCTAGTAGGCTACCTGCTGGGACTCTGTTTTCACAAACATCTGAAAAAAGCCAGCCTAAAGGAAATGTAAATCTTTCTCTTTATATTCAGCAGCTCACAGCCTTTAGAATTTGTTTCCATAGCCTCCAAGTATTCCTAAGAACCCCCCCTACTTCCCCTCCTCCACCGGACAGCAAGGGGACAAAGTCCAGGCCTTTGTTTCCTGCCCAAAACCATATCTCAGGGGCAAAAATCACATCTCCTGTGATAAGCCTGACTACATCTCAGAGATAACCAAGTCTCCAGTAACAGAAAAAACAAGAAAGACAGACAACCTGATGTCTCCCACCTACCTGCTAATTACTCCACAACAATTACTATTTTTCTCTTTGTCCCCATAAAAACAGCAAGCCACTTGGCCCCACTGCTGGTATCCCCTTTTCTTTCTTTGGGATGCCATGCCATCTCCCTGCTCTCCTCCTCTCCCTGCCCCTCCCCCTCCCCTTCCCTCCCCTCCCCTCCTCTCCTCTCTCTCTCTCTCCTTAAAGGATAAAATAAACTTTTAACTTTTATATCTTAGTCTCTGTGTGAGAAATCTTTCTCCACCTGTGCCGTGAGCACCTACTAGCCTTTCCACCCTACCAATTTGGAATCAGAAAAGAGACCAAACAGCCAAAGCAACTTAAGCAAAAAGAACAAATCTGGAGGCATCACATTATCAGACTTGAAACTATACTACAAGGCTATACTAACCAAAATGGCATGGCATTGGCATAAAAATAGAGACATAGACCATTGGAACAGAACAGAGAACCCAGATATAAAACCATCTACCTACAACCAACTTATTTTTGACAAAGCAGACAACAATGTACACTGGGGAAAAGAAGCCCTGTTCAATAAATGGTGCTGGGAAAACTGGATAGCCACGTGCAGAAGAATGAAACAGGACCCCTACCTCTCACCACTTACAAAAATTAATTCAAGATGGAAAAAGACTTAAATGTAAGGCACGAAACCATAAAAATTCTAGAAGAAAATGTAGGAAAAACTCTTCTAGATATTGGCCTAGGCAAAGAATTTATGAAGAAGACTCCAAAGGCAATTATAGCAACAACAAAAATAAATAAATGGGACTTGATTAAATTAAAAGGCTTCTGCACAGCAAAGGAAATAATCAACAGAGCAAATAGACAACCTACAGAATCTGAGAAAATATTCACAAACTATACATCCAGTAAAGGGCTAATATCCAGAATCTATAAAGAACTCAAACAAATTAGCAAGAAAAAAAACAAACAACCCTATTTAAAAATGGGCAAATGACAAGAACAGACACTTTTCAATGTAAGATAGACAAATGGCCAACAAACATATGAAAAAATGTTCAACATCACTAATCAGCAGGGAAATGCAAATTAAAACCACAATGAGATATCACCTTACTTCTGTCAGAATGGCTATTATTAAAAAGTCCAAAAACAATAGTTGCTGGCATAGATGCAGAGACACAGGAATGCTTATACACTGTTGGTGGCACTGCAAATTAGTACAACTTCTATGGAAAACAGTATAGAGATTCCTCAAAGAACTAAAAGTAGACCTACTGTTCAATCCAGCAATCCCACTACTGGGCATCTACCCAAAGGAAAAGAAGTCATTTTATCAAAAAGACACCTGCACTTGAATGTTTATTGCAGCACAATTCACAATTGCAAAGATGTGGAATCAACCCAAGTGCCCATCAATTCATGAGTGTATTAACAAAATGTGGTGTATATATACCATAGAGTACTACTCAGCCATAAAAAGGAATGAATTATGCTGGTGGTAAAGATGATTAAGAAAAAAAACAAGGAATGAATTAATGTCTTTTGCAGCAATTTGGATGGATCTGGATGCCATTCTCCTAAGTGAAGTACCTCAAGAATGGAAAAACAAACACCACATGTACTCCCTAAAAATTTGGAACTAATTGTTGGGCACACATGGGCACAGTAATAGGCAAAAATCTTTGGAAATCAAGAGGGGGTGGGTGTTGAGGGGAGGGGAGGGGTAAAAACCTACATGACAGGTACAATGAACAATATTCACGTGATGGGCACACTCATAGTCCTTACTAAAGCAGTATAAAGCCATCTATGTAACAAAAACATTTGTACCCCCTTCATATTTTTAAATTGAAAAAATTAAAAGAAAATATGGTGTATATATATTAATAATATATATACACAATTGAATACTATTTAGTCATAAAAAAGAAGGAAATCATGTCTTTTGCAGCAACATGGATGGAACTGGAGGCCATTATCAAGTGAAACAACTCAAAAACAGAAAGTCAAATACCACACGTACTCACTTATAAGTAGAAGCTAAATAATGTGTACACATGAACATAGAGTGTGGAATAATAGACAGACACTGGAGGCTCAGAAGAGTGGGAGGGTGAGAGGGTGGGAGGGAGGGGGGATAAGAAATTATTTAATGGGTACAATGTATATTATTTGGGTGGTGGTTACATTAAAAGCCCAGACCTCACCACTACACAATACATCCATGTCACAACAAAAGGAAAATTTAAAAAGAAATAAATCATCCAATCTTTATACAAAATTTGTGAGATCCAATGTCCCTGAATGGCCAAGTCCTTCAACCTGTGGACAGAATGGAAGCACAAGAGATCAAGAATGATCCCATCTTGCATCTGGGATGCAAGTGCCCAGCCTCAACCTGGGACTCTCACTATTTCCAGAAAGAGTGAAGTCCAAATCCTTCTCCTCAAGGAATTGCTCATTCCTGGAAAAGTTCCACTAATTATTCCCTGCTATAGGCAGGATTAACCATCTTTCCAGGAGCCCCACCTGGAGGAAGGACATGGAGTCAGGAATAAATGGGGTGATGGATTTCTTGGAATATGGTAGGGGGATTTGAGGCTTTCTTGGGCTCATTGGTATACCTTCCTTCTTCCTTCAAGATCCTGCTACTGATGTTTCTTAAACAGGTTCTGGAGGTCATCACTTGTGATCTGAACTGGGGAAGGGGGCACACAAAAGCACCCTTTCATACCCAGGCCTCCACATCAGCCATCCTCCTCAGCCCCATCCTCTTTCACTTGTCTCCTTCTCCCTCGTTTCTCTTATCTTTCCCTCTTATATCATTCCAGTGATGTTTTTCATGGAAATAGAAAAGAAAATCCAAAAAGTCATGTGGAACCACAAAAGATCCTGAAGAGCAAAAGCAATCTAGAGCAAAGAGAAAAAAGTTGAATGCATCACACTACCTGACTTAAATATATACCACAAGGTATAACCAGAGGCTGGGAAGGGTGGGGGTTGGGGGTGAAGAGAGGTTGGGTAGAAAAATACAGTTAGATAGAAGGAATAAGTTCTACTGTTTGATAGCATAGTAGGGTAAATGTAGTTAATTTATTGTATATTTCAAAATAGCTAGGAAACAAGATTTGAAAGTCCCCAACACACACAAAAATGATAAATGTTTGAGGTGATGGATATCCTAATTACCTTGATTTGATCATTACACATTTCATACATATATCAAAATATCATGTGTACCCCATAAATATGTAAATTATTATGTATCAATAAAAATGTATACATATACATATATACTAAAAGTCCATAGTAATCAAAACAGCATGGTACTGGCATAAAAACAGACACATAGACCAATGGAACAGAATACACAGCCCAGAAATAAATCCACACATTTACAGTAAATTGATTTTTGATAAAGATGCCATAACACACAATGGGGAAGGGAAAGCCCCTTGAACAAATGGTATTGGGTAAAAGTATAAAACTCACTGGTAAAGCAGATACACAAATGAGAAAGAGAAAGGAATCAATTGTTATCAGTATTAAAAAAAATCCACCAATTCATAAAGAGAAGCAATAAAAGAGAAAGGAACAATGAATATAGAAAAAAAATCAGAAAACAATTAACAAAATGACAGGAGTAAGTCCTCACCTATAAATGAGACTCTTGAATGTAAGTGGTTTAAATCCCCCAGTTAAAAGATATAGACTGGTTGAATGACTAAAAAGACAAGTCAACTCAAGATAGATTAAAGACTTAAACATAAGACCTGAAAATACAAAACTACTAAAAGAAAACATAGCGAAAACTCTTCAGGACATTGGTCTGGGCAAAGATTTTATGGCTAAGACTTCAAAAGCACAGGCAACAATACCAAAAATAGACAAGTGGGGCTATATTAAACTAAAAAGCTTCTGCACAGCAAAAGTAACAATCAGCAGAGTGAAGGGACACCCTCTTGAATGGGAGAAAGTATTTGCAAATTACTCATCTGACAGGGGACTAATATCCAAAGTATTAATATACAAAGAACTCAAACAACTTAACAGTAAAAAAACCCCAAATAATTCCATAATCCCTAAAATTCATATGGAACCACAAAAGACCTTGAATAACCAAAGAAATTCTGAGCATTGGTATAAAAACAGACACACAGACCATTGGAATAGAACAAAGAACACAGAAATAAAGCCATGTATTTACAGCCAACTGATTTTCAACAAAAGTGCCAAGAACATACATTGGTCTTTTCAATAAATAGTTCTGGAAGAATGGATAACTATATACGGAAGTATGAAACTAGATCCCATCTCTCACCATATACAAAAATCAATTCACAATGGATTAAAGACTTAAAAGTAAGACCCAAAACTATAAAACTATTACAAGAAAACATAGGGAAAATGACTCAGGACATTGATCTGGGCAAAGATTTTATGGCTAAGACTGCAAAAGCACAATAAAAATAAAAATATGGAACCATATTAAACTGAAAAGCTCTTACACAGCAAAGGAAATAATAAACAGAGTGAAGGGGCAACCTGTACAATGCAAGAAAATATTTACAAGCTATTGATCTGACAAGGAACTCATATGAGAAACCCCAACAACTCAATAATAAAAAAACAAATAATCCAATTAAAAAGTGGGCAAAGAGACTGAATACACATTTCTCAAAAGAAGACATACAAATGGCCAACATGTATATGAAAAAATGCTCAATATCACTAATCATCAGGGAAATGCAAATCAAAACCACAATGAGATATCATCTCACCCCCGTTAAAATACTGGCGAGGATGTGGAGAAAAGGCAACTCTCATACACTGTTGGTGGAAATGTAAACTAGCACAGTCATTATGGAAAACAGTATGGGGGTTTCTCAAAAAACTACAAATAGAACTACCATATGATCCAGCAATCCCACTACTGGGTATTTATTCAAAGGAAAGGAAATCAGTGTATCAAAGGGATAGCAGCACCCCCATGTTTCACAATAGCTAAGATGTGCAATCAGTCTAAATGTCCATTAGCAGATGAATGGATAAAGAAAATGTTGTATGTAGACACAATGGAATACTATTCAGCCATTAAAAAGAATGAAATCCTGTCATTTGCAACAATATACATGAGAATAAAGGACATTATTAAGTTAAATAAGTAAGGCACAGAAAGATAAATACTGTATGTTCTCACTCATATTTGGAAGACAAAAATAATTTTGACCTCATGAAAGTAGAGAGTAGCATTATAGCTATTAGAGGCTGGGAAGCATAAGGGGAAGGGAAGCTGGAGAGACTTTGGGTAATGGATACAAAATTACAGCTAGATAAGAGGACTGAGCTCTTGTGTTCTGCAGTGCTGTAGGGTGAATACAGTTAACCATAATTTATTGTATATTTTCAAAAAGTAAGAATAGAGGATTTTGAAAGTTCACACTTTCACTGATTTAATCATTATACATTGTATACACGTGTCAAAATATCACTCTGCATCCCACAAATATGTACAATTATTATGTGTCAACTAAAATTAAAAGGTGAAAATATCATAGAGGAATTCAAGGAACAAAAAGACCTTCTAGCCTAAATAATCAGGAAAGTCTTCATGGGAAAGATGGAATTTTTACTAAGGAAGTGACTCTCAAATGTATGGTTGCCAGACCAGCAGCTACAGCATCCTGGGAACTTCTTAGAAATCTAAATTCTCAGACTCCACCTCGGAGCTGCTGCATCAGAAACCCTGAAGTTAGGCCCAGCAATTTGTGTTTATAAACATGCTGAAGTTTGAACACCACTTTACCAAGGAAATGGTGGCTGGAAGGTGTGCTGACTGAATTTAGGGAAAAACAATGACTGGCACATAAGTGCTTAGCCTGAACGCGGGAAACGCACAGAAGGGGTTTGGTTTCCTGTGCCAGCAGGTATAGTTTCTGTTTAAGAGAATTCTTTCTGAATGCAGTTAGAAAGTCTTATTTCATCCAAATGTCTTTTGTAACCATATTGCCATTTTCATCTCTTATTATTCCTATCATGTAAAATATTTGTACTACCTGGATAGGGGACTAAATTTGCATTTTTATAACATTCTTAGAAGCCTCTGGAAAATGTAAAAAAAAAAAAAAAAGCATGTATCAGAATGATTGAACAGTTTTGTGTCTAACTACTGGGTAAAAGTATATACAGAATAAATCTTTAAATAGAGAGTTTCATGTCCTTTCATCAGATCCTAGATAAATATCTTTTAGAGATATAACTTTTAAAACTAAAATTTATTTTTTATACATAAAAAGTAGCTGTGTTTCCCCAGCACTTCTGCTACATATTTTATACAATTCAGGGTTTGGGGCATTTTAAAGCCCCTACCCTATCAACACTGAACCTGTATTTTCATTTCTCCTGCGATTTTTGACTAGCTAAACCCTAGGTGAATTGGAGATGTTGGTTTGGGGCTTTACATCAGCCACTTGTTAGGCAGGCAAGATGGTGCTGACAGGAGGCTTCACTTTCAGCCATTGCTCACTGAACTGCCTAAAGTGGAAATGTTTTTACACTGCATAAGTAATCTTCTGATTCTCTGTTAAAGACAAAAAGTGATATTAAAGACAGTTCGAGGGAAGAAGAGAACCCACGATCAGGCTATGGCCATGGCAATTAAGCTTTAAGCTCAAAATGGATTCCCCTTCCTGGAAAAAGGAATCATTTTCTCCTAATCTGGTTTTTATCTTTACACTATCAATTTAGCATGTGCCACAGAGAAGTCAAGTTGTTGTCAGAGGTGTGTTGCAATCTTTACTTCTCAGGGGAGAGTGTATTTAAGATCCTTTTTTGAGTTCATTATGGAAAAACTTTAGTGATCATATATAATAATGTACTAAGGTAATTGAGAGCTCTACCATGACATCATTTGTTTTTCTCACACTCAAGGAGTGACATATATAGTTGCCATATAGAAAGATACATTTAAAAGTTCCTGAAACCAAAGAACCAGCCAAGGGTTCATCAGATTTTAGGCTTTTTTAAATGTTTTCTTCAGCCAAATTCAAGGATAAGGAAGAGGAAAAGGAATTGGGGCAATCCCTTGTAGTTTCTCGTCTCAACATTTGACCTATATTCCAGGGACCTAGATTTTTATTTCTAATAAAATAAAAATGTTTTCTCCATGAAAAAATGGTGTTTGGAAAACTGGATATTCATATTCAGAAGACTAAAATTAGACCTTTATCTCACACCACGTACAAAATTCAAGTCAATGTAGATTAAATACTTAAACATAAGACCTGAAACTCTCAAAGAAAACATAGAAAACTTATCCTTGACATTGGTCTTGGCAATGAAAATTTTTAATATAAACACAAAAGCACAAGCAACAAAAGCAAAAATAGACAAATGAAATTACATCAAACTAAAAACTCCTGCACAGCCAAGGAAATAATCAACAGAGTGAAGACACAACCTAGTACAGTCATTATGAAAACAAATAACCTGATTAAAAAATGGGCTGAGGACCTGAATAGACATTTCTCAAAAGAAGTCATACAGATGGCCAACAGGTATATGAAAAACAAGTCTAAGCATCACTAATCATCAGGAAAATGTACATAAAACCACAATAAGATACCACCTCACACCTGTTAGAATGGCTGTTATCCAAAAGACAAAAAGATAACGAGCGTTGGTGAGGATGTAAAGAAAAGGGACTCATGTACACTGTTGGTGGGAATGTAAATTAGTATAGCCATTATGGAAAACAGTATGAAAGCTATGAAAAAATTTAAAAATAGAACTAGTCTGTGATCCAGCAACCCCACTGCCGGGTATATATCCAAAGGAAATGAAATTGGTATGTTGAAAAGGTATGTGCACTCTATGTTTATTGCAGTGCTATTCACAACAGCCAAGATAGGGAATCAACCTAAGTGTCTATCAACAACTGAATGGATAAAGAAAATGTGGTACATATACACAATGGAATACTATTCAATCTTTAAAGGAAGGAAGTCCTATTATTTGTGAAAACATGGATGAAACTGGAGGACATTATGCCAAGTGAAATGAGCCAGGGACAGAAAGACAAATACTGCATGATCTCACTTATGTGTGTAATTTAGAGAAGTTGGACTCATAGAAGCAGAGAGTAGGATGGTGATTACAAGAGGCTGAGGTGATGAAGGCTGGGGAGATATTGATGAAAAGACACAAGATTTCAGTTAGAAAGGAGGAATATATTCAAGAGCTCTATTGCACAGCATGATGACTATAGTTAATGTATACTTCAAAATCCTAAGAGAGTAGATTTTAAGTGCTCTTACAACAAAAAAGCATGTGAAATAATTTATGTTAATTAGCCTGATTTAGCCATTACACATGTATATGTTTTTCAAAATATCATGTTGTATACCATAAATATATATTTTTTTACTTGTCAATTAAAAAATAAATTAAAAAAACGAAAATCCTTCCTTCCAGGTGGCCCAGCTAGGAATTAGGAACAAGCCTTCAGGGTGGGTGTCAAGGTCATTGATAGGGACAGGGTCAGGGAAGGGGTGGGACAATTGGGAGGCTTAAGGGTGGGTGTTCACTGGTCGATTTGCTCTGTCCTTCAGTTCCTTATCTCGATGCTTCTGGAACAAGTCCAAGGCATTGTCTCCTGCCAGGTGAGCTGGGGAGACATTAAGAGATTGACCACACTGCCTTATCCAATCTCCCTGGCTTGTTCTAATCTCCTGCTTCTTAATTGTATTGCATCATACTTTTTTCTTTTCTCTGTCTCTCTTCATTAATTCCCTTTTCATTTATTCAATCTTCCCCCACCCCCAGCCCCTGCTTTCTTGACTTCATCTCAGCTCTCATATTTTTCCTGAGACAAATATTCCATGTTTGCCACCCTTTCCTAACCCTTAATTCAAATTTCCCTACCTGTCCCTGTTCTTCATTATCTATGATTTTCTTCTTAACCACCTGCCATGTCCACACCTGTCCTACGTTATCACGTGTTACTATTGTTACTCTCACCTGTCCTGGTCTCCTGTCCACACCTTCACGTGTCCTCCACACGGCATATTCCATGTTAGGTGCTTACACCCTCTGACCTTCCCTACTCCACCCTCGTCTGTTGCCTGCGAGAAGAAATTCTACGTGTGCCACCCTCAACCTGCCATCTCACCTGTCCTAGAGAACACGTAGTTCCCCGTTGCTACCTTTACCTGGCGCCACCTCACCTGGCCTCAGCGTCGTATCATTTATATTTGTTAACCTGACCTGTTCCTGTTCTCACCTGCGCTTATATCCACTTGCCCCTCAAAGGCACATATTTCGTGCCCGTTCTTACCTACCCTTGTCCTCAACGTCTTTCTTACTAATTACCTAAGGTGACAAAATCTATATGTGCTGTCCTCAAACACCCCCCACACCCCCTACCCCCCGTCAATGTGTTCCCTGTCCCGCCCAGTTGTCTTCCATGTTTTTCCAACCAAATATGCCCCCAAGTGTCATGGCTCATTCATTTCCCTCACCTGTCTCCTGCCCAAGGGTCACCCACCGTCTCCTAGTCCATGTGGTCCCCTCACCTGATCCCACCCCCTAACTTGTTATATCTCCTTTCTACTTTTTTGTTTCTCTGTTTTCCTTCATCGCTGCAACTCCCACTCTCTGCCCTCACCTTCTTGGAAGACTGGATGTCTGGAATAAGATCATTTATTCCCTCTCACAGCCTCACTGCCGGCCTCTCTCATTCTAGGCATAACTTCCGGACTTCATCTCTTTCCGTTCCCTTTCATGCATCCTGCGTTCCACAAACGTAACCTGCCCTGTGCTCACCCTTCTCCTGTCCCCTCTGACCTTCCCCCCTTCTCGCCCACCCCCAGCAGTTCCCTAGGCCTTGTGCCCTCGGGCAGGCTCAGGACGCCCCAGCCCGCACCCAGCGGTAGCACTGGAAGGCCACTTCCGCGCAGGCTGCGGGCCCCTGCACCGTGATGCGGTCGCAGAACCACGCGTCGTCCACCAGCGAGTGGCGTTTGCGCACCTTCACGAACTGCAGGGGCCCCAGGTCCTCCGGGACGTCGAGATCAAACTCCTCCTCCTGTGGGGGCCGGACCCAGCCAGACTTAGTAGCGGGGACCGTGGGAGGCCATTATGCCGGGGGATGGGGGTGGGAGTGGGGGATGGGGTTGGGGGCGAGGTGGTCGGAGGTGGAAGGCGGGCTCCTTAGTGGAGCCTCAGTTCACCAGGCCTCCAAGGACAGCGCCACCTCGTTCCCTCCCCCAACACCCTGCCCCGTGGGTCTCAGACGCCCCACGTCAGGGAAGGACAGGGACCTAGTGCGTGGCCGCAGTGACACCGCCTGTGTGGGTCCCACTGACTGAGCTCTCACGGCGCCCATGCTTGGGGGAGCTTCTTGTTTGACTACTGGTCATGAACTTACACTGCCTCTGGGTCATTAAGAAAAGCAGTTGCAGGCTGCCAGAACCAGGGTCAGGGAAGGGGGAAGTGAGTTGAGCCCAGCCCAGACCTCTGGCTCCCGACCCCGTCCTTGACCTCGCTCCCGATGTCTCACCTCCGCGGAAGTCTCAGCCAGCGGGGTCCCGCGGTCCCCTGGCCCCCAGCCTCCTGCCCCTGACTGGCCCCAGGAGCCCTGCCCGGCCTGGGGCCGGATCCCCACTCCAGCCGCTGACCTGGTCTCGGTCTCATCAAGTAGGAGGGGGAGTCTTAGCTCAGAACTTACCTTCTCAGGTGGATAAGAGACTCAGAACACAGATTCCCAGAGTCTTTGCGCTGGTCACTTACAAGTTTTTCTGGAGAGACTCTGAGGTACAGATTGAAAGGCCTTGAAGACTGAGCATGGGGAGAGAAGGAGGGAATGAGGGAGATTAAAAGATGAGTTGGGTTATGAGTCTGGTCATGATTGAACTAGAGAGACTTGGAGGGAAAATTGTTCAAGTTTGACTAACAATGAAACACTGATGGGAAGAAATTCAGCTGACAACAGGAAAAGGGATAATTCGGGCCCAATTTGGACTATCACGACTGAACGTGGGTGGGCCAAGGACTCTCGGGGAACTGTTACAATTAGGGATTTAAGGCAGATGAGTGAAGCTTGGGAAGGAGAAGGATCAGCTTAAGAGATAACAGGGAAAAAACAGAATACCTCCCAGGTGCCTCACCTCTCCTACTCTCTCTCTCTGTAGCCTTCCCTCATATCATCCCCACGAACTTTCTCAGCAAGTGTCCTAATGTCCCCCCCACAACATATTTTTGATTTTCTCCAACCAGTCTTCAAACAGTCCAGCAGCATCTCCCAGGAGGGTCTGCTATAATCACGCTTCTTTACCTGATGTAATCTGCCCAGGCACCTGTGCACACCAGGGCCTTACTCTTGCTTTTGAATCTTTGTAGTGATCCTAGATGGACTGCCCAGTCCTATCTTTCACATCAAGCAATCTTTCTCCCCTCCTTTTACACCAGACTCAAAACACCTTTAGGAATCCTGCTTAGATTACCTTGAGCTGACTTTGATCAGTTCTCTAGTGCATCTGGACCCCCATAGGCCTGCACTGTTGCACAATTCACCTGTGGCCACTCACATTGCCCCCTCTGTGAATGATTTCCACTGCAGCTGTGCTACGTGGGGCATCTGTAAATGGTTAGATAAATGATCAAGCATTGTGATGCCAAGCCTTCTCTTTTGGCTGGAGGTCCTAGTGCAGAGGTCACCATTTCATCTCTCTCTCTTCTCTGTCCACAACAGCCAAATAGCAGCTCATGTTATTCCACTGTTGGCCAATAGGCGGCTCTCCCTTTAAACCATTGGCACTAAACTGAGGTGCCAGATAGATACCTGCAGACCCAGAGTCTCACCTCCGGCCCAGGTTTTCTCTTTAGGGATTGGCTAAAAGCAAAGCAACAATCCCAATTACTTTTTAAAAATGACAGTTAATTTGATCAGGTCCCATTTATTTGTTTTTATTGCTGCTGTGATTGCTTTGGGGGTCTTCTTCATAAATTCTTTGCCTAGGCCAATGTCCATAAGAGTTTTTCTAACGTTTTCTTCAAGAATTCTTATGGTTTCACGTCTTAGGTTTAAATCTGTTATCCATCATGAGTTGATTTTTGTGAGAGGTGAGAGGTGTGGATCTAGTTTCAGTCTTCTACATGTGGCCATCCAGTTTTCCTAGCACCATTTATTGAATAGGGAATCTTTTCCCCAGTGTATGTTTTTGTGTAATTTGTGAAAGATCAGATGACAGTATGAGGATGGTTTTATACTTGGGTTCTCAGCCCTGTTGCATTGGTCTATGTCTCTGTTCTTGTGCCAGTACCATGCTGTTTTGGTTACTATAGCCTTGTAGTATAGTTGAAGTCTGGTAGATTGATGCCTCCAATTTTTTCTTTTTGCTTAAGATTGCCTTGGCTAGATGGGGTCTTCTCTGGTTCCACATGAAGCGTAGAATTATTTTTTCTAGATCAGCAAAAGTGATGTTGGTATTTTGATAGGGACTGCATTAATTCTGTAAATCACTTTAGGTAGCAAAGACATTTTAACAATGTTGATTCTACCTATCTAAGAGCATGGTAGGGTTTTCCATCTGTTTACAGCCTCTGCAATTTCTTTTTGGAGTATTACTCAGCAATAAAAAACAACAGCGAATTAACACATCTGGTATTATCCTGGATGGAGCTAGAGCCCATTCTTTGAAACGAAGTGTCACAAGAATGGAAAAACAAGCACCGCTGGTACTCACCATCAAATTGGTCCTAACTGATCAATACTTATGTCACACATGGAAATAATATTCATCAGGAGGCAGGCAGGTGGGAGGGGGGTGGAGGGGATGGGAAAACCCTCACTGAATGGGTGTGGGGTGCACAGTTTACGGGATGTCCACGATTGTAGCTCTGACATGGGCAGTGCATGGGCAATATATATAACCAAAGTGTTGTACCCCCATAATATTCTGAAATAAAAGGAAAAAAATAAGTAAAAATGATGGTTAACATTGTTAATTATCAGGGTTTCCCAGAGCACTCCCTTTTTTCTGCCCTTGCTGCACAGTTCTTACGGTTTTTTAAAAAGATCTCTACTATATAAGTAGTTTTGTTTCTTTTTTTCCTTCTTAATATGGTTGAGTTTCACTCTCATTTTATGGGAAAAAAGCTTAATTAATGTTTATTTTATTGGTTTGAATTGATTATTTAAACCATCAGTTGAGGTGGCATTCAGCTTCAAGTAAGAGTGGCTCCAAAAGGCAAATGGTCTATTTTTCTCATGTAGCATGTCTGGAGGGAGGGAGGCTACCCCAGGCTGATGTCATGGCTCCTTCTGCTGCCCAGATCTGTTGTCCTTTGCAGCTTTCATCCTCATGATTACAAAATGGCTTTTAAACCTCCAGGCATCACGTACATATTCCAGACAGCTAGAAATAGTAAAGGAGAAAAGGATTTGTTCTTATCTTTTTCAGGGGAGAGTGTAATTGATTTTGCGAAGCAACTATTTTCTGATGACTTTTCTCCATCTTGATAAAAATCTTATTGCTGTATAACATACAGAAAGGCACATAAATCATAAATGCACAGGTCAATGAATTATCACCATTTGCCTTTTGGAGCCACTCTTACTTGAAGCTGAATGCCATCTCAACTGATGGTTTAAATATTCAATTTTTTAAAACTAGAAAAAGAAGTATAATTTAAACATAAAGTAGGAAGAAGCAAGGAACAGAAATTAATAATGTAGGAAATGGAGAAATGGTAAGAATACATATAAAAACATTTTTAAACAAAACCAATAAAATAAGCCTCAGTTAAGCTTTAATGCACATGGGTGAACATACCCATGTAACCAATATTTATTCAAGAAATAGAAAGTTCGGGATGTCAGCGAGATGGTGGACTAGGACTCTCCAGTGCTCATCCCTCCACAGAAACATAAATTTGAATAACTATTCACACACAACAATACCTTCACAAGACCTAAGGAAATCAGGTGAGAGATTATAGCACTTGGATGTGGCACAGAAATAAGAAAAGATGCATTCAAGAGGGTAGGGAAGGATAGTTTTACATTACCAGCACTACCCCTCCCCTAACCCCAGGCAGCACAGTGTGGAGAAATACCCTCTGCTCGGGGAAGGAGAAGAAAGTGAGCACTGGTCTTTGCCTCAGACCCCAACAAGGGGCCCACCCCCATAAAACCCAGCCCTAAGCAGGCCCCCATGGCTCCAGGCTCCAGGCCAGTACCTGTGAACTGAGCCTCTAGGCCTACCCCACTGTCAGGCCAACCCCACCATCCCCAGTCTTCAGCTGGGCTTTGTGGCCCCAGGCTCCAAACTACCCCAGCACCAGGCTGGCCCCTGCAGCCCTAGTTGTCAGGCTAGGACCCACGGACCCAGCCTCTGGGCAAGCCCCTGTGGATACAGGCTCCAGGCCCACTCAGCACCAGATCAGCCCCTGCAGCTCAGGCACCAGGCTGGTACTCTTAGACACAGGCAGACCCAAGGCTCAGGCCCATCCCAGTAGGCCCTAGCACGGGGCCAGCCCCTGTGTTCCCAGGCTCCAGGACAGCTCCTATGGACCCAGAATCCAGGCCAGCACCCACACACCCAGGCTCCAGGCTGGTCCCTGTGGCCCCACACTCCATTGGACCTAGGATCCAGGCCTACCCTATTAGATTCTGGCACCAGGCCAGCCCCTATGCACCAAGGCTCCAGGGAAGCCCTTGTAGACACAAAACTCATACCTACCCTGTGGAATCAGGCTCCAGGACCATCCCAGCACCTGGCTTGCCCCTGCATACCAAGCTCCAGACCCACCTCCATGAACCCAATCAACAGGTCCACCCCAATAGATATAGGCTCCAGGCCCAACCCTGCAGACCCAAGCACCAGGCCCAGCCACCTGCTGACCCAGACATCAGGCCAGCCTGACCAAGGACTCCAGAAGCAAGCCTTCCCACAGACCATGCCAGATGGCCCACCCAGAATCTCTGAATTGGCTGACTGGTGAAGGGCTTTGACAGACAAAGACTAGAATAAGTCCCTACTTCTTCAAATGTGCAGACACCAATACATGGCCACAAGGATCATTAGGGGTCTTTTATGGTTCCATAAGAATTTTAGGGTTTTTTTTCTATTTCTGTGAAAAATGTCTGGAATTTTGATAGGGATTGCTTTGAATCTGTATATCACCTTGGGTAGTATGGACATTTTAACAATATTAATTCTTCCAATCCATGAACATAGGATATCTTTCCATTTATTTGTGTCTTCTTCAATTTCTTTCATCAACATTTTATAATTTTCAGTGTACAGGTCTTTTACCTCCTTAGTTAAATTTATTCCTAAATATTTTATTATTTTTTGTAGCTATTGTAAATGGGATTTTAAAAATTTCTATATCAGATAGTTCATTGTTAGGGTATAGAAATGCTACTGATTTTTTGTATGTTGATTTTGTATCCTGTAACTTCACTGAATTTTTTTATTAGTTCCAACAATTTTTTGGTGGCATCTTTAGGGTTTTCTATATATACTATAATATCATTTACAAACAAAGATAATTTAAATTCTTCCTTCTGGATTTGGATGCCTTGTATTTCTTTCTGTTGCCTAAATGCTCTGGCTAGGGCTTCCAGTACTATGTTGAATGGAAGTGGTAAGAGTGGACATCTTTGTCTTGTTCCTGATCGTGAAAGAATAGCTTTCAACTTTTCACCATTGAGTATGATGTTAACGATGGGTTGTCATTTATGGCCTTTATTGTGCTGAGGTAATTTTAGATCTATAGGCATGATCAAATTAAGGATACTTCATAAATACAGAATATTCTAATACTGTAATTGCTGTATGTAAACTACTCATATCTTTAGTAGGGATAATAAAAGACAAACCTGTCAAAAATAATAACTACAACAATTTGTTCAGAGATAGACAATATAAAAAGATATAAATAGAGACAACAAAATGTCAAAAAGTGGGGGTGGGTGATGAAGATAGAGTGTAAAGTTTTTAAATTTTCTCTCTTTGGTTTTGTTTTCTTTGTGATTAGAATCAAGTTTTCATCAGATTAAAATAATTAGTTATGAGATGTTATTTGCAAGCCTTATGATAACCACAAAGCAAAAACCTATAATAGATACACAAAAAATAAAAAGCAAGAAATTAAAAACATACTACCAGAGAAAATCACTTATGCATGAAGGAAGACAGGAAGAAAGGAAGAGAGGACCAACAAAACAACCAGAAAACAAATAACAAGATGGCAGAAGTAAGTCCTTACCTAACAATAATAACATTGAATATAAATGGATTAAATTCTTCAATCAAAAGATATAGAATGGCTGAATGGATTAAGAAAAAAACAAGACCCCCTGGAAGACAAGATGGCAGACCAAAGACACCACCAGCCAGAGCATCTCAGTAAGAAGGAAAAGTTTTAGATGAAAGAGAAAAAACAAACAGACAAACAAACATAGATCAGATGAGAGTCTGAGGAAAGAGTGCCAGAACCTACAGGAGACTCCACAGAAAGAGGTTGTGGAGCAGAACTAGAAGGAGGAAGGCATCGGTGGAGATGACCCCAGACAGGCTTGGAGACCAGCAAGAAGGATAGGTGGAGCAGTTAGTTTCTCCCTCCCTCATATCTCAGACTGTTGGTGGGCTCCTGAGCTGCCGGAGAGACCTTCTGCCCACACAAGCCCAGCGACTGTTGCTGCCAATGAGCTGGGAGCTTCCTGAGGACAGGGCACAAGGCTCCCAGCCCCAGTGGGGTGCCTCCCACTCCACAGACCCTAGCTGGACAGCAGGCACCATGTTGCTTCTCTACCCATAGTGTGCCTTTGTCTTTGCCTGGGGGCTTCAACTCCTCAGGTTCCATCTTGCTCATCCCCACACAGACATTTCCCAACTCCAGCCCAGACTACAGGAGCCTCAGAGGTCCAGTGGGTCCTGGGTGATCTGCGTGACTCCAGAGCACAGTCATTCTAGGCAGATTTCCTCCTGGAGAGAGGGTCGGAGATGACCATACTCCACCCAGACTCTTTTTCTCCCCTTCTCCTGCCCCACCCATGGCTGCTGAGAGAGACAATTGAGTTGCCACACAGAGGCTTCCACAGGGAGCGAGGCTCAGACCTTTCCTTTTGGGGTCCTGCAGCAGACTAAGGGGTGCTCCATCTGTGAGCTCCTTGCCCACCAGCCCTCCCTGGTGCTGCTTGTCTGGTGGCCCCATCAGAGCAGGACATACCCCAAGGTGGAGGGACACTGAACCAGCTTGGGCAGCCTGTGGGTGACTTGGGCCCAGAATGCTTCTCCCTGGCATGGTCAGGGATTGATCTCTGGGGCCCTGGGGGTAGGCCCACAGGCCAGATCCCATACCCCCAGGTTGTGATAGCATTGCCCAGGGGCACAGAGGGGATATTTGTGAATTAGTCTTGGGAGGCAGATCAGGGGGGAGAGTACAGTGTGCTCGTGGGCACCCCTCCTCCCATGGGGGGGCCATGCTCCCAGCTCAGGCCAGGATCCTGAGCAGGGAACATCCCAACCTGCATCACATTGTAGGGGAACTCAGCTGGCTTGAGGTCCTGCCTGCTGGCAGAGACCCAGGAGAAACTGTGGAATAGGAGAGGGTGGAAAGGAGCAAGGCCTGCTCTAGACTGCCAGATTGTGGATCTCAGACAGCCCCGTCTCCACACACAGACTTCTGGTTGAGTGGGACCACTTCAGCCCCTCCCTGGCAGCTTTACCTAGAGGCAGGGAATGGACCTTTAACCCCTGCAGATCCCTTGCCAGAATTTGTGGTGCTTGAGGGAAGGCTCATCCAACCTAGCCCTGCCCAGCCTCATTCCCTCACCCTCCTGTGCTGTGGTGGAGAATAAGGACTCACCTGGAAGTTCCACGGTCCCACCTAATACCTGGGGCATTCGAGTGCTTCTCCTGAAGTACTAAAGCTGGTCATAGGACCCAAAAACAATATTACAGCTTGCTCCTTCTGGCAAGTGCCACCTACTTACAGGGAGGTAAATTTCCATGGCCTTTATTGCATTTACTGACTCAATCATACAGGGCATGGTTGATTCTCACCCACAAGTACCACCTACTGCCTCAGAGATTAAACTGGGCGTATCATTATCTAAACAAAAGAAAATCCAAAAGTAAGAAGCAACAGCTACTCCAGATGACAAGGAATCAGTGAAAGAACTCTGGAAGTATGAAGAATGAGAGCAAAAGGACACCCTTAAAAGGGAACACCAGCTCTCTAGCAAGGGATACCAACCAAAATCAGAATATTGAAAGGACACATGAAGAATTTTGAACATGGATTGTGTGGAAGCCCAGTGAAATACAAGATAAAACAGAAACCCAACACAAAGAAACCACAAAAACAATGCAGAAAATGAATGAAAAATTCACTAAAGAAATTGAATTATTAAAGAAAAATCAAACAGAACTTCTGGAAATGAAAAATTCATTCAAGGAATTACAAAACACAGTGGAAAGCCTTAAGGGTAGGCTATATCAGGCAGAAGAAAGAAGCTCACAGTTTAAAGACAACACCTCTGAATTAAACAAGTCAGTCAAAGAGACAGAGCAGAGAAATAAGAGGAATGAGCAAAGCCTACAAGAAATATGGGATTATGTAAAGAGGCCTAACATAAGAATCATAGGCATCTCTGAGGGTGAAGAAGAAAATACACAAGGGTTGGAAAACCTATTTGAGGGAATAATTGAGGGAAATTTCCCTGGCCTTGTTAGAAATCTAGATATCCAGGTACAAGAAGCTCAAAGGACTCCTGGGAGATTCATCACAAAAAGGGAAACACCACGACACATAGTCATCAGACTGGCTAAAATAAACATGAAAGAGGTGCTTCTATGACCCATAAGATGAAAGCATCAGGTAACTTACAAAGGAAAACCCATCAGGCTAACTGCAGACTTCTCAACTGAGACCTTACATGCCAGAAAGGATTGGAGTCCCATTCTCAGTCTTCTCAAACACAATAATGCCCAGCCTAGAATTTTGTATCCTACAAAACTAAGTTTCATATATGGGGGAGAAATAAAGACTTTCTCAGATAAGCAAACACTGAGGGAGTTTCTCAAGACAAGACCTGCCCTGCAGGAAGTACTCAGAACTGCATTATACACAGAGCAGCACAATAGACGCCCACCAGTGTAAAATCACCCAAAAGCTAAAGGTTAAAGCCCAGATACCACAATGGCTCAAGAGATAAAACAAAGCAACAAAGTTTTACTTAACAGGATGAACAGAAATCCACCTCACTTATCAATTCTTTCAATATATGTGAATGGCTTGAATTCCCCACTGAAGAAACATAGGCTGGCTGAATGGATTAAAAAAATACAAGCCAAGTATCTGCTGTCTCCAGGAAACACACCTAACCCGTAAGGACTCATTCAGACTCAAGGTGAAGGGATGGAAAACAATATTCCATGCAAACAGAAACCAAAAGAAAGCTGGTGTAGCAGTTCTCATCAGATAACATAGTCTTCAAATCAACAAAAGTAAGGAAAGACAAAGATTGTCATTATATAATGGTAAAGGGAACAACTCAACAAGAAGACATAGCAATTCTAAATACTTACACACCTAACACAGGTGTGCCCAAATTAATACAGCAAATCCTACTTGATCTAAACAAAATGATAAACAGCAGCACCGTAATATCTAGGGACTTCAATACCCCTCTGACAGAATGTGATAGATCCTCCAAGCAGAAAATAAACAAAGAAACAATAAACTTAAACAGAACTCTAGAACAAATGGGCCTAACAGACATTTACAGAACATTCTAGCCCAAAATCTCTGAATATACATTCTCATCAGCTCAGGGACATTCTCTAAGATTGATCACATTCTAGGCCAAAAACATGTCTCAACAAATTTAAAAAAATGGAAATTATGCCATGCATCTTCTTATACCACAGTGGAATAAAATTAGAACTCAACTCCAACAGAAACACTCATCTCTACACAAAGTCATGGAAACTAAACAACCTACTGCTGAATGATAGTCAGGTCAAGGAGGAAATTAAGATGGAAATCAAAAGATTCTTTAAATTAAATGATTAAAGGGATACAAGTTACCAAAATCTGTGAGATACAGCTAAAGAAATGCTGAGAGGAAAATTCATAGTCATAAATGCCTACATCTAAAAGACAGAAAGATCACAAATCAATAATCTAATGAATCATCTCAAGGAACTGGAAAAGGATGAGCAAACCAATTCCAAACCTAGCAGAAGAAAAGAAATAACCAAGATCAGGGCAAAACTAAATGAAATCAATAACAAAAGGACTATACAGAAGATTAATTAAAAAAAAGTTGGTTCTTTAAAAAGATAAACAAAATTGATAGGCCTCTTGCTACATTAACCAGAAGCAGAAAAGAAAGGACTCTAATTAGCTCAACCAGGAATGAAAAAGGAGAAATTACAACTGATACCATGGAAATACAAAATATCACCTCTGAATACTATAAAAATCTCTATGCACATAAACTTGAAAACGTTGAGGAAATGTATAAATTCTTAGAAACACAGTCTCCCTAGGCTCAATCAGGAAGAAATAGAATTCCTGAACAAACCAATATCAAGTATAGAAATTGAAGCAGCAATAAAAAATCTTCCAAAAAAAAAAAAAAGTCCCAGACCAGATGGTTTCACAGCCAAATTTTACCAGACAAAGAAGAACTAGTACCTATCCTGCAGAAATTTTTCCATAACATGGAGAAGAAAGAAATTCTCCCCAACTCATTCTATGAAGGCAATATCACCTTGATACCAAAGCCAGGAAAGGATTAAACCAAAAAAGAACACTATAGACCATATCTCTTATGAATATAGATGCAAAAATTCTCAATAAAATCCCAGCCAACTGAATTCAGCTGCTCATCAAAAAAATAATCCATCAAGACCAAGTGGGCTTCATCCCAAATATGCAGGGATGGTTCAACATATGCAAATCTATAGATGTAATTCACCACATAAATGGAAGTAAAAACAAAGACCATATGATCCTCTTTATAGATGCAGAAAAAGCATTTGACAAAATTCAGCACCCTTTTGTGATAAGAATGATTAACAAAATAGGCATAGATGGGGCTTACCTCAAAATGATAAAAGCCATATATGACAAATCCACAGCCAACATCATACTGAATGGGGAAAAATAGAAAGCATTCCTGATTAGAACTGGAACCAGACAAGTTTGCCCTCTATCACCACTTTTATTCAACACAGTGCTGGAATGCCTAATCAGGGCAATCAGACATGAGAAGGAAATCAAGGGTACCCAAATGGGGGCAGAAGAAGTCAAACTATTGCTCTTTGCTGATGATAGGATCTTATATCTAGAAAACCGCAAAGAATCTGCCAAGAGACTACTGGAACTGATAGATAAATTCAGCAAAGTCTCAGGTTACAAAATCAATGTACACAAATCAGTAGCATTTATATACACCAACAACAGTCAAGCTGAGAACCAAATCAAAGACTCAATACCTTTCACGATAGCAATAAAGAAAATAAAATACCAAGGAATATATTTAACCAAGAAGGGGAAAGACCTCTACAGTGAGAACTTTGAAACACTGAGGAGGCAAATAGCAGAGGATGTAAACAGATGGAAAACCATACCATACTCATGGATCAGCAGAATCAACATTGTCAAAATGTCTATACTACCCAAAGTGATCTACAGATTCAATGCAATCCCTATTAAAATACCAACATCATTTTTTGCAGATCTAGAAAAATTAATTCTATGCTTCACATGGGGCAAGAGAAGACCCCATATAGTCAAAGCAACCTTAAGCAAAAAGAACAAATTGGGAGGCATCAATTTACCACACTTCAAGCTATATTACAAGGCTATAGTAATCAAAACAGCATTGTACTGGCACAAGAACAGAGACATAGATCTATGTATCAGAACAGAGAACCCAGATATAAAACCATCCTCATATTGCCATCTGATCTTTGACAAAGCATACAAAAACATACACTGGGGGAAAGAATCCCTATTCAATAAATGGTGCTGGAAAAATTGGATAGCCACATGTAGAAGACTGAAACAGGATCCGTACCTCTCACTACTCACAAAAATCAACTCACAATTGATAAAGACTTGAACCTAAGGCATGAAATCATAAGAATTCTAGAAGAAAATGTTGGAAAAACTCTTATAGATATAGGCCTAGGCAAAGAATTTATGAAGAAGACCCCAAAAGCAATCACTGCAACAACAAAAATAAATAAATGGGACCTGATCAAATTAAAAAGCTTCTGCACAGCCAAAGAAACTATCATTAGATCAAATAGACAACCTACAGAATGGGAGAAAATATTTGCATGCTATATAACCAATACAGGGCTGATAACTAGAATCTATAAAGAACTCAAGCAAATCAGCAAGAAAGAAATCAAACAACCCCATTAAAAAATGGGCAAATGACATGAACAGGAATTTTTCAAAGGAAGATAGACTAATGGCCAAGAAACATATGAAAAAATGCTCAAAACCTCTAATTATCAGGGAAATGCAAATCAAAACCACAATGAGATATCACTTAACTCCAGTGAGAATGGCTTTTATTACAAAATCCCAAAACAACAAATGTTGGTGTGGATGTGGAGAGATAGGAACACCCATACACTGCTGGTGGGACTGCAAACTAGTACAACCTCTATGGAAAGTAGTATGGAGATACCTCAAAGAACTAAAAGTAGAACTACCATTTTATCCAGCAATTCCATTACTGATATTTATCCAGAGGAAAAAAAGACGCTCTCTAAAAAAGACATCTGCACTTGAATTTTTATAGCAGCACAATTCACAATTGCAAAGGTGTGGAAACAACCCAAGTGCCCATCAATACATGAGTGGATTAATAAAATGTGGTATATGTGTATCATGGAGCACTACTCAGCCATAAAAAATATGGTGAACTAATGCCTCTTGTATTAATCTGGATGGTACTGGAGCCCATTCTTCCAAGTGAAACATCACTAGAATGGAAAAACAAACACTACATGTACTCACCATTAAATTTGTACTAATCTATCAACACTTACGTGCACATATGGCAGTAACATTCATCAGGGATCAGGCAGGTGGGAGGGGAGTGGAGCAGATGTGTAAATTCACACCTAACAGGTGTGGTGTTTGCTGTCTGTGTTATGGGCACAGTTGTAGCTTTGACTCAGGCAGTGCAAAGGCAGTTTATGTGACCAAAGTGTTTGCATCTCCATAATATTCTGAAGTAAAATTTTTTTTAAAAGATCCAACTAAATGCTGTCTATAAGAAACTCACTTCTCCTATAAATACACATATAAACTGAAAATGAAAGGAGAGAAAAAGATACTCCATGAAAATGGAAACCAAATAAGAGCAAGAGTAGCTACACTTCTATCAGATAAATAGATTTTAAGACAAAACCTGTAAAAGAGACAAAGAGGTCATTATATAATGACAAAGGGGTCAATCCAGAAAGAGGATATAATAATTGTAAATATATATGCACCCAATGCTGGAGCACCCAGATATATAAAGCAAATATTATTACAGCTAAGGAGAGAGATAGACCCCAATATAATAATAGTTGGGGACTTCAACACCCCACTTTCAGCACTGGACAGATTATCCAGAGAAAAAATTAACAAAGAAAGTTTGGACTTAATCTATGCTATAGACCAAATGGACTAATAGACATCTACAGAACGTTTCATGCAACAACTCCAGAATACGCATTCTTTTCCTCAGCACATGAAACATTCTCAAGGATAGACCATATGTTAGGCCACAAAACAAGTCCAAAAAAATTTTAAAAAATTGAAATTATGTCAAGTATCTTTTCTAATGAAAATGGAATAAAACTAGAAATCAATAACAAGAGGAAATTTGGAAACTATACAAACACATGGAAATTAAACAATAAGCTCCTAAACAACCACTGGGTCAATGAAGAAATTAAGAAGGAAATGAAAAAATTTCTTGAAAAAAATGAAAATGGAAACACAACATATGAAAACCGATGGGATACAGAAAAAAGTACTAAGGGGGAAGTTTATAGCAATAAAGTCCTACATCAAAAAAGTAGAAAAACTTCAAACAAACAAACTAAAAATGCATCTTAAAGAGCTAGAAAAGCAAGAGCAAACAAAACCCAAAATGAATAGCAGAAAGAAATAATAAAGATCCGAGCAGAAATAAATGAAATTGAGACTAAAAAAATACAAAAGTCAACAAAACACAAGGTTGGCTTTTTAAAAAAGATAAACACAACTGACAAACTGTTCACCACATTTAAAAAATAGAGAGAAGACTCAAATAAATAAAATCAGAGATGAAAAAGGAGACGTTACAACTGATACCACAGAAATTCAAAGGATCATTAGAAACTATTATGGGCAACTATATGCTAATAAATTGGAAAACCTAGAAGAAATGGATAAATTCCTAGACACATACAACCTAGCAAGATTCAACCATGAAGAAATACACAACCTGAATAGACCATTAATAAGGAATGAGATAGAGGCAGTAACAAAAATTTCCCATCAAAGAAAAACCCAGGACCTAATGGCTTCACTGCTGAATTCTACCAAGCTTTAAAAAAACTAATACCAATCCTACCTAAACTATTCCAAAAAATCAAGGAGGAGGTAATACTCTCAAACTCATTCTATGAGGCCAGTATCACTCTGATACCAAAACCAATGACACAACAAAAAGAGAAAACTATAGGCCAATATCCCCGATAAAGGTAGATGCAAAAATCCTCAACAAAATACTAGCAAACTGAATCCAACAACACATTAAAGAGATTATTCATCATGATTAAGTGAGATTTATCCCAAAGATGCAAGGATGGTTCATCATATGCAAATCAATAAACGTGATACATCACATCAACAAAATGAGAGACAAAAAACATGTGATTATTTCAATAGATGCCAAAAAAGCATTTGATAAAATTCAACATCTCTTCATGATAAAAGCTCTCAACAAACTGGGTACAGAAGGAACATACCACAACACAATAAAGGCCACATACAACAAACCCACAGCTAGTATCATACTGAATGGGGAAAAACTGAAAGCCTTTCCTCTAAGATCTGGAAGAAGATAAGGAAGCCCATTTTAACCACTTTTTTTTTTATTCCAAAATATTAAGGGGCTACAAATGTTTTTGGTTACATGGATAGCTTTTGTAATACTTGAGTCACAGCTATAGGTATGTCCATCACCCAAATAGTGTTCATTGTACCCATTAGATAGCTTTTTGCCCTTCCCCTCCTCTCTCTCCCTCCTGCATGATTTCCACTGAGTTTTACTTCCCTCTGTGAACATGTGTGCTCATTGGCTAGTTCCAATTTAATAATGAGTACATGTGGTGTTTGTTTTTCCATTCTTGAGATACTTCACTTAGGGGAGTGGTCTCTAGCTCCATCCAAATTGTTGCAAAAAGGCATCCTTTTTTATGGCTGAGTAGTACTCCATGTTATAAATATACCACATTTGATTAATCCACTCATGAATTGATGGGCACTTGGGTAGATTCCACATCTTTGCAATTGTGAATTGTGCTGCAATGAACATTCAAGTGCAGGTGTCCTTTGATAGAAAGACTTTTGTGCTGCAATAAACATTCAAGTGCAGGTGTCTTTTTGATAAAATGACTTCTTTTCCTTTGGGTAGATACCCAGTAGTGGGATTGCTGGATTGAATGGTAGGTCTACTTTTAGTTCTTTGAGAAAACTCCATACTGTTTTCCACAGAACTTGTACTAATTTGCAGTCCCACCAACAGTGTATAAGCATTGCTCTCTCTCTGCATCCATGCCAGTATCTATTGTTTCTGGACTTTTTAATGAAAGCCATTCTAACAGGGGTAAAGTGATATCTCATTGTGGTTTTAATTTGCATTTCCCTGATGATTAGTGATGTTCAGCATTTTTTCATATGTTTATTGGCCATTTATCTATCTTCTTTTGAAAAGCTTCTGTTCATGTCTTTTGCTCACTTTTTAATGTGGTTGTTTGGTTTTTCTTCCTGATTTGCTTGAGTTCTTTGTAGATTCTGGATATTAGCCCTTTATCAGATGTAAGCTTGCAAACATTTTCCCCTATTTTGTGGGTTGTCTATTTGTTCTGTTGATAGTTTCCTTAGCTGTGCAGAAGCATTTTAGTTTAATCAAATCCCATTTATTTATTTTTGTTGTTACTGTGATTGCCATTGGGGTCTTATTCATAAATTCTTTTGGGGGTGAATTTTTGCTCTGGTTTTTCATGATTTCTGTGTTCTTTCGCTGATTCTTTATCATCTGACCTCTTGGTCGAGAGCTGGAGGTGCTAGGGCTAGTTTATGGCCCTGTCTCCAAGACCACAAAAATCATTCCCTGACAGAGCTGGGGAGAGGAGTGCTGGTCCTGGATTGCCTTAGGTGTATTTTAGCAAGTTTGATGGGCCTCTTGGGTTGCCTCTGACCTGCTGTCTTCACCTCTTCCCAGTGGAGTGTAGTGAATTTGTTCCCCCAGCTTAAGCTCCAAGCTGGTGAATGGTACTTGAGGGTACAAATCTACTGCTCCCTAATAGCTTGAGATGGAAGGCAATATTTTTAGCTATGGGCTTGTTCCCACTGTCATTGATTATAGTTTGCATGGAGGAACCAGTTACCTAGGTAATCTGTTGTGCCATGACAGGTTCTGGTCCTCCAGGTGGGGTATACAAAAGCCCTAAGCTTTGGTAGGGGCCTTGTAGCTTCCAGGAATTACTTTGACCCTGCTCCCCCTAAGGTGTGGGGAGGTGCAAGATAGCTTGCAGCTGCAGTGTGAGAGCTTAGGTGAGTGAACTTCTATGCAGCTCAGAGGTTGCTTATCCGGCCACAGGGAGGGGGGCATTGTTATGGAGTTCAGAGCTCTCGCTCTCTGGGCTTGGAGGGCTGATTCTGATGGGAGGGACCAACTGGTGAAATTGCTGAGGTCTCTAGCCAGGTTTTTTCTGCCCTGTCCACAAGCTTGGGCACTTTCCCCTCCAATCAGACCATTTGTGTTTCCTCTACACCCAAGATAGGCTCTCGAGCTTCCCCACAGTTTGTGTGTCTGGCCCGCTGATGTGCATCTCCACGTGTCACTGGCTGATAGGGGGATCTCCACAATGCAAGAGATGGATGAAAATTTCTCTAAAGAAATTGAATTATTACAGAAAAAACAAACAGAAATACTGGAAATGAAAGAGGCATTCAAGGATCTACAAAACACAGTGGAAAGCCTTAAGAATAGGCTGGATCATGCAGAGGAAAGACTCTCAGAGCTGGAAGATAACTCCTATGTGCTAAACAAATCATTCAAAGAGAAAGAACAGGAGCAAAAGACATGAACAAAGCATACAAGAAATGGGATTATGTAAAAAGGCCAAACATAAGAATCATAGGCATCCCTGAGGCTGAGGAAGGAAACACACAAGGGCTGGAAAATCTATTCGAAGGAATAATAGAGAAAAATTTCCATGGCCTAGCCAGAAATCTTGATATCCAGGTACAAGAAGCACACAGGACTCCTGGAAAACTCAACGTGAAAAGGCAATCACCACTCCTCCTAGTTATTAGGCTGGCCAAAGTAAACATGAAATAGGCATTCCTTTGAGCAGTAAGGCCAAAACAGCAGGTAACCTACAAAGAAAAACCTATAAGACTAACTGCAGATTTCTCAACTGAAAACTTACAAGCCAGCAGGGACTGGGGACCCATCCTCAGTCAGACTTCATAAATTCTTTGCGTAGGCCAATATCTACCAGAGTTTTGCCTATATTTTCCTCTAGAATTCTTATGGTTTCATGCCTTACACTTAAGTCTTTTATACATCTTGAATTAATTTTTGTGAGTGGCGAGAGATAAGGGTTCTGTTTCATTCTTCTGCATGTCGTTATCCAATTTTCCTAGCAGCATTTATTGAACAGGGCTTCTTTTCCCCAGTGTACTTTGTTGTCTGCTTTGTCAGAGATCAGTTGGCTGTAGGTAGGTGGTTTTCTATCTGGATTCTCTATTTTGTTTTATTAGTCTATGTCCCTATTTTTGTATCAATTACAATGCTGTTTTGGTTAATATAGCCTCATAGTATAGTTTGAAATCTGGTAATGTGATGCTTCCAGATTTGTTCATTGTGCTTAAGATTGCTTTGGCTATTCAGGCTCTTTTCTAGTTCCAAACAAAGCATAAAATTATTTTTTCTAGATCTGTGAAGTATAACATTGGTATTTTGATGGGGATTGCATTGAATCTGTAAATCACTTTGGGTAGTGTAGGGAAATTTTAACAATGTTGATTCTTCTAATCCATGAGCATGGTATGTTTTTCCATTTGTTTATGTCCTCTGAGATTTCTTTCCTCAGTGTTTGGTAGTTCTCCTTGTGGAGATCTTTCACCTCCTTGGTTAAGTATATTCCTAGGTATTTTATTTTCTTTGTAGCTATTGTGAATGGTATTGAGTCTTTGATTTGACTCTCAGGTTGACTATTATTGGTATATAGAAATGCTACTGATTTGTGTACATTGATTTTGTAATCTGAGACTTTGCTGAATTTATTTATCAATTCCAAGAGTCTCTTGGTGGACTCTTTTGGATTTTCTAGGTATAAGATCATGTCATCAGTGAAGAGCGATAATTAGACCTCCTCTTTCCTGATTCAGATATCCTTTATTTCTTTCTCTTGCCTGACTGCTCTGGCTAGGACTTCCAGCAGTATGTTGAATAGTAGTGGTGACAGTGGGCACTCTTTTGTTGTTCCAGTTCTTAGGGGTAATGTTTTCAACTTTTCCCCATTAAACATGATGTTGACTGTGGGTTTAATCATATATGGCTTTTATAATTTTGAGATGTGTTCTTTCTATGCCTAGCCTGTTCAGATTTTTTAGCACAAAAGGATGCTGGATTTTGTCAAATGCATTTTCTGCATCTATTGAGATGGTCATATGATCTTTGTTTTTGCTTCTGTTTATGTGGTGAATCACATTTATTGGTTTTCATATGTTGAAAACCCTGGGATGAAGCCCACTTGGTCCTGGTGGATTATGTGTTTAATGTGCTGTTGAATTTGGTTTGCTAGTATTTTATTGAGGATTTCTGCATCTATATTCATAAGGGATATTGGATTACAGTTGTTTTTGTTTTTGTTTTTTTTGTGTGTCCTTTCCTTGCTTTGGTATCAAGGTGATACCAAAGTACTATGATACTAGTTTCATAGAATGAGTTGGGGAGAATTTCCTCCTTCTCAATAATATGGAATAATTTCTGTAGTATGGGTACCAGCTTTTCTTTGTAGGTCTGGTAGAATCAGGCTGTGAATCCATCAGGTCCAGGGCTTTTTTTTGTTGGGAGGTTTTGGTTTTTTTTTTTTTTACTGCTTCAATCTCAGTGCTCATTATTGGTCTGTTCAGGAGTTCTATTTCCTCCTGATTGAGTCTTGGTAGGTTGTGTGTTCCCAGGAATTTGTCCATTTACTCTACATTTTCCAGTTTATTGCATAGAGATTGTCATAGTATTTATGGATGATGTTTTGTATTTCTGTGGTATCAGTTGTAATGTCTAATTTTTCATTTTTGATTGAGCTTATTTGGGTCCTTTCTCTTCTGTTCTTGGTTAATCTAGCAAGAGGTCTGTGGACTTTATTTAAAGAAGAAACTTTTAGTTTCCTTGATCCTTTGTATTATCTTTTTGTTTTCCATTTCATTTAGTTCTGCTCTGACCTTCATTATTTCTTTTCCTCTGTTGGCTTTGGGTTTGTTTTTTTCTTCCATTCTAGTTCCTTGAGGTGTGACATTAGATTGTTAATTTGTGATCATTCTGTCTTTTTGATGTGGGCAATAATGAATTTTTCCCTGAGGAATGATCTTACTGTGTCCCTAGAGGAGGCAGGGGCAAAGTCATGGCATGGTGGCAGCTGCTTAGCCTAGTAGGTGCTAAGCAGACCCAAGCTGTGGCTTGACAGATGGTGTGGCTGGGCAGGGGATGCCACCACTGCTGCAGCCCAGCTGGGAGAGATGAGCGAGGAGGCTGGTGAGAGTGTCACTCTCTCCATACCTCAATTTACCCCTTCAGACTTTTGCACCATCCCTTCAGGGTGGCATCTGCAGGAAGGGAGGAGAAGCTGTGGCCGAGAGTGAGGAGAGCCAGCTACCTCTGCCACCACCAGGCAGCTTCTGGGACACAGAGAAGGCCACTGCCCCTGGCACTGGGTGTCCCACTGCTACTTCTGGGAGCACTGCCTCCAGGTACCAGGGAAACTCTGGTGGTGGGGGCAGTCCACGGACCACAGTGACATATGTAATCAACAAAGCAGGCCAGGGGAAGCTGGTGGTGACCAAGAGTGAGGCCCTGCAGAGCCTGTCGACCCTGGAGACCCTGCGTTTTTACAAACTGGACTTGGCAGAAACCACAGTGCTGGACCGTTTTTATAGTGCAGGTGTGTGTGTAACCCCTTCCCCATCTTGCCTGCCTGGGACAACATTTTCCCTGGCCATCCTAGGGGGAAATTTTAATTTTCTGGGTGGAAGTACTTACTTCTTGCCCCACTTGGGGGGCAATGAGAGGCGTTGTGTGACTGCTCCTGGTGCTCGCTGCTCCTGGGACAGAGTGTATACTTGTACAAGAGCCTGTGTGTATTTGTGCAAGAGCCCCACTGCCCAACCACTGCCCCACGCTGGAGCCCTGGGGGCCATGTGGTTGACTTGAAGACCTATTATCCAGCAGTGTGAGATATTTGCCCCAGTCAGCCCTTCTCCATTCAGTGTCTTGGTTTTGCTTCTCTTAGGTTTGGCCCCTGTTTTCCTTCTGTATATACCTGTGGTCATTTTAGATGGTGTTCTCCTTTTCTTTGTGTAGTTTTGGGAGCACAGAAAGGGTGACTTATGTCATGCAGCCATCTGCACTCAGTGTATCTATATGAATTTGCATGTCATGTCATGATCGTCCCAACTCCTTTTACCTTTAAGAAGTTTTAGTGGCTTGAATTTCACACCTTACCAATTTGAACTTTCAAGTATTAATAACCACTCAGCAGGCACACACATACAGATTACGGTGGTTATACTTTTTTTTCACCTTAAGACTTCCTTCTAAACAAAAAACCAAATTGAGTAAAATATGTCATCTTTCTTTTACTTTTCAAAGTTAAAGTTTCTTTCAAAGAGATAATTTTAGAGGATGCAATATTAGACAATATAAGCCTTTTAAACATTTAAAAGTGTTTAATAAGTAGATGTTATTTCATCACAAGCACTTGGGTCATTTAAATTATACTCAAAGTATTTCAAATCAATAACACTGAATAAAACAAGAGAAATTATATAAAATCAATAATCTGTGGGTTTTGGTCTCTAAAGTTGTGACCCTATTTTCTATTTGTCATTGTAAACTTGTAGTGGCATTGCTTTTTGTGTCCACAGAATCCATGCAGTTTTCTGTGGAATTGACTGTATTTTCAGCTTCAGAGTCCATTTAAGAGAGGCTTAAGCTGATTTTCAATTCCGTCATCATGGCAATTTAATCATGAATAAGCATGTTGCCTAAATAGGTCCAATCAGAGTAATGACTAGCAGTTTGCGCAATGGTTGAGGGAGAAAATGCTCTTTCTTCCTTTGCCAATCTGTTGTGTGGATGAGGGGCTTGGGAGTGCTGCTGCCTTCTCCTCCTGAGGGAATCCTTGGGAGGTGGTGGAGAGAGACTTAGAGAAGGGGCTGGAGCCCTGAGCAAATAGCGACTGGAATTTGACTAAGTCCAGGACTGCAGACTTGCACAAGCTTATAAGTTCTCCTTATTTTTTAACAAATTTTTAATGTTATGAATTTGATAGGTGTTAGAAAGATGAACTGAGATATCAACAAATATTTAGAGTACTATTCTTAATGGGAAAATTGATTATTATTTTAGAAACCATTAATTTCAAAATTTTGAGTGTCTAGCGATTTCTAAGTTGAATATGTAAACCTGGAAATAGTAAGTAATGGGTAAAAGGAAGTATCCCCATTCCTATCTGGCCCAAAATGTTTAATTGGCCATAAGCCTTTTTGGCTGTAAACATCTCCTCTCAGACAAAGGGGTCCCACCAAGGGCCTATATAAACCCAGGGCTGGGAGCCATACCACCTGGACAGGATGAGACAAGATAAAAGTTTGGCCATCAGTGTTGCCTCTGGCATATCTTTGCCCAAAGGGGAGACTGTGAACTAACAATAAAATTCAAATCTCCCTCCACCCCACTGACTAAATGCACCCCATAAAAGGGTATAAAGCATGACTACACAAGTGCATGTTTCTCTTTCATAAATATTCATGACTCCTCCTACAGATCATTAAAAATGTATATTTGGCTGTCCCATACAGTATTAATTCCTGTTCCCATTGTTCCAGCCTCAAATCTCGAGTTCCTGGCTTGTGGCTGGGGCCCTACTTTCCAGCCTGCCAGAATGGACACCCACAGGCTGCAACTCTTTATGAAAAATAAGCTCTCCTTTCCAAATTATGAACCTCTTTATATATTTTTGTTTAACAAGAAAATGCAGATCTACTTCTAGAACACGGGTGTGTTGATCAGCTCCATCTCAGCTCACTGAGCCATGCTCCTCACTAGAGAGAAGAGCCTCCTGGTGACTTCCTGGCCTCAAGTGGGCCCTGTGGGCTCATGAAGCATTAGGTCCATGCTGGAGACTGATGAGGTGACAGTCTGTGAAGCTGTGAAAATTGATCAGTTTACTTCTGCTAAATCAGCACTTGAAAGTTTAACTATGTACTGAAATTTTAAAGAAAATTTTTACTTTGTTTTGTAAGCAAATGCATAGTATAAGTAAGTTTGTGATGATCATTTAATCACCCTAATTTTTTAAACGTGGTTTTCTTTGGTCCTAAGATCTATAAAAGTATACATTTAAGTACAGAACTTGGCCTCTAATCTTTTTAAATTTATATTCTATATAAGACAAACTCTATAGGAAAATTAGGGGGCAAATTACTAAATTTGGAGTGATCAAAAACTTCAACTGCATTACCCAAAATTAGAAAAATTGACTATTATAATGTGTCAATAATTAAGGCTAATCCCAGTGTATGCTAGTTTAATGTTAACACTGATCAGAGAAATTTGATAAAGAATAAATTGAGAGAACTGGCTTATTTTGTGAATTTAGAAAACATTTCACAAATGCTCTTGTGGTAGGCAGACTTGAAGAGGACCCCCAGTGATTCTCTACCTCCGTGTATTTCCACTCTTGTAAGATCCCATCCCATCAAGTGTGGGCTACACTTATCGACTGGCTTCTAACAAACAGAATCTAGCAGAAGTGATGAGATATCACTGCCAAAGCTTACACAATGGCTGTGGCTTACATCTTGCTCTCCCTCTCTCACTCTTTCTTGCTCACTTGCTCTGAAAGAAACCAGATGCCAGGCCATGAGCTGCACTATGGAAAAGTCCATATGGTCAGGAACTGATACCTCTTGCCAACAGCCAGCAAGAACCTGAGGCTATCAGAACCCATGTGATTGAGCTGGGAAGTGGGTCCTTCCACTGCTGATACTTGAGACAACTAAGCCTCATTTGGACTTCTGACCCACAGAATCTGTGAGATAATAAATGCTTGTGTTTAATCTGCAATAGATAACCACTGTAGCTATCTTTGTAAGTGCTAACTTAATAAGGAAATTGAATTATTTTTGGTTGTTCCTCCAAGAACTAACATTCATGGTATTTCAGATCTTAATGGTTTTCAATTTGAAAAATGTTTTTCAGGACAAGACTGAGATGTATGGTTGCACTGGCAGGCTATACACTTGAATCCCCTATTAAGTAGATATTTAAGTGTTTGCTGGCACTTACTTAAAGGAGACACTGAGCTCTATGTGGGGGTAAGTTTGGAATGGAGTGACAACTGGCAGCCCCCACTTGCTATCCCCTAAAATAAAGCCACACCCAGCAGGTAAGCCTCCCTGTTGCCTTAGAAGGTAGATTTGTGCTAACTGGAGCAGGCTTTCGTGGGGAGCAGGGTCTTACCATCATGCCATCCACCTCCCAAACAGCAAAAGGCTTATGAAAGGATTACATTCAAATACACAAAATACTCCCTCTGAAGGAGTTTTGGCAAATGCAAATTTTCCATTTCCTTAAATCCTAAATGCCCTTTCATTGTCTTCTTAGACACAGGTACACTGTGTGAGTCCACCTCATAATCAGACCTTATGTTTCTATCTAAGGCAAAGGATATATAAGATCATTGGTGATTCTATCCTTTTCACCCTGTTCCTAAGTAACTGAATCTATTGTAATCCCAGGGAAGGGCAAGGGAAGCAAGAAAGTCATTTTAGGAAGAAGTGTGATGTGACCCAGGCACTCCAGCACACAGGAAGAGGAAATGACACCTCACCCCTCTCAGCATAATGGGTAGGTGGCCCTGAGCTTGTGCTCCTTGTTCTCAGGCTTTCAGACTCAGGCCTTCAGACTTGGACCAAATTGTACTACCAGCTTTCCTGGTTCTCTAGTTTGCAGACGGCAGATCATGGGACTTCCCAGCCTCCATAATCAGGTGAGCCAATTCTTAGAATAAACCTCCACATTGGAGACAAAACCAAAATTTTGGGAAACAAAACCAAAATATTGGTTGTGTTTTTCTGAAGAACCCTAACACATTAATAATTTGCATTATTGATCAGTTATTTGAGTATACTGATAAAATCAATTTTACTGTGTATTTTAGAAACCTGGGTGCAAAACTCCTGTACTAGAAAATAGTAGAAAATGCTACATCTTTTCAAGAATGGCACATGGTTATCAGTGCATCCGCAGGGTACACTCAGGGACTGGTGAAAGGTGTTATTCACTGAGAGGCCTGATTTGGAAGGAAGAATTCAGCCTTAGGTATGAACAATGAGCTCATTCATCTAACAGAGAAAACAGTAAATTGGGCCTTTAAAATATGTTCTTTTCACATCATCTAAGAAAGATTTTCCAAAAGAAGGGATTAAGGGAGTTTGGATTAGAGGTTTCCAACTCATGTCTTTTCATTTTGTTGTTTATAGTGGGTTCAATCCCTTTTTCTTTTCTTTCTTTCTTGGTTTTTTTTTGGGACAGGGTCTCACTCTGTCACCCAGGCTGGAGTGCAGTGGTACAATCATAGCTCACTGTAACTTCCAACACCCGGGCTCAAGGGATCCACCTGCCTCAGCCTCCCTAGTAGCTGGGACTACAGGCGTGTGCCACCACGCCCAGCTACAATCCCATTTCTAATATCCATCATTCTCTATGATCAGGGGCATTCAATACCAATATTTCTTTGGCTTATTGAGAGGAGCGTTACTCTCTGGGAGATTTCCTGGCCCCCTGGTTATAGAGGGTTTGAGGTGAGGTGAATGAGGATGAGGGTTGGCACATTTCTGCCCTGAGTCCAGAGGGCCTGGAGGGTGGTGCCTCTATGTGGGGGTGGGGTGGAGATTATGGGTGTGGGACAGGAGTGCTGGTGATTCTAGACATGGAGAATACCATATGAGGGGTTTCTGCACACTAGTCAGCATTGTACAGATTGCTGCTTCCTCCAGTGTGAGTCCTCCAAAATGTTCTTCACATTTCTAAAAACATTTGAGGGGATTTCAAAAATCTATACATCAAGAGCAACATATTCTGTCAAACAAAAATGTGAACTGAAAAAGTAAATAAATAAAAAAAGGTCTGCCCATCTCAGTATCTTTCAATCTCTATCAATCTTAATCTCTTTCAATTCAATCATGAAGGGGTGTCCATGGGCCCTGGGTAGAGGCATTTTACTTTCCTCTGCAACCCAAGACATCTTCAATTCATCTCTGTCTTCTCCCCCATGTTTCAACCCTCCCTGGCTTATGGTCAGAGACAGCCCCTCCTCCTGGTTTTCTAGGATAAAGACATCTGGCTCTTTATTCAACTCTTACTAATCTCTTGGCTGTGTTTATGCATAATGTGCCATTGCCCATCCACCCCAGAAACCCAGGCCACGGGGAAAGATGTCAGTAGGAGCTTGGTGAGGGCCAGGCCTGAGGACGCACCACTGGGTTAAAGAAAGCTTTGGGAAACTTCAGAGAAGAACCTCTGTAAGAATTAATCAAGGGCTTCCTTACTGTCTCCTCCTCAGCTTTTATTTCAAGACTCCATCTGCCTCCTCCCTCAAGATCCTTGTTCAACCCTGTTTCTAGACAGGAGGGAATTCAGAGTTCTACCGCAAACTAACCTTGCTACTGATCTTAATCTCATCATCTACTGCTTTTGAAGTATCTGGATTCAGTTTTACTCCCAATAACCAATCTCTTGCCTTTTTCCACATTTCCAGTAGTTAGGATAGTTTTTCACCTTTGTAATCCCCTTGAAATGTTGATGTCCAGGCCAGGCATGGAGGGAGGGAGGAAGGAAGGAGTGATGGACGGGGGGAAAATTCCCAGTAAGAGCCTACTCTCTTTAGCTAAAGAACCAGAAAAGAGAGAGCCTAAAAAGATGGGAAAAGTTTAGCTAACAACTGATCTACTCTAGGCAAATAACACAGGGGAAAACAAAACAAAACAAAACAACACAACAACTACCTCCCAACCCTGCAACCTCATTTTCAACCCCATCAGCAAAGGCCAAGTGGGGAGCCTAGACATCCACTCTCACATACTCTAATGAGGCAACCCAACAACCCCATCCCCATCCCCTGGGTGTCACAGAAGGCTGGGTAAGGAGCCTGGACTGTTCTCCCTGTAAGATCAGAAACAGGGCAAGGATACCCACTCTCAACATCCTTTTTCAACATAGCACTGGAAGTTCTAGCCAGTGCAGTAAGGCATGAAAGGGAAATAAATGGCATACATATGTGAAAGGAAGAAAACTGTTCTTATTTGCACATGTATGTCATAATTTTCCATATTAAAAATCTAAAAGATTCTACAAAAAAAACCCACCTTGAATTAGTACATGAGTTTAGCATTGTTACAGGATACAACACCAACATACAAAAATCAATTATATTTTTATACACTAGTAGCAAACATGTGAAAACTGAAAAAAGATATATATCTTTTACAATCACATTTACAACAAAATTAAATCCTTAGGTATAATCTATCAAAATATGTACAAGACTTGTAATTAACTACAAAATGCTAATATGAAAAATCAAAGCAGATTTAAATAAGTAGAGAGATATACTGTATTCACATATTAGATCACTCAACACAGTCAAGTTTTTGATTCTCCCAAAATTGATATGCAGGTTTAACACAATTCCAATCAAAATTCCAACAAGTTATTTTGTAGATACAGACAATATTATTTTAACATTTATGTGAAAACTAAAGGAACTAAAATTGTTAAAACAATTTTGGAAAAAGAAGTGGAAGGAATCACTCTACCTGCTTTCAAGACATATTTTATAGCTACAGTAATTGAGACTATGTAGTATTGGTGGAAGAAGAGGCACATGGATCCACAGAACAGAGTAAGAATCCAGAAATAGCCCAGAATCCATGAGTATTGCCAAGATCCTGACAAGAGGATGGGAATGCAAGCTAGAGTCTGGGAAAAATATTTATAAACCTCCTATATGAAGGAATATATATATATATATATATATATATATTTTATAAAGAACTCTCAAAACTGAACAGTAGAAAAAAAATCAGAAATTGGGCAAATGACATGAAGAGACAGTGTTTGATTCCATCAATACAACAGTCCTTACATTCAAGACTAAAGTAGCTGAGCACGGTGGCTCACACCTATAATCCTAGCACTTTGGGAGGCTGAGGCAGGAGGATCACTTGAAGCTAGGAGTTTGAGCAAGAGCAAGACCCTGTCTCTACAAAAAATAGAAAAATTAGCCGGGTATGGTGGTACACACCTGTAGTCCCAGCTACTCAGGAGGCTGAGGCAGGAGGATTGCTTGAGCCCAGGAGCTTGAGGTTGCAATGAGCTATGATTATACCCCACTGCACCCTAGCCTAGGCCACAGAGTGGGACTCTTTCTCAAAATATAAAAAAGACTGAAGTAAAGAGATGGAGAAAAGCTTGGTGTTTGCCTGGGGTTAGAGATGGTGGGGCCCAGGGGTGGGTGTAACTAAATGAGAGAGATCTTTGTGATGGTAAAGCATGTATCTTGATATAGCGGTGGTTACAGGAATACATGCAATAACATGACATAGAACTATACAAACATATTTTACCAATATATACTAGTTTTGTGATTGTATTATTGTAACAGAGGTAAAGGTTTGAAAAAGGGCAACAAAATGTTTTACAAGTTGTCTCTTCAAAACCCCCCACCCTTTTTAGGAACTAAAACTTGCATTCCAATACCAGGCCAGTGATCAAAGGGGCAGAAAATTGTTCTTTGCTGTTTGTTCATTATCTTAAACAGGATTGCCTGGACAAAGACAAGGACCACAAGGTCATAGTCAGCAGAGATAAGGTTGTGATGGCCCAAGACTGAAAACACCCATTATAGTTAAGCAATAGCCTGAAGCCATGACATGTGACACTGATCAAGCAGGCCCAAGCCCTACTGCTGAAAACCCCCCTTTTAAAAAGCCTGTATTTCTGCTTAAAGGGGGGATGGTGGTCTTTGAGATGCTAACCCACTGCCCTCCTCATCTGCTGGCAAATTGATAAACTTTCTTCCTGTTTCCTCAAACCACTTGTCCTCATTCTTCGTTGTCATTGATTTGGCCTTGAGGACAAGTAACATTATTTGTATATAAGATGTAGCAAATAAGGGAAACTGGATGAAGGGTAATGGGACCTCTCTGTACTAGCTTTGCAACTTCCTGCAAATCTAAAATTATGGTTGATGCTTGAACAACACAGGCTTCAACTGTGTGAGTTCACTTTTACAATGATTTTTTTTCAATCAAGCAGGGATGAAAAATACAGTATTCATGGAATGTGAAACCTGTGGATACACAGGCCCACTTTTCCTGTAGGCAGATTCCACAGAGCCTACTGTGAGACTTGAGTATGCATGGATTTTGGTATTGGGGGGGCAGCCTGGAACCAACCCCCACATATATGCATATACAGGGGAACAACTGTACTGCAGAATAAGGGGAGTGAGGTCCTTTGCCCCATAAAGTTTTGTTGAAAAATCACTGACATGAGGCAGGTTAATTGGAGAAAAAGATATTTAAACTATTTTTTAACACATATACATGGGAGCCTTTAGAATGAAAACTTAACTCCTCAATGAGGTTCAGAGGTTTTTTTGAAGAATGGGGGTTTGGAAGTAGCAAGACAGGTTTGGGAGGGAGAAAAGAGGTCCAAGATGGTCTTGTCATGCAGCTAAAGCCTCATAGCTAGTAGTCCTCAGAGAGAACAGGTGGTAAATGTTTCTTTTTAAACCCTTGAAGGTGTCAGATTCTCAGTTAATCTTTCCTAGATTAAGTAAAGAAAGTCCTGGCTGTATTAATGGAGATTCTCTACAGATGTAAATTCTCTCCCCACCCCCCCCCCCACAAAAGACAGCTTTGTAGCATTATTTCCCTGACAGCCATCTCAGAATATGTCAAAGAAATATAATTTGGGGTAAAATATTTCGATATTTTTAATGAGCCAGTGTATTGCAGCCGTGGGGGTTTTAGTTGATTTTAGAGGCTTCATTTCCCACGATTTAGGGCTTCTGTCAGTTTTGACTAAGAGTTGGTCAAATCTAATGTGACAGGCTAAAACCAAAAACAGACACAGCTGTTGCATTTTAATATATTGTTGAGATCTCTAAGTGTAAGGAGAAGTTAAAGCCAGCTATCAATATCTAAACCCCACACCAGCTCCTCACCTGGAGACGGACCCAAGCTGAGCCTGCTCTCCCTTATCATGGAAGCAGGGAAACTCAACTTATTGAAGTGAGCAAAACTCCCTAGAGGAGTTTCTCAGCAAAATAAACTTTGGATCTCAAATAAAAAATTTGGGGAGATCAATGAACCCTAGGAGAGAGCCACTTTTGGCCTTGGCAAAACTCGCAATCGGTTAGAGTAAATCCCTAGCTGGTAGACTTAAGCCAGACGGGAGAAATCTCTGTAAGTCAAAAGCACCTCTACCCTGAGGGGTCCCTTAATGTTGTTGCCATTTGTTGACCCAAAATAAGTGACTGAGTCAAACTCTGAAGAAAAGAATATGTATAGAAGACATTAGTGTTAGGGAGCTCGTACCGCAGGCTGAGAAAGAATTCTCAACTCAAAGATTAAGATAGGTTTTGAAGCAAACAGTTTATTTTACTTTCCAAGGCAGGAAAGGGCAAGGCAAGAAAGGAAGGAGGAATGCTGGTGCCAGGGTGAGTGTGCTGGGCTTTTACTGGAGTTGTAAAGAGCAGAGCAGTTGTAGTCGCAAAATAACGGAAGGCAGTTGTTCTCCAGAGCATTTGTTGATGTGAAATAACAGAAGGCGGTTGTATTCCACAGCAGTTTTCTGTTGTGCTGGTTTTATCTGACTTCTCAGAATGCGGTCTGGTAGATGCTGAGGGGGGCTACATGCCCTTCTATGTTTGTTCAGTACTTTTCCAGTTCTGCAAAACAAGCTCTTAAAAAAACAAGTTAAGTCACATGTAGTCAAGCAAGAAGCAAGCAATGGGGGCCAGCACACCATTGTGTGCACTGATGTTTTTATGTTAGATGGTTTACTACCAATGCCATCCTTTCAGTCCCCCCTTCCTTTGGTTAAAATTGTTATTCTTATCAATGGACTCAGAGACTGGGGTGTTTGGATGACGGTCAGTTCTTCTGTAACTACTTCCTGCTGACTTAGGGTCGTAGAGTTGTCCCTACCTGAGAGTCCAATCAAGGGTGGATAAGAGGAAGAGGCTGAAATGGGATGGTCTTAAAAGGCAGAATAGAAGCAGGATAGGCATTCCATCAGAGGGAACAGCAAAGGCTCAAATTCGGTTTTATATGAACACTATCAAGTAGTGAAAAAAGCAGGGGCCACAAATGAGTGCTAAAGTAAAGCCACTAGGGGTCCTAAGAGGTGTTAACCAAGAGAACCATGAACACAGAGTTTGAAATCCCACCAATCAAATCCTCCAGAAGTTCCTTGTTCATTAGGAGTATGGACTCTGTATAAAATGTCTTGGATGTTGGTTTGAATTTTTCCTGAGTAGTTAACAAAAAAACAACATTCTTACAGTGTTGTTGAGTGAAGTAGGATCAGGACTGCAAAGAAGATCAACATACTGGAGAAGTGAGCTGCCAGGTAGAGAAAGTGTAGGTAAGTCCTCGGCTAAAACCTGTCCAAAGAGGTAGGGTCTATCTCAGAATCCCTGGGGCAATGAAGTCCAGGGGAGCTGTTGTGAATGACTTGTGTCTGGGACAGTCGAGGTAAAAGCAAAATGGTCCTGGGAATCAGGAGAGAGAGAGGTATGGTGAAGAAGGCATCTTTGAGATCAAGAACAGTGACAACTTGTGTATTGGGTATACTACTAAGCAAGGTGTAAGGGTTGGGGGCCACTGGATGTAAGGGGATAACAGCTTCATTAATAGTATGTAGGTCTTGGACTAGGTAGTAGGAACTATCAGGCTTCTTAACTGGGAGGAGGGGGTATTATAGGGAGAGTTGGTGGGGCAAAGGCCAGACTGGAGAAATTTAGTAAAAAGAAGCTTAAGTCCCCTAAAATAATCTAGCTTAAGAGGGTATGGAGTTCTGCAAGGGAAATGAGTAGGGTCTTTAAGGGAGCTAGAAATGAGATGTGCTTTTCCTGGGGTACTAGTGTCCCATACCTCATGTGGTACCTGTTCAGATACATCAACAGGAACAGAAATGGGGAGGTCCTGGGGATGGTCTAATAACATTTTTCCTAAAAACCCAAGGAAGGGAACCTGAGCGGTTAGAAGAAATTAAGTGCCTAATCTGGCCATGAGATCTCCCCAGCAGAGATAGGGCAATTGGGAAGCACTAAAAAGGAATAAGCAAAGACCTGATCTCCCAGCAAGCAGAGGAGCTGAGGAGTACATGGGGGATTTCATTATTTTATCTTCAACTCCAATGATGGAGATACGGAAGGGAAGTAGAAGTCCCAAAAAACTCAGGAAGAGCAGAATAAGTGGCTCTGGTATCAATTAGAAAATCGACCTGCTTACATGCCACAGAGAGAGTTACCCAAGGCTTGGCCATCTCAATGTTGCGAAGTAGAGCCGGTTCTGAAGCTGGGGTCTGTAAGTCAGACTGAAGCAGTCCCAAAAGATCCATGGGTATGGGGGACACCAGCTCTAGGGGGCCCACCTGTCCTGAAGGGCGAGTGTGGACTTCTGTCTCAAGGAAAGGGCACTCCCACTTCCAGTGCCCTTCCCTTTTACAGAGAGGGCAGGGTCCCAGCGGAGCACACTTCCTGGGGCAGTCCTTACTCCAGAGACCCAGCTGGATACAGTTGAAGCAGGATTTACTTGCTGGTGAGGGGCATGGTCCTGTGCGTTCCTGCCTGAGCCCCTCGGGTAATTCTGTCTGTGAAAAGCTCCTCCTATAGCGGTAGCCACCATTTGGAAAACTTTCTGCTCTTGGGCCCATTGTAGGTCCCATTCTCTCTTTTACTCTCTCCTCTCCTCACTTGGTTATTAAAGACCTTGAAGACCAGGTATAAAAGTTCTGCTTGTAAAATTTGAGGCCCCTTTTCAAATTTTTGGAGTTTATGCCAAATGCTGGGGGCCAACTGGGAGATGAAGTGCATTGCCTAAGATGGACTGTCCCTCCCTGATGTAAGGCTCTAAGTTAGTAAAGAGGCTAATGACCTCAGACAGTCGTGGGGGAAAAAAGGCTGGATTTTGATCCTGGCTCTGAGTAATTTCTTCAATGTTATCATAATGATAAAGTGACATATCAGAAGAGGCTCTTTTAGACCAGACTCAAGCCTAGGCTTTGATTCCCAAGCCCCACTCTCCACCCTCACATGCAGCCTTGTGGGCACAACCTGGCAGAGCAAGACTGTGCTAGGGGCTGGAAGAGGCAGCCCAGAGTCAAGTCTAAGTCCATCAGTGGCCAGGAATGCACCATGGGAGGAGAAGAGAGCGGGCCTCAGGAGACCCCTGCAGGAGCGGAGCAATGCTGGAGCTCAGCAAAGGGTCCCAATCTTCAGGGGCCAAGGAGACCATGGAGCCTGCGGAGGATGGGGAGGAGAAGCCCCCTGTTTGGGAAGTCGCATTGGGAGCAAGTGTGATCACAAACTACCAGACTGTCAGTGTGAATGTGAGCTCAGGTTCTCTGGGGACCAGTGAGAACTCCCAGCTCTCTAGAATTTCTCCCAGCCAGGATCCCGGAGAGCTATGCCTGAAAGCAAACATTTTAAGTTTGAGTTCACAGTGGAGGTAGAGTCAGAAAACCAGATTCAAGGCCCTACCACTGGCATCTTTCTCCAAGACCATGCCACCGGCCTATGCTTTTGAGACTGTCACACCGACATTCTCCCCCCCTGCAGACATGTTGCCTTCTGAGACCCCTCTATCTGACTCCCAGGCCCCTCTGTCCGATTCCCAGTTCCCTCTATCCTATTTCCTGAGTGCATTCAGTAGCAAAATGTCAGCTTCCCACGGGCCCCTCTGTCCGATTCCCAGTTCCCTCTATCCTATTTCCTGAGTGCATTCAGTAGCAAAATGTCAGCTTCCCAGGGGCTATGTGACCCCACATGGAAGGGAGGGAGCAGCCAGGGAGTCCAGTAGCCTAAAAGCTAAGGCCCCATGGAAGAGTCAGAGAGAGATGTTTGGCCCTACTGATAAGACAGAGCACTTCTTCTTGGGGAGGCCCAAACCAGCAGAGCGCCAACAACGGTCTGCAGGACCAAGGACCTTCCAAGCCAATGGGATGAGCCTCGCTGCCCGGGTCAGGGAATACTATCATTTCCAGGCAGAAAACTTCAAGCCACCTCCAGAAAGCCGCTTCATAAAAGGATCAGTCACTTTCTGCAGTGCCTTAAGCCCAATAAAAAAAGCAAAGGGCAGGAAGATCCCCTGCAGAAAGGCAAGCCTGCATCAGCCACAGCCCAGAGCCTGAGGCCAGCCATAAGACGACTGTCTATGCACAACAGGGCAATAGTTACACTACTTGGACAGAACACAGTGGAGAAACAGGGGCTTAGACAAGCACATAGGCCCTTGGAGTTCAATTGTCACAAGGAGAAATTCCAGGCCCTGGTGGATGGGTATTCCTGCTACCCCAGGGGTCTCTCCCACCCACAGCAAAGGAGCGTGATGAAAGCTGAGGCCTGAGGTCACCACATCACCCCCATGGGCCACAGCCATCCTGTCAAGAATGAGGAGACAGAGACAGCAATTGGGTCTCCCCACTCTGGCAGCCTGTGCCCCCAGCCAGTCCCTACCAGCATGGGCCAAGGGTGGCAAGAGCCTTGGACCTTCAGTATCACCCAACATGGTTGCCTGGTCAACCAGACCATGCTGCTTATGCCTTTCCTGGTGGGAACAGTTTTCTCCAAGAAAAAGTTGGGTTCATACAGAGAAAACCTGTTTTGTCTCATGTTATCACATCCCCTACATGCTAATGACTTCTTCCTTCCAAGACATGTACTGCTTCCTAATACTCCTATAGATGCATTTTTTCTCATCAGTGCTGGTGGCTTCTATCTGTGGGGTGCTGGGGTGCAGGTAAGGGATCAGCGTCACTCCCGGAGTGTGGCTCCTAGAAGGGACAGGAATGGAGGAAGTTGACAAGGGCTTGCAGACCCACCCTCAACCCACGGTCCCTCACTGTACCTTGTTTTCATAACCTGGTCATTACAGAGAGTCTTCAGGACTGTCAGATCCTATCGAGACCCCACCCTGGGGTCTAGCTCACCTCACTTTCCCTTTGCCATAAACTGTGTGCAGAGGTAGGGGATGGGTTTAAAGAGGCCTCTTAGGGCTGAAATTCTCCTCGGGCTCCAGGAATGTGGGAGCCCACACGCCCAAGTGGGCCAGGAGGTTCTGGGGGTGGAGGCGCTGGCCCTGGGTTCAGGGATGGGAGAGATCTGGCCCCCCTGGATCTCATGGCAGGGAACAGACAACCCTGCTCAGTGAAGGCTTGGATAGAGATGGGCCCTGCCAACTCCTCCAGGCTCAGCCTCCATGCCAGGAGCACCTCACCTCCACCCATCTGCATCCACCCACCTTGCCCTCTGCCATCACCTTGTGCAAAGGAGCCCTGGTATAAGTAACCACATGGGATTCTCTCCTGGAGTTGCCACAGTTATATGTACAAGTTCCACTAAAAAGTAGAAATGTGACACTGATAATTTAGAGAGTCTTACTTGAAGCATAACCCTACTTAATAGAAGGCAAGACCTTCAAATGTCTGTGTAGCTATAATTGATAAGAACAAACATCCTCCAAAGTCAAAACACTAAGAGTGGGGAACTGCTCTTCAAGGGTTATATTTTGGCCTCTAGAGAATTAATTGTGAAAAATTGTGGGTTTTAAAAAAATTGCTCATGCTTTTGTTTTGTTTTGTATTTTTATCCAACAAAGTTTAAAAGCAAGTCATGTGTCACATATCTAGCCCTGGAAATTCTGTTATGACAATTCGAACCTAAAATCCAGTTCTTACCCCACCAAAAGAGGAAGGCAACAGGGTAGTATAAGTTCTGATAAAACAAGCAGGAGGACTTTACCTCTCCATTTCATTTTTCCACAGGGAGCAAGGAGCCAAGTCTGTGGCTTCTGTCCTGTAATGGCACATGGTCCTGAGCAGCCAGTGACGCCCAGGGAGGAGGCTTGAGGTACACACAGACTTCTAAAGTCTCTCTGAAGTACATCAGTGTTACAAATCCTACAAATCCTCTGCATCTTTCTCCATCATAAGACTTTCATCAAATAAATTTAAACTTTTTTTGTTTGATTTTAAAAAGCATTTGAAGTCTATAAACATTAGTTACAAAATTCTAGATGGTAAACTACAAGTACATCAGGTTTCCAAAGTGTAGGGGAAGTCCCAGGGAAATGTGAGGGCAGGAGCACTGCTGAAGCATGTTCCTGGACTGCTGCCCTGTCCTTGGGATGCGACTGTATTTCTAACCATTTAGGGGGGAAGTGACATTGCACAAATGCCCCATTGCTCTTCTACCTATCCATGGAAGAACTTAGTGATTATGTAAGGAAATGGAAATGACATGAAGCCCAGGACAGAACAAGTCACAGAATGTGTGGGTTTTTCAGTATCGCACAGTTTCCACACAGTATCGCACAGCTCCACACAGCAGAGGGGAATCTCTGCTGCCCAAAGAGCCTAATTATGTTTCTAGCCACGATAGTTCCTTCCTTCTCAGGAAGCACCATCATTCTCCCTTACAATTAGCTGTAGCTCTACCATCCCCAGAGCCCTCAGCTGTGTCAGCTCAGGGGAACACCCCCCCCCCAGCATAGCTGTCCCTTCCAGAATGAGGAGGGATCTGCAGATGGCAGGGCCGGGACACAAACCCAGCAGGGCTCCAGTACCCAGTACTAACCTGACGTGGTAGACTCTGACCATCTGCCCCATGTCCTCCCTGAGAGCCCAGGGCTTAATGTAGACACCATGTGAGTCCTGGCAAGCGGGAGGAGGTAGGCAGGGTGGGTGGCACTGATGCACAGTGGCCCACCATGCAGCCTACGTGACCATTCAGCTCAGGACCACTCATGGGCCCCAGCCGTGCACAGTTCATTGGCCTCTTCTGACCCACAGGGAGCCCTCCACAAGGACTAGTGCAGCCTCCAGCCTGGGCCCCCTTTCTCCAGGCATGACTATCCTGCAGCCAGGCCAGGTGCACAGAGAGCACCCCAGGTCTGCCAGCATCTGTCCTCAAATAGGAGGCACACACAGAACCTAGGCCCAGCCAGCAGCAGCCCCTCTCAACTCCACACATTTTCTGAGTCCCTGCCGTGCACCAGGCCCACATGTTAAGAGGTGTGGAAAGAACCTGGACCTTACTGCCCACACACCTTTCCTGGGTCCAGCTCATCTCTGGTGCCAGGAATGCCTAAGAAGAAAAATCTGCAACCAGACAAAGCTGGCTGGCCCAGTGACATGTCTGCTGGCACTACTGCCCAGCCTGGGGCTGTCCATCCCCTGCCTGCAGTGAGACCCTCCTCTGGGCCCCTCCAGCTGGTGTCTCTCGACTTCTGCACAGGGAGGCCAGGGGCCATCAGCCTGTACTAATGGTCCAGAGGGACAACTTCCCTCTACCATGACAGGGCCACACCCCAGCCCCCGCCTCCACTCAAATGAGGGCTGGACTGCTCACATTCCCACAGCTGGTTCCTGCTAGGCTGCTAGACCAGAGGTCACAGGGACAACATATCCCAGGCCTGTGGGAGGAGAGAGGGTCAAGGAGCTGGAAGGCCACATGCAGGTGCAGCTCCCAGTGAGGCAGCCTCTCCTCCACGCCCCCCAGCCACGGTGCCCTGCCCCAAGCACATACACCTTTTCAGATGGCCTTCACTCCTCTGGTCTCTCTTCCCTCCTGCCATCAAAATCTGCTGTGAAGGAGTCATGGTTATATTAATTTTTAAAAATGAGGTCTACACTTTGGAAAAAGGAGAGCTTTATTCCTCACAAAGGGTAGCAGCCTGTTGGGCAGCCATTCCAACAGGCTGGAAAGCAGAGCCCTGGCCAGAAGCCAGGCACAAGTACTTTAAAGGACAGAAAAAAGGAACAAGATTTTATACTGAGTGGGGTGGCCAAACACACACATTCAACAAGCTATGGAAGGAGTCATGAATTTCTATGCAAAGAGAAATCATGTGTATTTGTAATTGTGCTTTCTCTTTCCCATCCCGTCATGGCTGGGAACTCAGTTTCAAGGTGTTTCTGGGGTCCCCTTGGCCAAGAAGGGTCCGTTCAGTTAGCAGAGGAGGTAGGTGGGAAGAGGTAGGTGGGAGGAAGCTTAGGATCTTATTTTTAGTTCAGTTATAGCATTCCTTACAGGGTGGGTACTTTGCAATCAAACATTTTGGTCTACTGAAAAGTCAATGCTATCAATACTACCACTAGTGCATGTATCTCGGGGGAATCCCTCCTTGGAGAGGACTGATCCACTTCCTCTCTCCTGCCCTGTCTGCCCAAGGGGAGGGTGGAGGGACCTGCCTTGCTCCCTCCCTGGCAGAGCAGCTGACCTGTCTGGGCCTTCAGCCCTTTTTCTGACCTCTAGGACCTTAACTTTGGTGGCATCTCATCCTTTTCTTCACCCAGGGCACAAAAGGCCCCCAGGGCTGCCCAGGCGGAGGACTGCCGTCTGTGCCACCCCGGGGCTACTGTGGCAGAGCCAACCTGGCCCAGACCCAGGGGCTGTACTGCCAGGGCATCACTGTGGGCCTGGCTCCAACACCCCGTCCCTGGTCCCCGGTGAGTGCAGGCCCCGCCAGCCCTCCCAGAGGGCCAAGTTCAGGGATGCAACACAGTGAAGGCCCAGCACTTGCCCTCTGGGGCCCACTGCCTAGCGAGAGACAGACTAGACTGGAAAAGATGGGGTTGGGATGAAAGTACCTCAGAGACAGAGCGGGTAGAACTTTAGCCATTAAACACGGCCAGTGAAAATGTACTGTAACAAGAAAAGGAAGGGCCCAGTGTCCAGTGTCCAGGATGCACTGGAAAAGGGACAAGTATGTCATAGGCTAGGAAAAGGCACCGTGGGCTGACATTAAGGGCACATGAAGCAATGCCATTTATGTACCAGATGCATCTACTAACCATCGAAAGTACATGCAAGTGCTGGAGCTCTCGGGACGCACCCATGTGGGGTAGAGTCCCTGCCCTCCGCTGCAGCCTGGGCCCAGGGTGCTGGAAGGGGTCTCTCGAGACACAGCAAGAGCCTCAGGCAGTTTGTACCCTTTGATCCAGTAATTCCAACAGGAGAAAGAACCTGAAAGGGGAAAAAAACTCATTTATGAAAAAATATTGACAACAGCACAAATTTTAATATCAAAAAGAAAACAACAACAAAACACCACTAAGCCCCAGTAGTAAGAAAATATCCAGGCAGATAAATGGCTTATCTCCAGTCGGACACTAGGGAAGTATTAATAATGACAAGTAGGTACACTAATGCATAGATGATTGGTAGATGATGGATAATAAACTGTTTAAAGGAGAGGTGATCGGTACATGAGTGATAGGTGATAGATATATAAATTGATTAATTGATAAATAGATGGGAGACAAGGGTACGTTACCACAACTCAAGGTGTGTGTCAGTGTTATTAGTAAATAGAGAGCTGGGGTTGTTTAGGTTATTTAACAATTAAAACTTGTTTCTTTTTTTTCTGAAAAGTTAAATTCCCTGTGCGGTTCCCAGAGAATTAGTTCAATGTAGTGCATCTGCACCACACAGTTCTCAGCTGGGCTGTTATGTAGAACTGCTGTCTTGGGAAACTGTTTCTGTCTCACTTTATATAGGGGCAAAGCAGCGGCATCTTTCATTCAAGAATTTTTTATTGAATGTGTGTACCCATAGATTTATCAAGTAATTATGTCCTTATTAAAATTTGTCCTTCAGTATCACACTTTATTGGGGGCAGGCTAGTTTAACTTAAAAAGCCGTTTTGTTTTGTTTTGTTTTTAGCTCCCATTCATCTAAGTAAGATGTCACAACATCAAAAGAGGCTGCAATTAAAATGCCTTGTTAATGGCATCCCCCCAGAGTAGCTATTTTTTTTTCTTTAAACTACACTTGACCTTACTTAGCCAAAAGCCAAGAAGCCGTAGCTTTTTTTTTTTTTTTTTTTTAAAGGGGAGACTGCTTTAGTTTCTTTTACAGGAGAAAATTTATTCCAGTAGAGCACCACTCTGATCTTGTACAAATTAAAGAATTCACTTAGATGATTTCTAGTCTCTCTCTCCTCTCCTGGAGGCAGGACTCTGAGATAGGTTTAAGAGGTCAGCTTTCTTTAAATTGTTCCTAGGTTGGAGGGTTTTAGGTGGTTGGGATGCCCAGGGGGTTGGTCCTTCTTAGCCTCTCCTTATCCAGCATACTTTTGGAATTGGACTAGAGTTGGGCAGCTTTATGGGAATTAGTGTGACCTAATTTGCCTCAGTTTAGTAACAAATATTTCAGCATCTGCAATGTCATAGAGGCCATTCCCTTATCCCATACTTTTGTATCAGAAGGTTTTATTATTTGGTCAGTTAAAAAACAGAATTGCATATTTTGTAGGATCCTTTTTCTGCTTTTGTAAAATGTGGGCTTCACCTCTATTGTGAGCCTTGGTGGATTCATTCTTGCTCATCTGAAGAAGCATCTGCAGTCCTGTCATGGTGAAGTATAAAGCATATTTTTAGCTTTTTTTCCAAGATAGCTTAGGCCACCTTGAAAACCTATCCAAGTACATTTTGGTTATGCAAAGACTGTGGGCCAAAACCCAAGAGTTCCTGGTGAGAGGAGGATTAAACAACATTGTATTTGAAATTTTGTTGTTGCAAAATCAGCTCCTGTTGAGTAAATTTGTGTGTTTATTTAATATGGGAAGATTCAAAAAGGAACTTAAATAGGCCAATTTCATTTCTCCATATTTTATTGCCTGTTTGCAAGATATAGGAGGCTAGTTCTGGGTTTATCTGTGGATCAGATATAAGTGCTCTCGTCTGATAATAATGACATCTAGTTTTAGCATATTATTTCCATCCTAAATCATGATTATGTATGTTGATGTTTATGATATGACAAGTTTATAAAATCTTGGCCAGGTTTCTTAAACAATTCACGGAATTTTTACATTTCATGAGTCAAGCATGTAACTACCCTGAGTTAATGAGTTTAGGTGCTAAGGCTACAGAGAGGATAAGTAACTTCCCCAAGCTAATTTTTTCTAACTCAGAGACAGATATCTTAAACATCATGTTCTGCTGCCTCCCCTTTGACCCACTAGCAGAGATAACTACAGGTTATTAAGCAAAATAAAACAAGGCTAATGAACAGACTATTTCTAAGGTATATACCAAAATAAAGTAGGAAGACAGTATTTGACTTTAAATAAGGTTTACTGAGTTCTATGCGGGACGGGGCAAAAAACAACCATAGACACCTGTGAGGGCAGGGACCAGCTCTGTTCTGCTCGCCACAGTGCTTAGCTCTCACAAACACCCACTCCAACAGCAAGTCTCAGTAGCTCTTCCTTCCACATATACCCAAAGGCCTCCCAGGCCTCTCCATCTGACTATCCTCATCTCTTGCTGCAAAAAACTCCTAACTGGACTTCCCTCCAATACCTTTTCCACTCAAAAAGCCAAGTGTTCTTTTTAAAGCATTAAACAGAACATGTCACTCTTCTGCTTAAGGCTCCCCAAGGACTTCCTACGCACTACGAATGAAACCCAAACTACTCACAATGACCCAAGGCCCTCCTTGGTTTGGCAGAATATTCACCAGTTACTCTCAATCCTATTACCTATTTTGTTCCTAATATAGGTTCATCATAATATGAAATAGATTACTGTTCTTTATTTTATTTGATTATATTCTGTCTTCCCCCACTAGAATATAAACTCCCTATTTGATTCCCCACAATATTTGTTGAATAAGAATTAAGCAAGAAACGTACGGGTCTTATTTGAAGCAAAGTTTGAATCTACTAAGGGACATAAAAATCTGCTTGAACATAGGACAGGAAATACATGAAGATGTCAATTTTCCCCAAATTAATCTATAATTTCAGTATTCCCAGTCAATATTCAGTATTCAATAAAAATCTCAACAAGATTTCTTTTTGAATTTCACAGAATGATTCTAAAGTTCATCTGGAAGAATACATAGACCAGAATGGTCAAAGTCTGAAAAAAAACAAAATAATGAACAGGTAACTAACCCTACCTGTATTAAGATTATAAAATGATAATAATTTAAAGGGTATGCTAATACACAACAAGAGATCAAAAGAAAATAAGGCAGATCAGAAACAGTCCCAAACACATTTAGTAAATGATACAATTCGCAATTCTAAACAGTGGGTCAAAAGATAGATTATTCACTAAATAGCAAATAATCATTTAGGGGAAAATCCATGCACAATTATATTCCCTAAAATCTCTCTCTACTTCACTTCCTACACTAGAAATAAATTCCAGATGGATCAAAGAATTAGAAGTTAAAGAAAAGGAGAAGGAAAAGAAAGAAAAGGAAAAAAAGAAACCATAAAAGTATTGAATTAAAATCTGAGGACTTGTTTTAAAAATACAAAAAGATATACAGTCAAAAGTCTTCCTCTCACTCAGGTCTCCTTCCTATGACGACCAATGTTACCAGGTGTCCTTTCAGATATATCCTATGATATACAAGCAAATATGTATACATTATTTTCCCTCTTTAAAACAAACAGTATCATACTATACATAATATTCCTCACTTTGTTTTTCTGGTTTAATAAATGGGTGAATAGTTTAAATTTTAGAGTAAAGAAGGTCTTTTTAAGTAGAGCATGAAACCCAGAAGCCATATATACACTAATAACGATCACAGCTAATATTTATTGTTTACTTACTATGAACCAGCCACTATGCTTAATGTTATTTACATTATCTCTGTTTTATAAATAAAGAAATTTAAGGCAGAGAGGTTAAGTAATGTGCCCAAGGACACACAATAGGAGAGTGCTGGCATGGGAGATATATGACTACATAACACTACAAAAAAACAGCTGGGGAAAATGTGCACACATATGAAACAAGTGAAAACAAGTGAATATCCTAATATGTAAAGTATTACAAATCACTCAAAAAAGAAAATCAAAAAATAACCAAAGAACAAAAGCAGGCAATTTATAAAAGAAGTACAATTCTCCCCATATTGAAAAATGTTCAGCCTCAATAGTGACTGATAAAATGCCAATTAGAATCACATTTTTTCAGGTTTTAAATTGTCAAAATGTTTTAATCTATAATATCCAGTGTTGGCCAGGGTAGAGGGCATACCCATACACTATTGGTGGGTTTATAAATTGGTACAACCACCTTTTGGAAGGAAAATGTGTCAATATCCAACCAAATCTATATTATTTACATCTTTTGATTCAGCAACTCCACTTCTAGGATTCTATCCTACAAAGTTGCTTGCACAAATACACAAAATAAAAACATATACACATGTATATGTGTAAATATTCACATATACCCACACACAAATAATTGTTTACAGCTTTGTTTTTCTGGCAAAAAAAAAAACCTAGTGGTCATAAGTTTATTAAACAAATTATGGTAATTTCATGTAGTAAAAGTGGAGTACTATGTAGCTGTTAATGATAGAGGTAGCTCTGAAATAAACATATGAACTTGAAACAGTAGTATACAAAAGAACAGTATATTATGATCCCATAATATAGAAAATTATACACACACAGAAAAAAATCTGGAAGAATATGCAACATTTATCAGATTATATCTAGGATGTGGTATCTCTAATTTCTTTATATATAAAATGATGTATTATAACAAATGAAAAACAATTTTAAAACAACATAAACTCCTTCACGCATTAAAATGATTTTGTGTGAATATAAAGTAATTTCTCCTCCCCCCCACCACAGAGTATATACTACTACATCAGGTATGTTTACAGGGTGGGGATTTTAGGTTATAACTCCTAGATAGCACAAGTTTTGATTTAATTTCAAATACGTAAAAGTTATTATAATTCAAAAATGAATTAAAAGGACTTAATTAAAAGTAATGCAAAACTAAACATCTTTGAACAGTAATTCAAAGTCATGATGATTTGACTACTTAAACGTTTTCAAAATTATATAAATCTATATGCTACTGCCAAGGAAAATGAACTACCTAAAACAGATTACTCTGAATCTGAACTGTGAATGACAGCAATAATGTCAAGAAGAGAGTGTCAGTGACACGAAAGTATAGGGGGAAGGGGCAATCTAGAACCATAAAGGTGACCCTCATAACAAATAAGTCAAATTTTCCTAAAAAACTGTAACCTCAATATATTGAGGTTTGATATCAGTTTATCTGTGTATAACAAAGAATAAAAACAGTAAAACAGCCCAAAGTGAATTCCTCTATTACACTGTAAGGGGAAAAATAAATTAAAATAATTTGGTAATCTTGATTTTTCTCTTACTCCTGACTAATCTACTTAAGAATTTAATTTTTGACATAAAACTAGTCAGTATTATTCTTTCAAAGGGATTCCCAAATTCTATTGTAATCCTATCAACCAACCATTCCATATTTCTAATTCACAATTTTTTCCTAGGACTGAAACTAATCCAAAATCCCCTGCATATATAAATTAAAACATTCTTGCACTCTAATATTATCTGAACTATTAATAAATGTTGTCTAGGATGAACCAATCCCATGTTTACTATCTCTTCCTCCCCCAAATCCCAGTAAACTGATAGAAATTTTTTTTAAAGAAATGCTTTGATAAATCACTGATTACAGACATGCTATTTCACTGATACTGGTAAAATTTCTACCTGTTTTTCAATTTACAAAATTTCAATTTTCAATTCAGCATCAAACTGCAGTATGTATATCAGACATCTTCTACAGCAATCACATTAACTCTAGCTGCTAAGCTCTTTTTAATGCATTCAATAAATATCTACTACACAAATATCTACTACTCCTGGTTGCAGGGTGTTACTCTGGGAGTGAGGAAAGGGGAAAAATTTAAAAATAATTCAGTTGAGGTTGCAGTGAGATATAATTGGGCCACTGCACTTCAGCCTGGGCGACAGAGCAGGACCTTAGCTCTAAAAAAAGGAAAATAAAATAAAATAAACGGCCGAGGCAGTCGCATCACTTGAGGCCAGAGGTTCAAAACCAGCCTGAGCAAGAGCGAGACCCCTGTCTCTACAAAAAATAAAAAAATTAGCCAGGTGTGGTGGCATGCGCCTATAGTCCCAGCTACCTGGGAGGCTGAGGCAGGAGGATCCCTTGAGCCCAGGAGTTTGAGGTTGCAGTGAGCTATGATGATGCCACTGTACTCTGGCCTGGGAGACAGAATGAGACCCCGTCTAAAAAAATAAAAAATAAATGAAATAAATAACTCAGATACAGACATACTCTACAAAGGGCTTATGTTCTAGAAAGGACTAAATGGACATGTAAATAACTACGATGTTATAACAAAGGCACAGGTAAAGCATCAAGAATTTCCAAAACGAAAAATATATACTTTGGAGAAGGAGTAAGAAGGAAACTTCCTAGATGAAATGGTATGTGATCAAACCCTTCAAAAATAGGCAGTATTTAGATGCAGTAGAGTTTGGAAGTGTAAGGCAGGAAAAGAGCATTCCAGAAAAAAGTATAGTATGAGGAAATACAACTCTTCTTAAGGTAACACAAAAGAGGCATATTATTTAATAGCCCAAATAGAACAAAGAACTATGTCATGCTTCAGTATTTATGTGAAGATTATCAGTTTAAAGAGAATATGCTTTTTCCTTTAAAATAAATTTTATGGCATGACTACCTATAAAAAACTAATATCACAAATGAGATTTTCAATATAACATTAAGCATACAGTTCATATCTGTGCTGTTTATATAAGCTTTTATATAACAATTGAAGTACCTCATACTTCAAAAAAAAATTCCACAAGTCTGACAGAAGGTGAAACAAGCAACTGCTAATTTATAAAATCATTCAACCTATTTGGGTCTCAGAGGTATCCAACCACCAGCGTAATAAAATTTCCATCACTGTAATACTTAAAGTCCATGAAGTATCGCTAGGTCCAGATAACCTCAAAGACATTTGTGTTCAAGAAGATATTCATCAAAGCAGATTAAAAATTAAGCAAACTAAGTAATTCCCAGTGATTACCATATCACTGATGTAGATCAATACTAATTTTTTTCAAACTATATTTTCATTGCAGAAATTTAATGTAAAGAAGTATCTTAACTTCAATTGCTAAGCTGAATATTCAAAGTGATCTCCCACTCCCCACTCACTCCAATTTTTGTTTTAAGCGTCACTCATCACACTGAATCACCCCAGGTGTGATACGGAGTAATGGAACGAACACTATGCTGGACGTCAGACGACCCGGATTCTGCTCCTGCCCAACTGCAACAACTTAGGCAGATCACTTCACTTCTGTGACCCTCAATTTATTCAAAAGTAAAAACAGGTAAGACTAGATAATCTAAATGACTCCACGTTCTATAAATTATTAGCATTTAATTTTAACCAACTTTGTTTTTGAGATCACTGCAAAATAAAAGTAACAGCAGCACACATGGAAGAAGCAAACTGTCTGAAGAACTCCACGGGAACATTCTCAGGCATTCAAATGAAAAGAGGAAAAAAAAAAGTAGATTATATCTGAAGACTCTCCAGGTAATATTTTGATCACGTAAGCTCCCGGGGTAGGAAAAAACGGTAGAACAGTATAACTGTTCAAGGAAAAATACCACCACAAGAATACCAAAATAAAAAACAGATGTTCCACATACAGTTATTGCTACATTACAGAAGCTTTTCCTAGGTTTTCAATACTCCTGAGAAGTCTTGATAGAAACAGAAACATTTCCTTAACCATCTAAATGTACTTTCTGCATTATCAAAAATATACGACAATCTATAAAGTTAGTTATTTGTGCATATAATTGATTTGCTGAACTATGCTTTATACCTGTTTAGCATTTAGTAACGTGCCCTGAATATAAAGGGTACTTCACACTGGTTGAACAAGTTAGTGAATGAAAATACACGAATCTTTAATCTACAAAGGAGGCTGTAAATAATAAATTCTAATCAACCTTTACTACTTGCTTTATACCATATTCTAGTAAAATCCAGTATCTTCAGTAAAAGAACAGATCGAAGTAACTAAATATGCATGAGCTCTATCATCCTCAGACATCAATAAGAATTTGAAATTACAACTAAGATAGATCACAGAATACAATTAAAACTGAAGAACAAAAACAAACACACAAAAAAACCTGAGTAACAAATAGCCTAGCATTTACCTACATCCATCCCTGGTCTATCCAAAGGCCTTTGCTTTCTACAACAGATAGCAATGGCAAGAAGATCTCACCATTTCACAAAATTTTTAAAAAATGTTTTAAACAATTTGAATAACCTAAACTTGCCTAGCTTTGGGACAAACTTTTACTCAATTAAATTCAAAAAATTCAGTTAATTTCCAACATTTCATGCTTTAAAAAATTAAAAGGATAGGCCAAACACTTAAGTTTTACTATGTCTCTTAAATTCACCAAGACATCCAATTAAAATATATATTCCTCTAGAGGCCATGGAGATCACAGCTATAGATGTGTCACAGCAGATAACAGGCGTATTCTGATAAACTGTAATGTGAATATGTTTTTCTGATTTGAATCCTATGTTTATTCAGTCAACAAAAATTTGCAGTGTCAATATCCAACACACACACACACACACACACACACACACATATAATTCTATCCCATGCCTTAAATATAAACATAAAATCAGAGAAGGGCCTATCTTGCTCTCAAGAGGAGATAAAATAAGTAAATAACTACAATACAAAGTAGAAAGTGTAAGCGCCATGAGAGATGTGCAGAAAAAGCATTACAGGAGCACAGAGGGAGATGTCACTACCTCACAGAATCATAACCCTTTCATCTGTTTAAAGCAATTTCATAACTATTAACCCCCTTTAGGCTTACAACAGCCAACCCTGTTGTTGGAGAGCAAATGTTTTCCTAATATTATAGATGAGGAAACTGAAGCACAGAAAGGTTGATCAGTTCCAAAATGTCACACAGTTAGTTACAAAAATCGAAGATTCTTTGTGTTGTATTTTCTCTGGGGGAGTAGTTCAACATACAGCAAACCTTTTGTAAAAGGAAAGAGTATTTTGGTACTGCAAGCAATCACTTCCTAGTGTATTATATACATATATGTAGATAGATAGATAGATGCCTTGATTTCCATAACAAATGTGCTTAAAGCAAGGCAAAGCAACTGGATGCTATAAATATTAAAATAAATAAATCTCCACTACATTTTAACAAAATGAGAAAATAACATGCAAGATTTCTCTCTCCAGTAACTTGTGGTTATTTCTTCTGTAATTTTTACTCATGTCTAAATAAGATTCTAAAATCAGTCTGGTCTGGAGCCCAGGCAAGTACAAGTTGGTTCATCCAATAAACACCTTTATGAAAGGGTACATCAAAACATTTTCAAAAAGCTAATGAAAACTAAATAATGCCATCAACTCTTCAGTTATCCACAGGACCATGACGTGACCCAGCATCAGCAGCTATTGATCAAGTATGTTGAACCAATGAATGAATCTCTGTAGGCATTTTAAAATCCTAGGCCTGTTGCTCTTGGCACACTGTCATGTTCAGCCTCCCATCACTGCCTCACCAGGGTGCACACAAGGAATGTAAATTTCAATATAATTAGGATACACTTAGGGAAGCAAATCTGATGCAGGTGAATATACTAATCCCAGAGATTAGAATTACCCATACCATGACTCTCCAAGGTTAACTCTTCTCTTGAAGAGCCACCAAGGCACGCAACTATCACGGAAAGAAAAGTGACACTTTTCGAGCAAATACTTTTTATAAATATCACTTATTCCCATCCACTCCTTTAATACTTGACTATTCCTGATCCAGTTTATTCAAGGAATTCCGCCTCCTCTCCAGTAAGGCCGATTTCTCAACTACAGCTTCTCAAATCCCTCTTTACCTAAAAGGAAGTGCACTCACCGACTTCGCACATGAAAACACGCACAAGAAACGGCGGAAGGTACAGGGTTCGGGTCTTCGCCATCTCCACCACTACCCACCCTTCGCCATTACCAGTGGTCTGGTTAGAAAGGTGAACTAATTTGCTTTTCACGCGCTTGTCCACCACTGTCACCCCCCCAGCCCCTTTCACACGTCCAAGTCGGCCACCAACTCCGCCTCAGAGTAAGCCCAGGCCCGCCACCGGCGCCCCCCACCCGTGGGCCCCCGGGCCGCCCCCTCTCGGCCGGCGGCCCCGCAGGCTCCGCACGACCCTCCGCACGGGACACCTCGGGGCCCGCTCCGGCGCGGCCGCAGCCCATTCTTCCTCCAGACTCCATAAGCCTCCATTCGCCCGGCCCGAGCTCCCCGCCGCGCCCGACTCGCCCCTGGGGGGCCGAGGGACGAAGCCAGACGCCTGGGACCGCCCCCGACCTGGCCGGGCCTGCGGCGCCCCTCGCCCGGCCGAGAAGCCGTCCTGGGACGAGCAGGGCCCGGAGGCCGGGGCTGCGGGCGCCGGGGCCTACTCACCGGGAGCTGGCGGAGCGCGGGAGCCGACGCGGCCCGGGCCTGAGGAGCAGGACGCGGCCCGGGCGCGCGGCCCCACGCCAGGACCTCGCCCGGCGCCGCAAGCCGGGCGCCCACCCCAGCCGCCGCCGCCATCTTGGCTCAACCCCTCTCCCTGCCCGCAGCCCCGGCGGCGAGGCCGAGGCGGCGCCGGCTCCTCCTTCCCGAGGGCTGGGAGACGGACGCCCTCTGCTGGCCGAGCGCCGCTCCTACCTCGGCCGAGTTTCTAGGTCGCGGGAGGCCTGGTCCCCTCAGGTCGGCCCTCGGCCAGGCGGGGGCTGTCCCCTCTGATGCATGTGTCAGATGGAAGAAGTAAACCCAGACGATTAGAAAGTAATTTTGTAGGTATTTTACAGTTCAGCTCTACTCAACTTTCAGTGAAAGTTTTAAAGAATAGGTCTTTCTTTACAATACAGAAAAGCTCAAATAAGAAAACGAATATTGACCATGATACTGGATTATTGGATAATTGTGCTGCAGTTGTACTAATATAAATGAAGTAATTGAACTGTGCACATACAACGGGCGAGTTTTATGGTATGTGCGATTATACCTCAATAAAGCTGTTTTTAAAAATTGCCCGCGACTTCTTTTCCCATTTGGTTGTGTGTGGTTCCAATTCTTTCTTTATACAGATTTTTCACAGAAATCACATTTTGTAATATTTTATATTCTTTTCACTTAACATTACTTTTTAATTTATTTAGCAACTACTAAATAAAATTAAACATTTATGTGCTAGGCCTTATTCTGTGCCCTAGGGATACAACAGTAAAAACAAGCTAGATAAGGACTGTGTCCTCAGGAAACTTGAAATTAAAACATTTACTCAAGTTAATAAGAGCTCAATATACAGGCTTTTAAGTGATTTCATCAAGATAAACCTTAATTTAGTCTCCCTTAATTATATGTATACTTAGGGTTTTTTTTAACACTTTATTACAAATAACATCTTTATTTCATATTATTTCATTAGTATTAATTTCTAAAATTGGCTGTTTTAAGGCTTTGCATGCAAATCACATTCCCAAAAACATTATACCAATTTATATTCTTCCTGGCAGTAATGAGAGTATCTGTCTTAATATATTACCCTCTCTAAAGCATTTGGCATTTTTTATAAATTTCTTGATTAATATTTTTTCCCCAAAAATCTTTTGTTTCCAGTAGGAATAAACCATCTTTCATGTTTATTGAGAATTTGGGTCTAAGCACTTCTCACTTTGTGCCGTGTTAAGGATATTAATTGCAAATAGGCCTCCACGGTGGCTCATGCCTGTAATCCTAGCACTCCAGGAGGCTAAGGCCGGAGGATTGCTTGAGCTCAGGAGTTGGAGACCAGACTGAGCAAGAACAAGACCATATCTCTACCAAAACCAGAAAAAATTAGCTGGGTGTTGTGGTGTGCGCCTGTAGTCCCAGCTACTGAGGCAGGAGGATCAATTGAGCCCGGGAGTTTGAGGTTGCTGTGAGTTGTGATTGCATCGCTGCACTCCAGCCTGGGCAACAGAGCCAGACCTTGCCTCAAAAACCAAAACAAACAAACAAACAAAATTTTCTCTGCTATTTTTACAGGATAGGAGTACTAGAAAAAGAAGTTACATCTTTACTATAACCTACATCTAGTTATGTCATAATTTTCAGACACTGTCCAGGAGCTAATCCCCAGTTTGGACAGAGTTGCTATCTACAAGTAGGTAAACAATAACCAGTTTCTAAGATAAACTGATAACTTTACTTAAACAGTTGACATTATACTCTGGGACATACAAGAGAAGTCTTTGAGGAAGACACAGCTCACGTGTCTAGTAAGTGGTTTCCATTATCTAGATTCCAGATACACAGCTAAGGACCAGGGAAGAGCTACCAAATAAGAGGTTGCCAAGTCCATACATAAAGTAGGTACCCACCAACCTCATTCACCATTTGTTTATTTTTATTTTCTATATCATTGCAACAAACTTGGTCTCAACTGGTTTTGGTTTGGGGGTGGGTTGTTTGGTTTTGTGCCCTTAGAAGATTAGAACCAGTGTGTTACTAGAAGGGGGAAAGGAGTTACTGCCACAGGCACACATGGATGAGTAGTAAATTACAAATGAGTGCTGAATCTGCTGCAATCCATTTAGGTGGCTTCAAGAGTAAGATTTATCCTCTCACATATGAAGTCATCCAGAAGCAAGAGGGTTCCAGGGTGGCTCAACAACCTCATAAAATCCCAAGTCCTTCCCATCTCTCTACATGGCTGTTTTCATCATATCAGCATGCCTCTCCTCGTGGTTACAAGTGATTGCAGCAGTTCCAGATGTCACACACAGACACAACTGCGTACTGCCAAGAAGGGGGTTGTTTTCCTCCAGCACTTGCTTTATATTATAGAGAAAAAACAGAAGTTCCCAGCAGACTTTCTCAGGTCTCTTGCCCTGTATGGCTTATCACCACCACCTGTACTACCTTACAAACCTCTGAAGCTACTAGATACCAGGAAAACCAGTATCTAACATTTTCAGCTTTTGTAGTGGCAGGTGACATTTGTCAGCAGAGTGTTGGGAATGCTATAGGTAGGAAAAAATACTTATTTTGTTGTATTGCAAAAGCTGTATGCTTTATACCCCACATGGACTTACATTTTTCTTCAATTAGGTTAGTGAACGCCTAGAGTGTTGGCCTAGTCTGGGTCCTGGGTATAGGACTGCTTAGGATACAGAGCAAGGGGGATGTATTTCAAGTCAAATCCATAGCAAAGTTTAACAAAAGGTAGGTTAAGCAGAAGTAAACAAAGGAAAGCAGGTTAGAAGGACAGAGTAAGTTCTGTGGATAGCACCTGGAAAACTGCGTAGCACCTGTAGAGGGTCCACAGCAGAGCCTGGGGATGGGAAGAAGCTATTAATGGCTCTATGATGATTAAGACCACTTTGGTGAGAAAAATCCCCGTTAGATTGTCAGTCTTAGATTGGCTCCATGCCTCGTCCATGAGCTCAGTCATTCTCTCTGAGTTTCCTTTTTCATTTCAACATCTGCTTTAGTTAGCTGCTTTTTTCCCCCAGTGGAAAAGGCAGTGAGTGGAGTTTAGGTGAGCTGTGAGAGAACTAGCCTTGGCAGAACATGCATCTCTTCCTGCTTGAACCTTCATGACATCACACAGCAGCATAAACTATGAATAGTAGAGAGTGATGACGAGTTTTGCACTTTAGAAGGATCGCTCTAATAGAATGGATTGAAGAGATCAAGATTGTAGACCAATTAGTCTATTGCATTTGTCCTGGTGAAAGGAGAATGTCTTAATTTATTTTTTATTTTTTTTAATTAATTTATTTATTTCAGAGTATTACAGGGGTGCAGACATTTAGGTTACATGTATTATTGCCTTTACTCTGCCGTAATTTAGAGTAGCAGCAGCTGCGATGGAGACGGGCAGATGAATTCAAGTCTTATTTAAGAGGTTGAAATGGCAGGATTTCAAGGAATAGAAGAAATTTGGGATAATGGAAGTCCCACCTAGATATCTAGGTGGCTAAAGATTAGCTAGGGTAGTTTTACAAAGAAGGAGAATTGGGTTATGAGGAGATAACAGATTACTTGTCCTTAGCATATGGGAGGATTAAAGCCTTTGGAGTGAATGAACTTGCCCATAGATTAGCCAGAGAGATAAGAGAGTAGGGCATCACTCAGAGGCAGAGAAAACCACAAACTATAATGAGAAGAATTACAAGTTTGGTGTCATGTAAACTGAGCCGTGGAGGTGAAAATACTTCAGCAAATTAAGAGGGAAATGAGAATCGTCTGCCCAGTATTAAACAAAATTAGCATCAGATGGTATAAGAAATTTTGTACACTGTTTTTCACTAGACAATATTTTTAGCATTTTCTCATGTCACTAAATAACCCTTAAAAGTCTTTAATGGTTGTAAAGATTTGATCATAAAAATGTACCATAACTTATTTAACATTCTCCTACAATTGAATATTTAAATCTTTCTAATATTTAAGTATTTAAAAATTTATTAATAAGTCCTTGAAATTCTGACTCTTTCCATAAGTAGATTTCTAGATGATGAATTACCAGGTCAAAGTATAGGACTTCTTATAGTTTTCTTCATCTAGGTATTAAACAGTTCTTGCAAAGGTTATTTTGATTCATTTTATTTTTTGTTATTGTAAATAATATTTTTGACATATTTTATAAGGATTTATTGCAAATATATAGAAGATTTATTGATTTATATATATATTCTTTTCAGAATATTACAAGGGTACAAACGTTTTGGTTACCTAAATTGCTTTTGTACTGTTTGAGTCAAAGTTATGTGTGTCCATCACCCAGATAGTGTGCACTGTACCCGTTAGGTACAGTGAATTTAGGTGAATTTACCCATCCCCTCCTTCCCCCTCCCACCTGCTGGATTTCCGATGAATGTTATTTCCATATGTGCACATGAGTGTTGATCGATTAATTCCAATTTAATGGTGAGAACATGTGGTGTTTGTTTTTCCATTCTTGTGATACCTTGCTTAGAAGAATGGTCTCCAGTTCCATCCAGGTTAATACAAGAGGTATTAGTTCACCATTTTTGTATGGCTCCATGGTATACATATACCACATTTTATTAATCCACTCACGGATCGATAGGCACTTGGGTTGTTTCCACATCTTTGCAATTGTGAATTGTGCTGCTATAAACAGTTGAGTGCAGGTGTCTTTTTTATAAAGACACCTTTGGGTAAATACCCAGTAGTGGGCTTGCTGGATCAAATGGTAGGTTACTTTTAGTTCTTTGAAGTATCACCATACTACTTTCCATAGACATTGTACTAGTTTGCAGTCCCACCAACAGTGTCTGAGTGTTCCTATCTCTCCACATCCATGCCAGTATTTGTTGTTTTGGGACTTTTTGATAAAAGCCATTCTCAGTGGAGTTAAGTGATATCTCATTGTGGTTTTAATTTGCATTTCCCTGATGATTAGAGAAGTTGAGCATTTTTTCATACGTTTATTAGCCATTAGTCTGTCTTCTTTTGAAAAGTTTTGTTTATGTCTTTTGCCCACTTTTTAATGGGATTGTTTGATTTTTTTGATTTTTTGTTTGACCCTATTCTGGGAAGTTTACTATTGGCTCCGTGTCCTTTTTGGAGATGGCTTTTTACAGCCCATTCCTCCCCTCTTTGCCCTTACCACGTGTGTCAGTGACACATGACATTTTCCTAGAGAGCTGCACAGATTTTAATCTTTCCACATATATTTCTAATTAATTGAAAAAAGGCCTTTTCAGTATTTTTTGGCCTTAGGACTAACTTTTAAAACTAATCACTCTACAGGATAAGGATTCATATTTGTAAATAAATTGATAAGAAAAACTCTAAGACATTAACAGATAACTAGGTAAATGTCACCAAAAAACTACTGACCAAAAGTCAAAAAGTTGAAAAGCTTAAGAAGATTAGAAAAAGTATTCAACGTTTCTATTAATTTTTAAATCATATTGAAATAATAGCTTGTGTTTGACCAATCAAATTAGCAGAGAAATTTGACATGAGAATGCAAAGGACTGGTAGTAAAATAGGAATTCCCAGGCATTGAACTGAGTGGAGAATATGTCACAATTCTTTTGGAAAGGAAGCAATTTGAGGATATGAAGCAAATGCTACTTGATTCAGCAACTAGATTTCGGGAGACCTATGATAAGAACATAATCTGTAATACCAAAACAAGTTTTCTCTCAAGATGTTCATCACAGCACTATCTGCAGTAATAAAATATTAGGGGAAAACCACAATTGTTCAAGCACAAGGAAATGGGGGAGGGTTATCAAAGTGATAGTCACAAAAATAAATGAGAAAATGTTAATGTTATAAAGCTAAATGGCAAAATTAGTATTGAAATAGTATGTACATATACATATAAGTAAAGTTTATTCTGTACAATAAACATAAAAATATGATTCTATTGTTTGTTCATCTCTAGGTGACTGTTTCTTCCTTCTACATTTGTATATTTTCCAAATACTCTATATTAAAAATATAGAATATTAGCTTTTTAAACAAAAAATGTTTTCAAAATTTCATTCACGTTTTTCCACATGATGTTTTGCTTCAGTTTCTTTCTCTAAAGTCAGAGAGTTGAGATCAATGCCCTGGTTCCCTCTTGCCTGGGGATTAATTTGCATGTGGGCCGCTGGGGCTGATGCAGAAACCTCCTGTGGCTGGAGCAGATATTCACTGGTCAGGGCACATCCAGTTTGATTCCCCTTCAGGAGACTTCAAATTCCCTGCTTCTGGAATGGTTCCTCCAGTGGTGAAGCTCACTTCCTTCCCCTCCCCCAGGAAGGAGTCTAGGGTTGAGGAGGAGTAGGATCAATAGCCCTGAGGTAGGAGGAGCCTGGGTCCTTCCAGAAAGGAGGACACCAGGGGGCCTGAGCAGAGGTAGTGGGTAGAGAAGTCAAGCAGGGCCAGGAGGCAGGAAGCCCAGGGCACACATGGCCTCAGAGGGGCTGGCAGGAGTTTGGAGCCTATTCCAGAAGCAATTGGAAGCCTCTCAAGGGTGCAAACTTGGAAATAACAAGATCCCTTGTGGATTTTCAGGAGTGCACTGTGTCAATGGTGTTCACCCTACAGAGGGGCCTAAGCTGAGGTCCTGGAGGTCAGCAGGGTTAGAGTACATGCTCTGCAGAGCTGAACCATATGGAATGGGGACGTGCTAACAGAACTCAATGTGGGTAAAAGATGTGGCTCCATATGTGCTTTAGAGAAGTTGCCCTGATGGAGGCCACTTCCCAGACAGATCAGGCCCAAAGGCCCAGAGTACAGAGTGAGGACAAAGTCTGGGATGCCAGGCCACCCTGCAGATCCTGGTCACCCCAACTCTGGAGTGCTATCGAGATGGAAGGGTAGCAGTAGTGCAGCTTGTGCCCAGCATGAGAGCCTGAGAGGCTCTTATTGTGATTCAGTAATGTTGAGTGTAGTTGAGTCTGAGGCCACAGGCAGAAAGATCAGACTTGGGGTCGGTGTTGAGGCCAGGCAGGTGCCCTGGGCCTGGCCATCACCTGGGCATGGGGGCTGGAGTTGAAAGAGATGGGACATGCAGGGATCTCCTGGATGTCAGCTGTTTGGTTGCCTTCTGGGAAGGAAGAGTGTGTGCAGTCTTATCATAGAATAACTGGAGTCCTCCTAACCACCCTCTGGGCCGCCTTCTGGACCTGGCACTCCCACTTCAGGCTTAGGTTTCACCTGGTGGGAAGCTGGAGAGGGAGTAGTGGTTAGGAGAAGGTGAGAGGAAGTAAAGTTTGCAAGACTGGATGCCCCTGTGACTGGTGCAGTGACCAGGACCTACAGCCACAAGAGGGTCCCATGGCTGTGGCAGGGGTCAGGAAGCCTGCTTCGAATAAGAGGGCTCTTTGGGGCTCCCAAGGGAACAATAGAAAAATGAACAATGGACACTAACAAAAGAAATCAAAAGGAATGTGAAAGGAATACAAAATACTCTGTGGTAGGCAGAATAATCCCTCACCTCCCCCAAAGATATCTGTGTCAAGATTGCCGACTAACTTACGGTTCTAATCAGCTGAACTTGAGATGGGGAGATCATCCTTGATTATCCTGGTGTGTCCACTGTACTCACAAGGTCCTTAGAAGTTAAAGGACACAGAAGAGAGAGTCGGCCTGGTGTGATGTGAGAAATACAGGACCTGGTGCTCACTACTGGCTTTAAAGGTGGAAGGGACCAGGAGACAAAGAATGTGGGCCCCTCTATAGGCTAGAAAAGGCAAGGAGAAGAATTATCTCCTAGAACTTCCAAGGGAGCACAGCCCAAAGGACACATTAATTTTGGCTTAGTGATCCTCATTTCAGATATCTGACCTCTAAGTCTGTAAGATAGTAAATTGATTTTTTTTTTTTGGAGACAGAGTCTTGTTCTGTCACCCTGGCTAGAGTGCAGTGGTGTCATCATAGCTCACTGCAACCTCAAACTCCTGGGCTCAGGCGATCCTCTTGCCTCCGCTTCCCGAGTAGCTGGGGCTACAGGTGTGCACCACCACACCTGGCTAATTTTTTCTATTTTTTGGTAAAAGCAGAGTCTCACTCTTGTTCAGGCTGGTCTCAAACTCCTGATGTTAAGCAATCCTCCCACCTCGGCCTCCCAGAGTGCTAGGATTACAGGTGTGAGCCACTGTGCCGGGCCCAGTTGATGTTATGTTAAGCCACTAAGTTTGTGATAATTTGTCATAGCAGCTACAGGACACTAATACAGACACCAGCATATGTGGAAAGACTTTCACTCTCACTGACCATGAACAACCCGGAAACCTAAACAAAGACATCATTTTTTTTCTCTTTTACCTATTAGATTAGCGTCAATTAATGAATATTAAGAAATGTGTTAATATGCTTGAGCCAGTCTGAGGAAAAAAACCAACACTATGGTTCTTTTTTGGTGAAAGAAAAAAATTAGCTCAAACATTTAAGAGGGTGCTTTGGGAATATACACAACGGTTTTACATGCACATATCCTCTGATATAGATTAATGGCTAGGAATTCACTGTTCTGTATTTCCCAAAACCTGCCAAACAACATGCACACGGTTTTGTTTTTAAAGCAACTTTGAGTTTATAATGAGAAGACAAAAAATTTGCATTTATTCAAAGCGCAAAATTGGATAAAGTCGAATACCTCTTGAAACCATCACCAGAATCAAGACCGTGCGCTCGCACAAGACCCCAAAGGCTTCTTCAAGCTCCGGAAGCTGAACGTCCATCTTCACGTGAATCTGGCAGTCGTAGCTGGCGGCCTTCCCAGCAGGAGCCACCAACTCCCGCCACTCGGAGCAAGGCGGGCAGGGCCACCGGGGCCGCCGGTCAGCGGCGGGGCGGGAGGAACCGGGCCTGGGTCCGGGACGGCGGCAGGGACGCGGGTGGGCGCGTCCCCCGCTCCACCCGCTGCGCACTTCAGGGGACTTGAGGAGCGGTGGTTCTTCAGGTGGCCTTGCGGGCAGGCTTGTCCCAGGCGAGCTCCGGCTGGGGATCCTGGGGGACCCCGAGCTGTCTGGGGACGGGGCCTGGGCCGCGGGGACCCTGGGACCTCCGCGGGGACAGGTGGGGACGCGGCTTGTCCTGGGCTCTGGCGAGGGGGTCCTCGCGTGACAGCTCCGGGGAGACGCCGGCCCCGGGGACAACGTCTCGGTCGGAAGACTTTGGGGCGATGGTCTGGGGGGGGGGCGCCCTTTGGTGCAGCCCGGGACATGCAGGGGTTCCCACAGGTTAGTTCAGGTGCGGGTCTGGGTGCCATCGGGATAAGTGAATTGTACAGACACTTAAATTGGTCACTTAAAGTCACTTCTTTGCTCCTTTGCTTTCAAAAGGACCCTCCCTCTCCCTCCCGCCCCCTGCCTCCTCTGTCTTATTCAGGGGCGCACTCCTGTGGTGCAAGAGTCTGCAGCTTTGCTTTGGCAAACCTTTTCAACCCAACCTTCCTAGATGCCTTGGACTCAATATCTAGAACAGAAAATGGAGTCTACAGAGCGTGTTTCCACCCAAAGGAGCAGGGTCCACGGTCCTCACACCTGGGTGTTGGGAAGATGACCTCCTGCATGCCCTGGAGCTTAGAAATACAGTCCCATCCCGAGGACAGGGTAGTGGCCAGGAACACCCTTTAGGAGTGCTCCTGCCCTCACATTTCCTTGGGACCCCCGTGCACTTTGGAAACCTGATGTACTTATATTTTACCAAATAAAAATTTGAAACTAATGTTTATAGCCGTCAAAGGTTTATTTTAAATAAAAAAAGTTTTTTAATTGATTTGATAAAAGTCTTGTGATGGAGAAAGATGCAGAGGATTTGCAACACTGATGGACTTCAGGGAGACGTTAGAAGTCTGTGTGCACCTCCAGCCTCCTCCCTGGGCATCACGGGCTGCTCAGGACCATGTGCCATTACAGGACAGAAGCCACAGACTTTGCTCCTTGCTCCCTGTGGGAAAATGAAATGGAGAGGTAAAGTCCTCCTGCTTCTTTTATCAGAACTTATACTACCCTGTTGCTTTCCTCTTTTGGTGGGGGTAATAACTGGACTTTAGGCTCAGACTGTCATAACAGAATTTCCAGGGCTAGATTATGTGAACATGACTTTTAAATTTTGTTGGGTAAAAAACAGAACAAAACAAAAACACAAAAAAATTACTAAAAACCCATGATTTTTCACAATTAGTTCTTAGAGGCCAAGAGGCAAAATGTAACTCTGGAAGAGCAGTTCCCCACTCTCAGTGTTTTGACTTTGGAGGATGTTTGTTCTTCTCAATGACAGCTACACAGACATTTGAAGGTCTTGCTTTCTATTAAGTAGGGCCATGCTTCAAGCAAGACTCTCTAAATTATCAGTGTCACATTTCTACTTATTTTAGTGGAACTTGTACATATAACTGTGGCAACTGCAGGAGAGAACCCCATATGATTATTTATACTGGGGCTCCTGCTCACGAGGTCACAGCAGAGGGGAAGGCAGGTGGCCACAGAGGGGGGCACTCCTGGCCTGGAGGCTAAGCCCAGAGGGGTCAGCAGGGCCCATCTCTATCCCAGCCTTCAGTGGGCAGGGTCGTCTATTCCCCACCATGAGATCCGGGGGGCCAGATCTCTCCCATCCCTGAACCCAGGGCCTGCGCCCCCACCCCCAGAACCTCCCAGCCCACTTGGGCATGTAAGGCTACTTGGCTCCCACGTTCCTGGAGCCCGAGGGGAATTTCAGCCTTAAGAGACCTCTGTAAACCCATCCCCTACCTCTGCACAAAGTTCATGGCAGAGGGAAAGCCAGGGAAAGAGAGGTGAGCCAGACCCAGGGCTGGGGTCTCCATATGGTCTGATAGTCCTGAAGACTCTCTGTAATGACCGGCTTATGAAAACAACATGCAGTGAGGGACCCTGGGGTGAGGGTGGTTCTGCAAGCTCCTTCAGCATCCTCCATGCCTGACCCTTCTAGGAGCCACACTCAGGGAGAGCAACACTGACCCCTTCCCTGTGCCCCAGCACCCCACAGACAGAAGCCACCAGCACTGATGAGAAAAAACAAATCTATTAGGAAGCAATACAGGTCTTGGAAGGAAGAAGTCATTAGCATGTAGGGGATGTGATAACGCTTCTTCTAATAGATTGTTTTTTCATCAGTGCTGGTGGCTTCTGTCTGTGTGGTCTGGGCACAGGGAAGGAGTCAGTGTTGCTCTCCCTGAGTGTGGCTCCTGAAGGGTCAGGCATGGAGGATGCTGAAGGAGCTTGCAGAACCACCCTCACCCCAGGGTCCCTCACTGCATGTTGTTTTCATAAGCCAGTCATTACAGAGAGTCTTCAGGACTATCAGACCATATGGAGACCCCAGCCCTGGGTCTGGCTCACCTCTCTTTCCCTGGCTTTCCCTCTGCCATGAACTTTGTGCAGAGGTAGGGGATGGGTTTACAGAGGTCTCTTAAGGCTGAAATTCCCCTCGGGCTCCAGGAACGTGGGAGCCAAGTAGCCTTACACGCCCAAGTGGGCTGGGAGGTTCTGGGGGTGGGGGCGCAGGCCCTGGGTTCAGGGACGGGAGAGATCTGGCCCCCCGGATCTCATGGTGGGGAATAGATGACCCTGCCCACTGAAGGCTGGGATAGAGATGGGCCCTGCTGACCCCTCTAGGCTCAGCCTCCATGCCAGGAGAGCCCCCCTCTGTGGCCACCTGCCTTCCCCTGCCTCCTGCTGTGACCTCATGGGCAGCAGCCCTGGTATAAATAATCACATGTGATTCTCTCCTGAAGTTGCCACAGTTATATGCACAACTTCAACTAAAAGAAGTAGAAATGTGACACTGATAATTTAGAGAGAGTCTTGCTTGAAGCATAACCCTACTTGAAAGAAGGCAAAACCCTCAAATGTCTGTGTACCTGTCATTGAGAAGAACAAACATCCTCCAAAGTCAAAACACTGAGAGTGGGGAACTGCTCTTCCAGTGTTATATTTTGCTTCTTGGTCTCTAGAGAGCTAATTGTGAAAAACTGTGGTTTTAAAAAAATGTATTTGTTTGTTTTGTTTCATTTTGTTATCCAACAAAGTTTAAAATGTTTAAAATGTATAAAAGTTTATAAAAGTAAATGTATAAATGTTTAAAATGTTAAAAAATTTAAAATGTATTTGTTTTGTCTTATTTCATTTTGTTACCCAACAAAGTTTAAAAGTACGTCATGTGTGACACTATCTAGCCCTGGAAATTCTACTACAACAATCTGAGCCTAAAGTCCAGTTATTACTCCCACCAAAAGAGGAAAGCAGCAGAATTGCATAAGTTCTGATAAAACAAGCAGGAGGACTTTAGCTCTCCATTTCATTTTCCCACAGGGAGCAAGGAGCCAAGTCTGTGGCTTCTGTCCTGTAATGGCACATGGTCCTGAGCAGCCAGTGATGCCCAGGGAGGAGGCTGGAGGTACACACAGACTTCTAACATCTCCCTGAAGTCCATCAGTGTTGCAAATCCTCTGCATCCTTCTCCATCACAAGGCTTTTATCAAATCAATTTAAAATTTTTGGTTTGATTTTAAAGTCTTTGACGTCTATAAACATTAGTTTCAAAATTCTAGTTGGTAAATTACAAGTACATCAGGTTTCTAAAGTGTAGGAGAAGTCCCAAGGAAATGTGAGGGCAGGAGCACTGCTCAAATGTGTTCCTGGACGGCTGCTCTGTCCTTGGATGGGACCATATTTCTAACCATTTGGGGGGGACCATATTTCTAACCATCTAACAAATGCCCCATTTCTCTTCTGTTGCCATCTCTGGAAGCTCCTATCAGTGGAGGAACTTAGTGATTATGCAAGGAAGTGACATGAAGCCCAGGGAAGAACAAGTCACAAAATGTGTGGTTTTTTCAGTATCACACATTTTCCACACAGGGGAACTGAGGTGAACCGCTGCTGCCCAAAGAGCCCAATTATGTTTCTAGCCACGATCTTTCCTTCCTTGTCAGGAAGCACCATCATTCTCCCTTACAATTAGCTGGAGCTCTCCATCCCCAGCCCTCACCTTGTCAGCTCAGGGACCCCCCCCCCCAGCATAGCTGTCCCTTCCAGAATGGGGAGGGGTCTGCAGATGGCAGAGCTGGGATGCAAACCCAGCAGGGCTCAGCACCCAGGACTAACCTGAGTGGCAGACTCTGACCCTCTGTCCCATGTCCTCCCCAAGAGCCCAGGACGTGATGTAGACACCGTGTGAGTCCTGGCAGGTGGGAGGAGGTAGGGTAGGGTGGGCGCAGACCACTGAGTGGCCCACCATGCAGCCACCATGACCACCCAGCCCAGGACCACTCATGGGCCCCAGCCCTGTAGGGCTCATTGGCCTCTCCTGACTTACAGGGAAGCCTGCATGAGGACTAGTGCAGCCTCCAGCCTAGGCCCCTTCCTCCAGACATGACAATCCAGTGGCCAGGCGAGGCGCACAGAGAGCACCCCAGGTAGGCCGGCATCAGCCCTCCTCATAAGGGAGATGCACACAGAGCCTGGGCCCAGCCAGCAGCAGCCCCCGCAACTCCACACGTTTCCCGAGTCCCTGCTGCGCACCAGGCCCACATGTTAGAGGTATGGAAAAGACCTTGACCTTACTGTAATTCTAATTTGCATTTCTCTTATTGTGAGCAAAGTTGCAAATCTTCTCATAATGTCTAAGGGCCAATCTAATTTCTTTTTCTGTGAACTATATGTTTATGTCTTTTGCTCATGTTTTCCATTGGATTATTGGTCTTTTTTCCCTCAAATTTTAGAAGTTCATTATACAATAGACCATTGAAAAACACAGAGATTAGGGGCACCGCACTCCATGCAGTCAAAAATCCACATGTAACTTTTGACTCCTCCAACTTTATTACTAATAGCCTACTGTTGACTGGAAGCCTTACTGACAACATCAACAATTAACATATTTTGTACATTATGTGTATTAATATTATGTATTGTGTTCTTACAATAAATAAGTTAGAGAAAAAATGTTATTAAGAAAATCATAAGGAAGAAAAAACACATTTACAGTACTGTACTGCCTTTATTGATACTGTAAATTTACATCATCTGTTTACAAGATGAGTCATCTGTCTAAAATGGTGGGGACCCACAGCTGCAGACCTCAATCTATGGTACATACCAAGCAATTCAACTTTTTCTTGTAATGTCATGACTTTGCTTCTTAGGAAATTCCAGCATCACTAGTGGCACTTTGATTTGCCCCGTGGTGTTATTCAAGGTTTAGAGTATTGCAATAAACACATGAAAAATAGGAGAGAACTGCAAGAGTTCACTTTTTACCACAATATTCAATTTACCGGAGAACTGCTCAAATGGAGATGATTAGCATCACCTGGCATTTTAAGCAGATACTTGCTATTGAGCTCACCCCAATAGCAACAGGAGGTGGCTACAATATTATTACAGCAGTACAGTATGTACTACAGTTAATTTTATGCAGCTATGATTGAATACCGCATCTTTACATTTGTTTACATTTTTCTCCCTGGCAAGTGGCGCCAAGTAAACTCTGTGTGTGCGTAAGTTTTTACTTTTTATAATAGATTTGTGTATATTTTATGGTGACGCCAGGTGACGCTAATCACCTCCATTTGAGCAGTTCTCTGGTAAATTGCATATTGCAGTAAAATGATCTCTCGTGGTTCTCTCCTATTTTTTATGTGTTTATTGCAATACCCTAAACCTTGAATAAATGATAAAATAGACTCGTATCTACATATATTTTATACACTCATGACATACCTGACTTTTTCTTAATTTTTTCAATATTTATAGTCTACATGGTTCATCTGCAAGTTTTTTCAAATTGTCACAAATCTCCAAAATATTTTCCAATATATTTATAGGAAAAAATCCACAAATAAGTGGATCCATGCAGTTTAAACCTGTGTTGTTCAAGGGCCAACTGTATATCAAAGTCCATTGTGGTAAAAGTTGCTAATTATTTCTCAGTTTCCCATTTGTCTCTTTTCTTCACTTGTAGAGTTTTGCCATGCAAAAAGTTGGTTGGTTTGTTTTGTATTTATGTAGTCAAGTTCATCTTCTTTTTTAAATGACTGCTGAATTTTGAGTCAGTTAGAAAAGTTTTCCCATTACCAGATCTAAAAGAATTCACTCATATTTTCCTTTCTGACTTATGTAAGGGTTTGGGAGGATTGTTTTGCTGTTTGTTTGCTTTTGTTTGGTTTTTACATTTAGGTACTTGACCCATTTGGAATTTTTCCTAACTTATGGTTTGAAGAATGGTTACAATTTGACTTTTTTCCATGTGGTTTTCCATTTGTATCAACCTCATTTATTTAAAAGTCCCAGAATAAGGGTAGGTGATATCTTTCATGTATACTAATTTGTCATGCACTTTTATATCTGTTTCTAGATTTCTATAATGTTCCATTGATCTGTCTATTTACTCATGCACCAACACCACAATTTTCATGATGGAGGCTTTAAAATATATTTAATACTTGACTGAGCTATGGCTCCACTATCCTTCTTTCTCAGAGATTTCCTGGGTATTCTTGTTAATTTATTCTTCCAAATAAACTTTATAATCAGTCTTTTAAGTCCAGAAAAAAATTAACCATATATTTATTGGGATTGCATTACATATTAAAACTAACTTAGGGAGAATCAACATGGTGTTTAATATTTCTACTCATGAACATGACATGTCTTTCCACTTGTTTGAGACTGACATTGGTCTTTGGAGAGTATTTTGTAATTTTCTCATATTGGTTCTGTACATTTGTTAAGTCTATACCTAGAAATTTTTCTTTTTTTCCTTTTATAAATGTGATCTTTCATCATTTCTTCCAACCAGTTGTTGTTTTCTATATAAAGACTACTGATTTCTGTGTTTAATTTTATATTCTGCTACTTTACTAAAATTTCATTTTGTTTTTACTAGTTTTCCATCTACTTTTTAGATTTTCCAGGTATGTAATTACATGCTCTGCAAATAAAGATAAATTTATTTCTTTTTGTATTTTTTTATTCCTCTATCATTCCTTTTACTTCTCCCCTTGTGCTGGCTAATACCTCCAATATATTGTCAAATAACAGTGAAGATAGTAAGTAGCCTTGCCTTTTCTTTGACCAGTAGAAGATCTCCAGTTTTTCCCCTGTAAGTAAAATGTTGGCTTTATCTTTATATTTTTTTCCATATTAAAGAGGTATCAACTCCAATGTTATAAAATTATGTTACCAATTTTTAAATCTGTTTAATCTACCAGATTCTCAAAGAGATAAGCCAACTTCTCCCACAGAGATTGAGGATTTATCCATTAATCTTTCTAATTTTGTTAGTTGTTGCCTTATATATTTCAAGTGTTGAATACATACAAGTTTATAATCATTATATGATCTTGGTGATTGTTCCTTCTGGCATTATCTTTATTGGTGCTTTTTTTGCCTTCTGCTTTTCTTTTTAAATTTATTTTTATTTTGTATTTCAGAGTTTTACATGGGTACACACATTTTGCATACATAATTTTCTTTTGCACAGTTTGAATCAAATTTATAAGTGTGCCCTTCACCCAGTTAGTGTGCATTGTACCTGGTAGGTGGGAATTTACCCATTCCCTCCTCCGCCTCCCACCTACTTGATTTCCCTTGAGATTTACTTCCATATGTGCACATAAGTATTGATTGATTACTTCCAATTTAGTATTGAGTACATGTGTGGTGTTTATTTTTCCATTCTTGTGATACTTCACTAGGAAGAATAACTCCAGTTCCATCCAGGTTGTTATAAAAGATTCTAGATCACCATTCCTTTTTATGGCTGAGTAGTGCTCCATGGTATACATATACCACCTTTTATTAATCCACTCATGTATTTATGGGCACTTGGGTTGTTTCCACATCTTTGTGATTGTGAATTGTGCTGCTATAAACAATCAAGTGCAGGTGGTTTTTTTTTTATAAAATGTCTTTTTTTCCTTTGGGTAGATACCTAGTAGTGGGGTTGCTGGATCAAGTGGTAGGTCTACTTTTAGTTCTTTCAGGCACCTCCAAACTACTTTCCACAGAGGTTATACTAGTTTGCAGTCCCATCAGCAGTGTATAAGTGTTCCTTTCTCTCTGCATCCATACCAGCATTTGTTGTTTTGGAACTTTTTGAAAAAAGCCATTCTCACTGGAGTTAGGTGATATCTCATTGTGGTTTTTATTTGCATTTCCTTGATGATTAGAGATGTTGAGCATTTTTTCATGTGTTTGCTGACCACTAGTCTATCTTCTTTTGAAAAGTTTCCGTTCATGTCTTTTGCCCACTTTTCAATGGGGTTGTTTGATTTTTTTTCTTGCTGATTTGCTTGAGTTCTTTGTAGATTCTGGTTATCAGCCCTTTTTCACGTGTATAGCATGCAAATATTTTCTCCCATTATGTAGGTTGTCTATTTGCTCTATTGATTGTGTCTGTGGCTGTGCAGAAGCTTTTTAATTTGATCAAGTCCCATCTATTGATTTTTGTTGTTGCTGTGATTGTTTTTGGGGTCTTCTTCATAAATTCTTTGTGTAGGCTGATATCTATAAGAGTTTGTCCAACATTTTCTTCTAGAATTCCTACAGTTTCATGCCTTAGGTTTAAGTCTGTTACCCATCATGAATTAATTTTTGTGAGCGGTGAGAAGTGCAGATCCTGTTTCAGCCTTCTACATGGATCAGCAGAATCAACATTGTTAAAATGTCTATACTGCTGAAAGTGATTTATAGATTCAATGCAATCCCCATCAAAATACCAATGTTATTTTTTTCAGATCTAGAAAAAAATAGTTCTACACTTTGTATGGAACCAGAAAAGACCTGAAATAGCCAACGCAACCTTACATAATAAGAACAAATCAGGAGGCATCACTCTACCAGACTTCAAGCTATACTGGAAGGCTATAGTAACAAAAACAGCGTGGTACTGGCACAAAAACAGAGGTATAGATCTATGGATCAGAACAGAGAACCCAGATATGAATCCATCCTCATATTGCCATCTGATCTTTGACAAAGCAGCCAAAAACATACACTGGGGTAAAGAATCCCTATTCAATAAATGGTGCTGGGAAAATTGGATAGCCACATGTAGATGGCTGACACAGGATCCTTCTGCTTTTCTTGATATTAAAAAATAGATTTTTTTGGTTAGTGTTTTCATGGTATATCATTTGCCATCTATTTTTATTTTTAGCTTTTCAGTGTGGTTTTGTTTCAGATATCTCTTCTAAACAGCATAAAAATAGATATAATTTGTACAATCCAATCTGATAATCTCCAGCTTTTTCCAGGTAAATTTATATGTATTGGAAATGTTGATATATTTGGATTTATTCCTACCATCTTATTATGAGCATAATGTTTTGTCACCTTTTCTTTGCTTTTTATTCTCCTCTGTAGTCTATTTAATTGGCAATGTTTTTATTCAACCTTTTTCCCTTGTTTTATATTAGAAGCCACCAACTGTATTTCTCATTTGTGTTCACGTGTGTGGTTATTTTTACACTTTTTAAAATCACAAATCTAACTATAAAATTTTCTGTAAATTCTAAAAGCATTTTATACACATACACATGTGCATACATACATATTCTCCTACTATTCTACTGAACAATAAAATGACCACTTATTATCTAGTATTTTAGGTAACATATTTATTTTAAATATACAAAAATAATTATTATGATTCATTCCTTACAGTCAATAGTTAATTAAATACTTTAAGTGAATAAGTTAATTAAATTGAGAAACATATTTTCTGTGTTTTTAGGCTTCTGGCATCCTACTCCTTCCTTCTGAGATCATTTTTCTTCTCAATGAAGTACATCTTTCAGTAGTTTCATTGAGGATCTCAAGTTATTAAATTACATATATACTATGCTCTACTAAATTAAATTATGATAATTTTACATTATATAATTTAGTTTATATATAATAATGTATACATAATAAATACTATATAATTATATAAATTAAATTTTATACACATAGTCATGCATTGCTTAACAACAGGGATATATTCTGAGAGATGCAGCATTAGGTGATTTCATCATTGTGCAAACATAATAGAGTTTACTTACACAAACCTAGATGGTATAGCATATACACACCTAGGCTATATGGTACAGCCTATTGCTCCTAGGTTACAAACCTGAACAGCATGTTAATATACTGAATACTGTAGGTAAATGTAACACAATGGTAAATATTTATATATCTAAATATATTTAAACATAGAAATGGTAATGCATTGCACTATGGTAACATCACTAGGCAATAGGAATGTTTCAGCTCCATTATATGTGTCAATGGAACCAATATGGGACCACTGTTTTATATGCAGTTCATTGTTAACTGAAACCTCGTTATGTGGCCCATGACTATATATTATATATAGTCTATATATATTATGTGTATATATATACACATTATATATACACACACACACACACACACACACACATACACACATCCATTTCTCCTTTTGGAAACTATAAGAACAACAAAGAGAATTAAAAACCTAATTTTCAAAAGTTTAGGAGAAATGCTGCAAATTCAAAATTATATGTCAATGTGTCCAAAAGCAGTTGATACCACAAGAGCCGCACAGAAGCTCTGCAGGAAGAACTGATAGGATCTCTGTGGAAGAAGGAATAGTGTCTAGGGTCCCATGATTAGAAGAACTCAGAAATCACCAGGTAAGGATGTAGCACTGAAAGAAGGTAAGAATATGGCACTGATAGACATGAGCTGGGTCTCTAGGTAGTAGTAGTCAGTGAAGAAACCAAGTCTTCTTGAACTTTCTAAGGTTTGGAGAAACTGAGAAGGCATGAGTATATGAGTGCTATATTTGAAGAAAACAATCATCTTTCTAGAAACATGGAAGAGAACCCTTGAGCTACACAGCATGGGAAAGCTATTCTTGTCCCTCTGTAACACAATACCCACAGGAAATTTCTGCAAATGGATGATAGAGAACAATTTAACTCATTTAAAAATGAGTTTTAAAAAAAGAATTAATACAGCACTCACATAGAGATAGTATTTACTTTTAAATATGAGAAATAGCACAGAACATTTCTACAGAAAGCATTCACCAGAAATATGTTTTCATGGGTTGGATAAAAATATATATCCAAAGATTTCATTGTGAATGAAAAAATACTTAACAAAACAACTGCCACTGTGAAGGAACAATACAATGTAGAAAATGATTCAAGAATGAGATGACCAGACCACAGAAGAAATTAAAATGAGAACTGGCAGAATTCAGAAAAGAAATAGAAGATAAAACAAAACCATCACAGAAATGAAGACAAAATTAAAAGCAGTACAATGAGAAACAGATATTGCAGAAAGCATGGTAATGTAGAGTATAAAAATGAGATAAGTAAGCATAATGAAACAGATCCAGAGAGAGAAGGATATTAAGAGGATGAAGAGGTATAGAATACAGGAAAAGGCTTGCCAACACACACATAATTGAAGTCCCTGAAGAGGAAACCATAGGATGGTCTACATAGGAAGATAATTTAAAATATAGTACAAGCAAATGCTTCTTTTAAAGAGACACTCAACTCTATATTTTGAAAGAGTACACCATGTCCAGAGGAAATTGATCCAATATGGTAAGCACCAAGACACATCCTAGTAAAGTTACTGGACTTTATTTTTTTATTTGTATAAATTTAAGGGTTACAAGTGCTGTTTTGTTACATGGATATATTGAGTAGTGGTGGACTCTGGACTTTTAGTGTAACCATCATCTGAATAATGTACATTGGACCCATTAAGTAATTTCTCATTCCTCACTCCTCCACCCTCCTACCATTCTCAGTCTCCATTGTCTATTTTCCACACTCTATGTTCATGTGTACACATTATTTAGGTCCCACTTATAACTGAGTACATGTGGTATTTGACTTTCTGTTTCTGAGTTGTTTCACTTAAGATTATGGCCTCCAGTTCTATCCCTGTTGCTGCAAAAGGTATGATTTCATTCTTTTTTGTGGCTGAATGGTATTCTATTGTATGTATATACTACATTTTCTTTATCCAGTCATCCCTGTTGATGGACATTTAGGTTGATTCCACATCCTTGCTATTGTTAATAGTGCTGCAATAAACATATGAGTGCAGGTATCTTTTTTATACATTGATTTCTTATCCTCTGGGTAGATACCCAGTAGTAGGATTGCTGGATAGAATGGTAGTTCTATGTTTAGTTCTTTGAGAGATCTCCATATTGTTTTCCATAGAAGTTGTACTAATTTACATTCCCACCAACAGTGTATGTGCTTCTTTTTCTCTGAATCCTTGCCAACATCTGGTATTTTTTCTGTTTTTAATAATAGCCATTCTGACTGGTGTAGGATGATATCTTATTGTGGTTTTAATTTGCATTTCTCTGTCTGATGATTAATGATGTTGAACATTTTTTCATATGCCTGTTGGCCATTTGTATGTCTTCTTTTGAAAAATGTCTATTTATGTACTTAGCCCACTTTTTAGTGGGTTATTTGGTGTTTTTGTTGTTGTTGAGTTGTTTGAGTTCCTTATAAATTCTGGATATCAATTCCCTATCAGATGCATAGTTTGAAAATATTTTCTCCCATTCTGTAGGTTGTCTATTCACTATGTTGATTATTTCTTTTACTGTGCAGAAGCTTTTTAGTTTAATTAAGTTCGATTTGTCTATTTTTGGTTTTGGTTTTTGTTGCATTTGCTTTGGAGGTCTTAGTCATGAATTCTTTGCCTAGATCAATATCCAGAAGAGTTTTACCTAGATTTTCTTCTAGTATTTTTATAATTTTGGGTCTTACGTTTAAGTCTTTAATCCATCCTGAGTTGATTTTTGTATATGGTGAGAGACAGGGGTCTATTTTATTCTTCTGCATATGGGGTTTTTTGAGGAGTCTTCAGGGTTTTCTAGGCATAACATCATATCATAAGTGAACAGGGATAATTTGACTTTCTCTCTTCTAATTTGGATGCCTTTTATTTCTTTTCCTTGCTTGATTGCTCTGGTTAGTAATTCTAGCACTGTGTTGACTAGGAATGGTGAGTGGGCATCCTTGTCTTGTCCCGGTTCTTAGGGGAATTGCTTTCAACTTTTCCCCACTCAGTATGATGTTGGCTGTGGGTTTGCCATATATGGCTTTTATTATTTTGAGGTATGTTCCTTCTATTCCTAGTTCATTGGGGTTTTGTCATGAAGGGATGCTGAATTTTATCAAATGCCTTTTCTGCATCTATTGAGATAATCATATGGTTTATGTCCTTAATTCTGTTTATGTGATAAATCACATTTATTGATTTGCATATGTTGAACCATCCTTGCATTCCTGGATGAAACCCACTTGATTATAGTGTATTATCTTTTTGATGTGCTGTTGATTTGGTTTTGCTAATTTTTTTGAGGATTTTTGTGTCTATGTTTATGAGGGATATTGGTCTGTAGTTTTCTTTTTTGTTGTGTCTTTATCTGGCTTTGGTATCTGGAGATACTGGCTTCCTAGAATGAGCTAGGGAGGATTCCCTCCTCTTTGATTTTTTGGAACAGTGTCAGGAAGATTGGTACCAGTTCTTCTTTGTATGTTTTGTAGAATTTGGCTGTAAATCCACCTAGTCCCGGGCTATTTTTGTGTTGGGAGATTTTTTATTACTGATTCAACCTCACTACTCATTATTGGTCTGCTCAGGATTTCTATTTCTTCCTGGTTCAATATTAAGAGGGTGTGTGTTTCCAGGAATTTATCCATTTTCTCTGGATTTTCTAGTTTGTGAGTGTATAGTTGTTCATAGTATTCTCTGACTTTAAAGATAAAAATAAGAATGCTTTTGGCTTGGCACAGTGGCTCATGCCGGTAATCCCAGCACTTTGGGAGACCAAGGCAGGAGGATTGCTTGAGCCCAGGAGTTGGAGACCAGCCTTGGCAATATAGCAAGACTCTGTCTCTACAAAAAATTTAAAAAGAAAAAGAATCCTTTGGACAGCTAGACCAAAAGATCAAGTCACTCATGCTTCTCCACACCAACAGTGCAGGCCTGAATACACTGAGCAACAATAAAAGATATGCAATAAAGGAAAGAGGAGTAAGCCAAGGGTTTTATATTCAGCCATATTGCACTTCTTCTATAAGGGTTACCAGCAGTTTTTGAACAAATAAGAATGAAGGAATATTGTTCTCATTAGTTCTTCTTGCGGAAACTACCAGAGGACAAATTCCAGCCAACCAAGAGAAACTCTGGCAAAAGGACGGGTGGTAAGCATTAAATACATATTTACTCCAGAACTAAGATGAAAACAATGGAGGGGATAAAAGTAACATAATAAATTATAAATATTCTATGTTTTGATAATGTGGAAATTACATAACCAATAAAATGAGAGAACAGGAGAAAAGTTGGAAAGTTAAAAAAGCTTCAAGTAGTCAAAGTATAAGCATATTTAACAGGAAAAAAGATAAACATTAAGAAAGTTTATATTGGCTAAAATTGGGTGATGGATAAAATGTAAGAGGAATAGTATATAAGCTAACCTTAGCATTGATCAAAGTAAGGGACTAATAACTATTGTTTGAATTAATCAAGATAGAATTATGCTAGTAACTACTAGGATAAAAATCAAACCTTCCTGAATATAAAACTATAATAAAAAGAAGAGCAAGCAGGCCACATAGTGAAATAATTTAAATATCTGTGCATGTGTGTACATAAATAGGTAAAGAGATATACAAACATATGAAATTAATATTTATATATTAACAAAATCATATGACAGAACCAGGGACAAATACATATGACAATAAATGTAAATAAACTTATCTTACCAATTACTAAAAAATATATTTCTATTGGCTCAAAAAAATACTCTTCTGCTGCATAAAAGAGACATACCTAAAATAAAATTAATCAGAAAGGCTAAAAATAAAAGGAGTGGTGGTCATAGAATAAAGTTTGAGATATCAGTATAAGCTCATATTTAGCTTTATTGATACAGATGGTTATATACAGAAATATTTATAGATATGTGTGTATATATATATATATATATATGAGTTAGTATACACAAATATATATCATTGCATTATCCTAGGAGTAATAAAACTCCAGTAGCAACAAGCACATCTAATGCCCAGACTTTGGTTTTTAATAAAAAAGAACCAAGTCTTCTTAGGGAAGTGGCTGATTCTAGAACTGGACAGACATGACACAAGATGAACCTAGAGTATCTTGTAATGGCGGAAGGTAAAGAAACACTCACTTACACAAGCATACCACAAACACACAACCAAAGTGATAGAGGTATTTCTAAGGGATACAAGAACATACTGAACATGATCCCAATGGCCAAAGCTGGAACAATTTGAGCAATACATTAAATAAAGCAATATTTATAACTCAAAGTATAAAATAAAGATCCATGAGTCTATACTGATACAAATACATGATCAAATAAATAAATAAATGAGGGAGAAGATATCAATTTCCCATGCAGAAGAATTCCAAGTAATTTATGCAGATACTCTGCTCTCAAGAAGGTGGAGCATAACTCCCCACTCTTTAAGTGTGAGCTGTTCATAGTGACTTCCTTCCAAAGAGCACAATATAGAAAGTGGTGAAGTGTAACCTTACCGTGGAGAAAGCTGACAAACACTACCTTAGCCAGGTGAATATTAATAGTGATAAGTCATGTTGGTAGCATATACCTTTGATATGATGTGATGAGAATGACCTTTATGTCTGTGCTCTTCCTCCAAAAATCCCATAGCTGCCATCTAAACATGGGGGAAAAAATCAGACAAATCCCAATACAGGGGCATTCTGCAAAATACCTGACCAGTACTTCTCAAAACTGTCAAGATCATCACAAACAAGGGAAATTTGAGAAACTTTCACAGGCAAGAGGAGCCTAAGGAGGCATAATGACTAAATGTAATGTGGTATCTTAGATGGAATCCTGGAATAGAAAAAGGACATTAGGCAAAAACTAAGTAAAAAGTTTACGTAGTTTTAGTTCATAAAGTATGGACTTTAGTTAATAATAATGTATCAATATGGGTTCATTAATAGTAACAAATGTACCATACTAATATAAGACGTTAATAGTAGAGAAAACTAGGTGTGGAGTATATCAAAACTCTCAGTATGACCATCACAACTTTTATGTAAATCTAGACCATTCTTAAAAGAAAGTTTATTCTAAAAAATAAAAAGATTGACAAGGATACACAACAAAAAAATTTTTAAGCAGAAGTCATGCTTTTAATAATAGCCAAGGTGGAATTTGAGCCAAAAAACAAAGTAACTTTATAAAGCTAAAAGGTAGACTGGCAATGAAAATATAACAATTATAAATATTGATGCACCAAATAACATAGCAGTAACCTTCATAAACAAGAAATTACAAGATAAGCAAGGAGAAGTAAAGAGAAACATGCTAATAAAAAGAAGTTTTAATTTACTTGTCTACATCCAACACAGGTCAGCTAATAATAAGTGGACCTAAACAATATAACTAACAAAGTAAATTTTCCTGATATATATCAAATCTTTCATCCTGAAAGTAAAGAATACACCATCCTTTCAAGTGCCAAATAATATCCATTAAAATGCATATTTAAGACTTTAAGGAAACCTCAATAAACTCCTCTCAAAACAGAAATAATACAGAAAACATTCTCTATTGCATTGCAACAAACTAGAATTTATTTATTTATTTTTAGATACAGGGTCTCACTCTGTTGCCTGGGCTGCTGGAGTGCAGTGATGTAGTCATAGCTCACAGAAGCCTCAAACTCCTGAGTTCAAGTGATCCTCCTGCCTCAGCCTCCTGAGTAGCTGGAATTACAGGTGCTCACCACCACACCCAGCTAATTTTTATTTTTTTATAGATGGGGTCTTGCTATGTTGCCCAGGCTGGTCTCACACTCCTGGCCTCAAGTAATCATGCCACCTTAGCCTCCCAATGTTCTGGGATTACTGGTGTGAGCCACCATGCCCAGCCTCAAACTAGAATTTAATAAGAAAATCAAAAGATCCTCTCTATCTAGGAGTTTAAAATAAAACTCTTGGGTCAAAAAAGAAATATAAACCAATAGTAAGGAATTGGCAAAGAATAACAATGATGTAAAGAATATATACCAGAACCTGTGGGATACAACTGAAGTAATACTCAGGGGAAATCACCTAAACTACATATTTCTTTTTTTTAAATTTCAGAATATTATGGGGGTACAACACTTTGGTTATATATATTGCCTAGGCACTGCCCAAGTCAGAGCTACAATCGTGGATGTCCCCCAAACTGTGTACCCTGCACCCATTAGGTGAGAGTTTTCCCATCCCCTCCACCTCCCTCCCACCTGCCCAACCCCTGATGAGTATTATTTCCATGTGTGACATAAGTATTGATCAGTTAGTACCAATTTGATGGTGAGTACCAGTGGTGCTTGTTTTTCCATTCTTGTGTTACTTTGCTTCAATTAAATACATATTTCAATATAAAATCAAGTAAGCATCTTAAACAAAAAGTTAGAAATAAAACAATAAAATAAACAAAAGGAAAGCTAAAGAAAGAAATAAAGAAAAAATTATTATAAATTAGAAAACAGGAACGAAAAACAGAGTTAATATATAAATCCAAAAGCCTTTTTTTAAAAAAGGCAAACAACTTATTGGCTTAATCAAAAGTGGTAAGTGAGAAAATGCAAATACACAAAAGAATAAATAATCGAGGGAAATAAAGAAAAGACATTTAAAATACCATACATGACTTACTTTGCTCAATGCTATGCAAATAGATTTGAAAACTTGAATTGAATGGTAATTTTCTAAGAAAATAGATTGTTTCCAGGCTAGAGTTTATCCTGTATACTGTTTTGGTTTTCAGTGAGTACAAATTTCATTTCCAGGAATTCTAAATGGTTCTTTTTACACTTGTAGCAGGGAGTTATAGTGATGAGGAGAAAGAGAGGTAGGTTGTCAGACTGTGGGGACAGGGAGCCAGGAAAGGCAGTGATGCACAGAGACAAGATTCCTACAGGAACAATGTTGTGAAGGATAATTAACCTTGGAATAGTAGCAAGATGGGGAAGATGAGCATGGACCCCTTAATCTAAGCTAATACCCTCAAAGGAAGGATAAAGTGATATTATATTAGGAGCACTCCCTGAGTATCACAGAAGCTGAAACAAATATTTTTTGGAAGAAAACTTCTCCAATATATTAAGATCAAGCAATAGATTCAGAAATATTATCAAACACACAAGGAAGCAAGCTGCTATGAGTAAAAGTCAGAAGCAACAAGAAAAAACAGATTTAGATACCAAAGGACTAAAGCTATTATAAGTGACAAATACAGAATACATTTTATACAGATATAAAGATGGATAAATAGGTAGAGATATCTTAAATGCTTAAAGAGAAAAAAGAGTTGTATTACAAATAAAAGCATGCAAAATGTGGTCTGGATTTAACAGATAGATTTTTAAAAAAGCATATTCTAGAAACAAGAAAAAATAGGATTGTTGAAATTAAAATCTCAAAGGATGGCTTAAACAGAAGATTTGGAACAACTGAAGAATGAATTAGAGAATTGTCAAAGAGAATTTGTAAAAGGATATGTCCAGAATGTGACAAAGAATGACAAGGATATGAAAACTATAAAAGAGGGATTTAGAGGCATGGAGGGTAAAATGAGAAGGTACCATATAGAAATAATTGGAGTTTCAGAAGTAAAATATAGTGATAACAGACAAAAGGAAATACTTAAAGTGATATTGGCTTAAAATATTCCAGAACAAATGAAACATCAAAACCCACAGATCAGTATATCCCAAGCAGAAAAAATGAACATAAATCCATAACTAGACATATCAGAGTGAAACTTCAGAACACCATGGATAAAAAGAGAATCTGGGAAACAAATGGAAAGACAAGAAAGATCAGCTACAAAGGAACAAGAGTTAGCATGACAACAAAAGTCTAAATAAAAACAACAGAAGCCAGGAAACAACAGAATCAAGTCTTTGGTATACTGAAAGAAATTATTGGTCAACCAAAAAATGTGAACCCAGCAAAACTCAAATAAAGGTGTTTTCAGATTGTAAAAAAGTGAGTCTCAGACTCACAAGGATACCTAAAAAAAAAAAGAGAGAGAGAGAGAGGGAAAGAAAATTTTCTTCTGAAGACCTTCCTTAAAGAAACTTTTGAGAATATCCTCAAAAAAGAAAGGAAATAATACCACAAAAACTATTCGAGATGCAAGAATGTGATAATATGTAAGGAAACCAAAACCAGCATTGCCTGGTTAAAATAATTACACTTTATAATTTGTAGTATTTTTAAAAGGCAGATGTTCTGGTTCCTCTCTCCCACTGGATGCAGCTATAAAGACCTGGACAGAATGCATGGAATAGCTCTTTGAAGACTCTGAAAAGTAGTAGTAGCAGGAAGGTTGGGGGGAAAGACTAGAAGGAAAACTAGCCATGAGTTTTTTCCCTCCAGTAACTCCTTGGCTGACTTCAAGGCAGCCTAAAACCCAGAATTGCAGGTCAGTATGGACAGCGAGCACTTGGGAAAGCCCTCAGTTCTGGATTAGGGAATGGTAAAGGGGTCTCCTGGAAATGACAAGAGCAGTGCGGACCCATAGGCACATACAAATATGAAGAAGGGGAATCTTCCTCTCCAATCAGAAAAGGTGTGGTCCCAAAAGGGTGGGGAAAAACCCCATAGCTTTTTTTTCCTCTCTCTGTCCTCTTGTCACTTGACCCTGGATAAGTGTACAGTTGTAAGAAGTGTACATCAGAATAGGGTAAATTATGCCCCAACTTTCTGGCTGGAGGAACAAAAAGGGAAAAATGCCAAGGAACTAGAAAGCACCGAGGATATCATAGAGAGAGAGAAGCTCAGGAAAGGAACCCCAAAATATTGTTTGTAAGATCTGAGGCTCACATCTGAACTTCACACAAAAGGATCAGATCACAAACAGACTACCAAAGACTGAGAACTGAATTAAGAGGTAGGCCACCACCCAGGTTCCAGACTGGCCACTGGGTGGCACATGCATAGGACAGAGCCAAATAGTATTGCAAAGGCCTGGAAAACAGAACTGGCCTTGAAAATACAACAGCAGAAGACTTATTGGAACTTGTAGCCCAAACGTAACCAGGTCAATTGCTTGATAAAACAAAAATACCAGCATTCTCCATAGGATTTAAATGAAATTGTCTTATAACATAATATTCAAAATTCAAGACAATCCAAAATTACTCATCATATGCAGACAGGAAAATCTCAACACGCATGGGAAGAGACAATAGGTACCAATGTGAAGATGACACAGATGTTGGAACTATTTGACAAAGACTTTGAAGGAACAATTATAAAATACTCCAACAAGTAAGGGCAAACATTGTTGAAAAGATGTAAAATCTCAGGAAATAAACAGAAAATATAAAGAAGAACCAAATGAATGTTTCAGAACTGAAAATAAAATAAGTTTTAAAAAAATTTTTAACTCACTGAATGAGCTCAATGGAAGAATGGAGATGACAAAGGAAAGATTTAGTGAATTTGAAGATAGTCCAATGGAAACATGAAATTTGAATAACATAGAGAAAAAAGATTTTAAGAAGTGAATAGAGCCTCAAAGACATGTAGGATAATAACAAAAGGTCTAACATTGATGTCATCAGAGTCAAAAAAGGACAAGAGAGTGTGGTGCGGGGAAAAAAAGTTTTTAAAGAAATAATGGCTTAAAACTTCTCAAATTTCATAAAAGACATAAATCTACAGATTCAAAAATCTTAGCAAATCACCAACATGATTTAAAACAAAAAACAAAAACAAATCTTCACCCAGGTGTATCACAATCAAACTATTAAAAACTAAAGACAAAGAAAAAAAATCTTATAAGCAGGCAGAGAAAGGCAAGGCATTTCCTATAAAGAAACAATTCAAATGACTGCAGAGTTCTCACCAGACACAATGGAGGCCAGAAGAAAGCAGAATAATATTTTTAAAGTGCTGAAAGAAAATACCTATCAGAGATGGGATCAAGATGGCCAACTAGATGCAGGTAGTTCATGCCTGTTTCATGGAGAGGAACAAGAACAGTAAGTAGATAGTCATATTTTGAATAGTTCATCTAGGAGAGAATACTAGGAGTCACCAGAGCAGTGAGAGGAAGTACCAGAAGTAAGTGAGGAGATGATTCAAGGTGGCTTGCACAGCCAAGGACTGGTTGAGAGCTGGGGGAAGCTCCTGGATACAGGGAAACAGTAAGAGAGAAACCCCAAGTCTCCAGACTCCAAAAAAGGCTTTTACAATCTTGGCTATGGGAGAACCCCTAAACCCACACAGGTCTCAGGCCTAACATAGGGAGCTGTCTAGAGATTGCACAGAGACATTGCTCCAGAAAGGGAACCTACACAGAATCCCACAGGCATCTGAGCTTAGATCAGTTTCAGCTGGGCATTATTCTAAGAGCCTAGGTACCAGAGATCTACAGATGCAGCTGCTGCCACTGCACTGCTCTAAGGAGGGAGAGGGGAGACTGGGCACTCCCAGAACCCCTGGGGAGGTCCCCACCACCCTGATGCAGGCTTCTGTTGAGACCAAGATGTGAGTCAGCTGCACTCCCCACAGCATCTTGCCCACACTGCTTGCCTGGGAGGGGCCCTACCCTCTCTGGCCACAGTCCCCAAGGTGCCATTTTGGGAGTTTAACGCTGGGCTGCAACCCATCCTTGAGCCAAGTTTGGGCTGACACAGCTGCATCCACCTCCTGGCCGAGGAGGGACAGGGAAACCAAGCTCTCCAACAGATATCTAGGATAATACTCACTGCCCTGCAATGTGCTGCTGTGAAACTGAGATTCAGGTGCACCACACTCCTCACAGTTTCTTGTCCATGCTGTCTGACTGAGAGGGGCCCCACCCTCTCTGGTCACAGGCCCATAGCCAGCACCATTTTGAGAGTTTAATGTTGTGCTGCACCCCACCCTTGGGCTGAGTATAAGGTGACTCAGCTGTAGCTGCCACCCACTTGGGAGAAATGGAGGAGACCAAGCTCTCCTAAGAACACTTAGAACAATACCCACTGCCCTGATACAGGTGGCTATAGGACAGAAGACTAGCCCACCCAAGCCATTGCAGCTACCAGCAACAACAACATAGACTGCCTGGGTCCCAGTGGGTTGCTCCCTCCCTATTACTGCCATCACCCACATCACATCAGCTACCCAGGGGCCTGATAACCTGCCCACACAACTGGCCTCCCACTACTAGCTTCTGAGCAAGCCACCTGGAGGCCTAAGAACTGGCCCTCCAGGACTTACAAACACTAATGCTGATATAGCTGCTCTGGGGCCTAGAAAACAGGCACACTTAGCCCACTGTTGCCACCACTAGGTCCCAAAGATTGGCTTAATTGTCATCCAAGTCCCCAGTAAAACTTCACCATAGCTTCAGCTAGTAACCATAGACTAAACCACTGAGGAAATCACAGATACCACTAACCCTGTGTACTACCAAAGAAATCAAACAAAGATCACACTACCACAGGCACCCACAATCAAAGCTGAAGTGTCCTATTCACCAACATGTACACATCTTCAGGAAAAAAATCTTCCTTTTGAAAACAATTTCAAAAAATTGGAACAAGCAAGTGCTACATCAGATATGCAGATATCAATGGAAGGACATAGGGAACATGAAAAAGCCAGGAAATATGACAACACCAAAGGACTAAAACAATTGTCCAGCAATGGATCCCAATCAAAGAGAATTTCTCATAATGCCAGATAAAGAATTCCAAATATTGATTCTAAATAAGCTCAATGAGGTGCAAATAAATTTGAAAACCAATGCAAAGAAACCAGAAATATGAATGAGAAATTTACCAAGGAGATAGCTATCCTAACAAAAAACAAAAGGTGTCAGCCAAGATGGCTGACTAAAGACACGGCTTGTCAGATCATCCCAGCTGGAAGGTAGAATATTGGACTGAGCAGAGCAGAGAGCAGTTGCAGCTCATGTGTGGAGCACAGGGAGAGACAACAGAGACGTCTGGGACCCCACTGAGAAAAACTGCAAAGCTGAGAAAGAAGAAGATAAAGAGGAGAAGACAGCAGCACAGACCAAACCTAGAGAGGCTCGGAGCCCAGTGAAAGGGTAAGGGGGCTTTCCCCTCCCCCACCAATGTACCTTCAGTGAACAGCGAGACACAAAACATACCAAAGGTGCTTCCACACTCCACAAGCCCAGGCATGGCAGCTAAATAGGAATAGCAGGGCAAACCAGCAAATCCCAGGAGTTTGGATGTTCAAAAGGGATACCCCATGGGACAGTGCCATGAGAGGCCAGAGTGCCAGCTTTCTTACACCTAGACACTTCCTCCTCTGTACCTCCTCCAATCACGGCATCAGAGAAAGTAATTTTAGCTCAGGCTGGCTGGTAGCCACGACTGCTGTCCCCTTTTTGCAACTGTGAGAGTACTTTGAATCGAGAAACTCATGAACAGCTGCTTCTCTACGGTGGGTGCACATTCTCAGCCAAGCCCACTACTGAGAGCAGGGCTGCTGCAACTGACTAGCTTCCTGCCCATAGGCATTTCATGAGATCACACACTGGTGGCTTAGATAGGTGGGTCATACCTGGTACCCCCAGGACACAAGAGTGGTGCAGGGAGACACAGGGGAGAGGTCTCAGTCCAAGACTCAGGTGGTGAGGAAGCCCTCACATATGTATCCAATAGGAGAGTGTGGAGGGGCTCTGAGAAACAGGGATCTGCGAGTATGTCCATCCCCCAACCCTGCTGGAGAACTGCCGTATTGGATAGGGTTGTGGCACTTGGAGTGAACTAGCCTAGCCCCTGGTCCCATGACAACTGAATGCCTTGTGCATGCTGGCTGAATGGGAGCAGCAGCCCCTCCTCCCACTCATTACGATAGGGAGTGCAGCTTGAGCCAAGAAACTCATGAGTGGCTGCTTCTCCCCAGTGGGAGCGTGCCCCTGGATGAGGCCCCTGTGGATAGAAAGGCCCACCTCTCTCCCCTTGAGGTCTTGTGGTGGAATAGGAGTGCACAATTGGGGATCCTCCTACCCACCAGCATTCTGTGGATATGCACACTAGTGGGTCAGACACAAGACTGAGGGGTGGTTCAAGAGCTGGTCTTGGACATTGAGGGAACTCACATGGACTCATCTGATGGGAGAGTGCTGCAGAGTTCCAGGGAGAAAATAGGGAAGGCGCTCACCCCACCCTGCAGAGAAACTGCACAGTGGACAAGGGCAGAAAGCCTGGCCCAGGGCCTTACCACTCAAGTGATTAGGCCCCTCCCTCAGGAACAGCCTTCCTGGCTTGAAGAGATTGCCCTGAACTTTACACCAGTGGCTCCACCTATCAGCTGGATAAGCAAACTCTGAGCCCCACCAAAGCTTTGCAAAGCCTCTCAGGATCTGGCAATGCAGACATGATCTGTCTTGCTCCTCCTCCCACCTCAGGGGGAGTAGAGATCAAGCAACCCCCTGGAAGCTACAGGGTCCCTCCTAAAGCTTGGGGCATTCATATGCCCCACTTGGGGGACCAGAGCTTACCACAGGCACAGAAGATCATCTCAGTTCTTCCATGCAAATTTCAATCAATGACAGGAGTACAACCCCATAGCTAAAAATAGCACTTTCCAACTCAAGCAAAAAGGGAGCAGCTGACTTGTACTCACAATACCACCCACCATTTCAGAGATTAAACTGGGGGACCTAACTCACTACACACTGTTGGGAAGAGGTGAAGACAGCAGGGCAGCAGTAACCTGAGAAGTTTATCAAACCTGCTATAACATCCCATGGGCTCAGGACCAGCACTTCTCCTGCTGGCATGGTCAGGGATTGATCTTTTGGGACCTAGAGGCAGGCCCGTAAGCCAGGGCTAGCACCACAGGTCTCGATGGAGAGGCCAGATAAGAATCAGTGAAAGAACTCTGGAAACATGAAAAATCACAGCAAAAGAACACCCAAAAGAAAACAATAACCACTTACCAATGGATACCAACCAAAATGAACAGACTGAAATGACAGATGAATTTCAAATATGGATTGTAAGGAAGTGCAATGAAATACAAGAGAAAATAGAAACCCAACACAAATAAATCACAAAAACAATGCAGGAAATGAATGAAAAATTCACTAAAGAAATCAAATTATTTTTAAAAATCAAGCAACTTCTGGAAATGAAAAATTAATTCATGGAAATACAAAACACAGTGGAAAGCCTTAAGAATAGGCTAGATCAGGCAGAAGAAAGAATTTCAGAGCTTGAAGATGACACATTTGAGGTAAACAAGTCAGTCAAAGAGAAAGAACAGAGAAATAAGAGGAACGAACAAAGCCTACAAGAAATGTGGGATTATGTAAAGAGGCCTAACATAAGAATCATAGGCATCCCTGAGGGCAAAGAAGAAAATACACAAGGGTTGGAAAACCTATTTGAGGTAGTAATTGAGGAAAATTTCCCTGGCCTTTCTAGAAATCTAGATATCCAAGTACAAAAAGCTCAAAGGACCCCTGAGAGATTCATCATGACGAGGCAATCACCATGACACATAGTCATCAGACTGGCCAAAGTAAACATGAAAGAGGTACTCCTATGAGCTGTAAGGTGAAAGCAATGGGCAATGTCCAAAGGGAAACCTGTCAGACTAACTGCACACTTCTCAACTGAGATCTTACAAGCCAGAAGGGATTGGGGCCTGATTCTCACTCTTCTCAAACAGAATAATGGTCAGCCTAGAATTTTGTATCCTGCAAAACTAAATTTCTTACATGAGGGAGAAATAAAGACTTTCTCACACAAGCAAACACTGAGGGAATTTGGCAAGACCAGACCTGCCTGCAGGAAGTCTCAGAACTACATTATATACAGATGAGAAAAATAGACATCCACCAGTGTAAAATCACCCAAAAAGATAAAGGTCAGAGCCCAGATACCACAATGGCTTAAGAGGTAAAACAAAGAAATAAAGTTCTACTCAACAGGATCATAAGAAATCCACCCCACCTATCAATTCTTTCAATATATGTGAATGGCTTGAACTCCCCACTCAGGAAACATAGGCTGGCTGAATGGATAAAAAAAATACAAGCCAAGTATCTGCTACCTCCAGGAAACACATCTCAACCACAAGGACTCATTCAGACTCAAGGTGAAGGGATAGAAAACAATATTCCATGCAAATGGAAACCAAAAGAAAGCTAGTGTAGTCGTTCTCATATCAGGTAACATAAACTTCAAATCAGCACAGGTAAAGAAAGACAAAGATGGTCATTATATAATGGTAAAAGGAACAATTCAAGAAGAATACATAACAATCCTAGATATTTATGTACCTAACACAGGTGCACCCAGATTCATAAAGCAAACCCTACTTGTTCTAAACAAAATGATAAACAGCAGCATCATAATAGCTGGGGATTTTAACACCCCACTGACAGAATGGGACAGATCCCCCAAGCAGAAAATAAACAAACAATGAACTTGAAAGGGACTCTAGAAAAAATGGGCCTGACAGACATTTACAGAACATTCTACCCAAAAACTACTGACTATACATTCTTCTCATCAGCTCATGGAACATTCTCTAAGACTGATTACATCATAGGCCACAAAACATTTCTCAACAAATTTAAAAATATAGAAATTACACCATCTATCTTCTCAGACCACATTGGAGCAAAATTAGAAATCAATTCCAACAGACACACTCAACTCTACACAAAGTCATGGAAATTAAACAACCTACTGCAGAACGATTATTAGGTCAAGGAGGAAATTTAGATGGAAATCAAAAGTTCTTCAAACTAAATGACAAAGGGGACACAAGTTATCAAAATCTGTGGGATTCACCAAAAGCAGTCCTAAGAGGAAAATTCACACCCTTAAATGCCTATGCCCAAAAGACAGAAAGATCAGAAATCAACAATCTAATGAATCATCTTAAGTAATTGGAAAAGGAAGAGCAAATTAATCCAAACCCAGCAGAAGAGAAGTAATAACTAAGGTCAGAGAGCAGAAACCTAAATGAGAACAAGGTGACAACAAACAAGATACATAATATAGAGGATTAATAGTGAAAAAAAAGTTGGTTTTTGCAAGATAAACAAAATCAACACATCTCACTAGATTAAACTCATAAACGAAAAGAAGAGGACCAATAAAGCTCAAATCAAAACTGAAAAAGGAGATATACCAACTGATACCACAGACAATACAAAATATCATCTCTAATACTATAAAAACTCTTGCACATAACTTGAAAACATAGAGGAAATGGACAAATTCTTAGAAGACACAAACCTCCCAGGCTCAATCAGGAAGAAATCCACAACCTAAACCCGACCTATATCAAGAGAAAGAAAGCAGCAATAAAAAACCCCCTAAAAAAAGTCCCAGACCAGATGGTTTCACAGACCATAACATTTATCAGACTATAAAAAAAAACCAGATAGGGTTATCCTACAGTGCATATATTATTCCATAAATCAAGAAAAGGAAGTAATCCTCCGCAACACATTTCAACAAGCCTAGCACCTTGATACCAAAGCAGAAAGGACACGACAAAAAACACAACCTCAAACAAATCCCTATAATAAGATGCAAAAATGTCAAAGAACCACAACCAATCATGCATACTCAAAAAAATAACCCACGATCAATATCCGTGCAAGAAGTTGAAACAAACTTTCCACAAAAGTCAAAAAAGATCATATCCATAAAAACTTAAATTCCTAAGACACAAATAGCCAATAGAACACCAAATAAATGTACAACCGCATGGATAGAATACCAAAACTACCATCATAATGAGCACAGCACAGGCAAGATAAGGAAATCAAGGGTATCCAAATGGGGAAGGAAGAGGTCAAATTATCACTCTTTGCTGACAATATGATCTTATATCTAGAAAACCCCAAAGATTCTGCCAACAGACTCCTGGAATTGATAAATAAATTCAGCAAAGAATCAGCTTATAAAACCAGTGTACACAAATCAGTAGCATTCCTATACACCAACAACAGTCAAGCCAAAAATCAAATAAAGATTCAATTCCTTTCACAATAACAACCAAGAAAATAAAATACTTAGGAATATATTTAACCAAGGAAGTGAAAGACCTCTACAGGGAGAACTACAAAACACTGAGGAAGGGAATCACAGATGACGTAAACAAACGGAAAAATATATCATGCTCATGAATTGGCAGAATCAACATTGTTAAAATGTCTATATTACCTAAAGTGATTTACAGATTCAAGCAATCCCCACTAAAACACCAACATCATTTTTTGCAGATCTAGAAAAAATAATCTATGCTTTGTATAGAACCAGAAAAGACTCCAAATAGCCAAAGCAACCTTAAGCAAAAACAAAAAATTGGGAGGCACCACTTTACCAGACATCAAGATATACTACAAGTCTATACTAACCAAAACAGCATGGTACTGGCACAAGAACAGAGACATAGACCAATGGGTCAGAACACAGAATCCAGATATAAAACCATCCTCAATTACCACCTGATCTTTTACAAAGCAGACAAAAACATACACTGGGGAAAAGAATCGCTATTCAATAAATGGTGCTGGGAAAATTGGATAGCCACATGTAGAGGACTGAAACAGGATCTGCACTTCTCACCACTCACAAAAATTAATTCATGGTGGATAACAGACTTAAACCTAAGGCATGAAACTATAACAATTCTAGAAGGAAATGTTAGACAAAGTCTTATAGATATCGGCCTAGGCAAAGAATTTATGAAGAAGACCCCAAAGGCAATCACAGCAACAACAAACATAAATAAATGGGACCTGATCAATTTAAAAGCTTCTGCACAGCCAAGGAAACAATCAATAGAGCAAATAGACATCCTACAGAATGGCAGAAAATATTTGCATGCTATACATCCGATAAAGGGGTGATAACAAGAATCTACAAAGAGCTCAAGCAAATCAGCAAGAAAACATTGAACAATCCCATTAAAAAGTGGGCAAAAGACATGAAAAGAAGCTTTTCAAAAGAAGATAGACTAATGGCCAATAAACATATGAAAAAATGCTCAACATCTCTAATCATCAGGGAAATGCAAATTAAAACCACAATGTGATATCACTTAACTCCAGTGAGAATGGCTTTTACCAAAAATCCCAAAACAACAGATGCTGGCGTGGATATGGAGAGAAAGGAACACTTATGCACTGCTGGTGGGACTGCAAACTAGTACAACCTCTATGGAAAGTAGTATGGATATACCTCAAAGAACTAAAAGTAGACCTACCATTTGATCCAGCAATCCCACTATTGGGTATTTACCCAAAGGAAAAAAAGTCATTTTATCAAAAAAACACTTGCACTCGAATGTTTATTGCAGCACAATTCACAATTGCAAAGATGTGGAATCAACCCAAGTGCCCGTCAATACATGAATGGATTAATAAAATGTGGTACATGTATACCATGGAGTACTACTTAGCCATAAAAAAATGGTGAACTAATACCTTTTGTAACAACCTTGATGGAACTGGAGACCATTCTTCTAAGTGAAGTACCACAAGAATGGAAAAACAAACACCACATGTACTCACTATTAAATCGGAACTAATCGATCAACAGTCATGTGCACATATGGAAGTAAAACTCAATGGAAATCAGGCAGGTGGGAGGGGGTTGGAGGGGATGGGTAAATTCACACCTAACAGGTACAATGCACACTATGTGGGTGATGGGCAATTCATATAACCAAAACATTTGTATACCTGTAATATTCTGAAATTTTTAAAAAATAGAAAAATTAGCCACGTGTGGTGGAATGTGCCTGTAGTCACAGCCACTTGGGAGGCTGAGGCAGGAGGACCTCTTAAGCCCAGGAGTTTGAGGCTGCAGTGAGCTACGATGATGCCACTGCACTCTAGCCTGGGCCACAGAGGAGACCCTGTCTCAAAAAAAAAAAAAAGTTCAGGATCATTGTTGGACACATTGTTTGATATACAAAAAAGTTCTTTAAAGTCTCAAACCTTTCTAAAATTCTGGTTGATAATGCGTAGCAAAATACTATCATGTTGAAGTATTTGTTTAACATCTTTACAATTATAAAAATTTTGTAGTTGAAAATTCAACTTTTATAACTGTGATAATAGAAGAATGTTAAAATTTGCACAAATATGGCTCTTCTCTGGATTAATAAACTCTTGTAGCTTGTTTGAAAAAAAAAAAAAGAAATTCTGCAGCTGAAAAGTTCGTTGCAGGAAACACAAAATGCATTCCAGATCTTCAATAATAGACTAGACCAACCAGAAGAAAGAATCTCAAAACTTAAAGACAGGCCTGTTGAAAAAATCCAGTCAGATAAAAATAAGGAAAAAAGAATTTAAAAGAATGAACAAAGCCTTCAGGATGTGTGGGACTACCTAAAGAGACTGAACATGCATGTTATCAGTATTCCTGGGGGGGAAGAGAAATCCAAAATTTAGAAAACCTATTTTTTTTATTTCAGAATATTATGGGTGTACAACACTTTGGCTATATATATTGCCCATGCACTGCCCGTGTCAAAGCTACAATCGTGATCATCCCCCAAACTGTGCTCCCCGCATCCATTCAGTGAGAGTTTTTCCCATCCCTTCCACCCCCCTCCCGCCTGCCCGCCCACTGATGAATATTATTGCCTGTTGATGTGTAAGTGTTGATCAGTTAGTACCATTTGATGGTGAGTACCAGTGGTGCTTGTTTTCCATTCCTGTGACACTTTGCTTCGAAGAATGGCTCTAGCTCCAACAGGATAATACCAGATGTGTTAATTCACCATTTTTTTATTGCTGAGTAATACTCCATGGTATACAATTACCACATTTTATAATCCACTTGTGTATTGATGGGCACCTGGGTTGTTTCCACATCTTTGCAATTGTGAATTGTGCTGCTATAAACATTCGCGAACAGATGTCTTTATTATAGAATGTCTTTTTTTCCTTTGGGTAAATACCCAGTAGTGGGATTGCTGGGTCAATGGTAATTCTACTTTTAATTCTTTGAGGTATCTCCATATTACTTTCATAGAGGTTGTACTAATTTGCAGTCCACCAGCAGTGTATGAGTGTTCCTATCTGTCCACATCCCCGCCAACATTTGTTGTTTGGGGATTTTTTGATATAAGCCAATCTCACTGGAGTTAAGTGATAGCTCATTGTGGTTTTGATTTGCATTTCCCTGATGATTAGAGAAGTTGAGCAATTTTTTATATTTGCTGGCCATTTATTTTGTCTTCTTTTGAAAAGTTTCTGTTCATGTCCTTTGCCCATTTTTTAATAGGGCTGTTTGATTTTTTCTTGTTGATTTTCCTAAGTTCTGTATAGATTCTGGTTATCAGCCCTTTATCAGAGTTGTAGCATGCAAATATTTTCTCCCGTTCTGTAGGTTGTCTGTTCACTCTAGTGATAGTTTCCTTGGCTGTGAAGAAGCTTTTTAATTTTATCAGGGCCCATGTATTTATTTTTGCTGCGGCTGTGATTGCTTTGGGGGTCTTCTTCATAAATTTTTTGTCTAGGCCAATGTCCATAAGAGTTTTTCCAACGTTTTCTTTGAGAATTCTTATGGTTTCACATCTTAGGTTTAAATCTGTTATCCATTGTGAGTTGATTTTTGTGAGAAGTGAGAGGTGTGGGTCCAGTTTCAGTCTTCTACATATGGCCATCCGGTTTTCCCAGCACCATTTATTGAATAGGGAATCTTTTCCCCAGTGTACATTTTTCTGGGATTTGTCAAAGATCAGGTGACTGTATGAGGTTGGTTTTATATTTGGGTTCTCAGTCCTGTTCCATTGGTCTACATCTCTGTTCTTGTGCCAATACCATGCTGTTTTGGTTACCATAGCCTTGTAGTATAGTTTGAAGTCTGGTAGATAGATGCCTCCCAATTTGTTCTTTTTGCTTAAGATTGCTTTGGCTAGACAGGGTCTTCTCTGGTTCCACATGAAGTGTAGAATTATTTTTTCTAGATCAGCAAAAAATGATTTTGGTATTTTGATAGGGACTGCATTGATTCTGTAAATCACTTTAGGTAGCACAGCCATTTTTACAATGTTGATTCTGCCTATCCAAGAGCATGGTAGGATTTTCCATCTGCTTACATCCTCTGCAATTTCTTTTCTCAGTGTTTCATAATTCTCTCTATATAGGTCTTTGACCTCCTTAGTTAGATATGCTCCTAAATATTTGATTTTCTTTGGTGCTATTGTGAAAGGTATTGCATCTTTAATTTGTTTCTCAGCTTGATTGTTATTAGCATGTATGAAGGCTATGGATTTGTGTGTCTTAATTTTGTATCCTGAGACTTTGCTGAATTCATTTATCAATTCCAGTAATCTCTTGGTTGAATCTTTGGGGTATTCTATGTATAATATCATATCATCTGTGAATAGTGAAAGTTTGACCTCTTCTGCCCCCATCTGGACACCCCTGATTCCTCTGTCTTGTTTGATTGCTCTGGCCAGGACTTCCAGCACTATGTTGAATAGAAGTGGAGATAGTGGGCAACCTTGTCTAGTTCCAGTTTTAAGGGGGAATGCTTTCAATTTTGCCCCATTCAGTATGATATTGGCTGTGGGTTTATCCTATACGGCTTTAATAGTTTCAAGGTATGAGCCATCTATGCCTACATTGATAAGAGTTCGTATCATAAAAGGATGCTGGATTTTGTCAAAAGCCTTTTCTGCATCTATTGAAAGGATCATATAATCTTTGTTCTTGCTTTCATTTATATGGTGGATTACATTTATAGATTTGCGTATGTTGAACCATCCCTGCATCTCGGGAATGAAGCCACCTGATCATGATGAATTATTTTTTTGATGTACATTTGAATTCGGTTTGCAAGGATTTTATTGAGAATTTTTGCATCTATATTCATAAGGGATATTGGTCTGTAATTTTCTTTTCTTGTTGTGTCCTTTCCTGGCTTTGGTATCAAGGTGATATTGGCTTCGTAGAATGAGTTTGGGAGGACTCCATCCTTCTGGATATTTTCAAATAATTTCTGCAGTATAGGCACCAGTTCTTCTTTGTAGACTTGGTAGAATTCAGGTGTGAACCCATCTGGTCCAGGACTTTTTTTTGTTGGAAGACTTTTTATTACTGCTTCGATTTCGGTGCTTGATATTGGTCTGTTTAGAAATTCTGTTTCTTCCAGGTTGAGCCTAGGGAGGTAGTATGTTTCTAAGAATTTGTCCATTTCCTCCACGTTTTCGTGTTTGTGGGCATAGAGATTTTTGTAGTATTCGAAGATGATATTTTGTATTTCCATGATATCAGTTGTGACCTCTCCTTTTTCATTTCTAATTGAACTTATTAGAGTCCTTTCCTTTCTGCTTCTGGTCAGCCTGGCAAGTGTCTTGTCTATTTTGTTTATCTTTTCAAAGAACCAACTTTTTGTTTTATTAATCTTCTGTATTGTTCTTTTGTTCTCAATTTCACTTAATTCTGCTCTGATCTTGGTTATTTCTTTTCTTCTGCTGGCTTTAGGATTGCTTTGCTCTTCCTTTTCCATTTCCTTAAGATGATCCATTAGTTTACTGATTTGTGACCTTTCTGTCTTTTAGATGTGGGCATTTAAGGCGATGTTTTCCTCTCAGGACTGCTTTTGCTGTATCCCACAGATTTTGATAACTTGTGTCCCCATTATAGTTTAGTTTGAAGAATCTTTTGATTTCCTTTTGAATCTCCTCCTTGACCCAATAGTCATTCAGCAACAGATTGTTTAATTTCCATGTTTTTGGATGAAGATGTGAGTTTCTGTTGGAATTGATTTCTAATTTTATTCCTCTGTGTTCTGAAAAGATCCATGGTATGATTTCTATTTTTTGAATTTGTTTAGATCTATTTTGTGGCCTAGGATATGGTCAATTTTAGAGAAAGTTCCATGAGCTGATGAGAAGAATGTATATTGAGTGTTATTTGGGTGGAGTGTTCTGTAGATATCTGTTAGGCCCAAATGTTCTACAGTCCTGTTTAGGTCCTTTGTTTCTTTGTTTATTTTTTGTTTGGAGGATCTGTCCAGTTCCGTCAGTGGGGTGTTGAAGTTCCCTGCTATTATGGCATTGCTATTTATTATGTTGTCTAGATCAAGCAGTATTTGCTTTACGTACCTGGGCACTCCTGTGTTGGGTGCATAAATGTTTAGGATTGTTAAATCCTCTTGTAACATTTTTCTCTTCACCACTATATACTGTCCACTTTTGTCCTTCTTTACTTTTGTTGTTTTAAAGTTTATATCATCTGAAATAAGGATGGCTACTCCAGATTTCTTTTGGTTTCCATTAGCCTGGAAAATTGTATTCCATCCTTTCACCTTGAGTCTGAATGCATCTTTGTGTGTAAGGTCTGTTTCCTGGAGACAACAGATACTTGGCTTGTATTTTTTAATCCATTCAGCCAGCCTATGTCTCTTCAATGGGCAATTCAAGCCATTCACATTTATTGAGAGAATTGATATTTGGGGTAAATTTCTGATTACTCTACTGGGTGGTGTCTTTCATTTTACCTCTTGCATTATTGTGGAATCTGGGTTCTGGAGTTTTAGCTTTTGCATAGTTTTACATTGGTGGGTGTCTGTTGTGCTAGTTAGTGTACAATGCAGGTCTAGACACTTCTTGCAAGGCTGGTCTGGATTTTGCAAATTCTATCAGTGATTGCTTGTCTGGAAAAGTCTTTATTTCTCCCACATATAAGAAGCTTAGTTTGGCAGGATACAGAATTCTGGGTTGGCCTTTGTTTTGTTTTAGGAGACTGATGATGGCTCCCCATTCCCTTCTGGCTTGTAACGTTTCAGCTGAGAAATCTGCAGTTAATCTGATCGGTTTCCCTTTATAGGTTACCTGCTCTTTTTGTCTTACAGCTCTGAGGAGTGCCTCTTTTGTGTTTACTTTGGTCAGTCTAATAATTATGTGGCGTGGTGAATGCCTTTTCACGTTGAGTCTCCTAAGAGTCCTGTGAGCTTCTTGTACTTGGATATCGAGATTTCTGGCTAGGCCATGAAAATTTTCCTCTATTATTCCTTCAGATAGATTTTCCAGCCCACACGAATTTTCTTCCTCTCCCTCAGGGATGCCTATGATACTTATGTTTGGCCTCTTTATATAATCCCACATTTCTTGTATGCTTTGTTCATGCCTCTTGTTTTTGTGTTCTTTCTCTTCGACTGATTTATTTAGTGCATAGGAGTTGTCTTCTAGCTCTGAAATTCTTTCCTCTGCATGGTCCAGCCTATTCTTAAGGATTTCCACTGTGTTTTGTAGATCCTTGAATGCTTCTTTCATTTCTAGAATTTCTATTTGATTTTTCTGTAATATTTCTATTTCTTTGGAGAATTTTTCATTCATTTCTTGCATTTTTCTTGTGGTTTCTTTGTGCTGGGGTTCAATTTTCTCTTGAATTTCATTGAGCTTTCTTATAATCCATAAACGAAATTCCTCTTCTGTCATTCTACTCATTTCATTTGAGTTGGTATCCATTGCTGAGGAACTGATGATTTCTTTTGGGGGTGACTTTTCACTCTGATTTTTCATGTTCCCTGAGTTCTTTCGCTGGTTTCTTCTCATCTGGCCTCTTGGTCAAGAGCTGGGGGTGTTAGGGTTAGTTTATGGCCCTGTCTTCAAGCCCTCGAGTTTTGTTCCTCAGCAGAGCCAGGAAGAGAAGTAGTGGCCTGTATTGCCTTAGATGTATTTTAGCAAGTTTGGTGGATCTTGGGTTATCTCTGACCTGTTGTCTTCTCCTCTTGCCAGTGGAGTGTAGTGAGCTTGTCCTCCCAGCTTGAGCTCTAAGCTAGTGAATTGTACTTGAGGATATGAATTCACAGCTCCCTAATAGCTAGGTATTCTGTTATGTCCGTGGCAGACTCTGATCCCCCAGTTGGGGTATGCGAAAGCCCTGCAGTTTGGGAGGGGACTTGTAGCTCCTAGGGGTTACTTTGACCCTGCTCCTCCTGAGGTGTGGGTAGAAACACAATTTCTTTTGGCCGCAGTGTGAGAGCTGAATTGGGAAAATTCTACACAGCTCAGAGGTTGCTTATGTAGCCACATGTGTCTGTCCTTCTGATGTGCATCTCCATGTGATACTGTCTGATAGGGGGATCTCCAATTGTGCACCCCCTAGAAAACCTATTTAAGGAAATAATCAATGAAAACTTCCTGAGTCTAGGAAGAGAGTTAGACATCCAGCTACAGTAGGCCCAGTGATCCCCAGGCAAATACACTGCAAAAAGGACTTCACTTTATATATTATAATCAGAATGTCTAAAGTCAAGTGAAAGAAAGAATTTTTAAATTACCAAGAGAAAAGCATCGCAACACCTATAAAGGAAACCCCATCAGACTGATGGCAGACATCTCATCAGAAACCCTACAGGCTAGAAGACAATGGAATAGTATTTCCAAAGTGCTGAAAGAAGAAAAAACTGTCAGCCAAGAATTTTTTGCCTTTCCAGAATAAGCTTTATAAATGAAGGATAAATAAAGTCTCTCCCAGACAAGCAAATGCTAGGGGAATTTGTGACCACTAGATTGGCCCTATAGGAATTTCTCAAAGGGGTCTTGAACATGGAAGCAAGAGGTCAATACTCACCATCACAAAAGCACATGAAAATATAAAACTCACAGGTCTTATAAAACAATCACACAAAGGAGGAAGAGAAAGGAGTCAAATGGCAACATGAGAGAATTTCAGCAAACCATGAAGACAAAAAGACAGAAAAAGGAACAAAGAATTTATAAAACAATAACAGTATGACAAGAATAAAGCCTCACATATCAATATTAACCTTGAACATAAATGGGTTATATGCTCCCCTTAAAAGATATAGATTAGCAGAATGGAAAAGGTGGGAGGATCACTTGAGGCCAGGAGTTCAAAACCAGCCTGGGCAACATAGCGAGATCCCATCTCTACAATAAAAACAACAAAAGAAAAATAAAAACAATTTTCTTTTGTTTAAGTTCACATCAAATCAAAAAAGAGCCTAAATAGCCAAAGCAATCTTGAGCAAAAAGAACAAACCTGGAGACATCACATTGCCTGACCTCAGATTATACAACAAGGTTATAGTAACCAAGACAGCAAGGTACTGGTATAAAAACAGACATATAGATCAGTGGAACAAAATACAGAAACCAGAAATAAAGCCACATACTCACAGCCACCTGATCTTTGACAAAGTTTACAAGAACATACACTAAGGAAAGGACATCCTTTTCAATAAATGGTGCTAGGAAAATTGGACTGCCATATGCAGAAGAATGAAACTTGACCCTCTCTCTCACCATATACAAAAATCAACTCAGGATGGATTAAAGATTTGAGTGTGAGACCTAAACTATAAAAATTACTAGAAGAAAGCCTAGGGAAAACTCTTCTGGACATTGGTCTAGGCAAAGAATTCATGACTAAGACCTCAAAAGCAAATGCAACAAAAACAAAAATAGATAAGTGAGACTTAATTAAAATACAAAGCTGCACAGCAAAAGAAATAATCAACAGATTGAACAGAAAATCTACAGAATGGGAGAAAATATTTGCAAACTATACATCCAAGAGGGAACTAATATCCAGGACTTACAAGGAACTCAAACAACTCAAAACACACAGACACACATACACACAAATAACCCCAGTAAAAAGTGGGCTAAGTACATGAATAGACATTTTCAAAAAAAGACAAATGGCCAAGAAGCATACAAAAAAAAGTCCAACATCACTAATCGTCAGAGAAATGCAAATCAAAACCACAATGAGATATCATCTTACACCTATCAGAATGGCTATTATTAAAAAGAAAAAAAACCCCAGATGTTGGTGAGGATGAGGAGAAAAGGGGACACTTTTACACTGTTGGTGTAATCATAAATTACCGCAACCCCTATGGCAAACAATATGGAAATTCCACAAAGAACTAAAAACAGAACTACCATTTGATACAGCAATCCCACTTCTACCCAAAGGAAAAAAAATCAGTATATTAAAAAGATACCTGTACCCGTACATTTACTGCAGCACTACTCACAATAGCAAAGATATGGAATAAACCTAAGTGGCCATCGATGAAGGATTAGATAAAGAAAATGTGGTATATATACACAATGGAATACTATTTAGGTGTAAAAACAAATAAAATCATGTCTTTTGCAGGCACATGGGTGGAACTGGAGACCATTATCTTAAGTGAAAACTCAGACACAGAAAGACAAACACTGCCTGTTCTCACTGATAAGTGAGAACTAAATAATGTGTACACAAGGAAGCAGAGTGTGGAATGATGGACAACAGTGACGCAGGGTGGGGGAGTGGGAGGGTGGTGAATAATGGGAGGTTGCTTGATGGGTACAACGTTTGTTGCTCCAATGATGGATGCACTGGAGGGCCTGACTTCTCCACAGTGCAATATATCAGTGTAGCAAAATAGCACTTGTACCCCATAAATATATATAAATAGAAAATTTTAAAAATACATAAATAAATTATAGGAACCTTCAAAGAATAAATAAATGGATGAATTTTTTTAAAAAAGAAAATAACTATCAACTAAGAATTCTATATCCAGCAAAAATATTCTTGAGGAATGAAGGCAAAATGAAGACATCCTGAGACTGAAAATAAATAGATAAGAGAAGCCATTGCCAGCAGATGTACTCCAAAATTATTTCTAAAGGAAGTTCTTCAGACAAAAGAGAAATGATGTGAGAAGGAACACCAGGAGTGAAGCAGGATCAAGAAAAATTTTAAATATCTGGGTAAATATAATAGACTAGTCCTCTCCTAATGAATTCTTTAATACATATTTGATGGTTGAAAGCAAATGTTATAACATGGCTAGTGGGTTTTTGATATACATAAATGTGATTAATGGGCTGATCTCTGAGTCCATCTGTTTCTCAACCTAAAAACTTCTCCTCCCTCTGCTCAGTATGTCTTTTCTATAGCATATAGTTTCTCCTTCTTTGTAACTTTATTCCCCATGGTCATCGTGGCCCTTCTGGCTTCTTTCCATCTTTGCTTCTATTGCTAACTGCCTGATTCTCTCTGTATTTTCCAAATCAACACACACACACACACACTCAGACACACAGCCATAGTGAGAAACTAACCCTGTTCCTTTCTTTGGGCAGTGGTCCCACCTAAGTACACCTCTTAAACTGCTAGAAAGCTTATGATTTGTCTGTCTTTGGGTAAGTAGACCTGTGACTGGGTAGCAGTTTCATTTTGCACAAAGCAAGTATATCCAGAGCATCCTTTCAGCAAGCTGTGGATAGTGCAGATGTCCTTATAAGGGGATGGCAGGCATTATGATTGCCACATGGAGTACTGCTGTATTAAACATGTTGTTATTCTGAGAAACATGCCAGACACTTTCACCCCTCTAAGGTTTTATATGGTCTACTCCTCTTTCCTGGAATGTCTTTTCCTCTTTGCCTAGAAAACTTGTATATGTCCTTAAAAGCCCAAGCGCAAGGGCTAAGTCATTCCCTCTTTGCCCTGAATCCCCTCAAGCCCGTACATCCAACCTCTATTCAAGTATTTAATATGCTGTTTGGACACTGGTTGTCTATGCATTTGACTCCCCAACCAGACAACTAGCTCCCAAAGGGAGAGATTCAGAGGATTCTCATTGCCGTATGTCCATTACCCATTATATTCATTCATGCATTATCAGCCATTCAACAAATATTAATAACTGTCCACTGTGTATCAGTCACTGTACTAGGCACTGGATGCACATGTGAACAAGTCAGATAGATTCCCTGCCCCCTTGGGGATTAGAGTGGGTCACACTGTGTCTGGCACATAATGAATAAACAATAACTTACTTTGAATTGGATTGCACTTGCTTATAGCTCCTCTAACAAGGATTCCTTTGACCTTTCTCAGACATCAGCACTTTCACATATGCAAAGTGCTGGACAGTTAAGTGGGCCATGAGGAGCTCTTCTACAATTCCCAGAAGCACCTCAAACTTAATTTTTCAAAAACTGAGCTTATATTTCCCAACCTTTCCACTCCTTATTAAGTGTCCCACATCTCAGTAAATAAGACCATCACATACCTAGTTGCCCCAGCCAAGAACCAGGAAGTAATTAACATTGGGTCTATCTCTCCCTTTCTCTCTCTTTCTTTTGCCCTCTCTTACATTCTTCTCTTCGTCTTTCTTTTCCTGTCACCACCAATTGAATAACAGAGTCCTGACAATTTCACTTTCTTTGCATCTCTTTTCCCCTTCCCCATCTCTCTTCCTGCTGCCCCTGCCTTGCTGCAGGCCCTATCATCTCTCACCAGCACACCAAAGAAGTCTCCTCGTGGGTCTCCTGTTTTCTTTGCAACCACATCACTTATCTCTTCCTGGCCCCAACCTCATGAACTTCCCCCAAAATTTCACCAGCTCTCTGCAACTCTTGCTGCCTATTTGCCCAGAATGCCCACCCTCTGCCTAATCTTCCTCTTTTCCCATCAACCTGGCAGATGTCTACTCAGATTGAAAGACTCAGCTCAAGTTGCCTCCCTGAGAAGCCTTTTCCTATCTCCCCAAGGTGAACCTATCCTTCCCTGCTATGTGCCCCACAATACCCTATACAGGATTATTTCTCCATTGTAACACACTGTTGCATGTCTTTATGTCTTTGTTTCTTCTACTATACTAGAAACTCCCTGAGGGGAAAAAAAGGTCTGTATTCTCAGTGCCTGGTACATAGTATATGCTCAATAAACACTTTTTGGAATGAACCTAGTAAACAAACAAAATATTTCCCTGTCTTTAGCCTTCTTTTTCTGTGAAACAAGTAACTAGGCCTTCCAGCAGGGGCTTCCTTGGGCCTCTGCAAGAGTTAAATTAAATAATTCATTGGTTGCCTGCCTTGGTATAGCTGGGAAGGCCAACTCCACCTAATTTTCCCTAGCCTGGGGCCCACCTAGGCCATCACCCAACAACCTCATGACCATGTCCAGATGGACCCTCCAACCCAGGCCCTGCCAATGACATGTAGAAGAGTGACCTTCATGCATTCTCATACTCTTATCCCTCTTCTGGGACCTTAATGCCCAAATTCATTTTCACCTCTCTTTCAACCACAATTTTATCCCTCATCTATTCCCACACCTCCCTTGTCTGTCCCCTAAACTTTATCTTCTTTGCCTCCAAACCTTCAACCTATACCTCAGCATGATCATTGTACATAAAAGCTTTTGAACATCTATGATGTCCAGGCCCTGTGTCAAACACTAAACAGAGGGAAAAGGTATAGTCTCTGCACATGGGAAACTCAGGGAGGCCAAAGAGAGAATATGTAAATACCAATCCAGTCTATCAATAACCAGTGGCCTCAGGTTTTGGAAGGGGCAATACTATGGACAGTGGAGGTGGTCAGAAAATGCTTTTTGAAGAAGATAGGGCTTGACTGGGTTTTGACATGGGAAGAAAAGTTCTTGGACAAGTTGAAAACATGGGATCAAATTTTCAGATTGAGTTAGTGGCTCAAGCAAACACCCAGAAGTCAGCAAGTGCAAGGTGTTCTAAGAGAACAAGAATTAAATTATTTGGACTGGAATGGAAAGGGAGTGTAGGACAGTCATGAAGATGAGCGTGGGGAGACAATTTGGTGCTAGACTGTGAGAGATATAATTGCCAGGTTGAGAAATTGGAACAGTGGTAAGCAAGAGGGTGAGGAATTATATGTTAAGGAGGAAGAGAGAATTAAGCTGTAAATAGCATTTACAAAGGTTGGTGCCGCAGCTGTGAGGAGATGAATTAGAGCAAGGACCAGATTCAGGCAGGATGTTTATCATGGTCTAGGCGGTAAAAATAGAGTGAAAAGATGGGATGGAGGAGAAAGATATTATGGGAGAAGAACCAATCAGACCTGGATGTTAGCGAGAGAGAAAAGTCAAGGATAAAGCCAATGTTTTGACACATGACTTTGGGTGTATGCAAATGCCGTTGATAAAAATCGGAAAGCTTGAAGAAGGAACCTTTGAGACAAATGATTGATCCTGGTTGTAACCAAGTCCATATGAGTGGTGGTGGGTAAAAGATAAAGGAAGAGACACCCAGCAGGTGGTAGGAAATACAGACTTGGAACTTTTGAGAGAAGTCAGGTATTGAAGAGGAGATCAGGAAGTCATCTGTACAGAAGAGGAGATCTTTAAGAGCAAAGAATGTAGAGGGAAGAGCAGGAATCTGAGGACTGAACCTTGAGATACACCTTCTCTTAGGGAAGAGTTGGGGAAGGAAGAGAGCCAATCTAGGGGTTGGGAGAAGAACCAGCAAGAACCAAGAAGAACCAGGAACAAAGCAGCCAGTGGCAGAGAGAGGTTAAGGATGTTGTTGCTGTCAGGTATAATGTAAGTTTGTATTATATATGTTTTGTATGTGTAGGGAAAAGTATGTAAGTAAATACATAAAATTGTTAGGAGTGGTGAAAAAAAGCAGAGGATATTACCTTCTACTGTGAGTGAATTTTTGCAACTAGTAGGCATTATTTTTATAATTACCACCCACCCCAACTCCAGCCAAAAAGCAGTGGTGATAAGCCACTTTGCCCTCCCGCATCTTTCTATCTCTCTCTCCAGTCATCTCTCTCAGCTCCTTCTAGGCCAGTGTCCTTACCTCTCCCCCAGCACACCACTAATCTTCCCATTCCAGCCTTTAAAGTCCCTGCTCTAATTTCCTCAAAGTGTCAGTCAGCTACTCTTTGTGGGAAGGAGGGTAAACTGTCTCAGGGGACAACGTAAAAAGAGAGCATGTTCCTGCCTTTAAAGTTTTATTTATGGTGGTTCCCATACCTGTTCCTTCCCACCTAGTTATCGTTTCCATCTTTAACGACACCTTCTTCAGGAAGCCTCCAAGATTACAATGCTCTGGCTTTGACTGAAGCTTTACGCTGACCCTTTGTATCTTGATATTTACTAGGCCAAATAATAACAGACATACAGTGATAGCTTACCTCTGTATGGTATAAGGTGGTTTACAATGCACTCTCACGTGTACTACTTTATTTGAGCTTCTCCTGGAAGGTATGCATGACAGATATTTTTACCATTGATCAAACAAAGAAACTAAGGCTCAGATAGGCTGCAGGCTACAGAACTTGCAATTGATAGAATAGGAACTAGAATGCAGAATTTATAACTCCCAGTTCAGTACTTTTTATATAATATCTCATGTGTTTATATAGTATTACTTCCTTAATATTGTCATGTCTTCTTCATATATGTACCTTAGTCTTCTCAAATTGTGAACAAAAATTAAATGACATTGCCTGAAGATCAAGACAACATCTTCCCATTTGGCCAAAAGCCTTATTCTCAGTGTCACTGACATTTTTATCATAACTTTAGGTCATCTTTAACTTCTCATTATTTTTGCATGCGCGCGCACACACACACACTTGCGATGACCAGATCCTGCTACTTGTTCTATTGCAGTATCTCTTAAATTCATTCCTTCTCTCTTCTTACTACCAAACCCTCCTCTCCTTTCTTTAAAGGACTATCATATTTCTGAAAGAAAGATAATAATTTTCTCAGATTTGTATAATAGAAAAAAATTCACAAAGAAAACAATATATAAAAAGCTGAAGATCTGGTAACTACTATAGGACTTGCCCTCCTGCCATGAAAAAACAACAAAAAGAAAAAAACCCCAGAAAGTTGGGAAAATGTGAAACAACTGTTTTCAAACATGAGAAAACAGGTAGCGCCAGACTGTGCAGGAAACAAATGCAATGAACCCTATAATTGCCGAGGCTTTCTGCCTAGGGGCAATTTCTGGACTGCAGCACAAGAAGAGACTCTCAAACAGAACAGAACTTCATTGAAATGAAGAAATACAGACCGAGTTCTGGGAGGCTGCGGCAGAATTTAGGGGGCAGAATACCAGAAAGGAAGAAGCTACACACAGAAAGAGCTCCAGAAATCTGCATAGAGGTTTCCTTGAGTGTTTGGCTGAATACAAGTGTGACAAAGGGTGAAATTCGATGAGGCTAGGCAACCAATTGCCAGAAAGAGAGTAATTGCCTGGAGATCTGTAAGTCAAAAAACCCCGAGCTGGAAATTCCACAGGGCTGGAAATTCTTCAAGGGCCCACCAGTCAGAGTGAAGACACCTCATTAAATACATGCAGCATTCAGTAAAGACCCAGGAGAGCCACACTTAGTAGTGGGGCTAAACTAGCCTTGGGTATGGGCTACTCGTGATCTATCCTTAAAAATGATTAAAAACAAGCCTCAAAAAGATCAAGAGGATCTGCAAGTAAATTAACTCTCTGACAGAACAAAACCAGACACTCTTTAAAGGGATACAACAAAATCAAGCACTCAACAACATAAAATTCACAATATCTGTCATCCAATCACAAATTACTGCTTGTACAAAGAAGCAAGAAAGTGTGAGCCGTAACTAGAAGAAAATGTAATCAACAGAAACAGACTAGATATGACAGAGATGATGAAATTGTCAGACAAGGCCTTTAAGACAGTTATTACAGATATTGTAAATATGCTCAAATATTTAAAGCAAAACATGCAGATAACAAGGACAGAAATGAAAAATATAAAAATGACCAAATAGAACTTCTATAGACGATATATACGATATCTGAAATAAACATTTCACTAGATGCAATTAACAGCAGATAAAATACTGTGGGAAGATCAATGAGCTTGAAGACATTGCAATAGGAACTATCCAAAATAAAGCATAAAGGTAAAAAGGTAAATATTTAATGTATAAAAACTAAAACTTTGTGGAACATAATAAATATAAAAAGACAAAAATAGGCTATACAAATATTTGCAATAAATATATGAACCTTGTCTATATTATATAAGAAACACTTGCAAGTTGATAAGAAAATTATTGAGATACCAAAGACTAACGTATGCAAAAGTAGGTACAGACCATTCACCTGAGATGAAATACAATGAGGAAAAAATGCAGAGAATAATGTTTCACCTCACCAATATCAAATAAATTCAGAGAAAAATACCACCAAGGTACTAATTTATAGCTATTGAATTAACAAAAATGTAAAACATTCCAAACCTCATACCATCTGCCAGGATATATTCCAAAAGAATAAAATAGTTAAACATAAAAATTGAAATTGGTGTGTCTTCAAGTTCATTGATCTTCAATAGTGTTTTATCTGTTGTTAGTTGCATCTAGTGAAATGTTTATTTCAGATATTGTATTTATCATCTCTAGAAGTTCCATTTGGTTATTTTTATATTTTTCATTTCTCTCCTTATTATCTGCATGAAAGCCTTTCTAACTATGACTCAAAATCCAGAAGCCATAAAAGCAAAGACTGATAAGAGAAATGACAAACTGGGAATAAATATTTGCCATTCATATCACAAAGGGTTAATCTCGCTAACATTTAAAGAGCTCCTATGAAATGGGGGTGGGGGGAGATCATCAACCCAATAGACAGATGGCAAAAGATATGCAAACAGAGATCACAGAAAAGGAACCACAGATGGCTTTTAAACATACGATGAGAGACTCAAACTCACCCATAATAAGACAAAAGCAAATGAAAAGCTACTGAGGTACCATTTTTCACCAATCAGATTGGCAAAAACCTAATAATAACAATGGTAATAAAAGTAATTAACACTCTCTTGTTGTGTGCCATTCACTGTTCTATATGCTTTAGACATATTAACTCACATACTGAATAACACACTCATTTATGTAATAGAGTAATAGGGAAATCACAATCTCATATGTTATGAGTAGGTATGTAAATTGGATATAACCCCTACAGAGGGCAATTCGTAATCTAACAAGATTATGAATATATATAGCTTTTGATACAGCAGTAATGTTTTTGAGAATTCATTACTCATACACTTGCACACAGGCAAAATAATGTGTAGAAGGTTAATCACTGTCTCACTGTTTGCTTTAATAAAAGATTGGGAAAAAATCTAAATGTCCATCAGTAGATGACTGGCTAAATACATCATGGTACATTCATACAATGGAAGATTTTGCAGCTATAAAAAGAATGAGGAAGTTCTCTGTGTTGATATGGAAAGGTTTCCAGATACAAATGAAAAAAGCAAGATTAAGAACAGTGTGTTTAGTATGCTCCCTTTTGCAGGTATTCATTTTCTGGTTTTCTCATAGAGAAACTCTAAAAGGATATACAAGAAACTAATACCATGGTCTCTAGGAAGGAGCTTATGGGAATTGGGAAGATGGGGACACGAAGAAGAAAACTTTTCATTGTATACCTTTTTATTTGTTCTAAAAAAATGAAGTGAAACTAGTGCATGTATAAGTTTAGAGACAGTATTTAGAGACAGTATGTATCAGACAGATAGTATTTAGAGACAGTATGTATCAGAATAATATTATGGGGAACAAATTGCCCCTAAGTATTTAGAAACATAAAAATATTCATGACCTTTTCCCCATTAGTTCCTCTCCTAGAAATTTACTCTCCAAAAATAATCCAATTCGAGGGAAAATTTGCAAAATTATTTTTAACACTGTTTTACTACTAAATGTAAAATTCAGAGTGGCTGAATTAATCATTGTAATCTTCTAAGTGGAATAAACAAATAAAACACATAGTTATAAAAACCATGTAGCCACTCCCAACACCCAGATCTTGATTTCTAAACACTATTTTCTAATCAAAGAAACCAGGTTCTTTGAGGAAATGGCTGATTCTAGGCCTGGGGCAGGGGAAATACAAGATGAGCCTGGAGCACCTCACAGTGCCAGAAATAAGAAAGTGCTCAAAAAAATAAAAGGATGGGGGCATATCACAGGGACACAAAAGCCAACCTGAAAGAGCTACCAATGGCCAAAGCTGGAACAATTTGGGCAACAAAATAAATATTGTAGTATTGGATTATAACCCAAGGTATAAAATAAGTATACACACTGATATAAATAAATGATTCCATAAATAATTAAATGGGGAGAAGAAACAAAAGTTCCTTACAGAATTCCAAATAATTTATGAAGATACCCCCCTCCAGGAAAAGGAGCTTAGTTTCCCCCGCCTCTTTTGAGTGTGGACTGAACTTAGTGAATCACTTCGAAAGAACAGAGCAGGGCAAGGGAATAACAGTAACTGCCGTGGAGAAACTTGGCCCGCACTAAAAAAGGGATCCTGGTCTACATCTTCAGTAATGTCACATGGATATCCTGTGCCATCTCGTATGATGAGATGAGAAGGGATGTCACCTTTGTGGCATTCTTTCCAAAAACACATAACCCCACTCTAATGAGAAGAATATCAGACAAGCCCAATTTGAAGGACATTCTTCAAAATACCTGTTCAGCATTCCCCGAAGCTGTCAAGGTCATGAAAATAGGAACAGCTGAGAAACTATCACAGACACTAAGGAGACATGACAACTAAATGTAATGTGGATCCTGAAATGAAAAAAGGACACTAATGGAGAAGCTAACAAAATCCAAATAAATTCTGGAGTTTAGTTAATAGTAACGTACCAAGAGTGGTTTCTTAGTTTTGACAATGGACCACGGAGAACACTGGGAGAAACAAACTGAGTGAGGGAGCACAGTAACTCTCTGTACTGTCTTCACAAATTCTCTGTACATCGAAAATTATTCCAAAATAAAAAGTTTATTAAGAAAATGTATTAGCAACATGGAAAATGCTTATGGCACAATATTAAACGAAAAAAGGATGACAGAGATATCTGCTCAGGGTAAAAGGGAACAGAAATGGGAAGAGAAAGAGGAACTGAAAGTTGGCTCCCTCCTGCCTGTCCCACCTAGTCTCAACTCCCTGATTCCAATTTTGCTGATGTAGCCACCCAAACACCCATAGGAATATCTGCTGCTTTCTTTCCTGCCCATTCAAATCCTATCCCATCTTCTCCCATTAATAAAGCTCTTCTTTGCCCGTTGGAATGGGCCCTTTCCTTTGCTCTGAATTCTCTCAGCCTGTGAACATTCTGCAGCTGAACTGCATCTCAAATTTGCTGTAAGGGAAGTCACACGCTCCCTCCCAAGAGTTGGAGAGGGCTTTGCTTCTGCCTCCTTCCCAGGAAAAATGCAGACTTTAATTTATTTGGTTTTCATTTCACATTTTTATTGAGGGAGCTGCCTGTGTTTGAAGGCTTATGTGAAGCAGTGTAGCAAGTACAAATACAATGACACAGGGAGGCCTTGGTCCATGTGCATCCCTTTCCCATCCCCCGCCTTCCTGAGGTTGTGCATCTATTCAGTCAGGTCCCAAGCTGGTCCTCTTGAGCCCCTGAATCCCAAACTGAGACAATGAGGAAGGAACAGTGAGGCCGAGGCCCATCAGAGAGCAAGCCCCGTGGGTATGGGAACCCCTGGATTTCTGTGCATCTGGGTGTGCACAGAAACACTGGGCCCTGGGTCAAGATTCCTTTTCATCCTTCTTTCAAATCCCTGACTGGGAACCAGATCTCCCCCACGAGTCCAGCTCACTATTTCCCTCCCCAGCAGTTAATGTCCTAAAAATTCTACATCCCAGTTCTCCTTGCTCAATTTTCTCCAACTGTCAGGTAGAGATAGAAGGACGGTAGGAGAGGTGGGGTAGAAGATGAAGGGGAAATTACTGACCCCAGATATCAAGGCCACACAAGTGGGACAAGTTGAAAGCTGGAACCTGGTCCTCAAGGAGGAGGCAGCTACAGAGAACCTGAAGAGCAGGGGCTGGAAGGTTCCAGCATGCTGAGGCCCCTTTTCTCTGCATTGCGAGTAGCCCTGATACAGTGTAAGCGGGAGTACTTCTCACCCTGGGCTCTGCTGAAGCGGAGCTGGCTGCCCTGGACAGAGATAGAGTGCACAGCCTGGGTGCCAGGTCTGTCCTATGAGTGCTCCCAGGTACACCTGACCTTATACACCCAGGAGTCTGCCCAAGTCCACCCTCCTAAGCCCAGCTCATTCCATACATCAGAAAATCCTTTTGTTTCTCCTCCAAGACATGCATCAGAACATGTCCCTCTCCTCAGGAGATCCCCCTCGCCAGATTCCCTCTCCCACCATGGGAGATTCCAATATATGCCCTTTTCTCTTATGCTACCTATGCTAAGATCTCTGCCCACAGATTTTCTTGGAATATATTTGGAACTGATTTTTCTTAACCCCATCTTGGATGGATGACCAGGATGTAGGGAAGGAAGGGGAGAAAAATACAGCTGGTTTCCCTGTTGTCAGCTACTCTGTTTCTGGTGTGTCCCTCTTTCTCTCCCTTCCCCTTCTCTCCCTGAAACACAACCACCTTTATCATCCCCAGAGCTATTCCTGTACTCATTTTCATGAGTAGAAGAACATTCAGCCCTTCCCCTTGGGTCGTTAACCATAGCCCTGAGACAGGGAGACACAGGCCTATTAAGTTGGAGACCAGGGACACTTTGAGAGTAGTAACTAAGGAAACTGGGAACCAGGGACTCCTGAAAACTGGTTCCTGCTTGACCGAGAGCTAAGGTTAAGAGCAGAGGTAGGTGAAAGCTATAGGCTGGGATTTTTAATGAATTAGGACACCTAGAGTCCAAGAATAGGTGATGACTAAAGGGGCCTCAGGAATGAGGAAAGCTGCCCCTTCACACACATGTTTTGTCAAAAGAGAGCTGTAGTTTTTCATTTATTCTTTATTGAGGTACAGAGACAAACAAGGCAGATAAGATCTAAGCAAAAATCAAGCCTAATTTCTAGTAGGGACAGACAGCCATGAACAAATGCTTAAACAAAAATATAACAAATTAAGAAGGGGCTACAGTGAGAATTAAAATAGAGTAACATTTTAGGAAGTGACTAGTGGTTTCTTTGGATTCAGATAAGAAAGTCCTCCCTGACACTAAAGCTGTCGTCCAAATGACATGAAGGAGCTAGACACAGGAAGGTCAGGAGTTAGAATGCTCTGGCAGAGGGAGAGCTAGTGCAAAGATGTAAAGTGGAAATCAATCAATTTGGTGTGTTCAAAAAAAAAGAGAAGGTCAACTGGGCTGGAGCAAAGTGGATAAGGCCCGAATAATGAGCAGGGGCCATCTAAGGTTTTAAAAGCTGGGATTAGGAATTTGGAGTAAATTGAGAAGCTACTGGAGAGTTTTACACAAGCAAATGACTTACTCATTTATGCTTCTGAAGGTCACTGTGGCTACAGCATGGAGACCAGATTATAAAAGATCAAGTATGAAAGCAGAGACACAAGTTAGAAGATGATGGCAACATGGATTAGGGTGGTAGTAACAACGATGGGTAGAAATGGATAGGTTTAGGATGTGTTTTGGAAGTCGAGTTGACAGAACTTGCTCATGAAGTGGATGTTAGGAGTGAGGGAATGAGAAATCAAGGAGAATGCCTGAATTTTTTGGTTTGAGAAAATAAATGGATAGTGGAACTATTTATTAAGTTGGAAGGAAACTGAGGAAAGAGTGGGTTTAATGGAGGAGGAATTCAAGAGTGCTCTTTGAGGTCATGCTAATTCTCACACGGCTTTTAGATATTCGTGTGGAAATGCCAAACAGGCAAGTAGATATGCAAATATAGAGTTCCACAGGAAATGCTTAGAAATGCTTAGGAGAAGGTTAATAATGTCTATTTAAAAGTCACTGGCATAGTATTTAAAGCAATAGGACTCAATGAGATCTTTATGTAACTAGAGAAGAGAAGGCAGCTCAGAACAAAACCTTGGTGACTCAAGATTTAGAAGTTGAGGAGAAGCAATCAAGAAGATTGAGAGGCAGCTGCCATTAAGGAAGGAGAGTGGGAAGCATGTATGATGTTACTGAACTAAGAGAAAAATGTTTCAGGGAGGCAGAAGTAGTCCACTTTATTAAACACTGCTGAGAATTTCCATTGACCACGATTGACTGTAAAGGATATTATTTTGTCTTCCAAGCAAGCTTTTCCCAACCTCCTTCTCATAAAATATCTCCAGTGACCAAGGTAGTGGGTAAGAAATAGGGATGTTTCTCTAACCTAGATTTGACCAATTACAACATAATTGAACCAGTTCAATTGTGTTTTGACTGCCCAGCAGCCTTTTCATCCTTTTCCGGTAGCAATACTCTTTCCCACAGAGAACCTCTTTCCTATAGTTTAGTGTAGGTGCCTCTGCCTGTCCCCCACCTCCACCCACAGGGATGGGCATGTGAGCCTAACCTGGTTAAATGAAAGCTTTCCTTAGGACTTTTCTGCCCATACTATTGGGAAATACTCATTCTTTGTATTGGGGTGATTAAGCTGGTAGAATGTGAGTATGAGGCCGTCAGGAGAAATCTTGCTTGTATTAAAGAATGCTTGACTGAGAAAGAATAAAAACAGACCTATGTATGGAAAGGAAGATAGAGTGCTGATGACGTCTGGTCCAGTCATGCCTAACTCCTATTGATCTCAGACTTAGCTCTATGAGCCAATAAATCCCCTCCCCACTTAATTTTTTCTTTTTTTAATTGTAAATTGACAGTTGTATAAATTCATGGTATACAAAGTAATGTTACAATTTATGAATACAATGTGAAATAATTAAATCAAGCTGGTTAACATATCCATCACCTCAAATACTTAACATCTTTTGTGGTGAGAACATTTAAAATTTACTCTCTCAGCAATTTTGAAATGTACAGTACTCTATCACTAACTATATTCGCCATGCTGTTCAACAGAATTCAAAACAATAAAAAATTCCTCCTGTCTAAATGAGATTTGGTAGCCTTTGACCATGAATTTTCCCATTCCCCCAGCCTCTGTAATCACCATTCTATTCTCCACTTTATGGGTTCAATTTATGGGTTTTAGATTCCACATATATGTATGAGCATGCAGTATTTGTCTTTCTGTGCCTGACTTATTTTACTTAGCATAATATTCTCCAATTCCATCCATGTTATTGTAAATACCAAAATTTCCTTCTTTTTTAAAGCTGAATAGTATTCCATTGGGTATATATACCACAGTTTCTTTATTCATTCATCTGCTGATGTACACTTAAGTTGATTTGATAACTTGGCTGTTGTGAATAGTGCTGCAATGAACGTGGGGGTGCAGACATCTCTTTGACAAACTGATTTCAAATCTTTTGGGTAAATACCCAGAAGTGAGATTGCTGAATCATATGGTAATTCTATTTTTAGTTTTTTGAAGAACCTCTATACTGTTTTCCATAATGGCCGTACTAATTTACATTCCCACCAACAGTGTATAGGGTTCTCTTTTCTCCACATCCTTGCCAACATGTATTTTTCATCTTTTTGATAAAAGCTATCTGACAGGTGCAAGATGATATCCCATTGTGGTTTTAATTTGCATTTCCCTAATGATTAGCAATATTGAGCATGTCTTCATATGCCTATTGGCCATCTGCATATCTTCTTTTGAGAAATGTCTTTATTCCTGGGATGCAACACTGGTAAACCATACACAAATCAACAAATGTGATACATCACATTAACAGAACAAAAGACAAAAATCATATGATTACCTCATCAGAAGCAGAAAAAACATTTGACAAAATTCACCATTCCTTCATCATAAAAACTATCACCAAATTAGGAATAGAAGGAAATGTACCTCAACACAATAAAGGTCATCCATGAGAAGCTCACAGCTAACATTAGACTCAATGGTGAAAAATTAAAAGCCTTTCCTCCAAGATCTGAAACAAGACAAGGATGCCCATTCTTACTACTTTACTTAACATAGTATTGTAAGTCCTTGCCAGAGCAATTAAGCAAAAGCAAGAAATAAAAAACATATAAATAATAAAGAAAGAAGTGAAATTGTCACTGTTTGCCAATGACATGATTTTTTTAGGACATCTCAAGATAACTGAGTAGACATGATTTTATATATGGAAAACCCTACAGATTTCACCAAAAAAAAACCTGTTAGAACTAATAAACAAATTCTGTAGAGTTATAGGATACAAGATCAACACAGAAAAATTAGTAGCATTACTATATGCCAACAGTGAACTATCCAAAAAAGAAATCGAGCAACCACATTGACAATAGCTAAAAAAAAATAAAATAAGCTATCCAGGAATAAACTTAACCAAGGAGACAAAAGGCCTATACACTGAAAACTATAATGTGTTGATGAAATAAATTGAAGAAGATACAAATAAATGGAAAGATATTTCATGTTCATGAATTGGAAGAATTAATATTGCTAAAATGTCCATGCTACTGAAACCAATCTACAGATTCAATGCAATGCCTGTCAAAATCCCAATGTCATTTTTCATAGAAATAGAAAAAACAATCCAAAAATTCACTTGAAAGCACAAAAAAACCCAAATAGCTGAGGCAATCATGAGCAGAACAAAACTGGAGGTATCACACCACCTGATTTCAAACTGTATACTGCAAAGCTATAGCAATCAAAATAGCACAGTATTGGGAGGAAAAAACGGACACATCAACCAATGAAACAGAACAGAGAGCCCTGAAATGAACCCACACACGTACAGTCAACTTATTTTCAACAAAGGTGCCAAGAATACACAATGGGAAAAGGAAAGCCTCTTCAATAAATGGTGTTGGGAAAACTGGATTTCCACATGCAGAAGAATGAAAATGGACCCTTATATCACACCATATAAAAATCAACTCAAAATGGATTGAAGACTTAAATGTAAGACCAGAAACTCTAAAACTACTAGAAGAAACATAGGGGGGAAACTACATGACATTGGTCTGGGCAGTGATTTTTATTTTTTTTTTGGATTTGAACCCAAAAGCACAGGCAACGAAAGCAAAAAGAGACAAATATTATTATACCAAACTAAAAAGCCTCTGCACAGCAAAGAAAACAACCACAGTGTGCAGAGACAACCCATGGATTGGGAGAAAATAGCTGCAAGCCATGCATCTGACAAGGGGTTAATATCCAAAATATATAAAGAGCTCAAACAACTCAATATCAAGAAAACAAAAACCTCAATTAAAAAATGGGCAAGGGAAGTAAATAGACATTTCCACTGAGGTTTTTAAAGCTGTAAACATATTTTGGTATGAACACTGTATTATATTCAATGATTTTTTGTAAAGCCATCAGATATATGTTAGAGTGATTTTTCATCTGAATATATATTAGGAAAATGTTTAAATTAATTTATAAATCAAAGCATCTATACTGGCACTGTTAATCTATAAGAAAGTGGCTGCATAGAAAACAGTAACAGCAAGGACATTTAGTCTGTAGTTTCAAATGGGGCTTGATCATTTGAAACAATAAAGTTGTTCATTGGCAGAATTTCCCACCATTATATGCTATTTGATAAAAGATACCAACAATGAAGTTAATTATTTTTTTCTCTTCAGTATTTGCTTTAAGAGAAAAATCCCAAAGCTTGTAGGGATTTCTGATGCCAGGAAACAATGAAATGGGAGAGTATATTTAGCAATCAGGGTGACTTACTTAGCTCAAGGTAATTGGCATATGCATAATTGTAATTTGCATTCCTGTTATTTAAACTGAAATATTCTTGATCAGGTTAAACATACTATGAGTAGAAGATCTCTTTCCCCAAGAAATAAGATGGAGAGAGACTTTGGAGAATAGTCTCACTGAAAGTTAGCTTTCTCCAGATTTCAGTGGTTTCCCCAATTATTCCATAATTCCTCAGTGCCCTGGCCATTTTCTGATAAGTCGTGGCCCTCCTGTTGCCTTTTCTTTTTCCCCAAAGTTTGGCAAGTTTTTCTTTGTTTCTTTGATACAAACTGAAAGATGCCTTTGGTTTTATACAAGATGCCATCTCAAAATTACACAGGGATTCATGGAGGTATTCAAATAGTCAGAGCTGCTTCTTGCCTTATCGTCCCTTTTGCTGGAGAACAACAGATTGTATCAGCTGGTTTTTACTTATGTTCTACAGATGTTGATGAATATTTCCTTCAAAATAGAAGTTCACAGCACTGTTCATTACAGTTCTCCAATTATAGATAGGTTCCTCTGTAGGCAACACTCCATAGCAGTCGGAATTTCCTTTGACATGAGGACAATGGCTGATGAAAGCCAGGTAATCTGGGGAGTATGGAGATCTTCCGTTGAATGTTTCCTAGCACCCCAAAAGCATCCTCATATGCTTGACCTAGCTTATGTTGTTCAACACAAGCCATGCTTCATTAATAAACTGACAATTCTGTCCCTCAGTGCCTAATTTGGCATCTACTTACACAAGGTGGAAATAACCTTCCCCTCCTCTGAAACACATGTCTGCATCCCCCTCCCCACTTTAATTTTGTTAAAGCAATTGTGAGTTGGGTTTCTGTCACCTGCAGCTGAGAAAGCCCTAAGCAATATAGTAATTTGTAACTGAAAATGAGATAATTTAAATAACAGACCTTAAAATATGAAAATGGCTGAGATAATGTGGGGTGCAAAGCAGAAAGGAGTCACCTATTCCTAGATAATTATTTGAAAATGTTTGTTATGCAGTAACAATGCAACTGGCTTTCCTATGGTTTGTTAAACCTTAGGACTCAGCCCCAGGAAAAATAGCAAGACACTGACCACTACTTGCAGCCTCAAATAATATTCTATGGGAAAAGGAGAAGCTCAGTCCAAGCTATACTATCTAAAAGCAGAGAAGGAATAATGGAACTTTGTTTTCCAGAAAAACTCCTTTTATGCCTATAGCTTGCAATCCTTGGTGACTGGGAGTCAGGACTTGAAAAGGCCAAATTTTGTGCTCTAGGCTAAAATTTGTGAGAACAAAAACAAAGAGATGGAGAAATATCATACTAAAATATTAGGCATGAAATTAAAAAGGACACAAAAAAATGGAAAGATATTCCATGCTCATGGATTTGAATAATCAATATTGTTAAAATGACAATACTACCCAAAGTAATTTATATATCCAACACATTATCTATCAAAATACCAATGACATTCTTCACAGAAATAGAAAAAAAAATCCCTAAAATTTATATAGAACCCCAAAAGACCCTGAATAGTGAAAGAAATCCTGAGCAAAAGAACAAAGCTGGAGGCATCATGCTACCTGACCTCAAATTTTACTATAAAGCTATAGTAAATCAGTATGGTACTGGCCCAAAAACAGACACATAGACAGTGGAGCAGAATAGAGAACTCAGATATAAATCCACACATTTACAGCCAACTTATCTTTGACAAAGGTGCCAAGAACATAAAATGGGGAAATGACATCTTTTCAATAAATGGTGCTGGGAAAATTGGATATACATATGTAGAAGAATGAAACTAGACCCCTCCCTCTCACCATACACAAAAACCAAATAAACATGGATTAAAGACTTAAATCTAAGACCTGAAACTATGAACTATGAGACTACTAGAAGAAAACATTGGGGAAATGCCCCAGGACATTGGGTTGGGCAAAGATATTTTGTGTAAGACCTCAAAAGCACAGGTAACCAAAGCAAAAATGGACAAATGGGATCATATCAAGCTAAAAAGCTTCTGCACAGCAAAGAAAACAATTAACAAAGTGAAGAAACAACCCACAGATTGGGAGAAAATATTTGCAAACTACCCATTTGAAAAGGGATTAATAACCAGTATACATAGAAGCTCAAACAACTCAATAGGAAAAAAAAATCAAATGATCCAATTTAAAAATGGGCAAAAGATCTAAATAAACATTTCTCAAAAGAAGATATACAAATGGCCAATAGGTATATGGAAAAAATGTTCAACATTACTAATCATTAGAGAAATGCAAATCAAAACCACAATGAGAGATCATCTCACCCCAGTTAAAATGGCTTTTATCAAAAAGACAGGCAATAACAGATGTTGGTGAGGATGTGGAGAAAGGGGAATCCTCATACACTGTCGGTGAGAATGTAAACTAGTACAGCCACTATGGAGAACAGTATGGTGGTTCCTCAAAAAACTAAAAATAGAACTACCATATGATCCAGCAATTCCACTACTGGGTATATATCCAAAAGAAAGGAAATCAATATATCAAAGAGATATTTGCCTTCCCATGTTTATTGTAGCACTATTCACAATAGCAAAAATATGGAATCAACCTAAGTGCCCATCAACGGATAAATGGATTTTTTAAAATGTGGTATATATACACAATGGAATATTATTCAGCCATAAAAAAGAACGAAATCCTGTCATTTGCAGCAACATGAATGGAACTGGAGGTTATTACATTAAGTGAAATAAGCCAGGCACAGAAAGACAAATATCGCATGTTCTCACTCATATGTGGGAGCTAAAAAGGTGGATCTCATGAAGATAATGAGTAGATTGGTGATTACCAGAGGCCAGGAAGAGTGGTGGTGGTGAAGAGAAGTTCATCAATGGGTAGAAATTATTGGTTTGATAGAAGAAATAAGACCCAGTGTTTGATAGATCGGTAGGGTGACTGTAGTTTACAATAATCTATTGTATGTTTTCAAATAGCTAGAAAAGAATAATTCAAACGTTTTTAGCATAAAGAAAAGACAACTATTTAAGGTGATGGGTATCCCAAGTATACTTATTTGATCCTTACAAATTATATGAATGTATTAAATTATCACATGTACCCCAAAATTATGTACATCTATTATGCATCAATTTAAAAATTATTGAAAAATGAAAATATATAAATAAATACATATATAAAATACCAGATCTTAGATGAACCAGAAAATTTGGGAAGCCTGATTCTCTCTCAAATACCACATTCTGGGCATTCCTTGCCAGACAAAAAGTAGCATCCCCATTGTAAAAATGCATCCAGTACGTTATAATCTTGGGGAAAATATCACACTATAGGGATTCATTTTTTCCCCATCAAGTGTTTCTCATTGTTTAAAGCAGAGGTCAAAGTGAAAGCACTAATTTGAGAAATGGGGAAAAACCAGAATAGACTGTTGGTAAGAAATAGAAACCACAAGGTGAGGATCAATAGTCAAGGTCCAGGTTTAGACAAGATCTCTAGATTTGGTTATTACTTCACAAAATCATCAGATTCATGTCAACTGAAGTTTTAAATATTTCCCCAACATGCCAAGCCTGGAAATAGATGCCTGTCTTTGTTCATTCCTTAGGAAAATATCCAGGCTATTAAAGCAGGTAGCTCCCAGAAAAGAGATTCTCTTTGCATCTCTCTTAGGTGTGAGTATGGAGGACATGGGATGAGGATATTTATCTTTGCAAGAGAGGTAGATATCTTTTTTTTATTTCAGAATATTATGGGGGTACAAACATTTTGGTTACCTGAACTGCTTTTGTACAGTTTCAGTCCAAGTTATAAGTGTGTCCATCACTCAGATAGTGTGTATTGTACCCATTAGGTGTGAATTTACCCATCCCCTCCTCCCCATTCCCACCTGCTTGAATTCCGTTGAATTTTACTACCATATGTGCACATGACTATTAGTTCCAATTTAGTAGCAAGTACATGTGGTGTTTGTTTTTCCATGCTTGTGATACTTCACTTAAAGGGATGGTCTCCAGTTCCATCCAGGTTGTTATAAAAGGTCATCATTTTTTTATGGCTGAGTAGTACTCCATGATATACATATACCACATTTTATTAATCCATTCATGTGTTTATGGGCACTTGTGTTGTTTCCACATTTTTGCAATTGTGAATTGTGCTGCTATAAACATTTGAGTGCAAGTGTCTTTTTTATAAAATGTCTTTTTTTCCTTTGGGTGGGAATGTAAATTAGTACAACTTCTATGGAAGACAATGTGGAAATTTCTCAAAGAACTAAACATAGAACTACCATTCAATCCAGCAATCCCATTACTGGGTATATACCAAAAGGAAAAGAAATAATTATATCAAAAATACCTGTACTCATATGTTTATTGCAGCATTCACTATTCACAATAGCAAAGATATGGAATTAACCTAAGTGTCCATTGACAGATGATCAGATTTTAAAAATGTGAGTACAATGGAATACTATTCAGCCCTAAAAGAGAATGAAATCATGTCTTTTACAGCTACATGAATGAAACTGGAGGCCATTATCTTAAGTGAAACAACTAAGAAATAGAAAGTCAAATATTGCATGTTCTCACTTATAAGTGAAAACTAAATAATGTGTACACATGGACATGGAGTATGGAATAATAGTCATTGGAGACTCAGAAGGGTGGGAGGGGGTGAGGAATGAGAAATTACTTAATGAGTACAATGTACACTATTCCAGTGATGGTTACACTAAAAGCCCAGACTTCACCACTATGAAATATATACATGTAACAAACTGCATTTATACCCCTTAAATTCATACAAATTTTTAAAAAGCTAAACATAGAATTATTATATAACCTAGCAATTCTACTCCTAAATGTATACCCAAGATTACTGAAAACAGGTGTTCAAACAAAAACATTTCCATTTGTTTACAAAATGTTTTACACAAACAAACACAGAAGCTCTACTCACAATAGCCAAAAGGTGAAAACAATCTAACTGTCCCTCACTGGATGAATAGGTGAACAAAATGTATCTTTTCATACCATGAAAGTGAATGTTATTTAACCATAAAAAGAAATGAATGATATACACTACAACATAGATGAACCTCAAAAACATTATGCTAAGTAAAAGAAGCCAGACACCAAAGACCACAAATTGGATGATTTCATTTATATGAAATGTCCAGAAAAGGCAAATCAATAGAGACAGAATGCAGAATGGTTGCCAGGTGCTGGGGAGTGCGGGACATGGGGAGTGACTGCTTAATTAGAATAGCATTTCCATTTAGGTTGTTAAAAAAAGTTCTGGAACTAGATAGTGGTGATGGTTGCACAACATAGTGAACCTGCTTAATGCCACTGACTTGTACACTTTAAAATCATTAAAATTTTACCACAATTAAAAAATGTAAAGGGTCTTTACTAATTTAAGCCCACTTTGCACCATATGGTCATGAACTAGTACTTCTCAGAGCTGGCACAGAGTGGGAATTTATCAATAAAAGTAATAATAGCTATGATTTTAGAATCTCTAAACTAATGAGTCACAAACTATTCTAAGTATTTTACATATTGTAATGAGTGCTTTGTGAAGCAAAAGCTCTTTTTTAGTAGTGAAACTGATACTTCACTGATACTTCATAGATTTGTTAGCTATTTCTGTTTCTAGGAAGAGAGTTTTAAAAGTACCTCAGAGTAGCCTTTTTGTAATTTGGGGAAGTACGGAGTTTGGTCACTTAGTTACACAAAAGTAAAGGAAGAACCCACCCATTGTTCTGGAGCAAAAAAAAAGTACCAGGATTTTTTTTTGGCAGGGGTGGTTGGGGGAGCTTTGCAGGGGGTAAAATTTAAGTGCCTCTCAACAACAACAAAAAACCCAAACTCTGTAAAATAACATAAATGTTTTGTTTAAAGAGGTTTATTCTGAGCCTAATAAGTGCAACCATGGCCCAGAGAGCCATGCCCAAGAAGCCTTGCGCAAGTGGTCTCCGTGCTGTGGTTGGGTTATAGTTTGGTTTTATACATTTCAAGGAGACAGGAATTACACGTAAAGTCATAAATCAATACATGGAATGCATATGTTGGTTTGGCCCAAAAAGGTGGGACATCTCAAAGTGGGGAATTACAGGTTATAGGTGGGTTTAAAGATTATTTGATTTGTAATTGGTTAAAGAAATGAAGCTTTATCTAAAGGCTTGGAATGTTTTAAGATAAGGAAGCCTGTTCATCAGAGACAAATCACCGGATATCTATTCAGATTCAAATGATCTGCTAAGTAAATGGAGGACCTACAGGTGTGGTTTAAGCTTTGTCTTACATAACCTTAGGCCCATTAGTGAGTTGCAAAGGATATCTCCCGGAAGGCTGGGGGGCATGTGAGGCACGTTTGACCTCCCTTCTCTTGGCCAGCCATGCAGCTTTAGAGTATTTCTGGGGTCCCCTTGGCCAAGGGGGGATTAATTCAGTTGGCTGGGGGGCTTAAGATTTTATTTTAGTTCATGTTCTCTTGGTAGAAAAAAGTAGGTTGTATCCCCTATGTCACCTATAACCCAAAAGAAACCATAAGAGGACAGGAGGTCTGGAATGGTGGTGTTATCGAAAGTTAGGCACTTGTCCCTGCAGCTGAATGAAGAATGAGGACAAACGGTTTGAGGAGAAGGGAAGAGGAGTTGATTAATTTGCCAGCAAATAAGGAGGTTGGCAGACTCCTGTCTTAAAGTACCAATGTCCTCCACATAAGCAGAAATATAGAGTTTTTAAAGGGAGGGTTTTCAGCCTCAGGCTATTGTTGTTTAACTATAGTTGATGGTTCTGATCCATCCCATCTCCAGCGAAGACAATCTGGCGACTTCCATCCAGGCAATTTCATTGAGCCATCTGCTGTAGTACAAAGAACAAATCACACTCTGCTGCCCTTCTGATTACTGGCCTTAGGCGGGGACATAGGTTTTAATTCCCAAAAAGATTGAGAAGAGTGTTTTAAAGAGACAACTCGTAAAACATTTTACCCTTTTTCAGGCCGTTCCCTCCATTACAGTGGCCTGGAGTCGACATAGGGTTATACATTAACTAGGTTATCATAGCAGAGAGCTTATTCTGTATCTCACACTTACACTATTCCCGATCCAAGCACCTCGACACTGTGAGCCTGCCTAGTGGAAGACAGGCTGCTTACACATGTGACCCGAAGGGATTCTAACACTTCTATGGGTTGGCCCCTGATTGAAAGTAATATTGCAGAGAAGAGGTGTCACACCCTGAGGAATTACGGACTTGGATATTGAGTTAATTCCTGAACCAGGGCCAACCTTTAAGTAAGGTTCTATCCTTCCCGTTTTCACCAGCATCTCCAGGAAGTGAGGATGACGTGTAGTGTTAACGGAAAAAAACTCAAACTCTGTAAAATAATTTAAAGAGGTTTATTCAAGCCAAGTGTGTGTGACTCACAGCTGGGAGCACACGTTTTCAAGAGGTTCTGAGAAAATGTGCCCATGGTAAAGTAGCCAGGTTACAGTTTGGTTTTACACATTCATGGAGACAGGAATTACACAAAAGATCATAAGTCAGTATGTGGAAAGTGTTCATTGGTTTGGCCCAAAAAGGTGGGACATCTCATGGGGAGGGGGCTTACAGGTTACAGGTGGGTTTAAAGATTCTTTTATTTGTAACTGGTTAAAGAAATGAAGCTTTGTCTAAAGGCTTGGAACGTTTTAAGTTAAGGATGTCTGTTAATCAGAGACAAAGCACTGGACATTTATGGAAACTCAAGCGATCTAAGTAAATTGATGGCCTACAGGTGTGGTTTAAGCTTTGTCTTGCATGGCCTTAGGCCTGTTAATGATTTAGTATGTTATTGTAACAAAAAGTAACCTCAAAAGGGAGGGGGCGCGACAAGGCGTGTCTGACCTCCTTTCTCCTCTTGGCCAGCAACTCAGCTTTAAGGTTTTTCTCAGCTCCCCTTGGCAAAGGTTGTCCAGTTGGCTGTGTGGCTTAAGATTTTATTTTAGTTCACAGGAAAATGGGGCATTTAGAGAACTGATCAGCCTTTCTGGTTTCTTCTCCTCAAAGGCACTATTAATCAAGACTAATTCCCTCAGACTGACTATCACAGAAGATAGTGCAGAGGAAAGATAAAGTCTCTTGTAATTAAGGGGTTGAAGCCATTATAATTTCAGCATCAAAAGACAATGAGAAAGAGATATGGCCAGAGTTCTAGTTCTCATTTTGGAGATGATTGTATCAGTCTAACCCTTTTGCCAAAATTACTTCTAAACTCTGGGCAAAATAGAACAACTATTTGAAGACACTGGTGAAAAACCAAAGTAGACAGAAACTGGGTAGGTGACAGACAATCCTTGAAATAAGGGAATCACGTAAGATAAGCTCCATATTTAGCAAGATTTTCTCCTGAGAGGACGTCTCAGTTTGCTGCTGCACACAGCAGAATAGAACTCAAACCAAACTAAAAGCAATTTTAGTGGGATATAGAGACAGAAATTGGAGGTTAGGGCTTATAGAGTAGCTGGAAATTGAGGAGGAAAATCCCAGAAAATGGGGACTTACAGAGGAGAAACCCAAAATCTACTTGCAAATTCCCCTTAAATCCCTGGCTGACTCCTAACCATCATGTGCACAGGAGAGAATCTAAGAGTTTGAGCAAAAACTAGCAGCTGAGAGGCTACAAAGCATATTTTAGCAGCTTCCTGGCGCTTCAGAAACACAGTTTGGAATTCAAATCTTTATGAATTATAGACGCATAGTAAATGCCTTGGGCTTTCCACTGAAACCCCAGAAATGTTATGCCCTAAGAGTAAGAACAAGTGCAGGTCTGAGGGTTACACTCTAGAACTAAGGGCAAAATTGAAATATCTCTGCCCTAAAACAGTCTAAGTGAAGTTTCAACATAATCACGCTAATCCATCAGTCATTTAATTGCCTACTAGAACAAAATTCAACACTCACTAGAGAAAGAAGGTATAATCCAGAATATCTAGGTTTCACACACAAGGTCCAGCATATTTTTTTTAATTACTGGATATGAAGACACAGGAAAATATTACCCATAATCTCAAGAAAAATAATCAAAAATAATCAATAGAAGCAGGTAACCCAAATGTTAGAATTAGCAGATAAAATTTTAAAGAACTACCATAAATATGCTAAAGAATTGACAAGAAAAAAGAAAATGGGTGAAAGGTTGGGAAATGTCAGGAGAAAATGATAATGCTAAAAAGAGAATCAAATGAAAACTTTAGAACTGAAAAATAGATCTAAAATAGATCTGAAATTTTAAAAATTCATTGGCAGTCTTGCCCCATCTTGGACACAGCAGAAGATAAAATCAGTGAACTCAAAAACAGGTCAATAAAAATTATTCAAACCGAAATACAGAGGAAAAGAAATGTAGATAGGGAAACAAAATGTGGTATCCCCATATGATGTAATCCCATTTAGCAATAACAAGGAACAAACTACTGATACATTCTACAACATAGATAAACCTTGGAGACATTATGCTAAATGAAAAAAGCCAAATGTAATAAGTATTATATTATATTACTTGTTATACTGTTATTTTAATACAATACATATTGTATCATTCCATTTAGATGTTGTGGAAAAGAAAAAACTTAGATGTTGTTTAAAGTAAAAAATGAAGCTGTCAAACTAAATTCTATACCAACAAAATTAACATAAAGATGTTTTCAGATAAACAAAAGTTGAGATTAGCACCATGACACACACACAAACACAGACACACACACATACACACAAATGCTCCAGAAAGCTATTTGGGCTAAAGGCAAATGATCCCAGATGAAAACCCATATATGTAGGAAGGAATGTAGAGCACAAGAAATGGTAAATATGTGAGTAAATGTTATCCTTAAGTTATTTAAAAGATTACTGACTGTTTCAAGCAAAAATCATAAAAATGTATTATGGAATACATAATTTATGTAGAAGTACAATATATGACAATACCAGCATAAAGGGCTGGAGAAGAAGTAAATGAAATTATAGTGCTTTAATATTTGCATGTTTTATGTGAAGTGATATACTATTAATTTGATGTAGACAGTGATAAGAATGCATGTCATGGCCTGGCATGGTGGCTCATGCCTGTAATTCCAGCGCTTTGGGAGGCCATGGCCAGAGGATCTCTGGAGGCCAGCCTGGGCAACACATCGAGACCCCATCTCTACAAAAACCAAAAATATTAGCTGCATATGCTGGCGTGAGCCTGTAGTCCCAGCTACTCAGGAAGCTGAGATGGAAGGATCGCTTGAGCCCAGGAGTTCCAGGCTGCAGTGAGCTATGATCTTGCCACTGTACTCCAGCCTGGGCAACAGAGTGAGACCCTGTCTCAAAAAAAAAGAATGCATGTTATAATCCCTAGAGCAGCTGCTAAAAGATAAAATGGTGAGGTATAGCTATACCTACAGAAGATAAATGGAATGCTAAATAATACAAAATTAATTCAAAATAAACAGGAAAAAAAGAACAAATATTACATTAGATAGATGGAAAACAAATAATAAGTGGTAGATTTTAACCCAAATATATTGACAACTATGTTAAATAGAAATTGTCTAAAGACTCCAATTAAAAGACACAGATTGTCAGACTGGATTTTTGAAATCAAGAGACACCTATATGTCATTTATAAGAGATACATTTTAAATATAAAGATACAGATATGTTGAAAGTAAAAGGATATAAAAAAGATATACCATACAAACAATAACCAAAAGAAAGCTGGTATGGCTATATTACAATAATATCAGACAACACAGACTTCAAGACAAAGAGTATTAGTAGAGCTAAAGAGGGACATTTCATAATGTTAAAAGGGTCAACAAATCATCAGGAGGACAAAACAATCCTAATTGTGTACATATCTAATAGCTTACCTTCAAAATACATGATGCAACACTTGACTGAAATAAAAAGAGAAATACAGAAATCCACAATCATAAATGGAGATTTTACCAGTACTTGCTCAACAATTTATAGAATAAGCAGGGGAAAAACCAATAAGAATACAAAAGAATTAAAAAACACCATTAACCAATTTGACCTAGTTGTCATTTTTACAATATTAGACCCAACAACTACAGCATATACATTCTTTTAAGTGAATACAGAACATTCTCCAAGATATACCTTATGCTGGACCGTAAAACAAATAAATAAGTTCAAAAGGATTGAACTCACATACAAACTGTGTTCTCAGCCCAAAAAACTGGAATTGAATTAAAACCTATTAACGAGATAACTAGAATTTCCTAAATATTTCTAAATTAAGTAACATACTTCTAAATAGCCCATGAGACAAAGAAGAAATGCCAAAGGATATTAGAAAATATTTGTCACTGAATGATTATAAAAGCACAACGTATCAAAATTTGTGGTATGCTGTTAAAGCACTCACTGCATAAACAGAACTTTATAGTTTCAAATACTATATAGTTTCCATACATTAGAAAAGAAGACAAGTTTAATTTTCCAATTCAAGAGACTAGAAAACAAAAGCCAAATTAAGCTAAGAAACAGCAGGGGAAAAGAGAGTAATAAAGACAAGAGTAAAAAGTCAATGAATGAGAAAAGAAACAAACAGAAAAAAATGCAACATAGTCAAAAGTTTGGTTCTAGAAAATAATTAACAAAATTGACAAGGGCTGGGCAGGATGGCTCACGCCTGTCATCTCAGCACTCTGGGAGGCCAAGGTGGGAGGACTGCTTGAAGTGGGAGGAGTTCACGGTAAGGATATCCAGTTATAATTTCTATTCATCATGTGCCGGACATTATATACAATGCAAGAAGTCAGGGAAAATAAATAAAAAGTATAAAGACTGGAAAGTAAGAAGTGAAATTGTCTTTATTCACAGATCGCATGATTGTGTATGTACAAAATTAGAAAGAATCTACAAATAGAAACTGGAACTAGGTGAATTTGACAAAGTTGCAGCATATAAGCTTAATATACAAAAAACAATTACATTTCTATACATTAGCAACAAATAATTGGAAAATAAAGTTAAGATAGCAATATCATTTTAATAGCATCAAAAAAATCAAATAGCTAGGAATTAATTAGATAAAGAATGTATAAGACATCTTCACTGAAAAGTAAAAATTAAAAATCCAAAGAGAAATTAAAGACAAATAAATGAAGTATACTCTGTTCATGATTCAGAAGACTTGATATTGTTAACATTCAGTTCTCCCCAAATTGAACTACAGATTGAACACAATCTCAATAAAAATCCTAGCGGAGTTTTTTGTAGAAATTGAAAGTTGATTTAAAATTTGTATAGAAATGCAAAGTACCTAAATTAGCCCAGACAACCTTGAAGAATAATGTATTAATAGTTGGAGGATTTATGTTACCCTAAAGACAATGTGACATTTCAGAAAGTCAAATAAATTAATGAAACAGAATTCAGAGGCCAGAAATAGACCCATACTATATGGCCAAGTGATTTTTCAATAAAAGATTCAATACCATTCAATAAAGAAAGGAAAAGTATGATGTAATAAGAAATATATATTTGGTCTCTTCCCCAAGTTCCTGGCACAGAGCTCCTAAAACCCTTGGGATTTCCTGAGTAACAGTGGTGCTTGGAGCATGTGTTATTCCTAATAAGCCCTTTTCAACCATTCCTTAGTTTATGCTAATGAGGTGACTCTTGGAAGATGGGAGCTGGTTGCTAGAGGAACCAACCACATGATTAGAGGGTTGGAACCTTCAGCCCCACCCCCCGTCCCAAGGAGAGAGGAGCTGGAGATTGAGTTAATCACCAAGGACCAACAAATTAATCAGTCATGCCTATATAATGTAGGAGTTCAGAGAGCTTCCAAGTTGGTAAACACATCTATGTGCCAGGTGGGTGGCTACACCCCAACTCCACAGGGACATAAGCTCCTGTGCTCGGGACCCTTCCAGACCTCACCTTATATACCTCTCCATCTGGCTATTCATCTATATCCTTTATAATATCCTTTATAACAAACTGGTAATAGTAAGTAAAGTGTTTCCCTGAGTTCTGTGAGCCATTATAGCAAATTATCAAACTTGAGGAGGGGGTTGTGGAACCACCAATTTGTAGCTAAGTCATTCAGAAGTATTGGAGGCCTGGGACTTGCAATTGATGCCTAAAGTGGGGGTGGTCTTGTGGGACTGAGCCCTTAACCTATGGGGTCTGATACTATCCAGGTAGATAGCATCAAAGTTGAACTGAATTGTAGGACACACAATCAGTGTCTGAAGAGTTGGAGAATTGGTTGTTGGTGTGGAAAAAACTGTAACATATTTGGTGTCAGAAGTGTTGTAAGTAGAGGAACAGAGTTTTCCTGTAGAAAGACATTTCAATAAATGGTCCTAAAACAACAGAATACCCAATATAGAAAAATATCAAATTGGTCCCTGCTATAGTTTGGATGTTTGTCCCCTCCAAACACACATGTTGAAATTTGATCCCCAGTGGTTGGAGATGAGGTCTAGTGGGAGTTGTCTAAGTCACAGGGACAGATCCCTCATGAATGGATTAATGCCCTCCCTTGGGGGTGAGTGAGTTCTCACTCTATTAGTCCCCAGAGAGCTGGTTATTAAAAAGAGCCTGGCACCTCCCTCCCTTCCTCCTCTCTCACCATGCAATCTCTACACACGCAGCTCCTCTTTGCCTTCTGCCTGAAGTGGAAACAGTCTGAGGCCCTCACCAGATGCAGATGCCCAATCCTGAACTTTCCAGTCACCAGAATCATGAGCCAAATAAACCTTTTTTCTTTATAAATTACCCAGCTCAGGTATTCCTTTATAGCAATACAAAATGCGCTAAGACAGACCCCCTAATAACACCATTAATTCACAAAGAACAATAGACCTAACTGTAAAAGCTAACACTAGAAAGGTGCTTAGAGAAAACACAGTAGAATATCTTTATAAACTTGGGCTAGGTAAAGAACTCTTAGCAAACAGAAGGTACTAAATATATTAATAAAAGGATAATCAATAAATTGACTTCATCAATACTAAAGCTTTTCATTCAACAAAAGACATTACACAGCCAGGCATGATGGCTCATGCCTGTAATCCTAGCACTCTGGGAGGCCAAGGCCTGAGGATCTCTTGAGGTCAGGAGTTCAAGACCAGCCTGAGCAAGACCAAGACCCCGTCTCTACAAAAATAGAAAAAATTAGCCATATGTGGTGGTGCAGGCCTATAGTCCCAGCTACTGGGGAGGCTAAGGCAGGAGGATTGCTTGAGCCCAGTAGTTTGAGATTGCAGTGAGCTATGATCACACTACTGCACTCTAGCTAGGGTGACAAAGTGAGACTCTGTTTAAAAAAAAAAAAGACATTACAGTAGTCACCCTTTATGTGCAGGGGATATGTTCCAAGACCCTCAGTTGATGCCTGAAAGTGTGGATAGTGTCAAACCCTATGTATACTGTTTTTTCCTATATATATGTACCTATGATAGAATTTAATTTATAAATTAGGCACAATAAGAGGTTAATAACAATAACTAATAATAAAATAGCACAATTATAACAATGTACTCTTCACAATTTCACAGACAGAGGGTCCAATCTTACCAAAGATCTTTAGCAACCTCCCTATTAAGTTAAGAACTTTCATCTTTCCACTTAAAGAAAGCATTTTATAGTTTCTCTTTAGCATATCTGAATTGCTACCATCACTACACTTGCGCTTTGGGGCCATGATTAAGTAAAATAAGGGTTACCTAAACACAAGCACTCCAATACTAAGATGTTTGATCTGATAACAGAGAAGGCTACTAAGTGACTTATGGGCAGATAGTGTCTACAGAATGGATGATTCACATCTTGGGCAGGATGAAGCAGGAGAGAGTGAGATTTCATCACACTACTCAGAAGGACATACAATTTAAAACTTAAGGATTGTTTATTTCTGGAATTTTCCATTTAATATTTTCAGGTCACAGTTGATTGCAGGTATCTGAAACTGCAGAAAACAAAACCTCAGATAAGGGGGGAGCACTGCATAAAGCAAATGAAAAGGGCAGCCATAGATAAAGAGAAAATATTTGCAACACATAAATCAGACAAAGGGCTCATATTCAGAACATACAAAGAACTCCTACAAATAAATCTTGAAGGGCAAATTACTTAATTTTTCTAATCAGCAAAAATCTTGAACAGACACTTCACAGAATAAGATGAAGAAATAAGTACATGAAAAGGTGATCAACAACATCTGCCATCAGGGAAATGCAAATTAAAACCATATTAGATATACTATACACCCATTAGAAAGGTTAAATTAAAAAGACTTACAAAACTGAGTTTTGGAAAGAATGTGAAATAACTAGAACTTTCCTACTTTGCTTGGGGGAGTACATAATGACAGAAGGCATTGGAAACTCTTTGGTAATTTCTAATAAATTTAAACACATACTTACTCTCTGACCCAGCAATTTCACTCCTAGGTATTTAACCAAGAAAAGTAAAAACATGTCCAAAAAAAAGACTTGTACCTGAATGTCCACAGAAACCGTTCATAATAACCAAAATCTGAAAAATCCAAATGCCCACACACAGAAGTATTTAAAAATTGTAGTGTAGTCTATCAAAGATAAACAAAGCCAGACACTAGTTAAAATAATAAAGACAGATTTTAATAGTGATGCACTACTGCAATAAGAAGGAAAGTCCAGCATGAGCTGAACTCAACTTCAATTTGTGGAATAACTGGGTGTTTTAAAGGGAGAATGAAGGAATAAGGAAGGGAGTGAGTGGAAGCTCAGTAGTCAGGGAAGTGAAAAATTACAAAAAGTGAGAAGGCAGGGTTGGTCCCTGTGAAACCCATCTGAGTTTGTAAACTGGAGTTTATCAGAGTTAAACTCCTACCATCCCATGGATGCTAGGAGACAGGGACTCTATCTTCAGGTTTTGGCTGGAATAAACAGTAAATTATTTTGGCAGCCTTGAGTTGTCTCAGGTAGGCACTTTAAGGGGGCTATTCAGCCTTGAGCTGTTAAAAATTATGTTAGTGTTAGTTCAAGTCTTTATAGGACAAGGTTGAGGTCTAGTTGAGAAAGGACTCAGAGGAGCATGACTAGAGTTTGGTCAAGAAGAGAGTATCTGTCAAGTCACAGGATTGAATACTATGAATTACTGATATATGTAACAACATGGATAAATCTCAAAAAAATATTGTGGGTCAAAAGAAGCAAGACTAAAAGCATATACAATATAATTGCATAAACAGATAGAAACCACAGCAATGGTAGTTTCTAGGGGTAAGAATATGGACAGCTGAGAACATTCAGGGATGATGGAAATAGTCTGTATTTTTATTTGGGTAGTGGTAAATGGGTATGTAAATTTTTTTAAACTCATCAAACTTAAGATCTGTGCCTTTTACTCTATATAAAAAGCACCACAAAGAAAACCCATCAAAAATGTGATCAAATCTGAATTAAACAAGTCAGTCAGAGAGAAAGAACAGAGAAATAAGAGAAACAAACAAAGCCTATAAGAAATATGGGATTATGTAGAGGCCTAGCATAAGAATCATAGGCATCCCTGAGGGTGAAGAGGAGAATACACAAGGGCTGAAAAACCTATTTGAGAGAATACTTGAGGAAAATTTCCCAGGTCTTGCTAGAAATCTGGACATCCAGGTACTAGAAGCACAATGGACTACTGGGAGATTCATCACCAAGAGGCAATCACTACAACATATAGTCATCACAATGGCCAAAGATAACATGAAAGAGGAACTCCTACAAACCATAGGGCAAAAGCATCAGGTAATTTACAAAAGATGCAGAAAAAGCATTTGACAAAATTCAGCACCCTTTTACGATAACAATTCTTAACAAAATAGGCACAGATAGAACATACCTCAATATTATAAAAGCCATATATAACACACCCAAAGCCAACATCATACTGAATGGGGAAAAATTGAGAGCATTCCCACTTAGAACTGGAACAAGACGAGGATGCCCACTTTCACCACTTCTATTCAACATAGTGCTGGAAGTGCTAGAGAAAGCAATCAGGCAAGAGAATGAAATTAAGGGTATCCAAATGGGGAAAGAAGAGGTCAAACTATTGCTCTTTGCTGACGATATGATCTTATATCTAAAAAACCCCAAAGATTCCACCAAGAGACTCCTGGAATTGATAAATAAATTCAGCAAAGTCTCAGGTTACAAAATCACTGTACACAAATCAGTAGCATTCCTATACACCAACAGTCAAGCTGAGAATCAAATCAAAGACTCAATATCTTTCACAATAGCAACAAATAAAATACCTAGGAATATATTTAACCAAGGAGGGGAAAGACCTCTACAGGGAGAACTAGGAAACACTCAGGAAGGAAATCACAGAGGATGTAAACAAATGGAAAAACATATCATGCTCATGGATCGGCAGAATCAACATGTTAAAATGTCTATACTACCCAAAGTGATTTACAGATTCAATGCAATCCCCATTAAAATACCAAAGTCATTTTTTTGCAGATCTAGAAAAAATAATTCTGTGCTTCCTATGGAACCAGAAAAGAGCCCAAATAGCCAAGGCAACCTTAAGAAAAAAGAATAAATTGGGAGGCATCACATTACCAGACTTCAAGCTATACTGCAAAGCTATAGTAACCAAAACAGCATGATACTGACACAAGATCAGAGACATAGACCAATGGATCAGAACAGAGAACCCAGATATAAAACCATCCTCATATTGCCATCTGATCTTTGACAAAGCATACAAAAACATACACTGGGGGAAAGAATCCCTATTCAATAAATGGTGCTGGGAAAATTGGATAGCCACATGTAGAAGACTGAAACAGGATCCACACCTCTCACCACTCACAAAAATTAATTAATGGTGGATAACAGACTTAAGCCTAAGGCATGAAACTCTAAGAACTCTATTAAAAATGTTGGAAAAACTCCTACAGACATCAGCCTAGGCAAAGAACTTATGAAGAAGACCCTAAAAGCAGTCACAGCAACAACAAAGATGGAACCTGATCAAATTAAAAAACTTCTGCACAGCCAAGGAAACAATCAATAGAGTGAATAGACAAGCTATAGAATGGGAGAAAATATTTGCATGCTATACATCCAGTAAAGGGCTGATCACCAGAATCTACAAAGAACTCAAGCAAATCAGCAAAGAAAACATCAAACAACCTCATTAAAAAGTGGGCAAAAGACAAGAACAGAAACTTTTCAAAAGATGATAGACTAATGGCCAAAAAACATTTGAAAAAATGCTCAATGTCTCTAATCATTAGGGAAATGCAAATCAAAACCACAATGAGATACCTCCAGTGAGAATGGCTTTTATCAACAAATCCCAAAACAACAAATGCTGGTGTGGATGCGGAGAGAAAGGAACACTTATCCATTGTTGGTGGGACTGCAAACTACTACAACTTCTATGGAAAGTAGTATGGAGATACCTCAAAGAACTAAAGGTAGACCTACCATTTGATCCAGCAATCCCACTAATGGGTATTTACCCAGCAGAAAAAAGGACATTTTATTTAAAAGACACCTGCACCCGAATGTTTTTAGCAGCACAATTCACAATTGCATAGATGTGGGAACAACCCAAGTGCCCATCAATACATGAGTGGATTAATAAAACGTGGTATATGTATACCATGGAGTACTACTCAGCCATAAAAAAAATGGTGAACTAATACCTCTTGTATTAACCTGGATGGAACTGAAGCCCATTCTTCTAAGTGAAGTATCACAAGAATGGAAAAACAAACACCACATGTACTCACCATTAAATTGGAACTAATTGAACAACACTTATGTGCACATATGGAAATAAAACTCTTTGGAAATCAAGCAGGTGGGAGGGGAAAGGAGAGAATGAGTAAATTCACACCTAATGGGTACAATGTACACTATCTGGGTGATGGGTACACTTATAACTTTGACTCAAATGGTACAAAAGCAATTTAGGTAACCAAAATGTTTGCACTCCCGTAATACTCTGAAATAAAATTTTAAAAAACAGAAATAACACCAACAACAAAAAAACCCAGATTGCTTACAAAGTAGAAATAGTTGGACTTACAGTTGATTTCTCAGATGTTTCAGAAACATCTATGGAAATCAGAACACAGTGAACTGAAACCTTCTAGGAATCGTGCAAATGCATATCAAGAATTGAGGGCACAATGTCTTCATTTTACCCCACAAATACCTCAATAATGGAAATTCTAAATTATATACTTCAGGGAAAAAGAAAATGATTCCAGATGGAAATCCAGAATTATAAAACGGAATGAAGAGCAGAGAAAGTGGTAAAGATGCAAGTAAATGTAGATGAAAATGGATTCTATAAAATATGGTATTGATGGGTATTTTTTTTAAATAAAGAATGAAAAAAAGTATTAACAACATAAAAGTCTGGAAACGGGGTAAATGCTTAAAATGCTCTAAGATTCTTGTATTGTCTGAGATGAGGGTAAAGATATTGATTAAATTTAGCCTTGATACAGTAAGAACGCATGTTAGAAGTTCCAGGGTAATTTACTAAAAAAGTGAAACAGAGTTCAGAGCTTCCAAACAAATGATGGAGGGGTTGGAATGATTTAATAAATAATAATCAATCCAAAGTAAAGTGATAAAGGATGGGGAAAACCACAGAACAGGCAAGACAAAATTAGACGATATATACAAAACAAAATGTGTCAGTAATTCCATTAAATGTAAATAATCTAAATGTTCCAGTTGAAATAAAAGATTGACAGGTTGGTTTTTAAATCTCACTATATGTTTATAATAAAAACATATAATGTATAAATTTATAGAAAGGTTAAAGATTTAAAAATTGAAAAATATTATTATATATTAAAAATGTGGAAGAATTTAGAATTAAAATCAGAGACTCAGACAAATACCCGTACACCAATGTTCATAGAAGCATTATTCACAATAGCCAAAAGGCATACACAACCCAAATGTCTTTTGAGAGATAATGAATAAGCCAAATGTGACATATACATAGAGTGGAATATTATTAAGCCACAGAAAGGAAAGAAAATATTAATATGATATATGCCACAATACAAATGAACCTCCAAAACATGATGCCAAGTGAAATAAGCCAAACACAAAAGGACAAATATTATGTGATTCCACTTATATGAAGTATCTAGAATTGGCAAATTCATAGAGACAGAAAATATATTAAAGGTTATCAAGGATTGGGAGGAGGGGAGAATAGGGAGTTATTGTTTAATAGGCACAGTGTTTCTGTTGGGGATAATGAAAAGTTCTGGAAATGGATAGTGGTGCTGGTACTTAATATTTGTGTACTTAATGCAACAGAGTTGTATACTTAAAATGATTGAAATGGTAAATTTTATGTTATGTACATTTTACCACAATAAAAAAGCATATATATGTAAACACACACATTTATGTATCCAGCAAATACTTGTCTCTCTATTTATTGCAGAAACCAATATTAAAGGCAGCAGTATTTCTGGAGATAGAGGTTCACTTCATATTGATAAAATGTTCAATTCACCAGGAAGATATAATGATTTTAAATTTGTATGATCCTCATAACATAATCTCAAATACATGAAATAAATATTAACCAAACTACATAGGGAAGCAGAAAAGACCACAATCATATTGGGAAATGTAATACACCTTTCTCAGTCATTGATAGACTAAGCAGGTGAAAAATCAGTTAAGAATATAGAGTTGAACAACACAAATAACAAACTTGATCAAGTGGAAAATTGTAGAACACAGCACCCAACATTACATACCACACATTCTTTTCAAGAACATACAGGACCTTTATAAAAATGAGTCACACTGGACAATAATGTAATTCTCAACAAAATTAGAAGATTGCAACCAGGGAAGCTCTGTTATAACTACTATGCGCGATCAAGCCAGACATCAGTAGTAACAACCTGCTCATGAAGACGGTGTGGCATGAGCACAGGGATTGACAAGGAGAACCACTGGAATAGAATGGAGTGCCCCGAAACAGACCCCAGCATGTGCAGACATTTCATTTTTGACAGATCTAGTGGTGTAAATCAGGTGAGGAAGGAGAAACTGAAATAAATAGTGCTGGGACAGGTAGGCACCTGTATGGAAAAAAAATTAGACCTTTTTTAATATCATACATAAATCAAGTGTATCATACATAAATTTAAGTAGATTAAATGTCTAAATATAAAACTTCTTTCAAAAGAAAACATAGGAGAATACCTTCAAGATGCCAGGGAAAGAAAGAGATTGATAACATGGACCACAATAAAATTAAGAATTTCTGTTCATCAAAAAAATTACATAATTGAAGATGAGTGATTGGGATGCAGGGGTTTATTATATTTTCTCTCTATTTTTCTATATGTTTGAAAATGGCCATTAAAGAGATTTTAATAAAAGCCTCATAAAGAAAATTATAACAGAACCAATAATGTGGGAGAGGATATTTGCAGCACATATATCCAAAAATACTGCTAGTGTCTAGAATACAAAATGAACTCCAATACACTAGTAAGTGCGAGACAACCTAATAATAACTAGGCCAAACATTCGGACAGGCACTTTACAGAAGAAGAGATCCAATGGCCAATAAGCATATTTTTAACCTCTTTAGTAATCAGAAAAATACAAATTAAAACCTCAGTGAGATACAACTATATACTTCCAGAGCAGCTAAAATAGAGACACTCACAGTACCAAGGATTACCAAGGATGTAGAACAATGGGAATTCTTACTCACTGCTGATGAGAGCTTAAATTCCTATAGCCACTTGGGAAAACCATTTGGCATTTTCTAGTAATGTTGAACTTGCTCATACCCTAACAAACTAGCAATTCCAATTGTAAGTACATATCCTTTAGAAACTCTTGTCCATATGCATCATTTACCTGAAAAAGAATGCATTATTCTTCACAGCCAATTATAGAAAAACACCAATGGTCCATCAACAGTGAAATGGATAAATTAATTGTTGTACCTTCACTACTTTGAATACTACAAAGTAATGAAAATGAATAAACTACAGCTATTACACCAATATGATTTAATATTACAAATATAATATTGAGCTAGAAAAGCAAGATAAAAAAATTTAGCATGATTCCATTTATATAAATTCAAAAACTAAGCAATGCATATATAGGTTGTGAAACTATAAAGATACGCAAGGAAACTATTATCACAAGGTTAGAAGAGTAGTTATTTCTGGGTAGAGGGAAAGGTTTGTTGCAGGTAGGGGAGGGAGTGGGGAACGTGTGCATAATGGGATGCTGGCAATCTTCTAACTCTTGAATGAGGTTGTGGTTACCCAGATGCTTTTGAATTTGCCTTAAATTATTCTTTAAATTTATGTATATATATAATATATAATATATATGGTATTCTCTGTATGCTTTATACAGTCCACCCTAAAAAAAGCTTAAGAAAAAAAAGTCACATCATGTTTAAAGATAACCACCACTGTAATTTAAATCATTGAGTAACTTAAAATTCACAAATAATATTTAAAAGAGTACCCAGAAACTTGCTGTCCAACTAGAAAAATATATAATCAAGAAGAACAAGAGCCCCCAGAAGGACAGGCAACAAAATCAACAAATGGGATTACATCAAACTAAAAAGCTTCTGCACAGCAAAGGAAACAATCAACAGGATGAAGGACAACCTACAAACAAGTCAACCACTTCCAAATACAATGATGGGACAAGTATAAGATAAACATTCCCATTCCAAAAGGGAGGAATAAGTAAGAAAACAGGGGCCACTGGTCCCAAGTAAGTCTAAAACCCAATAGGGAAAACAACATTAAATCTTAAAGCTCCAAAATAATCTCCTTGACTCCATGTCCCACATCTGGACACACTGGGACGGGCATTGGGGCCCCGCAACCTCAGAGGCACCCCCTCCTTTATGGCTTTGCCGGGCTCAGTTCACACAGCAGCTCTCACAAGTTGAACTCTCGTGCCTGCAGCTCTCCCAGGCTGGAGTTGCACCCTAGTGGTCCCACAATTCTGGAGTCTCAGGGGCAGCCCCATTCCCATAGCTCCACTACTCATTGCCCTAGTGAGGACTCCCAGTGGTGGCTCCAACCCCACATTTCTGCTTGGCATTTCCCTCCCTAGAAGGGGCTCTCTGCAGTGGCTCTGCCCCTGTGACAAGTCTCTGTCTGGGCCCCAGGCTGACCATGACACCCTTTGAAACCTAGGTGGAGGAAGCAATGACCCCACAGCTCTTGCATTCTATGTGCCTGCAGAATTAACACCACATGGACACCACAAGACTTACTGCTTGTGCCTTCTGGAGTGGCGGGTCAAGCCATACCTGGGTCTGCTTGGGCCACAGCTGGGTTGGCCAAGAAGTGCTTCGCTGGAAAGTAGGGAGCAGAGTCCTAAGGTGACCTTGGGCAGTGAGCCCATGGAGAGCACCCTGGGCCTGTCCCCAAAACCATTCTGCCCTCCCAGAGCTCTGGGCCTGTGATGGGGGGGAATCCTCAAAGATCTCTGAAATGCATTCCAGGTCTTTCTCCTATTGTCTTGATGAATAGCACCTGGCTTCTTTCCATCCATACTAATAATCTCCTTAGCAAACAGTTATTTGGCCATCTGGCCCTTGGTTTGCTCTCCTAAACATGCCTTTTCACTCTTCACATGTCCAGGTTGCCAATGTCCCAAATATTTCTGTTCTGTCTCTTTTAATTATAAATTCCATCCTCATTTCTTTCCTCTTGTATCTCACTGTATGCAGTTAAAAGTAGCTGTGAAGCAGCCTGAATGCTTTGCTGCTTAGATATTTCTTCTGCCAGATATCCTAGTTCATCAGTCTTAAATTCAACATTCTATAAAGTTCTAGGACATGGACACAATTCCACCAATTCTTTGCAACTGTATAACAAAAATGGTCTTTACTCCAGTTTTCAATACCTTGCTCTCCATTTCCATCTGCAAACTCATCAGAATGCCCTTTATTGTCCATATTTCTACAAAAGTCTGATCATGACCACTTAAGTAATCTCTAAGAAAATTCAGATTTTCCCTACAGCTCTTGTCTTCATCCGAACCCTCACAAGAATTGCCCTTAATGTTTCAATCACAGAAATCTAGTTTTTTCTAGCCTGTTCCTCCAAATTCTTCCAGCCTATGCCCATTACCCAGTTCCAAAGCCACTTCCACATTTTCAGGTATTTGTTATAGGAACAGCCCTACTTCTCAGTACCAATTTTCTGTTTTGGTCCATTTTCAGCTGCTATAACAGACTACCACCAACTAGGTAATTTAGAAAGAGTAGAAATTTATTTGACTCATGGTTCTGGAGGCTGGGAAGTCCACCATCATGGCACCAGCATCTGGCGAGGGACTTTGTGCTACACCATCCCATGGCAGAACAGCAAGCAAATGTGCAAGACAGAGAGAAAAAAGGGGTCAAACTCCCAAGATAACTAACTTGCTCCCACAATAATGGCACTAACACATTCACGATGGCAAAGCCCTCATGACCTAATTACTTTTTAACGGTCCCACCTCTTAATACCATCATGATGTCAATTAAATTGCAACATGAGTTTTGGAGGGGACATTCAAATCATAGCAGCAGGAATAAGCAGGTTGAAGGCAAAAGCCCATTGCTAGCTATGACTCGCTGATGGAAGTCACGGCAACAGTTAAACAGCTAGGAAACTGTCTTCTTTTGACTCTTCAAAACACTTTGTACCAGACTGTATTGGATTATTTCTAGCATAGAAGCAGGTTTTCCCAGGTGCTCGATCGCAGTACATATTTCCTGCGTTAGGCTCTTCCAAGAAAATTGTCAGTTATTCAAATCCAGTACTCACTGATTAACTCTACAATTTTTTTGCTCTTCTCATTTCCAATAGTTCACTTTATCTCCAGTGATTTCTGACCATCTTCATCACTGCAGCTTATTTTAGCCTTGCATCCCATTTTATCTTCCCACCACTATTTCTTAGCCTTTTTTACTCATTTTCTCTGAACTCATGCCTCAGCTATTTTAATACCCCTTTAAATCCTTCCATCTCTCATAAACTTCCAAAACTCCTGAGAATATTTGATTAAGTAATTAAGCACTGAAATAAAGCAGTCAGTAGTCAATTGAATTCCTTCAATTGTTATAAACAATCACACTTCCCAGTCACCTAGTACACGTAAACACTTTCATAAGAACCAGTGTGGTTTTCTCATGACCACTGGACACTTGCCCGTTTGTGAGCTAGAGCCATCAGGTGAAAACCTGAACAACTGAGCCATTTCCTTTTGTATGATTCCCTTTTTTATGAGGTCGTTTAAATTATTAAATTATATTATAAACTATATCAAACATACAAAAAGTATAAGCACTTTACATAGAGAAATCTCTTGTTGCTCTTTTATATCTTCTTACATTAAATGGCCTTTTTGTTTTTTCTATTTAAAAGATTTGGGGGCCAAAATGCTTTTATGTGGGTGTTAAATAAAATTTATAGGAGGCCATTGGTTTGCACTGAGCTCCTACCCTAGGCCCAACAGAGCAAACCCAAATGGAGTCACTCATGCTAAAGTTCCATGTCACCAAGCTGAAACTAAATTGTTTATCTGACCTTCAAAGAAGTCAGGAGAGGGAGAGATAATAGCCAAATCCCCAAACAAGCCAGTTTTAGCTGCCACAAGGAAGTCCCTTCTGCTTTAACCTTTACAAGGAAAGTAACTTTGAAACAACAAATCTACTTTTTGTTTTCTGTTTCTGCTTTCCTCAGCCCATTTCTGTCTATAAAACCAACCTCCTCTCCTCAGCTCACCCAAATACTCATTCTATTTTGTAGAATGTGGTATTGCCTGATTCTAGAATTGATGCAGAAAAGTGACTCCCAATGCTGGCAGCCACTTGAAATCCAAATGGGTCTTTTGCTTCAAGCAAGAAAGAGTTCAGGAGTGAGTCTACAGTATAAAGTGAAGATTCATTCAGATTCATTCAGAAACTATAGAACGTCTACTCCACAGACAGAGCAGAGGCAAGTTCCCCCTGCAGCAGAGAACCAGCCCCCTGGTCCCTGTTGCCTTTCTATTTAGGCAACAGCTTAATTACAGGCTAAACCAGGGGAGGAATATTCATGACAGGGGCGGTGTTTCTCCACCATCTTGGTTCTAATGGGTTGGAACTTGCCCTGCCTCCATCCTGTTTTGATCAGGGCAATGTGAAACTTTGTTTTGAGATGTCCTGACTCAGGCAATGCTGCAGCAATGCCCAAAGCAATGCCCAAGGCAATGCCCAAAGCAGTACCTGCCAGTTCCCTGTCTCATTATCACAAATAAAAGCCATTGAAGATCTTTAAATTTGTTGTAGCTTTGTCTTTTAACAGGGGCTAGCCTGTTATATGGATTATCTGATATTTCTTATTATGCACAATATGTACACCATTCTCCTTCATTTGTTTACTGAATATGGCATCCTGGCAATTTAGGTAATTTGGATAAACAAAAAAGAAGAAAATATAAAAATCATCCAAAATTCTACCACCCTGAGATAAGTTGCTTTTTTTGTATATTTCCTTTCTGTGTAACTGGGGAGGAGGCCTACAGGGCTTATTCCTCCTTCAAAAGGAATTTCTTCTCTTATAACCCCTGCTAATGTGGCCCCATTTTGTACCACGTGACCCCACTCCATATGCCATGAAGATTAGACCAACAATGAACACCCTGCCTATAGTAGTCAGGGTTTAGTAAGGAAAACAGACACCACTCTAGGTTTTTCAAACCAAACACAGAGGAAATTTAATAAGGAAATTGTTTACACTGAAATAGAAAAGCTGAGACTCCAAACACAGGATGGTGGGACAACTGAGAGGTTAGCAACAGCCAGAAGCAACTGCCACCCTAGGGCTGAAGGGACAACAGGAGAGGGTTTATCAGAGCACAGGAGTCGTGACCAACCAGAAGGAGCCAGAACCAAGGAGAGGGAATTTTCCTGTGAGAGCTGGACCCACAAAGGAAGGGTCTGTTTGGGAGGAACTGGAGACACAGAAGAAAAGCAGCCATGGTCAAGAACCTCACAGAAAGCAGAGAAAGAGGGGGAAATAGCCTAGCCTTGCCTCTTCTCCTGTCGGCCATTGTCTTTCCTTGGCCAAACTTACCCAGAAGCCCTTGGGCAAAGGGGTCTGGGAAATGATGGGAGGTGGGGTGAGGGGGATGGCAGTGAACACAAATAGGTGATTGGCCAGCAATTGTCTGACAGCAGCCAATCAACTGACTAGCCACACACCATCACCCCTGTAGTGTTCTTGTCAAAAATGTTTAAGCTGAATATAACCATGAGGAAACAATCAGGCAAATCCAAATTGAAAGACATTGTACAAAACAACTGGCCTAGATTCTCCAAGCTGTCAATGTCCTTGAAGACAAAAACACACCAGGGAACTTATCTAAATTAAAGGACATTGGGGAGAAATGACAACTAATTTGGATGTATTATCATAGATTGAATACTGGATCAAAAAAGAATCATATATAAAGGACATTATGGGACAATTGTGGAAATATGAATATGGGTAGTACACTAGATTACAGTTGTATATAAATGTTAAATTTCCTGAGTGTAATAATTTGGTTGTGGTTATGTAAAAGAATGCCCTTGTTCTCAGGAGACATATGCTAAAGTATTTAGAGGTAAAATGTCATGAAATCTCCAACCAACTCCATACATATATGCATGGAGAGAGAATGATCAAACAAATGTGGCAAATGTTAAAATTAGTGAATCTAAGAGAAGAGTTTATAAGCATTCACTGTACTATTCTTGCAACTATCCTGAAGGCTTAACATTTTTCAAAATAAAAACAAGAACAAAACAGGATGGCCTCTGACCTTTGACCACTGACATAAGGTGAAAAGATAGACTGAACCAACCAGTTCTTAGGAATTTGAACCCAAAAACCCAAAAAGAACTTGCTAGTTAGCAGTAAAATTGGAGGGGACAGAAAATATGTGTGGAGTTAGGCAACAGCAAACTAAAATTATATGCAAACCAAAATTATAATATAAAGTGGAAGAAAAGATATGGCAAATTGCTTAGAAAAATAGCTGCCAAGAATGTTTCCCATCTCTGTAAGCACATGCCACTTCTCCCATCAAGAGGTGAAGTCTATTTCTCCTCCCCATGTTCTGGACTGGTCCTGTGACTTGCTTTGGCCAATAGAATGCAGAAGTGACGCAGTGCCAGTTCTTGACCAGTAAGAGGCTTGACATCTTCCACTTTCCTTCTCTCTGAGCCACCATGTTAAGAAGACCTACAGTCCTGCTGGCCCAGTTTCTCACTGTTCTTGCCACCTCCTCTGAGCCACATGTGAGTGAAGCCACCCAGATTCTCCAGCCCCAGTCAAGCTGGCCCAGCCAACAATGCGTGGAGCAGAGACAAGCTGTTTCAGTCAATCCCTTCCCAAATTACGGCATCATGAGTCAAAAATAAAATGATGGTTGTTGTCTTAAGCCAATAAATTTTGAGATTTGTTATATAGATGGTTGATGGTTCGACTTAGTATTTTTCGACTTTACGATGGTACAAAAGCAATATGCATTCAGTAGCAACCGTACTTCATGTGCCCATACAACCATTCTGTTTTTGACTTTCAGAACAGTATTCAATAAATTATATGAGATATTCAACACTTTATTATAAAATGGTCTTTGTGATAGATGATTTGCCCAACTGTAGGCTAACGTAAGTGTTCTGAGCGTGTTTAAGGCAGGCCAGGCTAATCTTTGATGTTTGGTAAGTTAGGTGTATTAAATGCATTTTTGACTTAACAATATTTTCAATTTACCCCATCATAAGTCAAGGAGCATCTGTATAGCCAATAGGGAACAGAGCAGACAGACATAGAGAGGTGCCTGTAGGGAGAGTGAAAAACTGCCTGAGTTTTATCATTCCAGTTCGTTCCATGAGTAGGCTCAAAACAACCCCCACTCTTTTCTTGAGTTAAATTGAGCAGGTCTCTATTCCTTGCAACAAAAAGAGCCAGATGCAAATGTCCCCTCCTCTCCTTTCTCTTTGCAGGTATTTTTATTTTCCAGAGATCCTGGATAAATATCTCTTATTTCTGCTTGTCCCCCATTCACTTCCCCTTTTATTGGGTAACAGCACCTGATTTTTTAAAATGGTTTGTTGTGAAATGCGTCATACAAATAGAAGGGTGAATAAAATCATTTGGTCAATTTAAGTATAATAATAAGGTTAGCAATAATCCACCCAGTTTAAGATATAAAACATAGTCCTTTAGAAGCCTCTATTTACTTCTCCCCAATGGTAGTCTCTTCTCTATCCCCAGTGATAACCACTGTGATGACTTTTGTGTCAATCATTTCCATTTTTCCTTTATGATTTTCCACCTACGTATGCATCCCTAAACAATATCTGACTTAGTTTTGAAAAGGTGAGCAGCAAGCACCAATCTAGGAAAGTAAGGAAAGGGTGATGTTAAAGGAAGGCTCAGGAGGAAAAGAGAGATAAACTGAACAGCCTCTGGGTTGTTTTCTGGCTTCACCTTCCCTGAGCATTTACAAGAAGTTTTTATGGGAAAATCATTGCATAAGATGATGAGTAACACTGGGAAACAGTGGGCTCGGCACAGTTGAGACATGTGGTAGCACTGGAGAACGGGCCAGGTTTTAGATGTTTGGCCAGGATACAGTCAGAGGGAGAGGGTTGTCCTATATATTCTGTTCACCATGACTTCCTCTCCGCCTCCCAGGAGAGGTCAGAGCAAGCATTTCTAGACGACACCCACAGCAGATAAGGCAGCAGGGCATGGATGAGCAGGAATTTCATCAGCATGTAGTCAAAATCAGATAATTAAGGAGTAAAAACTTGGGTCCAACTCTGGGTATTTTGCCCTTGATTAAAGTTAGCATGATGGTAGTAGGGATAGCAATGATGGAAGCCCTCAGTCTGTCTCTCCCTGGAGTCCTGGAGTCCCACTGCTTCAATCTGAACATGTTTCCTTCTGCACTTAGTGCATAACTGTCATCCTGGAATCTTCCATCACCTTCGCCCTGAGGAGTCCTATCCCTACTCTTCTGTGTCAGATTCCTATTTGTTGTATCCCATATCTTCTTTCTTGGTTTGTGCTGTCATTCAAGAAGCACAGCCTTTGGTGACTTCTTGAGAAAGGATGCATGGGAGGTAAATCTTGCATATCTGAAAATGTCCTTATTTTACTCTCTTGTTTGATTGATAATTCAGCTGGGTGCAGAATTCTAGGTTGGGAACCATTTTTCTTTGGAATTTTGAATGCATTGCTCTGGTGTCTTCTTGCTTCCACTGTTGTTTGTTGGAATATATAAAGCCAAATCTGATTCCTGATCCTCTGTATATGATCTTTGTGTGCTCACTCTCTTGCTCTCTCTAGCTCCCCCTCTCTCTAAGCTTTTAAGATCTCTTAGCTCCTGTGTTCTGAAATTTCATGATAATATGTCTTGATGGGTCTCTTTTCATCCATTTTTCTGGGCACTTGAGGAACCTTTCAATCTAGAAAGTCATGTTCTTCAGTTCTGGTGAATTTTTCTGTATTATTTTGTTGATGACTTCCTCTCCTACCTCCTCCCTCTTACTCTGTTCTTTCTTGAAAACCTATTATTCAGATATTAAACCTCCCAGGCTTATTCTCTAATCGTCTTATCTTTTCTCTCCTATTTTCCAACTCTTCTTATTTTTGGAAGATTTCCTCAAATTTATCTCACAACTCTGCTATTCTATTTTTCAGGTCTACCAACTTGCTTTAATTTTTAAGGGCTCTTTTTTATTCTCTTAATATTTATCATGATCTTATGTTCTTATAGCATGGTAGCAATATATTCTCTTACCCTTCTAAGTATATTAACAACAGATTTTCTAAAGTTTTTGTACCCCTGTATATTCCGTGGGATTGTTTTGTTTTGCTTCGCTTTTGCTTTTGTTTTGGGTTCTATCTTCAATGTCTGAAGCAGCATCTGGTTCTTCTTTGAAGAACTGCTGCCTCCCACATTCTTAATCCATATAAGTGAACTCATCATTTGCTAATTCTTTTGTCTAGTATAATATACTTCACCTGCCTGGGCTTCAGTTTCTTCAACCATAAAAAGAGGATGATGATAGAACCTATTTCATTAGGGTTGTCAAGAGAATTTAGTGAAATAATACAGAGGACACTGATTATATATCCTTTTCAGGCTTAGAAAGATTAAACTGTTCTATGTTACACATCAAATCATGGAACTCAGACTCAATACTTGTATCTAACACATAATCAATACTCAATAAATTTTAGCTATCATCATTCTTATATAGTTCAGGTGGGACTCACACCACCTCTCAACTAAAGAGAGAAGTACGTGATCCAGGCCTAGCCAATAAGATTCAGCAATGGGATTTTTGCTGGAATGATTTGAAAGGAAATATTTTTTTTTCCACTAGGTTATATTTTTTTCAACTGAGTTATATATTTTTTCTACTAGGTTATATTTGAAAGGAAATTTTTTTTTTACTTTTTCTACTAGGTTATTAAGTTGATAAAACATAATCCCAGAGCTGCTGGTGGCCCTCTTTAACACCACTTGTGGAGAGTCTACCTGAAAGTAAAGCCAACACAAAATAAAGTTGAGCCAAGAAATGGAAGCAGTTTACTGCTAATGATGCTTGATGAAGCCTTGCCTGAAGGCATTTGCCCCCTGGACTTTCCAGTATTATGAATCAATACATTCCTTTTCTTTCTCTTAAGCCATTTCTAGTTGAGTTTTCATTACTTGCAACAGAAAGAATTCCTTGTAACACAAACAATTGAGAACATGCTGTTTTAAAAACCTATGTATTTCATTTAATATAACATTAACATATTTCATGTTATTAAAATTATTCAACATTATTTCATATCTGGATATTTTTATTTATTTTATGAAGTCCATATTATTGGACAGAAATTTGTTATTAATTTTTCAGTATTATAAATAACACTGAAATGAGTATCCTCATACTAAATTTTTGTGCATATCATAACTGTTTCCTGAAAATAAATTCCTAGAAGTGGAACTTCTAGGCTAAAAGTTGCATGAGATAGTAAAAGTTTTGTTATATATAGTATAGTAAAATTGACCCCTTGAAAGGTGGTACCGATTTATTCTCACTCCAGAAACACATGAGAATACCTATTTTCTCCATCCATTGCCTGCAGTGGGTAGTGTTTTTCTTAGAATCTCTACTAAGTTAATCACATACACACAAAAATGGTTCATTTTACTTTCTATTTCCTTATTGAGTTGTCTACCATGCATAGATTTTTTTAACATTGTTCTGATTCAGTTTGTTAATATTTTATTTAGGAATTCTACATCAATATTATGAAAATGGTTCTTCTGGTATTCTATTTGCTCAGGTTTATTAGGCTTTATTCAAATTTCATAAATTTGAAAATATAGAGGTTTGAAAATGGACAAACCTGGATTTGAGTCTGAGTTCCACAGTATAACCTTGGGCAATTTAATCTTCCTAACCCTGAAGAGGAGTAACCCAATGGAAAGTGAGCCAAGAGATGAGAGATTTATTCTTTGCAGGAATGAGATGCTCCGCATTTAGGGAGACCAGGTATATTAAAGGGAATGGGACAAGGTACAGGATTGAAAACATGGAGCTTATGTGAAACTTTACACACCGAATCATAGGGACCCCAGTCCTTCCCCAACCTGCTCCCAGATTTGCAAACAACTCACACTACCAAGGCAGGAGATGGGGCAATTCTTTTCTGCAGAAAGAAACCACTCCAGAGAAAAGGCCTCCTTGTTCTAACTAACATTTGTGGGTGTGCCGATGACAGAGGCCATTCGCCTCCTAGTTTCCCTGTGTGAAGCCCACACATCCACGAACCTTGCCCATGTGCTCAGAGCTTCCAGTCAGTACATTAATGCCTCACACTTATATGAAAAGATAGCCAAGGAGCACAAGACATTTGAAGAGAACCTCTAAAATGAGACAGAACAAAACAACAAAACAAACAGAATTGTTTTCATTATAATTTATTATAACTTTACTATAAATTTTTATTATGTATTATCTATAATTATATAACTTATATACATATTTATCAAAAGCTTTTATTATAACATTCTTTTATTTTAACTTTAATATAATTATATTATATTATAATAAAACAAAAAGAAAAGAATAAATTGAAATAAGTAATTCGAGGACGGGGGAAACAAAAGAAACCCTTTAAAATACCCTCTTGACAGAGGAGAACACTAGTCCCCCTCTCCTGATGTTTCTTGATGAGGAGGAAGCTTAATCAGTGTATGGTGCCAGGTCTCAGGGGCTATGGAATGATATCTCATTGGTAAATACAGGAAGAATAAAATGGGAATTTTTGACTCAGCTCCTTTATTTTTTTCTTCTTGGGAGCCAGCCTTCCTAGAGAGCCTGAGTTCTCAATTACTCCCCTCCAAGCTTTGAGTTGTACAGCGAGGGCTGGGGAGGCTCAGTTTAGGAGTGTGTTTTGATTACTATTGCTGCATAACAAGTTAACCCAAACTTAAAGGCTTAAATCATTTTCTTTTGCTCAGGATTCTATGAGTCAAGAATTCAGAGAGGGCGAAAAGGCTTGTCTGCTCTGTGACGTCTGGGGCCTCATCTGGGAAGGCTCAATGTCTAGAAGACTGACTCCTAGAGACTGGATTCATGTGGAGGCACCTTCACTCCATGTCTGGCATTTGATGCTGGCTGTCTGCTGAGACCTTCGCTGGAGCTGTCAACCGTGGCACCCATACACAGCCTCTCCCCATGGCCTGGGCTCAGACGTCTCACCTTGCAGCTCAGAGCTCCAAAAGCAAGTGTTCAGTAAAGAAGGCAGAAGTAGCAGCATCTTTTCTCACCTAGCCTCAGAACTCACACATCATTTCCACCACACTGTACTGGTAACAAGTGAATTACAAACCCACCCAGGTTCGGCGGGGGGCGGGGGGGGACATAAACCCCAACTTCCAAAGGATGAAGTGTGAAAGAACTTGTTAATATGTTTTTAAACCACCCAAGGACATAATCCTAAAGATCCTAACATCTGATGCGAGGGACAAGAACTTTAAGAAATAGATGAGAAGTAAAATTGAAGAGCTACCAGGCTTCTCCCCAACTGTACCTTCGAGCAGCTATGGACTCCACATAAATGGAGCTTAGCTGTCTCCCACAGCAAAAAGACAAAGGAAGAAGAAGAGGGGGGTCACATGGGAGAACCTCCCAGGATCCTGCCCCCCATCCTTCTAATACTACCTTCTCAGTGCCAGCAGGCCCCCAGCAGAGCGAGTCCCTCAATCAGTCCCAACCCCAGTTTCTTTTAGGACATTGCTAAAATCAAGAAAGACTCTCTTTCCTTGATCTGAACCTAAATTTCAGGACAAGAAGGGACAGATATAAATCAAAGGTTTTTTTCTCTAACACTCTCCCCTTTATTATCAAGCTAAATCAGAACTATAAGATATTCAGATAATCTCTGCACACAAGTTTGAACCCTCTGCTGCTGACGTGAATTTCCTTTTTATCAACCGTATGAATATGTTTGATCCTGTCCTTGCTTCAAGATTGTCCATGGGCTCTGGAAGAACAAGCACATAAATCCTTCAAAGGGACAGAAAAGATAGTGGTGATAGCCATCACGACTCCATGTAGGAACACCTGTTTATAATTCTGTTCTCTCATTTGAGACACTGAGGGACAGGCTCAAGGACAACTGCCTGTTATACCTTAGCAACAACAATAAAGTGTAAGTAAGCATAGTTGAACATGATTTATAGTCAAAGAAAGAGTCCTAGTAAAAATTCTGCAAACAATGAAGTTTCTCCCCTGTCAACATTTATCTTTTGCAAAGAGGGCAGAACTTTGTGTAATTTGCTTAATATTTACACTCTGTTATCTCCATCTTTTTTAAAAAACAATTTAATGATGAATGTCAGGCAGTCTTTAGGCTCATGCAAAGGAATTTAAACTAAGAGTCATCAGTTAGGAGTATTTTGAGTCCCAGTAATAGAAAGGCATTTAAGCTAGCTTAAATTTGTCAGGGAAATTGTATTGTGAAGAACCTGGGGCTTCTCACAGAACCTCAGGGCAAAGATATGGCTGGGCCTCAGGAACACGCTCAGAAAAGGCTGGGAAGAGGGACTAGGGCACTTCAGGGGACACAAGAAATCCTCTTTATCTTTCATCTCTGCTTCTCTCTGCTCGCTGTGTTCATTTTTCTCTCAATATAAATTGGCTTTCTTACTGTCCAATCCACTTAATAAAAAATCAATACCATCAATAGTCCCAAATTCACAACTTGCCCATTCAAGAGAGTATCAGACTGAGCTGAAATCCCTTGGCCTTACTTCCAAATTCCTGGGAATGACTGTGTGATTAAGCACGGTCAGGTGCTTATCTCTGGAGCAATTAACTATATCCAGGAACAGAGTGTGAACCAGGCTCCTCTCCTTGTTAACTTGTGGATGGAGGGGGGTGAAATTCCCAGAAAACTAGGGATGTGAACAAAGCAATAGATTCCTCTGGGTGAATGAGAGCCCCAAGCTTCACAGAAATAAAACTTAAAGAAGGGGAAAAATAGGGGACGGACAGATTTCCTTTTTTTTTTTTTTTAGAGACAGGGTCTTGGTCTGTCACCCAGGCTGGAGTGCAGTGGTGCCATCAGAGCTCGCTACAGACTCAAACTCTTGGGCCCAAGCCATCCTCCTGCCTCAGCCTCCCGTGTAGCTAGGACTACAGGCATGTGCCACCACACCCAGCTAATTCTGTTTAAATTTTTTATAGAGACAGGGTTTCACTATGTTGCCCAGGCTGGTCTTGAACTCCTGGCCTCAAGCAATCCTCCTGCCTCGGCCTCCCAAAGTGCTGGGATTACAGCTGTGAGCCACCATGTCCAGCCAGACTTCTTGATTTGGCCAAATGTTCTGGACACTGCCTCTTGGGTGAATGAGGGTGGACTTGAGTCTAGGGGCTACAAGCATCTTGGCTATTTCTGTATCTAGCAACCAGGTGCAGCCAGTGCCCCCAGAATTCTGTCCTTAGTCATTGTCTCTTCTCATAACCATCCCTGGAGAAGCTCATCTATTCCAAAGCCTTCAAAGACCATCTATATGCTGACAGTGGGGTTACTCATCCAGCAGGGTGGAAGCCTGGAGGTGCTGGCAGCCACCACATGGAAAAGACCTTCTTGAGAAGGGATCCACCCACAAGAATCCTGAATATTCTGGCTTTAGTGTGGTGATGAATTGGATCCAGGTCAGAGTGAAAAGGGGTGAAAAGGTGTTGCTATAGCCTAGACAGCTTCAACAGGAGTAAAGAGAGTCAAAATGTAAAAAAGCCAAAGGATTCAAGAAACACTTAAGAAACAAAATCAACAAGGCCTGGCAAAAGGAAGGAGGAAGTAAGGGTGACTTCTAGATTCTGGCTTGCATAACTAGATATATGATGAAAGTGATTCAAAAGTGAAATAGGATCCGGCTTTGGGAGGAAGATCATAAGTTTGGGTTGAACATGCTGAGTCTGAGTTGCCTTTTAAAATCTTAAAGTTGACATACAGCAGGCAATTGTGTACTAGCATCTGATCCTTAGAGGACAGGTCTGGGCTGGAGATGTAACTATGAGTCCCTTAATCTCCTTCCCCATGCAGTACTCTAACCCAGCCTGAAATTCCACAACAGTCTCTTGACAGCCTTCCTTGACTCCATTGGTTCCCTCTAATCTATTGACACAGCAGCTACACTGAATGTTCTAAAATGTTATTCCCTGGCTTGAAACCCTTCATTAACTTTATGATAAAACTTCCCAGCAAGGAATATATAGCTGGTGTTTCCTTGGCTACGTCAGACTGTGGATGCAATTGAGGGTCAGGTAATAATCAACCTGTCACTGGTATAAATGGTAGGACTCAGTAGAGCACAATCATAAAATCAATTTATTTTTAATTCTCCACTATCCTCAAACCTGCTGTGTATAATCTCCCTTCTGCATCTCTGGATTAGCTCATAATTTAATTTTAAATTTTTATTGAAATATACATATAGAAAAGTGCACATATCATATGTAAACAGTTCGATACATTTTCATAAACAATACATTTATATAATTAGGATTGAAGATCCTGTATCTTTTCATGTCACTTTGGCCATTAGAACAATGATAATTTCAGGTATTGAAAGGTCCAGTTATCCAATTTGCATTTCTCATTCAATTCAAAGCTTATTCCCTTTCCTCCAGATCAGGCCTCGCAGAGGCTCAGAACCCTGAAGAGGGAAAATGGAGGAAGTAGTCTGTGTCTTTAATATTCTTCTTCGTCGTTTTCCTCCTCCCTCCTCTCCCCCATTTATCACGCTGCTTTGGCTCCTCCAGAGTCAGTATGGGAGGAAGGGTGGGAAGTGAAGGGGCAAGGATCGGGTACCACTCACGTACCTCCCCAATCTCCAAGAAGGTGTAGTTCAAGTTGTCCCAAGAAGTCTTACTCCATACTTTCATCATACTTGACAGCAGCATAGGGCAGGCTTGTTTCCACAGCTCGACCAGCATCCAGCATCCAAAGAGAAGTTGGACTCTCCTTCTGGAAAGCACTCCAACACTTTACAACGGTTCACCCAACACTACCTAACTTGGCTACACTGGGTAGCCAAGAGGTGCTGGAGGCCACCCAGCACCTTTGAAACCAATTCCTCAAAGAAATAATTGCACACTCTCTTCCTGATTAATCCCTTTCTTCTACTACATATAGACTGGAATAGAAGAATTATAATTAATAGGTGGAAAAGAAATAGCAGAATTAGAAATCATCATTTTGTAATCCCCAATGAAATAACAGATTTAAGTAGTAGCCACAAACAGCTGCTAACATAATTAGTGGAATGGTTTATGAGGCACCCTACAATGGATGGATGAACTGATAACACCTGAGTCCAATGATAAATCTTAGTATCACTAAAAGTGGTTCAACCAGACATTATGTTCCTCCTGATATGATTCAATAGGAAAATCACAATAGCACCTGTTAGTATTCTCACAAAAAAGACAAAAAAGGACCCAAACCTAATCAAACCTCTGGATCCATCTCCCATTTTACAGAAAATAGAGGAGAGAAACATGCTAAACCACACCGTAAGAGTGCCATCAGCCAAATCCAGATTGTACAAAATTCTCCAGGAAAAATGACCCAGTATCCCAACAAATAAAACATGAAAAGTATGACTACAAGGCGATAGCACCAGACAATTTTAGGGGAGTGAAGGAACTATTCTGTATCCCAATTGCAGTAGTGGTTACATGAATCTATACATGTGTTAAAATTTATAGAACTTTATACCAAAAAGGTAATTTTATTGTATGATAATACATTTTACTGTACGATAAAAATTTTAAATGGAATGTTAGTCAATTTTACCATGTTCTTCTAAGTGAAGTATCACAAGAATGGAAAAACAAACACCACATGTACTCACCATTGAAATGGTACTAATCGATCAACACTTGTGTGGACAGACGGAAATAACATTCATCGGAAATCAAGCAGATGAGACGGAGGAGGAGTGGAAGGGTAAATTCACACCTAATGGGTACAATGAACACTATATGGCTTATGGACACACTTATAATTTCGACTCAAGTGGTACAAAAGCAATTTATGTAACCAAAATGTTTGTACCCCTATAATATTCTGAAATAAAATTTTTAAAAAAAATGTTACTATGTGATTAAAAATTTTAAGTAGCATGAAAAGATGCAAAAAGGAGGATGGAGATCTCTTACATATTAATAGAAACAAGAGACGTGTCAACCAAATACAACATGTGGCCCTTGTTTGAATCTTGATTAAAAGCAATCAACTTTTAAAAGACTTTTTTTTAACATTGGGGAAAATATCATGTATAATGACTATTAAATGATATTATGGTATTATATGTATGATAAATGATATGGTAGTTATATATGATGGTTATGTATTTTTGAAGTCCTGGGATGGGTATGGTGGCTCATGCCTGTAATCCCAGCACTTTGGGAGGCCAAGGCAGGAGGATCACTTGAGGCCAGGAGTTCAACACCAGCCTGGATAACATAGCAAGAACTCGTCTCTACAAAAAATAAAAAAATTAGCCAGGCATGGTGGTGCATACCTGTAGTCTTGGCTACTCAGGAGGCTGAGGCAGGAGGATTGCTTGAGCCCAGGAATTTGAGGCTACAGTGGGCTATGATCTGCCACTGCACTTCAGCCTGGGTGACAGAGCAAGATCCTGTCTCAAAAAAAAGAAAAAAATTTTAAAAATAACACACCAATTAAAGCAACCACCCACAGATAAGAATAACTGTGGGAGACCCAGAGTCTAGCTGAGGTTCCAGTACCCTAGTAGAGCAAAAAAATCAAAGAGTAGAGGTATTAAAGAGGGTAAGAAGAGCAGTCTCACTTTACCTCCACCCCTTCTCCCAAGGAGGAACAGGTGAGAGAGATCCCCTTAGCCTGAAAATTCTACTACAGGGGAAAGTGAGAGCATAGTGAACAACTGGCTTCCCCAGCCTTGAGGGACAGTGCCCAGGAGGCTCACTTCTGTCTCTTCCCACCTAGAAAACAGATGATCAGCATGGCTGATCTCCCTCTAGGAGCAGTGACAGGGGATAGAGTGCACAGCAACCATCATGTGGTTTTCAGCAGCCAACCACAGATTCTTCTAACTCGCTTATGGCCTCCACCAAGAGGCTTGCCCACAAATCACACCAGAGACTCACCTGAGCACCTCCCCCACCCCACCCCAAACCAGTCTATGCATACCCCTAGCAACCTGTATGCCCCTCCATTGATAAGGCCCACATGAGCTTCCACAGACAACACATGAATCTCAACAGCAGGTCTAGATCTTAGCAGCTGGTTCAATTTCTGGTTAAGAGAAGGCACAAAACCTTGAAACTTCAGGGTACTGCCCCAGGGAAAATAAATGGGAAGCTCTCAGAACCAACATTGGGTTTATGAGATCATGAGAAGCCACACAATCCTAAAACTTCCCCCCAAAGAGGGAACAAGAGGAGTAGAGTAGTGCATCTATAGAAAAGGTCTCAGAGAACCCCAGAAATTCTAGGTGGGCTTACTGGTGAAGGTCTTTCTTTCTCAAAGCCAGTTAGTGAAGACTGAATTAGGTTACTACTTCTTAACTGTGAAGACAGCAACACAAGACTTCAAGGAGCATGAAGAATCAAAGAAATATGACACCACAAAAGAGACAAAATAAAGATTCAGTGGTTGACCCCAAAGAAATGGATATCTATAAATTTCCTGACAAAGAATTCAAAATAATTGCCTTAAACGAGCTCATTGAGCTATAAAACAACACAGATATACAACTAATCAAAATCAGAAAAGCAATATGTGAACAGAACAAGAAGATCAATAAAGAGATAGATACCTTAAAAAAGAATCAAACTGAAATTCTGAAGCTGAAGCACAGAGTATCTGAACTGAAAAATTAAATAGAGAGCCTTAACAGCAGACTCTATCAAGCAGACAAAATATCCAATGAACCTGAAGACATATTGTTTAAAATCATCCAGTCAGAGAAATAAAGAGAAGGAAAAAGAAGAAGAGTGAGGAAAGCCTATGGGACTTACGGGAAAACATCATATGAACTAATATATGTATTATGGAAATCTGAAAAGGAGCAGAGAAAGAGAAAGGAGAAGAAAGCTTATTTAAAGATATAATGGCAGAAAACTTCCCAAACCCAGAGAGGGAAATAAACATCCAGATCCATAAGGCCCAAAGAACTTCATATGTTGAACATAAAGAGGTCTTCACTATGACACATTATAATCAAATTGTCAAAAATCAAAGACAAAGAATTTTAAAAGTAGCAAAAGAAAAGCAACTCAACACTTACAAGGGAACTTCAATAAGACTATCAGTGGGTTTCTCAGCAAAAATCTTGCAGGCCAGGAGAGAGTGGAATGAAATATTTAAAGTGCTGAAAGAAAAAACCACCAACCAAGAACTTTATACACAGCAAAGCTATCCTTCAGAAATGAGAGAGAGATAAAGACTTCACCAGACAAACAAAAGCTGAGGGAGTTCTTTACCACTATATCAATCTTATAAGACATACAAAAAGGGAGATTTTCAATCTGAAACAAAAAGAACATGAATCAGCAATATGAAAACATAAGAAGGTATAGGCCAGGCATTGTGGCTCATGCCTGTAATCCTAGAACTTTGGAAGGCTGAGGCAGGAAGGTTGTTTGAGGCAAGGAGTTCAAGACCAGTCTGAGCAACAACAAGACCCTGTCTCCACAAAAGAAAGAAAGAAAGAAAGAAAAATTAGCCAGGTGTGGTGGCATGCACCTGTAGTCCCAGCTACTCAGGAGGCTGAGGCAAGAGGATTGCTTGAGCCCAGGAGTTTGAGGTTGCAGTGAACTATGATGACGCCACTGTACTCTAGCCTGGATGAAAAAGTGAGACCCTGTCTCAAAAATATAAAAAAAGAAAAGAAAACATATGAAGGTATAAACCTTACTGATAAAAGTAAATATATAGTCAAACTCAGAATACTCTTAATACTCTAATGGTGCTATGTAACTCATTATTAACTCTATTATAAAATTTAAAAGACAAAAGTATTAAAAATAAAAATAGCTACAAAATTTGCTATTAGATACATAATATAAAAAGATGTAAATTGTGATATCAATAGCATAAAATGTGGGAGGGGTGAATAAATGTGTATAGTTTTTGTATGCAATAAAAATTAAGTTGTTATCAGTTTAAAATAGACTGTTATAACTACAAGATGTTTTATGTAAGCTTCATGGTAATCATAAAAAACAACCTGTAACAGATACAAAAAAGATAAAGAGAAAAGAATCAAAGCATACCACCACACACACAAAAAAGTAATCAAACCACAAAGGAAGCAAGAAAGGAACAAAGGAACTACAAAATGGTCATAAAATAATTAACAAAATGGCAATAATAAGTCCTTACCTATAAATAACTACTTTAAATGTATATGGATTATATACTCCAGTCAAGGGGCATAGAGTGACTGAATGGATTTAAAAAAAAAAAAACAAGATCCAACTATATGCTGCCTACAAGAGACTCATTTTAGCTTTAAGGACACAAATAGGCTAAAAGTGAATGGATAGAAAACATATTCTATGCACATGACAACCAAAAGAGAGCAAGGGTGGCTATACCTGTATCAGACAAGATAGATTTTAAGTCAAAAAGTGCCACAAGAGACAAAGAAGGTCATTATGTAATGATAAAAGGGTCAATTGATCAGGAAGACACAACAATTATAAATCGATATGGACCCAACAACAGAGCACTTAAATATATAAAGCAAATTTTAACTGAAATAAAGGGGAAAACAGGCAACAATAAAGAGTAGGAGAAATCAATACCCCCCTCTCAACGATGGATGGATCATCCAGACAGAAAATAAATAAGGAAACAGTGGACTTAAACAACACTAGAGACCAAATATAACTAACAAACATTTGGATAACATTCCATCCCACAGCAGCAGAATACACATTCTTCTCAAGCCCACATGGGACATTCTCCAGGATAAATCACATGTTAATCAACAAAACAAGTCTTAACATACTTAAGACGATTGAATCATATCAAATATCTTTTCAAATCACAATGTAATGAAACTAAAAATTAATAACTAAAAATTATAAAACTCACAAATACACAGAACTTAAGCAACACACTCCTGAATAACCAACGGGTCAAAGAAGAAATCAAAAGGAAAATTTTTTTTAAATCCTGAGACAAACAAAAAGGAAATCCCACACACCAAAATGTATGGAATGCAGCAAAAATAGTTATAAGAGAGAAGTTTATAGCAACAAATGACCTCATCAAGAAAAAAGACTCACATAAACAATCTAAAGTTGTACCCCAAGGAACTAGAAAAATAAAAAAAAAAACTAAGCCCAAAGTTAGTAGAAGGAAGTAAATAATCAAACTTAGAGCAGAAATAAATGAAATAGAAACTAGGAGAAAAATCAATGAAACAGAGCTGGTTTTTTGAAGAGATAAACAATATTGGCAAACCTTTAGCTAGACTAAGTAAAAAAAGAGACAAAACTTAAATAAATAAAATTATAAATGAAACAGGAGTCATTCCAACTGATACCACAAAAATACAAAGGATCATAAGAGACTACTATGAGAACAATTATACACCAACAAATTAGATAACCTAGAAAAAAATGGATAAATTCCCAGAAACTTATAACCTACCAAGACTAAATCAGGAAGAAATACAAAATCTGAAGAGACCAGTAAAAAAGACCAGATGGCTTCACTGGTGAATTCTACAAACATTTAAAGAAGAATTAATGCAAATCTCTCCCAAATTCTTCCAAAAAATTGAAGAGGAGGGAACACTTCCAAACTCTTGCTACAAGACCAGTATTACCCTGATCCCAAAGCCAGACAAGGACACTACTAGAAAAGAAAATTACACACCAATAACCCTGATGAACATAAATGCAAAAGTCCTCAATAAAATACCAGCAAACAGAATTCAATACTACATTAAAAGGATAATACACCATGATCAAGTTAGATTTATTTCTGGGTTGCAAAAATGGTTCAACATACACAAATCAATAAATGTCACATTAACAGAATGAAGGATAAAAATCATCTCAATAGATGCAGAAAAAGCATTTGACAAAATTCAACATCTTATGATTAAAAAAACTCTCAACAAATTAGGTACAGAAGAATGTAATTCAACATAATAAAGGCCTTTTATAACAACCCCACAGGTAACATCATACTCAATGGTGTTGGAAATATTTCCTCTAAGATCAGGATCAAGACTGGGTGTGGTGGCTCATGCCTGTAATCCCAGTGTTTTGGGAGGCCAAGGCAGGCAGAATGCTTGAGGTCAGAAGTTCAAGATCAGCCTGAGCAACATAATGAGACCCCATCTCTACAAAAAAAATTGTTTTAATTAGATGAGCATGGTGGCATGCACCTGTAGTCCCAGCTACTCAGGAGGCTGAGGCGGGAGGATCACTTGAGCCCAGAAGTTCAAGACTGCAATGAGCTATGATCATGCCACTGCACACCAGTCTGGGTGACAGAGCAAGACCCTGTCTCAAAAAAATAAAAATAAAAACAATTTTTAAAAATATGTCAGGAACATGACAAGGATATCCACTCTTGCCACTTCTACTGAATGTAGTACTAGAAATCCTAACCAGAGCAATTAGGCAAGAAAAAGAAATAAATGGCATCCAAATCAGAAAGGAAGAAGTTAAATTGTCTCTATTTGCTGACAACATGATCTTATTTGTAGAAAACCCTACAGACTCCACAAAAAAACTGCTAGAACTAATAAATGAACTCAGTAAAGCTGCAGGACACAAAATCAACCTACAAAAATCAGTAGCATTTCTATACTCTAACAATAAACTATACAAAAAAAGAAATTAAGATGATAATCCCACTTACAATAGCATCAAAAAGAATAAAATACTTAAGAATAAATTTGAATAAGGAGGTGAAAGATCTGCACATTGAAAACTATAAAACATTAACGAAATAAATAGAAAAAATGCACAAATGAATGGAAAGATATCTGCAGGACAGTTCTTTGGAGGGATTCTTGCACTGACCTAGTTCTCCCCCTTTCTTGCTTGTAGCTGTCAAGGATAACTGTAGAATGCAGATATAGAATGCAACATCCTGAGATAAGGAGGGGTTGACCAGAACATCCCAGGCTCTCTTCTGGTCCTCCCTAGAAAAAAAGGTGTCCTTCAATGCTTTAGCCTAGTCTGTCATGTTTTCCAGGGCATAAAAGTCAGGGCAAAAAAAAAAATCCAGAACAGGCTGCTTTTGGGGGTCTGTCATCAGCAGTGCAAGTGGAGCATGCACATTTGAGACTCTATTCACCCCAGGCAGCTTTCCAGAGACTTGGGGGGACCAGCTTATACTGGCTTTGTTGGAGATGAATACCAGGCTTTTCTTGTCCTTTGCTGCCTATCTGTAAGTAATAAATCCAATTCATGTGACTTGTTGCATGAGTTGTGTTTGGTCTTAGTAGACTCAAAGAAGTTGGAAACCAGTGCACAGTGAACCTGCTTCATAAAATCCTGTGCCCATGAATAGGAAGAATCAATATTGTCAAAATGTCCATACTACCCAAAGTGATCTACAGATTCAATGCAATCCTTATCAAAATTCTAATGGCATTTTTCACAGAAATAGAAAAAACAATCCTAAAAATCATATGGACCCACAAAATACCCCAAATAGCTAAAGAGTCTTGAGCAAGAAGAACAAAGCTGGAGGCATCCTACTTCCCAATTTTAAATTATATTACAAAGTTATAGTAATCAAAGCAGTATGGTACTGGCATTAAAACAAATCCATAGACCAGCAGAACAGAATAGAAAGCCCATAAATAAACCCATGTACATATGGTCAACTAATCTTTAACAAAGGTGCCAAAAGTACACAATGGGGAAAAGATAGTCACTTTAATAAATGGTGTTGGGAAAATTAAATATAAACAAGAAAAAATGAAATTAGGTATTTATCTTACACCATACCCAAAAATTAACTCAAAATGGATTAAATATTTAAGTGTAAGACCTTAAACCATAAAAATACTAGAAGAAAGCATAAAGGAAAGCTTCATGACATTGGTCTTGTCAATAATTTTTTGGATATGGCACCAAAAGCATAGATAACAAAAGCAAGAATAAACACGTAGGATTATAGCAAACTGAAAAGTTTCTCCACAGCAAAGAAAACAATCAACAAAATGAAAAGGCAACCCACAGAATGGAAGAAAATATTTTCAAACTATATATCTGATAAGGGGTTAATATCCAAAATATATAAGGAACTCATACAACTCAACAGCAAAAAACAAACAACCTGGTTTAAAAATGGGCAATGTACCTGAACAGACATTTTTCCAAATAAGATATAAAAATGGCCAACAGTTATATAAAAAGGTGCTGAGCATCAGTATCATCAAGGAAATGCAAATCAAAACCACAATGAGATGTCACTTCACACCTGTCAGGATGGCTGTTATCAAAAATTCAAAAAATAATAACTGTTGGTGAGGATGTGGAGAAAAGGAAACTCTTATACATTGTTTGTGAGAATGTAAATTGGTACAGCCATTATGGAAAACAGTGTGGAAGTTCCTCAAAGAACTAAAAATAGAACTACCATATGATTCAGCATCCCATTTCTAGGTATATATCTGAAGGAAACAAATCAGGATCTTAAAGCGATACCTGCACTTGCATGTTCATTACAGCATTATTCACAATAGTCAAGAAATGAAAACAATTTAAATGTCCATTGATGAGTGAATGGACAATGAAATTGTGTTATATACACATGATGGAATTATTCAGCATTAAAAAAGAAAGAAATGTTTCCATTTGTTACAATTGGATAGTCCTAGAGGGCACTATGTTAATTGAAATAAGCCAGACACAGGAAGACAAATACTGTATGATCTCACTCACATGTGGAATCTAAAATAGTCAAGCTCATAGAAGCAGGGAGTAGAATGGTGGTTTCCAGGGGCTGAGGGGAGGGGAAAATGAGTAGGTGATAGTTAAAGGGTACAAAGTTTCACTTAGGCAAGATAAAATAAGTTCTGGCAATCTACTGTACTGCATAGTGCCTATAGCTAACAATATTGTATGGGTATACTTAAAATTGTTAAAAGGGTAGATCTTATATTAAATGTTTTTACAAAAAAACACATCATCATCATTATCATCATCACAAAAGGAGGTAGCAGGAAACTTTGAGAGATGATGAGTATGTCTATGGACTTGATGATGGTGATGGTTTCAGAGGTGTGTATATATCCACAAACTCATTGAGATGTATAGATTAAATATGAATAGCTTTTTATATGTCATTCATACCTTAATAAAGTGGTTTTAAAAGCTGTTTTTAAAAAAGAGTCAGTCCAAATACCAATTCTCCATTGAAAACTTACCTGATCCTTCAAAATTCTGTGCTCCCAGGCCTCAATAAAAATTTTTTATAGATTTTATTTTTGTTGTCATTACATGGCTGCTTCTCCCAGGAGACAGTGGGTCCTACTAATAATAGTATTATCATACACTAATCCATGCTTACTAGTCACTTCACATATATTGACCTTTAATCCTCCCAAAAATCATAAAATGTAGGTGCTTTTTTTTTGCAATTTACAAATGAAGAAATTGAGACACAGAGGAGATGAAATAACTTTCTCAAGGTGACACATCCAGTAATTGTGGAAACAGGACTGCAAACATAGGTGGTCTGGATCCATACTCTGTGCTCTTAACAACTATTCTCCACCAAGATGCTGTGTGTTTGGCTACACCTCTGCCTAACTTTATTTTAAGGTTTCCTAAATGTAATTATCTAAGTAATCCATTTAAGTTGTAATAAGTTGATGAAAAGTCAACAAGTATTCAAAATATGTACTACCTGGTTAAATTTTAAAAAGAAAAAAGAATGGAAAACTAAAAGGAAGGGAGGGAGGCTGGGAGGGAAAAAGATAGGGGGATAGAAAGAGGAAGAAAGGAGGGAGAGAAAACTGGTTTTAAAGTCAGAAGAAATGACCAAAACTGAAAATAAAAATCTACAAAACACTGAGAAACATTAAATAACATCTAAATAAATAAAGAAGTATACCATGTTCATGGATGAGAAGACTCAGTATAGTTAATATATCAATTCTCCCTAGATTGACTTAGGGATCAATCAAAATCAAAATCCCAGACAGCTATTTTGTAGAAGTGGACAAGCACAATCTCAAATTTTTTAAATAGAAAAGCAAAGAATCTAGACTATCCAAAACAATCTATAAAAATAAGAACAAATTGGAAGACTTATACTACGTGACTTTCAAGACTTAGTAACTATAAAGCTAGCTTAGTAATATATATTAATATAGAAAATAGTAATGTATTTTATTAGCAGTGTGGTATTGACATAAGGATAGACATATAGTTCAATAGAACAGAGTCCAGAAATAGACCTACACATCTATAGTCATTAATTTTCAACAAAGGTATCAAAGTAATATAGGATAATCTTCTCCACAAAAGGTGCTGAAATAATTGGATATCCATATGCAAGACAATGGATCTCACACCATATAAAAAATAACTCAAAATAAATGATAAAACTCACTGTATCAGTTGAACCTATAAAACTTTTAGATAAAAACATAGAGAAAATTTTTGTTACTTTAGCTCAGGCAAAGTTTTCTTAGATAGACATAAAAATACAAACTATAAAAGAAAAAACTGATAAATCAAGCTTCATCAAAATTTAAAACTTGTTCTTTTCAAAAGACACTGTTAAGACAATGAAAATTCCAAGTCCAACAGAGCTTTAAAAAAAAAAAACAATGAAAATACAAGTGCTCATGAATTGGAAGAACTAATATTGTTAAAATGACAATACTACCCAAAGCAATTTACAGATGCAATGCAATCGCTATCAAAATATCAATGAAATTCTTCACAGAAAGATTATAGAAAAAAACACTAAAATTTATATGGAACAACAAAAGACACCGAATAGCGAGAGCAATCCTGAGCAAAAAGAACAAAGCTGGAGGCATCACACTACCTGACTTCAAAATTTACTACAAACCCACAGTAACCATATCAGTATGGTACTGGCATAAAAACAAACACATAGACCAATGGAACAAAAGAGAGAGTCCAGATATAAACCCACACATTTACAGTCAATTCATCTTTGACAAAGGCACCAAGAACATACAATGGGAAAAGGACAGTATTTTCAATAAATAGTGCTGGGAAAATTGAATAACTATATGCAGAAGAATGAAACTAGACCCCTATCTCTCACCATATACCAAAATCAAATCAAAATGGATTAAAGACTTAAATCTAAGACCTGAAACTATGAAACTGGTAGAAGAAAACATTGGGGAAATGCTCCAGGGCATTGGTGTGGACAAAAAGTTTTTGTGTAAGACTTCAAAAGCACAGGCAACTAAAGAAAAATTAGATAAGTTGGATTACATCAAGCTAAAAAGCTTCTGCACAGCAAAGGAAATAATCAACAAAGTGAAGAGATGATCCACAGAATGGAAGAAAATATTTGCAAATAATCCATCTGACAAGGGGTTAATAACCAGAATATATGAGGAACTGAAACAACTCTATAGCAAAAATACAAATAATCCAATTTAAAAATAAGCAAAAGATCTGAACAGACATTTCTCAAAAGAAAACATACAAATGGCCAACAGGTATATGAAAAAAAGTTAACATCACTAATCATCAGAGAAATGCAAATCAAAACCACAATGAGAGATCATCTCACCCCAGTTAAAATGGTTTTTATCAAGAAGATAGGCAACAGAAGATGCCAGCAAGGATGTGGATAAAGGTTAAGCCTTGTATACTGTTGGTGGAAAAGTGAATTAGTACAGCCACTATGGAGAACAGTATGGAGGTTTCTCAAAAAACTAAAAATATAACTATCATATGATCCAGCAATCCTACTGCTGGGTATATATTCAAAAGAAAAGAAATCAATATATTGAAGAGACGTCTGCACTCTCATGTTTTTTGTAGCACTATTCACAACAGTCAAGATATGGAATCAACCTAAGTATTCATCAACAGAGGATTGGAAAAAGAAAATGTGGTATACAAGGACTATACATTCATATTCTATTGTGGTATACAAGCCCTTATATATACACAATGGAATATGATTAAGCCATAAAAAAGAATGAAATCCTGTCATTTGCAGCAACATGGATGGAACTGGAGGTTATTACATTAAGTGAAATAAGCCAGGCACAGAAAGACAAATATCACATGTTGTCATTCATATGTGGGAGCTAAAAAGGTGGATCTCATGAAGATAAAGAGTAGACTGTTAGTTACCAGGGGCGGGGAAGGTGGGTGGCGGTGAAGAGAAGTTCATCAATGGGTACAAATTATGGTTTATAGAAGAAATAAGACCTAGTGTTTGACAGATCAGTAGGGTGACTATAGTTTACAATAATCTATTGTACATTTCAAAATAGCTAAAAGAGAATAATTCGAATATTTTTAGCATGAAGAAAAGACAACTATTTTAGCTGATGGCTATTCCAAGTACATAAATTTGATCTTTACAAATTATATGAATGTATTAAATTATCATGTGTACTCAAAAACTATGTACATCTATTATGCATCAATAAAAAAACTTGTTTTATTTTTTAAAAAAGAAAATATAAGGCATAGACTGAGAAAATATTTGTAAGACATATATCTAATAAAATTATATTTAAAATATGTAAAGAGCTTTTACACCTCCATAATAAGAAGACAACCCAATAAAGAAAAAACTAGGCCAAATATATTAACAGCCACTTCACCAAATAAGACATATGAATGGCAAATAAGTACATAAAAAGATGTTCAAAATCACCAGTCCCCAGGAAAATGCAAGTTAAAACTAGAATGACTAAAATTTAAAAGACTATTAAAACCAAACGATGGTGAGGATGTAGAGCAACTAGAACATTGCTGGTGGGAAAGTAAAATGATACAACTACTATGAAGAACAGTTTGACGGTTTCTCATAAAGCTAAACACACAATTACCATATGACTCAGCAATTCTACTCCTAGGTGTTTATCCAAGAGAGATGAAAACATCTGTCCACACAAAGATCTGACAATATATATTCATAACAGCATTAAATCATGTTCAAAGCAGCACTGTTTCATAAAGCAAAAAACTGGAAACAATCCAAATATTCATCAACAGGTAAATGGATGAACACATTGTAGCATTTCTATTCAATGGAATATTACTCAACTATAAAAAAGAATGACCTGAAGATGAAATAGAGGCACTTCTTTCTATATCTCCCACTAAGTATAGCTAAAAGCCATGAATGTTATATATAAAACAAACATAAAAAGACTCTAAAAGGTGGAGAGATGACAGATCAGCTAGGGACCTTGGAACCTCAGGAATGATATAGTAGTGAGCTCCCTGGGTTTTCTTTTTGCCTCAAATATCTGGAACTGGATGCTGAGAAACCACTAGAAACACAAATGGATACCAAAAAAAAAAAAAAATCCCTAACAAAGTCTGCTTTCTCTGTCCAAAAGACCAGGAAAAGGCTAATTTGGCAAGACAGAAAATTTTAGACAATGATCACCCTATGCCAACCAAACACCATGGAAAAGATTCCAGCCCCACAGCAAATGCTGAGTGGGGAGTCTAGACTCTTACTCTAACATTCCCCTACTGGGGTGGTATCAGATGAGATCAACTAGAGCTCCAGGACTTTCGCCCCCACTTGGTGGTGATGTGGCACCCTCCCACACAATGTCAAGGGAAACCACAAGGGGATCCTGGATTTCCATTCCCCCTAAGTAGGAACAAGGTGCCACTGCCCCTCCCCACTGGAATCAGAGGAGGTGAAGTGGGAAGCTGCAATTTTAACTACCATCCAGTGGTAACAAGGCCTTCTCCCACCACCAGTGTCAGCAGAGGCTATGTGGGGTGCTTTTCCCCCTCCCAGCCAGTTTGGTTTCAGCAAGGCCTACTGGGGAGCCTGGGCTTCCACCCACACCTAGCAGTAAAGAGGTCATACTCTCTACCCTGACCAGGGTGGTATTAGAGTAGGCCTGCTAAAACAAAAGATTTAAATAAAATCCAGAATCTCACAACATAATACCCAAAATGTCCATGATATGACCAAAAATCACTCATCATACCAAGAAACAGGAAAATCTCAACTTGAGTGAGAAGAGACAATCAACAGACACCAACCCAAGATGACACAGATGTTGAAATTAACTGACAAGGATTTTAAAACAGGCATCATAAAAATGTTTCAATGAGGCCGGGCACGGTGGTTCACGCCTGTAATCCTATCACTCTGGGAAGCCGAGACGAGGAGGATTACTTAAGCTCAGGGGTTTGAGACCAGCCTGAGCAAGACCAAAACCCTGTCTCTACCAAAAATAGAAAAATTAGCCGGGGTCGTGGCACGCACCTATAGTCCCAGCTACTCAGGAGGCTGAGGCAGGAGGACTGCTTGAGCCCAGGAGTCTGAGGTTGCAGCGAGCTACAATGACACCACCGCACTCTACCCAGGGTGACAGAGCGAGACCCTGTCTCAAAAAAAAAAAGTTTCAATGAACAATTACAAACACACTTGAAACAAGTAAAAACAAAAAATCTCAGCAAAGAAATAAAAGATTTAAAAAGAACCAAATGGAAATCTTAGAACTGAAGAATACAATAAACAAGATAAAAAGCTCGGTGGATAGGCTTAACAGCAGAATGGAGGGGACAGAGGAAAGAATCAGTGAACTGGAAGACAGAATAGAAATTCCCAATGTGAACAACAAAGAGAAAGTAGAAAAAAAAAATGAACATAATCTCTCAGACCTGAAGGGCTCTAACAAAAGGCTTAGCATTCATGTCATTTTAGTCACAAAAAGAAAGGAGAAAGAGGGCAGGGCTGAAAAGGTATTCAAAAAAATAATAGCTGAAATTTCCCAATTTGGCAAAAGACCTAAACCCATAGATTCAAAAACCTGAGTGAACCCCAAACAGGATAAACTCAAAGAAATCTATGTCAAGACACATCATAATCAAATTCTGAAAACTAAAGACAATCTTGAAAACAATGAGAGATAAACAACACTACAACTATAGGAAGAAAACAACTTGAATGACAGCAGATTGCTCATCAGCAACCACGGAGGCCAGAAGTAGCACAACATTTTTGAAATACAGTCATGCATCGCTTAACAGGGATGCCTTCTGAGAAATGCATTGTTAGGGGATTTCATCGTTGTGTAAACATGGAGTGTATTTACATAAACCTGGATGGTGTACCCTACTACACACCTAGGCTACATGATATGGCCTATTCCCCTAGTCTACAAACCTGGACAGCATGTTACTGCACTGAATACTGTAAGCAAGTGTAACACAATGGTAAGTATTTGCATATGTAAACATAGAAAATGTAGAGTGTAAGTACAGTATAAATAAAAGATTTAAAATGGTACACCTGTATAGGGCACTTCCCAGGAATGGAGCTTGCAGGACTGGAAGTTGCTCTGGGTGAGCCAGTGAGTGTGTGGTGAGTGAATGTGAAGGCCTAGGACACTGCTGTATGCTACTATAGATTTTATAAACACTGTACATTTAGGATACACTAAATTTATTTTTTAAATTTCTTTCTTCAATAACACATTAAGTTTAGCTTACTATAACTTTTTTACTTTATAAACTTTTTAATTCTTTGTAACTTTTTGACTCTTTTGTAATAACACTTAGCCTAAAATACAAACACATGACACAGTTGTACAAATGTATCCTTATATCCTTATTCTATAAGCTTTATATCCTTATTCTATAAGCTTTTTTCTGTTTTTAAATTTTTTTTCACTTTTTAAACTTTTTTGTTAAAATCTAAGACACACACACACAGCCTAGGCCTATACAGGGTCAGGATCATCAATATCACTATCTTCCACCTCCACATCTTGTCCCACTGGAAGTTCTTCAGGGGCAATAACATGCATGAATCTGTCATCTCCTATGATAACAGTGTCTTCTTCTGGAATACCTCCTTAAGGACCTGCCTGAGGCTGTTCTATAGCCAACTTTTATTTTTATAAGTAAAAGGATAACATTTTAAAATAACAATTTAAAGTATAGTATAGTGAATACATAAACCAGTATTTTTATACACAATATAGTAAATACATTATCCTGAATTTTTCAGCTCCATTTTAATCTTATGGGACCATCATCGTATATGCAGTTTGTTGTTGACTGAAATGTCATTATGTGGCACATAACTGTAACTAAAAGAAAAAAATTGGCAGCCCTAAATACTACATCTGGTGAAATAATTCTCCAGGAATGAAGGGGAAATAAAGACATTCTCAGATAAAGGAAAACTAAGAGAATTTGCAACCAGCAAACCTACAATTGACTTTTCTTCTCTTGGGTGTTCTAAATTATGTTTGACAGTTGAAGTAAAAAGTTTAACATTATTTGATGTGGCTCTCCATATAAATACAAACATAAATATATTTAGCAAAAGAAATATTTAAAGCAATAATATTATAAATGAGGAAATGTAAAGGGACTTAAGGGAGGTAGGCTTTCTACACTTCATGCAAACTGTCACGTCAACACCAGTAGACTGATAAGTTATGTATGCATAATGTCATGCAACTGCTAAAAAAACTATGCAGAGGTACACTCAAAATAAAAATGGAATTCTAAAAATTGTTAAAGAAGCTCACAGGAAGGCAGAAAAAAGAAAATAAATGAGAAATAGAGAGACAAACAAAAACCAAAAAGCTAAATGGCAGACTTAGCTCTAACATATCAATAATTACATTAAATATAAATTATCTAAATAAACCAATTAAAAGACACTTTGACAAAGTGGGTTTTTAAAAAAACAAAGACAAAAAAAAAAAACATGACCCAACCATATGCAAGGACACCATGCTGAATTTTTAAAAAGCCAATTTCAGAAGTATGATATCACATACTGTATGATAGCATTTACATAACTTTCTAGAAATGACAAAATTATAGAGATGGAGAATAGATTAGTGGTTGCCAACAGTTAGGGGTGGTGAAAGGAGGAAGTAGAATGTGAAACCAAAGAGATCTTCATGGTGATAGAACAGTTCTGTACCTTGCTTGCAATGGAGGTTACACAAATCTACACATGTGATGAAATCGCAGATATACAGAACTATATTTATAGTGAAAACGATGCATACACATTGTACCACTGTCAATTTTCTGGTTTTGATATTGTATTATACTTACATTAAGATGTACATGGGACCTCTTAGTACTATCTTTGTAATTTCCTGTGAATCTATGATTTCAAAATAAAAAGGTTTTAATAAGAATGAACTCCACATGCCCCTTCAGAATTGAAATATTTTGCATATGATTGATTTTAGAAAGATTCTTAAGCTGGAGTTTGTCCATGTAATTTAAGATCAAAGTATAGTCATAGGTATATGTACTGTATTTGCAATTTTCAAATTGTAATTTCCTATTACAACATCCTTTATTTATATCTTCAAATGAAGTGTTGTTTTGCCATGTAGTTTATTAAGAAATTTTCTTAAAAGTAATGAACTACTGATACCCACAATAAAGTGGATAAATCACAAAGACATTATGCTGAGTGGATAAAGCCAGATCCAAAAGAGTATATGATATATGATTTCATTTATATATAACTCTAGAAAAGACCGATAGTGACAGAAAGCAGAGCAGTGTTTCCTGGGGCCAGGGAGACTGACTGGTATGGGCACAAAGGAACATTTGGGGTAATGAAAATGTTCCATATTTTTATGTGGTGATGGATACGTCAATTTGTCAAAACTGAGGAATACACATGTAAAATGAATGCACTGTTTTATACATCAGCTTTATCTTAATAAAGTTGATTTAAAATCCTTCCACAATAAAACATTAAAAATATAATCAGGCTGGGCACAGTGGCTCATGCCTGTAATCCTAGCACTCTGGGAGGCCGAGGTAGGAGGATCTCTCGAGCTTACTGGTTCAAGACTAGCCTGAGCAAGAGCAAGACCCCGTCTCTACTAAAAAATAGAAAAAATTAGCCGGGTGCATTGGCGTGTGCCCATGGTCCCAGCTACTCAGGAGGCTGGGACAGAAGGATTGCTTGAACCCAGGAGTTTGAGGTTGCAGTGAGTTATGATGATGCCACTGCACTCTAGCCAGGGCAACAGAGCAAGACTCTGCCTCAAAAAAATAAAATAAAAACAAAAATAAATAATATATATATATATAAAATCAAATCATATAATTTTATGAAAAAGAAAAAAACAAAATACCTTTCAGGTACAGTAAAATATATAGTTAACTGTATATTTTTGTTATAAAATATGGTGTACTCAGCCATTTGGGTTTAAGATAGCTGAGAAAGTTAAATCCAATTTTAAGACATGCCTAATACATCCACAAAAACCTTACTAACATTGACCCTCTGTATATAACAAAGTAACAGTCATAAATCGTGCATCCCCATATTATTCTCAAAGTCCAATATGTGGAACCTTAAAGGCCTATTTGCATTGATAAATCACTTCACTGACTGTGCAGAAGTATATCCCACCAGAAACCAGAAAGCAGCCACAGCCACACAGATATAATGAGGGGAAAATACTTCTTCAATAGAAGGGTTTCTTGATATAATCCACTCAGATTATCAGAGAGACTGAGATCCAGCTACTGTCTGGAAAGATTCTTAGCCATTATACAAAAGCACAGGGTCACCAACAAATAACCCCAGAGAGAACACCCAACCTAAAACTTTTAAAACAATTTTCAAAATCTCAGTGGCAAATCCTCTGTACTATCTTTGCAATTTTCCTGTAGATCTAAAACTATTCTAACAAAGTTTTTTTTTAAAAAAACTATTACTTTATAAAATAAGTCACTGAATTTTTTTTAAACGTTGGTGACACTGTGACCTGAGCAGAAGTTGTGACATTTGTGGAACATACATTAGTGAAATCTTGATGTCACTGACTTTACATGCCACTTTTCTTTTTTTTTTAATTTCAATAGATTTAGGGGGTACAAGTGGGTTTTTGTTACATGAATGAATTGTATAGTGGTGAAGTCAGGGCTTTTAGTGTACCCATCACCCAAATAGTGCACATTGTACCCGATAGGTAATTTTTGATCCCTTACCCCTCTCCTACCCTACCCGCTTCTGAGTCTCCAAAGTCCATTAGACTACTCTGTATGACCATGTATACCCATTTTTTAGCTCCCACTTATAAGTGAGTATATGCAGTATTTGTTTTTCTGTTCCTGAGATACTTCACTTAGAATAATGGATTCCAGTTCCACCCAAGTTGCTACGAAAGACATTATTTCATTTTTTATGGCTGAGTAGTACTCCATGGTGTGTGTGTGTGTGTGTGTGTGTGTGTATACACACCACATTTTCCTTAACCACTCATCAGTTGATAGGTACTCAGGTTGATTCCCTATCTTTGCAATTGTGCATTGTGCTGTGATAAACATATTAGTGCACGTGTCTTTTTGATACAGTGACTTCTTTTGCTTTGGGTAGATACCCAGTAGTGGGATTGCTGGATTGAATGGTAGGTCTACTTTTAGTTCTTTGAAGACTCTCCATACTGTTTTTTGTAGAGGTTGTACTAATTTACATTCCCACCAACGGTGTATAAAGCATTCCCTATTCATCACATCCACGCCAACATCTATTGTTTTTTAACTTTTTAACAATGGTCATTCTGATGGGAATAGGGTGATATCTCACTGTGGTTTTAATTTGCATTTCCCTGATGATTAGTGATGTTGAGCATTTTTTCATATGTTTGTTGGCCATTTATATATCTTCTTTTGGAAAAATGTCTGTTCATGTCTTTTGCCCACATTTTAATGGGGTTATTTGTTTTTTTCTTGCTAATTTATTTGAGTTCCTTGTAGATTCTGGATATTAGTCCTTTGTCAGATGTATAGTTTGCAAATATTTTCTTCCATTCTGTAGGTTGCTATTTATTCTGTTGATTATTCTTTTTGCCATACAGAAACTTTTTAGTTTAATTAAGTCCCATTTATTTATTTTTGTTTTTGTTGTATTTGGTTTTGGGGTCTTAAATTCTTCTTAATTAAAGAATTAAGTCACAAATTCTTTGCCTAGGCCAATGTGCAGAAGAGTCTTTCCTAAGTTTTCTTCTAGAATTTTTATGCAGTCAGTTCTTACATTTAAGTCTTTAATCCATCTTGAGTTTATTTTTGTGTATGGTGGGAGATAAGGATTGAGTTTCATTCTCCTGCACGTGGTGGCTCTCCAATTTTCCCAGCACCATTTATTGAATAGAACATCCTTTCCCCAGTGTATGTTTTTGTCTGTTTTGCCGAAGATCGGTTAGTTGTAGGTGTATGGTTTTATTTCTGGGTTCTCTATTCTGTTCCATTATCCATGTGTCTACTTTTATACCAGTACCATGCTGTTTTGGTTACTATAGCCTTATAGTATAATTTGAAGTCAGGTAATGTGATGCCTCCAGATTTTTTCTTTCTGCTTAGGATTGCTCTGGCTATTTGGGCTTTTTTGATTCCACATGAAATTTAGGATTTTTTTTCTAATTCTATGAAAAAAATATGGACCACTTCATAAATTTTTGTGCCATCCTTACACAGGAACCATGCTAATCTTCTCTATATCATTCCAATTTTATTAATAGTATATGTGCTGCTGAGGTAAGCACACATGCCACTTTTTTTTGTTTTTTATTTTTGTATTTTTGCTGCCAGGAATACTGTGTTGAGACACATGCCACTTTTCAATGTTAGATGGTGACCACAACTGCTCACAGATTAATGCTCTAGAGGGATTTGGGATTTAGAAAACCCTATCCAAAATACACTCCCCAAAAAAGCATTGCTGCTGCTCACAAAAACACCTCCAGATACCAGGAACTACTGAAAATATAATAAATATTACTATAAAATGAACATACACTAGCTGGCCAGTGGTAAGGTGCTCTGTATATAATGATAGAAAATTTGGGGATATTATCTATGAACAAATACAAGTTGAATAAAAGAATGCCAAATCAAGGTGACCTACTTTAAATAACCTCCTCTGGGAGAACTGGTGGACAGAACTATCTTGTCACCCTCCTAAATTTAGTGGGCAGGCACCAAGACAAAACTTCACCAAATATAAATAACAATAATAATAATAATAATAAATTCTCTAGGAGAAAAAGAGGCTTGCAACTTCCAACTACCTAAGCAATAAAAAAAGAAATAGTAAATAGTGAGTCAAAGTGAAAATATAAGGCCAGTCACTGGGCAGACTTCCCATACCCAAATGCAGTGCCCTTTAAACTGGCTAACTCACCCAGAGAAGGTCTAGAAATATGAAAAAATCTAGGAAATGTCAAGTTCCCACCCCTGAGGGGAGAAGGTCCCAGAAATTCAGAGAAAAGTACCACCTGGGAAAGGACCCAGGTATGAGGGTAGCAGGAAATTCACTCCACATCCAAGCTCATGTGCACAGACTTTGGACTGCCTGAGAAGAATGCCACTCACAGGTTGGCACATTGTTTTAAGTCACTATCTCACAGACCCAGTACCCAGTTTCCCAGGGGCTCCTGTCTAGAGACTGTACCTCTGCCTTACCCCTTGCCTCATTCAGGACTGTTTTGTTCACATGTAACAGAAAGTCAATTCAACATGGCTTTTAAAAATAAAAGGCATTTATTGGTTCCTGTAACTTAAAAGATCAGGGTTAGTATGAACTCAGGCATGGCTGGATCAAGGGGTTCAAACAATATCATCAGGACTCAGGTTCACTCGCTGTCTCCCCCACCATGATCCAGCTTTGCTTTCCTCTATGTTGGCTTTATTCTCTGATAGGCTTTCTCAAAGGGGGCCACTGGAGTCAACAAGCCTATAGTCTACCAGCTTGGCAGCCACCATGGAAACATATAAGACTTCATTCTCTCCATTTCCATCTAAGTCCCAGAAATTGCCTCTTTGGCTTTGATTAGTCCATCCTGGGCCATGTATCCACCTCTGGACCAACCACTAGCCAAGAGGATGGGATAGTCTCATTGACCAGTGTTCAACAGATTATTTAGCAGTAGACTAGGAGCAAAATTACAGGCAGCCTGAGATTCACGAGCAAAACCACATGTGAGTAAAAGCAACAACAGCCAAAGAAAACAGAAATCTCTGGCTGACTGAGCAGGTTTTCAGATTTTGTTCTTCCTGAGATAATAAGTACTAATCCACTAAACTTAATAAGCCCCCCTGGGAAGTCTGGAGTTGTAGTGAGTTAATATATATAAAAAGCACTCAGAAGAATATCTGGACAAAAGTAAATACCATAGAACTGTTAGCTAACATCATGGAAGAAGAATCCTGGAGAAGGAAGAAGAACATATCCTAACAGGCAGGGTGGAGGCACAGAATAGTTTAATCTAGATATTAAAAGGAGTGTAACCTAATTTTGTAACCAACTGGTAAAGCAGGATATATGGGTTAAACTATTTTTTGCTTCTTTGATTCATTGGCTGAGAATCACAAGACTTTTAAAATATCTTTTCAGTCACCAATACAAGGGCATTTGGTGTAGAATAAATACCCAATTCTAGTCACAAGATGGTGGACTGATAGATACTAAAGTCTACCCTTCTATGCCAATTCTAACCATAGAAACAATAGGGAGTATATCATAAATAAATTAATAACTATGCTCTAAAAGTATAAATGCTTGCTGGAATGGACAGAGAGAACTTGCTGAAAGACAGAAATCATACTAGATTAGATTGAAATGGGAAATTGTAGCCTAGAACACCAGTGGGAATATACAGAAGACTTCTCCCTCAGGAGGGAGAAAGACCATGCCCTGAGGTGTGTTAGCCCCTTGAACCTCCCCACAAGGAATACGGAGCAATCACACCCTGCACACAAACTTCCACTTACCATATACCTCACAAGCAGCACAACCCACCCACTCCCTGCTCTCAGTAAAAACAAATACAGAGTAGAACCCTGACAGCAGTGGTAGCCCCTTTCCCCAGCTGGGCTGTAAAAGCCAAGACGGCAGATAATCTAGCAAATAACATCAACTATAAAGAGGTGTGCACAAAAAAAGAATCACCAAAGAGTTGAGAAGTTTCTAACACCATCAGAGAGAAACAAACTCAAAAAATTGGAGGAACTTTACACCCAATGAAATAAAATTAATAAGGTATCAGAATAGGACTTTAAAATAAGTATAATTAATATCTTCTTCAAAGAGATAAGGGATAAGGGAGTATAGTACAATCATGAAACAGGAACTGGAAGTTATTAAATGAACCAATTAGAGATATTAGAAATAAAAAGTGATAAATTGTTGAAATTAAAACTCAATGGCAGGATGGACAGAGCTGAAGAGCCAACTTGTGAATTGAAAGCCTTGGCCAAGGAATTCTCTGAAAACGCAACACACAGAAATAAGGCTTTGTGAAGTGAGGAAGAAACACTGAGGAACATGGAGAATAGATTCAAAAGTTCTAACATCCTTCTAAAAGTTCAAAAAAGAAAGTCTAGAAAAATGGGGGAGAGACATTATTTAAAGAAATAATGTTCTTGCAGTTAATCATGAAGGATTGAACCTCTGCTCCCTTCTTTGCTCTCCTCCCTCCCCCACTAAAATGCCTGCTGATGGATTAAAAAGGAAGGCATCAGCCTACCTGTTCAAGAGATTGGAGATGATACAAGAATAGATAAGAAATATCTATATTTTAGAAACTAAAAGCAGATGGACAGGTGAAAATTAATTCAGCAGACCAGAAAAAGTTAAAAGTCAAATGCTCGCAGTATGTGAGAGGGCCAATACATACAGACCCGACCCCCAGAAGGACTCAGGAACTAGAGTACAGTAGTCCCCCTTTATCCATGGTTTTGCTTTCCAGGGTTTCTGTTACCCACTGTCAACTGCAATCCAAAATATAGGTGAGTACAGTAAGATATTTTGAGAAAGAAAGGGACCACATTCACATAACTATTATTACAGTATATTATAATTATTCTATTTGATTATTAGTTATTGTTGCTACTATCTTACTGTGCCTAGCTTATAAATTAAACTTTATCATAGGCATGTATGTACTGTATAGGGAAAAAAACATAGTATAGTCATCCCTCAGTATCCATGGGGGATTGGTTCCAGGACCCCCCACAGTCTAAAAGAGGTCCCACCTCTCTTATACCAAAATTCTCAGTTGCTCAAGTCCCTTGTATAAAATAGTGTAGTATTTGCATATAACCTAGCACATCCTCCTGTATACCTTAAACCATCTCTAGATTTCTTATAATATCTAATAAAATGTAAATGCTATGTAAATAGTTATTGTACTGTATTGTTTAAGGAATAATGACAGGAAAAAAAGTCTATACATGTTCAGTATAGATGCCATTCTTTTTCAAATATTTTCATTCCACAGATGGTTGAATCCCTGGGTTCAGAACCCATGGATACAGAGGGCCCAACTGTATACATAGGGTTCAGTATTTCTGTGGTTTCAGGCATCCACTGGGGGTCTTGGAAGTATCCCCCACAGATAAGGGGGGCTAATGTACCAATATCCCCTGAAAGTAGGAGTACACATGAGGCTGAACACAGTAGGACTGATTGAAAATCCGTATGAAAAGCAAATGGCCCCCATATTCCTTTATCACCCACTCAGGCAGGCAGTTCTCCCTCCTTCTCCCCAATGCAGATAGAAGTTTATCATCTGATAGAGCAGAGGGACTCTGGACTTGGGACATCAGGTGGATGTGCCCTATTGGAAACAGAAAATCTAATGAAAGCCAACACACTGAATTGTGAGTCCCCAGTCCCTTTCCTCCAAATAATGTCAAGAATACTGATGGTTAGGCTTCCACACCCCAAACAGGAAATGAGAAGGTTGGTCTCTGGAGAAACTACGCCTCCCAATAGAAAAGACCTACAGATACCAACCATGGAAGGTCCCATACCAAATGACCAGATCTCTGCCCATTACTTTGAAAAACCCACCAACAGTCCCGTTACCTTTTTTAGTGCCTCACTCTTAAATGTGAAGAGAAAGTCAAGGCTCACCAGACATTTAAAAAGGGAAAGGAACTCAGAGAAAATAGGAACAGTGCAGAAACATATTTTTAAAACTATAGTTACTATGTTCAGAAATATTAGAGAAGATTTAGCATCCTTGAAACTAGAGCAGGATGTTTTCTGAAAGTAACAATCAAAGAACGAGACAGAGAAGATTCAATAGCAGAAAATCTTCTAATTCAGTAGAAGAGGTGGAAATCTCCAAGAAAATAGTGAGAAAGACAGAGAGATTAGAGTTTAGATGTGACAATGACAATATAAGAACTATTAATCAGATAGATGTCTAAGTTACTGTAATTGGAGGCTTTTTTTACAGAGCTTAGCCTACACTTTCACTAACAAAAATACCTTTACAATTCTGAGGTAAGTTTATTTCCCACCCCGGATTCTATTCTTAGGCAAATTACCAATCAAGTGTGAGTTGAATTAAGACATTTTCAAATATGAAAGATCTCAAAAAACACACCTCTTAATCACTCCTTCTCAGAAAACTACTGGAGCAAATAAATGCTCACACCAGGCTCCATGAGCATTACATAATAAACAAATATGTAAGTACTACCTTACTACCCACTATTTTATATGTTCACTGATAAATCACCATACCTCACAGTGGCCCATAAGTTTTATCATACATTTTTAATCAAATTGTTTACATAGATGGGGGCCTGCGAAAAAATATTTGCCTAAGACCCTGCACACCCTAGGGACAGTCCTAGTCAAAATAATAGAGACTTCTAGAACAATAATCACCTAGGGATTTAAGAATGAAGAGGTTATAAATAAGCTTTGGGAGTAGATGCATTATAGTGATGAGGGCAGAAAGCAACACTGAAGGGAAGAAGGGAGAATGGGTGATGAGAATATGCATCAAGCCCATGCCAGTTTCTAGGCTGTTCAACCTACTTGTTGCGTGACTTTGAGGACATACCTTCCCCTCTTGGAGTTTTAGTGGCTTCATTTATAAAACTGGGGACCAGCCTGAGCAACACAGGTGAGACCCTGTCTCTAAAAATATTAGAAAAAATTAGCCAGACGTGGTGGCGCCTGCCTGTAGTCCCAGCTACTCAGGAGGCTGAGGCAGGAGGACCCCTTGAGACCAGGAGCTTGAGGCTGCAGTGAGCAGTGATGATGCCATTGCACTCCAGCCTGGGCAACAGAGAGAGACTTTGTCTCAAAAAAAAAAAAAAAAAAAAAAAAACCTGGGATAATGATATCTACTTCCCAGAGTTTTGTAGGATTAAATTAGACATTAATTTTCTTGCTTCCATCAAACTCAAGCACACAGACACACACACACAAACACACAGCCCTGATTGTAGCCAACTGCTCTTTGGGGATGGGGAGGCAGTGTATGACTCTTAAGAGAGCCAGTCTCTGCTTTCTTCAATTTATAGACACTGCAGGAGAAGACAGGGATGCGTGAGAATTTGATCTTGGGAAATCAAGATCAAAGTAGTAGATGGCCCATTATTTACAAAATACCTTAAAGAGCCATTTTGGTTTCAGAAAGCAGTTGGTAGAGTTTGGAAAGGAGATGAGACAAGGAGAGATAAGTTGTTTTACATGATTAAAGAAGAATACTGACTTTCCTCAATTATGCCATTACTAGGGAAAACATGGAGGTGGGGAGGGGAAGGGAGAAAGCCTGGGGACAAACAGAACAGAGACAAAGTAAGATATTTCCACAAGGTACCTCCCGGTTGGGGATGGGGGTGCTGTGGGTCAGTTCAGCAGAGAGAAATTTACGGCGGCAGGAAGGGTTGCAAAAACTGTTAAGAACATATATGGCTAGTATCAAGCATCACAACTGATCCTGTCTTTATTTAAAATTTTGTGTTTGTTCATTTATGGATTTTTGTGTTAATTTAAAAAAAATATTGCATTAAGTCATTATTTATCTTGATTACTGAGTTTTTTTTGGTGGCTCCCTAAATGCCATACCTACGGGGAGTGCTTTACTCACCTCGCCCCAGTCCCTGCACTTTTAAACCTTCAGGGAAATTCTGTTCCATGGAACAGCTCTGTGTTGATGATAGCTGTCAAGTACAGTTCAGCACAGCATAGAACAAAGAGGCCATCAGCAGTAAGCAGGACATATAAATTCTCTACAAGTCAATGTAAGAAATCTGAACAACATAGGATTATAAAGTAAACAGTAGAGCAAACAGAAAGATAAACAGTATGGAATAGCTACAGGGTGCTGGCAGGAATCCTAGAGAGAGGGTAGAGTTTTGCATGCCCTGTGGCGTCTGGTGGACCCCCACAAATCAATTGTTTTTAAATTGGCTTCTCTGAGATAGAATGAGAAGTCTAGGACACACTGGGGCTGGACTTCCAATTCGGTCTTGAAAAGAGACCAAGGGTCAGAGGTTGGGTCCCTGGGGAATAGAGATTAGCAGTGGGAGCTGGAGGGAAGGACCAGCATGAGCTTCCCAAGGGCTTTCCAGAAACATTGAGCAGAGCCAGCCCCAGAAAAGGTAAATGGAAGTAGCTTAGAGATGCCATTCAGTGGGCAGTATGCCTAGCAGGACTGTCTTAACACCATGTTTGCTTAAAATGCAAATTCATAACAAATAAGAACCAGGGAGGGGCTCGTGTCAGCCTCTTCCAGTCACAGCCTCAGGACACCTGTTCCACCCCTTGATGTTCTAGATGAATCCAAACTCTTATTTTTCCAGTGTCAGCAGTCAAGCAGTGAGTACTACCAGAGAAATCACACCCCTGAACAAACAGGAAACTTCACGCTCACTGGCTTCACCTAGAGGCTCAACAACGCCCAGCATTCCTACCACAATCCCCAATCCTCTCTGTCCTGTTTTCCTCAGAGTCTACTCAAACTTCCTCTGCTCTCTTTCTATCTCTGAAATGCCCCCTACCATTCCCTCGACCCTCAGAGGCGAGCTCCTTGCCAACCACTTCACAGAGAAAATACGAGTCACCAAATGGGATGTTTCCCCACACCTAATTTTCAAGTTTATCTGCTGCAACTCTCATTTGTTTCACCGTTTCCTATTACAAAGGAAGAGTTGTCTGTCCTTCTATTTAAAGCCATGTTTCTCTACCTTTTTTCCATTATTGCCCCCTTATGGGAACGTTAAGACATTCTTTTCCTAATTGCACCCTGCCCCCACCTCATGAAATTGTAATACCTTAATATATCTGTTTATGTACTCTGGCCCTTTGGAGGGCCACAGACCGTCGTAATATCTAAGGTGTGGTTGACCCCTCTGAGAATGCACGATCTGTCTACGGCCATACCACCCTTACCGTGCCCAGTGTCGTCTGATCTTGGAAGCTAAGCAGGGTCAGCCTGGTTAGTACTTGGATGGCAGAATGCATGATCTAAGGCCAGTTCCTTCACACATTGCCTGAGTTTTATCTCCTCCCTCAGGGTCTTCCCCTCATCACTTACACCCTCGATTTCCAGCATCTCAACCTCTCCCTCCCACTGGCTCTACTGGTCCCCATCCCCAGCTCTGGCCCTCTCTCTGTTCCCTTCACAGCCTTATTTCTTGACAGCCATGCTACACTCCAATCTGCATTCTGCCTGAACCCATTTTCCATGATATCACAAACTCTTTGTGCCCACGCACACATACTCTGTCACCCAGTAATAGCACGTAAAAGAACTTTGAGCAGCACTTGCCTAGGAGACAGCAAAACTGAATTCTGTGTTTTGCCACAACTGTTTATAACCAGTTGAAACTTCTTTTTCCCCAGTTTTATTGAGGTATAATTGACAGATAAAAATCGGATATTTTAGGGTGTACAATGTGATGTTTTGATATATGTAGACATTGTGAAATGACTGCCACAATCAAGTCATTAACATAACTTCACATGGTTACTTCTTTTTTATCATGGTAAGAATACTAGAGCAAATTTCAAATATACAATACATCATTAACTATAGTCACTGCTATGATTTGGATATAGTATGTTTGTTCCCACCAAATAACATGTTGAAATTTGATCCCCAGTGTGGCAGTGTGGAGATGGGGCCTATTGGGAGGTATTTGGGTCATGGGGACCAATCCCTCATGAATGGCTTGATGCCGTTCTCACAGTAGTGAGTGAGTTCTCACTATCTTGAGACTGGATTGGTTCCAAGGGAAATGGATTCGTTTCCACGAGAGTGGGTGGTTATAAAGCCAGGATGCCCCTCAAGTATGGTCTCTCTTCACAGGTGCCCACTCCCCCTTTGACCTTCTCCGCCATGTTTTGACGAAGCATAAAAGCCTTCACCAGAAGCTATGCAGATGTCGGCACTATGCTTTTTGTACAGTCTGCAGAACTGTGAGCTAAATAAACCTCTTTTCTTTGTAAATTACCCAGCCTCAGGTATTCCTTTAGAGCAATATAAAATGGACCAAGACAGTCACTATGTTATATATTAGGTCTCCAGTACTTATTCATCTTATAACTGAAGGTTTATACCATTTGACAAATATCTCCCCTTTTCTCCCAACCCCCAGCTGCTGGTAACTACCATTTTACTGTTACTATAAGTTCAACTTTTTTTAAGATCCCAAATATAAGTGAGACCATGCAGTATTTGTCTTTCTGTGACTGGCTTATTTCATTTAGCACAACATCCTCAAGGTTCATCCATGGTGTTGCAAATGGCAGGATTTCCTTCTTTTTAAGGGCTAAATATTTCATTGTGTACACAAATATATCTCACTTTATTGTTCTTCATCTTATTGTTCTTTTCAGATATTGCATTTTTTACAGATTTAAAGGTTTGTGACAACCCTGCATTGACCAAGTCTATCAGTGTCATTTTTCCAACAGCATGTGCTCACTTTGTGTCTCTGTGTCATGTTTTGGTAATTCTCACAATATTTCAAATTTTTTCATTGTTATTATATCTGTTATGGTGATGTGTGACCAATGTCTTTATGTTACTATTGTAATTGTTTAGGGGCACCACAAACCACACCCATATAAGATGGAAAACTTAATCGGTAAATGTGTGTTCTCACTGCTCCACTAAGTGGCCATTCCCCCATCTCTCTCTCCCTTTCCTTGGGCCTCCCTGTTCCCTGAGACACATTAATATTGAAATTAGGCCAATTAATACCCTACAATGGCTCTAAGTGTTCAACTGAAAGAAACAGTTGCACATCTTTTACTTAAAGTCATATGCTAAAAATGATTAGGCTTAGTGAGGAAGGCATGTCAAAAGCCAACATAAGCCAAAAGGTAGGCCTCTTGCACCAGTTAGCCAAGTTGTAAAGGCAAAGGAAAGATTCTTGAAGGAAATTAAAAGTGCTACTCCAGTGAACACATGAATGATAAGAAAGTGAAACAGCCTTATTGCTGATACGGAGAAAGTTTTACCGGTCTGGGTAGAAGATCAAACCAGTCACAACATTCCCTTAAACCAAAGCCTAATCCAGAGCAAGACCCTAACTCTCTTCAATTCTGTGAAGGCTGAGCGAGGTGAGGAAGCTGCACAAGAAAAATTTGAAGCTAGCAGAGGTCGGTTCATGAGGTTTAAGGAAAGACACTATCTCCATAACATAAAAGTGCAAGGTGAAGCAGCAAGTGCTGATGTAGAAGCTGCAGCAAGTTATTCAGAAGATCTAGCTAAGATCATTGATAAAGGTGGCTACACTAAACAACAGATTTTTATGGTAGATGAAACAGCCTTATATTGGAAGAAGATGACATCTAGGACTTTCAAAGCTAGAGAGGAAAAGTAATGCCTGGCTTCAAAGCTTCAAAGGACAGGCTGACTCTCTTGTTAGGGGTTGATGCAGCTTGTGATTTTAAGTTGAAGCCAATGCTCATTTACCATTCTGAAAATCCTAGGACCCTTAAGAATTATGCTAAATCTACTCTGCCTGTGCTCTATAAATGGAACAAAGCCTGGATGACAGCGTATCTGTTTATAGCGTGGTTTACTAAATATTTTAAGCCTGCAGCACTAGCAAATGACCCATTAGACTGTGCAGGACAAGGTTTCCACAGCCATACCACAGGATAACAACAGAAGCAAGTGACAGTACTCAGAGAGGGAAGTGCTGGATTTCCTGCAAATAGAGACAGGCAGATACCCAAATTACTAATTGGAAAAATAGATGATATAATTTCTACCCAGAAATCACATTCTGTGGTTACATAGTTTAAAATTACAGTTTATAATGTCATGCTTGAGTGTCCAATGTGTAGGTTACTCAAGGAACAAATACAAATTTATACAGCCCCATACCAAACGTGGAGCAGAGACAATGGAGTTATCACAGTGTTGATCACTGACTGCGGTTTGGGCCACATGGACATAGGAGAAAAGGATGAAATTATTATGTTTTAGTAAAGCTATTTTTTGCTATGAAATGTAAGGTCCACCCCCCTCACCCATACTCCTTGGGGCATAACCCAGTGGAAGAAGCTTTCATCAAGACGTTAAATTGTTCTGCAAAGAGAGGTAATTAGAATGTGGGTATTGCCTACTGGCAGCAGGGGTAGTCTGGAATAAGAGGAGAGAGTTCGGCTTTGGTGTGCACATGTGCCAACATCACCTTCCCTACTGCAAAGGGCACAGACAAAGCCAAGCCCTTGGTCCTTCCTGTGGCATACATTAAGAACAAAATGGTAGTTGTAAGAACAAATAAAAGTTTAAAAATAAGAGGCTTAGTTTTCCCTGTTGAAAATAAGGGAAAATACTCCTCCCCCATCTCTTTTCTTAGAACATGTGCTTTAGAAAACTTGTAAGTTCTTTTCTGTCTCTTTGAAATGTGCACAAATCTTTTTAGAAGCTACACAGCCTCTAGCCAGCTTTATGATCCAGGAATGTCTTTCTCAAGGAACTGGGAGCCACCTCTTTGAAACCTAAACACCAAGGGAGATAGAGCCTCCCTCTCCCAGTTTCTGTGGGAAGTTAGGAGCCTAACTTAGATGGGCATTTTGCTTAAGTTGCAAAACTATCTCCTGGCATAAAGATAAGAGAAGTTTGCTTTTCCTCTGATTAAGCCAAATAGTTAACACAGATGGTCATTCCAAGTACCAGGTGAACCTAGGCTGCACTATGTATGACAAATGGTACTATAAAGTTCTCTTACTTGAGGATTAGTTACTGTTTATCTTGAGAACATATATGTAATGGGTTGTTTCTGTTTGGCTACATAAGAGTGAGATTTCTTTCTGTCTTTGCAATCTGTTAGCAACTGCCTGAAATGTGCATCACATTCTGGTTTAATTTTTTTTTTCAATAATAAAACTGTTTTTCTTTCTTTACTACCTGTGTGGCGAGGTATTCTGGGTTGGGAGAAGATTTTGTTTTTAATTATATTCTCCCAACATAGTGCATGTGCTTAAAAATAAAAAAAGAAGTAAGAAGAAGGGTCTTGAGGGGTGAGAGCTCTAGGGGGAGCTGGGCCTGTAGAGGGACATGGAGAAACAGTATGTGCTGAGGAACGGTACAGGGATTCCTAGGAGGAGTGATGCTAACATTCAATTGTAAATAATAAAATAAGAGCAGCTAATATTTAGAGGGACTATGTCCCAGGCATTGTTTTAAGTGTTTAAACATGTTAACTCATTTAGCATGTGCAGTAGCTTGGATTATTTTCTCAATTATTCATTCCCTCTCTCTGTATGCAGCCTCACAGTACACTAGAGTGGGCAAAAAAGGAGTCAAAAAACAGCAGAGAAGCAGGCTGTGGTATGGACTGATTTTGGAAGTAGATATGAAACAAACTCTCTTTTCTAGGCAAAAGTAACCCATGAAAATCTGTGTGGAAAAGGCCAAGTCCTGCTATTATGCAGGATGGGAATTTGAGCCATTTTCTTTGGAACTTACAGAATAGGGTGACTCCAGAAAACTGGAAGAGCTGGAGACTGGCAAATGGCAGACACCCAGTTGTGAGCACAGAGGGTATAGACAGCAGTGAGTGGGGACCTGCAGCCTCAAGGCCCACATGTAGCCCCTCAACCGAATCCAAACTTCACAGAACAAATTGCTTTATTAAAAGGATTTGTTCTATAAAATTTGGATTCAGTCAAAAGGCTGCACTCAAGGATCCAGAAGGCCACATGTGGCCCCAAGGCTGCAAGTCCCCCACCCATGGTAGAAGATAAGAGGGGAATGGCACACAGTAAGGATCCAACACTTTGGGGAGGTGTAGAGGCTGGAAGGTGGGACTAGAACCCCCTCTCACTTATGCCTTCCAACAAACAGCACACCAAGTCATTTTTGAGGTCTGGCTCGAGAAAGCAGATTTACCTTGCCCTAGCCAAGCCCAGGCTACCAGACACATTCACTGTGAGCCAAATGCTTATGACTTGGATCAAGAAGATCTAGGCAGGAGCCTGTGCAGCAGGCTTCATCTGATTGATTCCTGGATGTGTGATGGAGCCTGAGCTCTGAATCATCCTCCTAATGTTTACGAAGTCCCTAACCAGTACTGGCCCAACTGCTGTTCCTCGATTTCCTACCCTGAGATTCACGAAGGACCAGGAAATAGCTTGGGACTAAAACTTAACCTGGAACCTACTGAAGGGGAAGGGGCTGTGTACTCACCTGGAAAGTACAAAGTTCATGGGAATTGACCACGTATGCTAGGTCCCTAAGTGATTCCACACTGCACCGTGCCACCCAGACTGCTTTCCCGGGTCCCTAACATTTTCCGCACCTACTACAGAGGTCGGACAAAATGAAGCTTTCTCTGCCCCACCTCAGGGCTCTTTCCAGATCCATGATATCTGGTGTACTTGGGATCCCAATTCCTGAACGTTTTAAATAGTGTTGGGGTGGGGGGAGGGGGGAGAAGCAAGCCTTGAGCAGTTACTCTTCCAGGTTCTAGGCAGGTTGGGGGACCCATGGTCACTTATTGAAGGACAGGACTCAAAGGCGATAGCGATCAGGTACTGGAGAACTTACTGGGCCGTTCTGGGTCTAGCAGCAAGGCATCCCAGATAGCCCGGCGCAGCCTTTCAGAAGCTGGCCCACCGTCTTCCCCAAGTCCCAGCCCAGAAAAGCGGAGGCTCTCCTCTCCATTTGGAAGATGGATTCACCCCCCTCTTTCTCCTTGCTCCCCAAAAGACTTTGGGAAGTGTCCTCGTCCTTTTTCGCTCCATCCCGGAGGCTCCCATTCCCAGGCCTCCCCCAGAGGTCCAAAAAGTCCCCGCACCCACCCTCTTGGGCTCATCCTGGCCAGGGTCCCTTTATCTTCCCGCAGCTACACTCCGAGCTAGAGGCACAGCCGGCCCCCACAGCCGGCTCTACCGCTCTGCTCGCAGGTTCGGGCTAGTCTGGGGCGGGGACGTGGGAGCGTCCAAAAGTTGAGAGGAGGGCGGGGCCGCAGACCCATCTTTTAAAGGCCGGAACTGGCCCCGGGGCGCTGGCGGCCCTGGGCGGTCCCGGGAATCGCGCAGGACCCTGCTTCCCTCGCCCAAGCTGCCTGGGGGCGCCATGGGCCACTACCGCATCCGCGTGGCCACCGGGGCCTGGCTCTTCTCGGGGTCGCACAACCGCGTGCACCTGTGGCTCGTCGGGGCGCGGGGGGAGGCGGAGCTGGAGCTGCAGCTGCGGCCGGTGCGGGGAGAGGTCAGCCGGGGGATGGGGGGAGCGGGGACCCCGGACCGTGGCCGGGCTGGGCTCGTGGCGGGAGGGCGGACCGGACTCGAGAGGAAGGCGAGGGCAGGAGGCTGGGGCGAGGTGACAGCGCAGACTGGGACTTCATGGAGTTGAGACGTCGGAGGTGAAGAAAGGGTCGGGACTTGGGGCCCCGGCTGGACTCAACCCACTTTTCCCTTCCCTGGCCCTTTTCCTCCTGACCTCCAACTCCTTCTCCAAATGACCCAGAGGTAAGTACACGACCAGTAGTCAAACGAGAAGCTCCTCCAAGCACGAGCGCGGTGAGAGCTGTCAGTGGGACCCACACAGGTGGTGATGCTGTCATCAACTCAAGTCACTGCGGCCAAGCACTGGGTCCCCGTTGTCCCCTGACATCGGGCATCTGAGACCCACTGGGCAGGTTGTGGGGGAGGGAACCAGGCCTTGATAAACTTAGGCTCCACAAAGAGGCGGCTCTGCCCTCAAAACGGCCTCTCACGGTCCCCGCTACTAAGTCTGGCCGGGTCCGGCCCCCACAGGAGGAGGAGTTTGATCTCGACGTCCCGGAGGACCTGGGGCCCCTGCAGTTCGTGAAGGTGCGCAAACACCACTCGCTGGTGGACGACGCGTGGTTCTGCGACCGCATCACGGTGCAGGGGCCCGCAGCCTGCGCGGAGGCGGCCTTCCCGTGCTACCGCTGGGTGCAGGGCCAGGGCGTCCTGAGCCTGCCGGAGGGCACCGGTGAGCGGAGGGCGTCGGGGGAGGAGGTGCAAGGACTAGGGAACTGCCGGGGGGAGGGAAGGTTGTTTGGAGGGGGGGGGACTTAGAGAAAGGATAGGCACGCGGCAGGTTAAGTGTAGGGATCCCAGTGTGCAAGACAGGAAATGGGAAGAAGTTATGAATTCCCAAAGTTTTACACAGAATAAGTGAGGCTGCGAGTGAGGCTGGAGGCAGGGAGTAGGAGATCTGGAAATCCCATCTTCCAACGTGAGGACAGGGCCTGGGAGTTGCACCAATGAAGGAAAACAGAGAAGCAAAGTAAAAGTAGAAAGGAGATGTCTATGGGACTCAGAACAAGTTACGGCAGGGACAGGGCAGGGGTCCACATGGAATAGAAGATGGTGGCTGACCGGTGAGCAGGAGACAGGTAAGGGAAACAAACGATATGATGTTGGAGAGCTGGTTTGGTTGGACTAATGCAGAAAACTGTGAAGCACAAAGAGCACTTTGGCAGGAGCTGGGGGATGAATAAGGACAGCAAATATTGAATGTTTTACCATGGGAAACAATAAGAGAGAGATGAATAAAACGACGAATGAGGGCAAGGGTTGTAAGGATGGAAACGTGACTTTGACACAGGTGAGTTTAAATGCAGATAAGAGCAGGAACAAGCCAATAAAGACAACTTAGTAGGCCCAAGAAAAGTGAAGTCAGGTTGAAAAAGCAAATACAAAATCTTTTGAGGACAGGTGAAGGTGTGGCAGGTGAGGCTTAAGAAATGTGAAATTAATCAAAGCAATATGTAGTATAAGGTATGGGCATAACAGGTGACTAAGATTTTATCACCTTAATTAAGGTGGTTTTTTCCCAACCATAGATTGATGAAATAAGGTCAGTAGGTGAAGAGGAGTAAAGGAACAAGAAAAGGTGGCAAACAGATTTTTGTGTACAGGCAAAAGATGAGGGCTCAAATAAGTGGAATCAGGAGTGCAAGGTTAGTGCAAATGGGATAAATGTGTCGGGATCAACCACGTGAGGCACAGCCAGAGACGAAAGCAGCAGCACATGACAAAAAACAAGGAACATGACTACAGAAAGGGAGAGGACAAGTAGGGGCGAGCACAGGACCAGACACAGCTGTGTGGCCAACCATCTTAATGTCCCCCCAGCCCGCCTGGCAGGAGACAATGCCTTGGATGTGTTCCAGAAGCATCGAGAGAAAGAACTAAAGGAAAGACAACAGATCTACTGGTGACCACCCACCCTTAGGCCTCCCATTTGTCCCACCCCTTCCTAACCCTGCCCCCATCACTGACCTCGACATCCTCCCTGAAGGCTTGTCCCCAACTTCTAGCTGGGCCACCTGGAAGGAAGGGTTACCCCTGACCATAGCTGCAGAATGTGAGAATGACCTACCTCCAAATATGAGATTCCACGAGGAGAAGAGGCTGGACTTTGAATGGACACTGAAGGCAGGGTGAGTAAAAGCTGTGAGGTGGAGCTCAGAGTGGAATAAAGGCTGGGAGATCCAAGAATGGTGGTATATGATGAGGGGCTAAGGGATCAGCTGATGGGTTCAAGTCTCCATACCTGTCCTAGAGCCCTGGAGATGGTCCTCAAACGTGTTTACACCCTCCTGAGCTCCTGGAACAGCCTAGAAGACTTTGATCAGATCTTCTGGGGCCAGAAGAGCACCCTGGCTGGTCAGTGTTCCCCCAGGTCTCCATAACCCCTTAATGGTCCCTTTTGATGACCTGTCCACCACACTCCACAGGCCCCCATAACTTCTTGCAAGAAGAGACCTTCTCATGTCTGGTCATCTCAGAGAGACCTGAAGAGTGAAACGCAGGGATTGGGTACAACAGGGGTCATTTGCCTGAATCCCTGGGTAGAGGCTGGAGGAGAGGGAGACCCAGGCTGTGGTAAACATCCTCCTTCCACCCCCACCCCACAGAGAAGGTTCACCAGCACTGGCAGGACGATGAGCTTTTTGGCTACCAGTTCCTCAATGGCGCCAACCCCATGCTGTTGAGACGCTCCACCTCTCTGCCCTCCAGGCTAGTGCTGCCCCCGGGGACAGAGGAGCTTCAAGCCCAGCTGGAGAAAGAACTCCAGGTATCTCCCCCTGCCTGGCATTGTTCCCTCCTTAGTAGTGCGGTAAGAAGAACTGGTGAGGGAGAAAAACCAAAGATGAGTCAGAGGAAGGGAGGCTGCAGTAATGTACTGCCCCTTGTTGCAGGAGTCTTGCACTGGAAAAATCTAGAAATGAAAAAATACGTAGGGAAAAAACTATGAGGAGCTCCTAGCACGAAGGAGGAAATAGGATGGATCCCCAGGGCACAGATAGGGGCCAGAGATGTTAGTAGGAACAATGACATTCCCTGGCTGTCAATGTTCATGGGCAGGGATAAAAGTGAAGAATGTACCATCATCAGGTGGGAGAATCAGGGATGTTTTCTATGAAAAGGGAGCTGGGTTTGGAAGAGATGAACTGTATGTAACCAGGACGAGCCTAAGTGGGATGCATGTGTGTGCTGTATTTGGTGGCAATGGTAGTTAGGGGAAGCTCTGGCTTATTTGGCAGAGGAGGTAAGGGTTGAACAGGGATGAAAGAGCATTTGCTGGGCTGAAGGGAGCCAGACCATTAAGGGATGACCAGGAAGGGCCCTGGCCATCTTGACAAAGGGTCAGGATACAATGCCTATGATGCAAACTGGATTGAGGCCTGGTTCTAAACCCTGATCTGCTACCACATATCCATGCATAAGACATCTACCCTCACTCAGCTGTTCCTTCACTTTAAAATGACAGGAACTGGACCAGGTGTTCTAGTTCTGCCAACAGGACTCTGGTACTGATGTAAGACAATGGCAAGAAACGAGACTAAATGTCTTGCCCTTTGCCCTGGCCTCTGGGGGTAGACTTTGAACTCTAAAAATGGATACGTTGCTCCTTTCCCCAGAACAGTTCCCTGTTTGAGGCTAACTTCATCCTGCTGGATGGAATTCCAGCCAACATGATCAGAGGAGAGAAGCAGTACCTGGCTGCCCCCCTCGTCATGCTGAAGATGGAGCCCAGTGGGAAGCTGCTGCCCATGGTCATCCAGGTGAGGCACCCTGGGCACACCCTCCCAACACTGTGCTCTGTCCATGTCACCCTCTGTGCCCAGGGACCCAGCCCCGTGACTCCTGGCTCCCAAACCCTATCTTCACTCAGTGAGACCTATCCTCATGTCACTGTTTGTGTTGCTTGCACCCTGGTCTCCCCTGACTCACCCAACTGGAAGTACTTGTTCAAGAGTCATAATGGCCTCTTGGAGTTCTCATCCTGTACACAGTGGTTCTCAAACTGTAGTGTGCATCAGAATCACCTGAAGTGCTTGTTAAAACACAGGTTGTTGAGTCCCACAATCAGACTTTCTGATTCAGTATGTCTGGGGTGGAGACTGAGAATTTGCATTTCACATATGGGCCAAAGTAATGCCGAAACTACTAGTTCAGGACCATACTTTGAGAATCACTATTTAATCTCTTAGTGGCCTCTAACTCTGAACACCCTCTATCTCTTGAATATCTTTTCTCTCACTATTCTTAACAGTCAGTTGCCGAGCACTGTCAATAATCTTACACATCTCCTTCACATTCCACCACCACCTGAGCTCTGACTTCCATCATGTTTCTCCAAACCACTGTTAGGACTTTCTTGCTGGACTCCCTGCTTCCAACTCTCCTGCATTCAACCCAACCATCACAGCACTACAGCTAGTGAGAGGCAGGCTGGAAGGAGTCTCACTCCTCCTACTAGATTATAACCTCCTGGAAGGCAGTAATCTTACTTAGTCATCTGTGTTTCCCCAGGAATGCTGACCATAATGTCCTACGTAGCGTGGGAGTTCAGTAAGTGATTAATTTCTCTTTCTCCCAGATTCAGCCTCCCAACCCTAGCTCCCAAACCCCAACACTGTTCCTGCCCTCAGATCCCCCGCTTGCCTGGCTCCTGGCAAAGTCCTGGGTCCGAAATTCAGATTTCCAACTGCACCAGCTCCAGTATCATTTGCTGAACACTCATCTGGTGGCTGAGGTCATCGCTGTTGCCACCATGAGGTGCCTCCCAGGACTGCACCCTGTCTTCAAGGTACAGGCTCTACTCTCCAAGTCCCACCTCTCTCAGACCCCAGAGAGAGGAACAGCCCAATATCAAATGATATTGCAGCAGCAAAAAACTTTATAGCAATTTGTGAGTAAAAAAGGGGAGAGAAGAAGACTGTATCAGTATCTTGAGACTTTTAATTGTTGAGTCATTTAACAGTTCCTCAGGATATATTATAAGGGAGCCCTGTGAAATTCTCAGAGATCTGACAATCTAGCAATGGGCTTGCAGTATAGCTGGGATGTTGTTAGTAAAACAAAAGCCTTATGCCTGCTTTAGGAGATTTAGTATTTAGCCAGGAAACAAGTGGTTCCCATAAGAACCAACCAGAGAATAGTATCTGGAACTAGAGTTTGAAATCACAAGAGACAGCCTATAAACAGTATAGTATTGATGGAGAATGTTCCACCCCAACTGAGGAGTCAGCCAAGCAGGAACAGATCAAAAGGTAAGGAGAGCAGCCCAGCAGGCTACTCATACCCACCTGCGAGTGAGGTGGATAAAGATGTACATTACATGGTGGTGACAAGAATGAAAAGGGAAAATACTAAAGACTTTGTGAAGGGAGGAAGCAGTAGCTGCAGTGTGCCTGGATGCAAGATGGGAGAGAAAAAAGTCAGAAGTCTAAAATTCTGCAACACTTAGAAGCCCACAGGGTGGGTGTACTGACCTAGAAATACTGTAATTTTATAAAACAGTGAGTTCAGCATCTATTGCTAGGCAGAAGGCAGCAAAATAAGACTTGTGCTTGCTTAAATATGTTCTCAAAAGCTTGATGACACTTTACATATAGGGAACACGGCAGAGGGGCACAAAAATGATACAAGCTTATGAGCCAGAGTAATCGTCAGAAACAGTAAAGTTAGAAGAAGCCAGTTCAGGGGCAAAAATGAGGTATTCGGTTTTAGGTACATGGAGTTTGAAGTGTTGGCAATTGAGTACTTGATAAGAAGAACAATGGAATTGTTTCAGCTGGGACCTCCACCCAGATCCCCCAAGCCTGGCCAATATAGCTGTGACCCTTTGGAATTACCCCTTTGGCAACGTAGACAAGATGGAGACCAGTCTGATTTATAGATCTTGGATTTTAGTTCTCTCATGATGCCTCCTGCATCACCATCTTCTGCTCCGCTTGAATAGGTGAAGCTTCTTCACACTTACAAGTCCCCTCACTAGTGCAACCCCCTCTCTGTCTCTACTCACCACAGCAACTTCATCCCATCAAACAGCTGAGTTGTTATCGGACACACAGCAGGGTTAAGCTTGCAGATGTCATACCAGCTACCTCTGTGGGCTCTGGATTTGGATTGCCGGGGTCTGAATCCTGGCCTCAGTACTTACCAGATGCCCTCACCTTTAAGTGAGGATAGCAGGATCTCCATTGTGAGGTCGTTAAAGGATAAAATGACATAATAGTGTGACACACACTAAATGCTACAAAAAACATTAGTTCTTGCATTTATTATTATTAGGGGTTGTCCTTAGGCATCTTCCCTCCTCATGTGGACTTTGGGCTTTCTATGACATTCAGCATCTTTCATGAATTTTCTGAATTTCAGACTAATGTGAGCTGCTCTGGTATGTTGACACCAAAGGTATCACTTGGGACGTTCCCTGTGTCCAGCATCAACAATTCAGATAAACACCAAAATTGCATGAAACCTGCATATGAATTATGTGGAAAGTAAGACAAATAGTCTAAGATTAAAAATAAATGCATGTGAGGATCAGGTGGCCTTTTTAAACAGCTAAGGAAAAGCAGGAGAGAGGGGTTCTGACAGTGCCTAATTGGGAGTGGGGGCAGATTTGACAACAGCTCCTCTGCTGCTTAAGCAGGTAGCTCAATATAGCTTCTCTAATTCTGACTGAGAGTACCCTCCCTAAAAAAACCTTACAGTGGAACTAAAGGATGGAGGTGCAGCTTTGATAATGAGAGGCTGGTTTAAGCTATGAGGATATGAACGATAGAGGATGTATAAAAGAAAATCAAAAGGGGCTGATTCTTAAGACACCTACACTCAAAATGGAAATAACAGAACAATAATGGTCACTATTTGAGGACTTCTGTGTGTACTAAATACTCTTCATACATCACTCACGTAAGCATCACCATAGCCCCTAAGGTAAGAGAGCCTGTTATTGCCCCCTACTGACAGATGAGGAGATTGCAGATTAGAGGGTCATTAATTTGGCCAAGTATCAAAGTGAGTGGTAAAGTTTAGGTTGAAATCCTGGTCAGTGTGGCCCCGGAGACCAATTCACAGGGGAGTTGGAGAACATGAGAGTGAGTGATCAGAGAAGCAGGGGACAAGCCTGTCAAGGCAGCGGCAGGGAGGAAAGCATCAAAAGAGAGAAGGTACCATGCTGGGTGCCAGGCCGACAAGGACGGACCCAAGCATGGCTCCATTAACCTCCCCTCCACTCACCTCTACCCCAGCTCCTGATCCCCCATATCCGCTACACCATGGAAATTAATACCCGGGCCCGGACCCAACTCATCTCAGATGGAGGAATATTTGATAAGGTGAGGAGGGAACGGGGTGTGGAGCCCCCTAATCTTCCAGCTCTCAGTGATCTTCTGTCACTTTCAAGATCCCAGACCAACATATGTGAATGTCCTGAAGCTTAGACCCACAAGCCCTGTCCTTTTTATAGCCATGACCTTAACCCCATCTCTGATCCCCTTCTCTAGTAAGCCTGTCAACTCTCTTGTCCCAGGCAGTGAGTACAGGTGGAGGGGGCCATGTGCAGCTGCTCCGCCGGGCACTGGCTCAGCTGACCTACTGCTCCCTCTGTCCTCCTGATGACCTGGCTGACCGGGGCCTGCTGGGAATCCCAAGTGCCCTCTATGCCCACGATGCTTCACGGCTCTGGGAGATCATTGCCCGGTGGGTGAGAGGGAGCTGAGAAATGGAGGGGTGTGGGGAGAGGGGCTCTGGCCTGAGGTCAGCAAGGGGCAAAAGCACAGTGGAAACAAGGAGGTGCAGCCAGGAGGAGCCAAGAGCTCAACCGTGGGGAGAGACAAGGAAGGGTGAGGAGAGAGTAAGCGGGCTCTGAGAAGGAAGAGACTGGGACGGGGCAGAGAATGTAGGTGAGGAGAGCTGTGGTGGGTCTGGAAAAATCAGGACTTTGCTAGGAAGCATGGCCAGCAACCCTGTGGAGGGAATTCCTAGAACTACTGATCCTCATCTCTTTCCATTAGACACTAGTGTGTTTAAAGCATAGGGATGTCCCCAAAGGCAAGTGTTGGGAGGTTCCTCCCCAGATACAGTAGAAGCAGCTGGCAGATGCCACAGAGAGAGGAGCAGAGGTCAGAGGCTGGAGCCTTCTACTTTCAAAGAGCTCAACTCCCTCCTCCTCTGGGCAGGTACGTGGAGGGGATTGTCCACCTCTTCTACCAAAGAGATGATGTCGTGAGGGGGGACCCTGAGCTGCAGGCCTGGTGTCGGGAGATCACAGAGGTGGGGCTGTGCCAGGCCCAGGACCGAGGTAAGATCTGTCCCAGAGACAGGAGCTCCTAGGAGACTCTGCCAGAGCCCCTTCCCAGCCCTGCCCTTCTGGAGCCAGGAGCCCAACCCCTCATCACACACCCCTCCCTCCACACAGGAAAGCACGTGAATCCCATTCACACCTCCTGAGACTAAGGACCCCCAAGGATTGTCCTCCTCAGAGACCCCCACCTCCAGTCACAGACGCCCCTAACCTGCCACGTCGTGGGGCCCAGCCAGGCCAGAACCACAGCCAGTGAGGGTTTCTGCCCAGTGTCTGCTGGGGTCCCTGTTTCTCTTCATAAGGATATCAATGGGAAGATTTTTCCCACCAAAGCCCATGACAACCCACTCTGTGTTCCTCCCTCTCCTCCTGCCTGCTACTGTCCAGCACACACAGAGGATCCAGGCATACTGCACACTCACCACAGCGTAAGGTCATTTCTAGATGCAAACTCAATACTATACGTGCTTTGGCTCAAACCCGAACTCAGGTCCCTGATCCTTGGGGCTCAGGGATCCAGCCCTCCCTCCTCAACTCCCCCACCTCCCAGCCACCTCCCAGCCAGAATCTAGCCACTACCTGTAGTCACTCCTCATCCCCCACATTTTAACCCCTGGGAAAGAAACTGCCTTTCTTGAGCTCTTCCTAGGCTCATCCTCCTCTAACACACGGGCCCACCTGGCATGTTTTGAATCATTCTCCAGTCCCTCCCCCTCATGCTTCAGACCAACACCTCTGCCTCTGTGGGAGGACTACCAGCATTTACTGGGGATCCATTATGGCCAATCCTGGGAATGCAGCAAACACTTGTACCCTGGAGGGTGCCTCTCCCTGGGGAATCTATGAGTGCACCACCCCCACCCTTCCAGGACCAAACTTTATACTTCTCAGTACTGTCCCTTAGGCTCTACATGTCCCAAAAGATCCTTCTTTCTCTCCCTGGCCATCTTCTCCCCAAACAGTATCTACGTTTTGAAATTAAATATTCACATAGTCAGTTTGGGCTGTTATAACAAAGTACCATAGAATGGGTGGCTTATAAACAACAGAAATTTATTCCTCACAGTTCTGGAGGCTGGAAGTCCAAGATCAGGGTGCCAGCAGGTTGGGGTTCTGGTGAGGGCCCTCTTCCAGGCTGCAGACAGCCAACTTCTCCCCCTTCTTATGGCATCACATGGCAGAAAGAGAGCAAACTAGCTCTCTGGCCTCTTCTCATTAAAGGCACTAATTCCATCTATGAAGGCTCCACCCACATGACCTAATTACCTCCCAAAGGCTCCACCTCCAAATACCGACACATTGGGGATTAGATTTCAACACACGAATTTTGGGGGGACACATATTCAGTTCATAATACACAAATTAACCTCCACTAATTGCCTCTCATGCTTCCCTCCCCCTTACCCTCCCTCAGTTCTCACAGCTCACCTTTGCCTAATTTTCCCAAGACTTTTTAGATAAAGTGTGCTAAAATTAAAAACAGCATGGGATTAGCAGTCAGGAACCTGAGTTCAAGGTCAGCCTTTGACTTTACCCAACTGTGCAATCCTGACAAGCAGTCTAGTATCTCTGGTCTTGGGTTTTCTTAATCTATAAAATGGGAGTAATTATATTTGTTCCACTTAACAAATATGACTATTTGGATTATTGGGACTATAGGATTACTGGGACTCTGAGCCCCCAAATCCACTGTAAAATGAGTGGCCTGAGATAACCCTTTTGGGAAGCTCCTCTTTGCTGTGACATGGAAATCCATAACTTCTCTTATCCCTCACCTTATAACACAGAGATTTGTAATTGCCCGTCTGGGAATAGGAGGAAGCAACCCTAAATTCTTAACCACTTTTTGAGGCAGAAGTTATTTGATCACTCAGAACTTTTCATTCCCCAAGCTTTCCATAACAACTAATTGAGCACTTATTGCATAGCAGCTGATTTTGATACATTATCTCATTTATAATGTAAGTATATTCCACAATTTACAGATGAAAAAGCTGAGGTTCAGAGAGGTTAATTAGCCTAAGTTAACCAAGCTGTAAGTGACCAAGCCAGGATTGAAACCTTTGTCTGATGCAAATATATCTAAATAAATGAACAAATGAACACTTATCAATTCTAAAATATGGACATCCAAGATATCAGCCTTTATTTCTCTCCTCATATGCTATAGCCTCTAAATCCTGTTCCTTTCCCACCCAGGTTTCCCTATCTCCTTCCAGTCCCAGGCTCAACTCTGCCATTTCCTTACCATGTGTGTCTTCACATGCACTGCCCAGCATGGGGCCATCAACCAGGGCCAGGTATGGACAGCTGAAAGCCCAGGTCCCTGAAGGCAAGTGTCTGGACCTCAGGAGACCTAAGGGAGAGATGGGAGTTCAAACCTCAAGTACCAGGGTCCTAGGGTTACAGTTTCTTCCCCCAGCTGGACTGGTATGCCTGGGTCCCTAATGCCCCATGCACAATGCGGATGCCCCCACCCACCACCAAGGAAGATGTGACGATGGCCACAGTGATGGGGTCACTACCCGATGTCCGGCAGGCCTGTCTTCAAATGACCATCACATGGCATCTGGGTCGCCGCCAGCCAGACATGGTAAGAGGGGACTCTGGGGAGAAGGAAATAACAGTTGGAAAGGAAACATCAGAGTGAGGCGCTGGGCTTTTAGGTGCTTCTGTCTTCAGACTAGAAACTGACTGATCCTTTGTTCTGTCTCAGGTGCCTCTGGGACATCACAAAGAAAAATATTTCTCAGGCCCCAAGGCCAAAGCTGTGCTAAACCAATTCCAAGCAGATTTGGAAAACCTGGAAAAGGAGATTATAGCCCGGAATGAGCAACTTGACCTGCCTTATGAATACCTGAAGCCCAGCCGCATAGAGAACAGTATCACTATCTGAGCCCTAAGGTGCCCCCACCTGGAAGACTTCACATCAGCTTTAGGACTGACATTTCCATCTTGAATTTCATGCTTTCCTAAGTCTCTGCTGCTAAGGCTCTATTTCATCCCCCATCAGTATCCCACTAGCCTAGGGGGCAGTATACTTTTTCTGCAAAGGCCAGATAATATTAGTATTTTAGGCTTCGTAGGCCACAGTCTCTGTCACAACGACTCACCTGTCCCGTTGTAACGTGAAGGCAGCCGTAAGCAACATGTAAACAAGTGAGTGTGACTGTGTTCCAATAAAGTTTTATCTATAGACACTGAGCTATGAGCTTCACATGTCACAAAATTTCTTTTAGTTTATTCAACTATTTAAAAATGAAAAAGTGCTTTGTTTAAGGGACATGCACAGGCTACAGGATGGATTTGGTCTTCTACCCTGCACTAGCCTGAGGCCCTGACCCTACTTCCAAAACATTCAAGATCATGGGTGGGGGAGGAAGATTTCAGCTAATTCTCTGTTCCCAGGAACTAAACTTCATGTTGGTGGCCAAGTTAGAAATTCCTGACTCTGTTCCTTAGCAATTTTCCCTCCACCTTATTCCTCCTATTCACACATGTACCCCAAAAGTCCCTGAATAGTAATGGTGTTTCTCAGGCAGAATAAAAACCTTTGCCTCAAAATGGCTTCCTTCTCCATACAATCCCAAACAAAAGAGATATGAAATTCATATTTCAAGGCCACTTTCCAGCCCCTTTAATACCCTGGGATCTCTATGTGTTTCCCAGGTTCCAAGTTCTCTTTCACAACCCTTTAAGAACAATATGTATAAAATAAATGGAAAAAATATCACAAAGTTATTCTAACCAATGACAGTGAGTCTTTGTTTGGTTCTGGGGTCTCAGGGTCAAAATGATTCCTCTCAATTATGCGGAGGTCACTGTTCTCACTAGAATGGGTATACAACTTGCTCAGTGCAAAATTGTGTTCTTCAAAAATCCCTATTTCCCCAAATAATTATTACAAATCTGCCTTTCACCAGTGAAGTATTAAAACTTTTTTTTGGAGAGGATGATCTATTCATATTTTTAAATTTTGTATTCTACCTTATTCAAAGGACTTATATAATCAGTTTCCTTGGTTTACAGGAGGGAAGCAAAGTGACATTTTTGTGTACTTATTCCTTTCTCCAGGACATTTAACAGGACTGCTCACCTTCACAACTTGCCCATAAAGTCGGCTTTCCCTGGACTTTTCCTAACCTCATATTTTTCCTGTATTTGGCGTCTAGAACTATACAGTATTCCAAGTGTGATGATAAAATGTTACTTAAGCATTTCCAATGCCAAGAACCCTCAGCAGTTTTAAAGCGTTCTAGCCACAACAGTATACTTGGCCTTGGGAAGGAGCTCCTACCTGCTTTTTACTGTGTCACAATATCTATTTTAAAAGGGAGGAGTAAGTAGAGAACAGATAGAAGCGCGCTCCCTAGGTTTAGGTATCAATCTCTATGTCTCGCTTACCATTTCCCCATCACAGGATACCACCCGAGACTGAGGTATCTGAGGGGGAAATCAGATGGTTCCAATCCTCCGATCCTAGGAGCCCATCGCCCAAGTTACCCATCGCTCCGGAGCTCCGCCAGAGTTACAGACTTGCCCCAAAGCCCTATTGCAGCGAGTTCCTCGTCACGTGACTTGCCAAACTTGGTCACGTGGTATACCAGCTCCTCCTATTCCAACCTGGAGTAGGGGGAAGAACAAGAAACTGGAAAACTGGACTCTTGCAATACTCATGCCCTAGCTACATAGGCCAATAAGGGCTTCCAAACAGCTTCTTGGGTTCCAGACACCGCCTTCTCCCGCAGAAGTCCCGACTCGGAAGTGCCCGGCGTTCTCCGCCGCCGCTCCCCCCGCCGTGATGGTTGGGGCCGGAGGCCACGCCCTCTCCGCAGCCCTCCCGGCGCATCCAGGGCTTCCTCTCACCGCCTTAACACCCGGCTCACCTCTAGACGATCCCCGACTCCCTTCTTCATGGCGTCGCTCCTGTGCTGTGGGCCGAAGCTGGCCGCCTGCGGCATAGTCCTCAGTGCCTGGGGAGTGATCATGTTGGTGAGGGGACCCCCCCGGCGAGAATCGGAGAGGGCCTGAGGGGCTCCGGGGTTGGAGGGTTGGAAGGCTAGGAAATTCCGGGCCTTAGGAAGGCAGCAGGCAGGCTGGAGCTGGTCGATCTGCTGGCCGCTGGAGAACAAGACAGAACTGAGATTGAAAAATAGGAATTGGAGCGGGGGTGGGGGGTGAAGTCTGGAATGGGAGGAGCCGGGGCTGGTTAGTTTGGAAACCCCTCAAGGTAAGAAAAAGAAGAGCTGGGTTCTTGAGAGATGCTTGAGTTGAATGGAGGATATGGGGGGAAAGGGAGTGCCTGTACCGAAATGGGTGGCTGGGCCTCGTTTCTCCAGGACTTTATCCGCCCCCCACTTCAAGAAGAAATAATATGAAGAAGTGCCGGCTCTTCCTCACCTCTTCCGCGCTGTCCCGTGATAATGACGCCCCTGGAGAGGATAATTTGGGTTCCTAGGAAAGACGGGTTGCTTGCTATTCCTGCCATTGCCCAAGCCATTTCTCTCAGTGTCACCACCTCAATGTCTATTCCAGGTGGCTGAGTCCGAATCCAGCAACAACCACCCCTAATCCTACCTTGTTCTGGTTAAGCCCGGACCCAGGTGTTGTGGCAACATTAGAAATGGGAGGAGTTTAGAGTGACCAGAAAGTCAGGTGCCTGAGTTCAACAACCTACCCATTCCCATTTTTCAGATAATGCTCGGAATATTTTTCAACGTCCATTCCGCTGTGTTAATTGAGGATGTTCCCTTCACGGAGAAAGATTTTGAGTAAGTGCTCAGGTGGGGGAGGCGGGGCTGGGGCAGACTTGTGTCGGGGAGGCTGGGTGCTTGGGGCACCGAGGTTAGGGAACTGGGAGAGGAGAGCTGCCTTCTTCAGAATGTAGTTAGGAGCAGTCTTGGGAACCAGACCTCAGCAGCCATCCTAAACCCACCACTTTAGGTGTTATCTCTTTAGGTATTTTACTTCTCTGTACCTCAGTCCACCTCTGCAAAATACTATATAATAGAACTCACTATATAGGATGGTCAAGAAGATTGAATAATACACCTAAAACCGCTTAGAACGGTGTCTGGCACATGGTCAGAGCTCAGTAAGCGTTGGCTACTATTAATGTTTGACACTTCTCTAATCCCCACCTCCAGGAATGGCCCCCAGAACATATACAACCTTTACGAACAAGTCAGCTACAACTGTTTCATCGCCGCGGGCCTTTACCTCCTCCTTGGAGGCTTCTCTTTCTGCCAAGTTCGGCTCAATAAGCGCAAGGAATACATGGTGCGCTAGACCACCGTCTGGTTTCCCCTCTCCAGTCCTCTCCTGTATTTAAAGACTCCCTCCACGCCCTCACCTGGGTTGCGTCCCACCCATGCTAGCGCCCTCTGCGGGACTCGGTTTCCCTGGCGAGAGACTGAATCCCTTGTTCCCCTCGGGCCCCAGTGGAGGGGGCAGGGCCTGGCCATTCACTGTCTCTCCAGCTCCCTCGCTTTGTCCCGTACCACAATAAAGAGAATCTGCTCTCGTAAATTTTGTCTGTGCTTGGGTGAAGGGGCGAGCACGGGGCTGCGGCTGGACGTCGGCCTTAATCGGGAGGCCAGACCCCTGGACGGAAGTGGAGTGAAGCTGGCCGGAAGTGAGGCGGCGGCTTCCACCTCTCCTTCCCTTGGAGCGCCGAGGCCGTCTACGACCGCGATTGATGAGGCGGGGTGCGGCCGGGCTTCAGCCAATCAGCCACGGGGAAGGCGGGACTTCCTGCGCGGGGGCCGGAGCTTTTCGGTCGTCGGGCTTTCGGTGGTCCCGGCTCGCGTGGCGGCGGCGGTGGCGGCTGAGGCGGCGGCGTCTCAGTCAGGAGGCGCGCGGGGCCATGACGTCAGCGTCCACAAAGGTTCGGCTTCCCTCGCGGACAGCGCTCCCTGGCGGCCACGGGAGGGCGGGCCCCCCTCCTTGGCTCTCGGCTCTTCCGCCCAGGGCGGGGGGCGGGCGGGAGCCGAGCCTGGGGTGGGGCCAGGGGCTCCGGGCGGGACGGGGGTGTGCGCCTGCCCCCCGTAACGCTGCCCCGCCCCCAGGTCGGAGAGATCTTCTCCGCGGCGGGCGCCGCCTTCACCAAGCTCGGGGAACTAACGATGCAGCTGCATCCCGTGGCCGACTCTTCCCCTGCGGGGTATGTGAGCCCGGACCGGGACGTGGACACTGAGAGCGAACGTGTGGACTCAGTCACAGAAACGGACCCTCTCTAAGACAGGGACAGATGTTAGTTTCTCTTTGTGCCTGGCACAGCGCAGAGTAGGTGTTAATAAATGATTGTTGAATGAAGGAATGAATGACAGATAAAAATACAGACTGAGGCCCATAACCCGGACTCATAGTTCACAGTCCTACTCTGCTGCGAACCGGCAGACCGCAAACCACCACCACCACCACCCACCCCAGCTCATAGGGAATTCCCGCGGACTGTGTGCAGACTGTGCTCAGGGGTTCTGTTTGTAACGCCTCTACTTGTTGAATTGGTTTCCGTGTGCTGTTTACAGCTGCGGCTTCACGTTGATGGGGGAGAGGGGTGTTCTAAGGTAGAGGATGTTGCGATTTCATGTGGTTGGGGATCCTCGGGGTTCCCGCAGGGCTTTAAGAGCTTTCTTTCTTTTTTTTTTTAAGGAGGACCTCTTTATGCATCCGTGGAAGGGGCCCCAGAGATTGGGAGGAGGAGGCTAGTAGGCTGTGGAAGGCATAGCCTGTGGGCTGGCTCCACACCCCTCCTCCCATTTTTGCTATCCCCCCCTCTCCCCTTCTGACAGTGCGAAGTGGACGGAGACGGAGATAGAGATGCTGAGGGCTGCTGTGAAGCGATTTGGGGACGATCTTAATCACATCAGCTGTGTCATCAAGGAACGGACAGTGTGAGGGAGGGTGGCTGGCAGAGAAAGGGGGGTGGGCAGTTTTCTTCCTCCTTACCCATTGTTCCATCTTCGTCTGAACTCCTTTCCAGCTCATCTTTCCTACTTTGTTGCTAGTTTTGTTAGAATCCCCTTGAGGACTGAAATAATGGAATTCTCACAATTGGTCAGAAGTTCCTAAAATGCTGTGGTAATCAGGAACTTATAAGAATTTGATTTTTGGTTGCCTGAGTTACTCAACTATGGTATTTGATAATGGGAGTTCCCTGATTATTTATATAGATCTTTTGACACCCTACTGCAGTATTCCCAGGGATATTGTGATTCTGAACTAGTTGATCAGGATCTACTACTACTCAGTCCCAATCTACCGGTAAATCAGCAAGCCTTACCTGGTGGCCTGCAACATCCATATATCTTTGCCAGAAGAGAATTAGAGGATGGGCCTTTCCCACTACTCAGTTCAGGGACTCCATTCTTCTTCACACTCCATCCACTCTGAGTGAATGCAAAGCTTCGGGAAAACGAGAACCCTACCAGTGGGTTGGTGCCCTGACCTGGATTCTTAGGAAGGGGCTCCCAGAATTCCTTCAGAGTGGCCCATTAACCTTTCCCCTCCCCTCCCTTCTTCCCTCAGCTTTCTGATGACTAATTCCTAACCTGCTCTCTCTTCTCTTCAGGGCTCAGATAAAGGCCACTGTGAAACGCAAGGTATATGAAGACTCTGGCATCCCCCTTCCAGCTGAGTCACCCAAGAAAGGGCCCAAGAAGGTGGCATCTGGTGTCTTGTCACCTCCTCCAGCTGCCCCTCCACCCAGCAGCTCCAGTGTCCCTGAGGCTGGGGGTCCCGCCATAAAGAAACAGAAGGCTGGTGAGGCCTTTGGAGTTGCTGCCTAAGGCTTAAAGGTCCCATCTGAGGTTCAGTGAGAGAATTGGGCCTGGGTCAAATAAGGACAAATCTCTCTTCCTGTCCCTGTGGAGGTTCCCAGAGAGGGACGGGGGGGGGGCGGGGGGGGAAGCATGAAGCTTTGGGAAGCTGGGGGTGGGGGGCAGTCAGGGGAACCTAGAATCTAGCTTATGCCCTCCTCCCAGATGTGACACTCAGCGCTCTTAACGACTCTGACGCCAACAGTGACCTAGTGGATATTGAAGGGCTGGGAGAAACTCCTCCAGCCAAGAAACTCAACTTCGACCAGGGTAGGAGTCCTCCTCCTCCTACATCAGCCAAATGGGTGGGGGAGGAAGTGCTCACCTTGATGGTAGGGGAGGGTCTCAGCAGGAGCCCCTCCCCAATACAGGGGCCTTGGAAGAGAAGGTGCTTTCATACACAGTGCAGGGGATTGGGTCAGTAAGTAGCAGGGTGTTTGGGAGCGGTAGGTGTTGTCTTAGAAGCATATTTGGGGCTCGCTCCATCTCGGCCCATTTTACTTCCTGTTCCAGACAGCCTGACGCTGGATTCTGGCCTTCTCATGACCTCTGCTGATCCTCCTCTACTCTCCTGCTGAGCCTGCCACCTCTGACCTCTTTCACTGTTCACCCTGGACCTGTGGATTGCCTGGGACTCTGAGCAAGGCCTACACGATAGAGGGCCAAAGGCTGCTGGGGCTGTCCACCTTGCTGTTTCTGTATAAGCATCTGCCCCCAACCCCTTTGCCCTCCAGCTGATGGACATTTTTATACAGAAAACAATAAAGATTTCCCTCTCAGCTTGATGCTGTCTGCTAAACATTATTAACAGGAGAGGGCTGTTCCCTCTTCTCTCCTCAGTCCTCAGGGCCTTAGCCCCTCCTCAGTAGCTCTCGCCACCCTGCCTGGAGCAGCACAGCCAATATTGGCAGATTCGCTTCCCGGTGCCAATATTTCTGTGCTGCTAGAGCCAGGGGAGCTGGGTGTGGGCAACAAAGACTCCACTTTGCTCTCTGGTGGCAGAACTTACTCCCAAGGTCTCTGGCAGACAGTATTCCTGAGACTACCCTGGGGATTTTAGAGGGGCTGTTTCCAGTGCTTTCATACCCCACCCCCTTCTTCCCCACTCAGAAAGAAGTTTGTCACAAGGCCCCAGGTGTTTTTTGTTTTGCTTCTCCAGGATGGCCTCCCAGGGCCAAGCCTCAGCGGTGCCTCCCCCACCCTCGCTCTAACACCACAGTGTGGTTTGGACGTGGCCACAGTGCCGTACAAACCACAGTGTGCTGCTGGGGCGGGAGCAGGACTGGGCTGGGTTGAGAGGAAGAGAGCACAAGACAGTGGTGGGAAGATACCACCACCACCACCACCAAGAGCAGGGAGATAGAGAAGGCTTAAAAGGCAAACATGGCCCCCAAATCAGTTGGGGAAAACCAGGAACCAGGGACAGGAACTGAGCAGCAACTGGAAAGGGATGAGCTCACAGTGTAATAAGATTGGACCATCTTCCCTTTGTAGGAACTCAGCTCAGGAGATCCCTAGGGTGGGGTTGGGCAGAAGAAATAGGGAGTGACTGTAGGGGACCAACAAACTGCCTCCCGACTCAGCAAGGGCAGAGACCCAAGGCTTCCTGTGTCCGTTCCTCCCCTCCCTGGGTCAGAACCCAAGAGAAAAGCAAGGAGAGACAGAGGGCCAAGGACAGCAGGGTTGGGAGTTGGCAGTCCAGAGGTGGTGGGGCCGGAACACGGTTGGAAGAGGGGGGCCGGAAGTCGCCCTGGGCCCTGGGCCTGCCACAAGATGGAGGCCAAAGGCAGGAAATGGAGGCCAGGGGGAAAGGGGAGCAGCAGGGCCCAGGAAGAGGGCCATCTGGACCTGGGGGCCAGTGTTCAACCCCCAGTGCTGTTCCCACTGCCCACGGGCCCTCAGGACCCAAGCCCCACCCCCACAACAACCTCCATCAGCCCATCACCAGGCCCAGGCAGGCGGGCCCACCCCAGAGAGCCACGTTTAAGCTGAGACAAATATGCCTCTCCCCACCCCCAACCCTAGGCCTTCACTCAGCCTTTTTCTCCTGTCCAGGACTTGATATTTAAGCAGCACCCTCCAGAAAGCAAAATGCAAGGGCCAAAATCCCTTCTGTAAATCAAAATAATACCCTCTAACACCCAAAAGTTATCCTCCTATATCCCATCCCACCTTTTACCGCTCCCCCTTCCGACACACCCCCCAAAACTCTTAGCAATCAAAATGATCTAAGGTGGTGTATGTAAGCAGCCCTTTTAGGCCCCCAAGGATGCCAGACCCCCTCCCCCAGACCCCTATCTGTCCTACATCTAGCCCTGCCAAGGCCTCCTGCTCCTCACTTCACCCTCCTTAGACCCCAGACTGAACAGCTGCCCCCAGCTCCCACCCTCGGCAGAGCCTTTGTGGGGGTGACAGAAATCAAACACTATCCTAACTGCTGGGGGTGTTGGGGGCTCTCTGGTCTCAGCCTTTGGTTTCCATCTGGGGGGCTGCACTTTAGGGGTATAAGAGAAAGCCTCTCCAATCATCCCCCCAATTCCAAGACTGACAAAGCCCAACCCCACCCCAGCACGCACCTCCAAACCTCCCCCCCAACCGCCACGTCTCTCCTGAAAACAGGGGACACTTTCCTCCCCACTTACCTCAGCTACTCTCCCCTGAGATCCTGGTCCCCTATTTTGAAAGGAGCAAAATTTGGGGTGCATCCCTCACATTTGGGGTGCAGGAGAAAGGAGCTGCCCCAGTCGCATCGCTGGCCTCCTTCCTCTCGGCTGGCTCAGGGACTGGGGAGTGCCCTGGGGAGGAGGGACCCCCACAAGAGAGCTCAGGAGGGGGTTCCTCCACTCCCAGTCAGAATTGGGGACACCCCCCCAAAACCCGTCCCAGCCCATCCGTCTCCAACTCGGCGGGAGAGGCAGCTGCAATGCCCCAGTCAGATTCCCCCAACACTACATTCCTCACCCCATCTAGAGGGGTCCCAGGGCCCCCAAAAAATCCCAAAAAAATCTAGTGTGTTGGGAGGACGGTCCTGGACTAGCTCCCCAAATTTGGGGTCCTCAGATACCCCCGTTTTTTCAGGAAAATTCCGTCTTTTGCCTGCCTCCCGCCAGCCCTGCTCTGTCCCGATGCCAATTTTGGAAGTCACTCCCTCCTTCCTCCTCCCCGTCTCTCCAGGCCCCCCCGCTCGGGGGCTAGGGTCCAGGACACCTGGCTTCCAGACCGGGGGGGGCACTCCTCAAAGGGCTAGGGGCCAGGAGGTCAAGCTCATTGCCCCTGTCTTAAGGAAGCAGGAAAGCCCGATCCTCCCTTCCCCTCCCCCCCGGCTGGTCTCGGTGGTGGTTTAGGAAAGCCTGGAGGATTGGAATCTGCCATTGCTGTTGCACAGGCAGTTTTTTTTTCCTTGGGTTGGGGGGGTGGGCGGTGGGAGGGAGAGAGGGGAGGAGAGCCGAAGAGAGCAGGGACCCAGGCGCGAAGAGCTGGCCTGGCTTACCCCCCAGCCCTGCTGCCGCTGGGAACCCCTCCCCCGTCATCTCACCCACACTCCCAGTCTTCTGCTTTCTGTTTGGGGCTCTTGTCCTAGAAAATCAGGGTACAGGGATCACCTCCTTGTACCCCACCGCCACCCCTCCTTGCCACAGTCCCAACAGCACTGCCCTGGTCAGGGGTGTCCACTTTACCAAGAGATACCCCATTTTCCTCCACCTTCCCCCAAACTGAAGTGTGCTCCCTTAAGAAATTGGGGTTCAGAGTCTAAAACTGCCTTTTCTCCCTCAGATCTATCCAGGCCACATAGTAATAAGAGGAAATACCACCCTTTCCAGGTTTCTCCTTTTAAATCCTGGGCTTATTTGGGGGTTCACTAAAGAAAGAAATTCCTAGAATCTGGGGTGAGAGGGAGCTATAAGACATCCCAAACTAGAATTGTGCTCCAAATTACGTGAACTTCCAAATCAGTCTCACCTTATGATCCATCCCTCAGCTTCACCAAAAGTACCCAAAGAGTGACAAAACACCCCTAAAATAAGGACACCCCAAAATTTTAGTCTCCTACCCTGGGGGCCCTCACCTTGTTTCTCCCCCTGGAAAAAGCTTCCTGGCTACCCATGCAACACAGGAATATCCCCCCATCAAAGTGAGTTTCCACAAGATTCAAATATAAAACTTTGCTTCCACCTCCTGGGACCCCCCAATCACAGAAAGCCTTCAAACTTGCTCCCAGCTTCCTACTATGTTTCACCTCAAACTAATTTAAAAACTCCAAACTGAATTTTCATGTCCCCCAAAACCTAATCTGAGCCTTGAAACTTATATGGTACCCCAAACAGACTGCACCCCAAAACCAGCATGAGTATTTTGGCTCTCTTGATAGTCCAAGATGACAGAAATGAGCACAATCTCCAAATTGTGGGCATCAGAACCCCCAGAACTCATGTAGCTTCAAAATCAGCCCTATGCCTCCAACTTACCATAGGCCCTCAAGGCTGAACGTAGCCCCCAATACCTCTAACAATCAAATCAACTCAACACCCCATAATAAACAGGCACCTGGCAACTGACCAGATAACACTCCATCCTGATACCAAAGGGAGACCCTAGTCTAATTCCTACCTCCAAACTGTGCAGAGACCAAAGTAACCCTCCTATATCCAAGCCGCGTCACCATGCTGAATCCTTAGTCGTCCCCAATTCCCAGTTTCTCAGCTGTTCTTTCATGCACTCAAATAAAGACACACTCAAATCTGAAGGGGAGGGCTCAGGCCTGCATATACAGCTCCATGGACAATGGACAGTCATTCCTGGTCCACTGTATACTCTCCTGAGCCCAAATCTGAGAAGCTCCTGCTTTGCAGCTGGAGTCAGCTCTAGCCCCCCTTCTCCAAATGAGCCTTGCCTCCCCGCAAAGTCTCCCCATACAAAATATGAGGGTGTGACCCATGCCTATCTCTCAGATCGGGGACTTAAAATTAGGGTTGTCAGTCCCCTCCTGACCCCTCTTCCCTATTTTCCTTTCTGTTTACTCCACCCAATTTTCATATTCATGTTCAATAAGAATTCAACTCCAAAGACATCTGAATAGTAGTTTCTACCTTGATTAGAAAAGAAAACCCTGTGCTCCCAGGCTCAGGCCCCACTTCTTGTCCCACCCACTCCCCTCGCTCCCAAAGCCGGTGGACTTCTCATCTCAGGTAGGAACCCCAACCTGAGGGGAAAGTCCCCTCGGTCCCCTCCCTCCGCCCAATCCCAGTTCCCTCCTAGGAGACAAAGGTGCAAAATAAACTAGCTCAAAGGGAAGGAGGCCGAAGGTTTCAACTGCCCAGACCGAATCGATCCTGCACCGGGGTCTGAGCGCACCCCCAGCAGGGTGGAGGCGATGGGGCGAGGCGAGGCTAGTGCTCGCCCGCCCCCTCGTGGAGGGAGCCGAGCATTGCCGGGCTTTGCCTACTTGCCGCGCTGGACCCCGGCGTCCCGCCAGCCTCAAAGCGTAGCCGACGGGCGGGTGCCCAGTGAGCTGGGATTGGGGGAGAGCGAGCGGGCTTGGGGCGGGAGTCCGTCTCTCTGGATCCCTAAAAGGATTCAAAAGAGAGTCAGGAGCGAGAGGCCGGACGCCTAGGTCTCCTGAGTGTTTCTCGCCTCCCCCACCTCGGGGCTTTCCCCACCTCCTCGAGGGGAAGCAGCTGGCTTAGCCGTCCGGTCGCAGGACAATGGAAGGAAACGAACTAGAAATCATATCCGCCCTCTCCCTACCCCGCCCGGTCATAGCCCCCCCATTTTTGTAGGCCCACTAGAGGAGCCTGTCATTCACACCACATGCTCCCGCTGTCTGAGATCCCACAGGAGCCCACTATCGCCTCCCCAAACCTGTTGCCTCCTTGGGCTCCCCTTTTCTCCCTTAACACAATACATTGGAACGAGGAGTTTTTGCTATATTCACTTTCTCCTGCAACAGGCTCCGGGCACCCCTTTCCAAAAGCAAACGCACCAATTTTCGCTGGCCCAGGCCCTCTGACGACTCGGGCTGCCCGTATTTCCAACCTTGATATCCCTAACCTCCTCCCCAATTCCAAGATCCCCATCCCTGTTTCCACTTTCAGTGACCCAAAACCCCCTACGTTACGACCACCTAGCGTTTCTGAGGTCCCGCCCTCGAGACTGGGACCCCGCCCTGGGCTCGCCATCTGGAGAGCAAGGGAGGAAGGAAGGATACAGACCCAGGCGTTCACCCCACCTCCACCCCCGCCCCCGACATCCCGGCCAGATAAAGGAGCCGAGGCCAAGAGGGGAGAGAGACCCCGCCCCCTTAAGAAGAGAAGCCGCAGCCCCTGCAGGACGGGGGTAAGAACGAGAGACTGAAGGAGGCAGACTCCTGGGTCCTCGAAAAGGGTTGGGGCTTGTTGATGATAGGAAGACTTGAGTCTCAGAAATTGGGCTAAACTAGGGATTGGGGACAAGATAGGAGTAGCAGAATTCCATAGTTCGGGGAAGAGAGATTCGACTGGGATTTGGAGGGGTATGGACGGCTGGTCCTGTGGGGTCTCTAAGCGGGGTCGGACACCTGAGACTTAAGCGCGCAGCGAAGCAGAGGGGAGTAGGGGTGCTGGAGTAGCACTAGGAGTCGAACTACGGGCGCTGGGCGCCGGATTCTCCACGCTTGCCTGTTAACAATGCAGCAGCGTGGAAACTGGTTCCAACTGCCGTGGGATCTAGTTGAGGGCAGAATGAACAAGATGAATTAAGAGTGAGGCCGCGTGTGCCGGCGCCGGGGTCCGGAGGCCCTGGCTCTACCTGCACCTCGGGAGGAGAAGACAAACAGAGAAGGGAAGCGTCTTAGGACAGCTGGATCCCTGAGCCCTATCCATGGCATCTGCAGGCCTGCGTCGCTATGGGTTCCACCGCTACCCCGGAGGGAGCGCTGGGCTATGTCCGCGAGTTCACTCGCCACTCCTCCGACGTGCTGGGCAATCTGAATGAGCTGCGCCTGCGCGGGATCCTCACTGACGTCACGCTGCTAGTTGGCGGGCAACCCCTCAGAGCACACAAGGCAGTTCTTATCGCCTGCAGGTTCGAGGGGTGCGGCCCCTGGGGGTGGGGCGGGACGAAATGGAAAGGGGCGGAGCCATAAGGCCGTTGAGAGGGAATCCGAAGCCAAGCCTTCCAAAAGCACGAGGCGGAGCGTCCCGGAATTAGGGGTGGGGTGATAGTGAGGAGGTGGGGATTTTTCAGGGGGCGGGGATTTTGAAGTGGCGCGTGTCTCCCTTGGTTCCCCAGCCCCTAACGTGACCTTTTTGCCCTCTCTCCAGCGGCTTCTTCTATTCAATTTTTCGGGGTCGTGCGGGAGTGGGAGTGGACGTGCTCTCTCTGCCCGGGGGCCCCGAAGCCAGAGGCTTCACTACTCTTCTGGACTTCATGTACACTTCGCGCCTGCGCCTCTCTCCGGCCACTGCACCAGCCGTCCTTGCGGCTGCCACCTACTTGCAGATGGAACACGTGGTCCAAGCATGCCACCGTTTCATCCAGGCCAGGTGAGGGAGCCCAGGCTCGGTGTTCTCCGTGGGTGAGGTGACGCCCCAGAAGTCAAGGGCAAAGGTGGAGACTAGGAAATGTCACTAATGTCCATCACATTTTTCCCAGCTATGAACCTCTGGGCATCTCCCTGCAACCCCTGGAAGCAGAACCCCCCACACCCCCAACAGCTCCTCCACCAGGCAGTCCCAGGCGCTCTGAAGGGCACCCAGACCCACCTACTGAGTCTCGAAGCTGCAGTCAAGGCCCCCCGAGTCCGGCCAGTCCAGACCCTAAAGCCTGCAACTGGAAAAAGTACAAGTACATCGTGCTAAACTCTCAGGCCTCCCAAGCGGGGAGCCTGGTAGGGGAAAAGAGTTCTGGTCAACCTTGCCCCCAAACCAGGCTCCCCAGTGGAGATGAGGCCTCCAGCAGCAGCAGCAACAGCAGCAGCGAAGAAGGACCCATTCCTGGTCCCCAGAGCAGGTACAGAATCTGGAACCCTAAGAATTTGTAGAGAAGCTGGCTTCAGCTAGGAGGCAGAGCTATTGGGCCTTCCAGGCCAGGAGGCAGGGAGATGGGGATGGGTTTCCGAGCCACTAGCCCACCTCAGGGAGTTGGCCAGAGGCCAGGCTTATTCAGTGGGGTGGGACTTTGGCAGCACAATGGATGTGGCTCATTGGTCAATACTAGCTCACTTCCAGAGGCTAGGCTTTTGACTCCAAGTTCTCCAGGAGAGAATCCCCCTCCATATAATCTCTCCTAATCCTTATCTCTGGGCCTTACCATCTGCGTAGGCTCTCTCTGACTGCTGCCACTGTACAATTCAAATGTGGGGCTCCAGCCAGTACCCCCCATCTCCTCATGCCCCAGGCTCAAGACACCACTGGGTCACCCTCTGAACCGGCTCGTCCACCACCAGGTAAGAGCCCCTCTTTCCTGGCTTTTCTGTGGCTGCTCCAGGCCAGTTTGGGCCAAAAGACCTCAGGAAAGGCCCATTCCAATGGTTCCTAAACTTTACTGCAGATTAGAATCACCTAAGAAGCTTTTAAAACTCCCATTGCCCAGGTCACAGTCCATAGATCAGAATGTCTGGAAGTGGGAACCAGGCATCAATAGTTCTTAAAGCTCCCCAGGTGCTTCCAATAAGCAGCAAAGTTTGGAAATTTCTGGCCTATCCCCATTCAGGGCTGAGTGGTCGGCCCAGGGCTTGCCAGGGCCTCTCTGTCAGGCTGTTATCTAGAGTGGTGCAAGATGGGAGGAGAAACAGAAACCTTCACTCACTAGCAGGGGCCTCCACCTACCACCAACACCACTGAAGAGGAAATTAGCTGAGTATTCTGGAATCAGACAGATGTGGAGTCAGATATTGGCTCATCTTTCTGCCAGGCCTTGGGCAAGTCCAAAGAGCCCAGAAGCCTTAATAGTGAACTGGGAAAAAGAAAATCTACAACTGTGTGATTTGAGAATTCACTGGTACCTAGGAAGCCCTCATTAAATAACTATGGTTGTCATTACCCACCCCCCTTCCCAGGAAGTGAATTTTTCAGCTGCCAGAACTGTGAGGCTGTGGCAGGGTGCTCATCGGGGCTGGACCCCTTGGCTGAGGACAAACCCTATAAATGTCAGCTGTGCCGGTCTGCATTCCGATACAAGGGCAACCTGGCCAGTCACCGCACGGTGCACACAGGTAGGGGAGGAGAGGGCCCTGACCTTTGCTCCTACAGCTGTCCTCCGGCAAAGTTCCTTACCTCCCTTCCTCCCTGTCTCCAGGGGAAAAGCCCTACCACTGCTCCATCTGCGGCGCCCGTTTTAACCGGCCCGCTAACCTGAAAACGCACAGCCGCATCCACTCCGGAGAAAAGCCCTATAAGTGTGAGACTTGCGGCTCGCGCTTTGTGCAGGTACAGAGCCAACCTCTGAGCGGATTCAAAGGCAAATCTGCAAGAGGGCGGGGCTGGCCAATAGGGAGGGTTCTGTCCCTCCCTGAGGCGCAGTATTAAGTCTCCTCCCCTCCCAGGTAGCACATCTGCGGGCACACGTGCTGATCCACACTGGAGAGAAGCCCTATCCTTGCCCCACCTGCGGAACTCGCTTCCGCCACCTACAGACCCTCAAGAGCCACGTTCGCATCCACACGGGAGAAAAGCCTTATCACGTGGGTACCCCGCCTGGCCTGGTCCAAAGCCTCAGAATTACCTCCCCTTTACCTAGGGGCAGGGCTCTGAGAGGAGCAGGCCTTGTTGTCCCTAGATCTCTTGGAAATGGGTGGTGGCCTGGAAGAGTCTGAATAAGGGGTGGAGGCTGGGAGTAGGGATGGACAGGTATAGAAGTTATGCTCTGGGCTGGGCGCTGTTTTCCCAGAGAGAGGCTAACTGGTGGGAAAACCTCTGCTAAATAAAGCAGGACCTAACTCCTGGGCCACCCTGAGGATTTAGGAGGACGTCAGAGCCAAAGAGCTAATTCTCAGTGGACTGCTGGACAGTTCCCTCTTACTCAACACCTAAAAGGTGGTTGTGGATAGAGAGGGACCTGACCGGGCTATCTTCCCACAGTGTGACCCCTGCGGCCTGCATTTCCGGCACAAGAGTCAACTACGGTTACATCTGCGCCAGAAACATGGAGCTGCTACCAACACCAAAGTGCACTACCACATTTTGGGGGGACCCTAGCTGAGTGCTGGCCCAGACCCCACTCTCTTCCTGGGGGCCAGGAAAGCTGCAAGCTCAGGCCTGACTTCCCTGTCAGGCTTGGGCATGGGGGTGTGCAAGTCCACTCTGGTATCAGAAACTGCCACCACCTTAATTTCTCGCTGGGGAGAGCAGGGGTGGCAGATCCCAGCTAGATCTGCCTCCGTTTTGCTGGTCAAAACCTCTTCCCCACAATCCAGATTGTTTCTGAGGAGAGAGCTAGCTAGGGGATGGGGAGGAGAGAGACTGGAGGCCTGGTTTCCTTAAGGGATAAGCTGTCCACCCACGGCCCCCATCACGTTCAGTTTATCTGTAAATATAATTTATTGAAGCCTTTGGGTGGCACCAGGGCCTTCATCCTATTGCATTTCCCACTTCCCTCTTCCACAAGTGTGTTCAAAAGTGACCTGAAACACAGAAGGGAGGTCACAGCTCTGCTGGCAGAGAATATTAGCACTTGGCTCTCTCCTTTGGCTTGAGTGTATTTTATTATTATTGTCATAATTTTTATCTTTAGAATTATTCTTTCTCCTATTTGCTTGTTGGCTTGTGTAAACTGGAGAAAGGGGTTCTCTGTGTCCTGTCCCTCCAATTCTAGGTCTGGAACCTTCATTTGTCCTACGGCAGTTCTGGGAACTTGTTGGATTGTGGAATTGGGTCAGGAAGCCACTCTGGTGTCCTGGATGTTGTAGGTTCTCTAGCAGGCTAGAACCGGATATAGACATTTCTCTCTTCTTCAAGGGTGATAGGAACCTTTATGGTGAGCCTGAAATGAAGGTAATAAATGCCTCCTGTAGGCTGTGGGTGTAGGGGCTGAATTCTGCATCACTGCAAGTGGAGGCTGGTAGTCTTCTGAAAGATGGTCCAGAACCCAATCTGTCCCATTAATCTGGTCACCTGGGTTTGGCTCTGCTGTATCTGTCTATAATGGTAGAGCACCCCCCCATGGGCTTGATTTGAACCCATAATCCTCCCAGTAGGGCCTGTTATTAGCACTGAGTTGATCCCTCCATTGGGGAGATACCGGAAATTCTTTATCAGAGATGATGTGACCTTTTCTGACTCTACCCAGTCTCTGTGAGTGTTATGACCTAGGGGAGAATTATGAAACTCTTTACCTTGATTAGATGGTAAAGAGTCATGACCCATCCTTTACTGCAGAGGTGTCTGGGTTTGAATGTTCCTTGGGGTTCTCTCTACCTGAGACAAGCCCCTTCTTTCCTTAATGGGTTCTTGGACATCTTCTGGCAAGTGTCCAGATACCAGAAACTTCTTTGCCTCTAGAGGTCATGGTGCTTGGTAACTTTCTTACCTTAGAAAATCTGGGTCTGTGACCCAGTCTTCCCATCACTGCATTCCTGTCTGGGACCAGTGAATGCATTGAACCTTCCACAGAAGAAGAAAAGGGGCTGAGTTCCATTCTGGGCTTGCTGTAGTCTAGGATTATGATTGGGATTGTTGGGATTAGAAATTTAAAAGATTGATTGGCTGATGGGCCAAAGGCATGTTTGGTTGACCAAGTTTCTAGGTAGGATTAAGATGTTGGTTGAGGGGTGCAGTTTCTGGTGCAGGCCAGGTAGGGAGAAAGAATGAGGTTGCCTCTAGGCTGGGTGGAGTCTCTGGAATGTTAGGTGATACTATGAAGCTTTGATTTATAGTCCTGCCCCTTGTTGCCCTGGGGCCTATTTGATTATGGGACATGGGTGGAGGGTAAAAAGCACTTTTGAATTTGTGGAGTGGAACTTCACTTATCTTGTCAGTACTAGTGACTGTCACTTGGGGACTAGGGAGAAAGCTATTCTCTTTCCCTTTTACTCCCCAGTGCAGAACTGAAGGAGGGAGGGAAGGCAGAGGAACCATGATTTCTATTTAGCAGACTGGAAGGGCATGTAGACAATGCCTGGGGATTGAGGTGTTATCTCTTGTAAGATCAGATCCTTGGAATAAAGAAGCCTCTCTGTGCTACCTGCTGTGTGTTGGGTTCTTGCCTAGGGGAGATCTGGGGGCTGGGAAAGAGGGTTCTTCCCTCCTGTATAACATCTTGGATTCTGTGACCATTGCACTGTCACATCCCACCAGACATTTTAAATGGTCCTTGTTCTCCCCTTCCTTGCCCTTGCCTTCCGGCTCATTGTGTAGGAACCAGTGACTTCATGAAGGTTCTCCGGAGCCACCTGCATCCTGCTGCTCTGAAGTCACTTCCTGCCTGAGGTGTGGAGGCAGTGGGGAGAAACCAGGAAGCCACTAATAATACCAAGAGGCTGGGGATCTTAATGCTTGGGACATGCCTCCATCACCAAGGAAAATGGATAGGACTTGGGTCCCATGAGGACAACAGGGGCTGAAGGTGGCAGTGACAAGACTATGTGGTTAGAGCCAACATGCCAACTCCATCCTTCCCCCAGCAATGGTATCTTGGAACCTATCCAGTGTCCACTGCATGTCTCTCCCACCCTTTCCCCTGTCCTGTGTGTGCTGGGTGCACAGCTCTGTTTTGCCCCATGGGCACAGGTCACCAATTCTGATGTTACCTCTCTGGGTCTTAAATTCCTCACCTGTGAAAAAAGTCAGTTAACATAGTCTCTGCAGTTGCCTCCAACATTTAGTTCGTGGTTCTCTTAGTCCATTTTCTGTTGCTTATTACAGAATACCTGAAACTGGGCAATTTATAAAGAAAAGGAATTTATTTCTTACAGTTATGGAGGCCAAGAAGTCAAGGTCAAGGGGCCGCATCTGGTGAGAGTCTTTTTGCTGGTGGGGGCTCTCTGTGACACAGGATATCCCTGGCAAGGGGACTAGCTCAGATCCCTCTTCCTCTTCTTATAAAGCCACCAGTTCTCTGCCCATAAAAAACCATTAATCCATGAATGGCAGAGCCCTCAGGATCCAATCACCGTTTGGAGGTCTCACCTCTCAATTCTGCCACACTAGGGATTACATTTCAACATGAGTTTTTGGAGGAGACATTCAAAACATAGCATTCTGCCCCTGGGCCCACAAAACTCATGTCCTTCTTACATACAAATACATTCATTCCATCACCATAGCCCCAAAGTCTTAACTCATTCCAGCACCAACTCAAAAGTCCAAAGTCTCATCTGTGAGCCTGTGAAATCAAAACAAGTTATCTACTTCCAAGAGACAACAGTGGGAACAAGCATGTGTACACATTTGCATTCCAAAAGGGAGAAAAAATAGGCAAGAAGACAGGGGTAACAGGCCCCAAGCAAGTCCAAAACCCAGCAGGGCAGGCATTACATCTTAAAGCTGGAGAATAATCTTTTTTGACTCCATGTGACACCTCCCAGACAGACTGGGGCAGAGGTGGGGCAGAGGTAGGGCACCAAGTCCTCAGGCAGCCCTGCCCCTGTGGCTGCTCTTACGTAAGGGTTGGAGTCCGGTGCCTGAAGCTTTCCTAGGTGGGCTGCATGCTGCCTGTGACTCCACAGTTCTGGGGTCCCGGTGGTGGTCCTGCTCCCACAGCTCCACTAGGCATTACTCTGGCGGGCACTTTCTGCAGCAGCTCCAACCCCACATTTCCGCTCGGCATTGCTCTGGTGGGGGCCTCTCTGTGGTGGTGGCACTGCCCCTGTGACAAGTCTCTCCCTGGGCCCCCAGGCTTTCGACGACATCCTTTGAAATCTGGGTGGAGGCTGTCAAGCTTCCACAGATCTTGCTTTCCGCAAGCCTGCAGAATTAGGACCACATGGATGCTGCCAAGGTCTATCATTTGTACCTTCCAGAGCCAGGGCACAAGCCTCACCTGGGGCCACCTGAGCCACAGCTGGCCTGGGGTGGCTGCAGAGTGCTGCACTGGGGTACAGGGTGCAGAGTCTTGAGGAAACCCTGAGCTGCGAGCCCTTGGAGAGTACCCCAGGCCTGTCCCCTGAAAACATTCTGCCCTCTGAGGCCTCTGGGCCTGTCATGGGAGGGGAAGCCTTGAAGATCTCTGAATTGACTTCAGGATCTTCCATTTTCTTGAGGAATAGCACCTGGCTCCCTTTTAGCCATGCTAATCTTTTTAGCAAACAGTGGCTTGGCCTCACCCTTGGATTCCTTTCCTGAAAACACCCTTTCATTCTCTACCACATGGGCAGGCTGAGAATTTTCCACATTTTTCCTCTGTTTCCCTTTTCTCTACCAGTTCACCATAAGTAGTTAGAAGTAACCACGCAGCAGCCTCAGCACTTTGCTGCTTAGAAATTTCTTCTCCAGATACCCTAATTCATCACTCTCAGGTTCAGCCTTCTCCCAAGCTCTTGGGCATGGACATAGTTCAGCTAAGTTCTTTGCCAGTTTATAGCAAGGACGGCCTTTACTCCAGTTTCCAATACCTTGTTCCTCAGTTCCATCTGAAACCTTGTCAGAATGGCCTTTACTGTTCATGTCAGCATTCTGGTCACGGCCACTTAACCAATCTCTAAGGAATTCCAACCTTTCCCTAGGTTTCTTGTCTTTTAAGCCCTCATCAGAATCTAGGCTTTTTCTAGGCTGCTCCTCCAAATTCTTCCAGCCTCTGCCCATTACCCAGTTCCAAAGCTGCTTCCACATTTGCAGACATTCATTATCAGCAACATCTCACTTCTCAGTACCAATTTTCTGTCTCAGTCCATTTTTCTGTTGCTTATAACAAAATAACTGAAACTAGGTAATTTGTAAAGAAAAGGAATTTATTTCTTACAGTTATGGAGGCCAAGAAGTCCAAGGTCGAGGGCCTGCATCTGGTGAGAGTCTGCTTGCAGGTGGGGGCTCTCTGTGGTGTCCCAAGGCAGCGCAGGGCATCACATGGTGAGGGGGCTGAGCGTGCTAATGTTCTAGCTCAGGTCTCTCTTTCTCTTCTCATAAAGATACCAGTTCCCTTCCCATGGTAACCCATTAATCCATTCAGGAGGGCAGAGCCCTTATGATCCAATCACTCTTAAAGGCCCCACCTCTCAATACTGCCACACTGGGGATTAAGTTTCAACATGAGTTTTGGAAGGGGACATTCAAAACATAGCAGTGGTTGTGTTTCTCAATCTTTTAAAACCCATGTCCTGGATTAGATTTTTTTTTTTTAAGCAAAAGCCAAACTCTAAACTAAAACCTCCTTTTACCTCCCACTACAGTTTATCCCCTGTTGAAAATAAGACCAGCTAATATTAGTTATCTCCTACTATATGTCAGGCCCTAAACTAAGCATTTCAGTGCATGGATTTCCTAACTTAACCCTCCTGGCAACCCTAAAAAGTAGGTACTGTTATTATCCCCTATTTACAGATGGGGAAAACAACTGAGAGCTTCAATATCTTGACCCCTGAAGTTAATAAGTAACAAAGTCAAGATTGGAACTGTGATCTCATTCTAAACACTGAGCTCTTAACCACCATGTAATACAGCCACACTAATTTCTGCATCTTTGGCATATTCCCCACCAGTCAACATTTGACTCCACTTACCAAAAAGAAAAAATATATATATATGTGTGTATATATATATATATATATGGTTTCTTGGTATAATTATTTTTATTTACCACATATAAAATTATAAGGCTCAAAACGTTTTTTATGACTGCACAGCCTCCCTCCCCATCGCCATCTTCTTTCCGCACTGGTCTGGGTATGAGCCTTTGAGCCCAAGGCTTCAAGGTCAGGGTCCTGGGGAGCTTGATTTGTAATGAAGGAACAGGAAACCCAAGCCATTAGTGGTATGGGAATTGGGGAGGACCAGGGAGTGCTTGCTAGGGGTCTGAGGACTGGCTGGGTAAAAGAGGCTGATTGCTCCAGTGGGCAGTCATAGTTCGTCTCTAGTCTATCCCATCATTAGATCAAAAAAGGTGGTTAGGAAGTGATTGTTACTACAGGGCAGAGGAAAAGGTTCCAGACCCACTGAGGAAGAGGTAGGTGGTGCTGGTGGGGCCCTGTATGAACTCACAGCCGCCCTTCCTCTCCCCAGTTATTTTTGGCATCCGTGACCTGCAGGTTTCCTGTTAGTAGGAACAGAAGTGACAGGAACGAGTTCCTATTGCAGAAATAAACGCCAGGAGTCCAACAACCCATTCTCCTTCTCTCTCCCTTTGGCCTATGAACCTCTCAAGGATCCAAGCATCTAGATTCTGGAAGCTGCATTAGCACCCAAGGCGCCCAACCAGGTTATTTCGTTTAAGCCTCATCTCATAACCCCTCCCCTCGCTCCCCCATGGCCTTGCAATTCCTGGACCCCTCATTAAGCAAGTAATTGCTTTCCTCTCCAGAACCAGTTTACCCCTCATCAACCATTCCGCGCGGGTCTGGGTGCTAAAATGTGGACGAGTTGTCACGCAAGGTGAATAGGAGATCGAAGCAACCCCGTAGCTGCCTGGTAGGTCCCCGCATCACGTGGGGCCCCATCTAGTCAGCTACCTAATGCTGCTCCTTACGCATGCGCCCCATTCACTGCCCGTCCAGAACAAAGCGTAAATCCCGCCTTGCCCTTCTGGCTCCGCCCCCTGCTCAGGAGTCCCGCATCCTCATTGGTAAGCTCTGGACGTGGATGTTAGCTGGAGTGGCCAGGTGCTGACACCCCCAATGATAAAATAGATAATGCACACCCAGACTGGTGCGCCTCAGGGGTGTGGCCCAAACCCAGTTCCGCCCCCTGGCTCCTAACTGAACCTTGGAGCCGGCACCCATCCTGCCCAGGCCCCGACTCTGCTGCAAGCCCGCGGAGCCACGCCCCCGGCCTGGTCTCCTGTCCTATATCGCCCCCCTTGGGGAAAGGCTCCGGCGCCTCACGCCGCCTCATCAGTACCTTCCTCTCTACCAGCCTCTCCTCCTCGGCTCGGCCTCGAGCCGCCTGGCAGAGTGGGTGGGTGGGCACAGGCGGAGTGCCCAGAGCCCAGAGACCGCAGGGGCGCTTAGTGGCAGCAGCCCTGTCACCGCCCAGATGGCGCGCAGGGCCGAGCCCCCCGACGGGGGCTGGGGATGGATGGTGGTGCTCTCAGCGTTTTTCCAGTCGGCGCTGGTGTTCGGGGTGATCCGCTCCTTCGGCGTCTTCTTCGTGGAGTTTGTGGCGGCGTTTGAGGAGCAGGCAGCGCGTGTCTCCTGGATCGCCTCCATAGGAATCGCGGTGCAGCAGTTTGGGAGTGAGTGCTGCGCCTGGATCCAGCGTCCTGCGACCCTCGGAAAGGAGAGGGGATGCGGGCGCAGGAAAGGGGTAGAGTGGGGGTGGGGGGTGGGGGGACGGTGCTAGGGGGTGACGACTGAGATCTTCTCGAAGAACCCCTTCCACTTCTCCAGGCCCAGTAGGCAGTGCCCTGAGCACGAAGTTCGGGCCCAGGCCCGTGGTGATTACTGGAGGCATCTTGGCTGCGCTGGGGATGCTGCTCGCCTCCTTCGCTACCTCCTTGACCCACCTATACCTGAGTATTGGGCTGCTCTCAGGTGAGACCCTGGACAAGAGCAGGAAACTCAAATGTTTAGATCGTTGGCGTCTTGACTTTCACCTTCTTCCTGCTCCTTCCGAAAGGCTTAGGAGGAAGCTGAGGGAAAGTTTGGCTAGCACTTGTGCCCAGAAGGGAATTCTTAAGAGGGATGACTAAATTGATTAACGTGGTGAGGAATTAGGAAATTCAAAGGTGGTGAAACCAGGTATACAAGCCCAAGGCTAGTGGGACTGGAGTGTAAAAGGAAGGATTACTGTAAAATTGTGCTAGGTACTGTGACTGTGAGATAGATATCATTATCCTATTTACAGTCGAAGAAAGGCTTTAAAAGCTTATGCAACTTGGCAAATGAAGGTCACACAGCTAGAAATGGTAGAGCCCAGGTCTAACTCCAAAGTTCTCTGCTAGTTACTTTACAAATATTATCTCTAATCGTCCACAATCCCAAAAAGTGTATTACCCCAATTTTGCAGGTGAGGAGATTGAGGCTAGGAGAGCAAGTAAAACACACAAGGTCACACAGCTAGAAAGTGTCAAAGCCAGGACTGTAACCCAGGTCTGTGGGACTACAAAGCAAGTGCTATATTCTGCTGCTGGGCAGTGTTGGGGTTACTGGATGCCCTGAGCTCCCTAAGAGTCCCCAACTCCCATTTCTTCCTTTATGACAGGCTCTGGCTGGGCTTTGACCTTCACTCCGACCCTGGCCTGTTTATCCTGTTACTTCTCTCGCCATCGATCCCTGGCCACCGGGCTGGCACTGACAGGCGTGGGCCTCTCCTCCTTTGTATTTGCCCCCCTTTTCCAGTGGCTGCTCAGCTACTATGCCTGGCGGGGGGCCCTACTGCTGGTGTCTGCCCTCTCCCTCCACCTGGTGGCCTGTGGTGCTCTCCTCCGCCCACTCTTCCTGGCTGAGGACACTGCTGTAGGTGGCCCTGGGGCCCAACTCACCTCCCTCCTCCATCATGGCCCTTTCTTCCGTTACACTGTTGCTGTCACCCTGATCAACACTGGCTACTTTATTCCCTATGTCCACTTGGTGGCCCATCTCCAGGACCTGGGTTGGGACCCACTGCCTGCTGCCTTCCTCCTCTCAGTGGCTGCTATTTCTGATCTCGTGGGGCGTGTGGCCTCTGGGTGGCTGGGAGATGCAGTCCCAGGGCCTGTGGCACGACTCCTGATGCTCTGGACTACCTTGACTGGGGTGTCACTAGCCCTGTTCCCTGTAGCTCAATCTCCCATAGCCCTGGTGGCTCTGACTGTGGCCTATGGCTTCACATCAGGGGCCCTGACCCCAGTGGCCTTCTCCATGCTGCCTGAACTGGTAGGGACTGGAAGGATTTACTGTGGCCTGGGACTGTTGCAGATGGTAGAGAGCCTCGGGGGACTGCTGGGGGCTCCTCTGTCAGGTAAGGGGAATGGGGTTATGAGGTGGGCCAGGCCTTCCATGTTGTAAAATTGGGGGAGGGAACTATTCCCCTTATAGTGTATGTGAATATTGTCCTCTGGTGTGGTACAGTACACAGACAGCCTGCATGGCCAATCATAGCAGCCCTGAAATGGGTCCATGGGGCAGAGAACTTCGGGCTGTGAAGGTCTGAGTGGAAAGACAAAGAGGAGCTAAGTGGAAGTCTTGGCAGGGTGCCTCCAGCTTGGGTTTTCAGAGGACCTGGATGAACCTGGCCAGACATAGTGTATTCCCTTTCCTTTGGCCCACTGGGCCCCAGCCCAGGTGTCTGGGCCTCCTGGTCAAAGTTCTGCAAGCTTAAGGTGCCAGAACCTTCAGACTTTTAACATTTGCCTCTTACCCATTAACTGAAGGTATAGAAGGGTCACAGTTGCCAGAAAGAAAAGCACAGGTGCTTGACTCAATCTGGATCTCCAAATCCCTGCGGGCTTGTTTGGAGGTCCTTACTGAAGACAGGAAGGTAGTTGAAATTACTTTTTGAGGCCTCTTTGGGAAACCAGAGTTCTCAAGTTCACCCAATCCTACTTTGGGAGCTCCAACTCCTCCAAGATGATGGGTATTCCCTCCACCCAAAAATGTGACTGAGCCATCAGCCCCAGAAAACAGATCACCCATGTGTATTATTTTTCTCTCTTGAACCTAGGCTACCTCCGGGATGTGACAGGCAACTACACGGCTTCATTTGTGGTGGCTGGGGCCTTCCTCCTTTTAGGCAGTGGAGTTCTCATGACGCTGCCCCACTTCTTCTCCTGCTTCTCAGCTACGACATCCAGGCCCCAGGACCTTGTAACAGAGGCACTGGATACCAAAGTCCCCCTGCCCAAGGAGGGGCTGGGAGAGGACTGAACTCCACAAAGAGGAGAAAGCCAGAACTTGACAGCTCCAGGTCTTCTGCCCCACTTTGGCATGCACAGAACCACAGTGCCTTACAATTCATAATCTGCCTGCCCCCAGAGTAGGCCTAGGGCTCCTGCACTGTGTGTGCCAACCCTTTGTATTTTGTTGAGGACCCTTATCTCTCCTCCTTTGTTCCCCCAACCTTTTCTAAAAGATCTAGGAGTTCTGAAGGATCCAGGAGTTCCTGCTCCACAACTGTGAAAATCAAAGGCCAAGACTTATCACATTTTACATACAATCCTCTCGTGTTGTCTCCTAAGTTTCTTCTCTGAAGAGAGATGTTTGGGAAACAAGAATGTCCCCTGGAGATAAAACTGAATAAGAAAATAATAATCATAACCTCAAAAAGAGCTGGGGCCCATATGCTTGGGTTGGCTGGATGGAGTTGTGACTAGGAGTGGAGGGGAGGTGTCCAGAAGCTCTGGTGATCCAGAGCATTTTAAGCCTGGATCTCTGCTCCCTGGGCCACAGTACCTCCTACCCACCCACCATTTACCTCCCTCTTCCCCAATCCCTATGACTTAGAAAAGAAACTGAAAGAATGGTGAGGACATGGGATATATGTGAGAGGGGGAGAAAACTGACAAAGCTCAAGTCTGGGCCTAGGATTCTTGTATTTCCCTCAGGCCAATAGAAGGAGATCGAAGTGCAGGAAAGAGTCTAGGAAGTGTGGATACTAGGGTAAGGGAAATGAGGATGGGGCAGATAGCATCCAGGAGAACCTCCCACCCCTAGCAACAAACTGAAACTGAGTGGCAGACAACTTCTCAAAGATTCCCTGTTATGGCAAGAACTTGGGCAAAGAGAAATGGATTGGCTGGATGGACACATATCCTTCCCCACCCTCAGGGCCTACCAGGATCCTGTTTCTGTCAGCCAGCCTTTTTCGATACTGAAGTAGAATGTTTTCAGGGTCCTAGATGGGCTACCAGTTGGAGCTTTCAGGAAAACTGGGTAAGAATTCTTTATTGGGGGAGGGGCATAAACAAGAAAATGATCAACAAGTGGTGTCCACAGTGGAGTGAGGGCCTCCTGGGGAGAGCAGGGCAACCTGGGGGACTGGGAGCAGCTCCCCCATCTCAGGAGGAGGAGTGGCTGGAGGTGAGGCTGGACGGCAGGAGGGCAGCGCCCTGGGCAGCCCCATGTAGATGAAGCTGCCGGAGAGGATGAAGGAGCTGCACACGAGGAAAGAGGCGGTGAAGTCTCCTGTCTCATCCCTTAGGAAGCCTGAGAGGATGGGTGAAGGAATTTAGAGGCCTGGGACCCCAGGGGCAGAGTATAGCTGTAATCTGCAGGCTCAGGCCCTTACCTGACAAGGGGGGACCCAGCAGCCCCCCGAGGCTCATCAGCATCATCACCAGCCCCGTGGCCTGCACCACACCTCCGAGGCCCACCAGCCCCGGGAGCACGCCGAAAACCAGCGGGGCGTAACTCCCAGCGCTCAGCCCGTAGGCCCCAGCCGCGGCCAGCAGAGGGCCCCCCCAGCCCCCTTCGCTCCCCACCACAGGCACCAGTCCCACCGCCAGCAGCCCCAGCCCTGTCAGAGCCCCGAACACCGCCAGCAGCCGCGGGAGGGGCACCCAGCCCTGGTCCGCCAGCCACCCGCAGACCAGCCGGGCGCCCGCATCCCCCACCGCAGCCACGGCCACCACCAGCGCTGCCCCGTAGCCCCCCAGACCCCGGTCTAAAGCGTGGGGGGCCAAGTGCACGTAGGGAACGAAGTACCCGCCCCCAACCAGGGCCGTGCCCAGAGCAAAGACTGAGAAGGCCTGACGTGTGAACAGACCCATGCCGAGGGCAGCTAGGGGGCCGCGGGGTGGGGCCGGGGGGTCGCCAGGGAGGGCCAGGGGTCGTAGCAGGGCGCCACAGGGGGTGAGGTGGAGGGTGATGGCGCCAAGGAGGAGCAGGGCGCCCCGCCAGCCGAAAGTATCAAGGAGGAGCTGCAAGGCCGGCGCCAGGAGCAGCGAGGAGGCCCCGTTGCCCGTGAGCGCCAACCCCACCGCCAAGACTCGACGGCGGGAGAAGTAACGCGAGAGGGTCCCGAGGGCAGGAGCGAACACCAGGGCCCAGCCGGAGCCTGCGAATGAATAGGACGGGATGAGGGCCGGCACCCGGGATGCCTGCCCGAGCATTCCCATCCCTGCTTCCCGCAGAAGGCCTCCGCCTCGTTCACTCCTCCAGTCCCCAACAAGCTCCCATCCCCACCTTCACCCCCGAAGGACCTGGGCGTCCCACTCCCTTCACCTGCGAGGAGGCCCAGGCCAAGGTAGAGGTGCACCAGACTGCGGGCGAAAGCCGAGAAGACGAAGCCCAGCGAAGTAAGGACGCCCCCAACCATCACCACCGGGCGCGCTCCCCAGCGAGTGCTCAGGGCGCTGCCCACTGGGCCTAGAAGGGGGCGGAGTCAACGGAGGACACGCCCCTGGACCCCCAAACGCTGACATTTCTCATTGACTGCTTGCCTGGCCTAAAACTCCTCCCCCGGCCTCATAGTTCCTCTCCTTGACCTCAAGATCCACTTTTTTCTAGAACTTGATTCCACAGGTCACCCTTTCTCAGGTGGTCGGGTAATCAGGTGGGTCTCCCACCACCACACTCAAGGCCTCTCCACCCGGCTCCCACCTCCCGCCTCCCGCCTCGGGGCGCCCCTCACTGGCTGCCTGCTGCACGGCCAGGGCCAGGGCGCTGACCCACGCAGTGTCCTGGGCGCTCCGGTCAAAGTGCTCCGCGAGGTCAGGGAGGGCAAGGCCCAAGGAGCGTAGCAGCCCGTAGGAGAGCCCGTTCACCGCGAAGGCTGCGGCTGCCACCACCCAGCCCCAGCCCCCGTCCGGGGGTCCGGCAGGCTTGGGGGTCATCGTCGTCTGGCTGGGTGGGGAAACACCTGTGAATGGAGTCTCCACGTTTGTGTCTCCGCTAGGGAGCTGGCATCCCTGAGATCCAGCCTCTGGCTGCTTGCCCAGGGTGGGCACGTCACCCCGAGCACGACAGTGCAGCGGCGGAGGGAGCGGGAACCAGGCCTAGGGATAGAACTCCTGGGTCCGCGTGAGGTACCGGGACCAGGGACAGCCCGATCCCCAGGCCGGGGGCGCCCCCTCCCACACACACTCCTTCCCCCTTACCCGACCTCTCCGGGCGGTGGGGGAGGGGAAGGGCGAGGAATGGTTCGGCCGGGTTTTCGCCCCTCTTCCCAGGCGGACAGGGCCCGGGAGGGAAGCGAGTGCAGAGATGGAGCCCAACTTGGACGGGCTGTCTCCGTAAACAGAGATCACCACAGGGGCCCGAGCCACCTGGGACACCGGGGTTACGGAGGGCGGGGGCGAGCTGAGACAGTCAGCCAATCCGCGGAGCCGCGGATGAGGCCGGACGCCAGTCCCACGGGGATTGAATTATATACACACACACCCGCCAGCCCCCAGGAAGGGAGCGGCGAGGAATGAAGGCCGCAGGGCCCAGCCCGGCTCGCGCCCACGCACCTGCCGCCTGCTGCGCGCAGAAGAGACTCGTGGATTGCAAACCCCAGCAAGCCCCGGCGCCCTGCCGACGCTTGGAAATAGGGGCAGTTCTCAAAGCCTGAGGGGATGAGTAGTTTTATTCTCAGGAACGTTGCTGAGGACCAGGTAAATCTCGGGTATCAAATCACAGACCACTGAGTGCCTGCTCCGTGCTCAACAATAACATGCCCCGAAGGACTGAGAGAGGGAACAGGACTCCCTTAATACGAAGACCTGTGGTGTGCCGGGCACTCTTTAGCCATGTTATCATTTCGTCCTTATAATAACCGTATGAAGGTGTCATCCGCATTTTGTAGATGCGGTAACTGAAGCTCAGGGAAAAAAAATGGAAATAATTTGAATTTAGGTCTGTCCAACTGCAAACCTTACAGGGAGAACGGTCCTAGGACTGAAATAGAATCTGCCACAATTGAGGGAAATGTCCTGGAGACCGTTTGATGCAAATTTTCCCTGGAAAAGGCAGAACGTTTGCAGAGCTAGAGAGTTTATGATTCTATAATAAAATAGGGGTCACTGGGAATAGAAAGGATCCTTGAAATCAGAATCTCTAAAAACTTAGGTTGGAATTTTAAAAGCAAAGAAAAAAAATCAGAGAATTGAACCCAGGTGTTGATTTCTTGAAAATCTTTATAGAAACTATCCTTTTTTTTTTTTTTTAACAGGTTTACACTGCTTTACCTGAGCTGTTTGAATCCAGAGAAGGATTCTTTGGTTTAATTATTAAACATCATAGAAAATTCAGCTTGGCGCATGCATCAGCTGACAGCCACATGATGGCAGTGTTTCCTAATTGTTGAGAAGAAAAGAAAACCGGCTTCTTAAGTACTCAAACTGCAAGTCTAAAACACAGCCTGACCTGCGATGGCTGTCCATTGCCTATAGGGGGAAATATCAAATTTCTCTACTTTGTGTTTAAGGCCTTTCACAATAATCAAAGGTAGACCTGGGCAACCTTTCCACTTCATCTCCCTCCCCTCCCTCTTGCTCCCTCCCATCAGCCATTAGTTTCTCACCTGCTCTGTGGACATACCTAGCTTTTTCTTACTCCTGGATTTCATGCTTTCTGCTTGAAACATACTGGATGGGGTACAGGAATCCACAAAGACTTAAGGTCCTGCCCGATGCTGTGGCACACGCATGTAGTCCCAGATACTGGAGGCTGAGACAGGAGGATCGCTTGAGCCCAGGAGTTGGAATCCAGCCTGGGCAACATAGCAAGACCCCCTGGTTTTTATATATCTATATACACACATACACACACATATGCATATATGTGTACATATACATGTATGTGTATGTGTATATATATACACACACACATATACATATACGTATATCCTGATACATACACCTTAGGAAAGTGGCCCCACCGGTTTCCCCAGCCTGGACTGCTGTTGTGAAAGCCACCAGGGAGGTGGAGCCAGCAGGTCCTCAGCCACCTGGGAGAGCAGGGAGCCCTCTTCCTGAGAAGAGGACTCTGCTCCAAGCTGAACAAGGCCGACTGAAACATCACTGTCTCCCTGTAGCGAAGTAGAAATGCAGGGCAGTCAGAGAGGACACTGGGCCTTCTGGGTCTGGGAGTTGTACCCAGTGATACCGAGCACCTTTGCAGGATACTTATGAACCCAGAAGGGCATCCCAGAGCCTGGAGACTGAGGTGATTGGTTGTGAAAGGGCACATTCCTTTCCTACCTCTTGCTCCCTATATTGTTGGCAAAAATTGTTCAATATAGCATAGAGAATGGGAGAATGGACTCCCAAGATAGACTTCCTGGGTTTGAATCCCAGCTCTACCACTTTTTAGCTATATGATTGTGAGCCAGTTACTCAACCTCTCTGTGCATCAGTTTCCTCATCTTTAAAATGGGGGTAATAATAGTAGCTACCCGATGGGTTGTTATGAGAATTAAATGAGTCACTGTGTATACATGTTTAAGTAAGTGCCCGAATATGATATGTTAGACCCCGTTGCTGCCATTGTTGTAACCCAAGGAATCTGGCAGACCACACAACACTGCTGCCCCTTCCCTACCTGGCTACTTCTACTAGCGCCTCAAGCTCAAGGAACCACATTGGTCTGGTGAGTTCCCAGTAGAACCACATGGGTTATAAAATGTGAATGGCTATAAAGAGATTCAATGGAAGTTTTTGTTTTTTTCTTGTGGTGAGTGGTTTCTTTAGGATTTTCCAAAGTTCATGAGAAAATGCTGGTCTCCCTATCTCGACTCTAAAATCAAAAGAGAAGAAAAGAGTCAAAATAAGTTTTATTCATTCAGTCCTTCATATGCAATATTTATAGACATCTACCATGCCAAATGCTATGCTGAGGGCTAGGGATACAAATATGAAGGAGATACGGTCTCTCCTCTCCCAGCCCTCATCATCAAATCAGAGGAACAGCCACATAAAGAAAAGAAATCTCGGCACAAGGAGAGGGACACATATACCGTAGAGTGGTGCATGGGAGGAACTGACTCATTTCACTTGGGCCTGCTAGAAAGCTTCACAGAAGAGGAGCCCCTTGCGCTGGGTCTTGAAGGATGAGTAGGAGTTTGCCAGATGGGTGTGTGGGCGGGGGCATTCCAGGCAAAGGGAGCAACTTGTGGAAAATCACAAAGGCATGAACCAGCTTGGCACATTGTTTATTGTTTGGAGAGCTGTAAATAGCCACTGTGTAGAGAACAGAGAGTGTGTAGGAGAGTAATGTAGGATGAAGTTGCTAGGCCAGAAGGTCCCTTCTGAAAGGCCTCGAAGGCCAGCCTGAGGAATTTAGATGTTTTTCCAGAGACTGATACTTTTCAAAAATTTCCACTGAAGTAGCATTCACTAATACTGGAAGTTGAGCACAGAGAGAGGACTCGTTGTGCAGTCAAAGAGGTAAGGAGAGTATGGTGTTACAGGCCTTTGGGAGGTGGGAAATTCCTTTGAAATACCTTGTTTTATGTTGAAAGTTCATGTGGAATTTTGTAAGCTACTTTTTATAACAATCTTTGATGTATGTTTTCTTAGGAAAATGATGCTTTAAATGATTAGATAAATTATTTCACTTTTTCCCCTCAAGTCTTCAAGAAAAAATAACTCTCCAGGAAGGTGTACGTATTTATTCCAAGGTTTTGTTGTCCCTGGCACATTGCCACTAGGGGTAATGTGGAGCCACTGATGGCACAGCAAGGCCTCCTCTGGGAAGTCCCCCCGACCACACCAGCTCCTAATCTGCCTGTGTTGATCCCCGTCAGAGCACCTCTCAGCCTAGATGAAATCATCTATTTTCATCTTCCGCGATTCATCCCCCATGTTGCCCTTATACTATGAGGCCCTGGAGGTGGGACCTTGCATTAGTGATCTCTGGATCTTTCACACCCAAAGATGCCAAAGGTGACTGATGGGATCACTGAATGAGAGAAACACTAAACAACGGAATCATTGAATGAGTGGACCTGGTACCTGGTGCTCCCCAGAATGTAGCAATATCACAAGAGGGAGTCACTGATGGACCAAACTAATAATGCCGCCCATGTGGAGAAAGCCCCAGAAGCAGACGCTGAGCCAGACAGTGTCTTTAGGGAGATCATAGAGAGGGTCAAGCACTGTACATGATTTGCTTTGGAGACTGCAGGATCTGGGAGTGCGTCTGTGGTCATGAACTATAGAACTGCTCCAGGGCTTTCTCATGGGAGCCTCTGCCGGAGATTCTCAGGGCCTCTGGAGCCTGCAACCTCAGGAAATCCCAGAACCGAGCCCCGTTATTCCCCGGCAAAGCCACCGGGGCTCCCTCTGCAGAAGGTGGAAGGAAAGGAAGGGGGCAGGTGAGGATGGAAGGTATTACCCACAGGAAACATTGCTCTATTTGAGGCTCTCAAAAACATGGGGCTTTTCAGTGTTTGGTCAGCCAATCTTGGACTTTTAAGACCGAATAGAGCTGCCTCTCACCCCTCAGGTCCTGGAACCCTCCCCTTCCCCAGCTCACCCAGAGACCAGGCCATGGCAAGTCAGGGTAGATCTCAAAGCCCAGCCCTAGGGCCTAGGAAAGTGGGAAAACAAAGGTCAGGGTTTGTGGCTCAGGACCAGAGGAGCACATCCATTGAGATGCTCTGAGATGGGGCGGGTGATGAAGCAAGAGGGCCGTGGAGCTTGTGTGTTGGGAAGAAGTATGCTTGGATGGCTGTATCAGTTGAATGAGTGGAGAACAGAGCTGAGTCCCCTGAGCCTTGTGTCGGGACTGGGACTGGGGTAAGGACTTTGCAGAGTATGGGGCTATGGGAAGGCTGGCAACAGGGTTGGTGCAGACAAGACAGAGCTGAGGCTGGAGCCAAGGCCTGGGATGGGATGGGAACTCTACCCCATGTTTCTCCTCTCTTACCCCCTCTACCAAATCTGTCTTCAGTGCCTCTTCCCTGCCCTCTGTCACCACCATCTTCTCATCTCTGTGAGAACATGATTCCTGGATTTCGCCCACAAGCCCAGTCTCCAGGACAGGGGTTCAGGGACCCTGGGGAAAGTGCACAGCTCAAGGCTTTGAGCCTGGTCTGTGTGTCTTAATATCCAAATGTGTCTTATCTGGCACATTCTGGTCTGGGACTTTGGCCAATGTCTATGTCAAAGTTCTTAGTTGTAAGCCATGAGCTTACTAACTCTGACTTATTTTAGGAAAGAAATGATTTATTGCAGGATACTGGGTAGCTCACAAAATCACCAAGAAGGCCACAGAACTAGGTCTGGAAGGAGCACAGATTGCCACAAGCCTAAATGGGTTGCTAAAGCCACTGCTGTCACCATGGGACACTAGATGTCACTGCTGGCAACCATCTGCAACCAGCTGGCCTAGAAACAGCTGCTACTGCTCAGAAATGTTCTCTGCTTCTATGCAAATCCAAGTCCAGGACTGTGGTCCTGACCTCCTGCACCTGGGTCACATGCTCTTATCCTAGCTGGAAGGGGCACCAGAACAGGGAGCACCTGGTGTTTTCAGTGTCTACAGGCATATGGGTTCTGCCTCCCATCAAAAACAATAAGGTGGGGAATTTCTCAAAGGAAGAGGTTCAGATGTAAGGCAGCCCAAAATATCCTAAAACCTGTTTTAGCCCAACTAAAACGGATTAATAGAGTAGGTATGGAATTCAAACTAGACCTGGTGAATTATTAATAGCATAGTTCTTGAGTCCCAACTCCAACCGTTTCTAGGCATCTATTAAAAGGGGCAAATACTTCAAAGGATTGTTGGTGACACTTCAGTGAAGTAAAGCTTGGAAAGGATCCAGCACAACTCCAGGCTCATGGTAGGTATTTTACAAAAACAAGTTCCCTTTCATTTCATTGCATCACATTTTCTGGCCACAGGTACCTGTTCATCTCTACTCCAGTCCAATCTCTACTCCAAGTCTCTGTGCTCCTCCTGTCTTGATTTGAGGAAGAGAGAGAGTCACACCAAAAGGGGCCAGGGGGTGATGTCTTTTCCTCTCTGCTGTACCCAACCTCTCAGCTACCTCTGAGTTTTATGGGGCCCTTTGTCTGCCTTTCCAGTCCCTACCTGGGACCTGGGCATCTGACCTAAAGGACTCAGCCTCTTAGTGGATATGGCTGACAACCCCTACATCTGCCTTTAGGGCTGCTCCCTGCCTGGCCAGAATCTCTGCTTCCCAGCTGAGTAAGTTCAACCAGGACGAGAATGCAAGATGGGAGGGGACAGAGAGTCAGATAACAGGTTTTCCTGCAGCTGCAGGGATGCAAATTTGACATCCTGGAGGATCTAAGGTGTGCTAGGCAGAGCTTTCAGGGCCAAGTAAGCAGAGAGCTCCTGTTTCCTTTCCCCAAGGCAGAAATGCCTGTGTGGACACTGGGAAGAGTTGGTGGGGACTGAACAAGGCCTGGGAAAGTCCCAAAGCCACAGGAGGGTCTCTGAGCTGAAGAGGCTGTGAGTGGCTGCCGCTAATTCCACACAAATTCCTCTGGTCCTTGCACAGGGAGGATCTTTTGCCTTTCAGTGCACTCGCTTTAGAGAGTTCCTCTTGTCTGCCACGAATCTCCTCTGTCTCTGCCCACATCTCAATGTCGTTTCCTCTGCAAAGCCTTCTCCTGCCTCTCCTCTACTTTCCAAGCATTTTATATTCCTGGGAAGCACCTTCTGTAAAGAAAAATCTCAGGACCACCCCCCTCCCCCAACTCTTATGCAAAAGGGAAGGTCAAGCCTGGAGGCTGAGTCCTGCGACACCCACTTCCAAATGAATAGTTGCTACTAACATTATGCATTTTGGAATTGTAAAAGTCCTCAGGCATCTATAAGGACTGCCCCCACAGATCATTCATAAGGAAATTCTTTGCTGGCCTCCCATAAACAAGGACATGCAAATTGTAGCTTTAGGTCTGTAATCTAAGCCTACCTCCTAAAACTAAAGTCTGTTCAATTCCACACTGATAATGTTGATTCCAAGCTTATCTTCCCAGGTGCAGAACAGAGACGATATGAGATCAATCATTCCTCCAGCCACCCAGAGGCATCTGCATAATTGATTCTTCCTTTACTCCCTTTTTCTCTTCAAACATTCACATATCATGTGTAAAATGTAGAATTACTGAGCACTAATTAGAGCCTCACAAGAATGTGCCATTCTGTACCATTTGCCTCACTGCCACCCCTCTCCTCCTTCCCCTTTCTTTCTCTCCCCTTAAATCCTGAGTTCCCAAATCCCTCTTCAGAGGGCACAGGTCACAGATGCTTCAGTGGTTCGTACTTTTGCCGGACGTGTCCTCAAACTTTGGCTTGATAAACCTCCATTGATTGAGATCTCTGCCTCAGTCACTTATTTTGGGTTGTCAGTTCCTTCTCTCTATCCCATTCAGACAAGTGGATTTACCCAGCTTTACGCACCTCCATCTCCAGCTCCCATAATGTCTCTCTTTCCTCAGTTCACAACCAGGAGTCCCTCAAAATGGGACTGACCCTAGTTTAAAACACATTTGTGAGGGAGTGGTGTCAGGGTCTCACCTAGAGGGAAGTCACACGGAGAGATGAGGTGAGGCCTTGGGTATCTCATCAATTGGGTGCCTAGGAGGAGCATCCTGATTTACGGGTAATGAGCTTACCCTTCCCTGGGCCTGGGAGGCAGAAAGTTGGTGCCAAAGGCACTAAAGCAGATGTTTCAGGACAGTGGCCAGTGAGTGCTGAGAGCAGTGAGTAGCAGGATGGGGTAAAACCTGAGCTCCACGATACATAAAGCCTGGCTGTTCTTAGGTGCCTTGTGGTTTCTTGGTTTATTTCCCTCTTGTCCTTGAGGACAGCTGATTTGTTCCCTGAGTATGTAGGGCTTAGGACTAAAGCTTTCCAAGTGCTAATAGAAATGCTCAAAACATGAAAAAGTTTATTGATTTGAAAATACAAAAAAAACCCCTGAAAATCTAAAATAATAAACATTTAAATGTTTAAATAAATGTCTATTGTCCATTTCTTTGTTAAATTTTGTGTTCCTAAATTTTCATTACATTGGAAAACAATTAGGAGGTTGATTTTTCTCACTTCCCAGGATTTCCTAAATATTCATCATGACTGCTGAGAAATAGATAGATTCAATGAGTTCCTTGTAGACAAATAAGTTTTTCAAATAATAAACATCATTTAAAGATTTTAAGCAGCAAAAATCTTTAAAATCTTTTAAAATCTTAGCAAAAATATTATTGAGTGTTGAGAGTGTATTTTAATACATTCAATATTGAGAGGTAATATAGCATGGTGGGAGGAACATGAACCATGGAACCAGACTGCCTGGGTTCAAGCTCTGACTTTGGCACTGACCAGCCATATGACCTAGAGCAAATTATTTAACCTCTCTTTGCAACGGTTCCCTCATCCAAAAAAAGATGATGGCTGGGCGCCGTGGCTCACTCCTGCAATCCCAGCACATTGGGAGGCTGAGGCAGGAGGATCACTTGAGGTCAGGAGTTCAAGGTTACAATGAGCTATGGTCACCCCACTGCACTCCAGCCTGGGTAACAGAGTGAAACTCTGTCTCTTAAAAAAAGGAAAAAAAAATGATAACAACAGTTCCTGTTTTTGCAAAAAAAGATGATGATAATTACTATGGTCTGAATATTTGTGCCTCCCCAAAATTTAGATGTTGAAATCTAATCCCCAATGTAATAGTATTAGGAGGTGGGGCCTTTAGAAGGTGATTAGGTCATGAGGATGGAGCCCTCATGAATGGGATTAGTGCCCTTATAAAAGAGGCCTGAGAGAGCTTGTTCACCCCTTCTGCCATGGGAGGACACAGCTAGGAGGCACCATCTATGAAACAGAGCAAGCCCTCAACAGACACCGAATCTGCTGGCTTCCTAGCCTCCAGAACTGTGAGCAATACATTTCTACTGTTTATAAATTACCAGTTTAAGGTATTTTGTTATAGCATCCTGAATGGACTAAGAACAGTAATACTAATACCTTGTTACTATTGGCACAACTTCTTAGGGTTGTTGTAAGGATTAAATGAATTCATATTTGTAAAGTTTTTGAAACAATTCCTAGCAAGAAGTAAGTATTATTTAAGGGTTTGTTTGTTTAAATAAATAAACAAATGTAGGAGAGTTTTTGATCTCTGACTGTTTGCATAAGTCTTTAAGAAGGTTCCATCCCAGTTCACCTGGCAAGAGAACTACAGAGTGTTGTGTACAGGCTTGGACAATAGCTATGAGAGAAACCAGGAACCAGGTATACTTGTGCTTTCAGCAAGGAGGCAAAACAAAAAGGGGCCCAAGGAGAAGGAAAAACTCAGGGACCAGAAAGTTGCTGTACAGTTTGTTTTGTTTTTTAAAGACAGAGTCTCACGCTATCACCAAGGCTGGAGTGCAGTGGCACCATCATAACTCTCTACAGCCTCAAATTCCTGGGTTCAAGTGATCCTCCTGCCTCATCCTCCCAAATAGCTAGGACTACAGGTGTGTGCCACCACACCCAGCTACTTTATTTATTTTTTGTTGATACAGTGTCTCACTATGTTGCCCAGGCTGGCCTTGAACTCCTGACCTCAAGCAATCTTCCTGCCTCAGCCACCTAAAGAGCCAGGGTTGCAGACGTGAGCCATTGCGTCTGGTCTGCTGTCCAGTTTTAGTGCCTCTCCTACCTGAGCTAATGCACGGAGTTTCCAGGTTTGGTTTCATTAAGGAAGCTGTCTTCCTAACTTCTTCCAAATCTAATTTTCCAGCACTGACCTGCTGGATTCTTTTGCAATCTTTGGCTCTGCTGACCACCCCACCCTATGCAACACATACACCTCTGTGACTCTATTTATTTCCTCTCCAATCTCTGACTGTCTTTCTCACTTTTACTTTGTCTTTGTCTCCAGTGATGGGTCCAACTTCCCATGATCCCACCCAGTGTTGCAGACGGTGGTGAGAACTGGAAGTGCCCAGAAGTCTCAGTGGTGTCCTGCTACTACCAGCCCCAGAACACAGGGAAAACCATGCTGGCCTTGAGTCACAGCCCTTCAAGAGAGTATAAGCAGGGTATGCAATGGCAGCATAAACCATCTCTATTAATTAAGACATTTCTGGCTGCAAGTACCAAAAGAATACAACTTAACTTCACTAAACAATAAGAAAAATTATATTATCTCATGCCTATTTGGGCTGCTGTAACAAAATACCATAGACTGAGTGGCTTAGAAACAACAAAAGTTTATTTCTCACAGTTCTGGAGCCTAGGAAGTCCAAGATCAAGGGAACTGCTGATTGGTGTCTGGTGAGAGCCCACTCCTGGGTCACAGATGTCTTCTTGCTGTGTCCTCACGTCGCAGAAGGAGCAAAGGAGCTCACTGGGGCCTTTTTTATAGAAACACTACTCCCGCACTCATGACCTAATCACCTTCCAAAGGCCCCACCTCCAAATGCCATCACATTAGGCTCTAGGATTTAACATATGAAGGGGGGGGCACAAACATTCAGTCTGTAGCGTCTCATATGTCAATAAAACCAAAGGTAGGAATACTCTATGACTAGCTTATCAGCGGCTCAACAACATCATCAAGGAATCAGGTTCTTCCCATATTTTCAGTCTATGGCCCTCAGTTTTAGCTTTCTCCTCTTAAAGTTGCAACATGGCTCCTGCAGTTTCAGATATGGCATCTGGGCATAACAATGTGCAGAGGAGAATAAGCATATCTTTTCCAGTGTGTCCTCCTTAACAGTAAGGATATCTTCCCCTACAGCCCCCAGCAGGTAGTCCTTTACCCACTGCCAGAATTGTACCACATGTCTATGATTAAACCAGCCACTGACAAGGGATATGGGACCACCATGATTGATTTACTTCCATCAGGTCCTGCCTCTGGGACTGGGCTAGAGCAAGCCTCACCTGAAGTACACAGCTGTATGGAGTAGGGTGAATTCCTAAATACTAGTTATGGTCAGTTAGGAAAGAGGAAAAAGTTAAGAGTTAATATTGCATAGGAAAACAAGAGGGCTGAGTAAACCATCTATGAACTGTCTGTTGCTGCCTGAAGGGACTTGGGGAGGTTGGAAAACCACAGATTACTCAGAAGGGGCCCATTCCTTGGAATCTTGTGGGGGGGGGGGCTTTTGTTTGTTACTGTTAATGAGATTTGTACTCTCTGATTGCTACCACCTTCCTCCCTCCCTCCCTCCCTCCCGCACCACATATACACACAAGGAGCAGGAAGAAACACCTACACTATGTGTAAAGAACCTGGCATCATATCTGGCAGGAAGTGGGCACCAATGTAGCAGCAATAAATAAATGTGTATCTCTCTTCCCCAGCCTAGGTGACTACAGCCACATTCTAACTAGTATCCCTGCACAATTTGGATATTACAATGTTGATAGAACCAGCTTCCAGGTTCAGGCAGGGAAGTGGGGTGATTCTCAGGCAGGAGGAGCCAGAGTATGTGTGACCCAACCCCTCTTCTTGCCTTTAATGAGAGTGATGGGGAAGATCTTGCCTGTAAGAACGGGGACATCCTGAGAATCCAGGAAAAGCCTGAAGAGCAGTGTTAGAATGAGGAGGTCAATGAAGGCAAAGGTGGGGATGATTCTAGTCCCTTACATTGAGAAGACCTGCCTCTGCCTAAATACTGGCTCTGATTGGAGGTCGTGAACTTGGGAATAACATGAGTGGTCAGAAGGCAGGGGAGTGTTACGGCAAATGAGGTCACTTCCTATTCAGTCATGTCCTATTCACCCAGTGAGGACTTCAGCTCAACAGTTTTGCTGACATATGGGAACAATCATTTTTAGTTTTTTGCAACTACCATCTATACAATTTTTCTATAAATGTTAAAGACGGTCTAGTTTATATAAACATTCTATTCTGTTCCTTGTGATCTTCTGGAACAGAATTACCCCTTTCCTAGTCCCAGTTCACCATGGTCAAGTTATGAAACTGGAGAGTTTATGCTTGAACTTCTGAATGGGCTAATTTTAGGTGGTAGTGGCTATGCCTGGGTGTATATAAGGAATAGGTATCTTGTCCCCTCATTCTTAGACAGTGCAAATCAACCTGTGGTAAACTGAGGGAGTTAAGAGGGGTGCCCACTGCTTATCCTGATTTATTTAATGTTTCTTTTTCTCATTCTGAAACCATTCTATCAAATAGCAATCAACTGTTCCTGTCCACCCTCGTGAAGTAATCATGCACCACATGAATAATACACAATGGGATTGCTTTTTCACTTAAAAAAACATGACCAGTTATGACTCATTCTGATATTTCAAAGCCTAAGAATTCTGGGGGCACTACCAGAGGCATTTGTCTTCCTTTCTAGCAATGATTCATCCATTTTCCTCAGATTCTGTTAACCCTTGTCCTTCTTTTTTCCCAAACCTGCAAGTAGGTTAACTGGAAGGTAAGTGTATATTTTCATTCCAGATGTGAGGCAGATGTGCAGGGCACTTTACTCAGTGCCTAGCATTAAGCTGGCATTGGATCCAGTAAACGGACAACCAAACGCCCAGCTCTCTGCCTTCACCCAAGGGGTCATGGTAGGTTCACCCCACTACAGCAACTAAACAGACTCTTTACTCTTGGCTTTCCCTTCATAGTCATGAGACAGCTGCCACTGTTCCAAACCTCCTGCCCCCACAAGGCAACACCCACAGTAGGAAGGTGACAAGCAGGGTCCCTCCCTCACAGCCTCTCTTTTTTTCATCAGGGAAGAAAATCTTTCACAGAAGCCTTCCAGATCCTCGAGTGTCATTGGCCGGAACTGAGTCGCAAGTATACCCCTAAACCAATCAAAGACAAAAGGGAGTGGGCGTGCCCTAATCAGCTTCAGCCAATCATAACTCTAGCCCTTAGTAGTGCCATGAGGAGGGGTTATCCTGGACTAGTTGCTGCCCCAAAGCTGCCTGAGCAAAGGAAGGAGCGGAAATGACTATGGAGAGTGTTTGTCACACAGGCGGAGACCAGTGGTTTGCGGTGGGAAAGAGGAATAAAGCAGATGGCAAACAGAGAAAAGAGACTCCCTGGGTTGCAATTCCCTTTCCAGTCTATCCCAGGACTTCAGCCAGGACCCTGTCCTAGGGTTGTGTATTGGTTTCCTGGGGCTGCCTTAACAAAGCACCACAAATTAGGTGGCTTAAAACAACAGAAATTTATCATCTCACAGTTCTGGAGGCTGGAAGTCTGAAGTCAAGGTGTTTGCAGGGCCATGCTCCATCTGAAACCTGTAAGGATGATGCCTCTTTGTCTCTTCCTAGCTTCTGGTGATTCGCCAGCAATCCTTGGCATTCCTTAGTTTGCAACTATAGCACTTCAGTCTTTGCCTCTGTGGTTGTGTGGCTTTCTTACCTGTGTGTCTGTGTCTCTTTTCCTGTTCTTGTAAGAACTCCAGTCATATTGGATTAAGGACACATCCTACTTTAACATGATGTAATCTTACTTTATTGCATCCACTATGACCCTCTTGCCAAGTAAGGCCACATCCTGAGACTCTGGGGGTTAGAACTCAAACATATCTTTTGAAGGACACAATTCAACCCTTAAGAGGTTATGTGAGACACCCTTGTATAATGAGTAGTCTCTTGCACTACCTAGGCTCAGAGATTTTCTATAGTTTGTAATCAAAGAGTCCTTCTAATATAGAACTCTACTAGGGGCTCAAACCAGTCCAAGGGAACAAGTGTCACACATCCCATCCTTGGTCTCATCCCCTCCTTACCTAAAACTCCTTGTCTCCACAATGTCAGTGGAAAATAATCCAAATTCTGTAAAATAATTTGAAGAGATTTATTCTGAGCCAAATATGTGTGACCATGGCCCAGAGAGCCACACCTGAGAAGCCTTGAGCAAGTGGTCGCACTATGGTTGGGTTACAGTTTGGTTTTACACATTTTGGGGAGACAGGAATTACATGTAAAGTCATAAATCAATGCATGGAAGGCATACATTGTTTTGGCCCGAAAAGGGAGGACATCTCAAAGTGGGGCATTACAGGTTATAAGTGGGTTTAAAGATTCTTTGATTTGATATTGGTTAAAGAAATGAAGCTTTATCTCAAGGCTTGAAATGTTTTAAGATTAGGAAGTCTGTTAATCAGAGACAAGCCACAAAACATATACTAGACATATACCCAGACTCAAGTGATCTTTTAAGTAAATGAATGACCTGAGGGTGTGGTCTTGTATAGCCTCAGGCCCATTAGTGAGTTACAAAGGATATCTCCTAGAAGGGAGGGGGGCATGATGAGGCATGTCTGACCTCCCTTGTCATGGCCAGCAACTTAGTTTTAGGGTATTTCTGGGGTTCCCTTGGCCAAGAGGGGGTCCATTCAGTCAGCTGGTGGGCTTAAGATTTTATTTTAGTTCACAATTACAAGCAACTTCGAAAAGTTTACATGATCACCAAAGAGCAGTTTTTTCTCCTTCTAACCAAAGTTCTTTTTCAGAAAAGGGTCTTCTATAACTTTGACTAACAGAGGGGGTTCGTTTGTGTAATTAGAGAACCAGCATGAGAAGTTTCCTAAAATTAAAGAGCATTCTTCTTTTAAAATGTATTCTTGCCAGACAGAGGAAAATTCAGGGTAGCAGTTGTTTTAATTTTCAAAAATATGGCTTTTAGACAACTGTTTTTTGTTCAATCTTCGAGTCTCCTGATGCATCAGCTATGCCAGGTTAGTTGAGCATCCTCCCAGACCCTGCCCACTTCCTGGATATTGATGTTCATAATATTCGTAACCTGCCACCAGTTGCACACCCTAATCTAACCCTATCCCACCCCAAGCATTCCAGCTTTTCAGAGCTGGGCCACCCTCCCCTTCCTGGGGCCTGTGACTTGCCCCACTCATCCTCACCCAGACAGGCTGGAATTGTTTAATTTTGTTTTTACTGTGGAGGTGACTATTACAGCATGATCCTGACTCATTTTCCAAACTTAGAGAGCTTGTGTGAGCTGGTAAAAATTCCTAATTAGATATTTTCAATGCCTTTTATTTGTTGTTTATGAATTTTTTAAAAATACTCTTTATGCAGGTAGGAAATCCAAGCAGTGCAAAAAGACATTAAATGAAAAGCCTGCAGTAGATACTGTTTGGAGCAGTAAATAAGGCCTCTTTATCCCCAGAGTCAAATCTCTATGTAACCACTATCCTGTCTCACCACTCAGGCATCAGTGACAGCTCTCCATAGACACATCCCTAAGCTGGGAGGTAGGTATGAACATAAACTAAAACAAAAGAAGTCAATTGAATTTCTGAATGGATTTTTAAAACTCATAACAGGAGCAACATTCTGAAAGGTGATTCTAGATTGCAAGAGTCAGACCATGGAGGAGAGAAAAGATTTCTCAAATTTCAAAAATTTGACTTTCAACATCCACAGCCAAAGTTTCAATGATGCAAATCATAGGGCTGACTGCATACACCCGAGTCCAGAGATGAGACAGAGATGGAATGCTAGCCTCACTGCATGAATGAGATGCGGTTCCACTGGGGAAAGGGGGGAACTAAAAAGAGAAAGGAAAGTCCAAGAGTGAGCCATTGGTGTGGTTCTTGTAAAAGGGATCTCTGACCGCTGATGGAGTCAAACTTCTGGGGACAAGGATGATTGAATGTACATTGGGTTGGGGTTTAATAGAGCAGAGAGGGTTATGCTTTGCCTCTTAGGAGAAGGGGTGGCAAGAGACCCCAAGGCACCAGCAGGCACCACGGACAGAAGGTAGAGATGGCCGTTGGTATGTGTGGGCAGAGGGAGCGGAAGACAAACTCTGAACCTCCCATCGCCCTAAAGGGCATCAGGACAGTCATCTAAAGATCCCTACATCCTCAGAGGGTGTGTAAGAGGCTAAAAGTGAGCCAGTAGGCCCAAAGGCCTGGGGCCTGGGGGAGGGAGAATGCAGGGTGACCCGTGTGACCAGGAACCTGGAGAAGAGAAGGGATGTGTACAGCTCAGCAGAGTAAGACAGAGGAGAAGCAGAGACCTATGAGAAGAAGACCCCACTCCACCAAGACAGATCACCCCGGGACAAACAGGAGGAGAAGAGGGAAGGGAGAGAATCCAGAATCGACCAAACCCAAAAAGGACAAGAAATCCAGCAGTGGTTGGTTAATCAGAATTGGGAAGGTGGTTTTCGGTCATTAGTGATAACGTGTGCTCCAGAGCATCGCCAGGATCAGGTACAGGGAACTAAGTAAATGCCATTTTAGATATGTGAACCCCGAGACTGAAATACCGTGTCTGCTGCTCCCTGGGAAACCTTCCCTCTGCCAGGAGCTGAGATGACAACAGTCAAGGGGCAGCTGTGGCCCCTCCATCCTGGGGCTCTGTCCATGAGGCGGGACAAATATTTGAACAAGTAATGACCAGGGGATGACAGCCCCCGAAGCAGAGTTATAGAAGGACTTATAACTGCAGGAAGTTCCTTTTTCTACAGGGAATAGGGCAGCCTTCCCTGAACAAGTGATGTTTAAACTGAGATCTGAAGGATGAGTAGATTTCTAACTTTCTTTTTTACTTTTTAAAATTGGCAAATAATAATTATGTATATTTATGGGGCACAATGTGGTGTTTGATAAACGAATACTTATGGAATGATTAAATCAAGCTAATGAACGTATCCATCACCTCGAATACTTATTTTTTGTGTGTGTGGTACAAACATTTAAAAGATGCTCTCTTAGCAACTTTGAAATTTACATTACATTGTTGTTAACTATAGTCACTGTGCTGTGCAATAGATCTCAAAAACTTGCTCCTCCTGTCTAACTGGAACTTTGTGCACTTTGACCAACATCTCCCCATCGCCCGTTCCCACACCATTCTACTCTCTGCTTCTATGAGTATGACTCTCATTTATTTTTTATTATTATTTTTTTAGGTCAGGACTTTTGATGTAAAGTTTGATTTTTTTAGATTCCACATCTAAGTGAGGTCATATGGTATTTGTCTTTCTGTGCCTGGCTTATTTGAAGGATGAGTAGATTTTAAACAAGGGGAAGATGGGGACCACGAAGGTGGCCATGAAGCTCAATGGAGCAGGATTCAGGTCAGGGATAAAGGCTGAAGGTGAGGCCCCGAGGGGCAAAGCAGAGCAGAGAGTCCAAGCTGCAGGGAGACGGGGTGCACTCACCTGAAGTTTGCCCCACAGTCTCGGCCATCCACTCATCTCCCATCCAGGCTCTGTGCCACCTTTGAAGGTCTGGACACACATCCAGTACACATGAGGGTGGTCTTGACTCCTCCCCACCCCAGCCACTCCCCAGACTTAGGTTTTCTTGGTCTGGGGGCCCCATCATCAGGGCTCTCACCTGCTCCTCCTTGTTTCATGCAAAGGCCGTATATGCAAAGCGACCCCCAAAAGCAGGAGCTGAGAAACCAAAGAATAAGGCAGACAACTCCCGTTTGTTGGCAAAAGGCGGTTTACTGGGGAACTTACTGACAGAAGCATAGTCTTGGGCAGCAGCAATAGAGGTAGATCTCTGTACCGTTACCCCCCAGACCCAGGGCTGATATATTGTAGGAAAAGGGTATATGTGCTCTGTAAAGAACGTGCAGGACGATTAAAGTTGACATTCCAGGAAAAGACAAGAATGCTATGTACATCATAACCTGTAATTTGCACAATAACATCCAGGCAGTTTTGACCTAAGGGCAGGATTTATGGTAAGCTCGTGCTCTTACACAAGGAACAGTAGATAAAGTAGAAATCTTAGAGGCATTCCTGGAACTGGGGTTACTCAGAAGTCAACATGGCGGATTAGCATCCAAGATGGAGTGACTCCAGCCTCCACATCAGGTGGATGGCGACCAGGAGGGCATTCTTCAGCTGGCAGTGCTTCTCAGGCTTGGGCCAGGATGTCTCAAAGTGAGACAGCTAGTAGCAGCTGTCTTTGGCCTCCAGCCAGTTCCAGTGGAGCCTGATGGACAGAGGCTGGTACAAGGGCTGAGGGGCCTGCAGGGAAGGCTGACATGGCAGGATGCAGGCTGGGGCATAGCACCCTCCTCGCAGGGGCTCTCGGGGTCAACTACATTACAGGTCAGGATGTGCAGATCATTCACCAGCTTCTGGACTTGGGGGAATGTGTCAGCTGTCCACACAGATGGGCAGTGGGGGACAGTGAGGGTCCCAGGAGGCCAGACACCCCTCATCCCTCCAACAGTGCCCTGGCCTGGCTAGGGAGCTCTCAAGCCCTCCACACACGATGTCCCAGGGTGGTCTCAGACCTGCTCTGAGTTCCTGCTCCTGTTTCTCCATCTTGTTCTCCACAGCAGCACATGTATGTAGCTCACGTTGTGGGCCAGAAGGGAGAGCACTCAGCATTCACAACTCTGCTCCAAACCCCAACTTTGTCCTGAGAGCCCACCAGACACATGCACCCACACTCCTGAGGGGGTCTCTAACCTGCTTATAGGTCCTAATCATGTTCCTGTACCTTGGTTTCCAGAGCAGTTACCTTTTCTTGCAAGCTTCCACCTGGAAGATAAGGGGACTCAGTTCCCAAGAGTCAGCTCCCACCCATACCCAGCCTCACCCCAGCCCAGAGCGCAGCTCCACTCAAGCCAGGCTCACCCTGGGAAGCCAGTGCCTGTGCCTCAGCCATATTGCTTGACGCAAAGTTGCTGAAAAGTTCTCAGGGCCACAGGTGCCTCTGATGTGGGGAACCTGATCAGGTAGGGAATGTGTTTGGGATGATCAGAGCTAAGATATGTCAGGTCCTCTCTGTGCCAGCACTGAGTAGGCACCGCACATGCATTTTCTCATTGGGTCCTCACGGCGACCTAGTGGGGCAGGTACTATTGTAGTCCTGATGTTATAGAGGATGAAACTAAAGCTTAGAGAGGTTAAGTGATTTGTCCACATTACACAACCAGTAAGAAAGAGCCAGGATTCAAGGCCCTAGTGTGTCTGACTCCAGAACACCCAGTGCCCCATCATGGATCCATCACTGTCCCCACCACTGCCCAGCACTGCCTTGATGTCTGTCCCACAACTGCCACACAGCTACCCCAAACATCCCTCATCACTGTCCGAAAATACCCTGTCATAACTGCCCCACCATTACCCCAACACTTTTGCAAGATTTCTTTCTTGTCTCAAGACTTTCCCTCTGGACTGTCCCACCATTATCCCCATACCTCACCATCACTGCCAGACCACTGCACCCCATGATTTCTCTCTTCCATACCCACCCCATAACCCTCACTCTGGGATCTGACCACACAGATGATGACCAGCAGGAGGCTGAGGCCCAGAGACAGCAGGAGGAGGCCGGACCCGGGGCAGAGACACTGCAGGAAAGACTGGGGAGGAGGTGGCCCTGCAAGAACAGAGGGTGTCAGGACAGGCAGGGCCCAGGATGTGCCAGAGACAGGAGGACAGGGCCCAGGGACTGGTCCAGGGGTGATGGCTGGGCACAGGTAATGCTGGGGGAGGGCTGGACAAGGAGGGTGGAGGGCAGGGGAGGCTCAGGCCTTTGACCTTGTGGGCCAGCACAAGTCCTCAGTCACACGAGTCCCTCATTCCCCTGGGGACCCAAGTACATACATACACAGACAGGGGACCATAGTGCTAGGTGAGGTCCTGTCATCAGAGCTGGGGGAGGGTCAGGAGGACACAGGGAGAGCTGGGGCAGCCAGACCCTTGGTAGACTCACACTCACCCATGAAAGCAGCTTAGAAAATGGGCCTCCCTTCCAAGACTTCCTAAATAGCCTGATGTCTTTCTTGTTCCCTGTCCCTGTGTCTCTGAGGACCCCAATTCCCCTTCAGACTGGGACCACCAGAGGTTAGGTCCTGAACCATCAGAGAAGAGGACCCCTACAGCACATATTAGAGTCACAGAAATGACCAAAACCAGGACCCCCAGAGATACAGCACAGTGAAGACATGACATCAGAAGCCCTTCATTGCACATAGGGAGAGGCACCGTTTCTGAGAGCAGCATCAACTGCACACCCTGCCACCAGAATTCCTGGGCTTCACGTTTGAGAGAGTGTTGCAAACTTAGGGGGTGGCCTGTCTTCAGGGCCCAGTCGTCTTCTTACCTTCTCTAAACCCATGTTCCTTTCCACTCTCCCAGCACTCGAGGTCTTCATACTTCGTTGATATCTTTGGCCCTGGTGGTCTCTGAGGCTGTGGGAGTCGAGACGGATGCAGACAGAGGGGCAGGGCTGGGGCTTGGTTTGCCGCTGAGATTGAAATGGATCAGGATTGGGGTTCGATCCAGGGTTAGGATGGGGTTGGGGTTTACATTAGAATTAAGATGGGGAGTAGGTCTGGTCTTGGGACTGAAAATGAGATTGGGTCTCAGGCTAAAATTGTGGAGCGGGCTTAATTTGGGTGGGGACTGAGTTTGGGGCTGAGGTTGGAAACAGACACATGGCTGAGCTGAGCATGGGGTGGGGTGCGGCTAGGCTGTAGCTGCAGTGGGGACCTTTTTGAATTTAGGGATGAATTTAGAGCTGAGGTCGGGACTGAAATTGGGGCTGGGGCTCAGGTTCAGGCTGAGGCTGAGCTTGAAGCTGGGGTTGAAGCTGGGATTGTGCTGGTTTGCGGCTGTCCAACCGAATCGGAAGGTCAGTGGAGAGATAGTTTCAATCTCCCCCAATGAGTAATTCTATCTGTGATCCATCCTCCCATTTATTTCCCCCTAAAACAAACAGTCACCCTCCCCACGCTTTCCCTAATATTCCCACTGCCTCCCCAGTGCAGTTACCTGCAAAAAGTTGGAGCATGCAGTTGCTAGTGTTCTTAGGCAGCACAGTTACCAGGGTCAGGAAATTCTGGAGAGAACCATTCTGCTGTCCTGGTCCTTCTGCTTCCTTCTGCTTTGCTATTGTCCTGGTAGAACTGTGATCTAACTCTCTTGCTGGGTGGCTTCCCTCCCATGATCCAAAATCTCTTGGGGCTACAATATCGCAGCTCTTTCCTCTGTGCCTTCAGGCCTGGGGGGGTAGTGGCTCTGCTGTTCCCAGTCACAGGGGCTTCACCAACCTTTGTTGGCTTCTTCAGCCCTGCTCACACTCTGTAAATTTCCCTTCACTAAACTCTTTTCAATAAATCCTTTTGTGTTGCCACCTGTATCTTGCTGAGACTGATAAAACCCTTTTGAAGAAAATTATAAATGTTTACTATGGCATGCAGGAAAAGTAAAAAGAATAAAGCTCCATTTGGAAGTCTAACAGCCTTCTCAAATTCAACATGTCCAAAAAAAAACTTCTTATCTCCCCATCCCACCCACAAAGCCAGCTTCTCACACAATCTTCCCCATCTCAATTAACTGACACTCCATCCTTCTAGGTTCTCAAGCCCCAAATCTGGAATTATCCTTGACTCTCTCATTCTCTCAAACCCCTCATCCAACCCATCAGCAAATCCTGACAGGTCAACCTTTAAAATATCCAGAATATGTGCACTTCACTCCACTCCACTTCTCTTGCCCTGCTGAAGCCATCATTGCATCTCACCTGGAATATTGCAATAGCCCTGCTATGGTTTGAATGTGTTCCCCAAAAAGCCTGTGTTGGAAACTTAATCAATCCCCAATCAACAGTGTTGGGAAGTGTGGCCTAATGAGAGGTGACTAGGCCTGGAGGGCCCCGTGCTCATGAATGGATTGATGCCATTATCATGGGAATGTGTTTGTTATAAAAGGATAAGATTGGTCCCCTTTTCTCTCTCTCTCTGGCCCTCTCTTGCCCTTCCACCTTCTACCATGGGATGACACAGCATGAAGGCCCTCACAAGATGCCACCCCCTCCAGTATAACAGTAAAGATAAGGTCTCTCTCCAGGGCAAAGGACAGGCAAGCTAACTGCCTGTTATAAAAGATTTGGGTCCCCAAAATTCAGGGTTCTTCAGCTATAATGCAAATCCACTGCATGCACACATCTACCTGGGCCCCTCTGCCTCCCCTTTGGGCTTGAGAGACAAAGGGAACTGAGGCAAACATGATGCTCATGCTCTTGCTATGCTGTGAGTAATAAAGTCCTTCATCTCTGGCCCAGGGATGTCATATCTTCTACCAGCATTCCTTAAAGGGATGGCAGACTAACTTATTAGCTTGCAGGTAGGGTAAAATCTCAAAACTTCCAAAGACAATCTCAGATTCTTCATATTTCTTGACAGAGGTTATGTTTTTTAAAAAGTCATTTTTTAGTGTGCACAAGAGTCAATTATTCAAAAAAACAAATAAATAAAAAGTCATTTTTACCACTTTAAAAAAGTGTACAAGGAATGTGTATGGCTATAGTGGGTTGCAATTGTGTGGTCATGAGCTCTGCTGGATTTCTAGATGCTTGTATATGAAAGACAGTTCTCAGTTACCTATGTCCTGAAATATATTACCTTGATTAATAATAATAATTAATCAAAGTAGTTAGGACTATGCTGAAACAATGATGGCAAAGAAATATGAATGTGTATTCAAGGAAATAGGAAATGTTTTTCTTTATCAAGGGAAAAGAGAGTAGTTTTTTCCTTAAAATGTTTAGTTGTTCTAGAATGTGAAAGACGATAGTGAAGGAAAAAACTTGAATGGATACAGAAAGTTGTAGAAAGTTTGCAGAAATGAAATTTATTTTCTTTGGGCTATATATAATACCTGAAAATAGTGACTCTGTAAAGAAGCAATGAAATGTCTTAAAACTCTGACATTGGTTTAGTTTTGATGAGATTATTAATAACAGTTTTAAAAAGCATGTAAATCCTTTCCTGCCAAATATTACATTAATGCAAGCCTAGAATTGTTTTCTCTTTGTTAAATAACAAATTGGTCTTGGAGTGTTCCATCTGCTCCAAACAAGAGGTAGTAAAAGTTATTCTTTATCACATATACAGTCTGCTCAGACAGCAAAGATTCTGTATCTCATCATAGTAACTTTCTATGCCTTATGCTGAATTTGTTATGCCTAGGAATATTAAAATAAGCAATAGTTCCTCACTGCTTATTAAGGTTTCTTACAATTGTGTTACTCTCTGCTGTTTTTATATTTTAAAGATTACTCTGTCAACTCTATATACAAAACACAACCACTCCTTTCTTCCAGGCATCCATGCTACTATCCTAATCAAATGATCAATCTTCTCTGATAACTCTTTTGATTTTGCTTTCTCAAGATCAGACTCTAAGTTCAGAAAAATAAAAATTTGAAGATGTCTTTTACCCTAACCTATCTTTGGGGTTTCCAAGAAGGCCACTGGACAACCACAAAGACTTTTTCTTTTGCTCTAGAGAAAGAGGGATGCTTTAAAAGGGGGGAGGGGTTGGTTTGGTTTAGTGTGCTCCATATTCTTAATTATCTCAACACTGTTTTAAAAGCTGCATGGGAAGAGGTGTCCAATCAAAAAAGGAATTCAGCCATCCCTAGGTTAATTATGTATTGGCCAAATGTTAATAATATAAACATATTTCAGAGATTGTACACACCACACAATAGACTGGAAAGTGCTAGAGATTTGTCCATGCCCTCAATGTCCATAAAATGTTCTTACTCTTTGGGAAGCATCAATCAAATCCTCATAAAATAGTTCTGTATTACACTTCAAGATAACATTACTCTCCTCCATGACAATATTACTGGTTATTGTAATAAATTAACTGTAGCCATTCAATCTTATCAACATGTGGTTTCTGTTTCCCCCGATGCTTGCCTGAAGATTCCACTATAAGCTACATGGTTTTAAAAAATGCATCTTCATCAAAGGAAGACACTGTCAAAGCCTCATGGAAGGCATTGTACCAAGTGTTTTAAAATACTGTTATTTCAAGAAAGAGATTCATGAGTATGAGCTCCTGAGTAGACAGTACTTAGACAACATCAGTTCTATCATCAGACTGAGGCAGGATTTCCAGGGCTATTCTAGTCCAGATGTAGAGGACTTCATGAAACCCAAATGCTGACTCACTACTCAGCAGAACAAGAATTATTTAAGACTGCATAAGCTGATGAGGGAAATAAACATGCAGTTATTGGTTTGGAATTGTATTGTTATTATTTTAATGTTCCATTTTTATATTTTTATAACAAAGCCCTTTCTCTTTCCTCTTAATCTGCCTCCAGTATTTAATTTAGTAAAATATTCTCTGAACATTTATATTCTCAGTGATTTCTTAGCATTCAGGGAAAAATACTTATACTAAATCTCTTTACTTTTAATGGCGATGTAGTTTTTTCCATAGAGTCAATAAGATCATGTCCTCCTTTTTGTCAGGACATAGTTTGAAAACCAAATTGTGCAACAGAATCATTTGAATTTTCTAGAGTGCCATATTTGAGATACATTTTATTTAGTAGATATTTCAAGTCCATCATTAAGGAACCAGGTGCTTGAAAACCCTCCTAGGAGGTTGATCTGGTATCTGTTCTATGTAAGGAAGGTTATATCCCAAGGAACCAGGAACCTTGGCAGATTTGGGGGAACTTGGGAAAGTAGCATTCACCCACATTATAGGTACCATAGGTGAAAGCTTGTGGAAATAAATTTCTGTGGGTTTTTTCTACCTGAGAATAAAAGCAATAATATTTTTCAAATCTCTAAAATAATAGAGACTATTGATATACAATATGTGTAAATATATATTAATGAATCAGGCCCAAACACAATGAGATGGGGGTAGATTGGTGGGTGGGTTGGTTGGTTGGTTTTGTTGATAAAGAACAATCTTTGTAAGTTATTTATGCTTATAAAGGGGAGCTAATCAGAAAAAAAATAGAAAAGAGCAAAAGGATGGTCCCATATCATGTCCATTGTCACACTGGGACTGTCTCACAGGCCCAGGTGAGAATTATCTAATTCTATAGGGACATGCACCTTTGTTTGACTTACTATTAACTCTTGAATAAGATACTTTAAAATCCTGAAGGAAAATAGATAGACAAGCAAAGGGTTCTTGTCTGATAGCAAATGCAAATGAATTTTGTCCAATAAACATCAAACTATTTCTGTGAAGTAGAAAAGATAGCCCCAAATGTTCGGTTTTATTGGCTTGTCGGCATTAGCCAGTTTTGCCTCAAATTTAGCAATCTTGTTCCTGCATTCTTCATTTCAATAACTAAAAACATTTCTGTCTCTCCTATACTCCTTAGAACCAGTTTTACCATTCTATGGCTCCCTTATTAACGAGTTACATAAATCTTAAATAAATGCACTTTGAACAGTACAATGCACAGGTACATTGCATTGCAGTACAGAAAGATACAAGATAAAAATATGCAGTTGATAGTATTTGGAGCACTAAACTGAGGTGTTTCACCCCCAACATCAATCCTCTGGGTACCCATTCCCCTTCTGCACCTCTCAGGCACAGTGATGGTCTTTCTGGAGGTGGGCCCCATGCTACAATCACTAGCAACGCTGCCTATTTATTTATTTGTTTGTTTATTTTTTTATTATTTATTTATTAGAGACGGGGTCTTGCTGTGTCATCCAGGCTAGAGTGCAGCAGCGCAATCCTAGCTCACTGCAGCTTTGAACTCCTAGGCTCAAGTGATCCTCCCACCTCAGTCTCCTGAGCAGCTAGGGCTGCAGGCAAGAACTACCATGCCCAGCTAATTTTTTCTATTTTTTGCAGAGACAGGGTCTTGCTATGTTGCCCCAGCTGGCCTTGAACTCCTGGCCTCGAGTGATCCTCCCACCTCAGCCTCCCAAAGTGCTGGAGTTACAGGAATGAGCGACTACGCCCAGCCCACCGCCCACTACAAGGAATGAAAGCATCTCATAACGAGCCTGTAGGGCACAGCCTAAGCAGGGCAGTAGCATCTTCTCCTGGAGGGTCGGTTCCCCTTGATCACCTAATGGCATCAGGTCCCTGGCTGAGGTTTCCTGATATGCCTTCTTCTTTTTACAAACACTTAGCCCAACCCTGACCCCAGATTACTGATTGGATGCTGTTGTGGTACCCTTGACAGACCTGAGACCACCTGAGGACTTTCATACCTTGTGCACTTGGCTGCACTGAGTTTCAGTATTTTGTGCCCACAAAACCAGCTGGGTGCCAGCTGCTCCTTGTGAAATCTCTCACATGCTGGGTAGTGCCCTCCAGACCCCATCAGATCTGTGTCCCCTCTATTTCCCACCAAGACCTCTCTCTTCCAGCCTGGTGATCTTCATGTGATGCTGGTGGGCAGGGTGAGGTGAAGGGGTGCTGCCTCCCAAGAAAGAGCTAAATTCCATACTTCCCATACCTTCCCTCTGACCTCAGCCTCTTTATCTTTAATTAACACTAATTGACACCCTCCTATACACTAGGCAGTTTTCTGAGTACAGGTAATACAGCAATGAATGGGTCCTGCCCTCTCTTAATGAAACTAGCTATGAGTTGGTTCTTGATAGCTGAGATGCTTCCCCTGATACGATAAATTGATTGGAAAAAATAGCAACCTCCACCCTGCTCTATATCCATTCTCTATACCACATGACTTTGTAGTTCCTCCCAGCAATAGGTGGAGTCTATTTCTCCACTCCTTGAATCTGGGCCGCCTTGTGATCTGCTTTGGCCAATAGGATGCAGCAGAAATGATGCTTCAGTTCCAAGCCTAAGACTCTGGAGTCCTTGCACTCTTGGAACCCTGCCCAGCCACCATATGAACAAGCCCCTGCTAGCCTAATGTGGCCCAGCCATCCCCATTGTCCCAGCCCACAGCCAGCCAATTTTTAGACATGGGAGCAAGGTTACCCTAGCCCAGCCAACCCCCAGTCAACCCACCAGCTGACCACAGATGCATGAACAAGCCCAGCTGAGATGAACCAAGCCTGGCCAGACCAGACCTTTAGACACATGAGCTACAATAAATGCTGACTGTGTAAGTGAGCTGTGGGGTGGTTTGTTATGCAGCAATAGCTAACCAATACATCTGGGCATCTTATCTACTTCTCCCAACAACTCTGGGATCTTCAGAGAAATTAAACAACTGCATTTCCTGATCACACTAAGTTTACACAGCTTTTAAGTGACAAAAGATTTGAACTCAAATCTATAAGAAAAGAAAATGCTCCTTTCCCAATAACATAGGACTTTCCAAGGCCTCACCCAGCTTCTCCGCTGTGCCATTTTTAGATTGCCAAAAATCGAGCAACACAAAACACATCAGGTCTCACAAAAGAATATATACTGTATGATTTCATTACATGAAATTCTATAACAGGCAAAACCAATCAATAATGAAAGAAAGCAGATCTTTAGTTGCCTGGGGACAGGGAGGCAGTTAAAGACTGCAAAGGAGCATGAGGGAACTTGTGGGGGTGACGGCAATGTTCTGTATCATGATTGGAGTGGTAGATACCTAGGTATCTATATTTTTCAAAAGTTATCTCTACTCTTTCTTTTTTTAAAATTTTTATTTATTTTTAATTTTTAAAAATTATATGAAGAGGGAGTGAAGAGGGGGGTTCAGTTTCCTTTTTTTCTTTTTTTTTTTTTTTGAGACAGAGTCTTGCTCTGTCACCCCGGGTAGAGTGCAGTGGCATCATGATAGCTCACTGCAACCTCCAACTCCTGGGCTCAAGCGATCCTCCTGCCTCAGCCTCCCGAGTAGCTGGGACTACAGGCACGCGCCACCATGCCCAGCTAATTTTCTATTTTCTGGTAGAGACGGGGTCTCGCTCTTGCTCAGGCTGATCTTGAACTCCTGACCTCAAGCGATCCTCCTGCCTCGGCCTCCCAGAGTGCTATTTCTACTCTTTAAATGGGTGCATTTTATTATGTAAAAATTATACCTCCATAAAGTTGATTTTAAAAGTTGGGAAAAAATAAAACCTTAGGAACCCTATGTTGTCTTTTTAAAGTTAAGGAAGAAAAAAATTCAAAATGATGGCAGTGCTTCCAGTCTCCCAGGGCTTATTCCTCTCCCAGAGAGGTCTTGTCAGGGGTCTCTGGGGAAGAATGCCACTCCCCACCACTGTTCCCGTGGCCAAGTGGTCTAACCAGAGGCAGCTCAGTGACTCTCTCGAGTGGCCTGGCCCAGGCCGGCCTCACAGACCCAGTGGTAGGGCCTCTGGCAGACATCATCGTTCCAGCGGCCGTTGAGGAGGAAGTGGGCACAGTCCTCGCCTCCGCCCAAGCCGTGCCCTTGCCAGTTGTCAGGCTGGCCTGGCTTCCAGTTCCCAAGGAGAGAGGACAACAGCAAGCTAGGAAGGGTGGATGGAGTAGAATTCAGGTCTGGGGAGGAGGAGCATTGGGTCAGATCCCTGGGGGCAGAGCTGGGGGAGGATGTCAGACATAGAAAGCCAACATGCACTCACTGGAAGTTGGTCTCGTAGTCTGTCCCGTCCACCCACTTCCAGACTCCCTCACTGTCGCTGAGGCCCATCCAGGTGTACGAGAAGCCTAGACGTTCCTGGACAAAATTCTGGAGCAACAGAAGGGCAGTGGTGACTTCTCCTCATGCCAGCCAACTCCTTGGACTGGCAATTCTAAACTTTAGCTCTTTGTTAAATCAACTGAGTGTGGGAATGTTTATCCCAATGCCCAAGCCAATTAAATCTCTGAGAGTGTGGCTCAGATGGCAGTCACTCCCGAAGCTCCCGAAGTGGTTCCAGTGTGCAGCCGAGGTTGAGAACCATTGCCCTAGATGGGACGTGTCTTGGGAGCTGACAGCCAGAGGCCCGCACCTGCGCCTCCCTGGAGTTGATGAGCACCAGGTGCGCATAGTCCAGCTGGCAGTGCTTCTCCGCCTCGGGCCAGGGCTTCCCGGAGTGAGAGAACCAGTAGCAGCTGCCCACGTGCTCCACCCAGTTGCTGGGGCAGCAGGTCCTTTCGGAGCCTGATGGAGATGAAAGGTAGAGGGGGCTGTTGCCCAGTGGGCCGTGGGCAGGAAAGTGGGGCCAGACACTCCCCACACCCTCCTCACCGTTGCTCTTGAGAAAAGCCATCTGGCAAGTCAGGGAGTTCAGGTCTTTCACCAGCTGCTGGACTCGCAGGAGCATTTCAGAATGAGCTGAGACACACACAGATGGACAGTGGGGAGAGTGCCCTGGGTGTGGCTTCAGCTCAGTGCATCCCTGGAGCTCAGATGCCCCTGCACAGGGCCCAGCCTAGGAACCTTCCTGCCCTCTGCCCTCCCACACATGTCCTGCCCAGGTGCAGGGGAGCAGCCATCAGACCTGCTTTGAGTTACTGCTCCTGTTTCTCCAGCCTGCTCTCCAGAGAAAGCACCTTTCCTTCCAAGCTCCGGGCTGCAGGGGAGGGCGGCTCAGCACCAGGAAGCTGTTCCTACTCCGCCTTTGCCTGGGAGCCGCCCCCCGCACACACACACACACACACACTCTTGGAGGGTCTCTCACCAACTTGCAGTTCCTGCTTGTGATCCTCCACCCTGGCTTTCAGAGATGTTACCGTTTCTTGCAAGCTGCTGCCTGCAGGACATGGGTACTCAGCTCAGGACTCAGGTCCTCCCTCCTCCCCCACGTGGCCCCAGCCCAGAACCCCATCCAAGCCAGGCTTACCCTGGAAGGTCAGTGCCTGGACCTCAGCCACAGTGTTTGAAGTGAAGTTGCTGAAAGTTGTTCTCAAAGTCAGCAGGTCCTTCTGAAACTTGGAATCTGATCAGATGGATGGCACATTCAGAGCTAAGATGTGTCAGGTCCTCTCTGTGCCGGGACTGAGCAGGGCACCTTATATGCATTGTCTCACTGGGTCCTCACAGCAACCCAGTGGGGCAGGCACTATTGTTATCCAGCATTGCAGATAAGGAAACTAAGGCTCACAGAGGTGAAGTAATTTGACTACATAACCCAACTAATAAGCGGCAGAGCCAGCAGCCATCCTGATTATGGCCCACCACTATCTCAGTCAGCGCCCCCACCACTGCTCCCATCAATCAGCCCTTTAATTCCGCCATCAGCACACCAGCAGCCCCATTATGGCCCCTATGGCTGTTGACGGCACTGTCACTGTTGTGACCCTCAGTTATCTCCATAACTGCCCCAGCACGGTGCCCATCTGTGGCCCTCACCATTGCCCCATCACTGCCCTGCCATGGGACCCCCATGATTTCTCTCTTCCCACCCACCCCGTGACCCTCACTCTGGGATCCAACCACACAGATGATGACTAGCAGCAGGAAGCTGAGGCCCAGAGACAGCAGGAGGAGGCTGGGCCCGGGGCTGAGACACCGCAGGAAGGACTGGGGAGGAGGCGGCCCTGCAAGAGGAGAGGGTGTCAGGACAGGCAGGGCCCAGGACGTGCCAGTAACAGGAGGAGGACAGGGCCCAGGGACCAGTCCAGGGGTGACAGCTGGGCACAGGGTTGGACAAGGAGGGTGGAGGGCAGGGGGCCCGGGCCTCTGAGCTGGTGGACTAGCACAAGTCCTCAATCACACAGGTCCCTCATTCCCTTGGGACCCACATACATACACAGACAAGGGCCCATGGTGCTAGGTGAGGTTCTGTCATCAGAGCTGGGGAAGGGGCAGGAGGATACGGGGAGAGCTGGGGCAGCCAGGCCCTTGGCAGGCTCACACTCACCTGCACCATCAGGTTCGCAAATGAATTTCCCTTCCAAACCCAACTACTTATCTCCCCTCACCCCACCCACAGAGCATAGGCAGCCAGGTCCACTGTGGTCCTCCCTGTCCCAGTCTTTCTGAGCACCCTGAATCCTCTTCGCACCAGACCCCCTAGAGGCTGAGGCCTGACCCCCTCCAAGTGGGGGACACACCAGTGTGCCTGGGGGAGGTTGTTCCTCCTCGCAGACATGGCACGGCAGGAGAAATCCTTGTAAACATTTTAGGAGAGCGTTCCCCCCTTCCTCTTACCATTTCTAACCCCCTGGTTTTTCTCCTCACTCTCCAAGTACTGGAGGTCTTCCTACTTCGTGCTTGGGCCAACGCAGCCTCTGTCTGGATTTCAGAGCTGAAACGGAGGCAGGGCCAGGGCCAGGCTGGGGCGGAGCTGGGGCGGGGAGGAGCCTGGGACTAGGCTGTAGTTGCCGGTGAGAACAAGCCCAGGTTAGGGCCTGGGTGGGAATGGGCTGGGTGTGCAGCCTGGGTGAGAAGCGGGGTCAGGCTCTGGGTTGAGCTGAGCTTGGGGCTGGGGTTGAGTTGAGTTTGGTATTGAAAGTGCAGGTAAAGTCAGAGCTAAATGTCTTGCTAGGACTGGGTCTGTCATCGGGGCTGGACTGAAGGTTGTGTCTCGGGCTAGGATGGGGATCTGTACTCATGTTGGAGCCACGGATGGAATCGGGCCTAAGCTTGGCACTGAATTTGGAAATAGAATAGAATTGAAGTTGTATTTTGTGTTGGGGCTGGTGTTAAGATTCAAGTTGAACCTGGGGTTGAAGCTGAGGTTGGGTTAAAGTGGAAGCTGGGTTAGTTAGTACTGGGGTTAGGGCTGTGGCTGGGGTTGGGGCTGAAGACAGGCTGGAATTGGGACGGTGATAGGGCTGCATTTGAGTCTTAGTTTGTGACTGGGGATTGTGGCTGCCATAAGTCAATCTAGAATCCAGTGAAGGGAATAGAGCCTCAAATCTCCACTTGGTACTTAAGTCCCAAACTATCCCTTATATTCCTTCCCATTCAGTCCCACCCAAGACCCTGCTGCCTCTAACATAGTCCCTGTCCCCTTGGTCTCACCTGCATCCCCAGCCCAGTTACCTGTAGAAATTCTGGAGGCTGCAATTCTTGGATTCGCTGTGCAGCAGTGACCAGAGTTGGGAAGACTGAGTTGGAGAAACTCAATCCTGGAGAGTTAAGGTAGGGGTGACCAAAGGAGGAGCCACATGCATGACCAGAGTCCTGCTGGTCTTGTGTCTGAAAGCCCAGGAGTCTATAATCTGGGACATCCCATTTCCTCAACTTTGGACAGTAAATAATGGGACTGAATTGAAATTAGAACACATGCGGAGATTGCACTTGGGGGGGGCTGGGTACAAGTTTGCTCTACTCCTTCAGGGTGGGTCTACCCCTTTCTGCCTTTTTAGATTTCCCCTGACTTCCTTATTTTCACCATCTGGGATGGGGAGCTGGACCAGAGGCCAGAGGTGCCATCTGTTGTTCCTCCTCTACCCCACGCCTCCTTTCACTTCCTGCCTCTAAATTTCCCAGAATTGTTGGTGTCTCTGTCATTACACCCCCGGGCCCAAAGGAGCCCATCCTCTGCTCTTGCTTAATCCTGGCCCAAGTCCCTAGCGTCTGAGCGTCCTCTGGGGCCTCAGCCATAAAACTCCCCAGCTCCAGCCTTGCTTGCCTCACTCTACTCAGGAGGAGGAAAGAGGGTGACAGGGAATAGGATTTCCTGGCTGGAATGGGAGGGGAGGAGCCAGGGAAAAGAGCCAACTTTTAATGAGCATCTAATCTATGATGGGGATTATACCGGAAAAGTGCCTTACATAATCATTTGCTCCCACAAGAGGCTTGGGAGGCATTTTGGATGATGGACTGAGGTTCAGAGCCCAAGATCACATGGTTCATAAAGGAAAGCGTTCAACACCCTGGCTCTCCAGCACACTTTGTTTTCACAAACAGGATTCCAACTCATCCTGCAAGCCCTGAACCCATGCACATGTCCCTTTCAATAGGAAGGAATCTGAGTGTCTTAAAACGTTCCTAAATACATTTTAGATTATATTTTCTATGTAAATGAGATTGTGTTCTGCAACTTTCTTTTATTGAATTAACATATCAGGAACATTTGTCCACATCAGTGCAGAAAATGTACTTTATTCACCTCCACCTGATTTCACCATATGTACCATAATTTACTTATTAAGCATTTCTCTAATTTTTTTTTTTGGTAGAAACAGGGTCTTGCTATGTTGCCAGGCTGGTCTCAAGCTCCTGGCCTCAAGTGATCCGTCTGCCTCGGCCTCCCAAAATGCTAGGATTACAGGTGTGAGCCACTGCACCTGGCCTAGCATTTCCCTATTGACAGATATTTAGGTTGTTTCTAGTTTTGTTTTCGTGTTTTGCTTTTATTTGTTATTTGTTATTTTTGATTAGTATATGCTGCAGGTTGGGTTTTTGGAAGCCAAGGCTGAGATTGAATTTGGGGTACAAGGTATTTATTAGGCATCAGTACTGGAAAAAGAAGGGGGAAGAAACAGTGCTGGGCACAGGGAGAATCTGAACAGCCATGGAGACCCAACAAGGCTTCAGCCAACCCAACAGGGAGTTCTGGGAGTTCAACTAGTACTGCCCATGGGAGTTGCCCAGCCTTGGGTCAACATGGGGGGCCTTTATAGCACCACCTCGCCTAGTAACTGGATGAGGAGGACCCCAGCAGGGGCGTGACCTCAGGGGAAGTGGCTGTCTGCAGATCACAATCCCCACAGCTGGACAACATGTCCTTCCTAGAAGGGGGCATCTGGGTAGCTCATCTCTGCATCTACCACAGTATTGCACTGTATTCCCATATTAATTTGAGGATAACCAACATCTTTACATTGTTGAATCTTCCCCAGAAAGAACATGATATGTTTCTCCACTCACTCATACATGCATTTATTCATCCCTTCCACAAGTACTTATTGAATGTCTACAGCACACCAAGCACTCTCCTTCAGAAGAGGCATACTTTAGAAGTGAACAAACAGACAGAAAAGGCCCTGCCCTCATAGAGCACACATTCTCGTGGGTGATTGGTAAACAAAATACATGAGTAAAATATATATAAGTCACATGGTGATAGTGCTGTGGGGGAAAATAGCAGGGATGTGAGTTGGGGTCAATTTTTCATTGGCCATCAAGAACAGGGTGTCAGGAAAGGCCTCACTGGGAAGGTAATATCTGAGCAAAATTTGAAGGAGGTCAGGAAGCAAGTCACAAGGAGCTCCGGGAGGAAGAGTGCTCCCGGCACAGGGCAGAGCAAGTGCAAAGACCCTGAGATGGGAGAATGTCTAGTGTGGATGAGGATCATCCACTTGCCTGAGATGCCAGAGATTTCATCGAGAAGTGAGCTAGACCGGAGAGGAGTCGGAGAGGAGACAGGGGGAAACATGGGGTGCCAACTCTTTAGAGCCTTGTAGGCTGTTATTAAGAATTTATTTTTACTCCAAGTCAGAGAGGCAGGCTTTGGAGAGGTTGGAGCAGAGCAATGACATAACCTGACTGACCCGTTAACTGTAACAGTGTGGCTTTAGCATTGTGAATTTCATGAAAAGAAACAAGTAAGGCAACAGAGAGTCCAGATAAGGAGCTGCTGTGATATCCAGGTGAGCGATGAGGGTGTGTGCATGGAAGTGGTGAGAAGTGTTCTGATTCTGGATATACCATGAAGGTAAAGCAGACAGGATTTTGCTCAAAAATTGCATGTGGGTTTCCCCAGAAAGAAAAAAAAAAAAAGTAGCTCTCCTTCTAGTCCCCAAAATAAATTAAACCTCAAGCTTTTCCCATAAATTGCTGACTCCCTGGGAAAAATAATGCTATCCCTGACTTTTGCAATGCTGATGCCTGGATATGTCATGACCTTTTGTGAGTATGAAAATCATGTGAGAAAATGCTGGGTTTTGCCATCATGAGCAGACCGATAAAAAGTTATAAACATTGGTAATCTTGCAGAATTTCCCTTTCAATGCCTGTTGTGGTTTTTGTTTGGCAAAACTGTCCTCCCAAAGTCTGATTCCTTTGCAACTCCTTGGCAAGCAATGTTCTTTTCTTTCCTAAATACTTCTGCCTCTGAGACTCCTTTCATGGTTGACAATCATAGTATCCTTCTTCTGCTACCTTTTCTATGATTCCTTACCCTCTCCCAGCAGCTCAGCTGGTCAGGAAATTTTACCTGGGGGGGTGACCCAAAACTTCGTCTCCATGGTGTCCAAGTCTTTAGAAGCCCTGTCTTTATTGAGTCACCACAACGTGCCATTGGCCATTATTATTCCAGGACATCAGAATATTATGTGATTCCCCAGTGAGCCTCAGGGATTGCAGACCCAGTCCCTTTTCCCTTCATGGTGAAGCAGCAGGCCACTTTCCCTTCTTAGTCAGAATCAGTCACACCCAAAAGTACAATTACCCCCATCCCCTGCCTAGTATTATGAGAAGCCCAAATCAGCCACGAATCAGTCTCAGCTTGGAATTTAAACAGAACATAGGCTGTCTCCCCTGATGGATGGGTTCTTTCCTTGGGCACTAGAACTTCCAAAATCCAAAGACCACAGATTGTGCAGCTGAAAAGCAAAAATTCCTTAAATGGATTATTAGGTGTCCTGGTGAGAGGAGACACTGCCCTCCTCTAGGCCTTGGCTGTGCATATGGCTGTGGGAGAGATGGCACCATATTGACCACTGATTTAAGGTGTATATTAACAGACAGGTCAGGGAAAGGTAGTAAAATAAGAAATGTACCCCACCTCTGATCCCCAGGTCCAGAGATAGCAATTTGACGTGTGCCTTTTCAGATATATTTCTGCACACATTTATATACCTGTAAGCATACACACACATGTGTAATAGGTTGTGGGTTTTTTACAGATTTTTCTCTGTAACATGCTTTTGCCTAAAAACGGGTCTTATGGGTCTTCACCTGTCACTGCCTGCCTCCTTCTTATTAAAGACTGCATAGTGTTCCCAAGCATAGACATGCTTATTTAATGACTCCCCTATTGATGCATTTTTGAGACGATTGCATCTTTTTGATTTTATAAATAATGCTGAAGTGAATAGGCTCATATATGCCTGTTTATGCTAAGAAGCCAGTATTTCTCTTAGTTAGATATCTAGATATAGAATTGCTGAGAAACAATCTATAGAAACAATTGATAGAAACATCTATCTTAAAATTAAAAATTGGGTAGATACTGCCAGATTGCTCTGAAAAGACTTTACCAATTTATCTTTTCAACAACCATGTATAGGCATACCCATTTATCCGCACCTTTACCAACAAACCTTTAAATTCTTGCCAATCTGGTGTTCAAGAAATATCTTCTGTCTCATTATTTCAATGTGCAATTACCTGATTACTGGCATGGAAAAAAACCAAAGCTTTGCATTATATTTTAGGCTTAGAAACTGTTAGAAACTCTTTTATTTAATTAAAGCTTATTATTTATAACTGTAACTGGAAGACAGAAATGTATAACAGCTACTTCAAGACATTAGATATTGCACTGAGCTTTTAATTTTATTTATTTATTTAGTAAAGACAAGGTCTCACTATGTTGCCCAGACTAGTCTTGAACTCCTGGCCTCAAGCAATCCTCCTGATTCTGCCTCCCAAAGTGCTAGGATTATAGTCATGAGCCACCACACCTGGCCCTCCACTGAGTTTTTAGAGTATATGAAACAAGGGATTGAGTTTCACATGCTTAAAGGAAAATTAAAAAAAAAAAAAGAGTTCATTTTAAACTCAGTTACATCTACAGAGATTAACAAGTGCACTTTAAGAAAATTATTATTTTCTACATTAGCAATGCATTATGACTTCTTATCATTATCTAAATATTTATCACAAACCTTAATGTCCATACAGAAGAAAGATTTACATTTTCTATGAGAAAAGACAGGCTCCTGAGTAAAATGATTCGACAAGCTAGTCTTTATTTCTTTATATCAAATGGCTAAAAACCACAAAAAAAGAAATCTATCATTTACAATACAATGCCAAGTATAGCCAAATTTAATCTCACTTGCAACATTTGCCCTGACCTGAGTTTTCACAAATAATTTTTTGTTGTTGTTTTTGTTTTGTTCACTAGGTTGTATATCCAGGTTCTCAGAATAAGGCATTGATTGTGGCATGGCCTCTGTGTTTTATGTCCAGGTGATTTGCTTTACAGTTTACCTTTAATTCAAGCAGATTCCCTTTTATAAAGGGATCCTTACATTTCTGGTTTCAGGTTCTCCATTCTCAAAGATGGGGGCTTATGTTATTCTGTTTTCATATAAGAAAAGGTGAGTATTTATTCAATGAATTGTGACTTTGTCAATCTATCCTTATGTTTCCACAAATGTTTGCTCTATACAATTTGGATCTACTCCTTTAGGTACACAATTATCCATGACTTATTTTAGGTGCATTTTATCAATATGTGATGCTGCCTCTGCCCCTTTTAATATTTTTCATCTGAAAGTCTCTTTTGTTATATAATGTTTTACTTGCTCTATTTTTATTAGCATTTGTCTAGGTCATATTTCCCATTAACATGTTTGTGTAGTTTTGTTTTAGCTATATGTACACAGCTTGCCAACAGCATAAAACTGCATTTTTTACCCAATCTAAGAGTTTGCCTATTATTACTAGAATTGGGTAAAAAACTGCATTTTTTACCCAATCTAAGAGTTTGTCTATTATTACTAGAATTAAACCTATTCACATTTATTATAATTATTTCTTTGTTTGGGTTTATTCCCATGACATATGTAATTTTGTGTTTCCTATATACCATATTTTCTTGCCTTTTTTTTTCTTTCCTGACTTTTGAAGATTTATTGCTGGGTTTTTTTTTCTTGCATTTTCTTCTAATGATTTAGAAATTATACATCTGGCTTTTATTCTTTCAGTGGTTATCTTCAACTTTTTCTCTTTGGAAATCTTTAATTATCTTACCCCCCATGTGATAGTCTGAAATTCATAGTAACAGGATGAGCTATGGGCCCTTTTTGATCCATTGTGGGTGGAATTTGCTGGGCTCAATGTTATCCAGGTGTGGGAAATTCTCTTCTAGTATTTATTTAATTTTTTTTAATTATAAAAGTATATACACATAAATACATTAGGGGAGTGTAAAAAATATTATAAGTGAAATGAATGACTTAGTACAAGAATTGGAAGATAAAAGTTGAGGAAATTTCCTCGAAGTAGAGCAAAAAGAAGCATTTCTTTAAAGCTAAGAACAAGATAAAGGATGCTCATGCCACCAATTCTTGTGAGATTCTACCAGATGGTGCAGAAAGACAAGATAAATGAGGGAAACATGTTAGGGTTGAAAGAGAAAGAAAACGGTTATTATTGTTAAATGATATGATTGTCTACTTAAAAAAATCCAAGAGAATCAGCACACAAATTATTAAATCTAAAATATGCTAAGATTTATATCTTTTATTTCAGATATTCATGTGCCTCAAAGTGCATGTCAGATGTTTGATCACCTTTCAAGTTTGGATGTTGCTGGAGTAATTTTAGCTGTTTATAATGGCAGTGACGGTGGTGGTTTTGTTCATTTTGTTGGGCGTTAGGAAAGATAAGATGGTGCAATTGTACAACTGTGCCTCATTCCACCTTACTTCCCAGGAAGTCCCAGAGGGATAGTAAGAACATACTACAATGTCTTTTGATGTGCCTCCCCCCACCTTTCTTATATAATCAAAAAGGACTGCCATTTCTTTTACGGCTTCTGGATTTCTAGTCTTGGTTCCAAAGACCTTCCCATCCCAATTTTATACATTCTCCTAAATTTGTTTCCAATATCTGTTAATCATTAATGTTTACATTTACATAATTAATCCATATAGAGTTCATAGGATTTGTATAAGTACATAATGTGTATGAACTTATTAATATTTCTTTTATTTGCAAGAATGACTCACCATTATCAGCACACACAGCTGTGATCACACACTTTAAAACACACACTTATGGAGAAGGAAAAAATGGCGGTCTGACAGAGTCCTCTCACCTCACCGCTCCCAGGGAAGGAGGTGAAAAACGCCATCAGCTGCCTGCGCCGCACGGATCGCTCACTCTGAAAATAGCATTGTGAACTACAGAGAAACATTGTGGGACACTCAGCCCAGGAAAACAGGTGACACAATCACTCACAAAGATTGGAGAGCGCAGGGAGTACAACAGAGCCCAGAGCGCGGGGAGGACGCGCTCACCAGGTCAGTGCAGGGTGACCTGACCCCCAAGCGGTTACGCAGCTTCCCCACACACTTCCCATCCACTCAGTCAGGGACAAGCCCAGGTCCGGGCAAAGCTGTAGCTGGAGACAGCAGGCTCTGTGGAGAGGAAGCAACTGTGAGAGCCATACGGGACTCTCAGCTACAATATACAGGAACCGCTCAGGGCTGGTAGGGACTGGGTGGAGACACAGCTTCCCGGGACAGTACACAGGAATCTGCAGACCAGCACCATGACACTGGAAGTCAGCAGGATCGGGGCCCAGGAGTTTAATGGAGAGCGGGACACGCCCTTAGGGGCTGCTGGCAATTGCCTCTGCAGGACTCAGGCCGGTTGAGAAGAGCTGAGTTCATGGGCACGATCTGAGCCCTGCTGTGCGCCAGGCTGGCGGCAGCAGCCATCTTTAAAGCCACCCGCCCGGAGCTGTGAGCCGGGTCTCTAGCTCTGCCCCGCCCCTGCCCGGGGGCTCTTCGGCCTGGGCACAACAGGCTTCGCCCTTGGTGGCCAGGGACAGCTGCCTCCGTGGGTTCCAGGTGGGGATGAGATCCCAGATCTGTAGTGGCAGGAACTTTGTGTATTGGAAAACAGTTTGCAGCCCGTCCATCTGGTCCTGCTACCCTGGCTCTGGCCTCCAACTACATGCTGGTCCTAGTGCCTGCTCTTCAGGTCCCAGCTCTCCTGTACCCCAGAGATCAGTCATTCTGAAGGTTGCTGGTTATAGTGACTCATTTTGTACAGGTACCGGTTTTCATGGCAACCGAATGCCTCAAGAGCCACAGGCTGAACCAGAGCAGCTCCCCGAAACCGTGCTCTCATCATTAGGGAATTTCGCTCCATCCAAGAGTGCCTCCAGTGGCCACTATTCCCCCCGTGGGAACATCCCCCTGGCAGAGACTTCTGGGGATAAAGACACCCACCTGCCTCGCCTTGGGGTCTACTGGTGGAAAAGGGGTGCACAACTGGAGATCCTCCTATCAGCCAGTGTCACGCAGAGATGCACATCAGAGGGACAGACACACGCGGCTAGATAAGCAACCTCTGAGCTGTGTAGAATTTTTCCAATTCACACTGCAGCCAAAAGCAATTGTGTTTTTACCCGCACCTCAGGAGGAGCAGAGTCAAAGTAACCCCTAGGAGCTACAAGGCCCCTCCCAAATCTTGGGGCTATTTTGCATACCCCACCTGGGGGATCAGAGTCTGCCACGGACATAACAGAATACCTAGCTATTAGGGAGCTGTGGATTCATACCCTCAAGTACAATCCACCAGCTTGGAGCTGAAGCTTGGAGGACAATCTCACTACACTCCACCAGGAAGAGAAGACAACAGGTCAGAGGTAAGCCGAGATCCACCAAACTTGCTAAAATACATCTAAGGCAATACAGGCCACTACTCCTCTCCCTGGCTCTGCCAAGGAATGAACCTTGAGGGCTTGGAGACAGGGCGGGCCATAAGCTAGCCCTAACACCCCCGGCTCTCGACCAAGAGGCCAGATGAGAAAAAATCAGCGAAAGAACTCAGGAAACATGAAAAATCAGAGTGAAAAGTCACCCCCAAAAGAAATCATCAGTTCCTCAGCAACGGACATCAACTCAAATGAAATGGGTAGAATGACAGAAGAGGAATTTTGTTTATGGATTATAAGAAAACTCAATGAAATTCAAGAGAAAATTGAATCCCAGCACAAAGAAACCACAAGAAAAATGCAAGAAATGAATGAAAAATTTTCTAAAGAAATAGAAGTATTATGGAAAAATCAAATAGAAATTCCAGAAATGAAAGAAGCATTCAAAGATCTACAAAACACAGTGGAAAGCCTTAAGAATAGGCTGGACCATGCAGAGGAAAAAATTTCAGAGCTAGAAGACAACTCCTATGCACTAAATAAATCAGTCAAAGAGAAAGAACACAAAAACAAGAGGCATGAACAAAGCATACAAGAAATGTGGGATTATATAAAGAGGCCAAACATAAGGATCATAGGCATCCCTGAGGGAGAGGAAGAAAATTTGCATGGGCTGGAAAATCTATCTGAAGGAATAATAGAGGAAAATTTCTATGGTCTAGCCAGAAATCTCAATATCCAAGTACAAGAAGCACACAGGACTCCTTGGGAGACTCAACGTGAAAAGGCATTCACCATGCCACATAATTATTAGACTGACCAAAGTAAACACAAAAGAGGCACTCCTCAGAGCTGTAAGGTGAAAAGAGCAGGTAACCTATAAAGGGAAACCTATCAGATTAACCTAGCAGATTTCTCATCTGAAACCTTACAAGCCAGAAGGGAATGGGGAGCCATCATCAGTCTCCTAAAACAAAATAAAGGCCAACCCAGAATTCTGTATCCTGCCAAACCAAGCTTCTTATATGAGGGAGAAATAAAGACTTTTCCAGACAAGCAATCACTGATAGAATTTGCAAAGTCCAGACTGGCCTTGCAAGAAGTGCTCAGACCTGTATTGTACACTAACCAGCACAACAGACACCCACCAATGTAAAACTACCCAAGGCTAAAACTCCAGAACCCAGATTTCACAATGACTCAAGAGGTAAAACAGAACAAGCAACTACCCAACAAAATAAACAGAAATCTACCCCAAATATCAATTCTCTCAATAAATGTGAATGGCTTGAATTGTCCATTGAAGAGACATAGGCTGGCTGAATGGATTAAAAAATACAAGCCAAGTATATGCTGTCTCCAGGAAACACACCTTACACACAAGGACGCATTCAGACTCAAGGTGAAAGGATGGAATACAATTTTCCAGGCTAATGGAAACCAAAAGAAATCTGGAGTAGCCATCCTTATTTCAGATGATATAAACTTTAAAACAACAAAAGTAAAGAAAGACAAAAGTGGACACTATATAGTGGTGAAGGGAAAAATCATACAAGAAGATTTAACAATCCTAAACATTTATGCACCCAACCCAGGAGCGTCCAGATACGTAAAGCAAATACTGCTTGACCTAGACAACATAATAAATAGCAATGCCATAATAGCAGGGGACTTCAACACCCCACTGACGGAACTGGACAGATCCTCCAAACAGAAAATAAGCAAAGAAACAATGGACCTAAACAGGACTCTAGAACATTTGGGCCTAACAGACATCTACAGAACACTCCACCCAAATAACACTGAATATACATTCTTCTCATCAGCTCGTGGAACTTTCTCTAAAATTGATCATATCCTAGGCCACAAAACAGATCTCAACAAATTCATAAAAATAGAAATCATACCATGTATCTTTTCAGACCACAGTGGAATAAAATTAGAAATCAATTCCAACAGAAACTCACATCTTCATCCAAAAACATGGAAATTAAACAACCTTCTGCTGAATGACTATTGGGTCAAGGAGGAGATTCAAATGGAAATCAAAAGATTCTTTGAACTAAACAATAATGAGGACAGAAGTTATCAAAAGCTGTGGGACACAGCAAAAGCAGTCCTGAGAGGAAAACTTATCACCTTAAATGCTCACATCCAAAAGACAGAAAGGTCACAAATCAGTAAACTAATGAATCATCTTAAGGAAATGGAAAAGGAAGAGCAAAGCAATACTAAAGCCAGCAGAAGAAAAGAAATAACCAAGATCAGAGCAGAATTAAGTGAAATTGAGAACAAAAGAACAATACAGAAGATTAATAAAACAAAAAGTTGGTTCTTTGAAAAGACAAACAAAATAGACAGGACACTTGCCAGGTTGACCAGAAGCAGAAAGGAAAGGACTCTAATAAGCTCAATTAGAAATGAAAAAGGAGTGGTCACAACTGATATCATGGTAATACAAAACATCATCTTTGAATACTACAAAAATTTCTATGCCCAAAAACACAAAAACGTGGAGGAAATGGACAAGTTCTTAGAAACATACTACCTCCCTAGGCTCAACCAGGAAGAAATAGAATTTCTAAACAGACCAATATCAAGCACCGAAATCGAAGCAGTAATAAAAAATCTCCCAACAAAAAAAAGTCCTGGACCAGATGGGTTCACACCTGAATTCTACCATGCCTACAAAGAAGAACCGGTGCCTATACTGCAGAAATTATTTGAAAACATCCAGAAGGATGGAATCCTCCCAAACTCATTCTACAAAGCCAATATCACCTTGATACCAAAGCCAGGAAAGGACACAACAAGAAAAGAAAATTACAGACCAATATCCCTTATGAATATAGATGCAAAAATTCTCAATAAAATCCTAGCAAACCGAATTCAAATGTACATCAAAAAAATAATTCATCATGATCAGGTGGGCTTCATTCCCGAGATGCAGGGATGGTTCAACATATGCAAATCTATAAATGTATTTCACCACATAAATAAAAGCAAGAACAAAGATTACATGATCCTTTCAATAGATGCAGAAAAGGCTTTTGACAAAATCTAGCACCCTTTTATGATAAGAACTCTTAACAATATAGGCATAGATGACTCATACCTCAAAATTATTAATGCCATATACGATAAACCCACAGCCAATATCATACTGAATGGGGAAAAATTGAAAGCATTCCCCCTTAAAACTGGAACCAGACAAGGGTGCCCACCATCTCCACTTCTATTCAACATAGTGCTGGAAGTCCTAGCCAGAACAATCAGACAAGAGAGGGGGATCAGGGGCGTCCAAATGTGGGTAGAAGAGGTCAAATTTTTCACTATTCACAGACGATATGATATTATATCTAGAAAATCCCAAAGATTCAACCAAGAGATTACTGGAATTGATAAATGAATTCAGCAAAGTCTCAGGATACAATATCAATGCACACAAATCCATAGCCTTCATATATGTTAATGACAGTCAAGCCAAGAAACAAATTAAAGATGCAATACCTTTCACAATAGCACCAAAGAAAATTAAATATTTAGGAACATATCTAACTAAGGAGGTGAAAGACCTATATAAAGAGAATTACAAAACACTGAGAAAAGAAATTGCAGAGGATGTAAGCAGATGGAAAACCCTACCATGCTCTTGGATAGGTAGAACCAACATTGTAAAAATGTCTTTGCTACCTAAAGTGATTTACAGAATCAATGCAGTCCCTATGAAAATACCAACATCATTTCTTTTTCCTAAGGCTAGCTTTTGAGATACCAGCATCATTTTTTGCTGATCTAGAAAAAATAATTCTACGCTTTGTGTGGAACCAGAGAAGACCCCATGTAGCCAAAGTAATCTTAAGCAAAACGAACAAATTGGGAGGCATCTATCTACCAGACTTCAAACTATACTACAAGGCTATAGTAACCAAAACAGCATGGTACTGGCGCAAGAACAGAGACAGACCAGTGGAACAGGACTGAGAACCCAAATATAAAACCAACCTCATACTGCCTTCTGATCTTTGACAAATTCCACAAAAACATACACTGGGGAAAAGATTCCCTACTCAATAAATGGTGCTGGGGAAACTGGATGGCCATATGTAGAAGACTGAAACTAGACCCACACCTCTCACCTCTCACAAAAATCAACTCACGATGGATAACAGATTTAAACCTAAGACATGAAACCATAAGCATTCTCGAAGAAAACATTGGAAAAACTCCTATGGACATTGGCCTAGGCAAAGAATTTATGAAGAAGACCCCCAAAGCAATCACAGCAGCAACAAAAATAAATACATGGGACCTGAACAAATTAAAAAGCTTCTGCACAGCCAAGGAAACTGTCACTAGAGTGAACAGACAACCTACGGAATGGGAGAAAATATTTGCATGCTACGCATCTGATAAAGGGCTGACAACCAGAATCTATACATAACTTAGGAAAATCAACAAGAAAAAATCAAACAAACCCATGAAAAAATGGGCAAAGGACATGAACAGAAACTTTTCAAAAGAAGACAGAATAATGGCCAACAAGCATATAAAAAATTGCTCAACTTCTCTAATCATCAGGGAAATGCAAATCAAAACCACAATGAAATATCACTTAACTCCAGTGATATTGGCTCACATCAAAAAGTCCCAAAACAACAAATGTTGGCAGGGATGTGGACAGATAGGAACACTCATATACACTGCTGGTGGGACTACAAATTAGTACAACCTCTATGGAAAGTAATATGGAGATACCTCAAAGAATTAAAAGTAGAACTACCATTTGATCCAGCAATCCCACTACTGGGTATTTACCCAAAGGAAAAAAAGACATTCTATAATAAAGACATCTGTTCGTGAATGTTTATAGCAGCACAATTCACAATTGCAAAGATGTGGAAACAACCCAGGTGCCCATCAATACACGAGTGGATTAATAAAATGTGGTATATGTATACCATGGAGTATTACTCAGCAATAAAAAACAATGGTGAATTAACACATCTGGTATTATCCTGGTTGGAGAAAGAGCCCATTCTTTGAAGCAAAATGTCACAAGAATGGAAAAACAAACACCACTGGTACTCACCATCAAATTGGTACTAACTGATCAGTACTTATATCACACATGGCAATAATATTCATCGGGGGTGGGCAGGCGGGAGGTGGGTGGAGGGGATGGCAAAACTCTCACTGAATGGATGCGGGCACACAGTTTGAGGGATGTCCATGATTGTAGCTCTGACATGAGCAGTGCATGGGCAACATATATAGTCAAAGTGTTGTACCCCCATAATATTCTGAAATTTAAAAAAAATAAAAATAAAAATAGTAAAATAAAAAATAAAATAAAATAAAACACACACTTATAATGTGGCAACTTCTCTCCCACATACACCTGTCATGATTCCCAAAATGTCAACCTTCAAGTTCAATAATTAATGCATTTCATGCTCTTGTTTTTGACTTGACCTCAGTGGCTTCCTTGAAGCCCCTTCTTTTTATACTATTATTGTCACGCAAGTTACATCTGTATATATTTTAACCCCACCAACACAGCTTTATAATTACTGCTTTATGCAGTTGTCTTTTAAATCAGACAGGAGAAGAAAAGAATAACAAATAAAACATACATCTTTGCTGTCTTTTATATTTACTTATGTAGTTACCTTAACTGGTGCTATTTCTACATGTGGATTCAAGTTACCATCTAGTGTCCTTTTATTTCAGCCTAAAGAAATCCATTTAGTATTTTTTAGGGCAGGACTACTAGCAACAATTTTTCTCAGTTTTTGTTTATCTAGGATTGTCTTAATTTCCCCCTTCATTTTTGAAGGACAGTTTTGTTGAATATACAATTCTTGATTGGCAGTCTTTTTCTTTCAGAACTTTGAATATGTCATCCCACTGTCTTCTGGCCTCCGTGGTTGCTGATGAGAAATCAGCTGTTAATCTAATTGAAAAGCCCTTGTACGGCATGAGTTATCTCTCTCTTGCTGCTTTCAAGATCCTCTTCATCTTTGGCTTTTGACAGTTTGATTATAATGTGTCTCAGTATGGATCTCTTTGAATTCATCCTAGTTGGGGTTTGTTGAGCTTCTTGGGTATGTATATTCATGTCTTTCATCAAATTTGGGAAGTTCTTGGCCATTATTACTTCAAGTATTCTTTCACCCCTCTCTCTCTCTCTCTCTTCCCCACTATGCATTCGTTGGCATGCTTGATGATGTCCCAAAGGTCTCTGTGGCTCTGTTCATTTTTCTTCATTTTTTTTTTCTGTTCCTCAGACTAGATAATCTCAATTGACCCATCTTCAGGTTCAGTAATTCTTCTTCCACCTCAAATCTGCTACTGAGACACTCTAGTGAATTTTCTATTTCAGTTATTGGGCCTTTCAGCTCCAAAATTTCTATTCATTCTTTTAATAATTTCTCTTTATTGATGTCTCCTATTTAGTTAGACATTGTTCTCATACTTTCCTTTTGTTTTTTAGAAATGATTTCTTTTAGTTCTTTCAGCATATTTATCATAGCTGATTTAAAGTTTTTGTCTACTAAGTCCAATGCCTAAGCTTCCTCAGGAAGTTTCTCTTGAGTGCTTTTTTCCCCCTACGTATGAGCCACACTTTCCTGATTCTTTGCATGCCTAATACTATTTGCTGAAAGCTAGACATTTTAAATCACATAATGTGGCCATTCTGGAAATCAGATTCCCCTCTTCCCCAGCATTGTTTTTTGTTGCTGTTTGCTCTTGCTGATGCTGAAGTTTTTTTGTTTAGTGACTTTCCTGAACTAAATCTGTACTCTTTGTTGTGTGTGGCCACTGAGGTCTTTGCTTCTTTAGCTTAGTGGACAGCTAATGATCAGACAAAGATATTCTTAAATGCCTTGAAATAAGCTGCCTAGCCTTTGCCAGGGGGCTCTGGGTGTATGTTGGGGCATGCCCTCAATGCTCCAGCAGTTGAAAACTATGCTTTATTATTTACTTCCTTCCTGTGCAGAGCCTCAAGATCAGCCAGAGGTGAAAGATTATTACCTTCTCAGGTCCTTGGGCATGTATACAGCCCTGCATATGTGCATGGCCTTTTAGATTCTCAGGAATACATTAGGGTTTTGCAAATCCCCCTACGGAAATATGATTTCCCAACTTTTTCTTTTAAGTTTTTGGTCAGCCTTTTATTTGCCCCAACTCTTAGTCCAACTTCAAGCAGCTTCAGTGTTTAACAATTGCCACTAATTGCTTTTGACAACTGCCCCACGGAAAAGGCTGTTTGCAGTGAACAATCTCTGAGTCAGGTCAAATAAAGAGGAGTGTTGCAAGTGGGGGTTTCCAGGGAGCTTCCAGACAGGTCAAATAATGACAATTCTCTGGGAATGGAGCTTCTTAGGTAGCTCCAAACACATTATTTACCCTCCAATGGCTACTAAGCTACTGGTTTTCATAGCTACCATAGTTATAAGGCTATTGGTTTTCAAGGATACCATGGACCTGGGAAAAAGAGGATCGGATAGGACAAGTTAAAAATATCACAAAACTCACTGTTTTTGTCCTTTTTTTCCCTACAAGAAAATTCAGAAGAGGGAAACTCACTGTTTTTAGCAAGATTCAGATGTTTTCCTTGGATAAACACTCCTCAGATTGTTTTAAGCCTTTGATTAACTCCTGGAGTTCTGGAAAAGTTTATTCTGATAGTTTTTGTCAGTGTTCTCATTGCTTTTATGGAGGAGCAGATTTTTGGAAGTTCTTACTCTGCCATTCCAGAGTGCTCTCTCTTATCATTGAGGTTTTGTGGGTTTATTTGTTTGTTTGTTTTGGGGGTTTTTTAGAGACAAGGTCTCACTGTGTTGCTCAGGCCAGAGTACAGTGACACAATCATAGCTCACTGCAACTTCAAACTCCTGGGCTCAAACAGTCGTCATGCCTCAGCCTCCCAAGTAGTTAGGACTACAGGCATACACCACCACTTCTGGCTAATTGTTTTTTGTAGAGGTCTCACTATGTTGCCCAAGCTGATCGTTGAGTTTTAAGAATTCTTTATATATTCTAGATGCAAGTCCTTTGTTGGACACATGATTTGCAAATATTTTCTTGCAGGCAGGAGGATCATTTGAGGTCAGGCATTCAGGACCAGCTTGGGCAACATAGTGAGACCCTGTCTCTACAAACACCTGGCCTCAAATGATCCTCCCACCTCAGCCTCCCAAAGTGCTAGGATTACAGGTATGAGTCACCATACCCAGCACAGTTCAAAATATTTTCAAATTTGTCTCGTGATTTCTTTTTTGATCCATAGGTAATTTAGAGGTGTATTGTTTAATTTCAAAATTTGGGGGATTTTCCCATATATTTTTTGCTATTGATTTAATATATTTAATATTTAATTCCATTGTGGATTATAGAATATGTATTATTTTTAGCTTTTAAACATTTATTGAGGGATACAAGTTCTAGGTAAAATGAAGTAAACACATTCTACCCTTTCTTTCCCACTGAATACAACTATAAAATCTGGATAGAAAATTTGCATGAACTTTTTAAAGACTCTGAAAGATAAATTGCAGCATGTTCATTGGAGAAAAATACCAGAATTTGAAGTACTACTGAATTAGCAGTGAGTTTACCATTATTTCCTCCAGTATCCTCTGACCTGAGTTCAACACAGTCAAAAACCTGGATATGAGCACTGTGATATGGACAGAGAGGGCTCCAGGAAATGCACTCTAGCTCTGGCTTGAGGACTGGGAAAAGGATCTTGTAACATGCAGAGGAAATATGGAAATCCTCGGTAGGTATTTTTTCCCTCTCTCTTCATGTGCCCAAGCCCAGAGTCAATCTCATGGCAGCAATGGCAGCAGTGGGATAACTGGGGCCAGCAGAGGCCAAAACTCTAAGGGAGATGAACTCTTCTCTCTATTTGGTGGAGCTGCAGTTTCAATAGAATGGGAACACCACTGTTTCATTTTTTATCTATGTTCTTATTCCATTTAGACCCTCACGTTTCTCACTAGAGGACCAAAAAGAGGAGCTGCAAAAGCCAGAAAGTACCAGGAAGATCATGAACAGATACGTGCTTGGGAAAGCTATACCTTAAAGTTTTTTATGAACCCAAGGGCTGACCACAGAGCTGTACATGTCAGGATCTAATCCTCATTAGCATACTGAAGACTTTGAGAACTAAATTAATGGATAAACTACTGCTTATGTGGCAGACTAACCACTGGGTGGCACACAGCCAAGACAGACCTGAAGAGCACTAAAAAGGCCTAAGAGAACATAATATAACAAAAGGCCTTAGAACTGAACTGACATTGGAACCATAGCCTACAGAGGTGAGTTGGGACTTGCAGCCTGAGCCTAACCAGGTCAACTGCCTACCAGACAAAAATATCAACATCCTCCACAGACTTTAAACAAGACTCAGAATCTCATCACTTAATATTTAAAATGTCAGGAATACAATCCAAAATTATTCGACATATGAAGAATGACTATAAGTTTGACAGAGATGGTAAAAGGCAATAGACACCAATGTCAATATGACAACAATGTTGACATTCTCTGACAAAGACTTTAAATCAGACATTATAAAATGCTTGAGCAAGCAGTTGGTAACACTCTTGAAACAAATGTTAAAATAGAAAGTCTTGGCAAAGAAATAGAGGCTACAATTAAGAACCAAATAAAAAGGTTATAACCAAAAAGTATGATAATTGAAATTTTTTAAAAACTGAATGGTTGAACTTAGAGCAGAATGGAGATGACAGGGAAGAGTAAGGGAATTTGAAGATAAATCAATAGAAATTACCCAATCTGAACAAGAGAGAGAAAAGAATAGAAAAAAAAAAAATAACAGAGCCTCAGGGACCTGTTGCACAATAACAAAAGATCTGCTATTTGTGTCATTGTAGTTCCCAGAAGATGAGGATAAAAAATGTAATGAGAAAGAAATAATTGAAGAAATAATGGTTGAAAACTTCTCTAGTTTGGTGAAAGATATAAACATACAGATTCAAGAAGTTGAATAAACCCCAAACAAGATAAGCCCAGAGAAACCTACTGGTAAAAATAAAAGACAAAGAAAAGATTTTCAAAGCATCTCCCTATCAGCGAAGGAGTCCAGTGACAGCTGATTTCTCATCAGAAACCATGAAGCCAGAAGGAAGTGTCACATTTTTCAAGTGCTGAAATGTCCAGTGAAGATATCCTTCAGGAAGGAAAGTGAAAGAAAAACATTATCATATTAAGGACAGTAAGAGAATTTGTTGTCAGCAGACCTGCTCTAAAAGACTGATTAAAGGAAGCTCTTCAGACAGGAGGGAAATGACACCAGAAAGAAAGATGGAACATCAGGAATGAAGAAAGGACATCAGGAATGGTAAATGCCTGGGTAAAATAATGGACTTTTGTTCTCTTCTTGAGATATTTAAAATATGCTTGATGGTTGAAAGAAAAAAAATGTGACATTGCCTGCTGGAGTTTTCAGTTTACGTAGATATAAAATATAAAACAAGTATAATGTAAAGAGAGTATATTAGTTTGCTAGGGCTGCCATAACAAAATACCACAGACTGGGTGGTTTAAACAACAGATATATATTTTCTCATAGTTCTGGAGGCTAGAAGTCCATGATCAATGTGTTGACAGACTTGGTTTCTTCTGAGGCCTCTTTCCTTGTTTTGCAGATGTCTGCCTCTTGCTGTGTCCTCATGTGGTCTTTTCTTTGTGCATGCATATCCTTAGTGCCTATTTTTATGTGTCTGAATTTCCTCTTCTTATAAGGATACCAATGAGATTGGATTAAGACACACACCAACAGCCTCATTTTAACCTAATCACCTCTTTAAAGGACTTATCTCCAAATATAGTCACATTCTGAGGTACTGGGGATGAGGGCTTCAACATATAAATTTTGGGGGAGACACAATTCACCCCATAACAGAGGAGACGTTAAAGAGACGTATAAGGTGGTAAACTTTCTGCATTTCAATTAAAGTAACAAAGCATTGATTCTAGGTAGATTGTACAAAGTTAAGCATGTATTTTGTAATACCTAGAGTAACCTTTTTTTAAAAAAAAACTGCACAAAAATATATGGTCAAAATCACAATAGAAAAGTTAAAATTGAGCCCCAAAAATGTTTAAATAACCCAAAAGAAGGCAGGAAATAAGAAACAGAGAAATTAAAAATAGGGAAGAAAGAGAAAACAAATAATAGTAGACCTAAATCCAAAATGTCAATAACAACATTAAATGTGAATGGTCTAACCATATCAATTAAAAGATAGAGATTATCAGAGTGGATTTTATCTATAAGAAACTTACTTCAAATAATAATATAGGTTAAAAGTAAAAATATGAAAAAAGGCAAATAGGCAAATACTAATCAAAAGAAGGCTGGAGTGGCTATATTAATATCAAAGTAAAATTCAGAGCAAATATAATTACTATGGATAAACGTGGACATTTAATAATGATAAAAGGGTCAATTCACCACCAAGACATGACAATCCTAAATGTGTGTGCATCTAACAACAGAATTTCAAAATACATGATGCAAAAACTGATGGAATTGAAAGGGGAATGATTCCAATCCACCATTATAGTTGAAAATTCCAACACACATTTCAGAATAATAGATAAAACATGTGGACATTAAAATAAGCAAAACTATAGAAGAGCTAAATAATGTTATCAATGAACTATATCTAATTGACATTGTGTTAATATAGTAGAACATGCCACCCAACAGCAGAATACACATTATTTTCAAGTGTACATGTAACTTTCACCACGATATACCTTATTATAGATTTTAAAACAAACCTTAACAAATTTAAACAAATTGAATTATACAAAGTATGTCTTCAGATAACAAAAAGTGTTAAGTGTCAAGTTTTAAAACTATAAAACTTGAAAATTAAATGATGCACTTCTAAATAATCCATAAGACAAAGAAAAAGTCTCAAGAAAAATTAAAAACTATTTTGAACTAAACTACAATTAAAATAAAACCTATCAAAATTTCTGGGATGCAGCTAAAGAAATACTTAGAAAGAAATTTATGACATTAAATGCTTATATTAAAAAGAAGAAAGGTCTTAAGTCAATAACCTAAGATCCTACTTTAAGAAATTAGAAAAAGAAAAACAGAACAAACCCAAAACAAGCTGAACAAAGGAAATAATAAAGATAAGAGCAGAAATTAATGAAACTGAAAACAGGAAAAACAATAGAGAAAAGTCAGTGAAACCAAAAGCTGGTTCTTTGAAAAGATCAACTAGCAAGACTCATGAAAAAAAGGGAAAAAACACAAATAGCTAATATCAAGAATAAAAGAGGGGATTTTCCTACATACCCTGAAGACATTAAAAGGATAATAAAGAAACATTATTAATAACTCTATGCACAAAATTTCAATAAGTTAATAATGCCTCAAAACCCACAAACAACCAAAATTTACTCGATTAAATAAATAAACTGAATAGTTCTATAACTATAAAGAAATTGAATTCATAATTTAAACCCTTCCAAAAAAAGAAATCTCCAGTCCTAGGTGGCTTAACTAGAGAAGTCTACCAAACATTTAAAGAAGAAATAACACCAATTCTACATAATCTCTTCCAAAAAATAGAAGAGGAGGGACCACTTCCCAACTCATTTTATTAGGCTAGCATTTTCCCTGATACCAAAAGCAGACAAAAATAATGCAAGAAAAGAAAACCACATACCAATGTCTCTTATGAACATAGACATAAAAATCCTCAACAAAAGATTAGCAATTGGAACCCAGCAATATATAAAAAGGATAATACACTGTAATTAAGTAGGGTTTATTCCAGGACTGAAAGGCTAGTTCAATATTCAGAAATCAATCAATGTAATCCACCATATTAACAATCTAAGAAGAAAAACCACATAATTGTATCAACTCATCTCACATCCAGTCCAGCTTTATGCAGCATTGACTGGGGGTCTGCAAAGCACTGGGGTATAGCAAACACAGTCAGGGCTTTGCTCAGACCCCTTCAGATCCTTTCACACTTTTCAGGCACATTGGTTCCCAGTGTGATTTTATTCTTAACAGCCAGCACCAGTGTCTCTTTGTCAGAGGACTGCCCTCAAGCTACTAGAACATGCTTCATCCAGGCACATAGAAGGTAGGAAGTATCTTGGCATCTACATTCTTGTCAACCACAGACAGCCTTTAACCAATGACTGTTGGGTTTCTAGGTATAAATCCTCCAGCTCCCTTGTTCCTAGTAGGGACAACTCTGAGATGGGACCTACATTGTCTCCATTGCTCCCCTGTGGGATTGAGCTAAACTTGCACTACCACCAGCACAGGACCTTGCTTGACATTGCCCTCAAACACTCCCTGATGAATCACTTTCACAAGAATCCTTGTCTTACAGTCAGCTTCTATTGCATACTTGCTTCCCCTCCTCCCCTTCCTCATCCTGCTTCTTTATTCCCCCACCCCATTCTTCCTAGGAGCACTTTCTAATGAATCAATTTCACAAGAATTCTCGCCTCAGGGTTTGCTCCTGGAGAACCCAGGACTAGAGTCAGGGATGGTTCTGTTCCCTCTTTCTCTTTCTTTCCCTCTTCTCCTCACTGATCCTCAAGGGTCGGGGCAAGGGAAAGAAGAATGCAAGAAAACGAGGTCTATGACCTGTGCTTTTGTAGCAGTCAAGGCGCTCTTCAAGCAAGCATCCAACACTGGCCTTTCACGGGGCCTATTGGTGGTGCCCAAAGACCCCTATGGGATCCTCTGTGACACACAGTCCTCCACAAGGATGATGCACTCTGCTTCACCATCCGTTCCTGCCCAGCTTGCAGCTGTACACCCATAGCCCCTTGCATCCTCACTCTGCCATGCAGTCCTCTTGGGCGGGAGTCCTTCCTAGATGGCTCAAGCTTGACATCCATGGAGCCCACTAGGCTTACAAGTTCTCTGACATCCTTACCCTGCCAGACAGATGGGGCAGCTCCAGCCCAGGTGTTTGCCTTCAAACTTCTGTCAAGAAGAAGAAATTAGTCTATTTCTTCACAATTGACACAAAACTCCTGAGGACAAGTCCATAGCCTCCCCTAAAATTCTTCTTGCCCCTCTCAAATAGCAGCCCATGGTGATCCTAATGGTGTCTGCAGCTTAGCTATCATCTGGCCTCATAGGGAGATGCCTGTCTTATCCCTTGCAGATATCCACTGTCTCTACAAATGGTTCCCTTGGGACTCCATCATATGGCTGGTGGAGGTGGGAGGAAGCATTTCTGTTCCCCATGTAGAGAGAAAAAGAGTTGAATGCCTCACTACATCTAAGAATTCCCTTGAAATATTCTTCTTAAATCTCCATTCTTCTCTTACATAGCCTGGGAAGAGTGATGATTGTTTTGCCACCTTTTAGTAAGTCCTGCCTAAGATGAATTCAGCTCTTCTCTGTTTTAAATGTATGGGCACTTATCAACAATCATTCTCAGCTTTGTGAATCTAGCCAAATTTTTACGAAAACAGGAAAAGTGTCATGTAACCTCCTATTTCATGTGGTCATGTTTCTTTTCTCAGTTCCTTAACTGGGCTTGTCAAGATTTTATCTATCATATTAGTCTTTTTGGAAATGGGTTTTTGTTAAGAGGATGAAAAGACAAGCTACAGACTTGGAGAAATATTTGCAAACCACATATCCAACAAAGAACTAGTATCTGGAATATATAAAGAATTCTCAAAACTCAGCAGCAAAATACCAAACAATCCCAATTAGAAAATGGGCAGAAGAAATGGAGAGACATTTTACCAAAGAGAATAGGCAGATGGAAAATAAGCCCATGAAAAAGACGCACAACATCATTAGCTATCAGAAAAATGCAAATTAAAACCACAGCAATATATCACTATACACCTATCAGAACAATTAAAATTTTAAAAAATAGTGACACCAACCAAATGCAGGTGAGGAAGTGGACAAACTGGATATATTGCTGGTGAGAATATAAAATGTTACAACCAGGCCAGGTGCAGTGGCACATGTCTGTAATCCTAGCACTTTGGGAGGCCAAGCTGGGAGGATCAGTTGAAATCAGAAGTCTGAGACCAGACTGAACGTGACCCTGTCTCTAAAAAAAATAGGGAAATTAGCCAGGTGTGGTGGTGTGCACCTGTGGTCCCAGCTGCTTAGGAGGCTGAGGCAGGAGGATCACTTGAGCCCAGGAGTTTGAGGTTGCAGTGAGCTATGATGATGCCACTGCACTCTAGCCCCAGGTAACAGAGCAACACCCTATCTCCAAAAAAAAAAAAAAAAATGTTAAACTGCTCTGGAAAACAGTTTGGCAGCAATTTCTTCTAAAACTAAACATGTAACCACTATATGACCCAGCAACTGCACTCTTGGGTGTTTATCCCAGAGAAATAAAAACTTACATTCACACAAAAACTTGTACATGAATATTCATAGCAGCTTTATTTGTAATAGCCAAAACCTGGAAACAACCCAGATATCCTTCAATGTGTAAATGGTTAAACAAACTATGGTACTGTACACCATGGAATACTACTCAGCAATAAAAAGGAATGAACTACTGACACATGCAACAACTTGGATGAATCTCCAGGGAATTATGTTGAGTGAAAAAACCCAATCCCAAAGGGTTATATATTTTATGATTCCATTATATAATATTCTTGAAATTACAAAACTATAGAAATAGAGAACAGATTAGTGGTTGTCAGGGGTTAGGAACTGGAAGGGGTGTAGGGTGGGGGATGGAAGTAGGTGTAGCTATAAAAGGGCAACAGGAAGGACCCTTGTGGTGATGGAAATGTCCTATATCTTGACTGTATCAACATCAATATCCTGGTTGTGATATTGTGCAATAGCTTTGCAAGACATTACCATTGTAAGAAATTGGGTGAAGGTCACACAGGATCTCTGTGTATTATTTCTTACAACTGCATGTGCATCTCCTATTATCTAAAATTTAAATGTTTAATTTTTAAAACATGCCTTAGCTTCATTCATTCTACTTTGAGAATCTTTTACTATTCTATCTTTATTAATTCCCTCCTACTACCACATTTTGGTTTGTTTTGTAGTTGATTTTTCAGTTGAATACTTGGATTATTGATTTTCAGTCTTTAGTTTTTAGTTATAAAAACATGAGGCTATACATTTTCCTCTGAGCCCAGCTTTAGCTGTATCCCATATGGTTTGATATGATATTTCATTATTTTATAAAGAATTTTTGCTTTGAATCGTAGTAATGTGGGAAAGTGTTTCTTCATTACAAATAGGTAAGCTATTTTGGCCCTATTGTTTATATATAATTTCAATCTAGTTGTATTATAACAGGAGAATGTGACCTTAAAAATCTCTCCCTTTTGGCAATTATGAAGGTCTTTGTTTGATAGATTACAGTAGCAAAATTACTTCTAAAAGCACCATACAAAAAGAGGAAGTCAAATTATCTCTGTTTGCTGATGATATGATCTTATACCTAGAAAACCCTAAGGACTCCTCCAAAAAACTCCTAGATATGATAAATGAATTCCAGAAAGTCTCAGGTTATAAAACCAATGTACACAAATCAATATCATTTCTATACACCAATAATGCCAAGCTGAGAACCAAATCAAGAACTCAATCCCATTTACAATAGCTGCAAAAAAAGTAAAATACCAAGGAATATATTTAACCAATGAGGTGAAAGATCCCTACAAGGAGAACTACAAATCACTGATAAAAGAAATTATAGATGACACAAACAAATGGAAAACCATCCCATGCTCATGGATTGGAAGAATTCATATTGTTAAAATGGCCATACTGCCTAAAGAAATTTCAATGCACTTCCTATAAAAATACCATTTTTCACAGAATTAAAAAAAATCCTAAAATTCACATGGAACCAAAAAAGAGCCTAAACAGCCAAAGCAATCCTATGCAAAAAGAATGAAACTGGAGGCATCACATTACCTGACTTCAAATTATACTACAAGGCCAAAGTAACCAAAACAGCATGGTACTGGCATAAAAGTAGACACACAGATCAATTAAACAGAATAGAGAACCCAGAAGTAAAACCATATGCCCACAACCAACTGATCTTCAACAAAGCAGACAAAAACATACACTGGGGAAAGGACACACTATTGAATAAACGGTGCTAGGAAAATTAGATAACCATATGCAGAAGAATGAAACTGCATCCCCATCTTCCACCATATATAAAAATTAACTCAAAAGGGATTAAAAACTTAAATGTAAGATCTGACACCATAAAAATTCTAGGACAATAACCAACAAGCGATGTTGGCAACAACAAAAAAAAATTCTAGAAGAAAACCTAGGAAAAGGTCTTCTGGACATTGGCTTAGGCAAAGAATTTATGACTAAGACCCCAAAAGCAAACACAACAAAAACAAAAGTAGACAAATGGGACTTAATTAAACTAAAAAGCTTCTGCACAGCAAAAGAAATAATCATAAGAGTACATAGTCAACCTATGGAATGGGAGAAGATATTCACAAACATGTATGCAACCAAGGATTAATATCCAGAATATACAAGGAACTCAAACAACCCAGCAAGAAAAAATCAAACAACCCCCTTGAAAAGTGAGCAAATGACACAAACAGACACTTTTCAAAAGAAGATATACAAATGGCCAATAAACATTAAAAAATGCTCAATATCACTAACCATTAGAGAAATGCAAATTAAAACTACAATGCCACAATGAGATACCATCTTACTCCAATTTGAGTGGCCATTACTAAAAAGTCAAAAAATAATAGACTTTGCATGGATGCAGTGAAAAGTCAATGTTTTTACACTTTTGGTAGAAATATAAATTGGTACAATCTCCATGGAAATACGTATGGAGATTTCTCAGAGAACTGAGCGTAGATCTACCATTCAATCCTGCAATCCCACTACTGGGTATCTACCCAAAGGAAAAGAAATCATTACATCAAAAAGATACCTGCATTCATATGTTTATTGCAGCACAATTCACAATCACAAAGATATGAAATCAACCTAAGTGCCCATCAACTGATGAGTAAAGGAAATGTGGTATGTGTATATATATATTATTTATAATATATATACATACACATATGCACACACACACATACACACACTCCATGGAATACTACTCAGCTATAACAAAGAATGTCTTTTGCAGCAACTTGGATGAAACTGGAGGCCATTATCCTAAGTGAAGTAACTCAGGAACAGAAAGATAAGTGCCACATGTTCTCATTTATAAATGAGAGCTAAGCTATTGTTACACAAGGACACACAGAGTGGTATAATGGACACTGGAGACTTAAAAGGGGGGAGGGTGGGAGGGAGTGAGGGATGAAAAATTATCTATTGGGTACAATGTGCACTATTCAGGTGACAAGTACACTAAAAGCTCAGACTTCACCACTATACAATATATACATGTAACAGAGTTCAACCTGTACTCCCTAAATCTATTGAAATAAAAATAAAATAAAATAAAGGCACCACACAAGCAACTTTCATTTTTATTTATTATTATTATCATTATTATTGGAAGCTATTGGCTCCCACAATTTGTTCATCTTTCAGAGGCAATTTTACTATACCAAATGTTCTGTTTACAACCATAGAACATGCTAAAGTTTACTTCCTCCAACAGTGAGTCATCCCAATAACTCAAAAAAAAACAGAAAATTGTGTTTATTGTGATTTTCATTTTGTTCTTCATTTACTTTTTTTCATCTTGCATTAGTATGGTACATTTGTTACAATTGATAAACCAATATTGCTACATTATTATTAACTAAAGTCATATTTTACATTAGAGTTCCTTCTTTGCATTGTACATTCTATGGGTTTTGACAAATGTATTTTATAGTATCATATAAAATAGTTTCACTGCCCTAAAAATCTCCTGTGCTCCACCTCTTCATCCCTCCTTTTTTCCCCCTGATCCTCTGGCAGCCACTGGTCTTTTTACTGTCTCCATAGTTTTACCTTTTCCAGAATGTCCTATAGTGGAATCGTACAGTGTGTAGCCTTTTTAGCTTGGCTCCTTTCAGTTAGCAATACTTAACACTTACTTTTAATATAGTAGTTTAAAAGTTATATTTTCAGTTCAGAATACAAATCAGTGGCTGAAAAAGGTAAGATTGAAGTATGAGCCTTAAGTCTAAGATACAGAGGAATCTCAGACTTCGTAAGCCTGAAATCTAAGATACAAGGCAAGAGAGGATCCAATCCAGGAGAAAGAGAGTGGCACAGAGACTTCCCAGGATGAGCAGAAAGTCCCAAGATAAGGGCTCTGCCCAGGCCTCGGGAACAACCTCACCGGGTGGGAACCCAGAACGCAAGACTGGTGGGTGGGGTGGGGGGGCAGGAGGTACAGAAATGGATTCACTGTGAGCCTAATGGAGCTGGAGCTTGAGGACACCTTATGGGGCCCTTACAAGGCCCTGGAGGGCCCTAGCAACATCTTCACATGATCATAAAGTTTTGTAAATTGTGAAAACAAAAGTTATTTCAACCGTAATCGGTTAAGATGAACACTGTCACCTTCCACTCCAACTTCCCCTCCTTCACACCTCCCTTTGTGTGCTGCTAAACAGAAAGTAACGGAAATAAACTCACAGTACAACTGCCCTTTGTTTTAATTAAAACACCGGTGGCCTAACTTGTTATCTTTAAGAGTTTTTTCTCAGCCTTGATGAGCCCTAAGTGGACAGTAGGGTGCAAACTCCCTGGTCCACTTCTCTGCCTCAGTTCCTGTCATAAAACCAGATGTCAAGGTCTCAGATAACTCAGCCTCACAGAGGAAAAAAAAAAGAAAGAAAGAAAGAACACCTACGACAACTTCGCCACCACTTTTGTTATTGGCCTACTAAAGCAGAGGGGGGAAAAAGCCATTTTTACCCTTTAAAACTCTAAACAACTTTCCCTCAGCTGCCAGGGCACATCCTTCCTTCCTTTGTGTGCTGTGGCCATTCCCCCCTTCTCTCTCTCCTTCTCTCTATCTCTCCTTTCTTTCTTTCTCAGGAAAATAAACAAATATTGTGCTTCTTTCTATCCAAAATTCTGTGTGAGAATCCTTTCTCCAACCTGTGCCACAAGCTCCTCATGAGGTCCCCACCCTAACATCTGGTTGCCCACCCAGGGAAGTCAAGTCACAGGCAGGAGAAACTGAGTCACATCTCTGCCTCTGAACAAGGAGCTCACTCTTCTGCCTCTGTCTCTAAGCGGCTCCCTCCTCTGCAGTGCAGCTCCTAGGATTTCCTTCTCGGTGACTTCAATATCGTCTGGAACTCGGTGAGTCTCTTGGGCTCTGGAAGTTCTGGGAATGGTCGTATGCACAAGGTTGGCAGCAGTAGCTTTCTGGTTTGGTCAAGGATGGAAAACCCAGTGCTGGGTCTACCACTCAGGAGGGTGTCAGGGAAGGATGCTCCCTAACCACCCTTCCCCAGGACACAGGGGGTGCCTTGGATGCCTCTCACCCCCATCAGTCTTCTCTCAGAGTTGGGGACGCCTGGATTTGGGGGAAGATCACTAGGCCCAGGTCTGAGTCAGAACTCAGGAATGCCCATTTTCTGGCCAGATCTCCAGGTCAGGGTCTGACTCAGACTTCAGGGTCGCCTGATGTCTCGTAAGAATTCCGAAGGTCATCTGAGTCGTGGACGCCCCCCTCAGATTTTTTCTATTTTCAACATATGACCATCCCTAAAACGTCCTTTTCCTTGTCCTAGTTGCCGTCACAGGCAACACTGTGTTAAATGAAATTTGGCCCAAGGATGGATCTCTTAATCACAATGGCATTCTGCCACTTGACCTTCTGTCGCCACTGGCACGCAAGGGGGTCTAAAGTTCCCTACATTCAGGCATTCTTTAAACTTGCCAGACTTTCTAATCTTCACTCTGCCGCACGTTACTTCTCACCCCTACATCTCTCTCACTGTCTTCACTTTCCAAATGAGGTTTCTCTTTCGCCTGCCTCCTTTGGTACTGTCCCCTTTCCCCTCCTGCTCCTCCTGTTCCCACCCGCGCCACCCTCGCCCCGTGCTCGCTCAGGCGCCGCCCGAACCCCCTGCCCGCGCTCCGCCCTCTCCGCGAGGCTGGGGGTCGGCGGGCATCGCGCGTCCCTCGGAGCCAGGACCGCAAGTCCCGTCCTTTCTCTTTCACGGCCGTCTGAAGCCATTCTCCGCTTTACTAACTTAGACCCTGGCACCCGGCACCCGGGAGGGACCAGCCATCTCGGCCGTGCACTTCATCTCCCTGTCAGCCCCCATATTCGGCATGAACTCCAAAAGCTTAAAAAGGGGCCTCAGACTCCACAAGCGGAACTTTAAACCTGGCCTTTGAGGTCTTTGGTAATCGATGAGAAGAAGAGAGAACAGGCAAAGCCTGACCGCGGGTCTCAGAGCAGAGGAAGCGTTCCAAATAGTGGCCATCACTGTAAGAGGAACTTTTCAGAGACAGAGTCACCCTGGAGGCTCAGGCAAGAAGACACCGGGACCTCCACTACAGCTCTGGGTTGCAGTAAAAGGTGCCCAGGAAGCGGGCCCTGCCGGGACTGTGCCCTAACTGCAAAAAGGAAGGGCACGCTCCGGAACTGGCGGAGCCCCCCTCAACCGGCTCCCTCCCTACCCACGGATCTCCTGAGACTGCCTCAGTCTGACAACCCCAGCTGTGGACCCTACTCCACTTCACAACATCAAAATGGCTGAGCCTAGGGTAACTTTCTCTGTCACAGGTAAACAAAGTGACGTTTTAATAAACACCAGAGCCACTTACTCTCCCCTTCCTGAATTTGGGGGACTTCTGTTTCCCTCCCTCATCTCCACCCTCCGAGGGAAAGGTAAAATACAAACTCCCTGTGTGCTCCAGAACTCCTCTACTCACTGGGAGATCAAGTCTTTACTCACCCCTTTTAGTGCTTCCCAATCGCCTTACCCCCTGCTGGGAAAAATCCTATGGTTAAGTTAGACACCTAACTCCTTTGACACCACAGGCTTCCTTTCTCAGACTTCTGCGAAAGCTTAACTGGCCTTTACACACAACCTTCCCTTTCCCTTTACCTAGACCTGAAGTCCTAACTCTGGGCTTTTAGAAAAAAAGTAAAAACAGGATAAAAGGTGACCAGGAAAACAAGAAAGAGATGTGAAAAAATAGCAAATATAAAAATATACTTTTGCTAAAAAAGATTAAGCAAAAAGAAAAAGAATATTAAATTTAAAAAAAACTTGTATAAAAAATTTTTGTCGTAAAATGACTGGTGGTTTTTTTTAAAAAAAGAAAATTTTGGGACAAAAACAAAAAGCTTAAGTATGTTATAAATGGTCAGTACAAGTTGAAATAAGATTCACAAAAGGAAATTTATAAAAAAAATTTTATATGTGATCAAGTTGGCTATAATTCAAAAAAATTCTGGCCAAAACAGCAAAGTTTTCTCTTCTCAGTTATAGGACTTATGTTTAAAACCTCTTAAATTATTCTTGTACACGTTTAAACTAATGGACAAAATACATCAAAAAAGTTCAAAACTCAAAGGGTCAATCTGCTGCTATAGAGTTAAAATGTAGAGTTTATTGAACTCTCTCTCTGTTTCCTTTTGCCTGCTTAAAGCCACAGTTGCTGAGTTACTGGTATGTCATCACAAATCCAAGGCTACCGAGAACAGCCAATTCTGACAACAGCGTGAGCATTAAAAACTCATTTAAAACTAAAAACAAAAATAAAATTTGGGTTTCTCTTTTAAATAAAATTTTCATACAATATTAATAAAAATAACAGAAGATTTTGTTCACCTTTTTGAAAAGGGGGAAAGGAAAGAAAAGAGACAAATTCAGTTTGCCTCCTTATAAGCTGAGTCTCCTCTCTAAGAGGTAAAATTTTTTTAGCTTTTAAAATCTTTTAATTGTCAGTCTGGCTAGATGAATGACTATAATTTTGTGATAACGTATGATCCTGTTTCGTGACAACAAATGTTTAGACCTGTAATGTTTGACAGACTTTCCAAGAACAAAATTCTAAATTCAGTCCTTTTAACTTCAAACTAGCTTTTAATAATAGAGCTACTAAAAGTCCAGGAGAAACTTATTAGGCTTATTGATATGTTAAACTTGTGGGCCCCAACCCCTGGGCTGTGGGCTGGTACTGGTCCACGCCTGTTAGGAACAGGGCCACACAGCAGGAGGTGAGCAGCTGGCAAGGGAGCAAGCGAAGCTTCATCTGTATTCACAGCCACTCCCCACTGCTCACATCACCTCCTAAGCTCCGCCTCCTGTCAGATCAGCGGTGGCATTAGATTCTCATAGGAGCAGGAACCCTACTGTAAACTGCGCATGTGAGGGATCTAGGCTGCACACCCCTTATGAGAATCTAATGCCTGATGATCTGAGGTGGAGCTGAGGCGGTGATGCTAGTGCTGGTGAGCGGCTGCAAATACAGATTGTCATTAGCAGAGAGGTTTGACTGCATAATAAATGTAATGTATTTAAATCATCCTGAAACCATACCCCACCATGGTCTGTGGAAAAATTGTCTTCCATGAAACCTGTCCCTGGTGCCAAAAATGTTGGGGACTTCTGTGTTAAACTGTACAGGAATACATTGTCAAATATGAGGTGGTGTTTAACTTTCTTTAGGTTATATTTGTATAAATATATTGTAAATATCTGTTCCAGGGCTGTGTGAGATTCTTGAAGTTCTAGTATGCCTTGATATATATTATCAATAATAATTATCTATGCTAGATTGTTGTGTGCCACAGAGATGGCCAGATCTCCTTTACATCTTTGACCATGGCTATTGTAGGACTTTTTATCATCCACAGACAATTATTGTTTTACTTTGATTCTTCTTAAAAAACAGTTTATGATCAGCTACAGTCCAAGATTTGCTTCTTTAAAAAATATCACAGAAAGAACTAAAATATTTTTTTGACTTTTTGTTTAAAAACATTACTGATTCTCTTGCTTTGTTTTCCAGAGTCATGACAAGTATTAAGTAAAATAACAAAGTTTATCTAATGTCTACAGTATTTAAAACTGTGAAATCCTGCCTGGCCCAACCTTATTCATTGCTACTAAAACTACAAACATTCTCCCTTTAGGCCCAGGGACTATCACAAAAGAGACAGGCATGTGAAATTGTAAGGGCCTATTTCAAGAGATAGAATTAGTTCAAACTCAACATTTCCCCCAAGATGACTTTGTTTCTCAGCCCCCTTTAAATTTATGTATGGATGATCAGTCCTCTTGTCATCTTTCACCTCAACTCCCCCTCCCCCTCTGACACTTACTTGCCAACAGTCAACCTGACCTGACCTAGGGCTTCTTGGGGAATATGCAGACACACCTTCCTTAACCTCAACCTGTTACTTTAAAGGGACCGCAACACTTACAGCCTGAGACTAGGTCTTACTCAAAGATCTCCCAGGACAAATGGGCCCCCTACAACCCTTGTAGAAGGGCCCTTTTCAAGGAATTCTCACCACTCCCACTGCAGCTAAACTTCTGGAAATTCCGTCCTGGATTCACCTGTTGCCAGCCCATCACAGATACCAGACTCCAATTCACCCGGCAAAAAGCCTCGGAACCATGAGCTATAATAATATGCTGTGGTATACGTGGCTTATGATTGCCCTTCTCCTCTTCTTTGTACTTTTCATATGGCTCTACAAATGTCACCACAACACAGCTCACATGCCAGGCCGATCCTATTTCTGCCCATGCTGGGAACCTTAATGATAATCTTGCTTTTCACAGCCCCCACCACGTTATACAACATCCCTATTTGCCTACAGTCCAGGAGGCCCTTCAACTCCTTAAAACTGTGGACCCTTCTCAGTCCACTAAAAGTGTTGGATTAAACCACCTCCACCTAGACTCTCTGCATAATAGAGCTAACTGTAATCTCCAGGGAACAGTATTCACCTCAGTCTCACTGGTGCAACAAGCTCCCCTGTGCCTAATCAGTCCATGTTGCCCAGGCCCTTTTGTGGGAGAGTTTTCTGATAACTCCCTGGCTTACAATCATACTTTCCAGCTGACTGCTAACCATACTTGGGTTACTATACCCACCCAAATCCCTTTTCATAGCATATATTTTCCTAAACCCCATAATGTCACTACCAATTGGACCCAAACAAACTATCTGGGGACTAGTGTTTGTCTCCCACCCCCAATCATGCCCTTTCAAGGGAAAAAACTTTTGGTTCCAACCTAGTGACATCAACCACCAGGGATGTCAAAAACTAAAAAACCCTCAGGCCTATGAGGTAGGATGAAATCCTACTATTCCTTCTTTCAATTGGACATATAACCTCTCCACTATTCCTGCATATACCTCATGTTTACCTCCGTTGGCTGGAATGACTTTAGCTTGTACTTATGAAGACAGAACATTATAAGGACCAACGTACAATGCCTTATTTAAACATATCCATAGATATTTGTCTAAATCCCAAAAACCAAACTTACTGTCTCTATACCTCCCGACAAACTAGATGAGAATTTGTACTCTGACGTACATAATTCCTAACCTTACTCTTATCAATGATACCTTGCCTCTCCCCATTTATTCCTCACACCCCTGATCCAAGCATGGTGCCTTTGTCATCCTCACAATAATTGGAGTAATAGCAGGGCTTGCTACTGGCACTGCTGGCTTAATTCATTCAATTTTTATGGCACAAAGATTGTCTTTAAAAATAAGCCAATCAGCCACGGACTCAGCCCAACAAATTACTGTATCATAACAACAAATAAATTCCCTGACAGGAATTGTTTTACAAAATACATGAACTCTTGATCTCTTAACTGGGAGTCATGGAGGCACATGTGCTATGCTAGGAGAAGGTTGCTGTTTCTTTGTCAACCAGTCAGAAAAAATACAAACTAACATTCAAGGCATTCTAAAAAGAACTAATACACTTTGTGAGCCAGGAACTTCTGGTGGATTTGACTGGTGGGATTTTAAACTCAACATGTGGCCATGGTTCTCTTGGTTAACACCTCTACTAGGGCGCCTAGTGATTCTGCTATTAGCTCTCATTTTCAAACCCTACATGCTCCGCTGGCTAGTAACACTCATACAAAACCGAATTCAAGCCTTAACGGTTCCTCTTCAGCAAAGCCCCTGTTCTGCCTCTAATCTTACTTTTAAGACCGTCTGTTTTCAACCCCCACCCCCTTCATAACCCAAATAAACTCTCTCTCAGGTAGGGACATCTCAACCCCTGTCTGACAAAAAACAAATGCCAAAAAAACCCAAAAAAGACCTCCACCCATATTCCCCAGATTCTGAATTCATTAAATAAAAATTTTAGTTTTAGCCACAGAGAGAGGGTAAATGAAAGGTGGCCTAACAACCTGTCTAACAGAGGAAGACAAACTATCAGACAGAAAGCAAGGGAAATAAACTCACAGCACAACTGCCCTTTGTTTCAATTAAAACACCCGTGGCCTAACTTGTTCTCTCTAAGCGTTCTGTCTCAGCCTTGAAGAGCCCTAAGTGGACGGCAGGAGTGCGAACTGCCTGCTCCAGCTCTCTGCCTCAATTTCTGTCAAAAAAACCACATTTCAAGGACTCAGATAACCCAGCCTCACAGAGAAAAAAAAAGAAATGAAGAACACCTACAACAACTTCGCCACCGCTTCCCTATCAGTCTACTAAAGCAGAAGAAAAAAAAGCCATTTTACCCTTTAAAACTCCAAACAACTTTCCCTCAGCTGCCCCGACTCTTCCTTCCTTCCTCTGTGTGCCGTGGCCATTCCCTCCCTCTCTCTCTCTCTCTCTCTCTCCTTCTTCCTTTCTTTCTTGGGAACATAAACAAACATTGTACTTCTTTCTACCCTAAACTCTGTGTGAGAATCCTTTCTCCAATCTGCGCCATGAGCTCCTGGTGAGGTCCCCACCCTAACGTAAAAATAAGAAAATAAAGAGATGTCAGCTTGTGTGTATTAATTAGAACTACAGATGTCAATACTTGAAGGAACAACTAGAATGCTGACAGTGGTTTCTCTGGGCAGCAGGAGGAACTAACGACAGCAAGTCAAGTGACTGCTTCTAGCCCTGTAAGCCCTTCAAGTGTGTGTATTATCACTTTCATAATTTTTTTAATTTAATGCCAATCATGTAAATTTCGAAGGAGCGGTCCTAGAAAATTTTGCAACTGAAAATTCGGAAGTCTTGACTTATCACAAGCTTACAACCAAAAAATTCCTTTGAAACATTGTATGTGAGAACAAACAAAAGAAAAATGGCAAGTACTTGCCCACCACAGAGAACGATTAACTAATGCATGGCACATCCATACTCTGGAATTCTCTACAGCTGCCAAATTCAATGAGGTAAAAAGCTGTCAGGTGATGGCACAGTTTAGAACAATGTCCACAAGACACTGCAAAGTAAAAAGGCAAACATATAATGATACATAGTATCGCATATTTGCAGTACACAAGAAAGGTTCTGACAGGTTCCTCAGGGAAGAGTTAGCTCTGGGGAGAAGAGGGGGTGAGAAGGGACACTGTGTGTGTGTGTACACGTGTGTGTGTGCACGTGTGTGCGCGCACACTTGAAACATTTTTTACTAATAGTATATATTACTTTTGTAATTTAAAAAATTTAAAAATGTAATTGCTTAAAGGTCCTTCGAGGTCAGTTTCAGAATGATCTTGGAAGGGGGAGTTTATCCACTGTGGAAATTGTTGGTGACACCTGGTGTTGGAGATAAGTCTAGATTTGTTTGGGGTGAAAAAAAAAAAAACAAGAAGCAGGGCGGGAAGACAACTTGCCAATCCTCCTCCTTTTTGTGAGCATTTTTCGTGTAGGCGGAGGGTGGACCCGGCCTGGGGAGAAGCCAACAGCAGGGCAAGCTGCCCCCTCCGGGAGCCTCCAGCACAGCCGCCCTCCTCCGTGCCCCCGTGCCCCCGCCTCTCCCCCAGGCCGGCCCTGGGCATTGGGTGCCAAGGGGCAGCTGTCCGGGATTTACACTTTGTCTTTTGCAGGCCTCCTCCTCTCCCTCTTCTTTGTACCCTACATTGCCCAGTTCCAAATAACCAGGCCACACAGTTTCAAGTATTTGTTTCTTCTTTTCCTACTCCATTGAGGAGGCTGAAAATTAGAATATTTACAATGAATTGCAGAAAGAGGTGGGATCTCAGCCTCCCCAGGGTTTGAGACTCTTAAACCACCCCCGCTTTCTACCTTTCCTCAGCCCCTCGCCATGTCCCTGACTCTATTTTTCTTCCTTTCTTCAAAATCCCCAATAGAGAAGCAGGGCGGGTAGGGAAGGATACGGGTTAGGCAGGGATGTGCGGGGTCAGGGCTCCTGGACGGTGCTATTCCGCCTCTTCTCACACACCCAGCGGAGCACCTGGAAGCAGAAAATGTCGTTCCAGCGGCCATCTGGCCGCATTTCGGCACAGTCTTCGCTTCCTTCCAGCTCGTGTCCCTGCCAGTTGTCTGGCTGAGTGATGGCCCAGTTCCTGAAGAGGCAGCACAAAGCTCAGCTCTGACACCTCCCCCCACCAGCAACCCTCACCCCACCCCAGAAAAGCCTTGGAGGGGCTCAGGGGCAGAAGGTGCAGCCTTGGAGGTGGGGAGTCGGAAGGAGAGGGTTGAGGAACTTGGTCCCTGATGGACAGGTGGGAATGCAGTGGGGTGAAAGGCCAGGTGGCCGTCCCCAGGGTAATATAACAAGGCGATGAAGGGAGGGGGCCACTTACTTGTAGTTGTACCTGTACTCTGTACCATCCACCCATTTCCAGGAGCCATCGCTGTCAGTGAGACCTATCCAGGTGTTAAAGGGGCTTGTGTGTTCTGCAATGAACTTCTGGAAAAAAACAGGTGGGAGGGAAGTTGCTAATCCCTTGTCCCTTTATCCTCCCTCATGCAGACATGGAGCTGTGGCCTTCACCCCCAGACTGAAGCGTCAGCTCCCAGCACGACCCACCTCCCAGCTCTTTCCTCCATAACCGTGGCTATTGCTTAGTGCACATTTACTGGGCTAGACATTGTGCCTAGTCTTTACAAGGATTATTTCATTTAATCCTCAGAAACCCCTCAAGTTGGGTGCCACAATGATCCATACTTTGCAGGGAGCTGGCAGAGCCCAGAGAGCCAATCTGGTACCTGAGTTTGTGACCACACAGCCCTCTGTTCACATCCGTGACCCAGTGTCCCACTTCATTCCCAACTCAGCTTCTACCCCAGCTCCTGTCCTCTCCCTGTCTTCTGCCCACAGCCTCAAAGTCCTGGAATCCTGACCCTGCTCCCTGCTCCTGCTGCCCCCATAGGCCCCAGACCCATTAAGGATCTCAGTTTCACTCGCCTCTCGGGTTGCTCTTGCTTCTATGTATAGCTGTCACTTCCTGTGGTTTGCCAGGCCAAGGGGCTTCCAAGCTTAGGCCCACGTCCCAGAGCCCCATTATGACCTGGCTACATGGAGTCTGTGCTGGAAATGGGAGGATGCCCTGGGTGTGAGGGGGCAGCCCCATCGGCTAGCCGCAGGGGCTTGGGTGAAGGTGGTCTTTGAGCTTGCAGATAGATCCCCAGGACCTGTGCACACCCCCATCACAACAGCCCCTCCAAGTGTCTTTCTTTTACAGATATGGCTGTTCCTGGGGACTTATGTCTCAGGGTTTGAGACAGTAGCCAGGGCAGGTATGGTCACCTAACTCTGTGGTGGAAGGAAAGGGATGGATCCAGTGACCAACATGCATATCTAATGGTTCCCTCTGACAGCGTTCGAAGGGCCTCCAACTGCATTTAGGGGAAAATTGATTGATTCCACTCACACTCCCTAGAGACACAAATAAAGCTGCAGTTAGGCACCTCATCCAAGGGCAGCATCAGTTACTGTAGCACCCCTAAACTCTGGCGTCCTGCCAATAGGACAGTGTCTTGTGTGTGAAGAGGCAGGTGCAGCTGCTCTCCAAATTCAGAGGAGTCGACAGAGTGGGAGAGAGGGTGCCTGGAGACAAGATAGTCTATCTGATGCCACTCGTTGCCAAGCCCCCTCTTCCTGTCACTACAAGAAACAGAATAACTGAGCAAAGATTACAGATCAGCAACATCCAGCCCTCTGTGCCGAAGACTGAGAGGACTCAGATGGCGCCAGGTGATCAGAGAAGACAGTCCAGGGTGATTCATCTGCGTGAACAACAGGGAAGAAACAACAGGAAAGAAAGAATTTCACCCATTCATAAAAGTGGCAGAGGGGGAAAATCATCCTGGATCCTATGCCCAAAAAAGGGGAAGATGAGGAAGAAGAGGAGGAGGAAGAAAGATCTGTACTAGCAAAAAGAGAGATGAAAAATATACTTTGAAAAGAATATGAGGGGATTTGGAGAATAACTTCTTTCCATTCTCAAAAAATTAAAGAGGAGATGGATGATAAAACACCAAACAAGACATCAGAGAAGAAAACATGATGATAAGGAAAGGAGTTGAAAAGAAAAGTTTGAGCTATATTTTTCTTTAAAAAAAAAAAAAAGCAACTCATCAGAAAACCAAGACTGAGCTGTGAAAGATGGGTTTGAGAAAAGGACCCAGAATGCTGAGGAACCGAGAGAAAGACGAAAGTGAATATGAACTAGACGACGGAGCACAGGCAACGGGGGTGAGTTTACATGTCGTGCTCCAGGGGGAAAGAGGGCAAATGGATGAGAAAAAATATTCAAAAATGTGACATAAGAAAATCTTCTAAAATGTTAGAAGACCTAACTTTACATATGAAAAGGACTCATCTGGTCTTACAAAAAAAAAAAAAAAAAAACAGAGAGATTGAGCAACACCAAGATATGGATGAGGTTAAAGAAATTCACAAGCAGAAAAGGCGCCTTCAACTATTCGGACAAAACACTTAAGGAACCTAGGCGAGAAAAGAATCAGGCATGTGGAATAAGTGTGCTGGTTTCCTCGTCTTCCATATGGAAAGTTATATAAACTCTTCTTTTTTATTTTGTTTTGGTTTTTTGTTGGTTTGTTTTTTGAGACAGGGTCTTGCTCTGTCGCCCGGGCTGGACTGCAGTGGCGTCATCATAGCTCACTGCATCCTCCCACTCCTGGGCTCAAGCGATCCTCCTGCCTCACCCTCCCGAGTAGCTGGGACTACAGGCACGCATCACCAAGCCCGGCTAATTTTTCTATTTTTTGTAGAGTTGGGGTCTCACTTTTGCTCAGGCTCATGAACTCTTTTTTTCTCTTTTTTTTTAGTTTCCGTATGCAGCATTGATTCTTTACGTTTTTGAAGCCAGTAAGTTTCAGCCTACCATTTGAAATTATAAAAGTAATCACTGCAATAACTCAACATCTATTCCAAATACCACAGGGAATAAGACATCTCACATAGCAAATGTGAGAGAACAAAAGCATATTAAACAGAAAAAAAAGACAGGATTAAGATTAAACATATCTATTCAAAAATAAAAGTAAACGAGATACACTCACCTAATAAAAGGTACTCTTATTCAATTTCTAAAAATCAAAAACAAAACATACATACATAGGAGAAATATCTCAATGTGTATATGAGAAATATCTCAATGTGTATGGGAGAAATATCTCAATTTGGTCTGCACAGTAGCATCCTCTTGGGGGATTGCCCAGGAGGAACCCAAGATTAATCAGTCAGAACCTTTGAAGGTGAGACTTAGGGGTTGATATTTTTTTTAAAAAACTCTTTGAGAGATTACAATGTACAGTCAAGGCTGAGAATCACTAATCTAAAACAAAGAGATTCAAAAGGGTTAGAAATGAAAGGATGGACAGAGATACAGCAAACAAATGCAAATGAAAAGAAATCAAGGACCATGGTATTTACATATCAGATGATGAATTCCAGGCAAAGAGCATTAAGTGAGACACTGACATTCACTGCATAATGATGAAAGCATAGTCCACCATGAAGGTGCAGCTGTCGTGAACTTGTTGTGTGCCAGGTCACAGAGCGCTGAAATCTCAGGTTGAGCGGTATGAAACTGACATTTTTATAGGTCAAAATTGATTTAAGATTGGCAATTTCAACCTTATCAGTAAAGCAAAATATGTTCGTAATCACGCTACTACATAAAGCATTTACAAAGCCTGATGCATAGCAAACATTTGTTAAATATATTCTGGCCTCTACATCACGTGGTTTGATTACTGTGGCATTATAATACTTCCAAGTTCATACAGCACAAAGCCCTCATAGACCCCACAGTACCAAGGCAGCACATTGTAGGTGGAAACATGGGCTGAGGAGGCCGAGTGATCTGGATTCTGGCTCCATCATGACTCGCTAGCCGTGTGGCAAGTCACTTAACCTTAGTGCCCTCATCTCCCCTCCCTTACAGTGGGGACAGTAAGAATGCCTGCTCCATAGGGCTGTGGGGATTAAAAAACTGAATATATGAAAGTGCCCAGCACGTAGTACGTGCTTACTAAATGTTACCACTATTACCCTCCTTTTCCAAAATTGTTCTATCTATTCTAATGGGTTGATTCTTCTCCGTGAACTTTGGTGTCTGGTGGTAGCAGTGGGAAGGGGAGACATGGAGAGCCTTGGAGGGACCCACTAACCCATTGTAGGTGAGTCACTGGACTCCTGCCCACTCTGTTCCTTTCACCCCATTGACCACCACATCCAAAGGCCAGCACAGCAAGAAGGAGCTCTCGGTGCCTCCACTCTTGTCCTGGCCCTTTAGGTCACCCTGTCTTGAATTCTGTCTCCTGGATTGCTCCTCATCTCCTGGTCACCTGGCTCCTGTCTCTTTGCCAAGTTCCTGGCTGCAACCTCCCACCTCTTAGAATCAAGGCTACTCCACTACAAACCTCCCACAGCTCTACCACACTTCTGCTTCCTTGGACTCTTCCTTAGGTTAAAAAGAAAAAGTGAGCCCGATCCAGCCACCCAGAGACTGCCTTCCAAGGGCTCCCTCCTGCCTTTGGGAGGTGTGGTCTCACCTGCTCCTCCCAGGAGTTGATGACCACCAGGTGCGCGTTCTCCAGCTGGCAGTACTTCTCTGCCTCCAGCCAGGGCTTCCCTGAGTGAGAGAACCAGTAGCAGCTGCCCGCGTGCTCCATCCAGTTGACAGGGCAGCAGGTCCTTTCAGAGCCTGAGAAGGGGGAAAGGGGGTGAGATCCAGTTGGAGGGAACAGGCACACTGGAACAGAGACTTCATCGTCCCCTACCGTTGCTGTAGAGGAACTCCATCTGGCAGGCCAGGACACGTAGATCAGCTGGGAAGTGCTTCAGATGCAGGAGCAAGGTGGCATGGTCTAGGGGGACAGATAGACAGTGATGAGGGCAGACACGCAGTCCCCACCTACCATCGCCAGGCACAGGACTTCAGCCTTTGGCTGTGGAAGCACATATACAAACACACACACAGACACACACACACATAGAGACGCAGACACATCACATATCACACACACAGAGACACACCACACCACACCACACCACACACACGCTCACCCGCGCACACGCTGCGAGGGTCTCTGACCTGCTTTCAGGTCCTGCTGCTGTTTCTCCAGCTTGGCTCCCAGAGATGTTATCTTGCCCCCTACGCTGCCTCCTGAAAAAGAGGGAAGCTAAACCATCTCGCTCAGTCCTGCCCCCTGAACATCCCCCCAGGCTCATGCTCCTGGGGCACAGTTGGGGGCCCATCACCTTGTCCACCGCCTGGCCTCCCCGACTGGGCCCAGGCTCCTACCCGGCTGCAGAGGCTCAGGTCCCTCTCCTGCTTAACCCCTTCGGTGGGTCCCCATTTTCTCACAGTAAGCCTGCATGGCCTGGCCCCTCCCCACCCCTTGGGCCATGCTCACCGCTCACCCTGCCAGTCAGCTCCCAGCATACCAGACTTGCTCACAGTCCCAAGATGAGCAATGGCCTTCCCCGCCTCCTGGCCCTCAGGGATAAGCTCCCTCTTCTTCACCTGCCTCCTGGGACCCTCAGCTGTGGACCAGCGACCCTGGGAGCCTTGCCCAGCTGCTTGGCACACACCCCCACTGCCCAGCACCCCTGTGCGGACAGACGACCACCGCCCCAGCCCCTCACCGTGGGCGCCGAGGGCCCGGACCTCCGTCAGGGTGCTCGAGGAGAAGTTGCTGAAAGTCTCCTTCAGGGCCTGCAGCTCCACTTGCAGCTGTGTGCCTTGTCAGGAGGCGGGGGAGGAGGGGGGACAAGACCGGGGTTGGTGGGGTGCGGGTGTCCCCCTCCCCGCCGCCTCCCTACCGCCTGGTGAGTCCGCCATCTCCCATCTTTGACCTCCACCTGCCCCAGCACACGCCCCACCCTGCCGCCACCCCTTCCCTCCCCTCCGCCCCCGTCCCTGCCCACCCCTGCCGGCCGCTATGACCCTCACTTTGGGATCCAATCACACAGATGGCCACCAGCAGCAGGACGTTGAAGCCCAGGGCGAGCAGACCGAGGCGGAGCCTGGAGCAGAGACGCTGTGCGAGGGGCCGGGGTGGAGGCCCTGCGGGACAGGGGAGTCAGGAGCCTTCCGCTGTCCGCATCCCACACCACCCAGAGCCCCACCAACCCCTCTGCCGCCCCTCCAGAACCCTCGTTCCACCGCGAGCCCTCCCCCCCAGCCCACAGACGCCCACACCCCCCCACCCGCAGCTTCCATGTCACTCACGAACACACATTTGCACACACACTCGCACACACGTTCTCCCATACACACACTCACATAGGCGCACATACTAACGCACACATTCGCATTCCTTCTCCCACATATGCGCATGCCGACGCACACGTTCTCACACATCCACACGCTCTCCCACGTACACACCCACACCCACAGCTTCCCACGCACGGAGATGGCCTTGCCCCTCCGGCTGTCCCTCCAGGCCCAGAGCAGTGACCATCCACCATCCACCTGCAAGCAGGACGCTTGCTCTTCTTTGCCTCAGACCCTGACTCTGCGCAAGTCCCTATCTCCTCATTGCTATCGCAACCTGGTCCCACCACATGCTGCGGAGGCTCAGTCAGAGGCCCTGAATCTTCCTCCCTGGGTCACCTCCTGCCACTTCCCAGAACTCTTGACCTTTTTACACCAGTGACTGTCACCTTCCCCCTCTGCAGCCACACTTGGGACCCCACCTTGACCCAGAGGGGCTAAGCCTTGACATGTCCATGGCTGCATCCCTCCTGGGGCCTTGGCACTCCTCTCCATCCAGAAGGGCTGGGGACTCCAGTCCTCCCTGCCCCAGCAGGGCTCCACGGACAAGCCCTGGCTGCTCTCTCTAGGACTGTCCACTCGGCAGACCGCTGTTCTGCTTCCTGACCTGACCTGTGATCTGTCAACTCCCAACTCTGGGTCCACCCAACCATCTGTCTCTGCCAACACCCTGGACTGCCTGCAGGTGTCATCCAGCCGTGCCACCAACTAGCTCTGAGGTCATGGACAAGTCATTCAGTTTTCTGGTGCCTCTGTTTTCTCATGTGTAAAATGGGGATCACAGTTGTAGCTGCCTGATTAGATTATTCAGAGAATTAAATGAGTTAAACGTTGCCTAGGAAAGTTTGAAAGTAAAAAAAAAGGATCTGCCAAAGATGGAATAATAGGGGCCAGATTTATCCTCCCCCCAGGGACAACCAAGACAAACAACAGACAACTATAAGAAAAGACAGTTTTCAAGACTGTGGTCATCAGGCAATGAAGGGCAATGATCCTGAGAGATAGGAAACACAAAAGATACCCCCCTGACTGCCTCAGCCTACTGCTTGAAGAAAGTTTTCAGGCCACAGGCCAGAAAGGGGAAGTCCAGGCAGAGCCCAGCAGACCCCCTGAGTTGAGGAGCTGATGCTGGGAGTCTGAGGAGACCAGATGGTTAGAGTTCAAAGAATCAAACTGACTCCAAGATACTTAACTGTATCCCAGAATAAAGCTCAAGAATATTCATAGGAATACAAAAATATCCAGCACCCAATAAGGTAAAAATTCACAATGTCTGGCGTCCAGTCAAAGATTACAGGGCATACAACAAAACAGGAAAACACAACTCATATGAGGAGGTTAATATTAATAAATCTGTCAAAACACATCCAGAACTGGCACAGATGCTAGAATTAGCAGATAAGGACATTAAAACAGATATTATATCTATACCCCATGTGTTCAAAAAATTAAGTAGAACCATGGGAGATATTTAAAAGTCCCAAGTTGAACTTCTAGTGATGAAAACTACAATGTCTGAGATGAAAAATACACCGGGTAGGATTAGAGGAATATTAGACACGCATAAGAAAAATTTAGTTAACTTAAAAGACATAACAATAACTATATAAAATGAAACACCAAGAGAAAAAAGAATCAAAAACAAAATGGAAAGCGCATCAGTGAGCTGTGGGACCATTAACATATGTGTAATTGGATTCCTTAAAGGAAAGGAAGAGGAAGCAGAAAAAAATTTTTGATGAAACAATGGCCAAAACATTTCTAAATTTGCTGAAAACTATAGACACACACAGTGCTAGCAAGAGTGGCAGATGGGCCCGGGTAAGCATTTGATCAACGTCAGCTCACACAATGACTCCCCGTCCCAGGCAGCAGAGGCTGCTGGAGAGAAATGTGCTGACTTGGTTGCATCTGCAGTGGTATCCGTCAGTCCATTTGGGAGAGCTCCCTCTCCCATTAATTTCAAAAATTCCAGACTCTCTTCAAGCCTCCTGCTCAAACTCTAAATCCTCTCACTCTCAGAAGATTCAACAATATCCAAAATCCCTTTTGTGTGTTCACTATGTACCAGGCACTGTCTGGGCAATGGAATTGCAGGGGAGAGTGAGGTGGACATGGCCTCTGCCCCATGGAGCCCAACACCTGGTGGGAAGGCCTGTCCCTCCTGCCCCGGTACCCTGCCCTGGCCAGCACCAGCCCTCCCTTGGTCTGCTGGCCTCAGGAATGCAGGGTCCCTCCTCCCAGCCCCACGAACTGATCCCCCTCCCTGAATTCTGAGTCCCAGCCCCTCCTGCCTCCGTGGAACCCAGCTCCACCACCAGCACCCACACACCTGATACCCTCTTCCATCCCTGGCTCCTGCCCTTCTGCCCAGAACTTCTCAGATCTCTCTAGTCTTAAAACCTTTTCCCAGACACTTGGGCCCTTCAGTCAAGATTCGTAGGATCCAGGCACAGGGCCTGGGTTGGGTGGGGGAAGAGCAGGAATCTTCTAGGATCTCTCTGTGCCCATTTCCCCACCCACCCTAACTCCCCTCCACCTCCCCACACACCCATACACACACACAGTCCTGGCTGAATCTGCATTCCTTGTACACACATACATGCATGCACACATACACACAGGGCACGTGTGTTCTCGGACTTGGAGGAGGAGGGGAGGAAGTTGTCTACAGCTTCCAGGTGTCCCCAACCTCTGGGCACACACCCTTGTCTGCAGCCCTGGAGGCGGAGAGGAAAGTGAGGTCAGGGGCAGGCAGAAGTGTTGGGCACCTCACACCCAGAGGGGCTCAGTCCCCGCTTGCAGAGTGAATGTGACAGAGACCTTAGGGAGACAGAGAGGGATTGGGAGCTGAGACAGAGGTGGAATGAAGCCCCAGAAACTGGACACTTGCCTTTCCAAAATAGATCTTCTCCCCTGGGATTCTATCCACAAGCGCCTGGCCCCTCACCTCTACCAAGCTGGTGGTCGTTTTCCTCCAAGTCCAGCTGCTGGATGTCTTGAGAGTCCTTGGTCATGGTGAGCCCAGGGCTGACGCCGGACCTGGGGCTGAGGTTGCTCTGAGGGCTGGGGCTCGGGCTGAGCTGAGAGCTGGGCTTGTGCTGAGCTGCAAATTCACGTGCAGGCTGACAGTGGGATTGAATGTAGAATCTGAGTGGGTCGAGATGGTGGCTTTGGTTGGGTCTGAGGTTGGAGGTGAGTTTGGGGCTGAGGTTTGAAATACTGCTGGGGCCCGTCCCCTTCTCAAGAGATTGCTTAGGCCTTGACATGGCCAGAAGCCTTCTCTCCATACTCTCATGGACCAGACCACCCCACATCTTCCCACTGAGCCCCCATGGTCCCTGAACCAGGGCATCCTTAATCCCAAACATCCCCAGTCCCAGCTGCCACCCCCATCTTGGTTACCTGCTAAAGGTATGGAGCTGGCTCCCAGCTCTGCAGGCAGCCCAGGCCCAGGGCAAGGAGGGGTTAAAGCCAGGAGAACTGGGGCAGGTGGCACAAGCTGAGCAGAGGACAGGGGAGGAGGGGGCTGGTCCGGAAAGCAGCCTGAGTCTCCTGTATCTGAGTGTCGCAGTGATTCTTACCTAGTGTCTCCTGCCCCTAGGACTTTGGACAGTAAATAGAAGTGGAAACAGAGCTGGACTCAGGCAGTGAGTGGTGGGGGCAGGGGATGGGACCATCTCTGCTGTCCTCCCCAGGGAGAGGGTCTCCTAGGCTGTCCCCACCCCACACCCCAGTCACCTCGCTCCTGCTTGCACCATCTGGGAGAGGGAGCTGCTTGCTGTTTCCCCTCCGTCCCTTCCCCCTTTCACTTCCTGCCTCTGAATTTCCCAGAACTGTTGGTGTCTCCAAATATCCCTGACCAGGATCCAAGGGACAGGTTCTCTGCTCTTGCCCAATCCAGCATCCGAGCCGCAGGCCCAGCTTCCTATGGGCCAGGCCACCGGACTCTCAGCTTCTGCCTGGTGCTTCACTCTCCTGGGGATTAAAGTCCCACAAACCCAGAATCTGCAGGGGGTGGGAGAGAGCCTTGCAGGAAAGCAGCCCTCCTTGCGCAGGAGGGATCCAACCTCAGTCGGCCCCTTCCAGCCCAGGCCCTGCACCGACCCTGGGAACCCAAGTGTTGTCCTCACGCCAGCTGCTGTCCTAATCCCCCACGGAGGTTTTCTCAGTGAACCCCCACAACACAACACCCCAGAGGCAGGTATGTTTGTTGTTCCGGGTTCACAGGGTGTTGGGGGGAATGGCACCTCAGGGAGATACAGTCACCTGTCCCAGGCAGAGGGGCAGGCAGGTAGAGACTGAGAAGGTAAAACAGGGGAAAGAGGGGAAAAGTAACACCATAGGAAAGGGTCTTCACAGTCCTAAGAGGAGGACCGTGTTCCGTGAACAGAGGAACATGATTAACTCTCTACACTTGCACGAATGACAGCTTGGGGAAGAAAACACAGTTTTTGTCCATGATTTTCTGACCCTCACCAACCCTGGGCTGCTGGGTGCAGGCATTGTTTCTCTTATAAAGCTGCCCATGTTGCCCCTTGTCCTGAAAAGGGAGCCTGTCCTTTTCTTGTGGCAACTTTCTGACCCACACAGGAGGTAGCCACACACCCCAATATCCTGACGTTCCCACCGGCAACTTGGCTGCAACCCACAGTGAGAGGTGCATTTCACAATGTGATCCAGAACATACACACAAGCACCGCACACACACATGCATATGTGTATGTGTTTCTGTCTTCTGCATCCCCAGTGCCTGGCACATAGTAGGTGCTCAACAAGTATTTATCGAATGAGTGAGTGAATAACAGAATGAATTTAGAGATGTGTTATGGACACAAAAGTTTCCTTTTTTTTCTTTTTTTTTAATTATATCAGAATGTTATAGGGGTACAAATGCTTTGGTCACATAAATTGCCTTTGCACCACCCGAGTCAAAGCTACAAGTGTGCCCATCCCCCAGACAGCGAGCACCGCACCCATTAGGTGTGAATTTACCCATCCCCTCCTCCCCGCTCCCACCTGCCCGATCCCCAGTGAATGTTACTTCCAGATGTGCACGTAAGTGGACACAAAAGTTTCATAAAACAATGCTTACCTTACTGTTTGCATTCTATTTCATGACCAACTAAATTGAGTTCCCCCATCCACTAATGGGTCACAACTGAAAGTTTAAAAAACTCTGCTGCAAAGCCCCAAACTTGACAGGTGTGTGGCTTTAGTCTTGAGATACAGGCAAGAGCTTAGTAAGCAGATTGCCTACTGCACGTCAAGGTTCACCAGCCGCTAACCAGGGAGGGGGGATTCCCACTGGCCATCCATCTTGACTAAACTGAGTCCACATTTCAGGGTATGTCACTTACAACCCCCCACTCCTGGCACTTAGAGGGGAGGGATGGGACAGAGAAAACAAGAGACATCCTCTGCGTCCTTCTCTTTCTCCCTATTTGAAACTCATCATTTTAACTTACCAAAAGTTAACAGAGATGAAGTCTCACTCTGTTGCCGGGGCTGGAGGTGCAGTGTTGTCATCATAGGTCACTGCAGCCTCCAACTCCTGGACTCAGGTGATCCTCCCCTCTCAGCCTCCTGAGTAGCTGGAACTACCTGTGCATGCCACCACACCTGGCTAGTTATTTTTTATTTTTTTGTAGAAACAGGGTCTCACTATGTTGCCCAGGCTGGTCTCAAACCCTTGGCCTCAAGCCATCCTCCCACCTCAGCTTCCCAGATTGCCGGGATTACAGGCGTAAGCCCCCATGCCTGGCCTCCTTATAATAATTTTCTGTTTCTTAAAATAAAAACTTCCTAAAATCACATTCTCTTTTCTCAGGAGGACTTCATTTGTGGAGTTCTCAGCCACAGTCTGAGTGTCTGGAGTGTTAACCTAATTATTTGCTAAATGTTAACCTAGCAGAGTCGTAACTCTTAATTATTCCCTCATGCCCAAAGGAGAGGAAGGGGCCAGTGAGCCTCTTTTGATCTGAAATAAGAATCTTATCCTTGCTTAGAGATTCCAAGTGCAACCAAATATCCAGGAGTTCAAGACCAGCCTGGGTGACATAGCAAGACCCCATCTCTACAAAAATAAAAGAATTAGCTAGGGGTGGTGGTGGGCGCCTGTCGTCCTAGCTACTCAGGAGGCTGAGGTGGAACGATCGCCTGAGCCCAGGAGTTTGGGGCTGCAGTGAGCTATGATCGCACCACTGCACTCCAGCCTGCACAACAGAGCAAGACCCTGCCTCAAAAAAATTTTTAAAAAAGATGGAAAAAAGACACGTGTTGTAAGGAAAACACTGCAAGGTGAGAATCACTAGTATATCTCCAGTAAATGCAAAAGAAACTATGCTAGAAAGAAAATGTTATCACACTAGCGTACTAGGTTCTGCAGGACATAACATTTACATAGACATATAATATGAACACTTTATTTTTTGAACTAAAGATGCTGACATAACTGCATTTAGAAGACAGCATTGGCATAAGAGAGCTCATTCTCACCTCACATAACAGAATAAGTAGTCGAACATTAGTCAATCTCCTTTGTCCTGTGGTCCCCTGGCATCGAGAAGGCAATAGTCAGAGGAAACCTGACAAGTAACTGCACTTTTACATTATGGGAAGGTTGGCCCTGGCACTTGGCATGACTTGTGCACTGTCGGGAAGCCATTTGGAGAACCCAATGTCCTAACACTTTGTGGACCCAAGTCTCTGCCCTCTGTATTCTAAAGCATGTTAGCAAGAACTCTAGAACCCACAACGATAGGCGGGACATGGAGTTAGCTGTAACCGTTGTAAACGTTGGACGTGGGGAACAGGGGAGAGGGAGAGCTCAGGAGGGCCGGGTTTCTGGCTGAGACAAGCAGTGGCACCACCCACCAGCCAGGAAGCCCATGGGGAGATGTGGTTTGGTGGCAGGGATGAATAGTCACTGAGTTCCAACTGGGACTTGGGTTTATCATGCTGGTGGTCCCTCGAGGGGAGCCAGGTAGGAGGCAGTCGGACAGAAATGAATCTGCCACTGGGGTTGCAGGGGGGAAGTCGGGCTGGAGCCTAGAATCACCAAAGGGAATCAAAGCCAGGGAAGCGGAGAAGAAGGTCTAGGATAGAGCCTCTGGGAGGTTGCAGCCAGAGAGGTGGCAGGAAGACACGGAGGGAATCAAGAAGCCAGTGAAGACACGTCACCCAGCCCAAGATGACCGTCTGAGCCTGTGTATTTCCCGCTAATCCACGTCCGAATATTTTCTCTATTGAAATTACAATAGTAATAATTCAATAGAGAAAATATCCATATCACTACTGGAAATTCAGAAAGGATTTCACTCACACGCCACAAACTCCAAGGAATTTCTGCACTATGTAGTGTGGATAAGGGTGACCCAAGGGCAGAGCCACCCAGGACTCTGGTGGGGAGGGAGGCAGAGAGAACTCCATCTGGGGAGCAAACAGAAGGACATCCAGGGAATGCCACGAATATCCCTGCCCTGCTCAGATGGCGGGAGCTGGGGACAAGGACAGTTGCAGTGCCATGTTCAATGATACTGCCATCTGCCAGAAGTGCCCTGGATACCAGGGTCCACAGTGAGCCAAGGCCCCAGAGTTACTTGTAGCTTTCCCTCGACAGGGCATACAGGCCCTAGGAAGGCAGAAGTGCTGCCGAGCTTGGCTGCTAACCACCATGGCAGCACGTCCTGGAGAACGAGTCGCTGCCCAAGCTTCCTCTATGTTGCCACACAAATCCAGAGAACAAGCTGAAGCATGAAGAAACCCCTGAAACACCTGCAGCTGTCAGGAGATCCATCCCTCTCAACTCCAATACTGAATAAAAATAGACCTTCCTCTCACTGGAGGGGTGTTATGGACTGAATTATTCTCCCCCATCCAAAATCCATATATTGAAGCCCTAACCCCCATGTGACTTGTGAAAATTGATGGTATGAATTGGAGTTATCTTGTCATACCAATTAAATTAGAGTTGAAAAACAAGGGTTAAGAAAATAAAAGTATTCAGGGCACAAGCGCCTGCCCAGCGATTATCTTGCAAGCCAGCTGCCGAAATGACCTGCTGTAATCTCAAGACCGGTTTCACCTAGTAGCTGCTGAAACAAATTGCCGTGACTCTTACACTGGTTTTACCCACAACCATCACTTATGGCAGAGCTTGCCCACTCCCAAAACCTCCACCAGTGCAACAAGTTTTCTTTCAAAACAATATGTAACACTTCTCTTTCTAATAAAACCCCCAACCTTTTCTTTGTTCTTTGGACATCCCGAAGACCACCCTGGTATGTGTGTATGCCCTGAATTGCAGTTCTGTTTTCCCAAATAAAACATTTTGTTTGGAGACTCATCTCTCTATTTTATTTGACTTTAATATATATTGAGAGATGGGGCCTATAAGGAGGTAATTTAGGTTAAAAGAGGTCATAAGGGTAGGCCCTATTCCAACAGGACCAGTGTCCTTACAAAAAGAAGAGACACCATGAAAACGCAGAGAAAAGACCATGTGAGGACACAGAGAAAAGGCAGCTATCTACAGGCCAGGAAGTAACCAGAAACCAACTCTGCTGACACCTTGATCTTGGACTCCCAGCCTCCAGACCTGTGAAAAAATAAATTTCTGTTGTTTAAGCCACCCAGTCTGTGATATTCTGTTATGGCAGCCCAAGCAGTCTAATGCAATGGGCAAAAGACAAAGAAAACTGGACATATGAGGATTCAGCAAGTCAAAAGATGGAAATAAATCAGAGAAATGATCCTCTTAAAATAGACTTAGCTAAAAACATGGAAAATTTTTTAAAAATCTATAGTTTATAGGCTAAATAAATTAATCCTGCTTCCATAAAACAAGAGCAGGAAGTCATAAGGAACAATTGATAGTAGAAAAATAATTTGGGGGGAGTAGCATGATGATTGATAATTACACAATGGAGGATGTGGAGAGCCAACTGGTAATAGCAGGAAGCTGAATCAGCGATTTACAGAACAAAAATAGTAAATTTTCCCAACACTCAGAGCTAAGGAAAAGAGATTTATGCACCCGTGTTCATAACAGCACAATAGCCACAAGGTAGAAACAGCACAAGTGTCCATCAACAGATGAATGGATAAACAAAATGTGGTCTGTCCATACAATGGAATATTATTCAGCCATAAAAAGAAGGAAATTCTGACGCAGGCTACAACATGGATAGGCCATGAAGTCATTATGCCAAGTGAAATAAGCCAGTAGCAAAAGGACAAATATTGTATGATTCCATCTATTGGGGGTACCTAGAGTAGTCAAACTCAGAGAGACAGAAAGAATTCTGGTTGCCAGCAGCTGGGGTAGGTGGAGAATGGGGAGTTTCTGTTTAATGGGGACAGAGTTTCAGTTTGGGAAGATGAAGTTTCTGGGGATGGATGGTGGTGATGACTGTTCAACAATATGAATATATTTAAGGCCACCAAACTGTACACTTAAAAATGGTTAAAATTTAATGTTATGTGTGTTTTACCACAACAAAAAAAAGTGGGGAGGGATAGAGAAAACAAAAGAGAAGAGATGTAAGTTACTATATTTCATCAAATTTAAGATCCCATCAATTGTAAGATACACATTGTTTATGGGTCACTAAGGGAAAACAATGACAAAATTATTTCTTATCACTTAGAATTTCTATTGTATACTTATTAAAAAGTGCTTTTTAGACTTATTTGGATATGTATTTTATCCTACATCACTCATGTGCAAACATAAATAAAATTAATTGATTAAAATATTCCCAAATATATATGTAAATAAAATGATAATTCTATAATATAGAATAAATATAAGTAAAATAAATTGGTTAAAATATTCCTCACACTTCATCTTCAGAGTCTTATTCTTCTGAGTCATTTTAGACACCAAATTGTCAATGCCAACGTTTTCCCGCATGATGTTGTCCTCTGTGCTATCAAGAGCATTGCTGGCATGGCGTTTGTTAAGAGTCCGCCATTCTTGTCTCTGGGATTTTCTTCCAAGCAGTTGACATCCTCTCTGCAAGCTTTCTTTATCTTTCCAGGAGATGTCAATGGAAGGTTTTCAGACAAGATTCAGGACACATATTCTTTCCATAAATGATCCTTAAATGGTCAGTTGCCTGAAAATGAAGTACAAATCACGATGGTTAGTCGAGCCTTCAGCAATAACCACCAAGTGCAAGCATGCGCAGGCAGCAACATCTGTGTCACAACTATCACCTGATGGAAGCAATTGTGAGATGCCATCGACCGTAAAACATCCCAACCTCAGAGATGTTAATGTGAAAATATGTACATCACAGAAACAGTGAAAATATAGCATAAGGAAAATGATGAGAGGCAGGTAAGATAGAGTCAGTACATCCAAAATACACACAAGAGTTACAGAAAAAGAATAGAAAACAATGAAGAAGATATGATAGAAAACATTTCCCCAAGCTGTATAAAGCCTTAGTCTCCTGTTCCAATGGCTTCCTCTAGAAATTGGTCCCTAGTTTCTGAAGTAAACACAACCCCATTCATATATTTGTTTGCTCATGTATTTGATCAGCAAATATTAGCAGCCTACTATGCTTCAAGCATTACCCATGACTCAGAACACTGGTACTCCACATTCTCTGAGTGGCCCAAATAAAGCCTAAAGTCTTTCTTTCCCTCTGATAATTAGCATTCCATAACTGCATCTGCCTTCTCACTTTAGCTTCCAGGAATCTCAGAGTAAAAGCAGAGACTAAACATTAAGAATTTAGTAAGTCCTTACGACCACCTTTTTCTCCCCATTTTGACCTTCTACTTTTATTTCAGTTTCCCCTGGTCCATATTCTTTATTCTCTACTCTCAGATATATTTTACCATCTTTCTGTTACATTTTTTGTTGTTGTTGAGTTTTCTTTCTTTCTTTCTTTCTTTTTTTTTTGGTAAATCCTTCAAATACTTCTGGAATATATGTGCCCCGCCACCCACAGACCTGTGCTCCTCCTGCACTCTTCTTGGAAAGCCCCAGGACACAGCCTTGACCCTCTCTCCTGCCACACCTGGTGAATTACACATCCAACCCCCCAAATGTCTCTGCAACACTTACTACAGTGGTCACAGGTCAAGGTGCAGAAGTGTCGCTTTATTTTCTCATAACTGAATTTAAATAATATCTCAAGTCTTCTTTCTGCTTTATAGCAGAAATTTTATTAGAACAGGAAAAGGGATGTGTGTTTACTTATAATAATAAGTTGAGACATGGAAAAAGAGTTCTATTCATTTTCCCCGAGTGCCACGTACCTCCTCCAACCACCCCACCCCACACACCGGCAAGAACAAAGGACTGGATTAAAAAATGCCAGGCTCAAGGAAGGCCAAGTGCACATGGAAACAAGTGGGTTTTGTGATCCAGAAAGAGCGGATGTGGATGTTCTTTATAACAGCAGATGGGATTCTAAAACAAAAACAAAAAGTGGACTGGAAGGAAGAGCAGGAGGCATTTGGAGAGTTTCTATAGGTGAGAGGCACTTTGTCCTCCCCTCTCCCCCCCAGGGGGCAGGAGCCCACATGGCTCCCATGACTTGAGGGCTTCTAAGAAAAGCCTTCAGAAGTTTAGGGATTTCACAAACAGGGTAATGGGGATGTTGCTTACCAACTGGAATTTTCTAAAGGCCAGGAACCACAGCATTATCTTGTTCAAACAAAGCCTGAAAGAACCATCCCTAGCTACGATGAAGGGAGTCTTCTCTTGGCAACCCACGACTCTTGCAATTCTGTAAGAAATCTGCAAGAGTTCCTGTAACCCCACAGTGTGAAAGCAAAGCATGGGTGATCCCCAGGAGGGAAAACAGTGGGCTACCCCAAAAGTCGTCTGGTGGAATAAAAGGAATCCACCCAGAGAAGGACACAGTGTAGACTACCACGGGGGCTGAGAAGAGACGCATTGTCCCCCATAGGGTCATTGACTTGACAAGTTAATCAGACATCACATAAATGCCTGATAGAGTTGGATCCTGCTCAGACTGAATAAATGGTAAAGAATCCCATATTCAGCCAGCTGCAGTGGCATGTGCCTGTAATCCCAGAGGCTCAGGAGGCTGAGGCAGGAAGAATGCTTCAGCCCAGGAGTTTGAGACCAGCCTGGGCAACACAGAGAGACCCCATCTTGAAAAAAAAAATTCTTTTTAAAGAATTCCCTATTCACCCCAGCAGTAAAGTGAAGGAAGGTAGTTGCAACCTTAGTGGTTATACATAATTCCATCTATTCAGGTCCAGCCAAAAAAAAATATGCAATATGGAAAAATATGAAACCCAGGAAATGTGGGCTGTGAGTTCAATCCCATCTGGAGAGTATGGATTTAGCAACTAGAAAAGGACACAGAACTTTTCTCCCTGTGGCTGCAGGAAAATTGTACTGGTCATAAGCAGTACCAGATCCCCCATCCAGTGTCAGAACTCTGTCCAGAAAGCAGCCTCAGATAACCCCCAGCAACCCCAGGGGACACAGGATATTAATGCTTTTCATTCAGGGAAGTGTATTCCAAACCTAGGAAGGCTTGAAACTAAATATATAGACAACAAAGTAAATCAAATGTGTAGTATTAACACTTTGTGCTAAATTTAAAAGCAATCTATATTTGGTATTATAATATGTAAGAAAATTTAGCTTACTAAAAAAATTTGAAATTAGCCTTGTGATAGCAAATTAAAATATAAAATCAAGTACTTGATTTTAGATTTGTGTTTCAGTTGAAAGGCATAAAATAATTTGATTATGTTTTTTAACAGTATCAGAACATTTAAGAGACCTTGGGATTCATTATGAATATTAATTTAACTTACTTGCTTCATTTTTTTTTTTGAAACAGAGTCTCACTCTGTCACCCTGGGTAGAGTGCAGTGGTATCATTGTAGCTCACTGCAACCTCAAACTCCTGGGCTCAAGCGACCCTCTTGCCTCAGCCTCCTGAGTAGCTGGGGCTACAGGCATGCACCATAATGCCTGGCTAATTTTTCTATTTTTAGTAGAGATGGGGTCTCACTCTTGCTCAGGCTGGTCTCAAACTCCTGAGCTCAAGCGATCCTCCCAGAGTGCCAGGATTACAGGCGTGAGCCACCACTCCCGGCCCTGGCTTCATTTTTGATTGTTGGGCCAAGCATTTTAAAACACTTAATATATACTGAATGTGTAAATTCAGTTTAAAATGTTTCTGGACATTTAACAATGCTGTGAATGAAACCGATTATTTAAGTTTTGCATCTTCAATTTTTGTTATTATGCAATAATCAGTGAGAAAGTGAAGTTGGTGGCTTTAATTTAGCTCAATTTATAAAAAGAATAATCACATTTATAAGTTGAACTTATAAGAAGCTTAAGGAAAACTAGTTTTAAAATGTACTTTAACAAATTGACTATTAATTTTATAAAAACAGAGTGACAGTTCATAGTCCTTTCTGTACACAAATACCACCTGAAAGGGTGGCACTGCTAATCAACTAACAGAGGAAAAAAAGGAGAAAACTCACAGCACATAATTGCCCCTTTGAAGAGAAAAATCACAAGGCACAACTGCCCCTTTGTTTGATTAACCACCTGTGGCTTAATTTATGGTCTTTAAGAGTTTGTTTTTACAGCACTTGGAAAGAACTGAGCAGATAGAAGGAGCATGATCCTCCCCCAGTTCCTGCCAGACCACATTCCAAGGAAACTGATAAGCCCACCTCACAGAGAAGAGGGGGGGAAAAAAAAGGAAAAACAAACGCAGCTGCTTCACAGCTGCCTTCTACTATCAGCTGGCAGCAATAACTATTATTTTTTTCTTTTCCCTTTGTCCCAGTAAAAACCCCGAACCCCTTAACCTTGGGGCTGGCACTTTTCCTTCTTTCGTGCTGTGCCCTTCCCTCCTTTGGAAAGTAAAATGAGCTTTTTCTCTAAAACTGTCCTAATCTTTGTGTTGAGAATTCTTTCTCACACCTAGCTAAAGTTCCCACCCTAACACCACCTCAAACATCAAACATCAAAAACTCACCTTGACATTAGGGTCCACATGCCAAAGGGCTGGGGTCCAGGGCAAGCCATCTAAGAGTGTGCACCACTCACGCCAAGACCACCCACAGGAGAGTGATCCTGGACTCCCCTCTTGCCAAGCAAATGGACTGGGCAGAACAGGCACAGCTCCCCCCACCCCACCTCACCCCAGTGCCAGCCTGAGGGGCCAAGAGGGTGGGCTTCCCACCCAGGCCACCCATGTCCCCACATCAGGACGCTCTGTTTCCACCCCACCACACTCCTCCCCTCTTCCCTGCTCTCTTTTTCTCCATAGCACTTGCCACCATTTAATATATTAGGCATTTTATGTATTTAGTTAGCATCTTTCTGTGTACGTTTGAAGGCAGGCACTGTGAGAGCAGGGGCTTTGTCTTGCTCAGTCCTAAATCCCCAGCATTTAGATTGGTACCCACACCTGCCTGCTTCCAGTAAACATGTGTAACATGAAGGAGTGGAGGCCTTTGTTTCTCATGGTCTTTTTATGTGTCCCTTTCTCCATCTGGACTGCCAGTCCCTTGAGCTCAGGAACTGTCCTACTCACTACTCAATCTCTGTGCCCTCAGGGCTGGCACCATGCCCAAAAAAAAAAAAAAAAAAAAAACCTAGAGTCCAATCTATGTAAAAGGAACTCCCTGTGCAAAGGCAGGCAAGGCCTTTGGAGTCAAATCAACATAACTTTGAATTGTGGTTCTGGCACTTACAGCGGTAAGTGAACCTTAGACATGTTACTCAAGATCTCTGAATGTCAGTTTCCTTAGCTAGAAATGGGTATAATGATACCAACCTCACTCTGTTCTTGTGGGGGTTAAATGGGTTAATGCAAGGGAAACTGTCTAACACTGACCCTTTATTTGCATAAGCAACACCCTCTCATAGAAGGTGATGAATAAAAATCATTTACTACTTTTCAACTCCTCCAATTGCTGCCAAGAAATCTCTCCTCTCTCCCTGAGCTTCAGGTACCTGACTCACGTTTACTCCCCTGGGGCGTGACAGGAATCTGAACCCCAGAGGAAGGCCCCAGCTCAGGCTGGGGGGTGGGAGCAGAAGAATGAGTTCCTAGGTGGGGATTTGGAGGCACCAACAATTTGGGGAACTTCCAGAACAGGAAGTGAACAAAGACGTGGGAGAGAGGGGAGAGAGCAACCGGTACCCTGGCCCCATCTCAACAGCCCACCCACTCCCAAGTCTTGAAAATGAGGAAGCCAGGAGAGCCAACAGGAAGGGGAAAAGGGGGAACACTTGCCCTAGAGGAAGAGAGTCAAGATGGCTCCATCCCCAACTCCCACCCTGGGCCCAACCTCCGTCCTGATCCAGACCTCAGTCCTGCACCTGATCACAAGACCAGCTCCAGGCCCAACGCCTCCCTCAGCCTCCACCTCCATGCCCACCAGAAGCCTAGTCCCAGGCCCAACCCCAACCAAGAGAAGAGCTGGGACCCTGGGGGTATTTAGGGCCCTCAAATCACGAGAGAATCCCCTGGTCTCTCTGCTGTGGCTTCCACTTCTCTGGTCTCTGTCTTCCTCTGTGTATCTGCCTTATCCTGTGCCTTCCGCTTCCTCTCCTCCACAGGCTCCCTTTCTGCCTCTCTCTGGCTCCGTCATTCATGTATTGCACAGCAGACATTTATTAAGCATTGATCTGGGGGGAGGCCCCAAGCCCTGTTAGAGACTTCTGAGGGAACACGAGAGATGTGAATTGTGGAATCGTAGGGGATCCCAGCTGTCAAGGACCTTAGGCCACCCCCAGGCCATCTGCCTCCATTCATGGAGAGGAAACTGATACCCAAAGAGGAGAGGGTATGTCCAGGGTCCGAGCCCAGGGTCCCAGAACCCATCCTAGACCACTAATCTGGATCAATACTGAGAATGAACATGTGTATTAGTTTCCTAGGGCTGCCATGATGAGGTACCACAGGCTAGGTGGCTTAAACAACAGAAATTTATCTTCTCATGATTCTGAAGGCTGGAAGTGTGAGATCAAGGTGTCAGCAGATGTAGTTTCTCCTGAGGCCTCTCTCCTTCGCTTGCAGGTGGCCACCTTCTCACTGTGTGTCCACGTGGTCTTTCCTCTGTGTCTGTGTCCTAACTTCCTGAGGACACCTTGGATTAGAGCCCACCCCAATGACATCATTGAACCTCAATTACCTCTCTAAAGACCCTATCTCCAAATACTGTCAAATTCTGATGGACTAAGGGTTAGGATTTCAACATATAAATTTGGGGGAATACAATTCAGCCCATAATAGTGTGGAACAGAGAACTCTTACCTGGAAGTATGTGTGTGTGTGTGTGTCCACATGTGTGTGTTCACGTGTGTGCCACATGTGTTGGGGAAGGAGGGGTAGGAGGAGAAATGCTCTCCTCAAGTCCAGCTCAGCCCAGCCCCGGGCCCCCAAAGGGGCAGGACTGGTCTTCCATTCGTGGCAATTACTTTATTCAAAAATATTTCCTTAGTGCCTTCTCTCTGTCAGGCAGTGTTTTAGACAGTCTCTGCCCTTAGTCCTAAGCCATCGAGCCCACACTTTTGTGACCTTCCTCAAGCCACCTTCGCCCAAGAGGAGTCCACAGGGTCAGGGCATGACCACCTGAACCCTCTCAACCAGCTCCAGGACCCCAGAGCTCCCTGCCCAGACAGCCCTGGCACATTCAGGACCTGCACAGTTCTCTTTGCCAGTTGGGTCCTCCTTAGCATGGGGGCAGCCGAGGGGCCTCTGTTTTCGGTGGATGGGGATGCAATTTGGCTTCATGAAGAATCCATGGGATGTGGCTGAGAAAGTGAGCAGGTTCAACTGAGCCGGGAAGATGGGGGAGGAAGGGTTCAACACACAGGGTAGGAAGAGGAGCTAGAAAGGGCTCCATGTGGGGGCAGGTTGAGTTTGAGGTCTCTGTTAGAGCCTGAGGTGAGATGTCAGGTAGGAAGTTGGGATACACAATCCAGGCAGGGACATGCACACTCACAAACATTGACCCCAATCCCACGTGCTCCGTTGTTCTGAAGAGATATCTCTGCTCTTGCCCAGCTAGTCCCCAACCGCTGGCCATGCTGGCCTCAGGTCTGCATCTCCTTCCCAAGTCATTGACCCCTGAGGCCATTGTCTTTGGGTCTCCAGTGGGTGCACCGGGAAAGAAAGGGTGAGGGACAAGAAGCCCCATTAAAACCACCAAAACAGGCTGGGTGTGGAGGCTCACACCTGCAATCCCAGCACTTTGGGAGGCCAAGGCAGGAGGATCTCTTGATCTCTTCTTGCCCAGGAGTTTGAGGCCAGCCTGGGCAACACAGCAAGACCCCGTCTCTACCAAAAAAAAAAAAAAAAAACTAAAACAGCAGCTCACAGGACAGAAAGTCCCCAGTTGTTTCAACAGCTCATACGGACTGGCATCTCCTGCCAGTAGTGATGCCCCTGCCTGACCTCCACTGGAGGGGCCTGTGTTGAGGGGCAGACAGGTTTTTAAACTCTGCTTTTTCTTCTTGTTGTGGAAAGCAGTGTTCTGTCATCCTCCGGAAGCCCCTTGTTGATATCGTGCCTCCCTTAACCTACTGTGTTCTGCATTTATCAACATCTGCAATGTTTGTGGCTTTTTTGACAGAAGCCTAGTTTCCCCTGCCTGGTTTATAAAATCCTTGTAACCCAGAACTTTCTGCGGTGTGGATGCTCTATGTTGAAAGGACGCACATGCTTTTAAAATGTCACGAGGGAGGCTGAAATGGCTGCAACTCTCTGCCACGTTAGGAGTATTAGAGACATGAAATGTTAAAGAGCATGTGAGAAAAGTAAACATCAGAAGCCAAGTTGTTTTCTGTCTTCTGGACATTATCACAAGGTTCTGTGAGGCCAAGTACAAGAGAAGGGTCCTGGTGCTGCTATCACATGCCCACTGGGTGATAAACATACAGGGACCCTGCCCTCAAGAAGACCACAGTGGAGAAGGAAACGTGGATTCGTAAGTGCTACAAGCGCAGAGTGGGACCCCAGAGGAGGGTGTTCAGGAGGGCTTTCTGGAGAAACTGGTGCCTTGGCCGCCCTCGGGACAGCCTCGGTCCAGAGCCTTGCTCCAAACTTCTCCACCTACGTGCCCCTGACATCAGAGGAGAGCAAACTCTGGGAGATCCACTTGCCGGAAGCATATAGTAGTTATTTAATATATTTGTGTTTGTCTTAATATAAAAATGATTTTAAATTAAATATCACTGAGTCAAAATGGACTAATCAGGACAAAAATGCTCCTGACACACCACCAAGTAATACATAATAACACTAGCTGAACATTGATTGGGGCTTATCATGCGCCAGGCATTGTATCAGGCTGTCTATATTGACAACTGAAATATAAGTCTGAAACCCCTCCAACAGACGAACAGACTCTCCTCTGGCTAAAAACCCCAAATTTTAGAGTTCCCGGCCATGGCAGGATGGCAGGATGGTCATGTCGCATTTGCTTTCCAGCTGGAGAGAACAAAAGGCCAGAAGACCCCTCCGCTTACTTCACCCGACCCCCGGAGCCCTACTCCTGTTTATATGGTTCCGGCAGGACACGTATTTGGGACCAAAAAGAGTTTCTTCTTAATAAAGGACTGACTGCCAGCCATGGATTGGTTCTGGCCGGTCTCCTGAGCACGTGCAGATCATGGACTCATGCCCCACATTGCACCTTATTACAGATAAGATCTAATTTATAATACATTTAAATGTTAAATTTTCACCCCAAAGTGAACATGGGGTATATGTGACATGCATGTGAACCTAATATGCATGCCCATGGGTCTCCTTCATAAATTTTCACAGCTCCTCCCATAACCTGTTGAATATTCATGACATTCACAGCTCCTCCTATAACCTGTTGCATGTGTATACTTGGTCAACCCATTCAACATAAATTCTTGTCTTACCCCTCCCTTGCTAGAAGTGCCTGTCTCTCAGCTTCTGTGGAGGCCCCAATTCCCAGCTTGTCAGAATGGCCAGACTTTAAGAAATAAAGTCTCCTTTCTAAATGTTTAGTCTTTGTGACTCTTTTTCACAAAGCATGCTTAAATGCATTCTCATTTAAGCCTAATAATAATCCTATGGAAGCCAGGCATGGTGGTGTGCACCTGTAGTCCCAGCTACTCGGGGAGCTGAGGCAGAAGGATTGCTTAAGCCCGGGAGTTTGAGTCCAGCCTGGGCAACACAGCAAGACCTCATCTCTTAAAAACAAAAAAAAACCTGTGGAGAAGGTACTGCTAATATCCCTATTTTACATATGAACAAACGAAGGCTTAGAAAGTTAAGTAATTTCCCTAAAGCCACTCATAGGTAAGTGACTGAGCCAGGATGCAGACTGCTATGGTCTGAATGGTAGTTCCCCCAAAATTCATATACTGGAACCTAATACCTGAAGTGATAGTATTGAAAGGTGGGGCCTTTGGGAAGTAATTATGTCATGAGGGTTCCACCCTCATGGATGGGATTCGTGGCCTTATAAAAGAGACTCAAGGGAGCTTTCTTGGCCCTTCTACCATGTGAGGACACATGGAAGGTACCATCTATGAGGAATGGACCCTCACCAGGCACCAAATCTGCTGGCATTTGATCTTGAACTTCCCAGCCTCTGGAACTGTGATCAATAAATGTCTGTTGTTTATAAATTAGCCAGTCTAAGGTATTTTGCTATAGCAGTACAAACAGACTAAGACACAGACCTAGGTCTGTCTCACGCCAGAGCTAAGGCTCTTGTCCGCTGCATCACAGACTTGCCTCCATTTGACAAGCACAAGATAAGAATGGTCCAAACCCCTCACACCTGCCTTCGAGCTCTCACGAGATCATCTCCAGCCTTCCCAAGTGGAAGGCTGACCTCTTACAAGTGCTCTACTCCAGCTGCAAGAGCTACTTGGAGCCACCAGAACATGACAAGCTGCTTCATTTCTTTGTTCCTTTGCACAAGCTTCTCCCTTCCTGGAATCCCAGTCTAGGCATCCATCTGGTGACTTCCAGTTCATTTTCCATGGTACCACTTCAGAGTCCTCTCTTCTGGGAGGCCTTCCCTGACTCACCACGCAGAGCTCACCAGGCCTTTCTCAGCACTACCTCCATGCTGGGCACATTCTGTTATCACTGCTTTGGGGCGCAGTCCGTCACCTCTGTTGCACCTGACAGGCAGGCCCCATGGCTTTTCCAACTCTGTGTCTCTAACACCCTGCACAGAACCCAGCACACAGCTCCCCCAGACCCCCCACCTCCATTTTGCTTTTACAGCCAAGATAGAGGAAGGCTAGTGTTTTGGTACAAACATTGGAAAAGTCTCAAGAAACAGCTCATCAAAAAGTATAGAACAAAGAGATTCATCTACCAACTTTATCATCAGTTGCATCTTGTAACTCACTCTCCCCGCTAGGACTAAGTAGAAGTCGCTGGTGGAGAATGGGGCAGCAGAAGGTCAAACAGAGGCCCCCAAGAGCAATCTTGAGCCCCATCTCCGCAGCTCCCTGCTTGCCCTCAGCACCTGTCCAACATGTTCTATTTATTGGATGACCCCATAGAATCCTCCAGATCACAGGGCACAGAGAAGTAGGACTTGCTCAGCGCTTGTCCTCACAATGAAGAAGAGCACCTAGCAATAGTACACTCTCAAGAAATGTTAGTCGATTTAATGACATTTGTTTGAAAAAATAATGTTTTTAAATTATTGTGGTAGGAAAAAATGTTGGCAAGGATATAGAGCAACCAGAACTTTCATACACTGCTGATGGGAATGTAAAATGGTAAAAATCGCTTTGGAAACCTGTTTGGCAGCATCTACTAAATCTTGGACACGCGGCCCAGGAATTCCAGTCCTAGGGGTTTACCCAACAGAAACGCATCCATATTTTCACCAAAATACATGTACAAGAATGTTCATAGCAGCACTCTTTGTAATAGCCAAAAATGGGAAACTGCCCAAATGTCCATCAGCTGTAGAATGGATAGACAAATCGGGGTATATTCACACAATGGGGTACTGCACAGCAGTGAGGATGAACCATCTACCACCACATGCAACAATACAGATGAATCTCTCAACAATGAGCAAAAGAAGCCTGGGTCTGAGAGTGCACATGACATGGTTCACTTACTTAAGAACAAAAACAGGCAAAACTGACCGATGCTGCTAGAAGTCAGAGGGGAGTAATGATGAACATGGCACAGTGGGGCTCTGGGGTGCTGATAGTGTCGTTTTGTGATGGGGTTTCTGATGCACATGTGTTCAATCTGTGAAATTTGACCTGTGCATGCTTCTGTATATATACAATATTTCAATAAAAATTTTTTAAATTGCTATAGTATGGTGGTTCCTCAAAAAATTTTAAAAAGAACCACCATATGATCCAGCAACTCCACTTCTAGATATATAGCCAAGAGAATTGAAACGGGGGACTCCAAGAGACGTTTGCACAACCACATTCATGGCAATATTATTCACAATAGTCAAAGGGAGAAGCAGCCCAGACATCCATCAACAGATGAGTAAGCAAAATGTAGTAAACATACGATGGAATATTATTCAGCCTCTAAAAAGACAGAAATTCCGACACATGCTACACCATGGATGAACCTTGAAGACATCATGCTAAGTGAAATAAGCCAGTCACAAAAGGACAAATATTGTACAATTCCACTACCTAGAGTAGTCAAATTCAGAGACAGAAAGTGGAATGGTGGTTGCCAGGGGCTGGGGGGAGTGGGTACTAGAAAGTGATTGTTTAATGGGTTCAGAGTTTCAGTTTTGTGATATGCTAAGAGTTCTGTGGAATCTTGCACAATATGAATGTACTTAATGCCACTGAAATGTATGCTTAAAAATGGTTAAATTTTATGTTATGTGTATAAACGTTATTTTATGTTATGTTATGTGTAAAAGTTTTTTTTTAACTACTGCAATAGGTATTAAACATCACTTTATGTTTTAGGAGTTTACTCTTTCACCACTTAAGAAGTTGGGTTTTTTCCTTTTTTCTCTTATGTTCCCAACATTCAGGATGGCAGCGCCAGTCAGGCACGGGGGCTCACACCTGTAATCCCAGCACTTTGGAAGGCCGAGGTGGGAGGATGGCTTGAGCCCAGGAGTTCAATACCAGCCTGGGCAGCACAGCGAGATCCTATCTCTACTAAATATAAAATAAAATAAATTAGGCAAAGGTGGTACATGCCTGTAGTCCCTGCTACTTTGGAGGCTGGGGTGGAAGGATGTCTTGAGCCCAGGAGCTCAAGGCTACAATGAGCTATGATCTCACCACTGCACCCCAGCCTGGACAATAGAGTGAGACCCTGTCTCTTAAAAAATAAACATAAAAATAAAAGGATGGCAGCGCCACCGTGTGGTCACAGCTGCAGGTGCCAGACTGCAAGAAGAGAGACTCTCCTGCCCCCCAACTTTTTTTAATACAGTTTGAGCATTCCCTAATCCAAAAATCCAAAATCTGAAATGCTCCAAAATCCAAAATTTTTTGAGCCCCAATGTGACGCCACAAGTGCAAAATTCTACACTTGACCTCATGTGACCGGTTTCAGTCTAAATGCAGTCAAAACTCTTTCATGCACAAAATTATTATAAAAATATTGTATAAAATTACCTTCAGGCTCTGTATGTAAGATGTATATGAAACATAAATAGATTTCATGTGTAGACTTGGGCCCCATGCCCAAGATATCACATTATGTGTATGCAAATATTCCAAAATCCAAAAGAATTCAAAATCCAAGACACTTCTGGTCCTAAGCATTTCGGATAATGGATGGTCGACCTGAACTATGCCTCTCTCCAAATAGCTGGAGTGAAATATTAAACAGCAAAAAGATCATTCATATAGCTAAAGGTGTTCAATAATTCAACTCCTGAGAACAATTTGACAACTTTTTTCTCTTTTTGTTTTTCTTTTACTAACTTTTATTAACTCATTCTAGCCCAAATCTTATACACGTTCTGGTTACTCTAACTCATATCTTGGAGTCAAAAAGGCTTGCAAAGCCCCTGAAGGTGTCAAGGCATGTTGGCATCAGAAAGTGTCAGTTTCTCCCTCTTTCATCCCCAGATCTACTGAACTGGAGTTCAGAAACCAGGATGATTACAAGCCCCAGGTTTATAACAGCTCAGTGGAAAAGGGCATCTTGAGTTTTACTCTCCACGAAAGAATTTAATGCAATCCACACCTTCTCTGCTCCAACAGACCTCTGCATCCCTTCTCTCTTATAGTAAAATTAGGAAATGAGGAGGGAAGACAAGCAAGTAAGGCTGTCTACACAGAGAGAGCAACTCCACTCTCACCCCACTGGGTTCTCCCACCCAGAAAGAGCGCCTCACTTGGCTCCTGCTCGAGGAAGACAGCCCCTCCCATCATGCGCTGCCACCGAGTACAGCTGCCCAGTCTGTCTGTCACAGTCACCAGCGATGGTGCTTCCCCCAGCAGCACCCCACAGGTGTCTTGGCAGCCTCCCTGCTTGACAAACTGCTTCCATGAATCTTCAGAACCGTTTCCTTAAAAGTCACATGCAAGCTCTTCACCGATCAGGATTTTAGAGCTTCACTTTTCAAGTTTTTGAGACAGAGGCTCAAACTGGTTTTGCTGAGGAGGATGTGTGAGAGCTGGGAGGGAAGGCAACAGAGTGGCTGCCTGCTCTCTTTCTCAGAGTCTGTCACTGGGGGGAGGAAGGGTGTCCTTCTTGCCCACTGGCCCTGGCACCCCACGTCTGCTGCGGCCTCCACAAGCCTGCTGGAGGGGCCCAGCCCCACCTCATGGGAGCTGAGCCCTCTCTAGACTCAGGATCTGCCCTGCGTGCTGTGATCCCATTCCCTGGCCTTGGGTAAGTGTGACTCAGCCGGAATGTGATCCACCCTCCGGACCCAGCCTCCCCAGGGCACCTCGTAGCCACCTGGCCTGCCTGTGACCCTTACTGGCAACAGCTTTTCTTCCCATTAACTTGTAATGATAAAACATGGTACCTAATTACAGGAACTTAATCTTATTTTGTTTACCCAAGCTGACATTTAAAAGTCGCTAAGAACTTCTTTGTCTAGGGAAGTCAGCAAGTGACTTCATAAGAAGTTCTTGTTCTGCTAGGAGCCCTAGCTGCTCCCCTTAGCTGTTTAAGTGGGAAGCCTGCAGCTGCCCCGAAGGAGGGGAGCCAGGACTTGTCCAGTGGCTTGGGCAAGACTGCCCTTCTCCACAGGTTTTGGTGTACAGACTGGCCAATAAAGAGGAGGTAGGCACTTTTACAGGGGCCAAAGAACTTCTGTGGGACAAAGAAATTTGGGACCCCAATCCCTTTCCTTTGGAGGTTTACTATCATTAGAACCTCCGTGATGGACAGAGATGGCTCTAGCTACGGCCTGCTGACAAGAAAGGGCACCAAAGGGCCCAAGGGGACCCTGTCGTAACTGAGGGAGAAAACAGAACTAGTGACCCTGCATCTTAGCTCAGGCTGCCATAACAAAATACACTTACGGGTGGCTGAAACAACAAACATTTATTTCTCACAGTTCAGGAGTCTGGGAGGTCCAAGATCAAGGTGATCGCAGATGCAGTGTCTGGTGAGGGCCCACTCCCTGGTTTGCAGAAGGCCACCTTCTTGCTGTGTCCTCACAGGGTGGAAAGAGAGAGCATCCTCTGGCCTTTCTCCTCTTATAAGGGCACTAATCACACCATGGGGGCTCCACCCTCATGACTTCATCTAAACCCAATTATCTCCCAAAAATCCCACCTCCAAATACCATCACAGTAGGGAGTAGGGCTTCTACATATGAATTTGAGAGGAACACAAACATTCAGTCCATAGGAACCTGTATCAATGCTAGGGCCTGGAATTGTTCTTGAGGGAAGCCAGGTTTGACAGAAGTTGAAGGTGCCCCCTGACCAGATAGAGGTTTAGAAGATAGGCTTTGTGGACCATAGCTGAGCAGGACTGTGAACTGAAGTGCTATGCCTCAGGAGCATAAGGACATGGCACGGTAGATCAACAGTATTCATGAGGGAGTGTGGCGCACCCTGAGCAAGCCATCATTCAAGGTTAAAGAGCTGAAACTCTCACAGCCTAGGTGTCAAGTGGCCTAGTGGGGGCTACAGCTGAGCAGGTCATGAGGGGGTAGATGGCCCATTCCTCTTCCCATCAGGCTTTGAGGAGCTAAAGCCAGACCCACAGAGACAATAGCACAGCAGTGGTAGAGGTGGCCTCAGACCGTGCAGGACCTGTTTTCAGCAGCAGTGTCTGGTGGCAATGACAGAAACAACAAAGCGGTAGAAAACAGAGCTGGCTGGAGGACTCCTGGGATTCTCCAAGTCCCTCCCTGCAAGGCACTGGAGGCAGGCCTGGCCCTTTCAAACTACATGAGTCTCCATGGGTTATCCAAATTTTTGGGCAAGGGACTTCCCATTAATCTGGGCCTGTGAGGACTTGAACAATAACTTTGAATATTAAAAAGAGAGGCAACCTCAGTTGCATCCCAAACTGGTGAAGCCAGCCATGTGGGTAACAACAAAAGGGTCTTGTTTCTCCTCCTCTAGCTGTGATGAAGCATCTCACAATAAGCACTGGAGCAGGAAAGAAGAACCAGGTTTCCAGTGGGGTCTCCCCCGTGCTACCACTGAATGACCTTGATCAAGTCACTTAACCTTTCAGACTCAGTTTCTTCATCTATAAAATCATAATCATCCCACCTACCCAGTAAAGTCACTATAAGGATTAAGACAGAGTGTATATAAAATACTGGGCACCTAACAGACCCTCAGTAAATGAGCTTCCTCCTTCCCCCAAGACTGGCACCACCATGTTGTGTTTTAGAACCTCAGCAGGACCCAACATATAATTCAGCATAGAGTAAGCCCTCAGCAAAAGTTTATTGGTTTGGTACCTGAATTCCCCCCATTAGCAGACTCTGGGAATGGAGCCACATCTCCCAATAGGCCTAGAGGTTGTTGAGCATTTGCAGGGCAGATGTTTCCTCTGGACAGTGCCCTTTTCTTGGCCTGGAGGCCACACACCCTCATACTTCCTGTCCTGGACAACATGTCCTACCACTTCTTCTCCCAGGCTTGGCTATATGGCAGCCTCTGGCTGCTATCAGGGCCACTTTGCTGCTTCTTGCTCCATCTTTGCTGCTTCTCATTAACACCTGTGACAGGCTGTGTCTCCTCTGCCCTGGAACCCCACACTCACCCCCAGAGTGTCCTCCTCCAGCCCCCTCCCTGAGGATCCCCGATCTGTCCACTGTCCTTGCCCCATCCTCCTCACCACCGTGGAGGTGTCCAGACTCTTAGAAGTCTTGGTTTATTTGAGGCAATGACTTTTTCCTTAAACATACAACTAAATTACTTAATTAGAAATATAAATCTCCACCTTGGAAACCATGATAGATTTGGGGGTGTTGGTATTTATTTGTTTATTTGTTTTTAATGTACTTCATTTTTTAGAGCAGTTTTAGGTCCATAGCAAAATTGAGCAGAAGGTACAGAGATTTCCCATATATCCCCTGTCCCCACACATGCACAGCCTCCCCCCGGGAGATTTGTTTTTAATGTCTGTCTATGTGGGCTGTACCTCTGATATGGTGTTTATGTTTTAATTGTTTATAACAGGTTCATTTGTTTTTAAACTTGCTCCCTGCACTCCGCAACCCCAGAAACTGCTGATAAGAGTTAATTTCTTCCTAAAACAAATCTAAGTTTTTATTTCACCAGTGGGAGTATGACCCTCTGTTTCGAGGTCATTAAATGTTTGCAATAAAAATACAATTAATCATTCGGTGTACCTAAATGATGTGTTTGTTGAAGGATTTAGCACCTCCCTTGAACAACAAACTATATTGCTCAACTGAGAAATGTCCTCTTGTTCAGGGACATTGGAATATTTTTATTTTGTTTCTAAACAGTATCCAAGAAAAGGAACTCCAGTTGTTAGATCAAAAAGTGTTATTGTCAATTGAGCTGAGTTCTAAAGAACCGTTTTTGGATCTTGAGTGTGCAAGTTGTTCACTCCCTCCCCCCCAGATCCCCACCCCAAAATCAGGAAGTGCAACCCTGCCCTGGAGCAGGATTGCAGGGAGACCAGCATGGTCACACCTGGCAATAAAGGGCAATAAAGCCCTCAGTCACCCACAACACCCATACCAAGCTTAGTGCTGCCTTCCATGGCAGGAACTTCCCTACAGAAAAACTAACCACAGAAAATACAACGAGAGCTTGTTTGACAGCGAAGCTCTGCTTTGCCTTCTGAATGATGGAATGCAGATCGCTATGACGATGGGAGCTTAAATTGGAGGGATTTATGCAGAGGAAAAAAGGAATTTCCTCCACTGAGTGGCCTAGAAACTGCAAGAAAAAAATTAAGAGGGGCAGGGTGAAGTTAGTTCAAAGTTGCCCAAAGTAGGGGGAAGGGGCAGTCTTAAAAGGAGAAAGGGGACAAACTTCATTGTTGATGCTCCAAACAGGGGTAGCTGTTGAAAGCAGTGATACCATTTTACACTAGCCTTAACCTTGCCAACTCTAAAATCTTGCAAATGAGGAATTTAATCAAATATGGATTCCAAAAATAGGAATTCATTTAGTATAATCTTGCTGGATGCATTCCTCACCTGTGGAGTTTTATTACATAATAATCCTAACTTGTATGGAGAGAAATGTTTATTGGTAGATTTGGTTATTTTATTTCAGTACAAATGTTTAAAGATGACCATGTGCTTTATGTGCACCCATACAGGAAGGGATGCAGAGTTTATGAGCATAGATTCTGATGACCAATATAAAGATCTGCTTCCTGGACAAGCAAAGCCTGCCACTGGGAAACTGCTGCTGTATCTGTACGCAGGCATGGGCCGGCCTCTGTGAATACATTGCTCTTTCTGTGACTTCTACTCTCAATAACCACCCCCACCCCAAAAAACTGATTGCACTTTCACTGACTGTTATTGTACCGACATATGGCCTCTTGTGCCCTTGAATGAGGTAGCACCTTGCAGCCCAGGGAGGCCAGTCCTAATGTCTCTTGTAATAAACATTCTGAGTGGGACAGGAGAACTCTGCAATCCACAGTGTCCTCCCCACCCTTCCTCAGGCTATGCCCCACCTGCCCAGGCATCTCTTGGCATGTCCTTCCCACTGTGGAGGTCTGCCTAGGGCATCTCTCCCCAGGCCACCTTGAGGCACTCTGGTGTAACCCACAGCCAAAGCAGCTCTGACTATGAAGTTCAGCAAGGTCTGGTCAAGGTCAAGGTTCCATGCTTATGATCTGGCCAGGCTGCATTTGATAATGCATTTGAGACTTTAACTATTGCCTGTTTTGAGCCATTCGAATTACAGAGACAGGCCTATATGCCACCTAGTTACTTGATTAGTAACAGTCCACTTAGAGAGTCTAGATTCACTGGGTTAGTCAAAGTAGCTGAGAGTAGCTACAATGGTTTGCTTGGTTGGTTGACTGAAATCTGGTGGCCTCAATAGTGATCTCTGCTGATTAAGAGAGAGATGATACCAAACTTCCCTGGTATGATATAGAAGAAGCAATCCAAAGACTGGACCTCACGGGGGTGGGTATGAAAGAAGACCAGCCGGTCTCCCACCTGGTAGCAGGTTATAGGTTAAGGGCATTGGACATCATGCAGCATGCAACACATAGATTTATTCATTATTTAGCATGTAAATTTGCCTTCCTGGCCTGCAGTGCTTCTGCCAGCACCATCCCACTGCCCTCCATGGACTTTCAGAAAGCTGTATTCACTGTCATGGTATATACAACTCACTCCAGAGCAAGCAACCCATTTTATAGCAAAAAGAAGAGCAGCACATGTGCTCAAGCCCATGGGATTCACTGATGTTACCATGTACCCCATCATCCAGAAGCAGCTTGCCTGTTACAATGTTAGAATAACCTAGTCAATACCCCCTAACTGTGCCAGCTGGGAGACAGCCCCTTGAAAGACAGGGGTGCTAGCCTACAGGATGCCCCATAGACTTTGAACAGTTCCTCCCATAGCCAGAATTCACAGGTCCAGAAATCAAAGGGTTCCTCTCCCTATTACATTTACTAACTCACCTGCATTTGCTTCTGTTCTACCAACTTTAGAGGTCATAATTCCCAAGGGTGAAATGCTTCCACCAGTTCCACGAAACTGGAAGTTGAGACTTCCCCGTGGCCACATGTGGAAGTCCAAACAACAGTTAAAAGGAGGTTACTGTCCTGTCTGGGATAATTGATCCTGGTTATCAAGGTGAGAAGGGGTTGCTGCTACACAATGAAGGCAGGAAAAAGTATACCTAGAACCCAGGAGATTCATGGGTCACCCCCTGGTGCTTCTATGCCTTATAGTACAATGTCATAGACAACTATAACAACCCAATAAAGGCAGAAAAACCAAGGATTCCGACCCTTCAGGAATGAAGGTTTGTGTCTCCCCACCAGAAAAAGACCCCCTATCTGCTAAGGTGCTGTCTGAAGGCAGAGGGAACATACAATGGGTAGTGGGAGAAGGAAATTATATCAACTACAGCTTTGCAACCATGACAGAAACAAGGGCTGTAGCAGACATGCATATTTTTTCTTGCTTGTTACAGATTTGTATATATTAACCAATTATTTCTTTTTCCCCCTTTCCCCTCCTATTTCATATAAAGAGTGTTGGTAGTGATTAACTTTTTTTTTTTTTTATTTTTTTAATTTCAGAATATCATGGGGGTACAACACTTTGGCCATACACATTGCCCCTGTTCTGCCCGTGTCAGAGCCACAATCGTGGTCATCTCCCAAACTGTGCTCCCCACATCCATTCAGTGGGTAGTGATTAACTTTAAATTTTAGTTTTCAGGTCACAGAATATCCAGGTAGGGTTGTGACTGAACTGGAGGAGAAATTAACATCACCCAGAGTTGGATACGGTGAATGATAGGATTTTCTGTCTCCCCTTTTTGAGGCATGTTCATTAGAATGAAAAATAGTTGTACCATGTTAGGTGGTAGTATGAGATCATTGTTATTATTGTATGGGAGTTAAGCATGGGTAGAAGTGTGATAATCATATTGAACCATCCTTGCATTTCCTAAATAAAGTCCATTTGGTCATAAAGGTCCCAATTTTTTTATTGTATTGCTGGATTCCATTTGCATCCATATTATTTAGGATTTTGCATCCATATTTATATCTAAAATAGGTAAGCAATATTTGTGTAACTTTTATTAAGCTGTGGAATTAATGATGTTCTCACTTCATTAAGTAATTTGGAGCTAAGAGAGTAAATTTCTGATACTCTCACCACAAAAAATGCTAAGCGTTTGTGGTAATCAATATGTTAACCAGCTTGATTTAATTATTGCATTGTATTTATAAATCATAACATGACTTTGTGCCCCATAAAGCTGTACAATTATAAATGGTCAGTTTACAATTTAAATAAATAAACAAATCTTAAAATAATAATAATAATTTGGAGACTTGTTTTCTCTTTTTCTGTGCCCTAGAACAGTATTTGCATAATCTCCTGTACAGGTTTGTTAGAATTTTCCTGTGAAACCATCTGAGTCTGGTACTTTGAGGGATGCCAGTAGCTCTTTGAAAACTTTTTGTATTTCCTTTATGAAAATATCTGTTGATATTTTCTCTCTTCTGGAGTCTTTTTGATAAATAAGATTTTCCTAGCAAATTACCTAGTTTTTTACATTTTTGTAAACAATGAATAAATTAGGTTATATCCTCATCTTCCTCCTTCCCTCTCTCAATTCTACCACCAAACTTTTGTTTTAATCTTAGTTCTATGTTAAATACATTAAACATTCATTGCCTTTTTTTTTGCTAAAATTTACTCAGTTATCCCTTAGTTGCCTCAAGTTATTTTCTAGTGACTTCTTCAAAAAGAGCTTATGAAAACTATATTTCCTAAGATCATGCAATCTCAAAATTGTCTATGGTTTAGAGAATAAAAAGACAAGTCACAGACTGTGAGAAAATATTGGCAAAACACATAACTGATAAAGAACTTGTATCCAAAATTTACAGTAAACTCTTAAAACTCGGCAATTAGAAAACAAACTACCCAATTAAAACATGGGCAAAACATCGAACAAACACCTCACCAGAGAAGACATACATAAGGTGAATGACATATGAAAAGATGCTCAATATCATATGTCATTAGGGAATTTAAAATTAAAATAACAGTTTGATACCACTATACATCTATTAGAATGGCTAAAATCCAAAATACTAACAACACCAAATGCTGGCAAGGATGTGAAGCAACAGAAAACATCATTTATTGCTGGTGGAAATGCAAAATAGTGCAGCTGCTTTAGAAGACAGTTTAGCAGTTTTTTATAAAATTAAACATAGGCTTACCCTACAATCCAGCAATCATGTTCTTGGGTATTTACCCAAATGAGTTGGAAAACTTATATCCACACAAAAACCTGCACACAAATGTCTACAGCAGCTTTATTCATAATTGCCAAAAATTAGAAGCAACCGTGATTTCCTTCAATAGGTGAACAGATAAGCAACCTATGGTACATCCATGCAATGAAATATTACCCAGATATAAAAAGAAATGAGCTATCAAGTCATGAAAAGAAATGGAGGAAACTTAAATGTATATTGCTAAGTGAAAAAAGCCAGTCTGAAAAAGCTACATACTAATATAATTCCAACTATATGATACTGTATTCTGGAAAGACAAAACTCTTGAAACAGTAAAAAGATCAGTGGTTTCCAGGAGGAGGAGGGAGAGGAGAGGGAAAATTTGTCTACATTCTTTTTGTAAAGTCCCTGACTCATATTTTCTTTCCTTGAATATCTTGCTCCATCTCTTCTGGCATTCCATGTGGATCTGTAGACATCCAAGGCTACCCTGATTTTTATCCCCTTGCAAGTGACTTGGTCTTTTTTCCTGGCTGCCCAAAACCTTCTTTCTTTTTAAAATTCAATAACTTTACTAGGATAGAAAGCTATATGCCAGTTTTCCCTGGCACATGGCTTTCTCTTTCAATATATGGATTCAATTCCCTTTTATTTCAGGAAAACTTTCTTGAATTATATCTTTAATTGTATGTTCTATCTATTGTTTTGGTTTTATTCTTCAGAAATTTCAACTAATATATATTTATATATGACATTATATTTTTTTATATATATATATATATATTTTTTTTTTTTTTTTTTTTTTTTTTTTAGAGTAGGAGACTAGGAGACAGGGCTGAGATGGGATGCAGGGGCCTGAAGATTGGATGCAGGTGTTAAAGGAAACAACCCTCAAGTAGAAGCTAACTAGAGGGGCTGATAACCACAGGCAAGAACTGGCTTGTCAGCTATCTCTGTCACCTTACATGAACTTGGGCTAATTATAACATCATTTACATTGTGGTTTTAAAATTTCTCAACCCTTGAAATCACCATGACAGTCCCAAACAACCGTACAAAGTATGAAAGTGAGAGGAACCCAATTATAGGAATTACTACCTAAATCCTTAGTAAAAGCCAACCCCTTGGCCTTGAATATTCCTCCCCTCAATTAGTAAAACTACAAAAGATCTAAAGCCACTTCCTCCCAGGGCAGCTGCTCTCTTTCAAGCCTGCTCGCTCTCCCCACTCTGAGAACATACTTTTACTTTGAATAACAAGCTGTTGCTTGCTTGGCTTACATGGTGCATCCTGGAATTCTTTTCTCCCAACAATCACCAAGAACCTGGAAAAACCTCCACTCGGAGGTATATTTAAATTTCTCTCATATTCTTTTTAACTCTACCTTTATTTCCACTTCATCTGTTCACTTTCCTCATTTCTGCCCTTTATGTCCTTTGCAGTGTTTTTCATGGTGTCTGTTCTCTCCTATGCTTCCTCCAAATTCCTTTTCATTTCTCTAGTGTGCAGTTTTCCTCCATTTCTTTCTGAAATTCGGCTCCCATTTCATCTGCTCCTATTGTCCCATAATCTCTTTTCTGAGCTCTTGTATTTCTGTTCTATTATCCTTCATCAGGATGATTACTTATTTTTTTAATCCACAGCAAAATGTTTAGCCACAGTCTTCAATTGCTCCATGGCAAATTTTTTTCTGGTGAATATTCTTCATCTATTGGTGAATCTTATTGCTGTTTTCCACATTTTGTTCTTTGGTATATGTCATCGATGCTGTGCTAGTTACTTTTTTAGATTCATCGTTGAATGGGTTGGATTTTGGGGGGAGAACTATTTGCATGGTGGCCTTCCCAGCATCACAGCTCAAAGGCTCTCTCCTTGGCCGTGAATGGGACAGGCTGCTTTCTCTAAGTAAGGCTCTACCGTGGGATTCTTTGTGTGGCTCCAATTCCTGTACTTCACTGGACAGTCGGTAAACAGAATAGTTCCCCAGCCTTGCTTCCTCCAGTTCTTGCTATGTGCTATACCCCAAGGACACACCTGAGTGAGCATCTCACCATCAGGAAATGTACTTTTGCTCAGGCTTTCAGAAAGCTGCAGCCCCTTTGCCCTCTTGCCACATTCCCTACTTCCCTTCTTCCTAATCACGGTTTCTGCAAGTCAGTCAATATGTCTATTTTCTAGTTTCTCTGAAAATGAAATTTTCCATGGTTTTTTCACTCTCCTTATTTCTTTTATATGATTTTCAAGCAGAGAGTTTAAAGCTGATTTATGCAAACATGTTCATATTGGGAGTCCCTTTTGGAGACTCGAGGGTGTTAAAATAGAATTGCCAGCAGCCACAGTCACGGCCTCCCGGAGAAGCAGGTCTGGGAGAGTGATGCCAATGTGCAGAGAAAGAGAATGTCCTAACAGTATTTGGGTTCCTTCCAGGAATCTCAAAGATCAGCTCTGTCTCTGTCCTTTACAAGGTTTACTTTTATGAGTCAATAAATTCTTTCTGTTCCTGTCACTTCCAAACTGGGAGTTCTGACTAATACAGGAAGTGGCCATGCTCTCTGGTGATCCTGTCTCATATGCTTGGGTTCTCCAGCCAACCCCACAGTCTGGCTGCCCCAGCCTGGCACTTAACACAACATGGCTGGTGTCCCACATTAGAAGGAGAAGATAGGTCACCAACTATGGACTGGCCTTACAGATGCCAAGATGTGAGAACTTGTCAACCCTTTTGAACCCTTACTTCCTGCCACCTCATCCAACATGTCAATGTTCACTCTCCATTCCATGTTCTCTTCCTCTCCACCATCCTCTCTGTGCTCTGCATTCCCAGGGCACCTGGGACACCACTTCCAGGCCTGGCTGCTGCTCTCAAGACGACGGCCAAGCTCCTGGAGTGATACAGGGGCGGTAGTGCTGGGCCCACAGAATGCATTTTGAGGATGGAGGGGTTTATTACATAATGATAAAAAATTCAGTTCACCTGGAAAATATAATAATAGTAAAATTATATGAATTCAATGAAATAAAGTCAACAAATATAAAGGGAAAACTTCATAGAACTGCAGAGAGAAATTGACAACTTCACCATCAGAGTGGGAGATTTCAACACAACTCTTGCTATTATTGAAAGATCAAACAAACAAAAACATATATATAACAAAGATTTGAAAAACACAATTTAAAAGCTTAATTTAGTGACATGTTTAAAACCCTCTTTCAGGCCAGGCACAGTGGTTCACCCCTGTAATCCTAGCACTCTGGGAGGCTGAGGCGGGAGGATCGCTTGAGCCCTGGAGTTTGAGTTTGCAGTGAGCTATGATGACACCACTTCACTCTACCCAGGGCGACAGAGTGAGACTCTGTCTCAAAAAAAATAAAATAAAATAAAATAAAATAATAAAAATAAAACCCTGCTCCAAACAATTAAAGATTAAAAATTTTACATTCTACTCAAGAACACCTGGAATATATACTAAATTGACCAAGTAATGGCTATAAAGCATGTCTCGACAAATTTCATGGAAGGAATATCATATAGATCTCTGACTAAAATGCAATTAGTAAGAAGCCATCAACAGAGAAATTCAAACACTCCTTTACAGGTGGAAGTTTAAAACCCTCCTTCTAACATGTTATAGATTAAAGAAAAAATCAGAGCAAAATATTTAGAATTGAACAATATTGCAATATTACGCATCAAAACTTGTGGGATGCTGCAAAAACAGAACACAGGAGAAAATTTATGTTCTTACATGTTTACATTAGAAAAGCATAAAGACTAAATATCCTTCTTAAAAAAATTAGAAAAAGAACAGAATAACCCAAAGGAAGTGGAAAGGAGAGAAGGAAGCTGAGAACTAAAATTAGTTAGAAAACAAAGGTACAATAGAAAATATCAGCAAAGCCAAAAGTTGTTTCTTTGAAGTTGACATAATCCGAAAACACTGACCAAGAAAAAAAGAATGGAATTAAAAAGGGACATACGTCCAGATACAGCAGAGATAAAAAGAAAATAGAACACAATAAACAACATTGAGCCAATATATTTGACAATGTAAACAAAATGGACAAATTACTGGAAAAAATATAACTTTCAAAAAATTACTCAATAAGAAATAGAAATCCTGAATAATTTGTAGTAGCAACACATTGAAAACAAACTAAATGAGCATCAAAAGGAAAATTGAAATGGTGGGGCATACTGTATAGTCAAACAATGGGACAGTTATCTTGTTTCCTACTAAAGTGAAAATATATCTACATATATTAACATGGGTAAATCCCAAAAACAAAATGCTGAGTGAATAAAAGCAATTTGTAGAATAATTTATGAGTAGCTTTTCACTTACTTAAAGTTTAGAAACACACCAAACAATAATATTCATTGGTAATGGGCACATATATAAAAAACTAAAATACAACAACTTAAGAATCATACACAGCAACTTCAGGGTGGTTGTTACCTAGTGAGAGAAAGGGGAGCTAGGATTGGAGAGGGATCCCCTGGTGGCTTTAAATGTACGTGTCTCTCTTTTAAATATATCAGAAATGCATATGGCCAAATATAAAGACCTATGAAAGCTAGGTGCTGGGTATATGGTTGTTAATTTGTTTAAATCTTTTTCTCTACATTTTTCTGTAGGTTTGAAGGATCTCATTAAATTAATGTTTTAATTTAAAAAATAATAGAAGGCAAGGAATTGAAAACAGTGAAAAGGGTAAATCTTAAAAAGAGTTTTGGGCTGGGCTTGGTGGCTCATGCCTGTAATCCCAGCAATTTGGGAGGCCGAGGCAGGAGGATCACTTAAGGCCAGGAGTTCAAGACCAGCCTGAGCAACATGGCAAGACCCCGTCTCTACAAAAAATAAGAAAAAATAGCCCAGCATGATGGCACATGCCTGTAGTCCCAGCTATTCAGGAGGCTGAGGCGGGAGGATCGCTTGAGCCCAGGAGTTCAAGGCTGCAGTGAGCTATGATTGAACCACTGCACTCCAGCCTGGGTCACAGAGTGAGACCCTGTTTCCTAAAAAAAAGAAAAAAAGAAATTATGCTCTATAGGGAAACAAAGAAATAGGGCAGCTGCTGAAGTGGTACATGTGTCAACAGAGTGGGTGTCTAAGATGGGAGTGATGGGAGCCTGTTTGTAAGCTCACGGGAGTGATTCAGAAGGGAGAGAAAACTTGTTAATGCAGAGGAGAGTTAAGTCCTGGAATAAGGGCGTGGGAGCGGGCCCATGGTCTCTGATAGGAGCAGAGAGAATACACCCCCTTAGCAGGAAGGAAGAAGAGGCACACAAGGACGGTGCAAGCATGATGGTTTGACAGACTTGAAAGTGGGAAAGTGACTTAGCTGCTGTGACAACAACAGCAACAAACCTCCGTGGTTTAACACCACAAAAGTATGTTTCTCACTCACTTCACAGTCCAATGCGCATCGGGTTTCCTCCTGGGAGTGACTCAGGGATCCAGACTCCTCACCCTTGGCTCTGCCGTCCACTAGGGCCTCCTCAGAGGCTTCCTTGGGATCCCTTCCATCTGGCCAGCTGGGGAGCAGAGAAGAGTGAGGAAAACCCGGCTCGGCACATTTCAGCCAGGCCTGGATGCGCAGCGCTGCAGGAGTACGGGCCAGAATCCAGTCGCATTGCCCCGACCTACCTGCAAGGGAGGCGGGAAATGAAGGCCCCCACGTGTCCACAACAAGAGATGGATTAGCGACTCTAGGCGTCTCCACCACAGAGCTTAAAGGGAAGTCCTCAGCTGGTTGCTGCCATTTTCTCAGCAAAATAAGAAGCAAAGTCATCAGCTGAGAGTGAGAAAGGATCAAATCAAGGAGAAAACGTGAAACAATGATTTTGGAGAGATAGAGAGCGGGTTGATTAACGGAGTCTGCAGGAATTTGGGGCAGTGCCGAAGATTCACTTGAAATGAAATCAGTCACAATTTTAAAGTCAGACAGGCGGCCGCGTACTGGGGCTTTGTTGTTGTTGTTGTTTCTGAGCCATATTCAGCCGCTCAGGTGCAGGGAGAGAGAAAGAGGAAGGAAGAATTTAACCAGGACTGTGCTTCTATCTGGTGAGAAAGACAGAGGGAAAGAGGAGGAGGGGAACTCGGGCACGAAAGGCGGGGTTAGTGTGCTGAGAACACGACGAGGCGGGCGGGACAGTGGGGGAGGCCGCGCAGAGCCCCTGCGTGTCCTCGGGGGACGAGCTCAACGCATCGGCCCTGGCCAGTCAGGGAAACTCTAAGGTAAGTTCGGAGTCCCCGGACCTTCAGAACTGGATAAAATTCTGCCATGTTCAGGCAGGAATCTAGGCCGAAACGTCTGGCATGGCCACCCCGCTGTCGATCGGTCGGAGGCATCCCTGATGGCTCGTGGGTTTCGTGTTCCAGGAGGCTGGAAACTTGCCTGCAACAGCTGTGGAAGGTAGATATTTTTTCTCCTTCAGTTTGCAAACCGTGCTGGGTGCAGCAAAGCTGCTGGCAGCGTGTAGAGAAGAGGTGAAGAGAGCCAAGGAACCGCTGAGCAGCCCCAAGAGCAACCAGACACCTGCTGACGTCAAAAGCAAAACGGAGGAGGTGGTATCGTTTGCGAGGAAGAATGTTCCAGTGACAGCAGGAATTTTTTGGAGGTTTTCTGCTTGGCACGGCACCCTAAGCGGATGACTTCACTTCCATTATTCCTAGTTTTGGGGTTTTTTTTTCTTTTTTCTTTCCATCTCTCATCAGAACGTGTCGATTGGTTTTTCCTAACCGGCAGCCTCTCCACTCCGTCACAGGACGTCGACTGTCTCCTTCTGCTCTTCTCCCGTGCCTTCCTCCCTGCAGTGGCAAATCTGAATGGCTTTGCATATGCATCTGTTGGTACAAGTTAACTAATGTGGCCCTGACATGAACCCGACAACACGGAAGCTGCTGGACATCCTGCTTCTCTCCCACAAACTCCTCACCTGGCTAATCTGTGGGTCAGCAGAATGTTCCACCCCCACCTAAGAACACATTGCAAGATGACTCACCATGGACGACGAGTAGATCCTTAAAGCCTGTCCCAAACCATTGGTTTGGAAAAGAAATAGCAAATGCATAGGTACCTTGTGATTATGTGCTGCACGGAAGAGAATTAAATGCATTTGTCTTTAAGTATGAAATATTTCTGATATCTCAGTGTGTACTTTCTCTTTCCATTGGTTTTAGATTACAGAAAGAGAGCTGTGTATACCTGTTATTATTATCTCGACAGAAATGACAGCATAAGCACTATACTTGAAAAATCTGAATATAGAATGAACTTACGTTAAAGGTATGTGTTGTGCTGAAGGTATTGTATTTGGTGGGAAGGCCTTTAGGAAACCAACTGATAGAAATACATCATGGAATGACCAGATTTAGCAAATCACTTAGGGGCATTAAGATATTGTCCACGGGATGTTTTCCACCATACAGGTAATGCATTCAGTGGCTGTTTCAAAGGGCTTTTTTTATGGTAAAACAAGTGACTTTAGGTGGGGAGGGAAAAAGTTCTTGGGTTCATATTCCATAGAAAAGGCACCATAGCTCCTTTGTACCAATTCTACCATTTCTTTAACTAGTTAGTATGAAATGAACCAGAATTTTTGAGAACTATCATTCTAGGCCTTCAGAATTAAGAAAGATCACACACTAGAAATAAATTATTATCCAGCCGGGTGCGGTGGCTCACACCTGTAATCCTAGCACTTTGGGAGGCAAAGGCGGGAGGATGGCTTGAGGCCAGGAGTTCGAGACCAGCCTGAGCAACAGCGAGACCCTCTACCAAAAATAGAAAAATTAGCCAGGCATGGTGGCACGTGCCTGTCGTCCCAGCTGCTCAGGAAGCTGAGGCAAGAGGATCCCTTAAGCCTAGGAGTTGGAGGTTGCAGTGAGCTATGATGACACCACTGCACTCTAGCCAGGGTCACAGAGCAAAACCCTGTCTCAAAAAAAAAAATCACCATTAAGTGTTAAAAAAAAAATAAAGTGATGAGATCAATGGATTGGATAGCAACTATCCCACCGCCATGTGCTACATCTTTTGTCGGATTTGAAACTGCTCCCTCATTAGCTACTAGATTCCTATGTGTACTTGGATGTAGGAGATATGGATTGTTTGGTTTGCCCTCCCCCATGTCCAAACCCCCAAGTCACCACCTCCACATTTCTGTGAACTCTTCCCCTCCTTTCCATGCGGTCACTGACGTGACATGACCCTTGGCTCCAGGTTATTAGTCCAGTGCTAGTCAGCTGACCCAGACAGAGCCAATCAGTGCGTTCCCCAGCAGTTTGAGGGGGAAAGACAGAGAGACTAAAAAGGGGAAAGAGGATCTGTAAGCTAGAAAACTCGGGAGTGTTGTGAAGATTTGAACTGAGAAGCTGAGAAGCCGATCTGCAATAACAGAAAAAATGAGGCAGATGCTCTGAAACAAGTCGAGCTCATACACACAGAGAACTTCCTGGGTCCCCTACAAAGCACCAGCCCCCACTGTGACACAAGGCCCAGCTGCGACCCTGACCAGAGACCCCGTGAGATATCCCACTATCCTTCTGATAAAGCGCCTTCTCTGCATAAGCTGGTTCCCATTGGTTTTTGTCACTTACAACCAAAACAGCCCCAGATAATTCTCTGGATCCATTTCTGGAGCCTATGACATGTCATGGACTCCTCGGCCCATTCCTATGCCAGTGCCAAGTGTGTTTTAATTATGTAGATTTATAAGGTATTTTAATATCTGCTAGGACAAGTCCCCTCCTTATTGCCCCTTTTAAATTTTCCTACTGTTTATTCTCACATGTTTATTCTTCAAGATAAATTTAAATTCATCTTTTCAAATTCCAAAAAGACATTACACAAGAATTTTGACTTGGATAACCCTGAATTTATAGATTAATCTAGGTAAACTTGATGTCATAGTAATATCAAGACGCCCTAGCCAAGAATAAGTTGGCTATATGCAAGTATGTTTATGACCTTCATGAGCATTTTACGGCTGTTTTCATATGCATCTTGCACATCTCTTAAGTTCATTCTTAGGCATTTTATGTTTTGGTTGCTGTTCTGCATCCTCATCATTCTTCCTGGAGTTTGGGCATGAGACCTTGTAGTAGACACCTCTGGTGCCCCACATCACATCCCCTTGACCCACTGATTTTAGCCACAACAGAAGTGGACAACTCCAGGAGAGTTCACACAGCTCCTTATGCTGACAACGTCCCACCTCAAGCACGAGCCATGCTTTCTGCCCCAGAGCATGCTCCACCAGCACAAGTGCAGCCCAGAACTGCTGGGGAGTTCATAGCCATGGGGAGGGGAGCCGGTGAGTAAATCCTCCACACCCCTCCTTTAAGTCAACCATCCATATGCATAGGAGATGCTGCTGAGCCCCCGTCACCCAAAGCGTACAGCAACCTTGACGATACACGCTGTTGGTCTTTCCTCCTTCCCCATTTCTCTCCCTCCTCTCCTTCACTCCTGATTTCTGGGATCAGCTCCCAAGAAAACAACCTCCCTCAAGTCCTTCTCCCAGGCTCTGCTTTTGGGAGACGCTCAAACTAAGATAGATCTCCTATGGGATTCTGACTCATATTGAGACAACTGAGTTTTATAGGAGGATCACTTGAAGCAGTTGGTTTCCCTACTGCCAAGAAGCATCACACCCACCTCTACACAGCTGTTGAGCAGAGCTGGTACAGTCTGGCCTGGAGTCAGGAGCCCCTGCCCTGTGTGGCTTCAGGTCGGGGAGAATGAGCCACTGCGGGATAGTCCTCCACGCAGGAGTTACGAAGACAGGCAGGAATAGCTAAATTGGCCCTCCAGAGAACCAGGGATGGGGGAATCAAAAACCCTTAATGGCTATGATTTTCTTTCCTCTGACCCTCCTTCCCAGCCTCAGGGGTCTTACCCCTCTCTTTAATGTCCCTGAGAGACTTGTAATTCCACAGGACTGCAGCCCCCTGGTCTGCCTCACCCCAAATCCCAGCCACAGCCCATCCCTTTATACCTCAAGCACAGTTAACTTGAGGCAATAAGGAGGGAGATTCCACAGTGTCTGGAGAGGGGCCAGGGGAACAAGTCAGAGTCTTTTGATGGGAAAATCTTAGAGATGGGAAGAACTCATTGAGGGGGAGTGGATGAGTACACAAGACAAAAGCAACAACCATTGGTATGGGCTAAGAAAATATATAGCTATTGTGGGGTTTTTGGGGGGTGCTGCATAGATGGGCTCCTATTATATATATTATTTTGCAGCTTGCATTTTTTACTTAATTTCTTAAAGATCGTAAACATGGGCCAGGCACAGTGGCTCACACCTGTAATCCTGGCAATCTCGGAGGCCAAGGCAGGAGGATCACTTGAGGCCAAGAGTTCTAGACCAGCCTGGGCAACATAGTGAGACAGGGAACTGGCAGGCACTGCTTTAGGCATTGCTTTGGGCATTGCTTTGGGCATTGCTTAATTGTGCACACACTGTTTAACTGAGTTAGGAAGTCTCAAAACAAAGTTTCAAACTACCCTGATCAAAACAAGATGGAGACAGGACAAGTTTGAACAGGTTAGAACCAAGATGGTGGAGAAATTGACCACCTCTTGATCTTACAGCTTCATTATACACTTCGTTACCATAAACATTTCTAAGGAAACCTCCAACCCCATCATGCACCTGATGCCATGACACTTCCTATTTGACCATATTTAGTCAAAAGGAGGGTGTCACCCTAATTCTAGGAAAACACCACCCCTTTCCAAGAAATAACATGAATATTCCTCCCCTTGTTTAGCCGATAATTAAGCTGCTGCTTAAATAGAGGGGCAACAGGACCCATGGGGTTGGTTCTCTGCTGCAGAGAGAACTGGCCTCTGCTCTGTCTGTGGAGTAGACTTTCTATACTTTCTGAATAAATCTCGCTTTCACTTTACACTGTCGGCTCGCTCCTGAATTCCTTCTTGCTCAAAGCCAAGGACCCACTTGGACTTCAAGTGGCTCCCAGCCTTGGGACTCACTTTCTCATGTCAATAGCAAGACTCTTTCTCTACAAAAAAATTTTTTTAAAAATTAGCCAGGCGTGCTGGTGCACACCTGTAGTCCTAGCTACTTAAGGAGGCTGAGATAGGAGGCTCGCTTGAGCCCAGTAGTTCAAGGTTACAGTGAGCAATGATCATGCCACTGTACTCCAGCCTGGGCAACAGAGAGAGACCCTATTTCAAAAAAAAAAAAAAGTTGAGAGGGTAATATGATGAACACCCTTGTGCCAATCACCTGCTTCAACAATTATCAACATGCGACCAGTCTTATTTCTTCTACACCCCTCACACCTCCCCCCAGCCCTGCTGAATTATTTCAGAGGAAATCCCAGACATTTCATTTCGCCTGTAAATGTTTCAGCATGTGTCTCCAAAATATAAAATCTTTTATTTGTAACTTAACCACAATCCTATTATCATATCAAAAACAATGGACAAGAATGCCTTACCCAGTTAATATTCAAAATTACCACATTTTCCCATAATGTCTTTTTATAATTGGTTTGTTCAGATCAGAATGCAAAGTCCAAGCACTGCACATAACTGATGCGTCTCTCGAGGTTCTTGTGGTCTATAATAATTCTTCCTCCCACTTTTTGTTCTTGCCATTTTTTTTGTTCAAGAAACCAGAAATTGGCTCTGTAAAATCTTCCACCTTCTGGATTTGACTGAATGCACGCCTGTGTGGTTGTTCCTCTCCCACTGCATTTCCTATAAACTGGTAGTCAGTGCTAATCGGATTCGGTTCAAGGTCCTCTGACATAAACATTGCACAGGCAGTGCCATGTCGTCCCTACTGCATCAGAATAGTAAGTACATAGTGTCCGCAAACTTTAAAAAACTCACCTCCTCCTTTCTAATATTTTTATTCTTATTTCCTTCTCTCTGGATCAACCTCCAGAACTAGTCCAGGTCACTCCTTATCTTGACACTGTCCTTAGTGGAAATGTCCTCAACACTCCCCATTCAGGATCATGTCGGGTGTGGGGGTTGAAATGCTCATACACATTGTTCCTGTCGGACCAGAGGTGAGGTTTGAGTTGTTCCCGCTCCTCGGTTCAAGACATGCTGTCACCATCGGTACGTTCAAGGCCCTTCTCTCATTTTCAAGTTTCCCCTTCATCCTTGTCACACCCTCCCATTCTCCCCCACTTCCTTGAACAACCACTTGAATGAGTTTGACATATGGCCTTGAAAATACACAGATCGTTGAAAATTATGAAGTGCAATTGTATGTGGGGCTTTTGACTCTACTCCACGTTATTGTGTTCTAGACTGCATTGTTTTCTTCTCACTCAGTGCCGATTTGAGGTCTATTCATGTTGCTGTGTGTCTATCTAGGCGCTGTTTCTAAATGCCGGATAGTTATAATAACCCATCAGACACTCGCCACGCTGTGCTCACGGTACACATCTAGGTGGCCTGAAGCTCCTTGCTGCCCAAACAGCACTGCAGTGAGCATCATCACAGTGTCCCCTATCACTCTGGTATGTACACCTGTGAGCAGGATTGTGGGAGTCATGCCATCTATGCACTCTTAATTCCACTAAATATCTTGCAGAATGGCTATTCCAATTTGTTTTCCAACAGCAGTGCACAAGCTTCTCATTTCCCCCACATCCTTGGCAGCACTTGACTTCCTCCTAGTTTTTGTCAATGAGATGGGTGTAAAGAGATGGCTCGCTTCTGTTTTAAATTGTATTCTCTAGTTACTAATGATTGTAAGCATGTCTTCACGTGCACATTAGACCCCTGGGCTCCCTTCTGTGAACCACCTGTTTATACTTTTGCTACTTTTCCAATAGGTTTCCTATCCATTTCTTCCTCTGTGGGCGCCTTCTGTGCTGAATGTCTTCCATTTGTCCTTCCAGATCCACTCTCTACCCTTCTCCACGTTGTTCTGTGGCCTGGGATGCTGAACTGTATGACTGCATCAAATTGCTCCCTTGCCATCTGGCTTCCAGCCCTGGGAGGAAATCAGAGAGAGGAAGAGGAGGGAAGTGAAAATGTTGGCTCCCCGGCCCCTGCCCTGTGGGGTTGCTGTGGGCTAGCTGCCTCCTGCGAGCAACTCACAACTGCTATCGGGAGGCCCTCTCCCTAGGTTCCTGGAGGTGGTAACTCTGGGATACCTGGGTTCCTGCCTTATTTCTTGTGGCTTCCCTCATGCTGTCCACACCTTTGTAGATAGTCCCTTTATTAAAACATCCTCCAATTACCCATTTTGAATGTGCCATCTGTTGCTTGCCAGGAGCCCGATACATCGTCACATTGAACTGAAATTTCAGATTTTCACACAATTTCACTAAATTTTTTAGCTTTTTGGTATGTGCTTTGGAAGCCTTGTTTAAGAAGTCCCTCCGTACTCCTAGTAGTATAGATTTTCCTTTCTTTTCCGCCCCCCCCCCATTAGTTCTGTAGTTTTACCTTTTATGTTTAGGTCTTCAATCTACCTAGTATCCACCTTTGTGATATTAGGTATGAATTCAATTTTATTTTTCTCCATATAGACAGCCAGTTTTCCCAATAATGTCTTTCCTCCACCTATTTGAGATGCTCCCTTTATTGTACATTAAGTTTCCATTTACTATTTTTATTTCTATGGCTTTGTAATACACATATATATATATATATATCTTTTTTTTTCTTTAAGGCAGAGTCTCACTCTGTCGCCACGGGTAGAGTTGAGTGGCGTCATCACAGCTCACTGCAACCTCAAACTCCTGGGCTCAAGTGATCCTCCTGCCTCAGCCTCCTGAGTAGCTGGAACTACAGGTGTGTGCCACCTCACCCGGCTAATTTTTCTATTTTTGGTAGAGACCGGGGTCTTGCTCTTGCTCATGCTGGTCTCAAACTCCTGAGCTTAAGTGATCCTCCTGCCTTGGCCTCCCAGAGTGCTAGGATTATAGGTCTGAGCCACCGTGCATAGCCTATAATATATTTTAATGTCTAATAAGGCTAGTTCTCCCTTCCCCCAATTTTTGCTCCTTTTTTTTCCCAAATTGACTTTTATCTTCCCATATATACTTTTGGAAAAGGTTGTTCAGTTGCTTTTAAAAATCCAGCTGATTAGCCGGGCACGGTGGCTTATGCCTGTAATCCTAGCACTCTGGAAGGCAGAGACGGGAGGATCGCTTGAGCTCAGGTGAGACTAGCCTGAGCAAGAGCGAGAGCCCATCTCTACTAAAAATAGAAAAAATTAGTCAGGCATGGTGGTAGGTGCCTGTAGTCCCAGCTACTCGGGAGGCTGAGGCAGGAGGATCGCTTGAGCCCAGGAGTTTGAGGCTGCAATGAGCTATGATGACACCACTGCAAAAAAAAAAAAAAAAAAATCCAGCTGATTGACCAGAGTACCGACCAGTTTAAAAAAAGAAAAGAAAAGAAAAAATCCCACTGAAGTTTTTATTTTTATTGCATTGAATTTATACATTAATTTAAATTTTTTCTACATTCTTTATACATTGTTGTGGTGATAGCTGACTAATGCACCTGCTGAAGCCTCTTATTAGGTCTCATCATTTGTTGATGATGTCAATTTCCTGTGTAGATGATCACGTTGTTTTAATCTCTTCCTTCCTAATGTTTACAACTTTAATGCCTTTTCCTGTCTTGTGCAGTTTGGCCAGTATACTCAGGATGATGCTAAACAGCAGCAATAATAGCAGTATGACAGAAACTTTTGACCCCTAATAGCAATTCTCCCTTTTCTCTACACCAGGGGTCAGCAAACATTTTTTACAAACAACCCGATAGCAAATATTTTAGGTTTACCAGGCCATGCAGTCTTTATCATAAGCACTCAGTGCTGCTGTTGCAGCATGAAGGCAGTCATAAATGCTGCAACAAATGAGCCTGGCTGTGTTCCAATAAAACTTTATTTACAAAAACAGATGAGGGCCAAAGTTTGCTGACTCCTGCTCTACAGTAATAGACTCCCCTGGTTTTTAGCTGGCATTTGGCCTCATGGAATAAAGAGTACAATTCTCAGCCCCATTTGCAGCTAACTGTGGCCCTCACTGAGACTAGTCAAAGAGATGTAAGCTGAAATGGTGCACACAACTCGCAGAAGTGTCCTTACAAACAGAGAGAGAGAGAATGTGCCATTCTCCTCTTTTCTACTTTGTCTTGTCTGGAACGTGCCATGACAGGAGCGGGACAGACACCTCGGAACATTTGATAGAAACCACAAGTTGAGAATAGTGGAGCAACAAGACAGAAGCAGCCAAAGTCCTGAAAAATTTTATCATAAATAGGAGTTGGATTTTGCCAAGTGTTTTGTCAGCATTAGGTAATTTTTTTCTTTTGTATTCCCTTAATCTATTCTTCTGTACTCCCTAAATCTATTATACTAATAATTTTTCTGATATTAAACCAACTTTGAATTCTTGGCATGTGTACTACTTGAACATGTTATCTCCTTTAATACACTATTTGATTTGATGAGCTAGTATTTGATATAAGAATTTTACATTTCTGGTCATTATATTGAAAATCCTCCATTTGAAATTTGTTAAAGCTTACCTAATGGCCCAGAATTTGCTCAATTTTCTGAGAATGTCTCAATGTACTTGAAAAGAATGGGTATTCTGTATTTGATAAGTGTCAGCATATGAAATACATCCATTAGGTCATAATAGTTTAATCTGGGGTTCAAAACATCTGTATCCTTATTGATTTTTTTCGTCTACCTAATCTATCAATTACTGAGATGTTTTACAATCTCTTATGAGTATAGATTTGTCTATTTTTTCCTTGTACTTCTAAAATTTGTGTTTCATGTATCTTGTGGCTATGTTATTCAGCACATACCTATTTAATACTGGTGTATCTTCCTGTTGAATTGAACCTTTTATTATTATGAAGTGACTCTCTTTATCTCTAACAATACTTTTTGATATAAAATGTATTTTATATGATAATTATTTGGTTAGAATTTGCCCAATATATCTTTTTCATACTTTTGTTTTCAATCTCTGTTTTAGATATGTCTCTTGGGCTTGTAGTTGGATTTTATTTTTTATTCTGTCTAGGAGTCTTATCTTTTAACAAGATAATTTAGTCTTTTGTATCCAATAAAATCAGCAACATATTTAGATTCTTAACTAATCTTTTGGGAGGAGGAGGAGGAGGAAACAAAAAAAAATTTTTAAAGGAAAACAAGAAAAAAAACTAACCCTTTATTTTGTCCTTTTCTTATCAACCTGTTCTGGATTTTTTCTCTCTCCTTTCCAGTCTTCGTTTTGATTAATATTTTTCCTTCATTTTTCCTGTTTATAAGTTTGGAAGGTGTAACCTCTGCTTCTAAGGGACCTAAAAATTACAACCATGGTAGGGAAAACACTGTCTTTGATGTTTTAAATCTGGAGGTATTATATAATTGCATCCTCTATGTTGTACTTATGTAATCTTTCTTTTAAAGTTATGTCTATCTCCTTTTTTTCTCCTTGATGTTTATTTTATTCATTTTTTCCAAGAATCAAATTTTTCTTTTATTGATAGCTACATTTTTATTTTCTAGCTCATTAATTTTTGCTTCTATTTTAATAAATTCCTTCCTTCTGTTTGGGGGGATTTATTTTGTCATTCTTTTTCAAGTCTCTTGAGTTAAAACTTAGTTTATTTGAAGTCAGCCTTTCTTGTTTTTTAATAAATGTGCTTATTGCTATATACATTTCCTGAGAACTGCATTAGACCATCCCACAGTTTCAGTATGTAGTGTTTTCATTATTCATTTCTAAATCATTTAACTTTTTCATTTCCATGTGGCTTTGTTTTTTTTTTTTTTTTTTTTAGACAGGGTCTCATTCTGTTGCCTGGGCACTAGTGTGCAGTAGCATCATCATAGCTCACTGCAGCCTCCAACTCCTGGGCTCAAGCAATCCTCCTGCCTCAGCCTCCCAAAGTGCTAGGATTACAGGTGTGAGCCACTGCACCTGGACTTGATTTGCTGTTATAGTCAAAATTATTTAGAAAGAGGGTGAGAAAATTATATGCTGATAGATCTTTTTTTGGCTGTACTTTCTTTCATGTTCATTTCTAGCTATATTTTATCGTGGTCAGAGCATTTCTCCTTTTTGGAATTAGTTGAGGTCTTATTTATGGGCAAATACTTCTTCAATTTTTGTTCATAATTCCATAAGTGTCTGTAAAGTCTGAATCGGTTTGTCTTAACTCTCATCCTTTGTTATTGATTCTATTAATTTTGATGCTTCTGTCCCATGGTACTGGTTTTCCTTATATGTTTGGTGATTCTTGGTTATGTATTCATTGCATTTGTTACCTGTCTGTGAATGCTGCTTCTGTTTGCTGTAATGAATACAACAGACACCAGTGAGTTTCATTCAAAATTTTTAAAGCACTCAACAAATTGGGGTGGTTCTGTTCCTGGGGGTATAGCTGCAAGTAGGATGGTCTCCAGTAACAATACTATTTTACAGCTGAGACTCATAGAACAGAAAAATTTGCCCAAACTCACATATTTGTAAATAACAAAGTTGGGCTCCCACCCCAGGCCATCTGGCCCAAAGCCCACACAGTTCTCTTGATGCCACAGTGCCTGCCCAAGGCTTCCTAATGCCAACCAACCCACTCCTGCAGGGTTCCTAGTCCTCAATAACCAGACAACTCACAGAATGTTTAGGTGTATTTCTCTTCTTTTCACTCTTAAAAAAAAAAGTTGACAATGATAACTGGCAAACTGCAGAAAGTGGCGTAGGTTCACTCTCCCCACCCCTCCAAATATCACCCCACTTTCCACAGACACCATCCTTTCCCCCTCCCTTAAAACCCTAACTGAAAATTCCCGAGAAGGTGGAGGAGGCCCCCAGATAGGAGGATTCTTGGCAGGTCAAGGCATTGAGGAAATAAATTAGGGGAGAGGAGGCTCCTGGCTGGCCTTGCCCAGCTCGGTCTCGCAGACCCAGCGGTAGGGCCTCTGGCAGACGTCGTCGTTCCAGCGGCCGTCGTCGGTGAAGTGGGCACAGTCCTCGCCTCCGCCCAGCCCGTGCCCGTACCAGTCATCCGGCTGCTCTGGTCTCCAGTTCCTGTGGACATGAGACAGCTGTGGGCCCCAAGAGGCGGACCCTTAGCCGAGTCCTGGGGGCCCCCTGCCGCCCTGGGAAGGTGGTGAGCCCAGGCGGAGGGAGCGCTCTGCGGCAGGACACGCGCACTCACTTGAAGCCTGTCTCGTAGTCCGTCCCATCCACCCACTTCCAGGGCCCATTTTGGTCGGAGAGGCCCATCCAGGTGTTCACAGGGCCTATGTGGTGCTGGACGAATCTCTGGGGAGAGACGAGGATGGTGATGGCCTCTCCCTTGGACCAGCCAGCCTCCCAGGCAAGCCCTCTGGGGTCTCACCTGCTCCTCCCAGGATGTGACCACCACCAGGTAGGCGTTCTCCAGCTGGCAGTACTTCTCAGCCTCATGCCAGGGCTTCCCGGTGCGGGAGAACCAGTAGCAGCTGCCTGCGTGCTCCACCCAGTTGATGGGGCAGCAGGTCCTTAGAGAGCCTGAGGTGGGGGAAAGGGGGTGAGGGGCTGGGGCACTGCGGGCAGGGGTGGGTGGGTGAGGGGGGCTGGGCAGGAAAGTGGGCCCTCCTCACCATTGCCCTGGAGGGCCACCATCTGACAGCTCAGGCTTCGCAGGTCAGACACAAACTGCTTCACATGGAGCAGCAAGCTGGAGTGATCTGGGGGGACAGAGGAGGGAGGAATGAGGTCACTCTGAACAGTAGGGGAGGATCTGTCATCTTCATGCTGGGACCTGAAGATCATCTGCAGATGCCCCTGCCACAAGAAGCCTTGGTTTGGCCTGAGACCCCCATGCTCTACTTTCTCTCCCTCTCTGACCTTCACTCAAGTCCTGCTGCTGTTTCTCCAGCTGGGACTCCAGAGACTTCATCTTTCTTCCCACACTGCCTCCTGGGGAAGAAACTTGTTCAGCATCCTGCCATCCCTGCCATCCCACAGCCCCCGGCCCAGGCTCGGCTCCCCTCACCCTGGGTGCTCAGGGCCTTGACCTCAGCCTCCACGCTCACTGTGAAGTTGCTGAATGTCTCTCTCAGGGCCCGCAGCTCCTTCCGAAGCTGAGAGTCTGGGCAGGAGAGGGCATGGGTAGGACAAAATGAGGGGGCTGTGTCCCCCACCACACCCCCAATATTGCTCCCTTCCCTGCCCACCCCGGGGACACCCACTTTGGGATCCGATCACAGAGATGACCACCAGCAGCAGGAGGCTGAGGCCCAGGGACAGCAGGATGAGACGGGGTCCAGGACAGAGACGCTGTAGGAGGGGCTGGGGAGGAGGCAGCCCTGCAAGAGGAGAAGGTGTCAGGAGCTCGGGAAGTAGTGGTGGGGGGAAGAGCCTGGTCCCACTCCAGGGTCCTAGGAGGGGAGCAAGCTAATGCTCCCTTCTAGTAGACTAGGAGGAACCATATAGATTAAGAAATTTGGTGGCCGGGCATGGTGGCTCACACCTGTGATCCTAGTACTCTGGGAGGCTGAGGTGGGAGGATTGCTTGAGCTCAGGAGTTCGAGACCAGCCTGAGCAAGAGCAAGACCCCATCTCTACCAAAAATAGAAAAATTAGCTAGGCATGGTGGCACGTGCCTGTAGTCCCAGCTACTTGGGAGGCTGAGGAAGGAGGATCCCTGGAGCCCAGGAGTTTGAGGTTGCAGTGAGCTATGATGATGCCACTGCACTCCAGCCTGGGTAACAGATGAAACCTTGTGTCAAAAAAAGAAAGAAAAGAGAAATTTGGGCAGTGGGCGAGCCTGAAGAGCCAGAGGCAACTGGGGATGGGCAAAGAAAGGAGGCCAGGGAGGAGTGCAAAGCTTTGACCCTCCCCAGCCACACAGAGGCTCTGTGCCTTTGCTGACACCTAATGGTATGACTGCATCACCGCAGCCAACGAACCTCATAGAGCCCCCCACCTCACATGAATGGAGACTGATGGAGTGGCTGCCACCTGGGGAGTCACTGTTCCCCGCGGGGCCCCACCGCCGCTCCCCTCTGAAAGGTGGGGAAGAAAAGGTTTCTTTCTCTCCGTGAATCTCACCCATCATTGGCTGTGTGTAGGAGGAGAAGGTGGAATAGCCAGACTTCAGGCCCCTCAAGTCACTGCCACCCAAGGAGAAGAGAGACTCTAGACCTGTCCCCTGGGAGCTAGAGCGTGGGGGCCTCCCCTCCTCTCACCCCTTCCCTGTGGCCGCTTCCGCCATCAAAGCACAATGCCTTCATCCTTGCTTAGCCTAAACCAGCAGTCTCCAGTCTTTCTGGCACCAGGGACCAGTTTCATGGAAGACAATTTTTCCACGGATAGGGGCACGGGATGGTTTTGGGACAATTCAAGCGCATTACATTTATTGTGCAGTCAAACCTCTCAGCTAATGATAATCTGTATTTGCAGCCGCTCCCCAGCGCTAGCATCACCGCCTCAGCTACACCTCAGATCATCAGGTATTAGATTCTCATAAGGAGTGTGCAGCCTAGATCCCTCGTATGCACAGTTTACAGTAGGGTTCATGCCCCTGTGAGAATCTAATGCCACGGCTGATCTGACAGGAGGCAGAGTGGTGATGTGAGCAGTGGGGAGTGGCTGTAAACATAGATGAAGCTTCAGTCACTCTCCCGCTGCTCATCTACTGGTCCACAGCCCTGGGCTTGGGGACCGCGGGCCTGAACAACATTCCCTGCTCAGAGGACAAAGAGTTGGGCTTAGCCAGTCCTGGTTTTGAAGCAGGAGGGCCGTGTTCTCCCTCAGATCTGAGACCCCTCAGCCCCCCTCACAGACATCTTCAACCTCTTCACAGAAACCGTCCCCTCTTGACCAAACTGATCACTGACACACACCCCACATGCACACACACACACCCCACATACACACACACACACACACACACACACACGTGCTCATAGCCAAGGCTCCCCAGGTGTTGGAAGAGGAAAGGAAGAGGGGGCCTAACTTCTTCATCTAAAACAGTGACCTCATCTCTCCAGCTTCCAACTGTCCCCATACCCCTGGGTCCACCCCTGAGGCATACAGAAGCCTTGGGCACCTGTCACCCAAGAAAGGGACTCCAGGCCCATACTCTGTACCTCCCCTGAGGGGCGGCCTGGACACCGCTGCCAGTGTGAGGGGGCAGACCCAGAGGCAGAGCCAGGGTCTCCGGCAAGAGCAGGAACTGAGGCTGAGCCGCCAGAGCCGCCAAATGCTCACTGTGCAGAAGCAGGGAAAGGTGGCCCTCACCTTTTCTGAGCTGATGATGGTCATTCTCCTCATTGTCCAGATGCTGAAGATCTTGGTACTCCTTTGTCATGATAGGGCTGGCTCTGGGCTTGGGACCAAGTCAAGGCAAGAGTTCGGACTGACCAGAGCTGGAGCTGGAATGTGAGGTCCCATCCCTTTTTAAGTCTGATTGGTGGCTCCATGGAGACATTACTTCTTTCCTCCATGTCCTCCCAGGTCTGACATCCAGAATCCATCTTCTGACACTTTCCCACCCAGCCCCCAACCTCACACCCCAGGTCCCCCCTCCCCCACCCCCTCAGTCAGTCCCCCTGCCTTTCGTCCCCTGTTTTACTTGCTGAAGTCTTGAGGTCTGACTCCCGGAACCCTCAGTGCCACACAGATCCCAGGCTATGGAGGGGGCTGAAGCCTGGAGAATCAGGGCGGGTGGACAGCACTGGACGATAGCAGGGGAGGGGGCAGGGTCCATAGGAGGGCCCTGAGCCCTGTCTCTGTGTCTGCGTGTCTGTGTGTCCCAGCATGCAGAACCTGGCATCTCCAGTGCCTGGGACTTTGGACAGTAAACAGAGGTAGAAGTGGATTTGGAACTTGGGGGATGTGTGAGGATGGGAGCGGGGGATGGGTTGCCTCTGCTCTCCTCCCCAGGGAGCGGGGGTCTCCTGGGCTGGTGCATACACACACACACCAGTCACTTTGCTCCTCATTGCACCGTTTGGAAGGGGGAGCCAAGCCAGGAGGGGCCATGGGGAGCTGCTTGCTGTTTCCCCTCTGACCCTCCCCCCTTTCGCTTCCTGCCTCTGAATTTCCCAGAATTGTTGGTGTCTCCAAATATCCCTGACCAGGATCAGAGAGACCGGTTCTCTGCTCTTGCCCAATCCAGGCCTGTGACCCTGGCATCTGAGCTGCAGACTCTAGCTTCCTGTGGGGCTCAGCCCCAGACTCCCTAGCCCTGGCCTGACTTGCTTTACCCTCCTGGGGAGTAAAGTCCTCCTCCAAGCAGCATGGCGGCAGTGCTGGGAGAGGTAGGGGAGCCTCAGTTGGGACTGGTGTCAACAAACCTCCACTGACTCCTACTGTATGCCCCAGGGCTTTTCATTCATTAACTTCTCTCATTAGCCCCAGAGCACATCCCATTTCACAGATGAAAAAACTGAGGCCCTGGAAGGTAAGAGCTTGCCCAAGGTCACTCTGCAAAGAAACAGCAGAGGGAGGACTAGAACTTGGGCAGCCTTCTGTGTGGCCCCTAGAACCACACCCAGAACCAGGATCCATCTGGTTGACACAACTGGGCCCCAGGGTCCCAGAGATGCTAAGACATGGTCCCTCATGGCCCAGGGAAGCTTCAGAGAGAGCTGTGTGAATTTGAGTTATGCTAACTTGGAAATCAGGCAATATTGAAGATGCTAAAAAATAATAATAATAATAAAATTAAGATGCTAATAAGTCTCACTTTAGGCCCAAATGTGAAGCCATGCGAATCCTACTTTACAGTTATTTCAGGGAGAAAACTAGACTTGAATTATGAGAGTTTTAGATTATGTGAGATATTCAGGAACACATCCCTTGCATAAAATATGACAGCTCTGTGTGTGCCCTCGTTCGTCTGTGTCCTGAAAACCCACACTAGCCGGGCATGGTGGCTCATGCCTGTAATCCCAGCACTCCGGAAGGCCGAGGCAGGAGGATCGCTTGAGGTCAGGAGTTTAAGACCAGCCTAAGCAAGAGCAAGACCCCGTCTCTACTAAAAAAAATAGAAAAAGTAGCCGGGTGTGGTGGCACACACGTGTAGTCCCAGGTACTTGGGAGGCTGAGGCAGGAGGATCACTTGAGCCCAGGAGATATATATATCTATAGATATATCTATAGATATATATATATATCTACCCTGTAGAGAGATATATATATAGATATATATATATCTACACACACACACACACACACACACACACCCCCCTTATACCTTGGGGGTGGGGTAATCACTCTGTGGTTCTCCCTTGCACATGTTAATAAATTGTTATGCCCTTTTAAAAAATAATTTTTAAAAAAATTTTAAAATTTTTTAAAAATTAGAAATAAATAAAAATTGAAAATTTTCAAAAAAGAATATAAACCTTGAATTGTGCAAAGTCTCCAGGAATAAAGCCTCATGTACTCTGTACTGCTGAGTAACAAAGTAGCACAAACTTAGTGGCTTCAACAACAGCCATTTATTAGCTTACGGTCTGTAGGGCAGCAGTCCAGCTGGGTTCTCTGCTCAGGGTCTCACAAAGCCGAGGGCAAGGTGCTGGCAGGATTGTATTCCTTTCTGGAGGCTGAGGAGAGGAAGAATCCACTTCCAAACTCATTTCAGGTTGTTGACATAATGCAGTTCCCACAGCTGTGGGTCTGAGGTCTGCATTTCCTTGCTGGCTGTCAGCCAGGGGCCACTCTCTGCTCCCAGAAGCCGCCCATATTCCTTCGTCTCATGGCCCCTTCCATCCACAAAGTCAGCAAGAGCATGTCCAATCTTTCTCTCGCTTCAAATCTCTCTAGCTTCTTCTGTGCTTTTAAAGGGGCTGTGTGATTAAATTAGGCCCACCTACCTGGATAATCACCCTATAATAAGGTCAACTATGTATATAACATATGTATATGTGTATCATCATATATGAGATATATAGAAATACATAATCACGAGAGTGACAGCTCATCATAGTCACAGGTTCCATGGATTAGAGCCTAGGATCTTAGGGGGCCACTTTTAGAACTCTGCCTACCACTACCACACTTCATGCAAAGTGACCACCCTATCCCCTCTGAGTACACTTCCCTGTGGAATGCAGTGCACATCCAGAGAGCAATTCAAGTAGAGCAGGCTGGCCTCAGAACCCGGGAATCCTACCTCCAGGGCAATTGAGAAAGGCTCCCTAAAGGAGGTCTATAATGTTGGCCTGGAAGAACAAGTAGAATTTTATTTTATCAGTGATAATAAGCAAGGGAGCCTGGGTAAAGGGAACAGAAGCAGAAGAGAAAACAGAAAGTCAGAAATTTGGCCAGAGAGGTAGCTTGGGCCACTCTGAGGAGGGCCTTGAATCCCGGGGGGAGGCATTTTGAATGTCATTCAGAAGCACAGAGGTCTCTAAAATGGGGGACATGCACGCCAGGGAGTCAGAAGACCATCCATTAGAGTGGGAAGAAAATATTAGAATATGTATAAATATATTTTTAATCTCTTTTCTTTAGATTTCTATTTGGGGATATGTTTTATAACGTATATAACAAATTCATACAGTTGTACTGTGTATGAGTTATCTATTGCTGCAAAATAATCATCCCAAAACTTAGCAACTTAAAGCAATGAATATTGATCGTCTCACTCCAGTTCTTAGGGTCAGGAGGGTGCGGCTTAGCCAATTGATTCCGGCTCAGAGTCTCTCACAAGGGTGCAGTCAAGATGTCAGTCAGTGCTACATTCATTTGACGACTTGGCCGAGGCTGGAAGGTCAACTGCCAATGTGACTCACTCACATGGCTGGCAAGTTAGTGCTGGTAGTTGGCAGGAGGCCTCAGTTCCTCACCACAGGGGTCTCTCCACAGGGCTGTTTGAGCATCCTCACAACATGGCCACTGGCTCCCCCAGAGCGAGTGATCCAAGAGCACACTTTCTTTTATGGCCTAGCCTCAGAAGTAACAGTCCATCATTTCCACACTATCCTATTGGTCACACAGGTCAGCCCTGCTCAACATGGGAGGGTAGAGGCCACGAGGGCGTGAGTACCAGAAGGTGAGACTCACTGGGGGCCGTCTTGAAGGCTGGCTACCAGAACATGCATAGAATTAAAGGGTGAGTGAATATACACTGGGGAAGCACACACTCAAAAACATTTTACTGATAAGGGCACTTGATGAACAAAGTTTAAAGGCTGTGGCTATAGACTATGGGGGCCCACAAAGAGTTGCAGGCAGGGCAGTGGTGAGGTCAGACCTGTAAGTTGAACAAGGCCTAGCCTTGGTGTGGGTGCTGGGTCAGAGGTCGGTGGCCCAGGGGCAGGGAGGTCAGTCAGGAGGCTGTTGTGTTGGTCCCAGTGAGAAACTGTGAGGCTGGAGGCCATAGAGGAAGGGCCACATGGGCAGAACTTTAGCAGAGGAATGAAGAGGACCTGGTGGCTTCTGACTGTGCAGTGAGGGAGGGGGTAGGGTGGGGACAGCAGTGCACCTGACCAGGGTCCAGAAGGCTACTGGAGATGGGTCTGAAGTCCACAGAGATTTCTGGGCTGGAGACCCTGAAGGCAGAGTCTTGGGCATGGCTCAGGTGTGGCAAAGTGCCCTGTAACGAGCCCCACTCAGAGAGAGAACATAGTGGAAAGAAAGCAGCCCAGGACGGAGTCCCTGCCAAAGGGAGAAGCAGAAGAAAAAGCCCCAGGACTGCCAGTCATACAAGGCAGGAAGTGGGGGTGACCTTCAGGGCCACCTCTGGGGACCCCAAGTGCCAGGTTAAAGACCGCCAGGGAGAGAGAGTGGAACTGGCCTCCTGTGGAGGCAAGGCAGGAAGAGGAGAGTATCTTTCAGGTTGGGGGAGGCCTGAGCAGCTGGTGAACAGAGAAGGGGCTGGTAGAAAGAGAGCTTGCGGATGCTGGGAAGGAGGCAAGTTGAAGGCTGGAGTCCCCAGAAGGATGTTGAGGGGTGAAACACTAATGCAGTGAGACACCCTGAAGCCCGCTGTCAGCCAGATCTGGTTCACCCTGCCCTCATCAGGAAAGTGGGTTTAGTTAGTGCCCATCTCAGAGAGTTACCGCCAAGGTTCAATGAGACAATGAGTGAACAAACACTTAGTACGGCGCGGGCACGCACCAAGTGCTCAGCACGTGCTAGCTATTATTTTTATCATCCTCTCTAGCAGCATAGCCAAGAGCTGAATTAGACCTCCAGGGCCTCCTCGAGTGTGGGAAGAGGGAGAAAGGGGGAAGGTTGGGATCAGAATGGCAGAGAACGTCTCTCCCCACAGGGTGGTTAGCAACTTCGCTGGGACGGAGCTGGAGCCCCAGGGGTGTTAAGTTAGGACAGCCCCCTCCCCTTCTATGGAGAAGGAGACCTGGGGTCTGAGCTCGCTCATCCCTCACCCACCCCTCTCAGAGCACTTCCAACCTCAGGTTTGGGATAAGCCTTCCTTGCTCTTGCCCCAGCCCCAGAGGGTTGGGACTACACCTCGTGCCTCTCAGCACCCCAGGTGCAGAGAGAGACATCAGCAGATCTCAAGAGGAGGTGACTGAACAAACCGGCAGATGGGGCAAAGCTGAGGCTGAGCGCTGGATTTTACAAATAGGGTGGCCGATGATGGTTCCACATCTCGGAGAGGCTGAGCAGGGTTGGGTGAGATAAAGCAGGAGAGGACCGGGGAGATGCACTCGGGCTGGAGAGCTCAGCGCTAGGGGTAGAGTCAAGGAAATAGGGGGACCTCTGGGGCCAGAATGAGGAGTTGACCCTCTGCACACAAGCTTAAGAAGTGAGCTGGCACACCCCACCCCCCGGGCTTCATTGTCTCTGCAGTGGACAAGAACCTGGCCTGTGCGGTGGGGTCTGAGCCCCCCATCTCCAACAGGGTCTTCCTCCTTCCCAGCCCCTCCTCCCAACTCCCCTCTGTCCACCCCAGGCACACCCAACTTTTCAGCCTTGGGACAGCCAGGATTCTAACACCCAGGACCTCTCTACACCTCTTTCCTACTTTTAGAAGGTAAATTTTTTTTTAAACTCCAAATGATTTCAGGTTTTATTTAACTTTCAGGCTTACCCAGTAACTGAAAATAGACCAAGAGGCTGATGACAATAATCGTGACCATTTTCTACAGTGTGCCAGACACTGTGCTAAGAGCATTACATGTGTTATCCCTTTGATTCCACATAAGGATCCAGAAAGGCAGGTAGTTGTTATTCCCATTTTACAGCTAGGGAAACTGAGGCTTGCAGAAGTTAAGCTCTTGGCCCACAGTGACAGCGACACCACCATCATCTCTCACTTTAACCTCACCAACAACCTACCTGGCTCACTATTGTCCCCTGCTGTATGTTCTCTACCGGCACCCAGAGTAACCTTCTGAAGTAGAAACCCTGTCACTCCCTCCTACAGCCCTTCAAAAGCTTGTTGTGGCACGTTGAATAAATCCATGGAAAATCCACACTTACTTCTCTGACCCATCTCCTATTTCTCTCCGACCCCCACTCCACTCCACACCAGTACCTCCTTCTGTTCTCCAGCCTTCCAAACTTAACCCTACCAGGCTGTTCTTTCTGCTTGGCACACTCTCCCCATCCCAGTCTCTGTCATCAGTCAGGTCTCAACCCAAATGTTGCTCCAAGAAGCAGCCTCCCTGACAGCCCTGTCGAAACTAGCAAGGACATGTGCCCAGCAGTCACCTATTCTGCCTAATAGCACTCACTATTATTTTAAATGATCCACATTTGTTTCCTTCCTATAGTCTGTCATCCCCACTGGATAGACCCAAAGTTCTCTAAGGACAGGGATGTTGCCTTCCCAGCATTTAGAACACTGCCTGGCACCAAGGAAGATCCAAATAAGTATTTGTTGAAAAAAATAAAAGGGGTGGAGAGAAGAGAAGGCAGGATTTGAACCCAAGTCTGGGAGCCCAGGGCTCTGGTCCACTAAAGTACAGTGCCCCCCTAAGCAGCTAGGGAAGAGTTCTGTACAGACTTGGAAGAATACATCACAACTGCAACTGTGCTTCCGCCTGAGAAGTGTGTGGAATGAAATGGGAAGGGAACTTTTTTAAAACCATATGTACTTCTGTATTTATTTGAAATTTTTTCAGGTACATGTATTAATTACAATTTTAAAAATAATGCATGCAAAATTAGGTGATTCTACCCCTTCTAAGTAAACTATCCTTAACTCCTTAGATCCAGACACGTTACCTGCACACACCTTCCTCAGCTCCCAGATTTCTCCCTTCAGCTCATTATGGTAGAGAACATCGGCACAGCCTCAAACCATCTGCTGTTACAGAGAACCAAGCTAAGAGGATTATTTGAAAAACATCTTCTGAAGCAGCACTTCTCCACCAGCAAGACATCAGAATCAACTGGGAGCTTTCCAGAAATGCAGACCCCTGGCCCCATTCCCAGGATTCAGTGGGTTGGATCCTGTTGGACAAGGTGCGGCACAGAAAATTCTGCAGGGTAATCTACAGAGAGGCCCAGTGGTTTAAGTGACACCCTCTAGCCTTGGATCAGTTGAGGCTGGAGCAGCCACACCCTCCCCAGAAATCACTATCCCTGGGTCTGTTTATTGCAACCAACTCTCAACTTTGGGTCAGGGGTGGCTACAAAAACTGCCCTTTTGCACTGTTCATGATTTAACCACCACAACTCTTAGGGCCTTCTGCTTCATCCTTCCCCACTGGGGCCCCTGAGAATCAGAGGGAGAAGGGAATGGTATCACAGCTGGTGCCAGCAACGGCTTATCTGTGCCACAGCTGAGGTCTTTCTGGTGGAAGCTTGTCAAGTACATGAACAGTGGCAGAAGGAAAGTTGAGAAGCACCATTCTATATAGCAGCACGTGAGAAGCTTCAGTTAGGACTTAGGGCCAGGAAAATCTGACTCCCTTAAAGAACTAAAATTCTTTCTCCTTTATAATAAAGAACTAGGTAATGGACCATTTCCCTTTTTGCCCTGGCTACCAGGAAGCTCAGAGATCACATTTACCCTCATAGCTAGTGCATCTGTTTCTCCTATTTTTATCTTTGGCATTGAGGTTCCACTGTCCTACCTTCATTATTTGTAAAGCTGCCTCAAATCTTTCCTATAGAGATGGGGCATAAAGAAACCTAATGAATATTTATACAGCATTTATCAGCAAACCTCTGTACGGATCATCTCCAGAGCCCAGCTCTGTCCACAACTCCACAAACACAAAGGAAGAAAGTTTCCTCTGTTTTCCTTTAGGGACTGTTGAGCTACCCAACAGGACTGAGACAGCCCGGGGCCAGAGGTGGGGGGGCAGTGATCAGGACCGGACTACTTTGCAGGGCTCCATGCAAGTCCAGCCGCCCCTTTCTGAGTCTGGCAGTGACTCTGGACAGAGCTGCAGCCCCTCCCAGCCCCACTCTCCACCAACTGTAGTTCCTTGATTTGCCAGTTCCCTCCTCGGCCCTTTTCCAGGCCAGTTTACTCTCTCTCTGGGTTGGGGTGAAGAAGGATCTGCCTTTACATGACCCATACACCCCTGTGGCTCCACCCTGTCTCCCTCCACACCCAGGTCCCAAATAACCAGGCCACACACTGAGTTTCAAGTATCTGTCTCTTCCTTTCACTCTCTCGAAAGAAAAAATAAATAAATAAATTGCAGAAGGCGGCAGCATTTCCAGTCTCCCCTGGCTCCCGGACACCCGACCCCCAACCCCTGCCCCCCACCCTCCCTCCCACATTTCCCAGTCCCTAAACCCATCCCTCCCCTTTCCCCCAAAAAAAAATCCCAGGAGAAAAAAAAAGCCACAGTTAGACCTTCCACTCATGCAAACCAGCAAAGAAAAAAGGTGGGGGGCATGTGGAAGGCAGGGGGCCCGCAGTGGAGTCCCCCACTTCTCCCCCCAAAAACCACCTTTGAGAAGAAAAAAAGTGGAAAAAATAAATGAGAAATCAAGGGACATGGGGAGCTATGATGAGGGCAGGGGTGACCCAGACCCTGCCTCAGGAGAGAGCGGAGCCTGTGGCCCTGCATCCCTGCAGCGGGTGCTCCTTGAGGGGGGCCCTGACTTCTGGAATGTGTGTGGGAGCAGATGGGGGAGGGCAGGTGGCCCCCGGTGGGTGTGTGTGTGCGTTGGGGGCAGGGAGGGGGTAGGGGTCCTAAGGAGCAAGGGCTCGGAACCAGGAGCCCAGCTCCCCCCTGGACCCCAGGTTCCTGGGGTTCAGGAGCCCAGTTCTGGGGTGCAGGGATACATGCAGAGGAGAGTCCCCCCTCCAATGGGCTGGATCCAGTTAGAAAGGAAATAAATAAGAAGGGGTGGGAGGGAGGCCAGGGGGACGCGAAGAGCTTGGGCAATTCAGTCCAGACCAAGGGCCCGGGTGATGGAGGCAGGGCAAGTCCAGGCCAAGCCAGGGCAGGAATCAGAGTCTCTCTCGGGCTGGGACCCAGATGTAGGGGCCTGAGAGGTCCTCGATGACACGCTTCACCTTGTGGTAGATCTCCTCAAAGCTGTCACCCTCCACGATGGCTGGGAGTGGGGTAGAGCAGGGAGTGAGGCCAAGGTCCAGAGGACACCTGGCCAAGGGGGTGGCACCAGCCCAGAGGAAGCAGGACCTTTTTCTAATTCTCCAATCCATGAACCATGGGGCTGCACCCACCCATCCATGGGGGGCACCTCTTTCTAAGCCATCCACACGGTGGGGGTGGCTTCTTTGAAGCTGAGCAGAGGTGCTCTATGTGCTGGCAACGCCTCGCTGCAGCCTTACCTGAGAAGCACTCTGTGAACTCCTGCTCCAGCTTAGTGGCTCTGTCGAAGGCTTTGCGGGCTTGCTCCTCTGTGATCCGCTTGTTAATCTCTCTGTGAACCGGAGAGAGATGCAGACCTGAGGGCCGGCTCCACCCTGCCTTTCACCTCCTCCTTCCACGGATGTTAAGTTGCAACCAGTATTTTCTTATTTGGAGTACATAGCAAAATAATACAATTCCCAATATCCTCTGGGGCCACAGATGAGCCCCACCCGCAACCCACCCCAGACAGGTGTGGCTACTCCAGGGAGCTCTCCCCAGCTTCATCCTTCCAGCCTTCAGTCCCACAGAAGGGATCTGGACTCTAATTCCCAACAGCCTCAGGCCCTGGCTGCCCAGCGGGCATGTGCTCCAGGGGCTGCTGGGAGTTGTAGTCCTGCCTTGCCCAAGGCAGGAGAGGAGGGGAAAGGCCAGGACTCCCTGCATCCTCTGGGTTCCAGCTCTCCGTGCAGATCCCCCTTCAAGGGCTGCTGGAACTGCTGTCCAGAGTTCTGAGGGGAGAGTTTAACGCAGCGGCCTTGTGAGGCCTAGGGCCACAGGTGTGGGGGAGCAGAGGGGAGGCCCCCAGGACCATACTCACAGCACATTCTCCAGGGAGCGGGGGCGGATGAAGATGGCGATAGGGTGCAGGTGGGCCGCCTGCAGCCGCCGCACGGCATTGGCTGAGACATCGAGGATGCAGTGCTTCCCCTGGGGGCAGGCAGGGTGGGTGGAGGGGGACCAGCAGGTATTGGGAAAGGACAGACAGAGGTGCCAAGATGGGACACAGGACATGGAAAGTGGGGAACAGGAAGTTGGCAAAAGGGGAGGGGACGTGGATGTCAAAAGACACGTGGGCAGACAGAGTCAGGGCAGGAATGGGGTATGAACAGACAGAGTAAAGGACAGAGAGAAAAAGCAAAGGGGAAGATGGAGAACAAGGGAAGAGAGCAGGGATGGGACAGAATGGAGGGAGGAGAAACAGGCAGACCCAAAAGATGATGGCAGAGCAGGGGTAACAGGGGCGGCAGCAAGTGGGGTGGCGGTGCAGAAGGCAGGAACAGGACAGGTGGGGAAGGAAAGCAAAGGAAAAGGAGAAAGGAAGTAGGATAGAGGGAGGAGGGAGGGGAGGACGGACAGAGGACAGACAGATGGAAGGAACAAGGAGACAGATGGGAGGGAGGGGAGGCAGATGGAGAAAGGAGCCATGGAGGGAGGGCGGGCAAGGTGGGGAGCAGCAGGGAAAAGGAGTTAGCAGGAGTGGGAGAGGGGAGTGGGGCCCCAGAAAAGGTGAGGAGCCAAGGGAGAGGGCCAGAGAGGGTCAAGAAAGGGGAAGAACCAAGTGGGAGAAGGCCAGGCCACCAAAGACAAAGCCACAGGAAGAGAGGCAAAATGGGGCAAGGAGAAGGGAGGGGAGCAGAGAAAGGGGACAGATGGTGGTGGGGAGTTTGGGGTCAGGAAGTGAGGGGGGCGGGGAACGGGGCACAAGAGAGCAGGCGATCAGACAGAGTTGCCCAAGAGGAGAAGGAGGTGGAGGAGCGAGCCGAGACCCAGCAGGGAAAGAGACAGAGAGAAAGAGAGTTAGAGAGAGCTGGAGGGAGGCAATGGGGTGGGGAGAGGGGAGGAGGAAGAGGACCAGGTGCCCGCCGGGTCCTACCTGCTCCGCCACCTCTCGCACGGACTGGACACTGGTCCCATAGAGGTGGCTGTTGTACTGGCCGGCCTCAATGAACTTGTGCGCCTGAATGTCCTTCTCCATTTTCTCCCGGGATGACACAAAGTGGTAATCCCGGCCATCGATCTCATACTCCCGCTTGGGCCGTGTCGTATCTGCCAGGAAGTCACCCCACCCCGCAAAGATCTAACCACCATCCCTCTGGCTTGAAACCTGCCTACATCAATCAAGCCCCCAAAGAGCCCAGATGGTCCTTCGGTGAAAGGGGGCTGCTGGGAAGACCAAGACTGAGGAGGGACAGAACCCCCTCCCCCAGTACCCTGGGGGACCCCATGTCTCTGGCCAGGGAATGGCTATTGCAGAATGTGAGGGTGGCTGAGAAGTACCCCTTCTCTGAGAAAACCTGTGTCTCCCTGCACACCAATGCCCACAGGTGGCTCTACCTATGGCCCCCACGGGTGGGGCTCCTCAGCCTGCCCCCACCCCCACCTCCACCGCCATCCAAGGCCCCAGCACTCACGGGGAACACAGGATCCAAACTTGTCGGGGAACTCAGAGAGGAGATCATCATTGGCGCGGTCCTTGGTGGGCCCAAGGATAATGATGGGGCGAGCATAGTGCACTGGGGAGAGAGCCTGGATTAGGCTGCGCACAGAGGGGGAGCAGCAGGGGATGGGGCCAAGGCAGGGGCCAGGGCTCACCTTCCATCTGCGTCACTGTCTCGTAGCTCAGGACCGAGTCTTCTCGACCTGGTGGAAGGTAGGGTGTCTGCAAGGGGCTCCAAGGCAGGGGACATGGAGCCCCTGTCTCGCCTTCCTGAGCAGCCAAGAACAGCCAAGAGCAGCTCAGTGCTCTTCTTACCCCAGGTCTTCCCGAACTGGCCCTACCTACCCTGTGATCCAGAGCTGGAGCCCCAGTCCTAGGAATAAAAAGCAGGTCAGGTGGTTGGTTAAGAGTTCAGCACCATTGAGCCCCTGCTCTTCCACCCAAGCTCACCCCTCCCCTCCACCTACCTTGGCCTTTAACCTCGACCACTCTCGTCGCTCAACCCTGTGGGATACATGGAGGGATGGGGGGTAGGGAAATGCCCAGTGAGGAGCCCTACAGCCCCACCCTCTGGACCACCTGATAACCCCATCTCCCAGCAGGCCCCAGACCCTGTGCTCCTCAATGAGGAGATGTCTGCCCCAAAGGCTCATGGGAGCCATGGTCCCCAGGAGGGCCCAGCAGATGACCCCAAGAGGTCAGAGGGCAGGCCCATCCCCTATTGGCTGCCCACCCTGGAGGACCTTGGGAACTTCAGCGCCTGTGGCAGGAAGGCTACAGACCCTGGGAGCCTCACCGTCGTTTGCTGGGGATGAAGCCAATGTCGTCGGTCTCACTGTCAGAGTGGACCCGCCGTGCCTGCCACCATTCCTCATCACTAGCGTCAATTACATGCAGCACATCCCCAAAGCGGAAGCTCAGGGCCTGGCTCAGGAAGCCGCAGTCCTTGGTCTTGTCGTAATCAAACAGGGCCCTAGAGGACAAGTGGGTACCGGTCAGAGGCTGGCTGAGGACTCCAGGAAGGATGCACCAGACACCCTGAGACCCAGCCTGGAGGCCTGCTGATGGCACTCCCATGGGTGCCGTGGACTCTGAGGAACCCAAAAACTGTGTGAGGACCAAAAGCTCTACTGTAACTCATAATCACCACAACTGTTAATTGTCTTTCAGTCCACGCTGAATGCAATTTCCAGAGTGAGAGCCAGAACTCCACCCATTCAAGAAAGCAGTTTGCAATACACATGCATATCACAAAGCCACAGGGGTAATCTTGAATCCACCAAAATTCATAAGAAAAAAAAAGTCCCTTATTTGTAAACTTTGGTTATGCTTACGAGTATCAAATTCCTGTCAATAAATCACAACCTCTGGGGTCAGGACAAAAGAAGGAATGACCACTCTCCCTTTGAGAGAACAAAGATGCAGAGATCATTGGGACAGGAGGGAAGGGACCCCAGCAGGGAGGGAAGGGCCCAGCAAGGATTCAGGTTTGAGCCAGGCATTTGGGTAGACGGTGGTGCCATTCAGCAAGAGAGAAAAATGCTGACTCAGCAAGACAGAGACCACAAGTCCAAACACCACAAGGAGAAAGATGACGAGCTCGGTGTGGGACGTGTTGAGTGTGAGATGCCTGTGGGACATCTCAGTGGAGATGGCCAGGGAGCAGATGGCCAGAAGTGCAGATCTGGACCTCTGGGAAGAGGTCATCTGCAGAGCAGAATGGCAGATGAGACCATGCACAAGTGGACAGGATCAGAGAGGAAGAGAAGGGGGTTCCCGTAGAAGCCTGAGCCACAGTGTCGGCCCTGGGGGAGGGCGAGCAAGAGGAGTCAATGGGGAGAGGAGCCCTAAGAAGGGAGCAAAATGCCCCTGGAGAGACAGAAGACAGGGCAAGAGAGCTATGGTCCGACTCCTCAGGACTGCCCACAGGGATGTGAAGGCTGGGGACACGTTCAAAATATCCTAGAAGCCCCCACTATGCCAGGCATTAACCTCTTAGGTGCCAAATTAGGGGGCAGTCTGGGAGTCCTAGGGAAGGGCCAGGGTGACAGGGGCTAGAAGGCAATTGGGACACTTGAGGCAGAGGCTATTTTGCAATCAATATGGAGGATTTCACATGGTAATCTGTGCAGCCCAGCACATGAACACCAGCTGAGCATCAGGCCTGGGTGGGGAAGCTAGAGCAGGCAGGGTTTAGGGAAAGAGGAACGGGGCAGGCACATGGCACAGAGGAATCTGGAGGGGCCTGAGGAGCCTAGCCCAGGAAGCCTCAGACCTGATGTAGAAACCCCTTTTGGGGTTGCTCCGCAGGGAGGCAGTCCCTGAGCCCAGGCTGCTGTTCATGAGCTGTTCCCGAAGGTCGTGGATCTTGGCCTCGAATCGGCTGTACTCTGAGGAAGAACAAGAAGGTTCCTGAGCTCTGCCCCCATCCTACCACCCCCTCTGCCCCCACTGAATCGTCAGCTGGGGAGATAGTTCTGAGGATCATCTTAGCCCACAAGACGGGGAGCTTCCGGCCTGGCACCTTCTGGTTTATACTGAGCGATTATCGTGACCGTCTGACCCGCATTCTTCAGGGCAATGGCTGCTTGCTCATGGCTGGCATTGCGGAGGTCAACACCGTTGACCTAGGGAGAAGAGGAGAGGCCGAGTCAGGGGAGAGAGGGAGGCAGCACTTCTCGGGTCCAGGTGGAGCGGGGAGTGGTCCAGCAAGAGGACCAGGCTTCTGCCCACCCACACCCCTCCCTAAGAGCTCTGGGCTCTGCCCTGGGGGAGGGGCGGTGCAGGCAGGGACAGGCCTTTCCTCACCGACAGGATCTGGTCCCCCTTCCGCAGCTCCCCACTGAGGTCTGCAGGGCCCCCGGCCAGGATGAAGGAGATGAAGATTCCTTCACCATCCTCGCCACCCACGATGTTGAAGCCCAGGCCCGTGGATCCCCGGTGGATCACAATTCGCCTCGGTTCTCGGGGAATGTCTTCCTCCCCCAGCAGGTCTTTGGCCACTGGGGAGTAGCGCCGGGGGGAAGTGGGGGTCATAGCTGTGGGGTAGTCGGTGCCCAGGTAGCTGCTGTGACTAATCTCATTGTCCAGGTGCTGGGAATAAGCTGAGGGAAGACATAGAGGAAGGATGAGATGGAAAGGCATGAAGAGAAACCACATCCCCAGCCCACCTTCTCCCTAGGGAACGAACAGAGCCAAGCTCAGGTGGAAGGGAAGTTATTCTGCCAGAAATACTAGGGTGGGGTGGTAATGGGGACATCAGATCACAGCAACAATGGGGGTCAGGAATTTATAGATGACATCAGAGGTTGTTTCTCCTAGGGGATAAAAGATTTCAAAGGTTATACGTCCTTGATATGCCAGGGATGGAGAAGTCAAAGGGGAATATTAACACGATGATTTGGGGGCTTCTTTTGGTTACTGTGTCTCTCAAATCTCTTAATCCATAAAATTCCTCTCCCCCTTTTTTTTTTCCTGTTGGCCATTCATTTGCTGAAAAAACTGGGTCATTTGTCTAAAAGAATTTCCCACATTCTGTGAGGGAAATCACTCCTTACTTCCCTGTGGTGGTGTTTAACCTGTGCCTCTGCCCCTGTAGTCCGTTCTAGAGGTTCAATCAGATTGAAGTTCAATTTTTTTGAGTAAGTACTGTACACTTCATAGGTGGCGCTGTGTACTTCCCACTGCATGACCACAGGATGCAGTAGTGCCTGGCTGTCTGTTAGGTAAGATTCATCAGTAGGTTGTCAGCCCACTCCATCCATTATAAAGTGCCCCATCAGCCTCTCACCTAAATTGTAGCAACCGCTGATGATTCTTGCCTGATTCTGATGTTCATCAGCGACTGCAAAATGGTGATAGTCTATCTTTCTTTTTTTTTTTTGGAAGGGGGAGCATTTCATAATGGAAATTCTTCTGTAAAGAACTGTCCTACGTCAACCTTTTGGTTACTCAGAGGTGCAGTTTGTACAGGAAAGGGAGGATAAATGCTTGACTCTCTCCCTTTATTTACCAGTTTCAGGATGAGTTCCCTAGCATCCTCCAAATTATTTTTAAGTTTTATTATGACTTCCTGGATTTTAACATTATGTAATGAGTTTTTATGGAATGGCCAGTAGGAGCCCCTTCAATTCAGCTCCTGTGTCTCTGACATGACCCTAGTAGTCTTGGATATCTTGCTTTCCCGTATAAAAGATGTTATAAGCTTATCTTACACATTTCTTGCCCAAGATTTGGAACTGGCCCTTTTCCCAAGGAGCCCAGGTTCCTTTCGGTAGGTTATGGTATTTAGGAATAGCACCATGTGATTTTCATATGGTTTTCCAGTGTGACTTCATATTTAGTAGGGGCAGTCACACCTCATTATTCTTTTCCAAAAACGTCTTAGCTCCTCTCCCACGCATATTCTTCCAGTCGAACTTTAGAATCAACCTTGTAAGTTCCCAGGGGGGAAAACAACATTAAAATTCTGATTAGGATTGCATAAAATGTATAGATTAATTTGAAGAGGGTTGAGATCCTTAGCATATTGTTTTTCCATCCAGAAACTCAGTGTGACTCTCCACTCCTGCCAGCCTTGTGTTATGTCCTTCAGTAAAGTTTCATCATACAAATCTTACATTTCTTGTCAAGTTTGTATTTCTAAGAATTTTATAATTTTTTTTCCTATAGTGAAAGGGATCATTTTACCTATTACATCTTCTTATTGCTGGGAAGTTACTAATTCTTGGCATTTATCTTACATACAGCCACTTTTTTTTTTTTTTAAGAGATAGGGTCTCACTTTGTCACCCAGGCTGGAGTGCAGTGGACGATCACAGCTCAACTGCAGCCTCGAACTCCTGGGCTCAAGCAATCTACCTGCCTCAACCTCCCAAGTAGGTAGGACTACAGGCACACGCCACCACGCCCAGCTAATTTTTCCATTTTTTCTAGAGATAAAGCCTTGCTATATCGCCCAGGCTGGTCTCAAACTCCTGGCCTCAAGCAATCCTCCCACCTCAGCCTCCCAGAGTGCTGGGATTATAGGTGTGAGACACTGTGCCCACCCATATGGCTACATTCTTAACCTCCCATATTATTTCTAAGTGTTTCAGTTAATTCACTTAGATTTTGATCTAGATGGACAATAGTATAATTTACAAATAAAGATAACTTTGTTTCTCCCTTTTCAAATGTAACATCTATTTATTCTTCTTGTCTTGCTACACATGTCTGAAATCTCTAAAGCAGTGATTCTCAACCAGGGTAATTTTGCTGGGCAATAACATTTTTTGTTGTTATGACTGGGGTGGGGAAGGAGTACCACTGTCATCTTATAAATAGAGGCCATGGATGCTGTTAAATATCCTACAATGCATAGAACAATCCCCTACAACAAAAAAGTTGTAGGGTCCAAAAATGTCAAGAGTACCAACACTAAGAAACCCTGCTCTAAAGCAACAAAGAGTGGTAATAGCAGTGATAAGAGACATCCTTGCCTAGTTCCTAAATTAATGAACACACTGATAGGATTTTATCATTATGCAATGTTCTTTGTTGGTTTCTGGTAACTACTCTTCATCATGTTAAGAAAAATTCCTATTCCTAGTTTACTAAAAGTTTTCATCCAAAAAGAGACATTGAATTTCATCAAATGCCTTTCCCACATCTATGTGAAATGATCTTATAGTTTTCCTCCTTTAATTTTTTAATATAATGAATTTTAATTTTTTAATATAATGAACCATATTAAGAGATTTCCTGCTACTGGACCAGTAGTAGGCATATGAAAACCTTTAGTTTTCTGAAACAAACCCTACTTTGTGACAATGTTATTCTCTTAATACACTGCTGTGCTTGGTTTGCTACTACATTATTATAAATTTTTACATCTCTATTCAGAAGGAAAATGGGTCTATACTTTCCTTCTTTTACATTGTCTTTGTGACCATTTGAACTGGCCTTATAAAATGAAACGTGAAACCTTTTATCTTTTCCTGTACTCTGAAAGAGCATAAGAATTATCTATTCCTTGAGAATTTGATAAAATTAGTCATAAAGTCAAGTGGGCTTTATGCCTTCTGGGGGAGAGATCGTTGACAATCTTTTCTAGTTCTTTTATGGTGACTTATTTTCCATCTCTTCTCCAACCACAGCAAGTATCAGAGGTTGTGGCTATTTCATGGGGAACATCTGAAGAGGAACAGCTACAGGGATGTCATGGGACTGCATGTCATGGGGCGCTCTGGGGTTTGAAGGGCTCTCACAGGTTGTGATGTCTGGGGGAGCATAGCTGTCACTCAGGTAGGCATTGCTGGGCTTGGCCACCTTTAGGTAGACGACATCATACGTGTTCTTCAGGGCTGCCACAGCATCCTCATGCATGACGTCCTCCAGCCCCACACTGTTGACCTGGGGTCAAGGGAAGCAAAGTTTAGACAGAGCCAGAAATGGTCCCAAAGCAGATGTGCTGAGTTGAGGTGATAAGGAACCTGGGCCTGCCTAGGGCCAGCAGGTGAGACCCAGGTCTGGGCTAGAAAAGTGACGGGGTCCTCACCGCCAGGATCTTGTCTCCAATCTGCAACCTCCCATCCTTGTGGGCAGCACCCCCTTCGATGATCTTTGTTACATAGATGCTATTATCTCCCGGGATGTGCTGGTTCCCTACACCCCCTGCGATGCTGAAGCCAAGACCTGGATGGAGGGGAGGGCAGACGTGGGTGCCCAGGCCTTAGGAAGCAGGCCTTGGGGCATGGACTTTTGGGATGGAGATGGGGACAAAATGAGTCACTACCTTTAGGCCCCTTGATGAGCTTGATCTCCATGACCTTCTCAGCTGGGGGCTTCCGGCGCATGACATAGAGGCGGACGATGGAGCCTGCCTCTTTGAGGGCCTCCACCGCCGCTGAGTGCGTCACCTCCCGCACATCCACTTCATTTACAAACAGGATGCTGTCGTTGACCCTGGGAGCAGCAAGATGGGCCTGAGCCAGGAGCTTCCTGCTGCCCTGGCCCTCCCTTTCCAGGGAACCATCATCCTAATCCCTGTCTCCTCTCCCCACCTGAGGCGGCCATCCTGGGCTGCAGCCCCACCAGGAATGATCTTGGTGATGAAAATGGATGGGTCGTCACCGATGTGTGGGTTGTCAGTGCCACCTGCGATGCTGAAGCCCAAACCTGAGTTACCCTGGGAAGAAGGATGGGAAGAGGGTCAGCTCCTCTCACTGTCCAATTCGGGCAAGGTGAGTGAGGAGGGGAATAGGTTGGTGAGCTGCTGCCAGAGCAGGAAGGGACAGGGTGAAGGGGCTGGCCATCTAGACAACATGGGCACAGAGAGAAGCACAGACAGGGAGCCAAGGGGTCCTTGGATGGAGGAGCCTGCTCACCCTTTCCAATGTGATCTCCTCGTATTCCATCTCCCCCTCGGTCCCATTCACCTGCAACTCCAGCACGGGATAGAAACACAACAACAGTGAGACAGATATTCCTGCCTGAGAACCTGTCCCTCATCTGCTGCTGGGACCCAGCCCCCCCTTCCCTGCTCCTTCCTTCTACAATGGCCCCAGCCCCAAAATCTAAACTACTCACATATCCTGGGGCTTCTAGGGTGTCTGTGTTGACGATCACGGGGGGAGAATTGGCCTGTAGGGGAAACAGGAAACACAAAGCTGCCTGAGCCTTGGCTTGAGAGGGAGCCCATAACCAAGGGTCCCACCAGCCTGGCTACCCTTTCAGCCTCTTAGCCAAGCCCACTCCACCACCCTTAGAGCTCCTCAAGGACCCAGCCTCAATCCACATTACACACACACACACACACACACACAGATGCACACGCGCATGGATCTAACTCTGCCCAGTCCAGGCACCCTGCATGTGGAGGGAGGTGTATGAGAAGCAGGAAGGGAGACAGCCAGACGGAGAGGGGAGCAGCAGATGGTAAAGAGTCGGGGGGGGGTAGGTGGGGAGGGTAGCTTCTCACCGGATGTAACACCACAGGGTGTTACATGCCTTATGTGCTACACACGTACACTCCAGGGCTCATGTCCACCGGGTCCTGCTCCCCACTTCCCGCCCCCATCCTTGTCCCTATCCCCCCACATATGCCCAGACATCTTCATAACCCTCCCCCAGGTTTGTCCCTCACCTTGACACACATTTGCCCTAAACCCTCCACCCCGGGAATCCGGGGTTCCCCCAGCTGCAGGCCCCTCCCTCAGTCTCACCCACCCGGCATCCAATCCACCCCTTCCTCCAGGACCATGTTGCCTAGCAACGGTGTCTAGGACCAGCCAAGGCCTGGGGAGACCCACCTCCGGGAGGCCCTGTCGTCAGGACAACAAGCGGGATGTGGGGCGTGGCCTAGGGTCGACAAGATTCCCGAACAAACGCAAAAGGGATCCGCTAGCCCCGCCTCTTCTGTCCTGGGCCCCGCCCTGCGATAGCCAGGCCGAGAGAAGGCCAGGCTGAACAGGTTTGTGGGTGCAGCGCATCCTGAATAACCTGCCTTCCTTTCTCCCCTACGCCCCTCTCCCCACGCAGTGCAAAGGACGTCAGGAAGGGGGAGTGGTGAAAGACATCCGGGTCCTATCTCGCTCATCTACTCCCTACCCCCACTTCTTTCAGGAAAGGGTTAAAGTGGGGTGTGCCCAGGTCCTTGACGTCAGTCGCCTGCTCTCTAGACTCCCAGGCGGGGACAGCTTTAGGCCGGTCCTAGGGGCTTCCCCAATTGCCACGGCAACCGAAGCCACGTCTCTATGGCAATGGGGGGAGGCCTCAAAGAGCCTCCTTCCGGGGGTCCCCAACCTATTTCCTCCTTTAACAAGTATTTATCTGGAGCCGTCCAAGCGCAAGGATTCCTTAGGCTCCTTCCTGCTCTCCCCCTCCAAAGGGGTCCCTCCTCTCTCCTACTGCTGTTTCTCAGTCCTACAAACTACTGATCATTTCAAGCTCCGTAATAGATTTCATACCCATAAATATATTAACATCATTCTCCAATCCTTCAAATCTCAGCAAACACTGTGTCCAGCCAATAGCCACTGACTGTCAAAACCGCGTCCACATGTTCGCCCTCCATCCCATGCCCCATCCTCAATCCCCATCCCCATCCTCAACCTAGAACCTCCTTCCCTGAGCCCCACCTTTCAACCAGGACTACATTCATCTGCTTCTCATCCCTGTCTCTACCCCATCCCCCACCCTCCTTCTATATCCCTGTCCCCACCCTTCAATGTCCATCTTCCAACCCCACCCTCCATTCTCCAGCTGCTTCCCTGTCCCTCTCCTACCCTCTAGCGCCATTCCTTATCAATCTCCTGTCCTCATCCTCCATCCCAATTTCTGATTCCGCAGAAAGATCATCACCATTCTCCCTTACCCAATCTCCAAACCCTCAAGATCACCTTCAAGTAACAATCCTTCACTTCTCAACCCACTCCCCATCTACTCGGAAAATTGGGGCTTCTTCTCCTGTCCCCCAGCTGAAGCCTTGTCCTGAGACCTCCCCTCCATGCCTATGGCCTCCAGCACCCCTCCCTCCACTTCCCTCTGCTTCCTGAGTTGACCCCAGCACTCCCATGCACTGTACTAACTACCACTCTTCAAGCCTCCCTTCTCTCATCTTCCCCCTCCCCAGGGACTTAATAATGGCCCCTTCCTTCACTGCTAGCAGCCACAGAGTTTCACACAGATACTCTGCACCCTCCCCATCTCCAGGGCCTTACTTTCCTTCCTCTTAATCAGCTCCACCCACTGCTCTGCTTTCTCAGGCTCATCCCTGTCTGGCCCCTGCCCCAGGACCTTTTACCCTTCCTAGCCCCTCCAACCCCTCTCTTGCAACTTCTCACCCCAAAACCTGCTGCTGTCCCCACCCCCAATCCCTAGGCTCAGAAACTCCTTCTCATCTTCTTGATAAAATGTTAGCAGCCTCCCCCTCCCAGGGCATCCCACAACATCCTAGAATCCCCACCCCTGACCCCACAGTGTCCCCCTCAATCTCACAGCTTGCCTGGTGCTCTCCATTCCTCCCCATCCTATGTCCCCAGAAGAGAAGAGTGAGGGGGAAGAAGATGGAAAGTGCACTGGAGAATGGAAGGTCCCAGAAACAAGGCCTCCACAGGGCTGGAGAAGGGAAAACACTGTGAGCACAGAAAAGGTGGAGAAGGGAGATAGGTGGAGGTGAATAATAAGGAGGGGGACAGAGGGGAACAGAAAGAAGATATGGGTGGGGGTGAGAGCCCAAGAGGATGAGAGAGGGGAGGAGAAAAGGAGGGGAGATAGAGATGAATAGGGAAGGGGGGAACTGGGGAAGGGGGAGCTGGCTGACACAGGGAGAGGACTGATGAGGCCACAGAGGCCTGAGCTGGGGATCAGGGAGAGGGAGAAGGAGAATGCGTGGGAGGGAGAGAGAGACAGCATCAAGAGCCAGCCAGCCAGCCAGTGGGGAAGGAAAGGCTGCGGAGCGGGGAGAGAGCACAGGCTGGGGCAGGGGACCAGGCAGAAAGGCCCCACCATGTAAAGTCTCAGGCCAGACAGACGGAGAGGGCTAGAGACCCAGGGCCAGGGTGAGCCAGGCCCAGAGGCGGAGGTGGGGCAGGGAGGAGGAGAAGGGACAAGAGCAAATGAGGGCAGCAGGAGCTTGGAACAGAGCTCTGGACACAGACAACAGAAATGGAGGTTGGGATGTGAAGGAATGAAGAGGGCCTGGGTTGCGGGGGCCTCCTGGGGGATGCACACATCTGAACACACGCACGCGTGTGTGCACGCACACACACACACACACACACATATATTCTGGCTTTAGGCTCTACACCGACTTCCACTTGCCTGGCCTGTTTCTCCTCTGTGGGATTAAGGTGTTTCCAGCCTCCCAAATGCCCCCTCCCCCAGGCCCCAGGAGCCCAAGCCCCAGACCAGGCCCAGCCCAGTCCCAGCCTTCCCCCCACGGCTCAGCTTGCTTGCTCGCTCTCTCACCCTACCGGCCCTTGGGGGTTGCTGCAGCTCCGAGGCTCCGAGGGCCACACTGGGGAGGGGGCCGCCAGGGTCTCCTACCTTGAGGGGGGAGAGGTGGGCGTGGCCCACGACCCCGTGGACGGCCTCGAGGTGGGACAAGTTCCTCTCCGCCACGTGCACCAGCTCGGGGGCGTTTACCTGGTTGGGGAGGTGGGCCGGGCTGTGCTCCAGAGGGGGCGTGTCTTCATCTTGGTAGCGGTATTTCTGGGGATGGGGACAGAGGCGTCACTGGGGCCTGCCCAGCGCCTCGGGCTCCAGGCTGGCCGCCCTGGCCGCCTCCTCTTCCTCCAGCCAGTGCAGTGCGGAAGGCCCTGGGGCCTGACCAGCTCCTCCCCCTCCCTCTCCTCTAGCCCATTGGCTCCCCTCTCTCCACTCTCCCAATACACCCCTCTCCCGCCAGGGCCTCAGCACCTCTCATCCCTTCCCAAGTCCCAAGTCCATCCCCCAACTCGTACTCCTTACATCTTGGTACCCTGGCCTTCTGCCTGGCATAGCCCTTCCTTTGGCATCCGTGTCTTCACCCCTTTCCCAGGCCTTCATATTCAAGTCGCTCCATCCTTTTGAAGCTCTAGCCTGACACTCATACCCCCATTCTCTACATCCCCTCCCCATCTTTGCTTCCCTTATCATCTTAGTCCTACTCCCCATGTTCTAGCCTCCCCTCCCATGCTCCCCTGCCGCTCCTGCTCTGCATTCCTTCCCACCCCACCTCATTGCCTCAGTCTCCCCATTGCAGCTTCTACTCCGGGAGCGATTGGCTCTCCAGCACCTTACAGGCCCCAGGCAGGGACCAAAATCAGGCCCGTCAACTGGAAGATACTTGGCATCAGCCCCCTAGGCAGGACAAGGCTAAGCTTGTCCAGCACTTCCCTCACTGACCTTGCTGGTTCCCAAGTGGTCAGCAAAGGGGCCCCAGGAGTCTAGCCCCACCCCTACAACAGCCCACAGCCCAACCAGCTAATCCGGATATACTAGAAGGTGAAGGGATGGGGGAGGAAGGGGAGGAATTGAGGCAGTAGGGCTCAGGACTGGGGCAGGAATGGGTGCCAGGTTTCCTGGGGGGGAAAGAGGGTAGCATGCTGAGCCTAGGAGTGAATCCTGGTCTCCTTCTGGCCTCTGGGGGTAAAAAGCCCAACATGACCTGACTCCCTGCCCAATTAACCAGCTGCCATCTCAAGGGCCTCTTGTACTAGCTTAATAGGGACACCAGTAAATGAGATTAACTAGGGGCCAGTGAGAGAGAGGAAAAGGGCAGATGGAGACAGCAGCGAAGGGCAGCAACTCTGCCTGGGTCCGTCTGCACCTCCCTTTGCCCTCATATGCTCCTCTCCTCAGGAGCTGCCCTCCACAGAGGCAGACCCTCCCAAGCTCCAGGCTCAGGAAGGAGGAGGAGGGTACCCTATGCAGGACTCCCTCAGGGACTGGAGAAGACAGAATTCACCCCCCCCCAGGACACTTGGGTAAAAAGAGAAGGCAGAATTTCCCTCCCAAAAGTTTCTGAAAGGCTGAGTACCCCAACATTTGGAGGGCAACAGTTGCAAGATCAAACAGGAGGAAGCTAAAGCCAGGCATGGTTGCATGTCCCTGTAATCCAGGCTACTCAGGAGGCTGAGGCAGGAAGATCGCTTAACAACAGGAATTCAAGATCAGCCTGGGCAACATAGTGAGACCCTGTCTTTAAAAAGAGAGTTTTTTGTTTTTTAATTTAAAAAAAAGGGGTGGGCAAGGCATAATGGCTCATGCTTCTCCCATCCCATCCCCTTCCAGCATTTTGGGAGGCCCAGGCAGGAGGATCACTTGAGACCAAGAGTTCAAGACCAGCCTGGACAACACAGCAAGACCCTATCTCTGCAAAAAAAAAATCAAAATTAGCCAGGCATGGTGGTGCATGCCTATAGTCCCAGCTACTCAGGAGGCTGAGGCAGGAGGATCACTTGAGCCCAGGAGTTTGAAGTTACAGTGAGCCATGATCACGTCACTGCACTTCACTCTGGACAACAGAGGGAGACCCTGTCTCTAAAAAATAAATAAATAAATAAATAAAAATTTTTTAGATTTTTTTTTAATTTTTAAAGAAGGGAGGAAGCTCAGCCAGGTGTGGTGGCTCATGCCTGTAATCCTAGCACTTTGGGAGGCCAAGGTGGGAGGATGGCTTGAGGTCAGGAGTTCGAGACCAGCCTGGGCTACACAGCAAGGCCCAGTCTCTACAAAAAGAAAAATTAGCTGGGCGTGGTGGTGCGTGCCTGTAGTCCCAGCTACTGGAGAGGCTGAGGCAGGAGGCTGAGGCAGGAGGATCGCCTGAGCTGCACCCCAGCCTGGGCAACAGAGCGAGACCCTGTCTCAAAAAAAAAAAAAAGAAAGAAAAAAAAAAGGGAGGAAGCTTATCAAGTTCAATACCTGATACTAGAGTTATGTTCTGAAAATTTTAAGGATGATGAATCAAGGCTGAGGATGTAAGCCAACTTTGGCTGTAGACTAAAGGTGCAGTAAGAGTTCGAGGCTGGAATCGGTCCTGTCAACATGAAGACTCTAACAGCCAGGACACAGAGACAACAGGAATCAAGAAGGAAAATAGGGGCTCACCAAGATTGAGTCTATTCTGTGCACCACAGGCTTGGAGGGAGAATCTTGAACTCTAGGTTTCCATACCATGGGCAAAGAAAGTAGAGAAGAAGGATACTAGGGGGAGTATAGGCAAAACAGCTTTCCTCAAAGGCTGAGCTGTCTTGGATAACAGAGTTCTATGAACTGAAATAGGTTGTTCACTCCACATCCTGACAAAGGGGTTCTTTTAGCCTGGGCAGTGCACAAGCTGAGGATGATGCCCCAGAATTAGGGGGTGCAGGGGGAATGAAAGGAAGCAGCTCTCCTCCCTCACTTCACAAGGCCCCCAATTCCCTGCAAGGTACATAGACAGGACCAAAGCTTACAGCTCCAAGTTTTGGAGTCTGGGGGAGGGTTTGAGCCCAGTGCCCCTACATCTTCACCCCATCTCACAGAGAATATTCCTGAATCTGATGAGGAAATGTCAGGGTGCACCCAAAGGAAATGGAATCGTGAAGAGGGACATTTCATCATTTATTCTAGAGAGGAAATGAAGATAAATTTTTATCACAGGGAGACCCTAAACACCTCTCCATGGGATGGTGGCTGGAAACAAGGAAAAGGCTCCTCAGGATTGGGAGACAACATGGGGAAAGTGGGGAACAAGGAATGGGTACCAAAGTTTCCAGAATGTGCCTGGAAGAGGTTAGGGCCTGTGTTCAGTCCCTGGAAATTTTTGACGTATATATAGTAAAGGGGAAAAAAAGGAAAAAAACACCTGGAGGGGTTGGGATGGGGGAGAGTAGCTCTGAAACTGCTAACTCGGGGGGTTGGGGGGTCAACACCTGTAAGTCACAGATTATAAAACATCTAAAGCAGGACAGGAAAGGAGGACCCTCCTTTGCCCCATTGGGACTCAGGGCCCTGACCCACGACAGCTTGGATGCTATTGGGACAAGTCTGCACCCCCAACATATTAGAGTTTAAGACAAGTAAAAGGCCCGGGGGGAGGGGGGGACACAGACACTGTCGCTGTTGTTCCTTCCCCCTTGGCCCCCTCCTCACCGGAGCCCCAGTTGTTCAGAATGACCTGGAACCGAGGCTTTTGCCCCCAAAACAGAGGGGTGTGAGTCAAAGTGGATAAGAGGGGCGACCTACTGCGCCTGTCCCCGTGAAGTTGCAACCCAGAGACCCCGCGCCAAGCAGAAGGAAGAGCGACAGCACTTGAAGCTTGCACCCTGAGATTTGGGGGGTCCGGGAGGAGGGGAGCGGGGCCGGAGCCCGTACCGCGGCACGTACCACGCAGAGACACATGGAGGCGAATCTGTTCCGAGCCGACATGGAGAAGGGGAGGGGGACAGAGGGAAGGGGGTGGGTGGATATCAAGGGTCCCAGGGTTGGGGGAGGGGGAGGGGCAGAGGGGCGGGGGTTGCGGCGGCCGCCGAGACTGGAGGCTGCGGCCGGAGGAGGGGGGACGGCGCCTGCGCAGTACAGGAGAGCGTCACGATGGGAGAGAGAGGGGTGAGGGGAGACCCTCTTAGCCACCAACTTCCCTGGTTCCAGCTGTTTCTCTGTGGACTTCACCTTCCACAGTACAGTCCTATTCTGACCCCTCTACAAATAGAGACAATCTTAAATTTACCAATTTATGTCTCTAGTTCTCAAGGACCCCTTATTCCACCTAATCCCCCACCCCCAAAATCACCAGGCTGCTAACCATTCCAAAACCTCACTGGACATGTCATCACTACTGGACTCCCAGGGTACAGGGAAGCAAGCAGCACTTCTTCCTCACTTACAAGAACCCTCAAGAGATCTAAACTGCCTCTCCCATCAGCCCCTCCCAAGATTGTTAATGTGTACACCATCCCCTCAGATTCCAAGACATATCCTATTCTAACCAGCACAGTTCTCCCCTGCAGTCCGGCCCCACCTGATAGCCAGACAATGCTTCTTCATGAGTTTAAAAAAACACAGATCCTTGTGCTCTCAAATTAACATATCCCTTAATCATCTTTCTAAATCATATCTATCTCCCAATCCACTAACAGAGAGCTTGCAATTAGTGCAAATATTACCCTTACTCTAATATAAACATACAAATAAGGAGTTCTCAAATTTGTTTGGGGTCCCCGGTCCAAATCCCTGAATCTAATGAGATACTCATGACTTCCTAATACACCAGTCTCCAAAACCACACCAGAATCCAATTTCAGGGAATATTTAATCTACCTTAAAGCAGACCCTCCAAATTCAATTGCAATCTCTTCGATTTATTCCCAAGCCCTTATATTAAAAGATATTTTCCTATTCTTTTCTTTACCCTTTGTGTTCGTAGATTACTTCCTTTTCTGGCTGCTCTCCCTGCAGCTCAACATCCCCTCCCTGATTCTGAATTCCAACTTTCTTGAAAGATTGCTCCCAAATATATCTTCCCCACACCGAAGCCTCAAAAAATATTCACCAAAGTAAGATCTAGCCGGAATTTGCAATGACCCACAAATCTTCCAGAACACCCCGAACCATTGCCTCAGGTCTCTTCAGAGGCTTCCATTTTCTCCCGAAAAACTGAACCTGAAAGCCTATCTTCCAAATATTCCCACTGAACGCCCACCTCTCCAGCTCTTAAAGCCCAGTGAGGGGTCTCCTCAAATTGGCTGTCTGACTTCTATAAAATGCCCACACATGGCCGAAAGGACGACTTCCCTAGAATCTCGCCCGTGCGAGATTGACCCCGTTGATCGGCATCTGTTACCCGCGCCCCCAAGATGACCCCCAATGTCCTAGTTTCATAGCTGGATAGAATGCTTGTATCCTCAGGAGCCAACGCGGAAGGGGCTGGACTCGAAATTCCTTCTAGAATAGAAAATGCACAGGCCCTGCCTCTCCACCAGTGGGCGCTAAGGCCCATTAAGACCCTCTCCCATCCCCCATTTCCTTTTTCCCTCCATTTTCCGTTTCCCTGTCGCCTGGCAACGCAGCAATCAAGGACTTTGCTGTCGCCTAGCAACCGTCTCCCTGGAACATAGAGCTGAGGTAGGAGGGGTGCTTTGATAAAATCTGAACAGGCCTCCATCTTGAGAAAATTGAGACGTCAAATGTCCCAACCCTCGGATTCTCCTTTCCAAAGACCCCCGTGCCCCGCAGTTACTTGGACAACAGCCCCTCAAGCCCCGCCTCTTTTCTGCATAAGGGGACCTCGCCACGCCCCTCCACGGTCAGCCCCGCCCTCATTTCAGTCTGGTAGCCCCCAAGGCCCCTCCCCTTTCCGAGGGTTGTTGCCCGCCTCTCTAGGTAGAGTAAGCCAGACTCCGCCCACCCGCCTCCAGGAGACCACGCCTCCGTCCACTTCCCGCCCATTCGCTCCCCCGGCCTCGCCCACACAGTCCCTCCGCCACGCCCCTGTCGGCCAATGAATGAGGTCGTTGGCCACACTGCCCCGCCCCCAGCACCTTGGCTTTGCCCAATAAGGACCACCCGGAGGGTTTAACCGCTTCGCCTCCGAAGCTCTGGCAAATACCCCCGGTCTTTCCCCCACTTTACCCCCACCCCCACTAGTTCTGCTCCGCCCTCCGCCACCCTCGCCCGGCCCTCAAGACCGCCACGCAACTTCAGTCGTCGCCGGTTACCATGGTAACGGCGGCAGCAGCGCGGGGAGAAGGGGGAGGGACGGGGGTGGAGTGGGAGAAAGAGATGCTCAGAGACAGAGAGATACTGGCAGAGATACAGGCACCGAGTAAGACAAAGTGATAGCTGTAAAACAGAGTTTACACAAAGCACAGGGCCTTGCACATAGTAGGCATTCAATAAAATGTTCCTTAAATTACTGCGGCAGGAGTCTAAATATAGGCAGTGAAAGATGGAGGACTCAAGACGGAGCTGGGGAGCTCAACGACCGCGAAGCCGGAACACTCCCTACCCCATCCAGCATTTTGGGGGGGCAGGAACCATGTGCCCCCTGCTGGCTCCTCTTGGGCTACCATCCGCTGCCCTGGATAGAGATGAACCACAACTCCCAAAAGTCCTATGGGCAGCAACCCTCTAACATTGAGGGAGCTTGTGCCTCACGGCCTTATGGGAGTTGGAGTCCCCGCCATCCCGAGGCTGACAAGTTTTCCGGCCAAGGAATGTGGCAAGCCTGGGTCTCCACGCCTCTGTAAAGCCCCAAATGCATGATCCTCTCTGTAAACCTCCTTCCTTCAGGAATGCTCAACCCTGGGCTCCATCGAAGAAGTAGGAGTCCGGAGAGGCGAATGAATAAGCCCACCCACCTACCCAGAATAGCTGCCAGTGCAGGCAAGCCCCTCACCCTCGCTCACATTGTTGTGTTCACGTGTTGGAAGCAGAGTCCACACATTCCAGCGAGCTTTCTATTATACACCTGTACACGGGGGACCACAGCCAGGGAGCCTAAGGCCAAGGGGCAGGCCTAAGGGCAGGAGACAGGAGGAGCAGAGGATCACACAGACATTAAAGGAAACCAGGCCAGGGAAACTGAAGCACAAAAATCCACTGAAACTACAAGGGATAAGGGGAAGAAACAGCCTGGAAGAAAGCCCAAAGCCCACAAAATGAGGGTCAAGCAAGTAGCCCTGATGGGGGCCGGGGGAGGGGGGCTCCGGACCTAAAGGTCCTCAACCCGCAATCTCTTCCAAGCATGCTCACACGTGCACAACGCATGTGTACACATATGTGTGAGTTTGTGGCAAGGAACATGTGTGTCCTCAGCTCCCTCCCATGAGAAGCTGCAGTTCCCACTAAATATAACCCCCTCCCCAGCCTGTGACTCACCCAGACCCCGCCTCCCCCGGCCCCCACTTCCTGTCCCACCCCCCAGCCCCCAGATGCCTGCCACCCGCCCAAGCCTCCCTCCACACACCAGGCATCCAGCTTTCCAGTCCCAGAGTCTGGAAGCAAAGACTAGGTATTCTACATCCCACCAAGAGCTTGCTTGCGCTCCCCAGCCAAGATCTCCTGCCTTTTCCAGGCTCCAACCACAGGGACAACCTTGCACAGATCCCCACATTCCCACTGCTGCCAGCCCTGCCCTCCTCCTACGTCTTTTCACCCCAGTAACCTCGGTCATAAGTCCTCAGGGACCCTTAAATCCAGGTGTCCTCCCCCACCTTGATGCCAAGTGTCAGGGGTAACTGAACAGTCCCCTCCATCTGCTCTTCTCCCTCTTTCTTGACCAGGGCTAGATGTAGTGTGGGAGGAGATGGGGACATTGGGCACCTGCCTGGGCCATCCCCAAATTTTGTACCACCCACCTGGTCCCCCTTCCTCAAATCCCCTTTCTCCCAAAATCTCTCATCCTCCTCCTCAGGAGCTGGTAAGCTCAGCTGCTGCAACCTTCTACCTCCCATGGGAGTACCCCAAATCCTAGCCTCACCTGGTCTATTCCCTCAGGTGAGCCCGTGTCAGGCCCCAGTCCTCTGACAACTCCCAACTATCTCCATTCCATATGATGAACCTCAAATTAACAGTTCCCTCAAATTAGGAGAACACCCCCAAATGTATCTACCAGGAGATGCTTATTCTATAGTCTGAAGGCCCACCCCTTCCCTGCCAGCTGACACCCCCAGACCAGTCAGGCACTCACAACCAATAACCTTTACCCAATGCCAGGAGCTCCCCCAAAATTGGACAAGGCACCTGGAAGCCAGCTTTTCTCTGGGGAGGGAAGAGGACCGGCCATGTAGCCCACCTTCCCAGATACACCAGCAGGACTCCCATGTGAGCTAGGCTTCTCCTTAAATAAGTCTCCCTCAAACAGCACTGGTGAACCCCCAAGCCCACCAGGGCCCCAAAACATGGAACACCCCAATTTTTCCATTTCTCTACAGGTACAAAGGGATCACTCCAGGGGGCACCTGTGGCCAAATCCAGCATTTTCTCAGATGTAAACCCCAAAACTAAATTATGACCCCCAAATACATCTTACTTCTGATGCTCTCACTCCAGGGCCCTCAGTCCCAGATAAAGCCTGCTAACCCCTCCCCACAAACTCATACCCTCCCCCCAGTTTATAGCCCCCCCCATCATGCTTACCTTGGTTGTCACTATACAGAGACAGTCCATGTTGGGGGGCCTGGCCGCGGCGGCGGGTAAGGGGCTCTGACTTCATCGGAGTTTCGTTCCTTCCCTCCGTGGGTTCTCACCCCTCCCCCCTCCGCACCCCACTTTTGCAGGGGGGGCCAGGATGGGGGGAGGGGTGAGAGGGGAAGGAGGGGGTTGGAGAAGGGAAGGGTTGGGGAGCGTGGGAGGGAGGGGAAGGGGGCCCTAAAAGGGGCTCCCCAGTGGAGGGGAGGGGGTTTGGGGAGCACACCCCGATCCTCAGGAGGGGCGGGGGCACGGGGGGCTGGCAGCCCCGGAGTTCGGGGGCTGGGGCATGAGCTGGGGTGGGGGAGGGGAACTGGATTTAGGGGAGCCCCGAGGTAGGGGGGGGTCTTGCCAAACGGCCAGGGGTAGGGGCCGTGGCGGGGGAGTGGGGTGGGGGGGTTGGAAACGGCAGCGGCCGAGGGAGCCGTGGAGCCGAGGAGGGAAGGGGAGAGAGGAGGAGAGAGGAAGCAGGGGGAGGGAGGGAGGGAGCTAGGAGCCAGAATGGGGGGGGGTGCCTTGGCAGAGTTAACTCCTTCAGTGCTGGCAGGAACCCGGATAATGGGAAAGCAGATAGAAGCAGAAGCAGAGAGGCCCTGAAGCAAACATGGAGACCTGGCCAGCCACCAGCGATGACAGCAAAGACGATGAGGCTGGATTTCATTTCTTAGAGGACGAAGCACCCATAGTTGGGCTGGGAGCACCCATGGCTGTTTAAATACTGGAGGGAGGCCATGGTAGGGGGTAGGGTATGAGGGAGGGGCTGGCAGGAGGGAGTCCCTGGGGGCCTAGTTCTCCCTTAGGAGTCACAGGAGGAAGCCTGAAAGGTAATTATGCCCTGGACTCTTTAGTGCCTGAAATTGGGGCAGGCAGGATAGAAGAGAGTGCGTTCTCAGTGCCCCAAAGCCCCTGGGCCACTGACTCAGGATTTTGTCACCAGGGCCCCCCCAAGTCTCAGTTTAATATTAGCAATACTTTGCTCACCCCTCCAGCCCTGCCTGCTCCCTCAGAAAGTCTGGACTCGTCCCCACCTCCTTACCTGACTCTCTGAGATGGTAGCCTCGTAATAGTCCAGGATGTCTGTCACAGGAAGAGAACTGAGTTATCCTCCCCCACCCCAGTCCTCTCAAGTCAGGTCACCCCTGCCACCATCCCTGCTGTCTGTCTGGTAAGGCAGGAGCTCCTCCAGCTAAGGCTGGTCCACGCTAATGCCAATGGAGGACCCTGCATGGGGCTCCAGTTTGGACCAAATGATCTCCAGGCTCCCAACCAGCTCCAAAGTTTAGGAATTGCCCTCGCAGGACCAGGCCAGCCCTTTCCACCACTGCCCCCCAGAAGACTGGGGCTACTCACCCAGCAAGGCCTGGAAGAGATCACTGTGCAGCACCGTGAGGAGGGGGGGTGCCCACCGCAATAGTGGGGGAGCAAGGAGCCAGAGGGCTGACCTGGGAGCTAGTGAATTGCAAGTGACAGAGGATTGGGACAAGGAAGAGACAAACACACTGTCACCTCATCCACCCCAGCCTTTTCCCTTTCACCCCAGACCCTGTGGAAAGATTCAGGGAGAAAGATCCCTGAGTCCCAGCCCCCTACTTCGCTCTCAGGCCCCCCCCTCTACAAGGACCCCTGTTTTTCACCTCTTGGTCTCTGGGACATCTCTCTCTTCTCTCCCTTTAATCTCCCTAATCCGCCGGGATTGGATTTGAGCTGCCTTCTCCCCACCCAATTCTAGCTGTTAGTAAAGTAGGCAGTCTCTGAACTGACCAGATGTCCCGTTCCTCCCCAGGTCCCTAGGCACCACCACTACCTTGGCCCCCTCTCCCCAAAGCCAGGCATAACTTAGCCACATCTTCCTAAGGGGCCAGGGAAGAGTGTCTCCCCCAACTCAAAAAGAAAGGAAGCTGAGCCCAGCTCTTTCTCCTCCTGGGCCTGACCCTAGTGGGAACTGCAGAAAGAAAGGTATAAATTGCTTGGGACCTCTTGACCCAGGGCTAGAGAAGTTCGTGTGGGGGGAACACATGAGAATTCCTATAGTTCCTCTCAGGCCTGGGAAGAATCCTTCTGCCCAAAGGTCTCGCCTGGGCACATGGTTTCTGGAAGGACCAGAGGACTGAGAGAAAGATGTTCAGGGAGGTCTCAGAGGCTTTAAGGGAGAGGCAATGAACTTGGAGGTCCTTCCTACTGTGAAATTTTAGGTGTTTCGAGAGTTAGTGACACCTCCTAGGTCTCAGGAGAACACACTTGGGACAATCACACCCCAGCTTGAATCCCCGCCACCATCATACCCTCCTTTTTGTGTTAGTGGAGACAGATTTCATGAGAAACCCCAAAGAGTCGTCTTTTCATGCCTCTACATCTGGTATCCACCCTACACTTCTCTCTTCCCACTTCTCCCTTCTAACTCCACCTGGGAAGTCCTCCCTTCAGTCTACCTCCATCCCTCTGGCTGCAGTAGCCTAAGCTCCTCCCTCTTCCGTCCTATCCTATCCCACCATCCCTTCAAAGGACTAGACTTCAGTTCGGACAGGAGGGATGAAGGAGTTTGAGGGAGACAAGGGACGCTTGGAAATCACGCTAGGTCAGCCAGAATGCAGGGGCTGGGAGCACTAGAACTACAGCTCCCAGCGTGCCCCGCCACCCGGAAGCCCCGTCCCCGCCGCCCGGTGCATTGTGGAGGATGAGTCAGGACTGGGGGCACTGAGACTTGGGCATGTGGGACGCGAGAGCTAGGTCAACGCCCCAGGCAGCGGCAGCCGGGAGAGCTCGGAGATGCAGGCGGCTCGGATGGCCCCGGGCGCGGGGCGGCAGCTGCTGAGGCTGGGGGGTGGAAGGTCCGTGTATGACTGGAGGGACGGGGGGGCAGCGGGCCTGGGCACCCGGCCAGGACTGAACCCCTACTCCCCACAGCTCGCGGCCCAGGGCGCTCCTTGGGCAGCCCTGGCTTTGCTCTGCCCAGCGACCCTATGCCAGTGGGGCAGCTCAGGTAAGTGACAGTGGCCTTGGGAGGGGGTATAGGAACGGGGGCCTCCTCGGCTCCCACCTCCCCACCGCCGGCAGGGGTCTCCCTCTTCGCCCGAGTCACCTGCCGACAGCTCTGGCGCCGAAAGTAGGGGAAAGGGCAAGCTCTGGGGGGAAACTGGGGGAAAGGAAACCGGATCTGCCCGTTCCCCGCCCTGGGCTCTCCTTGGCACACCGGAAGCCCCTTTCTCGGCCTTGATAACCACCCCTTTCCCCAGGCAGTTCGGGACAAATCAGATTCCATCTCCTCTGATGATGCTTCGACCAGGGAAAAACGGGCCAAGGTGGTATGTAGCCCCTAGGCCGGGTGGACCTAAGCCAGGGCAGACCCACCCCAGCCAGCTCCCTGAAGCTCCCTTCTCCCTGCCCAGGAATCTAAGTCCTTTGCTGTGGGGATGTTCAAAGGCCAGCTCATCACGGACCAGGTGTTCCCATACCCGTCCGGTAAGGGAAGGGATAGTCAGAGCTGGGTGGGGACAGGACGGTTTCCCCTGACAGCCTCGCCAGACTGGCCTAACCCCCCACCCCCAACCCTTGCAGTGCTCAACGAGGAGCAGACACAGTTCCTCAAAGAGCTAGTTGGACCCATGTCCCGTTTCTTTGAGGTGAGGAATGACTGGGGCTTGGTCCCTGATGGGGTGGGTGGAGATATTAGGGAGCTTAAATGGAGCCTGGCTGTGGCATTCTGTGCCTTCCCCAGGAGGTGAATGATCCTGCTAAGAATGACACTCTGGAGATGGTGGAAGAAACTACTTTGCAGGGCTTAAAGGAGCTGGGGGTTTTTGGTCTGCAAGTGCCCAGTGAACTGGGCGGTGTGGGCCTCTGCAACACCCAGGTGAGGGGAGCCCTCTTGCCACTTCCCAATGTCCCCATATTCCAGCTTGGCAGATTCAGCTCTTTCTTCATCCCTGGGGCTAAGGTTTTTTCCAAGCACCTGCCCTGGGGGCCTGTGAAACATACACACTACACTTCCCTCTCTAACTATAACACAATCTACACGCACCTCCTTCTGGTTCCCAAGTCCTTATAAATCTCTATGTTGGGGAATGCCTGACAAGAGGATAGTAGGAAGTCTCCCTCCTACCAAGACCTAGGACAGACACCAGCAACCTCAGCTGTGCCCTTTTCATGGTCCTGCGTCCTTCTTTCCACACTCACTCTGTGGGGATGGCCCACATCAGGCCCTGCCCTGTTGCCCACACTTTCCTGCTAAGGGCAGGTCCCCACGAAGCCAGTTACAGCCCCAGACGCCTGCTTCCCCTCCAGTATACCCGCTTGGTGGAGATCGTGGGCATGCACGACCTTGGCATGTGCATTACCCTGGGGGCCCATCAGAGCATCGGTTTCAAAGGCATCCTGCTCTTTGGCACGAAGGCACAGAAAGAAAAATACCTCCCCAAACTGGCATCTGGTGAGACAACTCTACAAGAACCAGGGGATTGGGGGTGTCTTGGGCTTGGTACCGATTAGGCCAGTTGGTGCTTGGATCACTGCACGGCTGGGCACTTCGGTTGGGGGAGGTTGTGTGTGCTGGTTACGAAGTGAAGAGAAACTGGATATTGCCAGAGGTGTTAAGGGCCAAGCACCTGGAGGGATGAGGAAGCCAGTTGAGGGGACTCTGATGCCCAACAGGATTCATGGTAAAGGAGCTCTCTCCCCAACAGGGGAGACTTTGGCTGCTTTCTGTCTAACCGAGGCCTCAAGTGGGTCAGATGCAGCCTCCATCCGAAGCTCCGCTGTGCCCAGCCCCTGTGGAAAATATTACACCCTCAATGGAACCAAGATTTGGATCAGGCAATCTTCTTCCCATTTCTCCCCTCTTTTCCCCCTCTGCCCGATTCCAGGCCCCACTGCTCTGGGTCCTCCATGTCCTGACTGCCCCTCATTCTTCCACAGTAATGGGGGCCTGGCAGACATATTCACAGTCTTTGCCAAGACACCAGTTACAGATGGAGCCACAGGGACGGTAAAGGAGAAGATCACAGCTTTTGTGGTGGAGAAGAGTTTTGCAGGTGTTACCCAGTGAGTGGGTTTGGGGAGGAAGAGAAAGGACCAAGGCCATAGTACTGGGCTCTGGGACAGATGGTTGTTACAGGTCACCTTGAGGGCATGTGCAAAAGCCAAAGCAGGTGGACAGCATGTTCCCTTTGGGATTAATACATATGGAACTGATCTAAAGTGTTGGCTCTAGCAACCAAGTCCAACACATGGTAGCAGGACATAGCCAGCATCCTTAGTCCTCAGGGCATTCAGGAAGTGTTCCTGGTACCCCAATCTGTTGAACACACCTCTGCTTTCCTATCCTGTCCTGTCACAGTGGGCCCCCTGAAAAGAAGATGGGAATCAAGGCCTCGAACACAGCAAGTGTGTTCTTTGATGCAGTACGGGTGCCAGCAGAGAACGTGCTGGGTGAGGTGGGGGGCGGCTTCAAGGTCGCCATGCATATCCTCAATAATGGAAGGTTTGGCATGGCTGCAGCCCTTGCAGGCACCATGAGAAGCATCATTGCCAAGGCGGTGAGTACTCTGCCAAAGTCTCTAGCTAGCCTGAATGTGAGTTACATTATTATCCTCCTTTGCACGTTTTCCTATTCCCTTGCAGGTGTTCCCCACAGCAGACCCCTTACCCCCAGCAGCTCCAGACCTGCTAGCTTAGGTCTCCATCCATCTCAGACTGAACTCTTGGTTGTGTCCAAAGCCTATCCCTCCAGCCCAAGCCCAGCCCCTCTCCTAGGGAGGTTGCAGTAACAGTGAACCACCGTGGGATGCATGTGCCCTCTTCCAGGTGGATCATGCTGCTAATCGTACCCAGTTTGGGGAAAAAATTCACAACTTTGGGCTAATCCAGGAGAAGCTGGCCCGGATGGCTATGATGCAGTATGTGACTGAGGTGAGGGCCCCTTCCCTGGAGCCCTGTGGCTTGCTTCCCAGTCGGTCAGACTACAACCCCCAGCAGCACCTGGGGCAGTGGGTCTCCAGCTTTACACCAATGCCCTAGGGGATGCGGGGAGGCATAGTCAGCTCAGCTTCTGCAGAAGGATGAGAGCAATGCTGTTCTGCTGAGGTGCTTCCCAGAGGTGCCAGAAGTTAACTCTACCCCCACCCCCACCCCTTTCAAGAAGTGCCTGGAAGCACCAATGAACTGATTCAGGGGACCAAATATTTAGATGTGCCTGACCTGACCACAGAGTCAATCAAAGGTGAATGGAAGGGCCTGGGAAGCTAGGCCAGACCTGGTCTTAGAGATTTGGTGATCAGGTTGAGTATGATGCAGCCTGTTTCAACTTTCCTTCCCATGTCCCAACCATGCAACCTCAGTCCATGGCTTACATGTTGAGTGCCAACATGGACCAGGGATCCACGGATTTCCAGATAGAGGCCGCCATCAGCAAAATCTTTGCCTCGGTGAGGTCCCAGGCATGCTGGGAGGGAGAGTCCAGTTTGGGGGCTCAGCCCCAAAACCAATCTAATCTGGTTCTTTGTCCCTAGGAAGCAGCCTGGAAGGTGACAGACGAGTGCATCCAAATTATGGGGGGTATGGGCTTCATGAAGGTACAGGGTGGTCCTCTGCACAGAGCCTCATTTGGGCTGGGAATGGGTAGGCACAGCTCAGCAGGAGCTTACGATCTGTCTTCCCCTGTGGTAGGAGTCTGGGGTAGAGCGTGTGCTCCGTGATATTCGCATCTTCCGCATCTTTGAAGGGACAAATGACATCCTCCGGCTGTTTGTGGCTCTGCAGGGCTGTATGGTAAGAGAGAGGAGAATTGGGGGGAAGAGGTGGGGAGGACAGTGAGTCCTGACTGTTGAACCCTCCTTCCTCATAGGGCAAAGGAAAGGAGCTCTCTGGGCTTGGCAGTGCTCTAAAGAATCCTTTTGGGAATGCTGGCCTTCTGCTAGGAGAGGCAGGCAAGCAGCTGAGGAGGTAGGCTTAGGGGGTGGGATGGGGTGGGATGGGGCAGGGCAGTGTATGGCAACTGACCAGTCATTCTCCCTCCTCCTCTAAGGCGGGCTGGACTCGGCAGTGGCCTGAGTCTCAGTGGAATCGTCCACCAGGAGTTGAGCCGAAGCGGTGAGCTGGTAAGGAGTCAAGGGCGGGGGTGAGGCGCGTCCAGAGCTGCTGGAGGGCCCCTCTGAGCCCTGTGCACCTTCCCTGTCTTCTCAGGCAGTGCAGGCTCTGGACCAGTTTGCCGCTGTGGTGGAGGCCAAGTTGATAAAACACAAGAAGGGGATTGTCAGTGAGTGCACTCAGCCCCACTCCCACCCGCTCCCTTTCCTCTCCCTCAGATTAATGCCCCCCACCCCTCTCCCATCTACCTGACAGATGAACAGTTTCTGCTGCAGCGTCTGGCAGATGGGGCCATTGACCTCTATGCCATGGTGGTGGTTCTCTCCAGGTGAGGAGGCAGTGAGGCAGACATGTGCCATGGCGGTGGGGGGGGGGGGTGCAGGATGGGCTAGGGTCACAGCCCAGATTCATTTTCTCCTGCTTTCTGCCAGGGCCTCAAGATCCCTGAGTGAGGGCCACCCCACAGCCCAGCATGAGAAGATGCTCTGTGACACCTGGTGTGTTGAGGTGAGACTCGGGGCTGCGAAGCATAGGTGGGGTCTCAAAGCACAAGCCTGAACCCCTCCTTCCCTCTCCCCTCAGGCTGCAGCCCGGATCCGGGAGAGCATGGCGGCTCTGCAATCTGACCACCAGCAACAGGAGCTATTCCGGAACTTCAAAAGCATCTCCACAGCCTTGGTGGAGCGGGGTGGCGTGGTCACCAGCAACCCACTTGGCTTCTGAGTACTTCCAGCCAAGGCCTGGCCTGGTTATGTGCCTTCTCTTAAATCAAAGCCAAGGCCCCTTTCTTGGGGGCCCTGGTTTGCTCCGAAGGGCCTGGTGTTCCCAGGACTGTGCCTGCTCTCAGGAGCACTCACTGCCTCACAAACTATAAAGTTTCTAGCAAGCCACGCTTTGCTGCTGTCTCAGTTCTTTCCCTCAGCTGCCTGCTTCCCTCCCAAAGAAAGGAGCCAGAGGCGTGGGGAGTTTGCCTCTATTGCTTTATTTGGTGTTTTATACAAGTGACTAAAATAAATAGAGTAACAAAGGCAGCTACATGGCCCCAAATGCCAAATACCCCAGCTTCCTTGGACTGCTGTCTAGGGTGACCAACCCCCTTCCTCCTCCCAGGGTACCACTGACCACTCCCACCTGCACAGGGCAGAGCCAACTGGGCAACTGGAGGAGGTCACAGTCTGGGGTTAGAAAAGGGGTCCCAGGAGATGGGGATTCTTCATATAAAAGAGAAAATGTCTATTAAAAAAATAGTCCCAAAAATGTAAGAAAGTCTATTTTAACCCCCAAAAAGGCTTATAAAAAAACAGTAAAGCTAAAAATAACCAAAGGTCCCTTGTCTACCCCTGAGGGAAGGGGGAGGAACCAGGCACTGCTGGTGAGAGTCACAGTGGCAACAATCTCACAGCAGCCGGCAGGCTGAGCCCAGGCACTGCGAGGAGTAAGGAGAATGTGATTGACAAGACAATTGGTCACAGAACAGGAGCACCAAGCCAAGACTGGACGGACCAAGGGCAGAAGCCCAACATGGCCCCACAGTGGGCTCTACATAACATCCACAAAGAACTCACTGGGGTTGCCCATGGCCATGTGGAAGCTTTGGCGGCTGGCTGTCAGTTCTGGGGGCACAGAGCCCAGGTCTCTGACTGGAGGGGCCCCTGGGGGCTGCACTGCTGGGGGGACAGGGGGAGGGGGTGGGGGCATCATGACCACCATCATGGGGTTATAGGGGAGGGCCATGCCAGGGGGTGGTCCATAGGGATGGAGCCCTGGGTGGGCTCGGAGATTGGGAGCACCCCCAGTTGAGCCTCTGGAGGGGAGGGGACCCCCATCGCCAGTCCCACCAGGTTCCCCGCCCCACCGAATGCTGCCCCCGCGGCTGGAGGGCTCGGACTCACTGCCACTGCCAGACTTGGACTCGGGGGCCCGCTCCTCAGGCCTCCCTGTGCGCCCAGCCCCCCCATCACTTCGTGTTGACCCACTGCTCCGGCTGCCTGTGGAGGGAGAGGGGATGGGGCAACTGAGCCCTAGCCCAGCTCCTCTGGCTTCCCCAGCCCCGGCCCCAGCCTTTACCCCCTGGTTCTGCTCTGCTCCACCCTCAGACCCTGGCTGTGTCAGTATCTGGGGGTGACTTACCCTCACTGTGCTGGCTGCTGGCACTGCCCCCACCATAGGTGTAGGATGAAAGCTCATGGTAGGGTGGGGGCTGGGGGCTGTAGGGGTGCGGGGCTGGGTATTGGTAGGAGAAAGTGGGCAGCAGGGGCCAGGGGGTGGCCCCAGGCAGAGGAGCCAGGGTGTCCTGGTCTGAAGCCCCACTGGAGCCATCATTGTCATTCAGAGACAGGTTGACTAGGTCTGGAAAGCAAGGGAAGAAAATAAGAAATCACTGCTTCAACAGTCTGTGACCTCAAGATACTGAATGGAGGGGAACCGGGAACCGTTTTCCCAGACTAACCCACAATAGGAGTTAAAATGGAGGGTCACAAAGGCCTCTGACAGGAAATTCCCCACCTACTGCTACCATCAGGGCAGGGGCACAGCCAGGGCCACCACTAGCCCATATGCTTTTGTGGGACTCAAGAAGAGGTGCCTCTCCCGGCAGCAGACCCAGCCCTGCACCTGGTGCGGGACTTGTCCAGCAGCTCATGAGTGGACGACAAACCCCACCTGGGCCAGTGTAGGACCGAGTGCAGGACACGTACTGCTCAACCGTCCTCGGTGGCCCTGGCTGGGTTTCTGGGGTAGGTCTGGGGTCAGACAGGCAGAACAAGGCAGGCAGAGCCACTCTCCCAGGGCTGGGGCAGGGGCACTCACAACTCTCACAGCCACCACTGAGGTCCCCGAAGACATAATAGCACTGCTCAGAGAAGGTGATCTTGTTTACGGTATGTCGGATCAGGCCCGCCTTAAGCAGCCCACTGGCGTACTTGCGGGCCTCCCGCCGCTCGGGAAAGCCCTCCACATGATGGTAGAGCCAGTCAACCACGTCCGAGCCTGGGAACAGCCACAGTGAAAAGAGGCCTCAGGTTCTCCTCCCACTCTTGCCCTCACCCCTGCCTGTGCCATTCCCAACTTTGGTCACCTCCTCCTCCCTTCCCCATGCCACATGCCCAGGGCCTAGCTATACCCAGAAAAGCATTAGGGATGGTGATCTTGAGCCACATGCGGTCCCGGACTTCCAGCCCAGACTCTGGAGCTGCCATGGCCTTCGTCACAGATGCCATATCTGTATGGATGGAGAGGCCCCGGCCCTCACAGCCTGGCGGAGGAGACAATGGGTTATCAGGGGTAGGGCCCACGCACACAGGAGCAGCGGGTCAGGCCATCACTGGGCAGCCTTTGTGGGGAGGGGCTGGGGGCTCACCATCAGGCAAAGAGGATCCAGATGTGATGGTGCTCATGGACGAGGAGCCTGGATAGGCTGGGAAGGTACCAGTCAGTGCAGCAGAGTGTGACACCCACGCAGCAGGGTCAATTGGCTGGATGGGCTCATCTGGGACAAAGAAGGCCACCAAGATGACCACTTCTCAGTCCCAGAAAGCCAGCCCTATCCCTCCCTGACTCAGACTCTGGTCCCACCTCTACCTGGCCCCTCCTCCACCCATGCCCCACAGCCTGGAGGCCCAGCCCCAGCCTCAGGCACCTCCCTTGAGCATCACTCACTTCGGGGGAGGGTAAAATATGCCTGGGGAGAGGGATCCCAGCACTTGGCCACAGTCAGCACGATGGGGCTGTGGGGAAGAGGAGGCCAGTCAGGGGAGTGGTGGGGGAGGAGGCCTCAGGAGGGCAGAGGCCTGGAACAAGAATGGACTGAGAGACAAAAAGAGGGTGATAAGGAAAGAGCACATACAAGGCTGGGCCAGAGAAGGTGAGGATTGGAAGGCTCCACAACATGGATGACTCACTAACAAGGATAACTCTTAAAAACATACTGCTTAGTGAAACAAGGGAGTACATGCTACACAATTCCATGCACAGAAAGCTCAAAAACAGGTAAAACTAAACTGTGTTGTTCAAGGATACATGCACATGGGTGGTAAACTATCAAGTGAAGCAAACATTTCTTTGTCATGGTGATGATGAAAGAAGCCAGGAGAGTGACTAACCATAGGGGGGGTGAGATGGTTGGCAGCAGGAAGGGACAGTGTGGGTAGAGGATTGGGGGGTATAGACAATCTTCAATTTCATGATCTAGGTGGTGGTGACATGGGTATTCACTCTAGAATTATTCACTACATTACATGTTTTTGTTTCATATACTGAGTGTTATGTCTCACCACTTACTCAAACTGCAAAACAAAAGGTGAAAGAGAAAAAACAAGAGGACTGAGGATCAGAGACCAACTCAGAGACTCACCCAGGCTTGTGCACAATGTCCCTCAGCACCCGCACAGCGTCATCATTGCTCATGTTCTCAAAGTTCATGTCATTCACCTAGATGTGAGGGGAGGTTGGTCAGAGGCACTGTGGGACAGGCTGCAGGGAGCCCCATCTCAAGGCGGCTCAGTGGCCCTGCCCCAACACACCTGCAAAAGCATGTCCCCTGGCTCGATGCGCCCATCGGCCGCCACAGCCCCACCCTTCATGATGGAGCCGATGTAGATGCCTCCATCTCCCCGCTCATTGCTCTGGCCCACAATGGAGATGCCCAGGAAGTTGTACTTCTCTGTGGAGAGAGTCCATGTGAGGAGGGGAAGCCCCAGCTGAGTGACTGCAGGAAACCCCAGAGACCAGGTCCTCTCCATTCTCCCAGCCCTGGGCTCCCTCCATACCCATGTTGAGTGTGACTGTAATGATGTTGAGAGACATTGTGGAATCCGTGACGCTGCTGAAGGATGAGCTCTGTGGTGAGGAAAGGGAAAAGAGCTGGAGTGCGATTCAATAACCCACGACAAACCCTGGGTTCTGTCTGTGGCCTAGGACTGCCTAAACCAGGGCCCATGTCCCCACTTTCTCCAAGTCCCAGTTGTCCCAGGGGATCCCCTCACCCTCTCCAGGCGGGGTGGCCGCTGCTTCCTCCGCCGCCGGTGGCGCTTAAGGAGGCGGGAGGCGCTGCTCTGCTCTGTGGAGCTGCTGAACCTGTCAGGAAGTGGGAAGGGGAACGCTTGTAGGCTGAAGTGGTCATGGGGCCAAGACAAAGAACGACAGGATTGACTGGAAGGAGGGCAGAGAGGGAGCTGGAAGCCCTGGGGAGATGTGTGGAGCCATACCTGCTCATGGTATCATCCTCATCCGAGTCCCCCAGGCTGGTACTCTCCAGCTCACTGGTCATGAGGGTAGAGGAGCTCTCGTACCCAGCCAGGTGGCGCTCCAGCCTCGAGGGGCCGCCAGACCTGTGGCCCCCAGCTGCATATGAACAGGAAACTTGGGAACCAGGCCTCCCACTCCTTAGCCCCACCAAGGCCCAGCCCTTCCTGGCCCCCAGGCTACCAGCCTCCAGGGCCTGCCCCTCACCGCCATGCTCACTGCTGTCTCTCCTACGAGGTCGCTCTCGCCTCAGTGAAACTACTGACTCGGTTTCCGTCTCCGGCTCCAGATTTTCATGGCTGCTGGACATATTAGGGCTAGATGGGCAGAAATGGTTTCCAACCCATGTCAGGAGAACAGGGCTCCAAATCCTCAGCTTCTCCTCCCAGAGGGCTTGGATTCCCTCGTCACCTCCCTCCCCTGGACTCAAGAATCCTAAGGACTCACTGGAAGGATGGAGGCCTCGAGTCCCCAATGCCACTGGTCCTCTCCGGTGGCAAAGGGGGTAATGGTGGGGGTGGAGGCGCCAGTTCTGTTCGAGGCTCATGGGCTGGAGGAGCCATCTCAGGTGGGGGATTATCTGATGACACTAGCTAGAAGGATGCAAATGATAAAAAGCAGCTCGATTGGGAGATGGGGTATAAGAGATGGCAGTAAGGGAAAGGATTCAAAAAGAGACAAAGTCTGAGAGAGCCTGGAGAACAACCCAAAAAAGCAGTAGCAAGTATCAGAGGCTCCAGGAGGAGAAGGCTGAGGGGCTTCCTGGCAAAGAGCCAAGGCCTCCAACACCTGGAAATGGAAGGGCTACAGACACAGACTGAGGCTTGGAGGAGCGTGGCAGTGCTGAAGGGACTGGGTCCTGAAAGTCAGGGTCCCTTACCCAGGACACCACCCTTCCGTTGAAGCAGGGGAGGCGGGCATTATCGTCTGAAATTTCCTCTTTCACCACCCTGCCAAGAGACCAGATAGAGGTCAGTGAGCTGGACTTGCCACCCCCCAGCCAAACCCATTTGAAGGTTCTCCTAATGTTCATCCAGCTAGAGGCTGGTGACTTTCTCCTGCCCTGTCCAAGTCCTCTTCTCTTACACTGAAACAACTCACTCTTACACCTAAGAAATCTCCAAACTCAATTCCCTTTCCTTATTTCTCCTTCTCTCCTCAGCTCATCCTCAGGGGCACAATGCTGCTACAAAGACTTCCCTGAGTCTGATTCAAACCTTTCAGTCCAATTTCAAAGGCCATACCCTATGGTTACCAAGCTGCCCAAAATATCTAACTTAGGAGCCTAGCTGGTAACCTCCCCTCTACCCCATTCCTGTTCCTTACACACCCTCCCAAAAAAAAGGCTTTGGTCCTCATCTAAGTCTGTACTCTTACACTTTCCTTTAGTTTTCTCTAATTCACTTCCAGAGAGCTGTCCAAAGCTGTTGTCTTTGCCTAGGTAAAAACACCCATTAGATCAAACAATAGTACCCCCTCATTAGGCTGAGAGTTTCCAAGCCAGGCTTCCCAATCTCCTCGGCCTCACCTGGCACAAAACTCTGCACTAAGCAGTATTTTTTTCTTTTGTTTTTTTAGAGACAGGGACCCAGGCTGGAGGGCAGTGGCTATTCACAGGTGCGATCCCAGGACTGATCAGCACGGGAGTTTCGACCTGCTCCATTTCTGACCAGGGCTGATTCACCCCTCCTTAGGCAACCTGGTGGTCCCCTGCTCCCAGGAGGTCCCTATATTGACACCTGACTTAGTGTAGACACCCAACTGGCATAGCGCAATACAGTCCAGAATTCCTTGCCCAAGCAATCCTCCTGCCTTAGCCTCCCGAGTAGCTGGGACTACAGGGGCACACCACCACACCTGCCTCATTTTTTTCATTTTTTGAGACAGGGTCTCGCTCTGTCGCCCAGGCTGGAGTGCAGTGGTGTGATCATAGCTCACTGCAGCCTCAAACTCCTGGGCTCAAGCGATCCCCCCAGCTCAGCCTCCCGAGTAACTGGGACTACAGGTGAGAGCAGTTCTGCACTAAGCTATCTGCTTGGCCTGAAAGACCCCAAAGCCCAGCATTGGAGGTCATCTCTCCCATGGGTTCCTTGTGGTGGACTACACTTGCCACTTCTCAACCACAAAATCAAATCATTAACACTTACTTTGTTCAACACCACGTCCTGGCCACACAGCACAGTATCTGACACTTAGTAGCCATTAACAACTATTTGTTGGCTAAATTAATAAACATATAAACCATGAGACTCTAAGCCCTAGTTCCTCCTCTCTCTCTCTTTCACATACACACCCTCACCCCCCAATTAGGACAACTTGTCTGATTAACCCTTTAGCCTAATATGGTTCTGGGAGCCTGGATATATGCCAGCTTAATCCATTTGCTATCAATGTGACAACACAGCCCAGTCACTACCAATTTGTCTCAGCATAATGTAGTATTCTTCCCAGCATAACCCAATTTCAGCATAGCTCAAGCTACCCCAAGACAAATTATTCTGTATCACCATAACCTAGTTTATGGACTAGTCAGTCTCAATACTAATAATGACAATCACCACTCACCAAGAATTTACCATGTGCCATGCACCTGAACTAAGCATTTTATTCTGTGATTATCTCCATGTCATAGATGAGGAGATCAAGACACAAAATTAAATAAATTGCTCAAGATTACATTGCTGACAAATAAAAGAACCTTGATTTAAATCCAAGACAACTTCCAAGATAGTATCACTCTCCTAATATCGAACAATTTTTCTAAGTAGAATCCAGTTTGTTCAGTTCTCCTAGAACCCACACTATCCCAACTTAATCCAACCTGCCTTCAAAAAAGCAGGAGGTTGAGGACCTAGAGGGCTCAGTTCCAAAGGCTACAAACACAAAAGAGCTTACTCTGCATTCTTTACAGTCCCAGTGTAGCCCAGGATACCCCAGAATGTCCCAAATTACACCAGAATAGCCCAATCTATTCCAGCACAGCCTATATAGTACCAACATGCAGCTGCCTGCACCCATGTAGACTAGAATATCCCAATACAACCATCTGTATTAGCATAGGCCCCAACAGCCTTGTCTGCCCCTATGCTGAGCGCCCCAATAAAACCATGTCTCACCCCGAGAGAAACAAGGGTTAACCAATAAAACCCAGTAGAGTCCACAATGGCACGTTTCTCCAGGATAATCTACTCCAGGGCAGCCTAGAACATCCCAATAGAGCACTCTTTGCATTAGTATAGACTAAAATAACCCAAAACAATCCTGTCTGCCCTACAGGCCAGAACGTCACCAAGTTGCCCCCATATAGCCCAATCTATATTAGGAGATTCCAGAATATCCCCACATAGCCTGTGTGCTACCAGACTGTTCAGAACGTATTAAACTACCAGAAGATAGAACAATCTATATCAGTACAGTCCAGAATATCCCAAAATAAACCAGTGTGTCTCCATGTATTCCAGTATAGCCTAATCTTCTCTAACCTGGTTTAGTACATCTCAGTTTGTCCTCCTATAGCTCCCTGTGTCTCAATCTGTTCAAGCATAACCTTGTCCATCCTGGGATAGCCAATCTACCTAACATAGTACAACGCGCTCCACCATAAGCCAGAAAATGCCAGCATGGGCCAGAGGAGATGTGCGCCCCACCATGTCGCCCAATCCACCCTAGCACAGCTCCCATCGGTCCCATCTAGGCCTCGCGCTCACCCGAAATCCTGATCCATAGACTTGAAAAAGTATTTAGCGCCCGCGGGCCGCTGCAAAACGCTCTTGAAATCGCCAAGAGTGATGCGCTCGGCAGGGACCGGGATCTTCACCAGGTAGGGCGTCTCTTCCTCATCCAGGTGGTAAATCACCTTCGTCTCCCCGACTCCACCGCCCCCCGTGCTGATGCCCGCCATGGTCTCGCCCGCGCGCTCCCGGGATCCACCGCCCACCCAACGGGGCTGAGCGCCCCCGCCGCGCCTGCGCACACCCGCAAACCGACGCGCGAGCGCGGACAGGATCGACGCAGAACCCAAGAGGTGCAAAGGGAATCAGGCGGAGAGTCAGCGCGGTGGCGGCGATAGGCGGGCCGGGCCGTAGGTTGCGACCCAAAGCCACGGACTCGGCCGCCACCGCGCGCCACCGCGCGCCACCGCCGCCAACCTCGCGAGCGCCCTTCAGATCCCCGCCCACCTCTCCCCATGTCACGTGACATAAGCACGCCCACCCCGCGCTCCTCGGCCGTCCCCGCCACGTGACTCCTGTGAGTCACGTGACCGCCGACTCCCCAGCACCCCCGCCACGTGATCCCTGCCTTCGGCAACGGTCTCCCAGCCCTAAACGGCCCCGCCCCCAAACTTGTCCCCCAGCCGGGGTCCTCCAAGCACGCAGGTTAAGCTGGCCTCTGCCCCCAGGAAGCAGGCAACCGGCTCCCACCACGCTTTACCAACTCAGGCAGGGAACGTGAAGCAACTCTGACTCTTGGGAGTGTGGAAGGGCCTAAATGGGGTTGGGGGAGAACATCCGATTGAGGCCTTAGGGTTGGCTACTCCAGACTATCTTGGGGTGGCAAAGGCCCAAAGCCGTGTCATTTCTGGATTGGATTTTGAGAGGAGGGTTTCAGGCCCACCTCCAGCCAGCTTTTCCAAAGCCTCCCTCCCAAGCAGGACAGTCAGTGAGGGCTAAAAACACAAAAGAGCCCACTCTGCTTTATTTACAACACGCAGGCTGTCTGTACAAACAGCTGGCCAATATTATTAAAAAAGGTGAGTGAGAATCGTCACTTTTCTGCTTTCCTTCCTCACTTGGCCAGACTCCAGTACTCCACCTTTGAGCTGCCATGCCCAAAAGAGGAAGTCCAAAATTAAAAATACAACCGGTGGAGAAGAAAATAAATGGGGAGTGAAATAGAAGAAAAGATGAGGGAGGGGAGTGCTATATTTACACTAGAGTTTTATAGACAACTGTCCCATTCCATCCCAGTTCCAACCCTGGCCCAGAAAGTGATGGGTGGCAGGGCCAAGAGACAGAGATTATGTGTCTACTGACCCAGACAGCTTCCCACCCCCAAGTGTAATGGGTCCAATTTCAAGTCCACAGAGTAGAGAGGAAGGATAGGGTAGGAATTTGAGACACTTATTTTCAAACAAGTCTCCCTTGGGAATTCCTGCCTTGAAAAGGGGACAGTATCCAAGCTCCAGGGGATAGGCTGAGGACCCTGAAGCTCAGTTCCCAAGTCACGTTGTCATTTCAAAGTTCCAGCTTAAAGTCGGCGCTGTCAGGGTTCTCCAGATTTGGGAGGCCCCCCTAACCGCCGGGCCTCTGGCCGCAGTTCCTTGCATTTCTGGCAATAGAAGAAGTCAGGGACATTGGTCTTCTTAATCTTAGCACAGGAGAGGTGGATCCACGTCCCACACAGGCTGCACTCAATCATGGGCCGCCCTGCAAAGGGCTTTCGGCAGTAACACGTGATCAGATCCCATGAGTCATCACCTGGGGAAAAGAAGGTTTGTTTGGTGTTCTGCACGAGCTCTTGCATCCACAACACCCCCAAACCCATCATCCCAGCTGCCTCTGGGCAGCCCCAAACCTCTCACCTGATTCTACCATGATGTCCTCATCCATGACCCGCATTTCACCTTCACTGGAGCTAGCATCTCCATCTTGGCTTGTTTCAGTGCTGCCCACCTCCTTGCTTTCACTGTCAGTGGGAGGGGCTCCTTCAGGGTGAACTATGGCAGGGGGCCTAGGAGCCTCAGGGGGTGTTGGGAGCACAGGGACTGGGGCTTCACCCCCTACCACGGCTGCCATCTCTTCCTCTTCCTCCTCTTCTTCCTCCTCCTCCTCCTCCTCCTCTTCTTCCTCCTCCTCCTCCTCCTCCTCTTCAGAGTCTGTATCACTAGGGGGTGCCCGGGGAGGCCCAGGAGGTGGGAGTCTATCTCCTCGCTCTGCCTTTTTTAACTTCCGCTTCTTGCTCTTCTTGATTCGAGACCTCTTTTCCCCGTCACCAGGAGCTGGCCGAGGCCTCCGAAGCACCCCAAAGCCAGCCCCTGATCCTGGCCCCAACTTTCGGTTCTTTCGGTCCTTCTTTCGAGGAGGCTGGGAGAGGTCCCCCTGGGCAAGGGGCACTGGGGTGAGAGCAGCAGGGGGCCGGGAGGTATGTGTCAGGGATGTGGGGGAAAGTGGAGATGTCATTTTGGGCCCATCCAGATCAAAGAGAGAGTCCTTGAGCTTCATCTTCTCAAGAAGGGTGGCACTGTCAGGGGCCTGGAGACGAGAGAAAGTGGACCTTGGGGGTCCTGGCTGGGTGGGACCTGCTTGGGCAGCTCTCCTCTTGGATGACTTTGCTTTCTTAACAAAGGTCTGGATGGTTCGAAGATCTGAGGGGGCTGAGTCCCAGCCATCACTGTCTGCTGCACTCTCACCTCGCAATGGAGAGCTGGAGCCAGAGGCTGGCCAGTCACTTTCCTTAAAAGGAGTAAAAGACCAGGGTCAGCAGGAGCCCAGTGTCATCTCAGCACCTCCACAAACCCAGCCTGAAAACCAGGGACTAGATCTACCTCAAAATATCCTACCCCAACCACCAAATTTCACTGTACTCAGAAAACTTACCTCCACACCAATTCCCATCAGCATCTCCTCTTGACCACTTCCATGTGCCCTCTACCCTCAAGCTCTAACCATCTCCCCACTGCCCCCACCCAGGGCCATTGAATACTGTACCCTCCAGGCTACAGGCTATTTCTTTTGCTGTATTTGTGTACAGCCTCATTTGTTACCATTTTTGGTGCCCTAAAATTTATCGAGAAATTTCTTCCAAAACCATGCTAAAATCTTGACCAATGCCTCCAAGTCCCCTCTTTCTATCACTGCTGCTCAAGCTAGCTATCCCCTCCCCCCAATACCAGCTTTCCTACCATAGCATTAAGAGTTTCCAACTTCCCTCCTCTTACATATAATTCTGGGGGGCTTCTCCCATAAAGTAATACAGTCCCATTTGCACAACAGCCCCCCTATAGTCCTAGGATACCAGCCTTAAGTCAGTCGTCCTCCTATCCCTACCTCTTTGCTAGGGGGGATGTAACCAGCGTAGGCTAGAACAAAACTGCAGAATTTGTTGAAATCCTCTATTGTTCTCCGCCGTTTCTCTGGTGGCTGAAAGGAAGGAAACATGGATAACACGGAATCCAGACACGAGTTTAAGAGGGGCCCTAAGTGAGAAATATAGAAGGGGTGGGGGGGAGGGCGTTGTCAGGCAGTGATACTATACCGAAAAAGTAAGGGAAACCTCACCTGGGTCTCTGGTTTAAGGGTCGGAGGTGGATCTATAAAGCAATAAAAGCTGAGTCAAGACATTAAGAAGTAATCTGTGTAAAACCTCACCTCTAAACCTTGTTGGTACGAAATGAACCCCCTCCTCTCCCAGGTCCCTCCGCCAGACCAACAGGCCCCCAGCTGTGCTGGACCCGCCCCTGCTCCCCCTTCCGCCCCACGAGGGGCGGAGCCTGGGTGCGGCGCCCTCTCAGGCCTCGCTATAGCGCTCCCCTCCCCCCAACCGGAGGCCCGGCGCCCCGCCCCCCCAACTCACGGTTTCTCTAGACTCTAGTCTACTCGGCTCTCTCAGCGCCCCACCCCGCCATACCGCTCCCGGGGCCGAGCCTAGGCCGCCGCCGCCCCCCGTCTTTCACACGCGCTCAGAGCCTAGAGTTCCTACCCGACCGCGCTCTACCGCCTCTGGCCCTCCGAGACCGCACACGCCGCCAGCCGGCCCCCAGGGTCCAGGATGACCACGCTGAACCGCTCCCCGCCCTCCGGCCCTTTCCCTTCTACTCGCGCACGAGGCCCGGCGCGCCCCTCACCCCCACCCCAGACACACACAGGCACACACACCAACGCTACTTCGCGTCCGGGACAGACCAAAGAGCTCTAACCCGGACGCGGCCCCACCTGCCCCCCATACCGCGCTCCCCACAATTTCGTCGTCCCTCCGCCCCCATCCGGGGCTTTGGCCCCTCCCCGTCTCGAGCTCTTCGGGCTCCCTGCCGGGCCCCCGGGCCCTGTTCCGAGCTCTCTCGGACCGCCGCCCCCCCCCCGCCCCCGTACTCACCACCAAGTCACTAGGCTACGGACCCCTAAACTCTGGCCCCCTCCCCTCAACAAGCTACTCTCCCCACAGTAGCCCCGGCTGCTACCGCCGCTTCCCCCCTCATCCTCCGCAACTCCCAGGCTCTAACCCTCACAAACCAATACCCCCCCGCAAGTCGCCGGTCTTAACCCCCCCACCCCGCCCCACCGCCCCTTCAACTACCTAGCTCCCCTCGCTTCCCGACTCTCTCTCCCTACAACTAACCCCCAGTACAGGTCCCTCTACCGCAGACAATACCCAGACCCTCTCTTCTCCCCACAACTACCTGCCCACCCCTCCAACAATCACCGGGCTATCTCCGGCGGCAACTACTCGGAGCTCCGGCACCGCAGCCACAAACTCCCCCACCTCGGCGAACTACCGGAGCCCTCACTCAGTCCTCTTCTACGTCGTCCCTTCTCAACAACTCTCCGGCCCCCAGATTCCCCCAACCCAGCTCCAGGGCCCCAACCTGCTGGTGGCCCTTTCGGCCCCTAACCCCCGAAGCTCCGGGTTTCCAGCTCTTATCCTCCGCTCCCCCACCTCCCCCACACACACAGTGTCTGATCTCCAACTACCTCAACCCAGTCTTCCACTCCTCTTTCTCCAAGGTCTCTCAACTCGTCGCTCTCCCATCTCCAGGGCCAGGCCCCCGACCCCCTCCCTACACTCCCCCGCTGGGCTCCGGGGCTCGACCTCCAAGTTTGCCAATTGATTTCTCGCCCGCCCCCCGCCGGCTCAGCGCTCAGTGCCGGTCGAGAGCTCACCTTCGGGACTGGGCTCCGCCATGGCTTCCAGCATCGCCCCCTCCCCTCCTCCCGGTCCGGCGCCCCCCTCCCCTGAGCCGGGGATCCCAGTGCCGCCTCTAGTGCTCTGCTGCTCCTGCTGCTTCGCTCCACAGAAGTGTCCGCCTCAGCCTGGTCGAGATTCGAGTCCGCTAGCCGCTGCCGCCACCTCCCTCTACCACTGCCTCCCGCACTCCCGGACCGGGCCCCCTCCCCCCGCGCCGCCGGCCGCCTGCTCCCTCCTCCTCCTCTTCTCTCTTCCCTCCCTCCTCTTCTCTCCCCCTCCCTCCGCCGGCGCCGAGGCGCAATGCACCAAGGGGTTTGTAGTTCGTCTGGGGACAGCGGAACGAGGACTGCATGAACCTCCAGAACTTCAGTTCCCGGCAAGCCATATGTTGGCGCAGGCGCACCAAGCCGCTCCCCTCCCCCGGGGAGTGGCGGGGAGACCGGGAGCAAGAGCATAGAGCGGAAGAGCGCGCGCAGGCCCCTGGGAAATGTAGGCTGGGTGGGACCAAGAAAGAAGAGGAAGAAGGGATTAGAACTCTCGGCCACCATACTGCCTCGTTCCGCATAGTCTTTCTCCCCCAGGGGACCGCCTCACTTCCGGTCAGGCGGAGAAATGATTGCCGGGACATGAAGTTTTCCTGGTTGATAATGGCACCCTCCTCCCAGTTTTCTCCCTCCCTCAGATTCCACTCCACTGGATCCCACACAGCCGGGCACAAAATCTGGCTAAGTGACATGCAACTGAGAATAGTCCTTTTAGCAGCTCCTACACACGAAAATCTCCTCCTCCTCAATCCAAAATGTTGTCACAAATTTGGATGTGTTTATCTAAAACAGGTATTTTCAAACATTCTTCCGTAGGAACCCACCGCAACAAATAGAATTTTTTATATCAGTATTTTTAACATTTAGTTTTACATACGTATTTTATATACACATACATAGTCTGCACATGGTGGTTCATGCCTGTAATCTTAGCACTTTGGGAGATGGAGGCAGGAGGACTGCTTGAGCCCAGGAGTTCGAAACCATCCTGAGCAACACGGTCAGACCCTGTTTCTACAGAAACTAGAAAAATTAGCCAGGCGTGCTTGCACATGCCTGTAGCCCCAGCTACTTGGGAGGCTGAAGCAGGAGGGTCGCTTGAACCCAAGAGGCTGAGGTTGTAGTGAACTATGATGACCCCACTGCACTCTAGCCAGGGCAACAGAGTGAGACCCTGTCTCTAAATAAATAAATAAATAAAATTTCATGAAACAATACTCAGAGTATTCCATTTCATCACAATAAAATCACCCTCTTTATGCACACAGGGAAAAGCCCAACATGAACAGAATAAACCAAAATATACTTCTATCCCTCCAACCTGTACCTATACCTCCTCCTTCCCCACCACTGAAACCCAAGATGCCTCCATGAAACTAAAAAAGGGGGAGGAGGGCAACACAAGGCAAAATTCAGTTCAGCTTGGTGGTTTCCTCTTTATTGATGTGCCTCCTACCTTCCCCCCCACAATTTCAGTCCCTTCCAACTACTCCCATAAAAGAAGGTAGTGAAAGGAAGGGATTGCTGGGGTTCTGAGCCCCTTGGGCAGTTAGAAAGGGAACAGAAACCAAAACCAATCACTGGATGTGACAGAGATTGACAATCAAGTCTAAAGCAGAGTGGGAGAGGCGGGCAGAGAAAGAGGAAGAAAGGAGCAAGGAGACGTACAAGAAGCCATCTCCTCCATTACCCCTCCTGCTAAGAGGAGCTGGAGAGAAGACCTCAAACATTAAGTAGTACAGGTCCTGAAGAAAACAGGTGGTGTTTGAGCCTGAAGGAGGAGGAGGAGGAGGTCAAGGGAAGAGGGGCCACCTCTCTCTTTGTAGAATGAGACCCCCCCCCACCTCAGGAACAGCAGCTTCACAGACCGTAGACACTTTCGTCACTGTAGGCAATGTATAGAAAGAAGTCTTCTTCGTGGTGTTCCTGGGGTAAAAGCAGAAAATGGTGTTCAGGCAACTGGGCTTCAGTTACTTGAACAACCACCAGCCAGACACATTCTTCGAAAACTATTTTTGAAGACCCCAAAACTAGTGCCTGACTCTCTTCCTCACTGACTCCATGCCTTAGCAGCCAAGCAGTATCATTCCTACGGCAACCCTGAGCAAAAGATCTTGAAGTGTTCTCTGCTGCCTTGGAATGGGGAGGGGGCGTGGGGAGAGTACTGATCAGAACAGTTCCTCCGGCTCACTGTTCTCTTCCCCTCTCTCTACTCCCAATGTTCTATCTAAACGCCCAACCCAGAACTATCATGAAATTTTAAGACAAGCAAGCCAGCTAGTCCAAGAACTGCTGACCTAACACTTTCTTCCCCTCAAGATCTTCCAAGACTCCTCTCCAAAGCCTCCACTACTTCCCAGTCGCCATACCTGGTATAGCTGACCCATCGTGGCACTGGTAGGTGGAATGACATTGTTGACAAAGAAGAACAAGGCATCCTCAGCTCGGAGATGAATTCGCTTCCGGATCAAGAAGTAGAACTGACCAACTGCCAAAGATACAAGGTGCAAGAAAGTCACAGAGATCATAAATACCTTCAAAATAAAACCTGCTAGGTGGAGCCTCCTCCCACGGAGATTGTACTCCCACCCACAGAAAGCAAACCTGGGTCTTGTGTCAGGTTCCCACCTGTGAGATCAGAAGGCACCAGGTATTTCTTTTTGTCCAGGTCTCCTATCCGAGCTTTGGGAGCCTTTTCTACTATCACCTGAGAAAGGAAAAACGAAAATTAGGAAACATAAGTAATACAGCGCCATAGCTCCACCTGTTAAGAATTCAAGCAACAATATTTCCAGTACCTAAATCTACCCCAGACTCATTTCTCTTTGTCTCTGCACACGCGGTGCTGCAGTGACTGCCAGAGATCCTAACCCCACCAACTGGAGCTCACCTAAATAAATATCCAGGATCAATCCCTGAATAGGGCGCCATAATAAACTATCTTAATCAAACATGACTTGACTGGGCCAACTAGAGCTTCAACCACGCAACCGTAGCTAACTGGGGGGAATGACCATGTGAAGCTCAGGCTGTCAAACTCCCTAAGGCCTCCACTCACAGGAATGCCAAGGTTTCTCTCTCCCGGCCACATCCCCTCATCCTCCGCTCTATCGCTACCCCACTCCTTTCACCCCCAGTCCCAGGGACAGCAGTTTCAGGCTCGCTCCCAACCCCACCACAGCCAGCAGCCTGATCCCCGCGCAGCCAGTCCCGGACCCAAGCCCAGGCTGTGGCGTCGGCGTCAGCGTCCCGAGTCCTGGGCCCTGGTTACTGTCCTCACCGGGACCCGGTCGGGGTATTTCTTTCGGATCTTCTCGCCCTCAGAGCGGCGCTTCTCGAACGGATGCTCCTCTTTGTACACGAACTTCATCCTCCCGGGAACCGGGCTGGACCGGGCTGGGCTGCGGGAACCCGGCGGGGGGGAGGGGGGCCGGGACGGGGGGCGGTGGCGACGGCGGCGACGCGCGGGCGGATTCAGCGGAGCGATCCACGAATTTGCGCCACTTCCCTATTCACCAACCCCGCCCCCGGCCATCGGGGACAACCCAACCTGCTAAGATACGCCACTAGCTCAGCGACAGTAACGCTGCTAGCGTAGCACCACCCACTGACCGCCCCCCTCACGCCATCTGCGTAATCGCTTTGGCATCAATTTGTGGGCTACGCAAGCGACGTATCAAAGGTGGTTGGCTTTGCTATTGTCGAAAATAACTGAAAACCCATTTTCCGACCTTTTGCCCCACACCCACGAAGCTGGGAATGAAAAGGGGTAGGAGATGGTAATCATAATATGACTTGGTTCTCCAAGTTTTTTCCGGAAATAACGTAGAGGAAGAGCAGAGACAATTACAAGGTTAGCTATTCACGAAACGTGTTGCTACGCTTAAGGCGGCCGTTGACACCAAAACAAAATAGTACCCAAGTGGCTGAGACGGTCTGTAGAAATAAGAGGTCAAAAAGGAAACAGATGTTTGGAGAGACGTATAGTACGCTAAGGTCCAGGAGTAGTGGACCAATAGTGACTGCAAAGGAGGTCCGAAAGGTAGGGACTACGCCAGGGCGGAGGAACACTTTCGGGATTTGTGTGACCGAATCATGTGATTTCAGAGGAGGGCGGAGCGTCACGTGGCGGGTGCAAGGAAGTAGAGCCGGCTTCGAGGAAGAGGAGGAGGAGGGCGCTGGGGAGGTGGAGCCGGTGCGGGCGAGAGCTGGGAGGGAGGCCGGCCCCGCCCGGACAGTGGCGGTCGTGGGCACCAGCCGCCTGGGGGCAGCGCCGGCTTAGCCTGTCCACGTCAGTCCTGCAGGCGAAGCGCGCTCTTTCTCCAGCTATATGCCCTTCGGGTGTCCAGGTTTCTCCTTTCATCCTTCTGTAGCTCATGGCTGTCTGCCGGGGTCCTTCCACTCCCCACCAGGGCGCCCGTGCTGTCACTGTGCCCTTCCCGCCAAAATATCTGGTGTTGACTTTAGCTGGTCCATTCCCATACTCGACACCACCTTTCCCCTTATCCCTTAGGTCCAACAGCAGTCTCTCTCCCCCCTCTGCCTTGGGGACAGGGGACAGGGTGGATGTGAACAAAGTCCTCTCCCTTCATTTCCCAAAACCCCAGAGAAGGACCTAGGGCAGCTTTGGTTTCAAAGTTATAATACATGGTTTAAAAGAGAGGAAAGGAAAAAAAGAGAGAAAGCTGGTTACAGGTCTGAGGAAATCTAGGGAGAGAAAAAAAAGAGGGAAAGTAAGAGGGGACAAATTTGGGGAAAGTCCAGTGGCCCAATATCCCAGTCTCCCACCCACAACCCAGCCCTTGGAACAGGAGTGAAGAATTAGATCAGTTTTGTACAAGAGTTTTTAAAAAATCAAATCACAACAAAGCTGACTTGGCTTCTCTTTGAGCCTCCCGGATCACCATCCGTCCGTCTGTCACTCTGGTCAGTCCTGCCTCTCCACCACAGACATTGTTCCGGCTCTCCTAGACCTCCGCCTGTGTCCCAGTCTGGGGTTTCCATGGAGTGTGAACACGAAGTTAGAGTGAGGCTGCTTCAGAGTCCGGCCCACGTGTCCATCCAGACTCCAAGTGGAATGCAGGGCTCCCAGGGCAGAGGGTGGGAAGGGCAGACCCTGCCCAGGCAGTCCTCACATTGGACAGGGTATCAGACGGCATCCCAAGGGCTTGCCCTCCCTTTCCCCCCCACCCCAACTCAGGTGGAGGGGGAGCAGCTGTCACCAGAGCCTATGTTGGTGAAGGTTTCGGCTCAGCACAGAACGAACATCAGCGGTGAACCTGGGATGACAATAACTTGCGTTGGTAGAGTACCTTATAGTTGCTATCCTCACAACACTAGTATGAGGCAGCATCATTGGAGATGTGGGGCTGAAATTATCTCCATTTTCATATGAGACAGGTTCAATGTCCCCAAAACCCAATAGCTAAAAGTGATGAGCTCTGGAGTAAGAAGACCTGGGTCCAAATGCTAAGTTCTTAACGGAAGAGAGGTAAGTAAATAAAACAGGACAAACTTTTATCCCCTCTTGGGATGCCCCACCTCCTCCTTTCCTCACAAAACCAAGTGTCTAGAGCCCAATTCCCTTACCTGAGGGCATCCAGCATCGGGAGCAGGTTGAGAAGGGCTGTGTCACTGGGGTCACTGAACCAGGATTTGATGGGGATGGCATTGTCTAGAGTGTGTGAAAATGCAGATGAGAAGAAACAAAGAATTTAAGAGAGACTAGGTGTTTTTTCTTTTATTGGAGGAAGGAGAAGTAATTATTACTTAAAAATAGATACCTCCCCCTACCCAAAGTCAACAACCTAAGTAAAACCTTCCTGATTTATCCTCCAAAATAAAATTAAATTTTAATCACCAGATCTAATACTAGTGTGAGGCTTCTAGTCAAATCTATTGCGATTGTGCCTCACTTGAAAAAATTTGATATAAGAAATCTGATTTGTGAAATGGACATATGGGGGATGTCTCATTTGAAATTGAGAACTTGCATTTGGACCTACAATAAACCAACGAATTCTAGCTCTCAAAGACCAAGGCCCAGGTCACCTGCCTCCTAGTTCCCTGCAGTTGAAATAGCTTCTCAGAACCATGTTCTGGTCCTGCCAGACTCACCACCTTCCCCCATACCTGGATGGCTCCTGTAAGCCCCGGGGGAGTTATCCAGGATCACAATGCTGGAGAGGTCACTGTGGACCACAGAGAGGTCCTTGATGTAGCTGCCCAACTCCAAAGTGCAGTGCTGGAAGGCAGGGGATTATGAAATATGCCTCCCCCCAATCTCCTCCAAGGCAATTGCCTCAAACCCAGATCCCTCCCTGGTGGTCTGCCTCCTGGGCCTCACTCTTAGAACAGTATTCTAGCCCATTACCTGTCTGTAGTATCTCCTCTTGAGAATGCTTCTGCTATTGTCCAGTTTATCTGCCACAGCAGAGCCATAGATCTCCATGCTTGCTGTAAACACAACCAGCTCATACCACTGGCTCACCTGAAATAGATTGGGGAAGAGGGAGATGTCATATGTGGTGATCATTCATTTAGATATACAGTTCTCTTTCACTAGGATGCCAGCCTAGTCCTTCAACCCTTCCATCAACATCAAATGTCTCTGGAGACACAAAATTCTGAACCACCCCCAAACCTCCAGACTCAGTTACTGAGGCATCCTATACTGTTAAGATTCAGAAATGCAAGAAGAAAAGAGAGAAATGTCTGTGGAAGAATAGAATTACATCAGCACAACAAATCAACCCCAACTACTGAAAGCCATCCCCCTACCATCCTACAGCCTCCCCTCTCCATAACTGCCCTTACCCATTTCTTCTTACCCCTTCCTCCAAATCCCCTAAATTCCCAGAGCCGTAAAGCCATCACAGAGCTCCCTTTAGATCCTGCAAACTCACCACTTCTAAGAAGAAATCCACATGGGGCCTCTTATGTACAAAAAACCGGACAGGATGTTTGTCTATCACCACCTGTGAAGGAACAAGGATGGGCTAGGGGAAGTCCTGAGCTCCACAACACAGGCCTAGAGGACACCCCAGCCACCCCTATCACCACCACCTGCTTCCCTCCTTCAGGCTGACACTAGTGCCAGAGGATGAGGACCAGATGCTCTGGGACTGGAAAAGGGAGTCCATGTCTGAGCAGAGTAACAGATGTAACCATATCATTACTCCCCAACCCCACACACCTTGAGGATGAAGTCAGGAGGCGTTCCAGGCCGGACTGTGGGCCTCAGGACCCCATCATGGTGGGAGTGAATAAGTGTCTCATCCAGATCCAGCACCAGAATCTTCCTCTTCACCTGGGCTGAACCACAATGGGAAGAGATAACACTGACTGACCTCCAGCCCAGAGCTGGAACCCTACCTCACTTTAAAGGAGTATTCCCAGCCAGCATACTCACCTAGCCGATTCCGGGACACAGGAGATAAGGGAAGGATGTCATATCGAACAGTTTGGTATTGAATTACCTAAGAATAGCAGGAGAGATGATTAAAACCCTTGACAAGGAAGTCTTCCCCAGTACCAATAACAGGTAGCATATATTGAACATTTACTGTATGCACTGTGTTGTGATTTAGAATTATTTCATTTAATCCTCAAAACAACCTTAATAATATTATCCCTGTTTTAAGGATGAAGAAACCAAGCCTTGGAGGGGTTAAACACCTTGCCTGAGGCCACACAGCTAGGAATTATCTTATTTGTCTTCCCAATTAGAATGAAAACTCCATGAAAACACAGATTTTGTCTCAATCATGACTGTATTCCCAGTGCCTAGAACACTGTAGCAAGGGTGGTCAGTTAATATTAGTAGAATCAATGAAGTGGTGGAGCCAGAATTGTACCCATGTAGTCCAACCCAAGAACCTGCCCTCTTAACCATGATATTATCCTGCTAAGCTGAACAAAGAAACACACGAGCCCCCCACATTCACCCCAAGGATTCTTTGTGGCAACTTCCATCATCTCACGTTGGAAACTGAGAACATCAGATTCCTTAACAGACAGGTAGTAGGAGTTAGGAGAGGAGGTCCTTGGACTCCTCATGGCAACAGAGAATGAGGGAATCCAAAGGTTGTCAGGTCAGCTAAGTTCCTCTGGCTAGGAGGCCACCAGACCTATTTTAACCAGCCACCTGTCCACATCTCTCTCCCCTAGCCAAGTCACAAGTTGCAGAGAACCTCAGCCCTCTGAACAGCCTCCTTATCCTGGTACCTAGGGCAAGGCAGAGAACACTGGAAAGCCCCACCTGCCAAGCTGACTGACAAGGCATGGGGATGGCCACAGTGAGTAAGGGCTGTGAGTGAAAGGTGAAGAAGGGACAAGGACGTCACCACCTCAGCCTTCCAGCTCTGCTTCCCCAAGCTTTCTCTAGAGGCTCCTATTTCCTAATACTCAGATCTCCCATGCAAAGCCTGGCAGTTCCCTCCTCTGCTCTTTCCTTCTAAGGCACAGACAAATGCTCTTCAGTCCATCCCTAGGCCCCACACCACACTAGAACCAGGCTCTCCCCTTGCAAATCAAGGGGCCCTCTCCCCCTAATCCCAAGGCATCCGCCTTTCTTTTCTCCCTAGGCCCTGATGAGGGCCGAAACAGCTCGGGTGTCCTGCCCTGCTATCTCGGGTTGCATATGCTGGGCATGTAGGGAATGCTTCAAGCATCTGCCAGAAAGGGGGGTGGGGAAAGAAACCAGATTGGAAGGGAAGGGAGGACAAAAAGGCTGTGTGGTCAGTGCTGCCCACAGGAGAGCAGTTTTGTAGGTAACTAACCTGTGGATGGGCTGGAGCACTACTCCCTCCACCCAGAATACTGATGTATTAGGGAGAGAAGGTCAGATAGAGATGGCAGTCAACCCATAAAGAAAACCCCAGGAGCTAGCCCCACATATCTCAGCCTCTCTGATCCCAAATTTTTCTTGGCTCCTAGCTCTTGTCGCAGGGGTATAGCCCTGCCTACAACCACAACCATCCCAAACAGTCCTAATCCTAAATCAGGAAGTGGAAGGAGTAGATTGGTTAAAAAAAAGAGGCCAGGTCTGTTCCCCTAAATCAGTTAAGTCAACCACCACTACCATCCAGGGCATTTTGGAAATTCCCTTGACCTAGGCCACCCCTATCTGGTTTCATTCTTTCAGATTTTATTGGGGTATGCTAAAGAGAACCCACCAAGAACCTCTGTACCCCAGCTCAATAAATTCTCCCTAGACTCCTTCAGAAGATTCTCCCCAGTGGTGATGAGAACACAAGGGCACATTCATTAAATGATGTTAGCTGAAGGTGCTCTGACCTTGGAGAAAAGCTATGGGGGAGGGAACCCAGAGATGCTTGGGTATATCCAAAGTCTCCACTCCCAACAGTATCCCATATAATGCTAGGGTCTCCTGGAGAACAAGTCTGCCCTCAGATTCAAGCCCTACAACTGACCAGCACTGTCTTCTGACAGGGACACCCAAACTTTAATGTGCTCCCTCCCACAACTAAAGAAGCCCATCATAAAAACATCATCTTTAGTTTCAGGGTCTCAATAAATCCAGATACCCACACTCAGACTATGAAGTAAGTTTTCAGAGCCTTTTTGGAGGAGTTCCCTTAATGGGAACTGCAGGGGTTTCTCCTCACCCAGGGTTTTTCTCAAGTTCCCATCCTTGTTCGTCACATACGCCCTCCCACCTATCCCACCCTTACACATAAGCCTGTCTCTCCCTGGTTATGAGACCAAACACACACATAGGTTCCAATAGAAGGGTCTTTCACATGCCCACATCAACTGATCTGGCTGCCATCAAACAGGTGTTCCCCGCGTCTTGGTTTCTTTAGCAACAACTCCAGTTTTCTTAAAGAGCGCCCCACCCACCACCGTAGCCCCCAAGAGTTCCCAAATCCTGTCCCATCTAGGCCCATCAAAACCCCCCGGGTCTCGGTTGTATTATAAGGGTCTCCCTCCTCCCCACCCCACACCCCGCTTAGGGTGCCCTAATTCTCCAGTGGTAAAAGCCCCCACCAGGATTTCCTTCCTAGGCCCAGAGGCTTGACACTACGAAAACCCATGAGCACCGCGGACAGAGGTCCCCACCACCACTAGCACCCACCCAGGCTCACCGTGCGGATCTGCCTCCGCAAAAGGTAAATGAAGAAGCTCCAGAGCTTGGCGGCGAAGGCCACGAACGTGCGCAGCCCCAGCAGACACTGCGTCCGCATCATCCCGATGACCCCGGCACCGCCGGCCCCGGGGCCCCCGCGGCCCAGCTCCGCCAGCCCCCCGGGGGCAGCCCCCCGCCGCCGGGAGGGGGAACGGGGGCCCCGAGTGGCAGGAGAGGCTGCAGAGAGGGGTACCGAGCGGGCGGCTCAGAAAGCCACCCCTGGCGAGGGAAAAGCCCAGCGGAACGGGGAGCTGGGGGACAGGCGTGGGCAGCCCGCGGGGGCCCACATGGGCGGGGAGTGGCACCGACGGCTTCGCGAAGGTTGCCGGCGGAGATAGGTCGGACTAAGAAGGGGTCCTCCGAGACCAGGAGGGAAAGGGATGGATAATTGGGGGAGGGGGCTATGGGGGAGGGGGTTAGGGAGAAGGGAGGGAGGGAGAAGGGAGGGGGAGGGGAAGGGGAAAAGCGGAGAGTGGCTCGCTGCGCAGGCGCGCTAGGGGTCTGCCGGCGGGAAAGGGGCGGGCGAGGGCAGCGGCGCGCGAAGGGCCTCCGCCGGGAAGAACGGGCCTGCTAAGCAGAGGAGCGGAGGAGGGGGAGGGGGAGCCGAAGGGGGCGGAGCGCTGGGCCGGAGCGGCCTCCCCCTCCCCGAGCTCGGGGGTCCTTTAGCTGCTGGGGAGCGGGGCTGCAGCTTCTGCAGCTGGGTTTTCCACTCTGACAGGCGCCATTTTACTGCCCAGAGGGCTCCCTCCTCCTCTCTTCCCCCCTTCCCCTCTGACACTACTTCCGGTGGTGACGTGTATTCGCTTCACCCGGACTAAAGTTCCCCCTACTCGGTCTATGGGGGTAGGGATAAGCAAAGCCCAGGGCGCTCCGAAAAAGGTTGCAGTATCGCGCACGCGCGGAAGGTGGCTGCGGGGCGGGGCCTGGGACGAAGCAGGCCCCGCCTCGAACGGCATGGACGGGGCTGGCTGAACGTCACTTGCCCCTGTGGTCAGGACTGGGCGGAGAGGCCTCGTGGGGCCTCCTCCCCCCCTTCCATTGACAACCGCCTCAACGGCTCTTCCCGCCCCAGTCGCAGTGACTGTTTAGACCGCGGGTGTGGTCCCTACGAATGTGCGCCAGGGTTTGGGAGGGTCCCCTCCGTTAAGCCCCCCTGAGACTATTGAACGTAATCACCTCTCATTCCAGACTATGTTAGGTCCTAATGGTGGGAGGAATCATGAATGCCCCGCCCCTTTCACCCGGAGGGGGCGGGCAGTGGGCCATGACGCCATCAGGGGGCGCCTGAGGGGGAGACCCGACACAAGTCGGAGATGTTGGACTCGCTGTTGGATCTTGGCGGCCTGGTGCTGCTTCGGGGTGAGAGCCGGAGTCACAGGGGGTTCCGGGCCTGGCTCAGAGAGCGGGAGAGGAGAGGAAGGGCCTGGGTCACAGGCTAAGGGTGGAAGTCGCGATGGGTTCGTGAAGGCGGAAACCCCAGTGTTCTCAAGACTTTATGCTTCCCTCGCTCTCTCCAGATTCCGTAGAGTGGGAGGGGCGCAGTCTCCTGAAGGCGCTTATCAAAAAATCTGCACTGTGGTGAGTATCCCGCAGCGTCTCCCCGTCCTACACTGGATAGGGAGCCTGTGCCGCACTCTTTGACCCTCCCCTCTCGTCTCTGCCTCAGTGGGGAGCAAGTCCACATCCTGGGCTGTGAAGTGAGCGAGGAAGAGTTTCGTGAAGGTTTCGACTCCGATATCAACAACCGGTAAGTCCAAATTGGAAGAGGTTTCATTAGATGTGGGACCTCTGTTGCTAAGGTACTTTCTTTACAGCAACAAGCGCAGAACCTGCTATGTAGTAGCAGCTACTTAAATATTCATTGAAGGAACGGATATTTCTGAAGGCAAGACTTAGTAAGAGGAATGATGAGGAGAGGTATTTGGGGAATCCAAAACAGAGATCATAGAAGTTATACCTGATTGTAAATGGTCTTACAGAGCATGAAAAGGAGGTTTTGATGTTATCCTAAAGGCAGTGGGGAGTCGTCTGAAAATTTGGGAGGAAAGTAATAACAACATACCCGTTAGAAACACTAGTCCATTGACCACGGTATAGAGAAGGGATTGGAAGAGGGCAGCCTGGAGACAGGGGCACCATGTGGGAAGGCTAATGCAGTAATCCATTAATTCAGGTTACTCATTAGATGTGTATGTACACAGCACCAGGTGCTGTGCTAGACACCGGAGACACAGCAGTGAATGAGACAGGCCTGTTCCCTGCCCTAATGAATCTTAGTAAATAATGTGGTAGGAAGTGACAGGTAGCAGTAGGGGTGGAGAGTTTAGAACAAATGTAAGAGGATGTTAGTGGGTAAAATTCCCAGGACTTATTGACTCATGTGAGGTAGAAGAAAGTATCCAGATGTGCCTGGTCAGGAGAGATTAAGAACCATTAGTAGGCTCATGCCTGTAATCCTAGCATTTTGGGAGGCTGAAGCAGGAAGATCACTTGAGGCCAGGAGTTCAAGACCAGCCTGGGCAACATAGGGAGACCCTGTCTCTACAAAACATTTAAAAATTAGCTGGGTGTGGTGGTGCACACCTGTAGTCCCAGCTACTTGGGAGGCGAACATAGGAGGATCACTTGAGCCCAGGAGTTACAAGGTTACAGTGAGCCATGATCTCACCACTGCACTCCAGCCTGGGTAACAGAGTGAGACCCTGTCTCAAAAAAAAAAAAAAAAGAACCATTAGTAGAATGCTTTCTAATTCCTAGTCTGGGTAGCTCAGTGGATAATAGAAGCATACATCTATCTGTTGAGCTCTAATTTTACATCAGCCATTGTTGTGACAGAGGTGGTGCTGTATGACAAGTTCTGCTACCATGCGGCTTTCCCAGGATTTCTAGCCCATGCCAGTCTCCCTTTTCTGAGCTGAGTTGTTATCTTTTTCTGTAGTTAGTACTCCATAACTTAATCCTTGACTTTCTCTAAGCTGTTCTAAAGGCAGAAACCATGTCTCATGTCTTCTACTTTCTCTTTATTAATCCAGAGAATGATACACTTTACATACCACTCAGGAAATATTTGATAATGGTGATAGCTAATATTTATAAAGCATTTAGTATGTGTCAAGCACTATGCTAAATGCCTAGAGGTTGGCATCTCCATTTCACAAGTGAAGAAACTGACTCTTAGAGAGATTAAGTAATTTATCAGTTAGGTGACCTTGGGCAAGTAGCAAAGCCAGGCTTGGAGTTCATGCTGTCTGGTCTCAATCACTATATTCTCTCAGTAATTATCCTTGACTAATATTTGGGATATTAGTGAAAATTAAGAAAACAGCCACAAAAATCAGAGGATGAAGTTTGAGATTGGTTGGGAAAGGGAAATATTATGTTTTTTCCTATTTTCCCTTTGCAGTCTGGTTTACCATGACTTCTTCAGAGACCCTCTCAACTGGTCAAAAACTGGGGAGGCCCTTCCTGGGGAACACCTGGGAGCCTTGACAGCCATGTGCAGAAGAACAGATCCTGGTCCTGTCACCATTGCTCTCGATTCACTCAGCTGGCTATTGCTTCACCTTCCCTGCACCACACTCTGCCAGACCCTGCATGCCCTGAGCTATCAGAACTCAGGCCCTGGTGAGACCCCTCCTTCATTGCTTCCCCTCATACATCTGCCCCTGCGAAGAAATGTGTCCCATTTCCTTTCCACCCTAAGGAGAAACATCAGGGATCTCCAATCAGACCTTCTTCCATCTCTTTAACTTTTTTCTTCAAGTCCCACCCCCACCCCCACCCCCGCAAGAGACAGGATCGCAATGTGTTGCCCAGTCTGGCCTCAAACTCCTGTGTTCAAGTGATCCTGCAGCCTCAGCCTCCCTAGTAGTTGGGACTACAGGTGCACACCACTGTGCTCAGCTTTCCAAGTACTTTTTTACTTACTCATTTCATTCATTCATTCATTCATTCATTCAACAAACATTAAATACATACAGTATGCCAGATACAGTTCTAGCTAATGGAAAAATAAAGACTAACTTAGTAGTTGGGTCCTTGCCTTCCAGGAGTTCAAAGTTTCATAAAAGATACAAACAAGAAAACAGGCAGTTATAAGATAGTCTGACACAGGCCCTGATGATATAGGGATGTGCATGGGCACCTTAAGGAGCAAACTGTCTTGAAGAGCAAGGGATAGCCAGGCAAATTTGGCCAGGCAGGGGCACTGGGACTAGCCCTAAAGTGCACTTTGGGCACTCAAATGGGCTTTGGAGTCAAGACACACCTACCTTTACATTAAGGTACTTGATCTCTCAGTGTTTCAGTTTCCTCTTTAAATCGGGGGGAGGAGGGAATAGTGTTAGGATGAACCATTAAATGGCTGTTTTTGTAGGTCAAAAAATGTCAAATATCAGCAGTTTCATATAGTTTGACCTAAAAATGCTGACCTTTGTAAGGATTAAAATGTTGTGTTAAAGTGTTTCGTGTACTGCCTGACACTCTGTAAATGCTCCCCAAAAGGGAGGAAGGGAGGGAATCAAAGGCACTGACTGAGATCCTGGCAGGTTCCAAAAACTGCAAGTAGTTTAGTATGTAAGATATGAGGCTAGAATGTAAATGGACACCAGATGCTTCAAGTGTTCATTCCATCCTGAAGGCTATGAGGAGCTGCTGAAGGGTTGAAGTCAGAGTGGTGCCCTGATCAGATTTATATTGGAATAAGAAGGTATATTAAGGTGTGGGCTAGAAGAGGCTCAGAGCAGGGCAGTGAGAGTGGCCAAGGTGAATCAGGATTATGGTAGAGCTGTGATGGAATACGGGCCTCTCCTTCCTTTTCTCCTCTTCACTCTTTGCCCCCAGGCCACCACCCTGTATACTCCCTACTGTTCTTTGTGCCCTACATTTCTTGTCCTTCTCCAGGTGATGGCTCCCCAGTGGGGCAGGTACGTGTGCTGGGCTTGCTACATGAAGAGCTTCATGGCCCAGGCCCCATGGGAGCACTGAGCAGCCTTGCTCAGACTGAGGTGACCCTGGGCGGTACAATGGGCCAGGCCTCAGCCCACATGCTCTGTCGGAGGCCTCGACAGCGCCCAACTCACCAGGTCAGGAGAAGCAACAGGGAAGGACTGGAGATGAGATGGAGTTAGAGAGAGGGGTGGCACGATGGGAAGAGTAATAAAAAAGCTGATGTGATTGAGTACTTCTGTGCATTTCCTATCACTTACCTCATTAATTCTTCACAGCTACCCTGTGAGGTAGATTGTTTCATTATCCCCATGTTGCAGACTGGGAAACCAGTCCAGAAAGGTTTAAATCTAAGTCACTTACCCAAGGTTATAAAGTGAGTACCAGAGACAGGATCTGAGCGTTAAGAATTGCCTGACTCAGAGTCTGTGAGCTTAACCAATGAAAGACACTGTCTTCCAGGAAATAGAAAAGGATTTTGAGAAGACTGGGGAGGGTTACTAGAGGGAAGAAGGAACAAGTTCATATGGAGGGACTTAATGGAGGGGTTAAAAGTTGAGGGCAAGGGCTGACGGGTGATTGGGGGCTGAGGATGTGAGGTCCTGAATTCTCTCTGGTTTGTTATCAAGAGAAAAAACCTTTTTAACTCTCTTCTTTCTTCTCCCCAGACTCAGTGGTTCTGCATTCTTCCAGATTTTAGCCTGTATCTCCAAGAGGGGCCCCCTGAAGAGTCCCAGCCCCACCCAGATCCTCATATACCCCCGGTATCTAAGAATGCTAATGGAGCTTAGGGTCTGGCACTAGGAGAGACAAAAATAAAAACTGCAGAGGTTGGGGGGTGGGGTTAGGGATTCCAGGGATGGGGCAGAGTGGCAGCATCCTTTGTACCTACAGGTGGACCCCACGACTCATTTGACCTTTAACCTTCGCCTGTCTAAGAAAGAGAGAGAAGTCAGAGATAGCCTGACCCTGCCCTTCCAGTTCAGCTCTGAAAAGTAAGGTTGGGGCCTAGGTGCCTGGATTCCTGAGTAGAGCCCAGCATCTGGGCCACAGAGAGCTGGCGTCAGGGGGTTATTGATTAACCTCTCAGACTTTATAGGGGCTGAAGTCCGCTTCCAGAGACAAGTCCTGGGAGTGGTTCTCTGTCCACCCATACCCTCTACAATGGCAGAGGGCCTTTATGTCTCTTTTCTGTCCATTAGACCCCTCGGTCCCAGCTTAATGGTTGTCCTCCGAGCAATCTGGGCCTGGCCTGAGCCAGACTAGACCCTGGGGAGGTGGCCCTATCTCCAGTCAGCAGTGCTAGGAAGACAGGAATATATGGGGTGGCAACGGTTAGTTAACAAGGGCTTAGGAGGTGCCTGTTGTTCTGTGCCCAGTGTGTGGGTGGGTGAAGCAAGACCACTACGGCAGAATCCTTGCCCTTAAGCTGCTAAGAGCATATAGTATTGTTAGGAGAGCAGTACAAGAGTATCCCTGTACCAGACAGTGCTTCACCACTAACTAAACATGGAGGTCAGAGAAAAGGACTGGAGCCAAGAAAATGACAAGGAGGCCTAAGAGGGGTTGCTTGAGGGAGAGTCACAGTCACGTGGAAGACAGTATCTAGAAATACCCATTACCCACCCTCACCAGCACCAATTCTTCCCTTCTCAGACAGCAGGCTCTACTGCGCTCTGGGCCAGGCCAGGCTACCAGCCACATCTTCTATGAGCCCGATGCTTACGACGACCTAGACCAAGAAGACCCAGATGATGACCTAGATATTTGACTGCCCAGATTTGACTAAATTGTAATTGGTGGGGGAGGAGGAAGACCGTAGGCCCAGAACCTTCTGTTTGCATTGGCCTTACTCTTGTCCCTGCCCCACCTTTGTTCCCTGTGTCTATGGAGGCTCTGCCCTATGAGCCAGAGACCAGATAGAAAGTAAGATGAGGGCATAGGGTAAGGTAAGAGAATAACACCCAACCCATGCCTAATAAAATCTTTATTTTTTTATTACAAAAGAAACTCTTCAGTAGCTATTTATATAAAGGGGGGTGGGAATGGATGAGGGGAGCCAAGCACCTTTGAGAGTCTGTTGTCAAGGTGTTGGGGCCTGAATAACAATGAAAATGAAATGGAGGCCAGGAGCAGCTTTGCACCCCACTGGTGCTCTATTAAGTGTTTTTTAAACTGAAGTAGGTATATGTTAGGTTCCAAGCTCCCTGCAAGGATCTGAACAGGAGGAAAACAGAGGCCCTGAAGGGAAAAAATCCTGCTTTCCAAAACTAATTTTTTATTACGGTACAAAAAGCACACCCTCCCCTCTTTTTGTCTCCCCCACCCAACCCCCTAGAGAACTGTACATGGTGTGCAGGGATGGAGTGACCAGGAGGCCTTTGTCCCACACCCTGCCCACAGGCTGAGCTCTGCCCCAGGTCCTTTCAGGCATCTGGGCACACCCTTAGCCTGTCAGGCTGGGGCAAGGGAGTCCCAGCTCACACGTACTCCTTGGCAGAGTTGGCCTTTGGGTAGGAGCGGGGTGCACGGTACCCAGCTTTGCTCTCACTCACAGGACAGGAGCAAGAGAGCAGTGCACCTCCCAGGAGGACCAGAGCGGATCCTGCCCAGCCAATAAAAATGGCAGGACCAAACTCGTACCTGTGGAGAGAAGGGGTTGGGGTCAGAAACCTTGGCCTGTCTCTGCCCTCCTCCGTATCCCAGGACCCCAGACCTGTCCCTTAAGGAGGCAGGGCTCCCAAACTTACTTAATATTCGTGGGAATTAAGGGGTTATAAAAGTCTGTGACTATCTGATGGCCATACCAGGAGCAAGCTACCAAGGCAGCAAGACCTGGAGAGAGAATGAGGATTCCAATTTTGGGAGGCTCCCAAACCAGAACCTTGCCCACCCTCACTCCTCCCAGATGGGAGACAGGAGAGCCCATGGGCCCACCTTGGACCTATGGCTCACCTGCCACGATGAAAATGATGCCTCCGCCCATGGCTATGCGGGCCTTCTTCACTTTGTCGTCTCCCCCACAGCGTGTGCACTTCATGCCCATCGTGGCCACAAATATGGCCAGGAAGCCCAGCACCAGGGATACTACCATTAGGGCTCGAGTGGCCTGCAGGGCCGCTGCGGGTAAGGGGAAAGGACGCCCTCATTGCTGGAAACGCAAGCAGCCCTCAGACGGCTCCAGCCTTCGCGCCGCCAGCGGCGCCCACTAACCCCTAAACGCTCTTCAGCCGAGCGCTGCGTTCCGCCGGTGACCTGGGGCCCCGGGTGTCCAAGTCCCCGACCTGAGCCGGCATGTTCCCGCCCCTCCCGCACCGCGGCCTTCCTGCTCCCGCCCCGCCCTCTGCTCAAGGATCCGCCCGGGGCGCCAGGGTTTCGATGAAACTGCCCCGGGTAGGGGGAAGGGTGAAAGGGGGCAGCGAAGAGAAGCAGAGACGGTGGCCGGAGCCTCCGCGCTGGCCGCACATCCCGGCCCGCGTCCCAGCTCTAACCCGCTATCGAGGACACGGGGTTTGTGGCTTCGGCTAATCGACCGATAAGATTAGAGGCCGCAGGCGGCGGCCCACGTCTGGCAAATCGCACAGCTCTACGGCTCATCGGCCCTCGGCGTGGCCTTGCCCCGCGCCCCTTTTTGTCTGAGAGAAAAGGGCGGGAGACGTCGGAGGCCACTGCCTGCCCGGGGCGGTGGGGTAGGGGATGACCCCGGCCTAGGACTCGTCTTCCCCAGGCTTCCCGCGCCGACCAGGAGACTCGGATGGGGGCGGAAGAAGAACACAGGGGGTCGGGGTGCGGCCTCACGTGCGGCCGCCACAACCCCGGCCCGCTCCCGCCCAGCCCCACAGCCCCGGCCCGACCGCTTCCGCTTCCTCCTGCTCCCGGGCAACCCGGGGCGCCCAGTCGTGGGGCCTCGGCCCTTCCCCGCACACCACCCGCCACCTCGGCCCTGGGCGCGTCCGCCCCGTCGGTCCCGCAGCCTTACCCGACAGGGCGAGCACTGAGTCGTACATTTTGCAGCTCATCATGCCCGTGCTCTGCGTGACGCAGTCCATCCACAGCCCCTTGTACATGGCCTGGGCCGTGATGATGTTGTCGCCCGCATACGAGCTCATCTGCCACTGCGGGATGGCGGTGCAGGCCACCAGGCCCACCCAGCCCAGCAGAGCCATGGAAAAGCCGAGCAACTGTAGGCCCGAATTGGCCATTTCCGCCCTCAGAAAAAGACTAGGGACGCCGGGCGGGCGACCCTACGGTAAAACCAACAAAACTTGGGGGGCAGGCCCACAAAAGACAACTTGGGATGGAATTTTTAAGTCACCCAAAGAGACAAAAAAGTTTTTGGCCAGGTGACTGCAAATCTTCTTGTCACCCTTTAGTGCACACAAATCGGCCCTCGCGGTGGAGCGACGGTCGCACAGCAGAGGGAACAGGCTACGCCGGGAGGAGTGGTTCCAGACAAAAGCTGTCCCCGAAAGCCAGGCGGTTTCCTCCGGCGCTCTCGGAGACCCTACCCAAACAAAAGGTGGAGGGGACGTATGGGCGCGGCCCTGGGTGCCAGCAAGCCCCAGAGAGTATCCTGGGCTGTCAGCCCGAGGCTGCGGTGCGCAGAAGAGGTTACTCCGAGGTGGGTCGGCAGGTGCGGGCGAACAGGTGCGGCGCACCTGAGTATATGTAGGGCGTCGGGGGCGCGGCCCCACGGGCACGGAGAGCGCGGGAGGTGGGGCGGGGCCTGAGGGGCGGCCGAGGGTGACCTGACGTCACCGAAGGGACACTCACCTGAACCGGAAGTCGTTGCCCCCACCCCTCCTTGCCCAGGTGAGGAGGAAGAAATCTGAGCTCCAGGGTCACGCCCCCTCACTTGCCGGGCTTTGACCGCTCGTGGGGAGAAGGCGGTGGCTTCTCCGTAGTCCCAAACTACGAGTCAGCCCCGCGGACTGGATTTCCCTTGGGTACAGGTGTCCCTTCCCCTCTTCCCAACAGGTGCGCCTGGGATGCAGCTGAGCCTGAGCTTAGGGGCGCTCCTGGCCAGCCTCAGCGCCACCCTTTCCCCGCCGGTTTCTGCCCTAAGTGCTCTTTGTCCAGCCCTACTTTCGCCCCCACCCTCTGCTCTTCTCCATTTTCTTCTGTCTCCTACCCTGGCTGATCCCACCTTCTGGGGCACTGGCCAGATCCCTGAGAATCACGCCCTTCAGCAGCCTTCTTGGAGTTTCCGCTCCCGGAGACACCGCCCCAGCACCTCTCCCTCTCACTGTCCTGGCCCTCCGGCTCTGCCCTCTCACAGACACCCGGTTTCTGAGCACGGCTCCCCAACAGCCCCCACCTTCCTGGCCCCCCATTCCAACCCCTGACATGATTTAATGCCTGGGCCCTTCACATTGCACCTCCCACCTGTCAAAATCCCCTCCAGCTCAAGGCTCCTTCTAGCAGAAGGAAGAAACCACAGAAGCCAGAAGCCGGGGAGGGTGGGGAGCAGAGTAAGGTCTAGGTCAGAGTCTGGGCCACACCCATCGTTGCCCTCCCTTGGAGTCTTTTCAAACCTATCGGCCACCTGCCCCAGCCACTCACCCGCGTCTCTCCCTCCGGAGCCTGGACCAGACTGTTGGTGTGCGTTCTCCCTCTCCCCTCACCGTTCTGTCTTCCCTAACATCCGGCTCTCCAAGGTGATTTTTGCCTCCCACCTCACCCTCACATTGCTGCTCTCTCTCCCCAAGCCATTGTCCCGTCCTTTCTCTCAAGCATCTGCTCATTCCTCCCTCATCTTTGATCATCTCCCCTTCCTGCCTTTTCCACTTTGTAGCTTCCTGTTTCCCTCTCTCTCTTTTAGTTTACCTTTGTACCCTACCTCCAGACCCCTCGGAGCCCAGCATGGCAATCAGTCTTCTGTCTGCCTAACTGCAGGTCACTGCCTCCCCCGCCTTCTTCTTGCCCAGTTTCCTCCAACATCCTCTCACCCCTCGGATTCTTGCACGGTCTTCTGCCTCTGGCTCTCTCGTCCTCCTCTCTCCATCGTTTACCTCAACTCTCTCGCATTTCTCATCTTTGTTCTTACCTCTCAAACATTTCTCTGTAAATCTCCTGCATTTATTCAATAAACATATTAAAGGACTTTTCATGCTAAGCTAATTAACCTGCTTTTATATAAAACGCAGACTTTAATGAACTTTTTGTTATTCATTTGTGTTGTTGTACTTTTGGATTAATGGCGAGTTTTGTTTTGTTTTGTTTTTAAGAGATGGGGTCTCTATGTTGTCCAGGCTGGCCACTGGCTCTTTTTCTTCTTCTTCTTCTGTTCTTTAATGGTGAGACTTTTTTCTAAAAGGTGCCTTCCAGCTCTAAAGTTCCATTTTTCTCATTACTTAAGTATATCCAACTCCTCTCTAAGCTCACTGCCACCAACTCAGGCCGGGCCAAGGCTGGACACTGCAACTGCATCCAAACCAACCTCCCTGATTCCACTCTTGTCCTTTTAAAGTCTGTTCTCTGGAGTGACTTCTTTTTAAAAACTTACAGCTTGTCATTTCCTGTTTAAAATCTTTCAGAGGCACTTCTATGTTCCTGCAAGTAAGTGCCACACCATGGCTTAACTGAGTCTCTGTGCTTCAGCCACACTGGCCTTCTCTCTGTTCCTGAAACATACTATGTTCCTTCCCACTGAAGTGCCTTCACACACTCATTCTCTATGCCTGGATGTTCTTCTCCATTTTCCCTACCCATCTTCCTCTACCCAGCTAACCAACTCATCCTTCAGCTATCGCTCAAATATCACGTCTTCTAGAAAGGCTGGCCTGACCACCCGTCCCCAGACTGAGTCAGATCATCTGCTCAATGCATTCACAGCTACCAGTACTTTTCTTTCAAAGCTCTTATAGTTTGAAATGACTGTATTTACTTTGCCTGGTGATTTATTCAATGTTAGTCTCTTCACTGTACTGTATGTTCCAAGAGGGTAGAGATGTATCTGGATTTTATCACCAATGCATATTTGATGAATGAATGAATTACAAGTAAGCAATATTTTCGTCCACTGTTCAACAAATATTTTCTGGGTGCCTATAATGTTCCAGGCACTATAGCTGACCCTGGAGATACAGCAGTAAACAAAACAGATAAAGACACTGCACTCATGTAACTTACGTTCCAGACGGAGGTAGCAGGCAACAAAAGACAAAAACAAAATGGTGCATGTTTTGAAGGCAATAAAACACAGTAATGTGAGGAAGTTGAGTCTACTCTAGGGTGAAGTCAGGGAGAACTTTCTGAGGAAGTGACTGTTAAATAATAAGCCAGCCACGAGGGAATCATGTTATAGGCAAAAGGAACAGCAAATGCAAAGGCTCTGTGTCAGTTGCCCTTTTGAGACTTGTCCTCATTAATTTAAAGCAGAATTTCTTAATTTTGACACTATTGACTTTTCTTCCCCCCAGAAGAGTTGCTACCTCCAACTATTGCCATTTGGGACCAGATAATTCTTTGTTGTCCTGTGCATTATAGGATATTTAGCAGCATCCCTGACTTCTATCAATTAGATGCCAATAGAACCCTCCCCGGCACTCCATATGACAAAAATGTCTCCAGACATTGCCAAATGTCCGAGGGAAGGACAGGGCACAATTGGTCCCAGTGAATAACCACTGATGTAAAGCGTGACCAGTGAGCATTATTGTGGATTTTTTTCCCTCTAGTAGCCTTGAAATAAATAGTTGGGTGCAAGGACCCAAGTATATGGATGGTTGAAATTAACCAGGGTTACGAGTTTGCTAAAAAGAGGGAGAAGGGATTTTAGGGTATTTGCATGAGAGTGATTATGTGTTAGATCATGAATATAAATTGGGTAAGAACAGGAGCAAACACAAAAAGGCGTTGGAGGATAGTGAAAAGCGGGTAGGGTCAATAGTTTAGAGGTCTCCATGAGATGAAAGAAGTAGAGATACATGAGTAAATGAACTGGAAGGCTAGGAGGTGATCATAAGAGGTGGGTGGCTTGAATTCAATAAATTGGAAGAGGTTGTTTTGGGAGATGACAAAGCCTAGGAAGAGGTTGTTTTGGGAGATGCCTGAGGATGGGTTGGAGAGAAAGATCACTGGAGATGAGACTGAGGAGCCAAGAAGCCGCAGTTAGATGGATTGCCCTGATGGATTTTAAAGTCATCAACAATGAAGTTAGGAAAATGGTGTAAAGAGGAAGATGATGATCCAGGTGCTAAAGTTATTAGTGAATGTGGGTGGATGGCCAGGCTTAAAGACCCTAGCAACAAGAAAAGGTGGTGGATGATATAATTTGAGACATGAACTTCAAAGGAACAGGAGATTTTGAAGGATAAAGGAAGAATAATGGTCTAAATGCAGCATGGGGGAGTAGTGCTCAGAATTCCAGAACCTGAGGTATGTGAACTAAGACCCAGTCCTCCAGACAGCCAGGTCTCAGTAAGGTCTAAGAAAGGAACATTCAAAGAAGAGGTTGGGCACATAAGAATGATGACACACATTGCGTCTAGAGGTCACAGGGGAAGAGTTTGAAAGATCAAGTCTGGTTGGAAGATTGGGTCAGATTAGGTGATATACACCACAGTATGAGAATGATGGATGATGATATTGTGAGTTAAACAACTTGGTATGAAAACCCAGCCAGCTTGTTTGTTTCCATGGGAAAATGCTCTGAGTTCTGAAAAACTGATACAGAAATTAACTTTGGAAACTTGCAGTATTATTTATAAAGTACTTGGTCACTGATTATTATAGTGGTCAGACCAAGAAGTTAAAGACCCAAGGTGGATAGAATGTTCCAGGTTCTAATTCCACTTCATTCAGGACTTTATTCTTGGGCCTCAATTGTCTCATCTATAAAACAGGAGTGATAATATTTGTACCTGCTTAGGAAACAAGAGGCTGGGCCAGGTGATCTCCTATGGTTCATTTTGGTGTGAATATTTGAGATACCGATTTGAAAAAGGAGTGAAAAAGTGACCAGCTCATTTTATGAAGCTAGGATAATCTTGACTCTGAAATTAGTTAGGGATAATACAAGAAAAATATTGTAGGCCCATTTTATCTATAAATATAGATGCAGAAATCCTTAATAAAATATTACCTAACCAAATGTAAAACTGTACTTACAGAGTAATACATCACAAACAAGGACAGTTTATCCCAGGGATGCAAGTGATTCAATATTACAAAATCCATTAATGTTATTCACTATAATAATAGACTAAAGAAAAAAATCATATAGTTACCTAAATTGATAATTTTAAAACGCATTTGATAAGGTTCAACACCTTATCATAAGAACTCTTAGCAAACAAAGATTAGAAATTCTTATACTTAATGAAAAAAATGTTAGACTCATATCTTTTATGATTGGGAAAAGGACAAAGATGTCTACATTTACCATTCTTGTTTGACAGAATCCTGGAGGTCTGGACCAATACTACAAGGAAATAAAAGAAATAGTAGTACAAAGATTAAAAGGGACAAAATAAAACTGGTTAATTATAGATGATATAATCATCTATTTGAAAAACCAATAGAATCAACAGAAAGAATAGTAGAACCAGCAGAGTGTTCAGCAAGGTTGCTGTATACAAAATCAACCTACAAAAAGAAAACCACTAGTATTTTACTAGACCAGAAATAACCAATTAGAAAATGTAATAAAAATAACATTCAATTTGCATCAGTGACAAAAATTATAATGTATCTGAGAATTAACCAAGTATTCCTAAGACCTCAGTGGAAAAATATTTTTAATTCTAATAAAGTACATAGAAGATGACCTGAATAAGTAGAGAAATGGTCCATGCTCTTGAATGGGATGATTTAATGTTATAAAGATATCAATTGTCCCCAGAATTATTTATAATTCATTGTTACCAATAAAAATCCAACTGGTGTTTTGTTTTTCAACAGATCTTAAATTTACCCCCAAATTTGTATGGAGCAATAAAAGACCACAAATGTTAAGTCCACAATGAAAAGAAAGAGTAAAAAGAGGGTGTCTTGCCCTTCCAGAAATGTAAACTTACTACAAAACATTGTGAAAATCAATTTGTGCAAGAATAGACAAATACACCAATGGAACAGAATACAAACTCAGAGACAGACACTTGTATATGTTAGAATTTGATATGTGGTAAAAGTGGCTCACTGAAGAGAAAAATAAATTGGATCCCTAACACCTAAAAAAAGGATGAACTCTAGAAGGATCAAAAAGACCTAAATGTGAAAAGTAAAACTATGAAGTTACTGGAAGAAGATGTGAAAGAATATCTTTGTGGTGCAGAGATGGAAAAGAACATATACAAATTTTCAAAATCACAAACCAATCTGACATGGAACCGATATCATTTTTTAAAAAGTCTTCCCAATAATAAGAAAAATACTCCAAGAGAAAAGAGGCAAAGAATATAAGGAGGAAACTGCAGGCACGGTGGTTCGAGCCTATAGTCTCAGCTTTGGGAGGCTGCCCAGGAGTTCAAGTCTACCCTCAGCAACATAGTGAGACCCCCATCTCTAAAATATATATGTGCGTGTGTATGTGTATGTGTGTATGTATGTGTGTGTATATATATGTACATGTGTGTGTGTATACATATATATGGAGGAAATTTGCTGAAGAAGAAAGCCAAAGTGCTGACAAGTGTTTAAAGGGATGTTCCAAACCATAACTAATCAAAGAAAACTGCAGTAAGATATTATTTCTCACTTATTTTACTTACAAATATTAGAAATCCAAATAGTTCCTCATTTATTTGATTAAAATCTCATATAGTCTATTCTGCCTAAAATTTAAAAGACTGACCATGTAAGTGTTGATGAAGGTGTGGAGAAACTGGAACTCTTTTACTCTGCTGGTGAGAATGTGAAATGGTACAACCACTTTAGAAAACAGTTTGGCAGTTTCATGAAAAGTTACACATATACCTATCATATAATCCAGCCATTCTACTCCTAGCTGTTTTCCAAGAGAAATGAGAGCATGTGTCCTTACAAAGACTTGTACATAAATGTTCCTTGCAGCTTTATTTGTAATAGCCCCAAAGTGGAAACTACCCAAATGTCCATCAACAGGTGAATGAATAAACTGTGGTATATTCATATGATGGAATATTACTCAACAATAAAAAAGAATAAACTCTTGATACATGCAACATAATAGATGAATCTCAAAATCATTATGTTAAGTGAAAGAAGCCAGACAAAACAAGTATATTCTGTATGGTTCCCTTTACATAAAATTCTAGAAAATACAAACTAGTCTATAATGACAGAAAGCAGATCAGTGCTATGCTTGCCTAGGGGGTGAGGGAAAGGGCTGGAGGAAGGCATTACCAAAGGGGTACAAGGAAACTTTGGGCAATGAAAGATATGTTCATTATCTTGATTGTAGGGATAGTTTCACGGTTGTATACATATATCAAAACATCATATTGTACACTTTATTTTTAATTTTTAATTTTTTTGGGGGGGGGAAGGGGTCTTACTATGTTGCCCAGGCTGGAGTACAGAGGCTATTCCCAGGCACAGTCCCTCTACTGATCAGCACAGGAGTTTTGACCTGCTCAGTTTCCAACCTGGGTCAGTTCACCCCTCCTTAGGCAACCTGGTGGTCCTCCACTCCTGGGCAAATTGTACACTTTAAATATATGCTGTTTATTGTATGTGAATTATACCTCAATTAAGCTGTTTAAAAACAAAAACAAAGACCTTATTTTTCAATCTATTCAATCTATTTTAAGCACTATATAAATATTATATTATTCACCTTCGTTAACACCCTAAGATGTAGATACTATTATTATCTCCCTTCTCATTTTACAGATGACGTAAACATAGCACAAAGAGCTTAGGTAACCCTCAAAGGGCACAAAGTTAGTAAGTAAGAGAGCTGGGGCTCAAAGTCAGGCAGTTTGGGCCCAGAGTCCACGCTCTTAACTGTGCTGCCTCTGGGTGGATGCTGATTGATAGGATAGGGCGGTGGCAGAACCCTCCTGCACTGCTGATGGAAGTGGAATGGGACAGCCATTCTGAAGAGCAAGCTAGCAGTACTTAATCAAATTAAGTATAAGAACACCCTATGACTCAGCAATTCTGGTCCTGCAGATAGATATAAATATAGACACAGTCATACACATAGACATAGATATATCTTCCAAAGTTTTCACAGGGGTCTATAAGGAACCTTGTATGAAAATGTTCGTTGACATATTATTTGTTGCAGTTGGGAATTGGAGGTGACATGGGACTGTCAGCAGGTAAAATGTGGTGGGACTCACACTGTGAAGTATCATGCAGCAATAGCTTTGATAATCATGGAGCACAAGTGGATTTTAAAAACATAGTGCTTACTGAAAACAAGTAAGATCAGAGTGAAATATACAACAAGATGCTGTTTACATAAATTAAAAATATTTGCACACAAAAGGATTTATATTTTGCAAGAGCACAAAGAAAAATATGAACATTAAATGCATTGCCTTTTTTTTTAATGTCTTTTTCCGAGAATGGAATGGTAGCCTTTTGAAGGAGGAAAAAATGGGTATGGAAATAAAAAATTTTATTTATTATTATTATTATTATTTTTAGAGATAGATTCTCGCTCTATTGCCCAGGCTGGAGTACAGTGGCACTATCGATCATAGCTCACTGCAGCAACAAACTCCTGAGCTGAAGCAATTCTGCCTCAGCCTCCCAAATAGCAGGGACAACACCACGCCTGGCTCATTTTTCTTATTTTTTGTAGAGACGGGGTCTCGCTATGTTGCCTGGGCTGGGAAATAAATACTTTTAAAAACAAAAATAGGACATAGATTAACGAAGACCGTATGCTAAGAATTGGGTCATTAATTCAATCTTCTGCACCTGAGACTCAAACATATAAACAAAATATAGAGAAGGGACAACGAGAGGAGACAGCATTGCTGGAGTTCAGAGGTTAAGGTCTCCCACCAGAAGCTGGAAGCAAAATAGGCCTGTAGAGTAGGAGTTGGGGGTGGGGGAAGCTTTTTTTGAAGGATGAATAGGAGTCCTTTGGCATTCCAGACTGCGGGGAGCATTAGTGCAGCAAAGGCACCAAGAAGGGGTTAAACTGCACAGTATGTTCCGGGTAGAAGTAGTTAGGCATTGCCCAGAACAAGAGAAGAAGGGAGAGACGGTAAGGCAGGAGAGATAGGTAATGCAGAGGTAGGGGAGGCGGGAGGGTTTTGTTCACTCTGAAAACGGATTTGAACTTGACCGTGGGTGCAATAAAGAGTCAGTGACGTCTTAGGTGAGAGTGATGCGGTCGGAGTACAATTTGAAAATTGTACTCTGCTCTCCTTGTAAGGGAAAAGGAGCAGGAAGAGCAGTCAGGGTTACCAGTCAGGGTCTGGACTAACGGGGCAACAGTACAGGTGGAGAAAATCAGACGAATGTGAGAGTTTAGGAGGTCAAAACACCAATGTTGAGGTCTAACTGGATATAGAGGAAAGGAGCGTAGGACAGAAGGAATCACGCATGATTTCCACCATAGGAGTGACTGGGTGGGTAATTCACTGGGATAAGGAAGTTAGGAGGAGAAGCAGGTTTGGACATGCTGATCAAGGGAGCTGCCCCATTCAGGCTGTAACCGGACCCCTGGATCTGCAGCTCCAGAAAGAGGCCTGGGTTGGATGTCACTGAAGCCTTAGGGAGGTAGTACGGCGAGGGACAGTGTGTCGGAGACTACCCTGGTCCAATCCGCTGCGGCTCCTCGCTCTCCCTCCAGGTGGCACTACAGCCCTGCACTTCTGAGGCCCGTTTTCTGAGCCACGCGCTCTCTACACTCCCGGTGCTCCGCTTTCTCTCTGGACACGCCGACCCTAGATCGTGCCCTCTCCACTGCGCGGGATTTAAATAGCTGAGAATCCAAACCCCGAGCAGCCTCCGGAGAGCGTGTCGTCCACGCGGCCAGCACATGGTGGCGGCTCAGGAACCTCAGGGCTGGTAGTGTGGTCGGCGTGACCAATTGTCCCTAGGGCCGCCTCCAGGAACCAACATGGGGAATGTGTGTATAAGGGAAGAACCGGACAGGCAGTGCCTGGAGCAGTGATATACGTTGAAAGACAGGACCACGGTGCCCAGCCATCCGACCCGCTAGGAACGGAATTTCCAGGCCCCCAAGGACACCCACGCGTGGGAAGAGTGTCGTGGACCCTTTAAGGCTCCATCTCTCCGTCCTCCCCCGCCCGGGACGGGCCGGGACACCCGGGACCTGACATTTGGCGGCTCCCAACGTGGGAGCTAAAAATAGCCGCTCCGGGTTACTTCGGGGCATTGCTCCTCATCCACCCCGCGCGCCGGCTCGCGCAGTCTGTCTCACGCGGTTGGATTCCCCCCCGGGCCAAGAATACCTGGCCCATCCCCTCCTCTCGGACCCCACTGTCCCGACCCGTGGCGCCAGACTTGAAGGTTCTACGGCCCCTCGGGATCTTTGCTGGAGGGCGGAGTCCTAACACGTGGGTGGGCGGGGCCTTTTGTTCTTAAGATCCTTTTCTCAAAACTTCCCCGCTCCATGCCGGCGGGAAACCCAGGGGCGTGTCTCGCCAGCCACGCTGAGGAGGCGTGGCCTCACTGGTCAGCACCGCTAACTCGAGCCAAACTCTAAACCCCAGTCTTAGGGAGGGGGCGTGGCCTTCTGGGGTGTGCGGGCTCCTGGCCAATGGGTGTTGTGGAGGGCGTGGCCCTTGGGGGGGCGGGGGTGAAGTGGAGGGGGCTCCTCGCGTCTTCTCCCCCAGCCCGGCTCCGCCAGATACCCGGGAGCCCTGCTGCTTTCTGCCTCCTTGGCTTGTGACTGTGGGTCCCACCACGCCTGCCCTCTGCACGTCGCTCCGGGACCCCCGTGGCCCCCGCGGCCTCTGCCCGCCAGGCCTGGGCCACAGACCCCCCAGTCGGCTCTCTTGTCACCGCAGCCCCTGAGTCTCCAGCTCTTCTAAGACAAGATGCCGTCAGGCTTCCAACAGATCGGCTCCGAAGTAGGGTTCAGCATGCGGGGACGAAGCTGGGGGCACGGGTCCCATTTTTCCTGGGCTGGGGTCGTGGTTGGGGTCAGCTGGGGGCGGTCCCTGCGCAGGCGCAGGGGGTGGAGGTGGGGGGCTGGCTATTTATACCCCACCTGGCCAACCCGTGACTGTCGGATTCCAGTCCTACCAGGACGCAGAGTGGGTCTGGGAGACCTTTCGGGGGCACAGACAACTGGGTTCTGCGAGTCCAGGGTTCGTCCCCTTGCCTAGTTGCGCCGGAATCGGGGACACCCTGCCCTCGATCCCACTTGGGAAAGCAGATCCAGTGGGGTCTTGCCCTCCAGTAGCTGTCCGTCTGTCCCAGCTCGCGGGCAGTGTTTCGAGGACTGGAGGCTCTCCGTGGGCCCCCACCCCCACTCCTGGACGCCCTCCAGGACTCTGAACTTTCCCTAGGCCCCATGGTTGGTGGAGGGGCAGAGGGGAGTGTCAGCCCCCCCTTCCCCAGCTCAGGTTTCTGCTTGGAGACAGTCTGTGCCGCCAGCGAGCGGCCACCACTGCCACCGCCCCTCACACCACCTTCCCGCCCTCCTCCCCTGGGCATAGCTGTCCCACGCAGAACCCCTGCATGGCCCCCCGTCGTTGGTCGGAGCTTAGAGGGGGAGGGGAGGCTGCTGCGGAGATAGAGAAGGGCACCCCGAGATGACCATGACCGAGATGACCCTGACTTTTTTTTTGGAATTGCACTTCTTGGTCCTGTTGGGGGCCTCCTGGAGCTGGCTGAAAGAACCCCCAGAGGGGAGGGAAGAGGACAGTGGCTGATGATAATAATGCACTTGTTAGTTTGTAAAACCAGCACTGTTAGGAATACTGTTAACATTTTTGATTTTCACAACATTCTCACTGACAGGTAGGCAAGGCAGGCAACATCACCCCCATTACATAGAAGGGGAACCCTAGGTTCAGAATGGGGAAGTGACTTGCCCAAGGTCACACAAATCTGAGCTGTTCAGGCCAAGCCTGTCCCAAGGTCACAGAGGGATTTTGAGACTTAAGTCCTCAAACATTTTTCTGCCTTGTGGGCTCAAACATCTAGTTTCTCCCCGTGCCCCACTGCTGTTGAGTTCTGTGCGCTCCTGTTTACATTGAGATCTTTGTGCAATTCCTAATATGGCCCAGTTTCCCTCACCGAACATGTTGGATGGAACCCAGTATCTTCAGGCTCCAGCTGGGCCCCGGCCCCTTGGGGAAGGAAAGAAAGCATGACTCCATATGACATGCCCCCTCTCTGCTTCTGCCTGTCCAGGATGGAGAACCCCCTCAGCAGCGAGTAACTGGGACCCTGGCCCTTGCTGTATTCACTGCTGTGCTTGGCTCCTTGCAGTTTGGCTACAACATTGGGGTCATCAATGCCCCGCAGAAGGTGAGGGGCCTGCAGCTGGCAGGGTGGCAGTGCCCAAAGAGGACAGAGGGCTTCAGATTTGGTGGAAAGGGAAGGGTGTATAGGGAACCACTCCTGTGCTGTACCCCCAGGTGATTGAACAGAGCTACAATGAGACGTGGCTGGGGAGGCAGGGGCCTGAGGGACCCAGCTCCATCCCGCCAGGCACCCTCACCACTCTTTGGGCTCTCTCCGTGGCCATCTTTTCTGTGGGCGGCATGATTTCCTCCTTCCTCATTGGCATCATCTCTCAGTGGCTTGGAAGGTTTGGAGCTGGAGGGCAGGGGTGGGGGAACAGGGAGGGAGCCACAGCGTGGTGCCCTAACCCTCACAGCCCCACTCTGCCTGCCTACCAGGAAAAGGGCCATGCTGGTTAACAACATCCTGGCAGTGCTGGGGGGCACCCTCATGGGCCTGGCCAATGCCGCTGCCTCCTATGAGATGCTCATTCTGGGACGGTTCCTCATTGGCGCCTACTCAGGTACCCACGGGCACCACAGCCCTGCCAAGTGTCCTGTTCTCTTTCACCCTGCCTGGGCTTTCAGATGGGAGTGGGCACCTGCCCTCAGCCCTCTCTTCTTCTCTCTGCCCAGGGCTGACATCGGGGCTGGTGCCCATGTACGTGGGGGAGATTGCCCCCACTCACCTGCGGGGTGCCTTGGGGACGCTCAACCAACTGGCCATCGTCACTGGCATTCTGATCGCCCAGGTGACCGGGCCTGGCCTCATGGGGGGGCTGGGCAGGGGTTGGGGTGGGCCTCCAGGGTAAGGCAGCAGGGCTGAGTGGCCTGCCCTTCTTCCCAACCTTCTCCCACAGGTGCTGGGCTTGGATTCCCTGCTGGGCACTGTCACCCTGTGGCCACTGCTCCTGGGCCTCACAGTGCTACCTGCCGTCCTGCAGCTGGCCCTGCTGCCCTTCTGCCCCGAGAGCCCCCGCTACCTCTACATCATCAGGAACCTGGAGGGGCCTGCCAGAAAGAGTGAGCTCTCACCCTGAAGCCTAGCCCAGGCCCATGCCTCCATCCCATCTTGCTAGCACCTGGCCTCCTCTCAGGCCCCCTCAGGCCTGACCTCCCACCCCCAGGTCTGAAGCGCCTGACAGGCTGGGCTGATGTGTCTGGCGCTCTGGCTGAGCTGAAGGATGAGAAGCGGAAGCTGGAGCGTGAGCGGCCACTGTCCCTACCCCAGCTCCTGGGCAGCAGTACCCACCGGCAACCCCTGATCATTGCAGTTGTGCTGCAACTGAGCCAGCAGCTCTCTGGCATCAATGCTGTATGTATGGGCAGCCTCTAGGCAGGGCACAGGTCAGGCAACAGCCCAAGGGGAGGGGAGAAGGGAGCAAGCCCCCTCCATTAAAACTCAAGTTCAGCCCAGCTTATTGTGGCTGGGGTGGAGGAAGGGACATCCCTGCCATCACCTTTTCTCCTCCCCACCTCTAGGTTTTCTATTATTCAACCAGAATCTTCGAGACGGCAGGGGTAGGCCAGCCAGCCTATGCCACCATAGGAGCTGGTGTGGTCAACACAGTCTTCACCTTGCTCTCGGTAACTGCTCACCTCTGGAATGGCCCGCACCACTGGCTTCACATCCCTAGGTGTCCCAGAGGTCCCGCTCTGGGTTGCCCCCACCCACCCAAGCCCTCCCACTTCCTGTATCCTAAAGGCCCCCTGCAAAGCTCTGACTCTTCCCACAGGTGTTCTTGGTGGAGCGTGCTGGGCGCCGGACACTTCATCTCCTGGGCCTGGCGGGCATGTGTGGCTGTGCCATCTTGATGACTGTGGCTCTGCTCCTGTTGGTAAGGCCTGAGGGCTGGGAGGGGGCCAGCAGCCCAACCCATGGGAACAGCCCCAAGAGGCTCTGCAGCCAGCCAAGGCCACTCCTTAACATACACACCTTTAATCCTGGGGCTACCTCTGTGCCAGGACGGTGGGTGGTTGGCTCCAGAGTCTGCTGGGACTGTGGTCTGTGCTCCTGAGGGACCCAGGCTGCACTGAGGCCTGCTATGGGAGGCTGCTATGGCACAACTCTGACAGCCAGGAGGAAGAGCCCCCATCAAACCTCAGGAACAACAATTTCTAATGACCCAGCTTTAGAGCCAAGGGGGAATCAACCATCATAAGAGCTGAGAGGCCATGACATTTCTTCTGCCTTGAATCCGCTTGAGGTAGCCAGCAGAATGTCAGAGCTCAGAAATGCTCAAGGGTCTGTTCTAACCCAGGGTGCAGGCCCCTCACTAGCTGCTGGGAGGGGTAGATTTCAGTTTCCTTCTGGGTTAAGGGCAAGGGAAGATCCAGAAAGGCCTGAATTGGATTCCCTACCCTCCCTACCTGGCCCTAGGAGCGGGTTCCAGCCATGAGCTATGTCTCCATTGTGGCCATCTTTGGCTTTGTGGCATTCTTTGAGATTGGCCCTGGCCCCATTCCCTGGTTCATCGTGGCCGAGCTCTTCAGCCAGGGACCCCGCCCAGCAGCCATGGCTGTGGCTGGTTTCTCCAACTGGACATGCAACTTCATCATTGGCATGGGTTTCCAGTATATTGCGGTAGGTCCCCCACCCCTTCCCCAGTCTCCTCTCCCACACCGTAGGCCAGAGGGGGGCAACTCAGAGCTAGCCCACTGCTTTCCGGTCAGGGACTCCCCCAGCTGCTGACCACTGGTCTTTGGATCACTTTGGTGAACCACCTGCTCCACCAAAATCAGAGGAAAAAAGGAAGCAGACCTAGATCGGATAGTCACTGAGTTGTCTTCAAAACAAACCAGTGGCATAACCTAACTTAGACCAGGAATAAAATTATAGACTTTGTGTTAATACTACAAATGGCTGGGAATCTCCTCTGAGTGCCGTAACTCAGGATGGTGAAGAGGACAGAAAACCAAAGGAGAGTTGAGGTTCAGAGAATCCTTTTTTCAGTGCAAATTCTCATTCTCAGTGGTTTCCCTTGTCCCTCAAAGGAGCCAGCTGCTTTCTGCAGCGGCCCAGGCCCCCTGTGACAGCCTTTAGTTCCTGGTTTGCCTGAAGTCACCCCTTCCTTCCCCACCCCACTCTGTCAACACCTCTTTCTCCACCTGTCCCAGGATGCTATGGGTCCCTACGTCTTCCTTCTATTTGCGGGCCTCCTACTTGGCTTCTTCATCTTCACCTTCTTAAGAGTACCTGAAACCCGAGGCAGGACGTTTGACCAGATCTCAGCCACCTTCCGCCGGACACCCTCTCTTTTAGAGCAAGAAGTGAAACCCAGCACAGAACTTGAGTACTTAGGGCCAGAAGACAATGACTGAGGGGCAAGGCAGGGGTGGGAGACCAGCTTTCCCTACCCTCCCCGAGAGACACCCTTCTTTCCTCTGCAGCACTTTAACCCTCTCTTCCCCATCACTGCCAGGGTGGAGAAAACCCCTGCAGCCTGGTAGAACTGGGAAGCAGGAGGGAAGGGTGGTCTGAGCACCCCCTTGCTCCCCTCGTGTGACTCCCTTGGATATTTATGTATTGTGGTTAGGCTGTGGCCATCAGGGTGGGCTATTGTGCCCTCCCCCACCCTTCCCACGTAGTCCAGCCCTTTCCTCCCCAGCCCTACCCAGACTCCACTCCAAAATATTTTCTTCCCCTGCTAGAGAAGGGGGATTGGAGGGAGGAGAGGCCAGACCGACTTTTTCAGTGGGAGAAACTGAAGCAGAGAGCAGGACATGACTTTCCCACCACCTTGGACTCCTCCCACGACCTGGGACTTCACTGAGTTCTTGCCACACGGACTCTGGGCAAATGGGATTCTGTCTTCTCCCCTCCCGTGCAAAGGACTCACCTCTGTCACTGTAGGCTCAGCCTTCCAGGGCAAGAGGGAACAGGAAAAGTATGTGCCCATGTATGGCAAGAGAAAGGGACAGCAAGCTCCCACCTCTAGATTTAGGATTGGGGGCCCTACCCCGGTTGTCCCCCAAGGCTGCCAAGCAGGGACTCCTGCTCTTTCTTCCTCTCCCTGCCTGAGAGGGTGCTATACCCACAGATTTTTGACCAACTAAGGGAAGGAGGGGACTTGAAAAGCTGCCTGTAAACACTGGGCTGGGAGGAGCCTTCGGATATTTTTGTATACGTGAAAAAGAGGTAGAAAAAAGAAACCAAAGGTCTGTTGTACTAAATGTGTATATATAGATACATCTATAAAGTCACTGTTCGAAGATGAGCATCCTGTCATGGAGGCTACTGAAGGATGGGCTGAAACAGGGACCATTACTCCTCTCATCCCTCTTCCTCTCTCTCCATCCTGCTCAGCTCAAGGACTCGGAATCCTCTGCATGCTGTTACTCATGCTTCTACTTACATTTCTATTAGTTGCTTTTATTAATAGTGAATGCTCAATAAATTATAGCTGCAAGTGCTGGGCACTGCTCTTGGCACTCTGGAAAACACTCACTCGGCCAGGGAGGTGTTAGGCCATTTTACAGATGGGGGCAGTGAATGTTGTTGATGAAGGCACTTGTTCAGAGCTGTACAGCTAGAAACAGTGAAGCAAGGATTCAAGACCAGGCCCTGCCCATGGCCCCAAATCCCCCTCCCCACTGTGGTTCATCAGTGAGTTACCAGCAATTCTCAAAACAGAAAAGAGGCAGAAACCAAGACAACAGGAAAGCCTGTTTTTGTTTTTACTGGAGGCTCAGGTGGCACATGACAGTTCATAAAATGGCTTCAGAGGTAGGGGGTTGAGGGGAAACAAAAAATAAACTGGGGTGGGAAAGAAAAACAACCAGGAGGAGGTAAGAGCTGGCTGGTTCCTTCTCAGCCTGATCTAGGGGAGGGAGTTGGTGCCTCTGAACAAGAAGGATGATCTCTTCCTTCAACCCTTGATAGGGAAGTGGGAAAAAAAAAAAAAAAGCAAAAGGCTGTTGCTTTGGCCCTCCTGAGTCTCAAGGAAAAGGGGAAAAGCCGGTGTTCTGATGTCATGAATTATGGGAAAGGGGGGAGGGGTGCTGGGTAGGGTACAGGTCAGTTGGAAAAACTGGCAGATACCTGAGAGAGAAAAAGAAATGGACAAATCATGCCTAAGAGCAATTTATCACGACCCAGCCCCGCCTCCCTGGCCAACCGCCCTGAGTGGAGCAGCTGCTCACCAGATGGTAGCGCTGGGTGTCCTTTGAGTTGGAGTCACTCCAGTATGGTGGGGGGGGGGTCCCCACTGTTGATGGGGGCTGAGGTCTAGAGAACAGCGGTGGCCAATTGAGATTCTCTTGTTCTTTAGGGCCCCCAACTTCAACCTTCTCCCACCATTTCCCTTCCTATTCCTCCCCCAACCAGCTCCCTAATTCATGTCCACAAGCTAGGGCTGTGGCTCCAGGCAGAGCTGAGGGGGAGTCTGCAGGGGTGACATGGGCTGGATTGCCTCTGCTGGGGCTTCCTGGTGGGTGAGGGCACCTGCCAGGGGTGGGAGCAGGGCCAGGGGAGGGGGGAGCAAAGGGGTAGAGTAAGAAGGGAAGGGAAAAGAAAAGGACAGAAAGAGGGGAAGGAGAGGGAGGGGGAGCCGGTCCCACCCCGACAGATTAGGCATCCCAGGGTCATCACCTCCGGGACTGTGGACTGCCGGGGGCCAGGGGGCTGCTGCCGTCGCCGCTGGAAGTAAGGACGGTTTCGTGGGCGCTGGGGCTCAGGCCGGGAACCATCAGTAGGCCCTTGGCTGGGCTTGGTCTCGCCATCCCCACCTTCTGTGGTTGGCTGCTGGGGTGGCCTGGGGCGGAAAGGCCTAAGGAGAGAGACAGCACCTGAAGGAACCATGGAACCAGGGCAGACCGCCTTTCTCTCAGGTCTCCCCAGCTGCCCCATCCCCACCTCCAGGAGCCAGGCTTATAGCCCACAAGCACCTGTTTCCCTCCAGGTACCTCTCACCGGGGGCTTCAGGCTCTTAGGACTTCACTCTTCCCCTTCCTATCCTCCTGCCCATTCCCCAGGGGACCAACACTGGCCAGGGAGGGGAAGACAGAGCCCCAGGAAGGGAGTCTTACCTTCGGTACCTGGGCCGGAATCTGGGTGGGGGGACCCGCTCATCTCCCTGCTGTTGGTCCCCCTCCAATGGGGCTGTATCTTTGGGTTCTACCCCATCAGTGCCCTAGAAACATACAAAGGCCTGGGTGAGCTATGGGGACATCAGCTGCCAGGGGGGCCAGGTTATCCACAGCTCTTCCCACCTCCTTTGGGGACCTTGTGGTCTCTGTCCTCACCAACTCCCAGAAGTTGGGTAACTGGCTTCCCCTCACCTCTACAGGCTGCTGCTGGTTGGGGGGCCGGGGGCCTCGCACAAACCGCCTCCGGTAGAAGAAGGGTGGCGGGCGCCGTCGTCTGGGCCGCTGCCCAGAGTCTTCGGCCCGCTCCCCTTCACTCCCAGGTTCTGTCCCGGCTGAGGGAGCCTCTGCCACCATGGGTGGTGGGGCAGCTGGGCGAGGCCGGGGGATGAATCGGCGGAACCTACGTCGGTTGGGGGCATAGCGGCTGCCCTTCACTGGCACCCCCCCGGGCCCAGTTACGTTGGCAGCTTCTGCACCCTGGGAAGGTAGAAAGGGAATAGTCAGAACCTGCTCCAAATGCACAACACTCCCTAACTTGCTTGAATCCTTGGGGTCTTCTCCTTCTTCTAGGGGAAGTCCCCCTCTCCAGCTTTCCTGTAGCTCCTCTAACTTCTTTCTACCCTCTCAAGGGGCAATGCAGTGTTTGCACCCATCTGGGAAAGTGCAACTTGTCCTTTTGAAAGAACTGCTACTGCAGCCTCCCAAGTTTAAGGCTGGGGGTAGGGCAGGGGTGGAGGAAGGCCTGGGAGCAGCCATCCATCTGTTGCTCCCGAGCACTGACTCTGAGAAGGGTCCTGCTGGGACAGGGCCCCCCATGAAGAACAGATGCAGAAGTGCTTGGTGAACTACAGAGACGAAATCCAGACACTACAGACTGATGACAGGGACATATTCTTTAGGACATCCCTTAGAGTAGCCCTAGCCTTAAAGAAGGCGACATCTGGGTGAGAACACAGTCCCAATCCCACAGTCCAAAGCAGAGCTGGCCCCAGGAGGGTCAAAGCCTGAGATGGCCTCCAGGCCACCCTCCCACAAGCCTGGCCAACTCAGTACCCCACAGCAGCCCCCAAACCTTCTCTCCTTCCACGACATCAAACTCCACAGTCTCCCCGTCTCCAACGCTGCGCAGAAACTTCCTGGGGTTGTTTCTTTTAATAGCTGTCTGAATGGGGGAAAGGCCATGAGAAAGGGGAGACAGCAAGGCAGGAGTCTCTCTCGCCCCTGCTGGGTCCACCACCCAGTTTTATTCTTTGCAACATTTTACTTGGGGTCCAGGGCTGGAGGGTGGAGCAAGGAGAAGGGGGTCAAAGTTTAGTACAGGAAAGGTCATCAACTAGGGGCCTTGGGAACGACTGTGCAGTTACCACTGTCCCCACGACACACTCCCTTCCCCCTTTACTCCTCAGGGATTTCAAAAAGGGAGGCAAGAACTATGAACTCAAAGGCAAAACAAAAAGCAGACAGTCTTAAGTCGCAAAGTGGGTAAAATGCACTGTGCTTCTTACCTCAATCCCACTGAGAGCTCTTTCCACCAAAGCAGTGGTTCTCAAACTGTAGCATGCATCAGAATCACCTGGAGAGCTTGTTAAAACAGATTGTTGGGCCCCAGCCCCAAATCTGATTCATTCAGTAGGTCTGTGGTGGGGCCTGAGAATTTGGATGTCAGGTGATGCTGCTACTGGTGCAGGGACCACACTTTGAGAACCACTGCACCCAAGTATCTTTTCCCTCTGAAAAGTGCCTGAGTCCTTCCTCAAGTGTCAACAGGTCCCAGAAGGTAGAGAGCATGCCAAGCCCAGAGGGCAAAACACATACAACTCTGACAACCGTTCAGTAACCCAACACAAGTGGGGCTAATGGTGGTTGATACAGGCACCTGAGCAGATGGGCAGAGAGCTATTTCCTGGTGGGCAGGCCATGGTGAAGGAAAAGCCAGAGAAACATGACTGACTGTGGTGCTAAGGATCATAGCAAAGGCCTTCAGAGAGAGGGCTGGTTCTTCCCCCCAGAAAGCCAACCTAGCTCTTACCTGGTGAACAAAGACATCCTCCTTGGTGTCATTCCTGCAGGACAGGAGGGTTCGTTAAGGGGGTGACTTTGGTAAAGTGCTCAGCTCCACTGAGGCCCCCTAGATGTCCATTCCTAGGGTCAGTGGGCCCATCTGCTCCAGCTTCCACAGTTAGGGGTAGACAGGGCCCCCCAGAAGCTGGTGTAAAGAGAAGTACACCTAAAACCTCAGTGAGAACTTGGACTTCATGAGGAAAGGGCGGAGGGGAAGGCAAAGGCACCTTGAAGGAGCTGAGATAGCTCTTTACCCGCTAGTGCTCCACCTTCTACCCCAGGGGCACCTTAGAACCTGCTGGTGCTGGGTGCAACTGTCCCTGGCCAACACTCCCTCCTCCTTCAACCCACATCAGGGTTGGAAAATTCCACTGTGTCCTTCCTTTTCTACACGCAAGGAGAGAGTGGGGATGTGGCCAGAGGTGCAGAACAAGTTTGGGAAGGGGACAACATGTCAAGAACTTGCTCCAAACAGCCACCAAGACCTGTTCTCACCCTCAGCTTAAAGATATCCCCCAGGGTCAGGCCCTCTCAACACACACAGGGACCAAGAAAGAGAGAGAAGAAAATGCCCACCCATTCTTTATCACTACCTTGCCTATAACCCTGGTTTATCCTAGAACCCCAATCGGTGTGGGGCAGAGGCAAGAGAGAAGTTTTCCCAGAGCGATTCCCTGCAGGAGTCTGTCGTTTCCAGAATTAGACAGGGACCCTTCCCCAGAACATATGTTCCAGTTCTAAAGCACTTGGATCTGCACAAAGGTCAGCCTGCTAAGAGGGAAGTAGGGCCTCCCAGGAGGGCTGGGCTGGGCAGGGTGCCCGGGCTGGGGAAGGGCCCACTGGGGGAGACCCGGCTCTGCTCAGAATCCACCAGTACAGCCTCTCCCAGTGCCTGGAGGGTGGGGCTGTCAACTGAAGGAAAGCAGCAGCCTCTGGCTAGGCTAGCTCCTTTCTCCCTCCCCCACTGCCACCCTCAGTCCCAACAGGTGGAGGGTTCAGATGAGCCACAGCTTTTTAAGGGGGATGAGTTGTGAGGGTGCCATGAGTGCTGCCCATAACAGGAAATCAGTGAGGTTTCCAGCCAGGAGCCCCGAGGTGCAGAGAACCCTATATACACATTCTGCCCCAAAGGCATGGCAAACTGAAAATAGTGAGGCAATTCCAGAAGGTGAGACAGAGAAGCTGGGAGGGTCAGAGCCAGGTTTGCCAAGTTCTTGGATCTTTAATCCTCTGCTGCCCTTGAAGATGTGGAGGCGGCTTCATCTTGCTACCAAGCACACATTTGTTGTGCGGTTAAAGACTTTCAACCAGCGTCAGCTGGACATTGCAACCATGTGCTTCAGCAGGGGTAGAGATGAGGTTTGGAAAGGCGTCCAATCCCACAGGCTAGTTTGGAAGACACCCATTCCGCCCCCGCCCTGGGTTCCTTGGATACCTGTTGATGAATCCGTAACCATTCCGGACGTTGAACCATTTGACAGTGCCCAGGACTTGGATTGCTGCCATGCAGAGATGCAGTGGGGACAGTAAGGTGGGGGGAAGAGATGGAGTTGGACTCAGTTTTGAGACACTCCAAAAACTAACCTACTTCCTTATTACCTATTAAGCTTACCTTCAAGCCAACCAGGTTTCACTAGTAGCTTCAAGGTATTCTTACCCCAGTTCCACCAAATGGAATCACCCACACAGGGGTCTCAGGCTTTCAAAACCCTTCCAACTCTAAGGCACGTTCACCACATCCTACAAATCCAGGCCCCTCACCTAGAACTGGGTACTCACCTGTTCCACAAAGTGCTGCCCTTAGGTCATAACTGAGGGCTTCTCTAGCCCTCCCAGTGTAAGGGTCCCCAGTGCACCTGCTTCGGAGGTTTACCTAGTACTAATCCGAGTCAACTAGGCCAAGTGTCCCGCCCCGGGGGCGTGGCTGGACCCTGAGGCTTTATTCTCCACCCCAAGGCCTTAGCTGAACCTGCCGGCCCCGCCCTCCCGCCCAAGAGGGCACTGGCAGGATTTCCCACCAGGGGAATCCACTTTGTTTGGTCTGCAGCTCCCAACCCAGTTAGTGCTTTGGGCCTCTGGGCCAGGCCGCTTCCCAGATCCTGCCAGGCTCCACGCTGCCCCTCCCCCAGCCCGCCGACCCCTTAGAGCCGCCCTGGCACGCGCCCCCCCCTCACCCAGCACCGGCTTGTCCGCCTGACTCCGGGCCGGGGGCGCGGGAGTCCCCGAGGCTGCCGTCGCCGGGTTGCCAGGGGTGCGGGGGCCCGGCGCCGAGGGGGTCCCAGCAGCTGGGCCCGAGGCGGCTCCGCCCCCGCCGCCGCCCGCCCCGCCGCCTGGTTTCTGCGGCTCCCCTGCGGGCACCGGTACTACCACCGCTACCACCCCTGCCGCCGTCGCGGGCACCGTCGCCGCGGGGGCCGCTGTCGCCACCGCTGCCACCTCCGCCTCGCTCATCCCGCCGGGTCCAGTACCGGCCCCCGCCGCCACCTCCTCCTCCTCCGCCGCCGCCACCACCGCCCCGGCCCCTCCCCCCGGCTCGCGAACCCGCCGCCCCGCTCGGTCCTCGCGCCCCGAGCCTCGCCCGCACACCGGCAGCGGGCCCGGAGCCGAGGCCAATCGCAGCCCGCTGCAGCGGCGCGCGCAGACCCCGCCTCCCGGCCACAGGCCAATCCTAGCCGACCAGTCCCCCGGCCCGCACGCCGGCCCCGCCTCCCGGACTTCGCACGGAGGCCTGGGCCCCCGCCCGCCGCCCCGTAAGTACACCTGGGCCCCGCCCCTGGGGCACCGCGTGACTGCTCCCAGCCCAACCCATTGGCCGACGGCCCCTTTCCCCTCCCCCCTCCGCCCCTTTTCACCGGCCGCGGGAAATCAAACGGGCTAGTGGCGCCCCAACCGCCACCTGGCCTCGGCGCAAAGGGCGGGGCCGGGGACGCAGCTCCAAGGTTGCTCCTGACTACCCCAGTGGGGGGCGGGAGTCAGCTGCCTTGGTTCTGGCAGTGAGCCGCACCGCTCACCTCCGCCCTCGAGACCGACCTCGCCCGCACACTGCGGGGTGTAGACACCTTCTCTCGGCCACCACCACCTTTGGTACCTTCTCCCTACGGGATGCCCTCGCACACCCGCGGGGCAAGCTGGAAAGCGCAGCGGAACGACTTTCCCAGCTCACAGTTGCTTTCACAAGCCGGGACCCCTCACTTTTATTATGTTTGTTCTTGAAACAAAGTTTACATATGGTACAATGCACAGCTTCTTCGCTGAGTTTTCGTAAGTGTGTCCATCCATGTAGCCAACGCCCTAATCAAGATATTTCCCCTTGCCCCTGGAAGGTCCCTGGAGCTTTCAGGCAATCCCAGCCTCTCCAGAGACCACCGCAGTTCTGATGTCTACCACCCTAGACTAGTTTCAGGGTCCCTCACGTCTACATGCCAGGCACTGTGATATCCGGCCAGGTGCCAGGCTCCATCGACTCAAGGCCTTTGCACGTGCAGTTTCCTCCACCCAGAACGCGCCCTTGTGTCTCTTAGGGTGGCTCTCGTCAAGTACCAGCTTATATATCACTCCTCACTACCACACCATCCCTTATTTTTCTCGTGGCATTTTTGAAAATAGGAAATGATCCTGACCATTTGCTTTATTTATTCTATTCCCCCCCTACACACACACACACAGAGCTGTAAGTAGTTACGTCTGCCTCCTGGAGCAGTGCCTGGCACAACGTAGACGCTCAATATTTATTGAATAAATGAATGGTCCCCATTCCACCGATTAGAAGACTGAGGGCAGGTACGAGGTTTGTATCAGGTTTCTCGGGAGCCCAGAAGTCCAGCCCGGTAGCCGCAATGTCCTTCCCAGAATAATGAGGCTCCAGAAGTCTCTCCTCCAGAGGGCCGCTTCCCCTACCCGGGAGGATGCGGGTGGCGCTGGACAGCGCGTATTTTTAGCCAGGACAGCGCGCCCCAAACAGCACACGTGCCCCCAGGCGCCGCTCGGCCCTCCCCACGTGCGCTTCCCCAGTTCTAGTGTCCCCTGCCAAGCCCGGCGTCCTCGCCGCAGCCTGCGGCGGCAGCCGCCGCCTCTCCCAGGCCCGGCGCGCCCTCTGCCGGCCGCTCCCGGAGACCACTCCCGGAGGCCGCCGGGTCCCGATAGGTCGCAGTCCCTTCAGCAGCCACCCCGCCCACCCCACCCCGGCAGCCCTTTTGGAGTTGAGGATTCTGATTTCCAGGGCATCGGTCACAGTGGACAGAAAAAGAGGAAAGACGAAGCCGTGAAGGATACAGAAATTACCACCACCCCCCTTAGACTGTTAAGGACCCATTTACGTGTGCCTGGCCCTGAGCTCGAGGAACGCGAGAGGGGTACTCTCTCTCTTGAGACCAAGGCTGGGCAAAGGCAATCAAGATACCTCCCGTGAGACCGCGCAGCAAAAGAATCCTACGGGAGGTACCCAGAGAGCTCAGGTGTGGGCTAGTTAACCATAGGTTAGAGGGTGACATGGCAGGAAGCCCAAAGGAAGGGAGGGATGAGCCCTTTTTGTAGTAAGATTAAGAAAATGCCGGGATTGCAGGGAAACGTACCCCTGGCAGACCACAGGAGGCATGAAACCACACCTATCCACACAACAGCCACGCGTTCTCTGTCCCCACGGAGGAGAATTAGCAGAACCCACAGAGAGATGCAATTAATTGCCCAGCCAAGGAATGCCTGGAGCTACCCGAAGCGGGAAGAGGCAAGGAAGGATCCCCCTTTAGAGGCTCTGGAGGGAGAATAGTCCTGCCAACATCTTGATTTCAGATCTTTATCCTCCAGAACTGGGAGATACTAAATTTCTGTTATTTTAAGCACCATGTTCGTGGTACTTTGTTATGGAAGCCCTAAGAAACCAATACACGAGCCAAGTACAGATGATTCCCCGATATTCCTCCAGCCCAGTTGCTCACTTCTTGAGCTTCAGACCCATGAAGGCCAACTGCCAGCTGAAAATCTCCAGGGTCTCCTGTCTTGGTAAAGGGCACCACCATATCTGGATTCAGAGACCCATGAATCTTCCTTGACACCAGCCTCTCCTCCCTCACCTCCTGTGTCTGACTGTCCCTTGGTCCTGTCAGTTCTACATTCTCACTGCTGTTTATTTCTCCCCTACCCGGCTGACACCATAAGCATCACTGAGATAGCCTCCTGCCTACTTGGTTTCCTTGCCTCCAACAGTACCCCTCTCCAATCCATTTTCCATGAGCTACCTCTCAAGTCATTCTGCCTTACCACCCTGCTTTATTTTCATTATAGTATTTATGAGTATTTGCCTGGTATTTTCTTGTTTATAATTTGTAAGCTTGGGATCTTGTCTGTCTTGTTCACTGCTGTATTCTCAGCACCTAAAACTGTACCTGGCACCTAGTAATTGACCAGTGAATATTTGGCTGAATGAATGAAGGCAGCCAGAGAGATCTGTCTAAAATGCATTTTTTTTTCTGGGCACTACTTAGGCACATTAAATATACACATTCCCTGTGACCTAGCAATTGATCTTCTGGGCACATGACCCAAAGAGATTCTTTTACAGGAGACATGCATGAGAATGAAGGTGGGAAGTTGGAGGCAACCTGGGCATACATCACTGGAAGGGTGACGGGTAAAATGTGGTGGGTGCACACTGTGGAGTATTATGCAGCAATCAGAATTGACAGGTGAGGTGTACTTATGGCAACATGAATGGATCTTGAAAAAACAGTGCTTAGAGAAAAAGGGTAAGAAACAGAATGAGAGATATACAACCATGCCATTTACATGAAAAGACACATTCCACAAATCAATAAACCGCATCTCATCAGAGTATATAGAAACAAGGCCAGGTGCAGTGGGTCATGTCTGTAATCCCAGAGCTTTGGGAGGCAGAGGTGGGAGGATCACTTGAGGCCAGGAGTTTGAGACTAGACTGGGAAACATAGTGAGACCCTGTCTCTACAAAGAAATTAAAAATTAGCCAGGCGTGGTGACACACATCTGTAGTCCCAGCTACTCAGGAGACTGAGGTGGGAGGATCACTTGAGCCCAGGAGTTTGAGGTTGCAGAGAGCTGTGATTGTACCACTATACTCCAGCCTGGGTGATAGAGTGAGACCCTGTCTCAAAAAAATAAATAAAAACAAAAAAGTTTAAAAATTAAAAATAAATAAATAAATAAAAACAAATAAAAAACAAAAAAGATATACATCATAATTGCCTGTGGAGGGGAAAGGATGAAAATGGCATTGGGGTTAAAAAAGAAAAAAAAATAACTAGTCAATGAAGGAAATGTATGAACGAATGAAATGCTCTATGCTGCTTAAAACTCGTCAGTGACTTCCCATTGGAGACTCACAGGTAAAGCACAAGCCTTTAGCTTAGCTCTAAAGGCCTGAGATCCAGCCCTCCCTCGTGCTTCCCGTTGCCACTGTACCCACCCGGGCCCCAAGCGCCCCCTCCTGACTGGTTTTCCTGACATAGCTACATATGGCTATTTCAGTTTAATTAAAATAAAATTGAATTTAAAATTCAGTCCTTCAATCTCACAGCCACATTTCAAGAGCTCAATAGCCACAGGTGACTCGTGGATACTGTATCAGACAGATAGAGAACATTTCCATTCTCACAGAAAGGTCTAGCAGACAGTTTTGCTGTACAATCACCTCATGAAATCTCAACTTTCATGATACTAAATCTTCTGTTCTCAAAGTTCCAGGGATTTCCTCTTTGACTTTTTTTTTTTTTTTTTTTTTTTTTGAGATAGGGACTTGCTCTGTTGCCTGGGCTAGAGTGGCATCATCATAGCTCACTGCAACCTCAAACTCCTGGCCTCAAGCAATCCTCCTGCCTTGGCCTCCCAAAGTGCTAGGATTACAGGTGTGAACCACCACACCTGGCCTTGAATTAATTTCAATGAGATGTCCTGAGTACTTTCCTCTGACCATCTGGCCAGGGAGACAAGTGCACCAGCAATTGTAATGATAATCCCAGTGCTGGTTAGCAACTCTGTGGGTTGTCTTCTAAAAACATTTCAGTATCTTACAATAAAATATGCATATTCCTTTATTTATTCAACCAACATTTATTGAGCACCTGTGTGCCAGGTGCTGTAAAAGGTTCTGAGGTATAGTGGTGAACAAGATGTGCAAGATCCCTACTACAGAGCTCACGACCCAGTAAAGGAGACAGTGAAATAAGTAAACAGATATGCAAGATAATTACACATATAAAAGCCATGAAGAAAATGCCCAGATTGATATGATAGAGAGTAGGAGAATGTGGAGGGTTAATCCAGAATTAGGCTGTCAAGAAGACACTCCCAGGAGGTGGTCTACTTATGCTGTGACTTGGAGGCGAAGGAGAAGACAGCCAGATGAAAGGATGAAGGAAAGAGAGCTCCAGACACATGAAACAGCTAGTGCAAAGGCCCTGAGGCAGAAAAGACTTGAGCCCATTTGAGGAAAAAGTTTCTGCAACTGACAAGTCTAGTAAATAAGGAGGAGGGTGAAGGTAGGTAGGGCCAGATCAATCAAAGCCTTGGGATCCGGGTTTTATTCTAAGAGTGATGGGAAGTCTTTGAAGGGTTTTAAAAAGGGAAGTGAGGATATGGCTTGATTTGTGCTTTTTTAAAAAAAATAGATTGTATTTTTTAGAGCAGTTATAGGCTCACAGCAAAATTGAGTAGAGGATACAGAGATTTCCGTATACCCTTTGTCCCCACATACACACAGCCTCCCCTACTGGATTTATGTTTTTAAAACATCACTTGGCCGCTCTGTGGGAGATAAATTGGAGGGGGTCAGAGGTGACAGGGGCATGGATCAGAGTGAAGGCCGTGAAGTGGACCAGTTTGAAGTGTGTTTTGGAAATAGCTACAGGGCTTAGTGGTAAACTGGATTGGAGTGAGGGAACAGGAGCGAAGGGACGTAGGTTTTTAGCCGGAGCACACGTGGTGGATGATGATGATGATACTCTTCATGTCAGTGGGGATCCCTGGAGGGGGAACATTGTCAGGGGCTTGGTTTGGGGCTCGTAGTCTGAAATATCCAAGAGGAGAACTCAAGCAGACAGGTGGAGGTGTGAGTCCGCAGCTCAGGAGAAAAGCCAGGACTGGAGTCACATATTTGGAGTCATGAACACAGACGGTGCTTAAAGCCCTAGTATTGGAGGCGCTCTCTAGGAACTGATTGTTGTAGTCTCTATTCTTATAGACGAGAAGACTGAGTCCCAGAGAGGCTAGGGGTCTGGGTCAAGGTTATACAAATAGAGAGTGGCCCAGGAGTAGGAAAGGTGTGACTGTGTTTGGGAAGTACAGGCCACCTGTAGGGGATAGGTATGCTGGAGCTGAATTCTGGCACAACGTGAATCCAGGTGGAAACTTGTTCTGACTTGAGTGGCCCCTGAATGGTTGTGTAAAGCCCTTTACTGGATTCTTCTTAGAGGCTGTACTGAATCATCCCAGAGGATTGAAACCATTGGTGGGGATTTATACCTCCCTGGCAGGCGCCAGCAGGTGGTGAGGGTGGGGAGATGTTTTTCTGGACAGGAAGGTCTTTGGGGCCTCTCAGATCAAACTCTGATATTCCCAGCTTGGTCTGGGGAGCCAAGGTAGCCCCTAACATAGACTGCCCAGATGAACCGCATGGCTGACTTGGAGGACTTCTTCGTCCTTCGGGGTTTGGAGGCGGGGAGACTCCCTCCTCTCTAAAGGAGACTTGGACCACATGCAGGGGGGATCCTCTTTCTAGTCCGAGGTCCATCTCCAGGCCTGGTTTCCCCTTTGTGGAGATTAGAATCTGGTGAGTCCCACTCATTTCTGAGCTGTCCAGCCCCCTTTTTCTTCCAAGGACAAATTGCAGGGACCAGTGCCAAGAAGAATCAGATATTCTAAGCTGGACCAAACATCCTGAAGAATAGAAGAGACAAACACAGCGGGAAGGAGGGTATGCAGGTCTTGGGCCTTTTTTCAGGCCAGTCAGGACAAGGTGGCCCCCGAAGCATGGCCATCTCTAACTTCAAACTCACAGCTCCCTGTTTCACATCACTCTTCCTTCTTGATTCCCTTTGAGCATCTGCTTGGATTGCCCACCCTCTGTTCATTCTATAAACATTTAGAGCCGGCCACAAGCCGGGCTCCGAGGTGGTGCTGGGGATACCTGTGGAGCTACAGGCTGGCGGAGCAGACAGACAGTGTGTCTATAGGACAGGTGCTGGTAGGGGTGAGTGTAGGAGCCACGAGGCAGAGAAGATGCCCTCCAAGTCAGCCTGGGAGAGTCAGGGATGGCTCAGCTGGAGGTGAAGCCAGATACCATTTCTGAAAGACACAGCTCTGAAAGGCACCTATGAGTTGGTGAAGAGGGGGTAAGCAGGAACAGGATTCGAAGTGACCGAGTGATTTGGGGCAGGTGCCAGGGCCTGGGACCCAGGGTGCAATAAGGGCGCCCTGTGTGTGGGTGTGAGGGTTCACATGGGGCTGGAGAGGACTGGGGTCAGACCCTGAATCTGGCCCATACAACCAGGGCCCAACCTGCCCTCTGGCTCTTTCCTCTCCGAATGCAAATGTCATCCACCCTTTCATGGGTCTAGACCAGCCAAGAAGGATTGATATCCAGCTAATACATCTTTATCCCTCCCCACATAACTCCCAGACCTTCCCTCACCCTGTTGAGAGCCAATCCTTCTTAGGGTTCCTCAGCTCTGGTGTCTCCCCTTGCAGGCTTTCAGACCGGGTTTGGTCCCACCACAGGGCTCACTCAGCCCCCATGATCCCAGCAGTGGGCAGTATCACTCTGCTCTGCAGTTGCCTTGGCTGCTGCTTTTTTTCTTTTTCTTTTCTTTTTTTTTGTTTTGAGACAGGATCTCGCTCTGTTGCCCTGGCTAGAGTGCAGTGGTTTCATCATAGCTCACTGCAACCTCCAGCTCTCAAACTCCTGGGCTCAAGCGATCCTCCTGCCTCAGCCTCTAGTTGGGGCTATAGGCACGCGCCACCACACCCACCCTGGCTAACCCGTCTACCTCTTAATCTCCCCTGCTGGTCTTGGCACAGGGCTTGGCACAGAGCAAGCCTCGGTTACCACGTGGAGGGTGAACGAATGAGCAAATGAATGATCACAGTGAACGCTCCATAGTCATTTGTCAGTTGGCTCACTGAGCTTCTATTCTCCACAGGCTGGGTCTATATTCTGTCCCCGGCCCTGTTCCTTACCGACTTGGTCCAGTTTCTAAAAAACTTTCCAACTTCATTCTCTAGCACCCAGGTTCTGCAAGGCCTCTGGGAACGGAGGATGGGGAAGGCTTTGAGATAGGGTTTGTTCTCCAGGCCCAGAACCATACCAGGCTCATCCTTTTCCACTTTCACCCTCTTTTCCTTAACTTCTATGAAGCAAACTCAGAGCCACAAAAGATCCCTCAGGCATCTCCTCAGGGTGCTCTTCCTGCTCGCATACCAACTAGTAGTCATAAACCTGAGCATACAGACCTCAATTGCTCATGCATTTGTTTATTATCTGATTATCTCCCCCTCCCAACTATCAGGCAAGGACTAGGCTTGCTAAGCTCACCACACTTGTATCCTAAGTATCTGACACTTAATAGATTCAGTGACTATTAATTGAATGAATGAATGCAGTGGCGGTTTCTGCTATGAGCCCAGCAGCTGGTATTGTGAGAATGGGTCCAGGGAAGCCCCCCCAACAAAGAAGGGTTACCTATCTGCCCATCCTCAAGGTTTATTTGGTGTGCCTGACTTTTATGAAAGACCTTGAGGATGGAAGGAAGAATAGTCTCCACCCAGGCCCCTGATGAGGATAAATTCTTAAGGTGAAATATTTGTACCACAGAGAATCCCCACCTGTACCCCAATCCTTGCCTGTTTTCTTTACATCTGAAAGCTCCTTCCAGAAGTTGACTTAATTTACCTTCACATGTGACATAGAATATGTTCACTATGATCTTAGATGTATTTTTTAAAAAGCACAGAAAAAAGGTATTATCATATTGAGGATTAAGTTAAAAAAGAAAAAAGATTGGAAGAAAATACGGTAAAACATTAATAATAGCAGTTGCCACTTGGTATTGGGTTTACGGTTAATTTTTTTTCTGGTTATTTTCTATATTTTCCAAAATTTTGCTACAATGGACTCATATTTTTACAATAAAGAAAATTTGACAGAATATTTTAATAGTGTAAAAACATTCCTCTTGATACATCTGGAGCCCTATCCCTTCCAGGTGAGGAACAAGAGGAACAGAAAAGAATTGGTTTGCCCCAGTCCCATGCATCCTTCCCAACCTCAGCTTTGCCAGGGAACTAAGGCATGCCCCACCCAACTCTGAGCAGGCTTCCCAAGAATCTCGGGACCCCGTGGCCAGTGCAGTGGCTCACGCCTCTAATCCTAGGACTTTGGGAGGTGGAGGTGGAAGGATGGCTTGAGCCCAAGAGTTGGAAACTGCAATGAACTGTGATGATGACACCACTGCACTCTAGCCCAGCAACAGAGTGAGACCATGTCTCAAAAAACCAAAACAAAACAAAACCAAAAACAAACAAACAAAAACCCCTCAGGATCCCAGAACCTTCAGAGAATTTTCCAATTCCTGCATTATTACTGCATTCATCTTTCAGAATGGCTCGATTAATCATTACATTCTGCAGCCACGCAGAGTGAAGGGAGCTTTGACCTACCCTTTGACTTCATCTTCTTCATTCAGTTAACCGCTGAGTTCCATGCATCACGTCTCCAAAATGTCTCCGGTACTTGTCTTTTACTCCTTGCCCCACCTGCCACCGCTGCTGGGCTGTGGCCTTCGTTCTTGCTCACGGGGGCTGCTGTCAGAGGTTCTTCGCTGGTCTCTTGTCTCCAGTCTGGCTCTGCTTTGATTGCTCTGTCACCCATGGCTGGTGTGAGCTTCCTAGGGCACAGCCACATCAGTGATTGACATCCCCTCTCCATTACCTACAGAAAAAAAGGGCCTGCTCCTTTGCACACATTCGAGACTCCATGGACCGGCCCAGGCCTCCCTTCCCCCTTTACACTTCATTTACAATCTCTGCCCTCCCCACCCAATGCCCCCATGACTTTTTTTCTCTGTTCGCTGAGCATATCTTCCTCCATACCTTTGCTCTCACCATCCCCACTGTCTGCAATGCCCTTTACTCTTATTTCTACCTTTCTGCCCAATTCCATCCATTTTCAAAATACTGCTTTCCTGAGGAAACCCGAGTCCCAACCCCCATTGCTTGATATCTGAACGACAATGACAGCTTTCTAAGGACCTTCTTACCTCCAGTCTCTTGCTCCTTCAGCCCATCCCTCACACCATCGCTGGACTATCCTGATCTAACATCACTTTTTATACAACAGAGCCACCATTCCCTATCAGTGGTCCCTATCAGTAGTGTGCTGCTAAATATTTAACATCCAGCTCTGCATTGGGTGGGGGTGCTGATTTGCAACATCTGTCAATTTCTGTGGTGTAAATACTTCCACCATCGCTGAATTTCAAGCTACCTATAAGTTTGTTTTTTTGGTTTTTTTTGATACAGGGTCTTGATCTGTTGCCCAGGCTGGGGTGCAGTGGCGCGGTCATAGCTCACTGCAGCCTCAAACTCCTGGGCTCTAGTGATCTTCCCACCTCAGGCTCCTGAGTAGCTGGGACTACAGGTGCATGCCATCATGCCCAGTTAATTTTTTAACTTTTTGTAGGCATAGGGTCTCGATATGTTGCCCAGGCTGGTCTCAAACTCCTGGCCTCAAGTGATCCTCCCACCTCAGCCTCCGAAAGTGCTGGGATTACAGGCTTGAGCCACTGTGCCTGGCCAATAGACATTATTGAATGTGGAGTTGGTAAGAGATGTGTACAATTGGTTCTTATTCTTATTATAGCCTGTACAAGCAGCCTCCACTGCACCACTGGTTCCCATTAAAAACTTTTCTTTTTTTAAATTTTTAATTATTATGAGTATTACTGTATATCTTTATAGGGTACATGTGATGTTTTGATACAGGCATACAATGTGAATTAATCAAATCATGGTAATTTGGGTATCCATCACCTCAGGCATTTATCATTTCTTTGTGTTAGGAACATTCCAATTCCACTCTTTTAGTTATTTTAAAGTATACCCTAACTTATTGTTGATTATAGTCACTTTGTTGGGCTATCACATATTGTTCATTCTGTCTAACTATCTAACTATATCTTTGCACTCATTAACCATCCCCTCTTTATCTCCCACTCCCCAACATCCGTCCTAGCTTCTGGTAACCATCATTCTACTCTGTGTCTCCATGAGATCAATTGTTTTTGATATTTATCTCCCACATATGAATGTGAACATGTGAGATTTGTCTTTCTGTGCTTGGCTTATTTCACTTAACATAATATTCTCCAGTTCCATCCATATTGTTGCAAATGGCAGGATTTCTTTCTTTTCTGTGGCTATATAATATTCTATTGTGTATATGTACCACAATTTCTTTATCCATTCACCCACTGATGGACACTTAGGTTGATTCTGTATCTTGGCTATTGTGAATAGTGCTGCAGTAAACATGGGAGTGCAAATATCTTTTTGATAGACTGAATTCCTCTCCTTTGGATATATACCCAGCAGTGGGATTGCTGCATCATATGGTAGTTCTATTTTTAGTTTTTTGAGGCACCTCGATACTGTTCTCCATAGTGGTTGCAATAATTTACATTCCAACCATCAGTGTATGAGGGTTCCCCTTTCTCCACATCCTCGCCAGCATTCGTTATTGCCTGTCATTTTGACAAAAGCCATTTTAACTAGGGTGAGATGATATCTCATTGCAGTTTTGATTTGTATTTCTCTGATGACTACTGATATGGAGCATTTTTTTTTTTTTTGAGCCAAGGTCTCACTCTGTCACCCCGGGCTACAGTGCAGTGGCCTAGAGTGCAGTGGTGTCATCATAGCTCACTGCAACCTCCAACTCCTGGGCTCAAGCGATCCTCCTGCCTCAGCCTCCTGAGTAGCTGGCACTACAGGTGCGTGCCACTACACCCAGCTAATTTTTCTATTTTTTGAAGAGACGAGGGTCTTGCTCTTGCTCAGGCTGGTCTTGAACTCCTGATCTCAAGCAATCCTCCTGCCTTGGCCTCCCAAAGTGCTAGTATTACAGGCGTGAGCCATTGTGTCCAGCCAGAGCATTTTTTAATATACCTGTTGGCCATTTGTATGTCTTCTTTTAAGAAATGTCTATTCAGATCCTTTGCCCATTTTTTAATTGGATTATTTTATTTTTTCCTATTGAATTGTTGGAGCTCCTTATCTATTCCAGTTATTAATCCCTTGTCAGACAGGTAGTTTGCAAATATTTTCTCCCATTCTCTGGATAGACAAATAGTCTCTTCACTTTGTTGAATGTTTCCTTTGCTGTGTAGAAGCTTTTTAGCTTGATATGATCCCATTTGTTCAATTTTGCTTTGGTTGCCTGTGCTTTGGGGGTATTACTCAAGAAGTCCTTGACCAGACCAACGTCCTGAAGCATTTCCCCAATGTTTTCTTTTAGTAGTTTTATAGTTTCAGGTCTTAGATTTAAGTCTTTAATCCATTTTGATTTGATTTTTGTATATGGCAAGAGATAAGGGTCTAGTTTCATTCTTCTGCATGTGGATATCCAGTTTTCCCACCACCATTTATTGAAGAGACTGTTCTTTCCCCACTGCATGTTCTCGGCAACTTTGTTGAAGATAAGTTCACTATAGATGTGTGGATTTATTTCTGGGTTCTCTATTTTGTTCCATTGGTCTATGTGTCTGTTTTTATGCCAGTACCATGCTGTTTTGGTTACTACAGCGCTGTAGTATAATTTGAAGTCAGGTAATGTGATTCCTCCAGTTTTGTTTTTTTTGCTCAGGATGGCTTTGGCTCTTCTGGGTCTTTTGTGGTTTCATGTAAATTTTAGTATTATTTTTTCTATTTTTGTGAAGAATGTCATTGGTATTTTGATGGGGATTGCATTGAATCTATAGATTGCTTTGCATAGTATGGACACTTTAATAATATTGAGTCTTCCAATCCATGAGCATGGAATATTTTTGCATTTTTTGTGTCCTCTTCAGTTTGTTTTATCAATGTTGTATAGTTTTCATTATAGAGATCTTTCACTTCTTTGGTTAAGTTTATTCCTAGGTATGTTATTTTATTTGTAGCTTTGTAAATGGGATTACTTTCTTGGTTTCTTTTTCAGATTGTTTACTATTGGCATATAGAAAATGCTACTGATTTGGTATGTTGATTTTGTATGCTGTAACTTTACTGAATTTGCTTATCAGTTCTAATAGTTTGTGTGTGTGTGTGTATGTGTGTGTGTGGAGTCTTTAGGTTTCTCTAGATATAAGATCATATCATCTGTAAACAAGGATAATTTGACTTCTTCCTTTCCAATTTGGATGCCCTTTATTTCTTTCTCTTGTCTGATTGCTCTGGCTAGAACTTCCAGTACTATGTTGAATGATAGTGGTGAGAGTGGGCATCCTTGTCTTGTTCCAGAGCTTAGAGAAAAGGCTTTCAGTTTTTTCCCATTCAGTATATGAACTGTGGGTCTGTCACATATGGCTTTTATCATGTTGAGGTAAGTTCCTTCTATACCCAGTTTTCTGAGAGTTTTTAATCATGAAGGGATGTTGAATTTTATTGAATGCTTTTTCAGCATCAATTGAAATGATCATATGGTTTTTGTCCTTCATTCTGTTGATATGATATGTCATATTGATTGATTTGCATATGTTGAACCATCCTTGCATCCCTGGGTTGAATCCCACTTGATCATGGTGAATAATCTTTTTAATGTGTCATTGAATTTGGTTTGCTAATTTTGTTGAGGATTTTTACATCTATGTTTATCAGAGATATTGGCATATAGTTTTCTTTTTTTGTTGTGTCTTTATCTGGTTTTGGTGTCAGGGTGATACAGGCCTCATAGAATGAGTTTGGAAGTATTCCTTCCTCCTTGCTTTTTTGAGTAGTTTAAGTAGGATTACATTCAAAACTTTTCATCAGTGCTTCCTAAAGAACTCATTGTACTATTGTTGCAACTGTGTATTAATCTAAAATTATTTCAAAAGAAAAGGTTTTAAAAGTCTACCAAACAAAACACATACACACAATGAAATAAACATTAAAATAAAAACAAAAACAAAACTAAGTCTACCAGAAAAGTCTACCAGAACAGAAGTAGACTCAGTTGGCAAACCTCTTTCTCAGCAGATATGAGTGCCCTGTAAACTGTTACTCTCTCATAAAGAAATGAGGACATAATGAGTGAGATTAATTGCCAGTGCAAGTACATCATCCAAAGCCATTGACAATCTATTGAAGGGTAGCTGGAGAGTTTTCAAGAACATGCGCATTCACCTAGCTGTGGTAGTGTGCACTGGTAGGCTACTCTGGAAGCTGAGGCAGGAGGATCGCTTGACCAGGAGTTCTGGGCTGTAGTGCACTATGCTGATCGGGTGTCTGCACTAAGTCCAGCATCAATATGTTGACCTCCCAGGAGTGGGGGACCACCAGGTTGCCTTAGGAGGGGTGAACCAGTCCAAGTTAGAAATGTAGCAGGTCAAAACTCCCATGCTGATCATTATTTGGATCACGCCTGTGAATAGCCACTGCCCTCCAGCCTGGGCAACATAGTGAGACCCCTGTATCTAAAAAATAAAATAAAATAAACAAATAAAACGCCTAAATTCTAATCTTTGTCAGAGGGTGTAACCACAAGGATGTAGGAAAGAAATGATAAGGAATGTGAATGTCTATCATTAAGACAAACTAGAAAACTATCAACTGTATTTGAATCAGTTCTCAAGAAAGAAGCTTGGATGTGAACAGCAGAGGAAAGCTCAATGTGTAAATTAGAAAAGAAGGCCAAAGAGAGGTTCTTCAACAGTTTTCAGGGGAGCCTTGTTTCAGGATTATTAATATTCCAAGATTCTTCTTGAAGGGAAGGCAGACAGGTCTTTTTTACACTGAAGACAAATGCACTATGCTCTTAGAGCTATGTGGTACTAATAGTGAAGTAGGTGCAGCTAATTACCTCGCCTGGATTTCAAGGCTCCTTGACTGAGTTTAGTCTTTCCACTTATATTTTCTTATAGAAAGAATGGACAGATGGACCAGCTAACATAGATGTTCTGTTGCCCTTGGCCATTTGTTTTATAAATATGTTGACATTGCCATTTCTTTGTCAATCTTTTGTGAGTCTGGTTAGCTTAAGTCAGATGCACCTTCATTTAACATTAAATTCATATTTATGCTGTATCAAGTATTTATCAGGCATAATTCTAGGAGCTGGGGACACAATGGTGAACAAAACAGACTGGTTCCCATCCCCTATACAGTTTAATTCTAATGAGGAAAGCCAGACATTAATAAAATAATTACACAAATAAATGAATATCAACAATCTATAATGTTTGCTATAAGAGTATATAACACGAGAAGCTGATTTAGTCTGCTATGTCAAGAAAGTCTTCCCTGAAGAAGCAACTTGAGTCAGCAAAGTAAAATGTTGGGGCTGTCAACGCTCAGGACTCTATCCTGGACTGTGGTGATCTCATAGATGCAATGCCACCTGTGGCCTTCCCAGGTGCTGACTATCTCATCGCTCTACAACACTATATGATACTTTGCCCTTACCTTTCTATGCCTCAGTCTCCTGTCAAGATTATCCATGCCTCTTCTAGTTTGAATGGAAGCTCTTGGGGGCTGTGATCAATCAGCCCCCTTTTGATATCACGGAGCTTGCACCTTAGCCTTAACTCAGTCAGGACACTTTGTCAATATCTCAGAGAAATGAACCAATTAAGACTGTCATACTATGCACATATGTACTGCCATACAAAGATGCCAATAAATTAACAACTTTATCAAAATATAATTCACACACCATACAATTCACCAATTTAAAGTGTAAAATTCAATGGTTTTTGATATCTGAAGAATTGTGCAAACATCACTCCAATCAACTTTAGAACATTTTCATCACCCCAGAAAGATACCTTCTGCCTTCCCCCTTCCCCATTTGCAGTCACTCCCTATTTCTCCTCAAATCCCTCAACATTAGGCAACCACTAATATGCTTTCTGTCTCTATGGATTTGCCTATTCTGAACATTTCACATAAATGGACCACTATGTGGTCTTTTGTGACTGACTTTCACTTAGCATAATGTTTTCAAGGCTCACCCATGTTGTAGCATGTACCCAATACTTCATTTCTTTTTATTGTTGAATAATATTTCATTGTATGGATATACCACATTTTATTTACCTCTTCATCAGTTGATGGCTTTTGGGTTGTTTCCACTTTTTGGCTATTAAAATAGTGTTATTTTGAACATTCTTATAAGTTTCTTTTTTTTTACACAAAATTAACCATTTTTTCAGGGTACAAAATTAAGCATTTTAAAGTAAACAATTCAGTGGTATTTAGTGCATACACAATGTTGTGCAAACACCACTTTTTTTTTTTGCAAGCATAAAATGAAGTTTATTGAGGAAGGACAAGATAGATTCACGGAGCAAAAGTAAGACACATTCGCCACAATGAATGGATCCCTCTGTCATAACAAAAAGGACCCAACCATCACTTCTATCTAGTTCCAAAACATTTTCATCACTCTGAAATAAGACCCCATACTCATTAAGCAGTTACTGCCCATTCCCTGCTTCCCCTAGCACCTGGCAAGCACCAATGGGCTTCCTGTTTCTAGGGATTTACCTATTCTGGATATTTTGCATCAACGGACTCATAGAATACGTGACCTTTTGTGTCTGGGCTGCTTTCACTTAGCATAATGTTTTCTGAGGTTCATCCAGTTGCAGCATGTATTTCATTCTTTTTCATCGCTGAATAATATTCCATTATATGGATACACCACATTTTGTTCATCCATTTATCTGTTGACGGACATCGGGTTGTTTCCACCTTTTGGCTACTGTGAATGAGTGCTGCTGTGAACATTCACATGCGCAGATTTGTTTTGAGTACCTGTTTTTAATTCTTTAGTTGGTATATACATAGGAGTGGAATTGCTGGGTCATATGAACAATACATCTTTGAGAAGAGCAGAAGTCGGACTTTTAAACAACGCACCCAGGAAGGTTTTTACAAAAGAAAGGACAGGAATTTTAGAAAACTGACAGGAAGAAGCTGGGGGTGATAGTGTAACACGCTACACAAATGTAGTAATTGAAGCTAGTGTTTGTAGTTCACATGTATCATCTGAAAGGATTTTTACATCTTCCTGGTGAATTGGGATGTTTAGACATTATCCTCATTTTATGGCAAGAAAATGAAGGCACAGCGATTGTAAGTAAATTCTCACAGACGCAAAACAAGAGTGAGATTCCAAGCCCAGATCTTTTGCTTATCTTGGTTTCACTGTCCTGTTATCTACCTAACTTAGTGGAGCAAACAAGGTGGCCGGGAAGTTAGTGCTAGAAACCCAGGAACTGGAGGGAGAAGACTATAAAGTTCCAGAAAAAGCAGCAGCTTTTTCCCCTAAGATGAGGGCTATGGAAATAAACTCCGGTAGATAGCTTGTTTTCAGCTTCATGGTCATCTCCTACGATTTAGACAATGTAATATAACATACCACTCTTCTTTACAGAGAACTTTTTCTAAGGGATGTGGTGGTAGACAATTCTTTTGTACATCGTAGAGCACAGTTGGGGAAAAACCAGAAATGCTACGTTAAGTCTCTTTACTGAGGGTTGTTCGAGAGCGGAAAGGCCTCTCTGGAAGTCACGGGGACCACCACCGAGCGAAGACTAAACAAGATGGTGGCCGGGACAGGACCGCTCTATCTCTCCGGGTGAAACTCTATGGCAGAGCAGAGGCGTAAGTTTAGAGAAGTGAAGCCGACAGGGGCGGTAACCAGACCACACTAGCGCGCTAGGAAGAGAGGAGCGGAAAGAGATCTCTCGCGCATGTGTGGAACTAGGGGGAAGGATTCCAAGACAAGGGGCCCACCCCACAGTGCAAGTTTTCCGAAACGTGTGAGTTATCTAAGTCCAGTTAGAGCCGAAGTGGGGCGTTTCCTAGGACGCATGCGTTCTAAACGAGACAGTGGCGTGGTCTTTTCAACGCCTGGCGTACAGACGACGTCTGAGGTGGAAGGGGCGTTTAAGATTCCCAACACGCATGCGTTCTGAGACCGAGGCGTTTCCTTCAGAGGGTGTGGAGTGCAGGGCTCTTTATTGCGCAGGCGCAAGGACTGTCCGGTAGGGCGAGTGGTCCACCAAGGGGAGGGAAGAGGAGGTTGAAGGGATTAAAAAACCGGGTGCGCCTGCGCGTTGCCGACAGGTTGGAAGCGCTCAGGATTTGTGAGGGGCGGGGTCACGTATGCGCGTCATTGGATGGGTAGGTGGGAGGGAGGGTGGAGCGCGGGGAGGGTCTATGCGCTTGCGCAGTGCGGGGGTGGAGGGCGGAGGAGATAGATAGCACGCTTGCGCGGCTGTCATAGGGCTGCTTGGTTGGTCAGTGGGGAGTCGGCGCCTGCGTACTAAGACCCGTGTGCAGCAGCGGCGGCGGCGGTAGAGGCGGCGGCGGCGGCGGCGGCGGCGGCAGCGGGCTCGGAGGCAGCGGTTGGGCTCGCGGCGAGCGGACGGGGTCGAGTCAGTGCGTTCGCGCGAGGTGAGAGCAGACAGGGCGCGCGTGCGCGGAACCTTGGCTTGAGCCTGGGAGGAGAGACGGAACTGCGCGGGGGTCTGGGAGGGGGGCAGAGGGGAGCGGCGGCCACCGCCGCACGGGTTCGGTCGGGGAGCCGCGGGAGGTGCGGAGAAGCGCGGGAGCGCGCCCCGGTTGGCGCGCAGGGTGACGGTTGGGGCCGGCCGGGTGACGTTGGAGCGACGCAGGGCGGGGGACGGCGAGCCGCGAGGCCGCCACGCGGGAGAGGCCGCCAGGCGGCCACGCCAGGGCGAGGGCCAGGGGCCAGATCCGCCCGCCGGCGAAGGGTACCTGGTCCGTTGGGGACCGGGCGCCGCGCGGCCACGTGAGGTGGGGGAGGGGGCTGTTCGGTGAGAGGGCATGTTAAGGGGGGGGTGGCGGCCGGCGAGGGGGAGGGGAGGCGGCGTGGCTCCGGCTTGGCTCAGCCCTTGAGGAGGGGGCGGCCGCGGCACCGGAAGTGCCCCCCACGGGAGGCTGCCCTCGGGTCGGAGGCCGCATGGCCGAAGGTGGACCGGGGCCGCATGGCAGCGCGGGGACCCCTCCCCCCAGGTCCCGGCCGCCGGAAGCCCCGGACGGCCACATGGTAGGCGGCAGCCGTCAGCCCCCAGCGCGGGGAGACCAGGTCCTTACGGGGGTCTCAGGGAGCCTGGGATTTTCAGGAGTGGGAGAAGCCCGAGGCCCAGGTCTTCATCACCCAAGAGGGCCCGCTGCAGGCATATGTTAGCGCTCCCCAGTCTCATGGGCCCTGGAGCTTTCCCCTATCCTCCTGTGAAGTGAGGCGACCAGCCAGGTGTGAGTGGCACTCTTATGAGGTGGGAGGCTGGAGAAATGGGGAAACTGAGGGCGATTGGACAGGAGCCCAACTCTTCTGCTAGCCAGTACCGATAGCGCCTTAAAGCCCTAGGCACATGAGTTTCCCAACGTGATACGCGCTCTTCACCTTGTCACTGTCTTCCCGTTGTATCTGGTTGGGGAGTTGCTGGGTTTTAGAGTCCTTAACTCTACCAGCTTGGTATGATTTCTACTACTCACTGCCACCAACCTTTTGCTTTCATTTTATTGTCATTCACTACCCCCCACTCCCCCACTTTCTACGGACTGTGGAGGCCCAGCCTGAAACGCCGACAGGACAGATGCATCCTGGGAAAAGTGGGAGGGGCCCTCCAGGACAGGCTGGGTTCCTGGGTTCCCTTGGGGAACTGAGATCGAGGTGTTTGGCCAGGGATGATTTAGGAGATAACTTTACTTTCTCCCCCTTGACTCCATCTGCAAGTGCATGTTGGCAAGGCGGGAATCCCCCAAAGAGGCCTTGTGGTTTCCTGTACCAGTGACTGGTTTGTGTGTGGATGGGGGGGGGTGTAACAGATGGGTGGGGCCTTGTCCCCCGGTCTCCACCCTCCCCCCATTAGCCCCACCCTTTTGCTGGATCATAGCTGCTCACCTAATTATAGCCCTGGCTATGTGTGGGGAAGACGGGTAGTTGGTTTCAGTGGCAAGTAACACCTGAGTCCTCCCCCCTCCCAGGAAGTAGGCCTTTCCTCATCTCTGAGATTTGGCATGCTAATACCTGGAGCCTTCCTTTCCCAAGCCACTAGTTAAGCTTTCATTTGGGGGGTAGGATACAGCTATTCCCCTCTTCCGTACACACACCAGTTCTTAAGTATATTTGAGTCCAGTCAGTATTTAGTCCAGAAACTTTGACTTTATTTTAGGTGGGTAGTGGAATAAATGAGTTGGGAAAAATGAAGCAATTGTTTCCAGAGAGAAATGGGATAGATTGGAGATCCTGTTAACCTCCATCCTTACTCCAGTTCTCTTCTTGGCTCTAGTTGGAATCGAAGCCTCTTAAAATGGCAGATGATTTGGACTTCGAGACAGGAGATGCAGGGGCCTCAGCCACCTTCCCAATGCAGTGCTCAGCATTACGTAAGAATGGCTTTGTGGTGCTCAAAGGCCGGCCATGTAAGATCGTCGAGATGTCTACTTCGAAGACTGGCAAGCACGGCCACGCCAAGGTTAGAATTTCACTTCCACGTCTTGCCTTCCCCATGCCTCTGGTATCCTTGAGGCTCCCGGCAGCAACCTGCCAAGAGTCCTGGCCCTCTACCTTCCTTTAGCTCTGCTCTTATTGTCTCATTCCTTTTGTTCAGCACTCAGCCCTTTCAGACTGCTACACCTGCTCCCCAGTCTTTAGCCTCTTCTATGGTTACCCTTCTGTCCCCTCATCATTCTCCTGTAGTCCCTCCATTTCTCCAGCTTTGTGCCAGTCTCTCAACTTCTCTTCGTGGGCTTCATGCTCCAGCTATTCAGCTGTTCCTTCCTTATTCCTGACTTTTACTTTTTTTGTTTCTCTCTCTTTTCCCTTGAGCCTATGTAGGTACTTTGTTTCCATCACGTTTTCCAGGGTTTCTCCAATCCTAACAAAGAATGCAGCCTTTCCCTGGAAGGACTCCAGTGTTACCTCTGAGCTTTCAAATGACTTTGCTGCATCATTCCCCAATTCTAGCTTTCCCTTTGGAACTCCTGTGTAGTATCAGACTGCCTCTACTTGCCCCAGACTACTCTTCTTGGGTTTCTTGAGCCTCCTTGCTTTCTTGGGTCTTAACATTCTTGCTAGTGCTTCCCTTGTCACCTCAGATTTGTCCTGTTTTTCCCCCAAATTTCAACCTGGTTCGTTCTTGGTGCAGTTCTTGTGGTTTTGTTCCCTAGTCAGTTTTTCTGTCTTCTGTTGACTTGACATTGATCTTGGTTAATCCCTAATGTTGAGATCCTTCTCTGTGCTCTTCTGGCTTCCTTATTTCCTAACTGCGTAGTTCTTTCTGATCTCCCCCCAAGTCCTTTTTTCTTTTCAGCTCTGTTTCTTTAACATTTCTTCCTATTTTCTCAGCCTTTTCCCTTCTACCTTACTTATTTCCCAAGTTCTCACCCCCTTGTCCCAGTGTCCAGAAAACTCTTCCAGACTTTTACCTGGACTCTTCCTGCTCCCCTGGTCTCTTAGCATCTTGTTTGTCAATGTTTTTTCGTCAAGGTAACTACTTCTCTGACCCTGCCGTACAATTTTCCCCTGTGCTGTCAACCCCAGTCTCCACGGTGGTCTTTTAGCCTCAGGTTTTTTCGGAGGCTTTAGTGTTTCTTTCCTGAGTTGATTAGTTCAAGTCCAACTCTCCTGATCTTTGCCCCAACAATGTAGTATGACATCCCGCACCAGCCAAGGACAACTTGAGCCTTTATCTCCTCCATCCTAGAATTTGGTTGGGTTTCTCTTTGTGATGCATACATACAGGTCCACCTGGTTGGTATTGACATCTTTACTGGGAAGAAATATGAAGATATCTGCCCGTCAACTCATAATATGGATGTCCCCAATATCAAAAGGAATGACTTCCAGGTATGTAGATGGTGTGAATGAGGATGGGTTAGTGGTCTATGGGGGGAAAACATGAATTGGCCAGGAGAGCTTATGCTGGGAAAGAGGAAGAAAATGGCAGGAGAGGACATTTGGTATTAGTAGTTTGCTGTCACCCCAGTTTGTCTATCAAAACCTTTACCCTCAGCCTACCTGGGCCTACCTTCAGCTTCCTTCCCCTATCTGCCCCCAGCTGATTGGCATCCAGGATGGGTACCTATCACTGCTCCAGGACAGTGGGGAAGTGCGGGAGGACCTTCGTCTGCCTGAGGGAGACCTTGGCAAGGAGATTGAGCAGAAGTATGACTGTGGAGAAGAGATCCTGGTATGGTGCTTCCCTCCCCATTTAAAAAAATTTTTTTAGCCTAAAGAACTTGTAAAGCATTACTTTTGTGCTCAGCTTTGCTCTTTATGCTTCTTCTGAGCTCAGACATCTGCTGACTATCCCCCTTGCTTCTCCAGATCACAGTGCTGTCTGCCATGACAGAGGAGGCAGCTGTTGCAATCAAGGCCATGGCAAAATAACTGGCTCCCAGGTGAGTAACAAACTCCTCACCATCTCCCTTCAAGCACTTTATTGTCCTCATCACAGGGTTGTTCTAGTCTTAATTGTGCCAGGCTTACTTTCTGCCCCCAGCCTGGTCCTGTCCTCCCCACCTTCTTGCTGTTGAAGGTATTATATTCTGTCTTACATGGTTTCTCTCTCCTACCCAGGGTGGCGGTGGTGGCAGCAGTGATCCTCGAGTCTGCAGAGGCCCCCTCCCCCAGCCTGGCCCGGCTTTGGCCTGGCCCTAGGCTGGACTCCTACACAATTTATTTGACGTTTTATTTTGGTTTCCCCCACCCCCTCAATCTGTCGGGGAGCCCCTGCCCTTCACCCAGCTCCCTCGGCCAGGAGCAAGCGAGCCATGGCCTCGGTGAAGCTGCCTGCCTCTTCTCCCCTCACACTACAGCCCTTGTGGGGGAAAGGAGGTGGGTGCTGCTTGTGGTTTAGGTTTTTTTTTTTATTATTCAATCTGGAATCAGAACGCTGTGGATTCTGGCAAATGGTCCTTGTGCCCTTCCCCTACTCATCTCTGGTCTGGTCCCCTATTTCCCCTAGCCCTTTACCCCAGGCACCACCCCCACAGACTGGGGACCAGCCCCCTCCCCTATTTCTCTCCCCAAACCCCTTCAGATGGGGAGGGAAGAGGAGGAGAGGGGAGGGGACCTGTCCCCTCCTCAGGCATCTGGGAGGGCCCTGTCCCCATGGGCTTCACCCTTTCCTGCGGGCTCTCTCCCCGACAAATTTGTTAAAATCAAACCTGAATAAAACTACAAGTTTAATATGAAGCCCCCAACTCAGCTGCTTATTTGAATCAAATGGTGATTTGCTGAATAGAAGGTACATTTGGAAAGCAGAAATAGACTGAACTTTGCCACTGAGTTCATCGTAACCCACTGTCTCGCTCTGATTTACCGTGGACCTGCCAGCCAGTCCCCCACCCTCCAAGCAGCCTTGGTCTATTCCAAACAGTTGGGTTGGAGGCAACACAAACAGCAGCAGCCAGGGGCAGTGACAGGTAGATTTTATTGGCCTGGGACACACAGCGGGGGACTGTCACCCATGGTGGGGTGGGGGTTGTGAGGTTGAAGATATAATCTGATGGTCACTTGTGGTAGAATCTTGGGTTCTGGCTGTGTTGAATGAAGGGGAGCCGAGGGCCAGGTTGGCTGGTAGCTGCAAAGCCCGACTGGTGATGGTGACAGAAGGAGGGCTTTGTCAGCAGACACACTCTCCCTTCCACTTAATACCCTTACTGATAACCACCCCCAAGGAGGAAGGGAAAACCAGATGGTATGGCCCACCTGTCCTACCCTAACCCTGTTTTCCTGGTAGTACAGAGATTCTGACAGGTGCATCTGAGTACTATCCTTACCTTTCCTGCTGGCTGCATTTGCACAGGGAGCTGGGGGGAAGCAAGAAGTCCAGGGGCTGGATGCAGAGCCTGTGGGTGCATGGGGCGCAGGGAGGACTGCAGAGAACAGAGTCAGGACCTGAGACATACTGGGGCTCCCCTTAGCATAACCCTAACTGTGACCTCCCAATGCTCCATACTCACTGAGTCAGAGAATCCAGTCTGCTGGTTAGCATGCTCCATCTGCTTTTGCAAGGACAAGGCACCCCCAGGCTGGAGGAACCCTAGGTGGAGAAGAGGGGTATGTGAAATGAGCAGAGAATGAGACAGGGAGGGCCCACGGAGCTAGGGCTCCCACATGGGGTATTGTCACCTGTCTGGGTGGGCTGAAAGTGGCCGTGCACGGCATAGGGCTGTGGCTGTGGCTGAGATAGGTACTGCACTGCAGGAAATGCTGAAGGTGCTGAAAAAGGCAGGAGGCACAGACATTAGAAACTCCTTTTGCTCTATAACATTCTTCCCTCTGGGCTTTGAGGAAACCCCCCTCCCTTGTTCCATCACTCACCTCTGAGCTGCTGACTAGGACTATAGGCTGGCTGTGTGGGCCCATAGTGAGGTGGGGGCTGAGCAGTCCCATAAGCACCACCTGGGCTGCCTTGAAATTGCCCATGCTCTGAGGTCCCTGTGAAAGCAGCTGCTGAGCCCACGTAGTGCCGGGTCTAAGGAAGGGAGGATGAGAACTCACTGCAAACCCCTTGAAAGCAGAAACCCAGTGACTTGTGTCTATCTCTGTATGCCCCATTTCCTACTATACAGTAAATGTTTGTGACTTGAATACCAGTGGCAAAGATGTCTGGGTGGAAGCAGTAGGGAAAAGCAACTGGGGTTAGACATCCAATCCTACTCTCACCGTGAGCACTTGGGGTCCAAACATCTGTTTAGCTCTGTCAGCTGCCATGAGTGTGCCTGGGCGGTTGTGTCCTCCAGGGCTCCCTAGAAAGGGAGAGGGGCTTCAAGATGCTGAAAAGGGAGGCTGCAACCTCATTCAGGGCTGCCCCATTCTGTTAGATGGTTTTTTTAATCCTCACCCTGCATGCTGAGGAGATGAGTTCCTGTGTGAACAGTCAAGCTCTGCTGGTATGCAGCTGATGTCAGAGTGGTCAGGTCACTGGAGTGAAAGGAAGGCAGGTCACAGTCAAGAACAGGTGCCCTCTCTTGCCATTAAACTGCAATTCTTTTTTATTACATGATCCCAGTTCCACTTTGCCCTCATTTTAATCTTTAGCTCTCGGATCCCACCTCTGCTCCTTTCGCCTCCGTTTTTCTTCCTCATGTAAAACTTTCTTGAGCTGCAGGAAAAGCTGGTGCTTCTCTTCCTGTAGGGCCAAAAGCTTCTCCTGCAACTTCAGAATCTGGGAGGTGAGGGGGGGGGTGTCAGGGAAGAGAACATGAAGGCAGGGAGAGCCAACGGAAGAAGTCAGAGCTGGGAGAGATCAAGGGACTTCTTACTTGTTCCTTGGTCTCCTCTAGTGACATTCTCTCTTCCATCTCCTTTTTCTTCCTTCTCTCTTGTTCTTCCTTCATCTTCTGTTCCATCATCTTGTCCACCTCTTCTTCCTCTGGAGAATCAGGCAGAATGGGGAAGTGGCAGGGTGGTGAAAATATTTCAAATGTTACAGATTGAAGACCATCAAAAACGACTTATCCCAACATGCCTATATGCTCATGGTAATGGCTTTTTCCCTCCAGGGGATAGGCTTCCCCCTCGCAACAGGGGGCAGGGAGAGGGAGGCTTTGTTAGGTGCTCTCCAAGGTCCTTCCCAGCTCAAGGGTTCTGGAGCTTGGACCATGCCTCTTAACACCCACCACAACGAAGCTGTTCATTCCCTTGTCTAGCCTCGGCCAAGGGCGCATTGGTCGGCCGGTGGGTGGGGGCCAGCCCTGGGATAGCGGAGCCATTCTGGGCCGTGGGTCCTCCCGCTTTGGCCCCAGCTCACCCTGCCGCTTGCGCTCCCGCTCCATCATGATGTGCCGGTGCAGCGCCCTGGCCATGGCGTTAGAAAGCTTGGGGCGCTCCAGGAGCGCGGGCATGGTGCTGCCGGGGGCGCTCGGGCCGTGGGCGCCCGGCTCTGTCACTGACTGCCAGACCTCAGACGGGGCCTGCGGGGAGGCGGGCGCTCAGGGGGGGACCGCGCCCGGCCGAGGCGGAAGCCCGGCGCCCGGCCCGCTTGCCACCCCCGTCACGTGTCCGGGGCGCCCGCCGCCCGGCCGGGGCCGCAGCCCTCGCTCCACTGCGCGCGCGAGTGGCGCCGGCGTCCCCGGCTCCGCGCCCCCGCCTCCTTCCTCGCCAGCCCGGGCGCCGGCCCCTCCCTACCCGCGTTCTCTGCGCTTTCTCCGCGGCCTCCGGCGCGCCTCGGCCCCTGCGTCACATCCGGCGGCCGGGCCGAATTCTTCCGGAGTCGCGGCGGCGGCCGACCTCGCGGGTTGGGCGAGAGCGGAAGGCGAAAGCGTGCTGGGACCGGGGCCCGCGGCGCCTAAACCCCGCGGCCAGGTGCGCGGGCCGGCTGGCCTTCGGCCCTCTAATTTGGCAGGGCATCGCCGGGAGGCGGCCCCGGGGACGGCGGGCTCCGGAGAGGGGCGCGCGAGAGAGGCCGAGGCGGATGCTCTGAGACGGCGTTTATTGGCTCCTTAGAAATCAGAGTCAGTAACAACTGTACAGAGGGGCCCCGTCTTCCTCGCGCCCGCCCTTCCCCACTCCCGCCCGAGGGCCCCGAAAAAAGCAGCTTCATGTGGGCACAGGGAGAGACTCCTCTGGGATTCACAGTAACCAGAAACAAAAACGGAAATAAATTAAGTGATAAGGGGGAGGGGAGTAATAGGGAGTCGTGTTCCCCAAGTCAGTGCATGAGGAGGGGTACCCAGGGCCCGGAGCTGGGCTCCCCCAAGCTCCCTCCCATCAGAGGGAGTGTTCTGGGCCCCTGGACATGGAGATGTGCCACTTCCCATCTAAATCTGAGAGCCTGCCTACATGTTCCTGCGCATCTGCCAAGACGAGCACCTGTGCATGCCATGAGTCACTGGAATGAGGTGGAGGCAGTCATCACTCAGAGTCCATGGGCCCAAAGCCCAACTGTGCTTGTAGTAGTGGTGTCTCACCCCTCATTCCACCCGTACCAGCAGGGCATAGAGGAGTGTGGCCCCCTTCTCCTTAGTGACCCATTCAAGTTCGGCTACGCTGAAGTGAGGGTCAGGAGGTTCTCGGAGGGCAGCAGAAGGGGGGCCAGGGGTGTAGGAGCCAGGGCGCACGCACACCTGGAACGCCACCTGAGCCTGGTGCGTCCGCTGGTATTTGGGGTCCCGGAATCTGTAAGACAAGAAGCCGAAATTGGGGTGTGAGGCCTCAGGCCCATCACCTCTTCCCCCTTGCTAATTCTGTTCCAACCACACAGGCCTTGCTGTTCCTAGGAAATACTACCTCACCTCATAGGAACTTAGCTCTGGCTATTCTGCTTGAAATGCTCTTCCTCCCAAAGCCTGTTCAGCTACATCCTTCACTTCCTTCTTCAAGCCTTTGCTCAAATCTCACCTTCTTAAGATGCCTACCTACCCTGACTACCTATTTAATATGCCTGCTCCAACACACTTCTCCTTCACCCCAATCTTCTTTTTCTTTGTTTCCATCGTACTTTTATTACCTATAAAAATACCAAATACTTATCATGTGTCAACATTGTAGAGAGAGAAGGTGTAAGTTCCACAAGAGCAAGGTTCCTTTTTTTGCCCACAGGATAGCATGTAAGTGGTATTTGTTCAATGAACGAGCGAAGAGAGGGCTGAGGTGAAGACTGAGCAACCAGCAAGACACGGTGAGAAGAGGGGAGGGCAAATCACGAAGACCCCAGTGGCTGACCTTGGGGCCCTCTCTTGATCTGAGCCTCTGGAGATCTCTCCCCACTCCTCCCGTGTACTCACTGCACTTTGGAGGCCAGGGTCTCGGCCCCAGCATATTGAAGGGAGGGGGAGAGCAGCACGGGTGGGGGCTGCTCCTCCCGAGGAGGTGCACAGTTCTCGCCAGGCTCCTCGAACCCTACTCCAGGCTCTCCCTTCAGTGGCCGGCAGCTCAGGATGGAGGCAGTGCCTGGGAGGAGAACTGGGTCAGGACAGCTTTTTAATTCTCCCAATGGCCCCCAGGCCCAGCCTACCCTGCCTCTGCCCACTCCACAGTACCTGCTCCTAGCTCCCCTCGATCTAGCACCCTCCGTACAGCTGCCACATTGCTCCCATGATATGCCATGTGCCACTTCTTGGTTAGCGTCCCTGCCTCCAGGTGGGGATTCACCCTAGGAGGTGGACAGATAGGGCAGATAGGACAAAGATCACTGGCTTCCCAAGGTCATGCCCTAGACAAGAAGTTGTATTACTTCTTCCATGCACCTTCTTGGGACCCCTCGCCCCACCCCCTGCTTTCACAAGGGAACAAAGATCAGTAAGGGAAATGCATGACCCTGCCCATATGTACCTGAGGTTAAACCTGCACCAGCCAAAGGGCAAGGCATATTCCCGGGGAGGCTCCCCTCGGCGCCTGTGGGCCTCATCTCCTCGCAGCTTCCGGCAAGACTCACAGTAGCACAGGCTACGCTTCGGTGGCGGCATGAAATAATCCTCTATGGGAGAGTGAGTAGCAGGGTTGATGCTATGGCTCCCGCCCTGGGTCTCAACCACCGTTCAGCTGGTATCCAGGGCTCTGGGCATGGCCCTGGGAATGAGGCAGGTTCTGGGGGACTGGGACTCACCAGGAAGCAGCAGCAGTTCTTGGAAGCGGGAGCAAAGGGCGTGGTATTCGCAGCTCTTTAGAGGGCTAGCAGCAGGTGGTGGACCCCAGCACACACTCTCCTTGATACCTGAGGGAGCAGAGGGGCACAGGTCACAGGAGCTGGGCTAGAAGTGTGGGAGCAGGGGTGGGAGCAGGAGCCTGGTCCCTTTGGGCTGGCGCACCATCCACCATGTCTGCTTTCTCCATGTCCCCTTGGGTTCCAGCACTCTTCCCACTGGCAGCCCCTGGTTCAGGGCTCACGATTGTCACCTGCAGGGGAGAAAGGTGGTCAGCCAGAGCTTGGTCAGCCCCCAGGGCCTGCTGATCCCCCTACTGGATAGCCCAGTCTCCCAGGTACCCTCTCCTCCTAGCCCCCATTGCCACTAACCTGCTCACACTGCCCATAGAGGTCCACAAGCGCGTGGCAGGGCTGGGGCACATCTGGAACAGCCACCCCCTGGTCCACCCCGTTGACATGGAGATGCAGCCCCCCAGAGCTGTCCAGCCGCAGTCCCAGGATGGTGCCTTCAGGACACGTGTCCAGATTTGGCCCAAACTTCTCACAGATCTAGGAGGAGAGACCTACTGTCTTCTAGAGGCCAGACTCCCACCACAGCAGCTATCCCACCCTGTACTCTGCTTCCAGTTGCCAGTCGCTGGGCTTTGCCCCCATACTTACCCACTGCCTAGGTCCTACTCCCACTTCAATTACTTACAGCCCCCTCCCCTTTCTCCCGACTGTAACATTCTCAATGGCAAGGACACAGGAGGAGGATGCAAGCCTGAGGTCAACCAGGCCATGGCACTCACACCCTGGCCTGCCCACTACTGTCCCTCTTTAGAAATGTGGCCCCACCTCCAGGGCTAGGGGTCCCACTCCCCCCTTTTGGCCAGCCCCGTCCTACTCAAAGGCCTGGCCCTCTCCCTTCTCTCTGGCTCCTATTCACCTTGAGACCATTATGGAAGACCCCATGGCCCCGCAGCAGCCAGGCTGCCCGTTTGAGGGCACAGGCAGAGGCAGGGAAGTTGAGCCTTTCAGGCGGGCAGGTGATAACTCCCAGGACAAGGGAAGATGTCCACTGTCGGTTCAGGAAGTCTATTCGCACCTAGGGGAGAAGAAGTTAATCCACAATCATGGCCTCCTGGGAAAAGCCAGGTTCCTCACTCCAGCCAGGCAGGGAATGTGGCATCTCCCATAGTGTGGTCTGAGATGCTGTCCTTTCTGATGCTTGGAAGGAATAGAAACTGCAAATTTAGTTGTTTCCTTCCCATTTTGAGCCTTGATCTTGCTGTTGCCTCTGTAAGGATTCTGGTCCCTTGGAGCTTCCTCCACCTGGCTAACTTTGACATATATTTCAGTTTGCAGCAGAAAGGCCCCCTCCTCTGGAAAGCACCTCCTGTTCCCACATAGAGGATCAGGCATCTCCCTGGGACTCCTGCAGCTCCTCCCTACTGCTTCCCTCACCTGTCACCAGGTGGGGACTTCATGGTAATTGATTTACAACCCCCATTACAGGGTATAAACAAAAGCCCAAGAAGTTCATCCAAGTGGCTTGCGTTTTTTCTCCACCTGAAAAAGCCTTTCTCCAAGAGGGTTGGCCCTGGACCACCCTGGAGCGAGAGGAGCTGGGGTAAGGAGGCAGAGCCCACCTGGACCAGCAGCTGGGGCACCAGGGGCTGGCTGATGACAACAATGCCTTGATTGTAGCTGGCCACCCGCGTGGCTGTACGGTTCCCATTGGACAAGAGGATATTCTTCCCATGGTTCTCCAGGAACTCGAGGGCTGTGGGCATAATGCCCACCTGATTCTGGACCTGGTGTGGAGGAAGAGACTGAGCTGCCTGAGGTGCCAATGCCAGGCCCGACCCACCCCACTGGGGTTTACACGGAGCTTGAGCCTCTGCCAGACAATTAGAGAACCCAAAACAGGCCTGGCACCCAGTGGCCCACCAATTGCCCGTCCGTGTTTATGGCAGGCCCCACTCCAGCCTCTTACTCCCAGGTCACGCTCCTCGCCCTCGTCTTCCTCCTCGCCCTCACTGCCGGTGTCCGAGCTGGGGGAAGGAGGATGGGTGCCTTCTGGCTCCTCCAGCCTCGTGGAACTGACAATAGACACACTGCGTACTGGCCCGTAGAGATCCAACACAGCCCACACGTTCTGGGGGTACATAAGACCCAGGAAGTCAGGGATCAGCAAAAGGCCTCAACCCCACTTCCAGAACCCAAGGAAGCACTTAGGTCTACCTTGGCAATACCGGTGGCTGCAGGCCCCATATCCTCTCCATCTACCAGGATGTGCATCGTGTCATCTGCCCCCCGACGAATGCCCACACGGCTCCCCACCTAGGACCAAGGTGGGACAAGGACAGATGCTCAGCCCACCTAGGTCTCCCTGCCACCTCCACTCCCAACCCCTCCCCTGTCCCTGGAGCCAGCTGCTTCACCCCCAGCCTCTCTAGGTTCCGGCCATAGTTCATCCTCTGGAGCTGCCCATCACGCCTCACTTCACAGCTGGACACCATCCAAGTGGTCTTAGTCCGGAGCTCTGGCAGGGAGGGAGGCAGCCCTGGGCCACTGCCTGCTCCAGGCCCCATCTCCCCTGGCACTAATGTGGTCAGGCCCAGCCGGAGAGAACCTGCCCACTTCTCATCCAGCTCCTCCACTTTCACCTGTGAGAGAGAAAATAGTAGCTGGCCCTGTGGCGATGGGCCTGGCAGCCCCCTCTGTCACATCTCGACAGCGCACCTCAAAGACTTCCTCAGCCTTGAGCTCCTTGGTGCTGAAAACAAGGCCATGAGCATAGCCAGCCGCACGTACTGCCCTTGTGCCATCCTCCTCCAGGGTGACATTCTTGCCACAAGTACTATGGAATCGGTGAGCCACGCCAGCCACTGTGGAAAGACAGCACCAGGGTAAGGGGTAGAATTGGAGCAGCAGGCTTCAGACAGGACACAAAGCAAGGCTTTCAGATGAAACTGAAATGGACATAAAGGCTCCATCTGCCATTACTCCTCAGGGCCTCCTGACATCTCTTTTCACCACAGCAACACTCATTCCCAAACCTGGTATGCCCAACTTATGGTGTCCTGGCCCCTTGGTAGCAGGGAAGTGTCCAGACTCTGTGTACCAGGTGTAACCTCCCCCATCCCCCTGGTTGGCTGCTTGCCACCATGGGCTGTCCCCTCCCTGTAGCCTGCAGCTACCCAGCCAGCCGTCTTTGAATGGCTTCCCTGACCTGGAAGCTGTACCCCTCAGGCCCACATCAGACAAGCAGAGCCCGCCTGCCCTCCCTGATATCGCACCTGGGGAGTGCAGGGGGAATGACTTCTCAGTGGCAGTGTTGCTGGTCGCCAGGCTGTTGTCTATGGGGCCAGTGGCACTGGTGATGGACACTTGGACACACTGGCCATAGAGATCCACTACTGCATACACCTCTGGGTAGGAAAGGAAGGGGTCAGAAGCCTGGCAGCTTAGATGGCCAAGGCTGAGGGTGGCAGGTCGAAAGCCACAGAGTAGTCACCTTTACCCGGAGGCAAGCCTGAGCAGGCGGCGCCTTGGTCCTGGCCGTTGATGAAGTAGTGCAGATCGCCCTTGGCAGTTCGCATCATGCCAATGCGTGCACCTGTGCCCAGTGCATCCAGGTCACACCCATAGTTGTTACGCATTGTGTTACCATCTTGCATGATGGCTGTGCCACTGGGGGGATGGGAGAAGAGGTGGGTCAGCCTCCCAGCTTCATCCTCACACTAGCCCCTGCCCAGTCTATACCAGTCAGAACCTTCAGTGCCTTGGACTGGGGTCTTGATCTGGGTCTGAGGCCCAATCCTATCTCCTTTGTCCCTGGGATCCCCCCAAGGAAAAGCAGGAACTACCCTAAGAGGAAGGAGGATTGAGCCTTTGCAGTGCTGGGTGTGGCTTTCCAAACTTGAAATAAGGAGGTAGCCAGATCCCCCTAAGTCTGCCACTACCCATGGCCATCCCAAGCCCAAACCCTGCTTCCCTGATCCCAGCTAGCTCCACCCAATCCTGCCAAGCTAGCCCCAAAAGCAGGTAGCCCAACCTCAGCATCCACGTATCATAGTCAATGTCTGTCATAGTGTTGGGGAATTCTAGGTCTTCAGGCCGAATAGCGGTCACTCCTGGGAGGAGGAAGTGGTAGGTCAGAGCTGACCCTCTAGGCCACAGGCATCCTGCACCTCCCAACACACACACAGATGCCCCCTCACCAGCCTCAATGGAGCCTGACCAGCGGTCCACCATCTTCTGAATGACAATTTCAAACAACTCTCCATCCCGCAGAGCCCTGCCAGGGAGAGTGGTGATCAGGGAGGCTCTACTGGGGTGGCTAAGGCTGGGCAGTTATAAGGTGGAGACATGAAAGTCCAGAGACTGACCGGTTGGAGATGACGATGGCATCATTGAACTCGCTGCGGCAGTTATGGCGAAGTGCAGTGCGGCCCCCATTAGTGATGACTGCATTACTGCCATGCAGCTGGTGGAAGCGCAGATCAGAGCCCCCAGCCCCTGAAGAAGGGGAGCTTGGAGACACTTGGTTATTCCCCTCCGGGAGTGGTTCAGGGACTGGAGGTACCTCTGCAAGAGGTGATGAGACCACCCATTAAGTCTCCAGGTGTCTATAAGGCCTCCCAAGGCCACCCTAACCCCCTGCCCCAGCCCAGCCCGGCCCTCACCCACGTCGTCCACAATGGTGGCCTGGGCCGCCTGGCCATAGAGATCCACAACAGCATAGACACCCGGGGGCACATTCCAGGCAGCAGGGCCCTGAGTCATTCCATTCACAAAGAAGTGGAGAGTTCCGTCCTCCCTCCGCACCACGCCTACCGTGTCCCCTGCCTTGGAAGAAGGGGGTGCTGGAGTGAGGAGTCAGGCAGAGTTCCTGCCTGGGTTGGTCCTGCATCAGCCCCGCCTTGCCTGCCTCCCCTACTGCTCTGAGCAGGCAATACAGCCACTCTCCCACCTTGAGGCGGTCCAGGTTGTGCCCATATTCATCTAGGATTGTTGTCCCGTTGTGCATCACCCCATTCCCGGTCATCATCCAGGTCCCTAGGGGGACAAGGAGTGGCAGAGGGCATGAGAGGGAAGGCAGGGCTTCTCTCCTTTTTATACAGCCCCTACATTACTCCCCCAAGCCCATAGCCCACCTTGCCTTTTCTTTGACAGCAGCTTTCTTCCCTGAGCAGGACAAGAAAACTCTGCAGTTCCCAAGCCAGCCACAAGCGCTACCCACATGGCACTCCCCAGCCACTGAATTAGTTGTCACAAGTGTGACAAGTGAAAAACACGCTGGAGACCAACGGCCATAGCTTCAGGGACAGTCCTCCCTAAAACCCTATCCTGGCCCAACCCTTCCTGGGAGCTCACCAGAGCGTAAGTTGGTCATGGTGGAAGGCAACTGGAGGTAGGCAGGGTTGTGGGTGGTGACACCAATCTCAATGGAGCCAGCCCATTTGTCCACCATTTTGTCGATGCGCACCTGGAACACCTCTCCATCCCGCAGGGCTCTGCTGCTCAGCACCACTCCGTGATTGAAGTCATCAGTGGCACTGAGGGCACAGCAAGTGGGGATTCAGATCCCTAATGCACACTCTGAGTGTGCTGAGGCTTAGCTCAGTGATGTCTGCCAATACCCACTGCCCAAGCCAACCAACTAAACCTCAAACTCCAGGAGGCACCCAGCTTTTATGTCTAGGACTCCCCAGACCACAATCCCTCTGCCTCCTGCTTCCCCACCCTTCCCCCCCAATCCCATTAGAACCCCTTCTGCAGGCTTCTCCCCACCCCATGGGCCATACTGGGGCCTCAGGGCAGTGCGTCCCTCGTGGGTGATGGCTGCCTTCTGCCCACAGTTAGGGTGGAAGAGCAGGCGCTCAGGTTCTGCCTGGGCAGCAGGAGCAGCGCGGCGGAGAGCACCCTCAGGGGACAGTGCCCGCAGGATGGCATTGTTCCGGCGGAGGCGGTCGCTGTGGTTGTTATTGTGGACGATGGTCACCTTCACTGCCATCCCGTACAAGTCCACCACACCATACACCACTGGGGGTGTCAAAGGGGTAGCCACTCCTGTGGCAGTGGAAGGTGCAGGGGTTTTGGCGGGATGGGGAGAATGAGGGGAAAAGAGTCAAACACAGGGAAACCAAGCACCAAAAAGGGGCAGGAGGATGAGGTACAGATCCCCATCCCCCCCACCCCCACTGAAAGCCCTGGCCCAGCAGCCCTCTCTGAGCGTCCCCTTACCCTGATCAATGCCATTAATGAAGAAGTGCAAGGCAGAGTTGGACTTCCTCGTGAGGCCAATGTGGTCACCCTCCTACTTAAAGCAGAAAGATAGCTCAGTCTGGAATCTATCCACAGCCAGGGTCCAGAGCAGTCCTGGGGCCTTCCCACCACCTCATTCCACAGGGCAACAACTCTAAAAGGTATTCATGTAAGTCTCAGACCACCCTGGAGGACAGGTAGGACAGGTCTTGGGTCCCTGTTTTCCAGACATGACAATTTCTACATTTCCTGAATGCTCAATGCAAGTCAGGCACTAAGTTAAACTATCTCACAAGCGTCAACTTCTTAAGTCTCAGCCTATAAAATAGGTACTAATAGGCTCATTTTAGAGATTTGGGAGAGAAAAAAGCAACCAAAGAGGATAAGCATCTTGCCTCAGTTTACCACCACAAACAGCCAAACAATAAGAAATGAACCATCTGACTCCAAAATCTGAGTGCTTAACTGTTGGGAAACCCTGCCTTCTCAGAAAAGATAAAGAGGCTTGCTTGCTCTACGTTACACAGACGACCACTGGTGGTGCCCAGGCAGGGACACAGAGTACCTGTGACTCCCCTGGAGAGTGGTCCAAGGCGCCGAGCCTCACCCTCACCTGCAGCTCATCCAGGCTGAATTCACAGTACTCCCGGCGGGTACCCTTGCCATTGGTCAGGATGCCACAGCCGCTCATCATGATGGTGCCTGGGTGAAGGGGGACCCGCTGGTTAGGAACAGGCTTCCTTCTACTGAGCAATCCCAAGGCTGCATCCCCACCCCTGCCCAGGGCTGGTACCTGACTGGAGGTTCGTCATGGTGGCTGGGTACTCCAAACTGTTGGGGTTATGGGTGGTGACACCAATCTCAATGGAGCCTGACCACTTATCTACGAGCTTGTCAATACGGATCTGGTGTTAAGTGGCAGCAGAAGGCAAGAGCAGGGAATGTATTAATAAACACAGAGGCGGGACCCTCAGCCCTTGGTTCTTCCCCAAGCCCCACCCTCCCAGTATCAAGAGTTGAGCCCCATCTTTAGCTCCCAAGGGTGAGGTGCCAGGCGGACCCCAGGATCTTGCACACCTCAAACATCTCATTGTCCCGAAGTGGGCGGTTGGTCATGACAACCCCATTGTTGAATTCATCCAGGGGCCGCCGGCGCTCAGCTGTCTTATTATTGTTGCTTAGTTTGATGAGGGTCCCACACTTCTCGTGAAAGAGCAGGGCGTCATTGGAAGTGAGGATGGGTGAGGTGGCAGCACCACTGGATGCCAGCCCATCCCCTGCTGGTGGGGAGCTCAGGTTCACATTCAGGAGCCCCCCGTTGTAGGCAGACAGGATGGCGTTGCTCACCACCTCAGACAGCTCCATGCTGGCAAAGTCTACAACAGCAGGATGGAGGAAGGAAGCTGGGATAAGGCTCTACACCCTCAGACTTGGCGCCTCTCTTCCTACCCCTCTCCTGAGGTCCCTCCCTCACTTCCCACTCCCCTTCCCAGGACCTCCCCAAGCCCTCACCATTATGCGACTCAAGGCTGTTAGGAAACGTCTCCGGCCGGGCCTGCGCTGGAGACACCATGAAGGCTGGGGACCAGGTGGGATGGGAGGGGAGTAAGGGTTCAGCCCCTGCTTCAGGGCCCACAGCCAGGAGACCCCATCCTCTAACCCCTGCTCTCCCTTCAACAGATTCAGGGTCTGAACAGCCCTGCCCACACCCAGCCTCTCTTGTTACTGCATTTCCCCCATTCCTTCAGCCATGCCCTCTGCCCCACCCCTTCACCACTGCCCTAGCTGTGTTCTCACCTTCATCCCCAGAGGTCCCCTGTTCAGCCAAGCCAGAGTCTTCAGGGGGGGCCGAGGGCTCGAGGGGAGGTGTGGGGATAGGAGTAGGGGGGCTGAAGCCTGCCTCAGGGGGTAGCACGGTGATCTGGGTGCACTTGCCATAAAGGTCCACGACGGCCCAGACACGAGCGGGCAGGCCTGTGGCGGCCACACCACAGTCCCGCCCATTCACCCAGAGCCGCAGCTCCCCAGCAATTGTGCGCTCCACGCCCACACGGTCCCCTTCTCCAAGCTGGTCCAAGTCCTGACCATACTCCTCCAGCACAGAGCGTCCATCTTTCAGCACCGAGCAGCCCGACACTACCCACGAGCCCCCCTTCAGCCCTGTGGCACTGCTTGGGAAGTCCAGCACACTAGGGTCCAGCGCTGTCACCCCAATCTCAATGGAGCCACTCCAGGAGTTGACCTGGGATGGGGTGGTGGACAGAGGCTCAGGATGGGCCACTTCACATTCCACAGGCCACTGTGTCTCAGTCTCAGACAGCTAACTGGCTTTCTGTTTCTCTTGGGACACTAATCCAGCGATGCAGATCCATGGTAATTTTCTGGACTCTGTCTCATTAATTATTTGGGCCTGTTTTCCGCTAGCAATTCTGCTCCATACTCAGTGTTTACTACACCACTCCTTTCCTGGCCAAGCAGGCTAAATTCCCCGATTCCAGCCTCTTGCCTTCTCCAACTTCTCTGGTCTCTATGGCTCTCCAACCACCCAAATTCACATGCCTCCTCTGCCCGTACCTCTTGCTCCTGCATATCACTCTCTTCCCCTGGTCTAATTCTCTCCTATGCTCAGGCTCCACCCAGACTGACTCTTCTCCCAAAATCTTTCTTTGAGAGGCTGTCCTCTTCACCGAATTACACACACCTCCCTCCCCGTAAGGATTTCTCTTCACACATCTTCCTGGCTCTACCTTTGAGTTCGTCCTACAGTGGTTAGTTCTTTCCTTGGTACCTCTCTTCTCTTTCCATCACATTTCTGACATTTCTCCATCCTCCATCCCCCAAAAATTGTTCCTGGAGATCTGTTCCCCAGCCATTATAGTGGGTGAGCCACCATGTCCCTTCCCAGCTTCTGGGTCTTGAGGAAACTCAAGTTCTCCTTGTCTGCTCAGACTGAATGTGTCTGCTTCATGCTCACTTCCTGCTCGTCACCTGGTGCTTTACAGTGTGTCGGTTCCCTCTCTGTACCCGGTGATGTGGGCTACCCCGACTGTCCTACCCTGTCTCCCTCTAGTCCCCTCCCACCACCCTCATCTCTGTTCCGCGGCCCCAGCTCTGCACCTTGCGGTCGATGCGAACGGTGAAGATGCGTCCATCGCGTAAGGGTTCCCGGCTCAACACCAGCCCGTGGTTAAACTCCTGGCCCGGCTGCTGCCGCCGCGCTGTACGCCCACAGGCCGACAGGCTCACCAAGCGCCCAGTGCGCGGGTGCAGCTCCCCGCCGCTGCCGAGACCCCCACTGGACCCCGGTCCTGGGCCGCCCCCGCCGGGGCCCCCACCCCCGCCCGGCCCCGGCCCCGGCCCCGGCCCCGGCCCCGGCCCGGGGCCACCCCCAGAGCCCCCACTCCCACCCGACCCCGCCGCCATCGCCGCTGACACCGGGGCCGCGCGACAGCCGCGCTTGGCGGCACCGTGGCAACCGCGATGGACAGACACCCTGAGAGAATACGACCGGGGGCCGGGGCCAGATATGCTTTACGGCACGGCCGGGCAAAGAAGCTGCCCGGGCCAGGGAACTAAGGACTACCACGGTGGGAACAGAAGGACGACGGGGTCGGGCAGGCTTGCTTTACGGCACGGCGAAGTGACGGAGTGGCTCCCAGAGGGGCGAAGACTTGGGCAGGGAGCTTTTGCGACAGTGGAAGGAAGAAACGCCTGCCGCAGGCATCTTTACGACGGAGGGGGCTGGAACCCAAACACTTTCAGCTTTGCGACAGTGGCACCGACAACCCCGCCCCCGCCGGTGGGAGGTGACACCTTGAAGTACTCGCTTTACGGCAAGGGGGGCGTCTTCCCTTTGCGATATGCGCTTCAAAGCGGTATAAGCGGGGTCTGGAGAACCCAAAGAGAAGCAGTAGCTTTATAAGTTAAAGTCTCTGTCCCCCACACCACTGAGACAGGAGATGTCATGCGACAGTGTCGCAATCCCTCCACTTTGTGTCACACTTCTGAGAGGCAGAGCGAGCCGATTTTGGGGGGGAGCGGGGAAAGCTGATACTTCAAGTCAAGCCCAGCCTGACCTCCAATTCAACCAAACCATTAGCTTTTAAAGCTACAAATAAAGAGTCCAAAGAAACCTCGACAAGTAATTTCAAGCAACGGCGCCGACGATCCCAAAAGATTCTCCCAGGGCTATCAACAAGCCCCCAGCCCAACTCTCCGACGCTCGCGCTTAAGTTGGAGGTCTGTGACATCACAATTACGGCTTCTCGTCCTCTGGCCAGGCCCCCTGGCTATGATTGGCCGATTTGGATGAGGGCGGTGATGAAGGAAAAGGGCGGGAACAAATAGCAGAAACAAAGAAAGAAAGTCTTTGGGTAGAACAAAAAGAAAAGGGATGGGGGTGGGGGCTCCCAGCCTGAGGGCCCTTATGGAGGCTTGATTCCGCCCAGGCAGCAGAGGGGCGAGGTCCCTGGCCTGAGTCCTAGTGTCCCCGCCCACCGCGGTGGGGGCGGGGCCTCGGGGGTTGCGCTGTGTGGAACTAGGAGGCTGGGCGGGGTAGCTGAGTGTGGCCCCCTGGTGGGGCCATGGAGCAGCTGGAGGCTCTAGGGGCTGCTGGCGGCCTCAACCAGGAATCCCCTGAAGAGGCAACCAGAGGAGTGCCCGGAGGTGTCAGAGGAGTCGAAGCAGGCGCCGGGCAGCCACCCGGAATAGTCTTGTTTCACGATTCTGGAGTCCCCGTGCACTCTGGGAACATCATAGGTCGCAGTTCTGGTTCCAGCCGGCCTTCCGGGGGAGTAGTGGTCCTCGGTTCCGGGCCCAGTCAGCACCCTGCGCATGTTACGGGCCACAGCCTTGGGTCCAGCACATACCGTAATGGATTCAACTCCCTCAGCCCTGGAACCAGTGTATATGAGGCTTACAGCCCTGGCCCCGGGGGTCCTGGGGTGAACAGCTCGGGGTGCAGTCCACAGTCTGGTTCAACTTGCTTGCGCCCCCACACCTCCTATGAGGACCAGCCTCGGAGCATCCTAAAAAAGAACAGCTCCATCCTGATGCAGAAATCCCCTACTGAGGAGAAGGAGCCCGGCTCTGCTAGCAGGTGGCCCAGAGCCCGGAAGGAGGGGTTCAAGGATCCTGGCAGGGAGGAGCCAGAAAGGAAGGGGAGAAGTCCTGAGAACTAGAAGTTAGAGTAGGTGAGGGCAATTGCTGCTTCCCCAAAGTTCCAGGCCTTTGGGAGAGCAGCAGGTGCCCCATAAATCCTGGCTATATAGTACTGTGGTTATCCTGGGTCTGACCCCATCCCCAGCCTCTACCGGGGGTATAAGAAAAGTTGTTTGAATGAGTAGAAGAATGAGAGAGGGCTGGGAGGAGGAGGTTACTAGAAAGTCTCCTCCTCCTTTTCTGTGTCATCCTCCCATGCTAGGAAAAAGTCTCAGCACTGGGATGAGATGAACATCCTGGCCACACACCACCCTGCTGACAAGGACTACGGATTTATGAAGGTGGATGAGCCCAACACTCCCTACCACAGGTGCTGAGCCCTCAGCCCTAACCCTTCAGCCTGGACTCTTCTCTATTTGAAGGAGGAGACAAGTGGAGAAGGCAGAGAAGCTTTAGGGGCTGTATACTGCCTGATGCACTCCCCCCCCCACCTTCCCCTTCCTCTGCAGGCTGCAGGACAGTTTTGAGGACCTCACCGCTGGGTCCTCCCACATGGTGACTCCTGAAGCACTGGCAGAGAGGTGAGAGTCCTGCCAGAGATCAGCTGGGGTGTGGGGCCCCTTCCTCCCTTCACCCCTGAACTCAGGTCTGAGGCAGCTATGCTTTTTGACACCCAAAATGAGCGGTACTACAGTTCCCATTAGGCCTGATCAAGACGGATCTGGAGGACAGCCAGCTTGGCCCCATCTACCACCTGCTCCCATTGTTGTTGTCTCCTTTGGGTGTCTTCAACTAGTCTCCCTCCCCTTCAGGTTTGCAACTATGGATGATTTCTGCCCCAAGGTCCTTCAGTATGGTGATAACAGAAGCTCAGGGTCTCCAAACAATGTTCCCAGGAAATGTGAGATGAGGATTGGGGATTGAATGGAAAGGGGAGGTGGAGTGAACCTTCAGCAAGAGCCTGGTGGAAAAGCAAAGCTCTCACAATGGTCCACAGACTCCAGTGATTTTGACAAGCGCCGCAAGGCACACTATGATGAAGGGAAGTTCCTCAAGGCTCAGAAAAGCCTGCCCTTGGATGATGACGAGGACAGCAATGGGGGTAGTGTCAGTATCAACAGTGGCAGTCAAGGTGTGATGCTAAACCCAGAGCCCAGGCCTGTGCAGAGAGGCTGGGTAGGAGGACTGGCTAACAAAGTCAAAGATGAGACTGCCCTGGTGACCAGGAACCACATCATTGAAGTCACAGGTTAGCTATGGTGGGGTACCAGGGACCCAAGGGAGTGGTAGTCCAGAGGTCTGCACTCAGTGGGCATCAGCCCAAGGTATTGCTGCCTGACAGGGAAGTAATGCTGGGAGGGGACCCCAGGAAGAAAGAGGGCAGTTGGAGTAGTGTCCCATTCAAGATAACCCCCAGAGATGGTAGGCTGATGAGAAACAGAAAGCTCAAGAGAACCATGGGGGACGTGGAGCGTCACTGAAGGTTTTCTCAGGTGGATGGGGTGAGAGCAGTAAATGAGATGAGGATCTGGGACTTGAGCTTCTCCCCTATGGTGGGGAGCCCACAATGGACACCTGGGAGGCATGGATACACCAGGTGGCCATAAGACTCAGATTAGTTTGTGGTTCCTCAGATTCCTCTACCTGCAGAAGTCAGTCCCCCCTGGCTTTGCCTATCATTGTGTTGGAGCAGGAGATTGGTCTGCAGCGGAAGGAGTATTACAGCAAAGGAAGATACCTGAGGTCCTGCTCCCACCCAGAGCTTGAGGAGGACTCAGAAGATGAGCAGCAGGACAGTGAGAGCCATTAGTGGGCCAGACTTGGGGGAGGGGGGCTGAGAGCCAACAGCCTGATGGGTGCCCCAGCCCTAATCCCATGATGCTGCCAAGTCCCGCAAGCTTGACCTAGTGATTGAGAAGCCCATGAGCACTGAGGTCCACGCACTGGACCACATGGGAAGCCCCTTTCAGGATTACAAGGCCACCGAGAGCTCCCTGACGGTGACAGTGATACTGTAGCAGCCTGGTGAGGGCACCAGGCCACCATCTCCTTGGGCCTGGCTCTTCACAGGCTCCCATCTCCTGACCCCCCAATTCTTTCAGGCCAGTACCTCAGCAGCAGGTGGTAAGAGAGGCCCTGGAGTGCAAGGCCCACATGGTACCGGAGAGGAACCAGGAAGGCTCAGAAGGAGTTGAGACCCCTCCAGCTTGGCACCACCCACTGGCTCCCTGCTTCCTCCTTGACTTCTCTCTGCAACTCCACCCACTCCAGGTACTTCCCTGTCCTCCAAAGACAGTGAGACTCAAGTGATATCCACCTGGGGTCAGTGGCTGGTGGCCAAGGGGCTGAGCTGGCAAAGCCCAGGGAGTTCAGAGAGGGAACACAGAAGCAACCAACCCCCCCACCCCAAGCCAGAATGAGTGTAGACATGAGCCTGGGCAGAGGCAAAGGTGTGCTTGCACTGGCCACAGAGACAGAGGGGCTGGAGAAGGAGATTCTAGGGCTTCTGGGGGTCACATGGGCAAGATCTTGTGCCTGATGCAAAAAAGGCACTAACCCAAATTCCTCTCTCCAGATGAAACTCTGCAGCTTCAATGGACTCAGGAAGAAGAAACCAAACAATGGGAAATGTAGCCAGCTAGGGGTGGGGTGGTGGCCCCCTTCCCTGCCCTCACCACCCTAGGGGTGGACAATAAAGAGAGGAAGAGCAGGAGTCTGAGGGCTGTGAACCTGCTCAGTTGTGGAGTGGGGGGTGAAGGGCAGTTCACACACAGGAAACCATAAAGGCAGAGCGGAGAGAAGAAAGCTAGGAGCAGTCCACGGTACTGGACGCAACAAGAACATAGGATCCTGAGAAGGCCCATGCTGCAGCAAAATGACAATGACTGATGCAATTAATTTAGTGAACCATAAATTTACCAATATCATCTTCTTTAATTCTTACAGCCCTGGAGGTAGGGGTTATCATTTCTGTCTTTCAGATGAGAAAACTAGGAATCAGAGAGCTAACCCAGGGTCACACGAACTCTAAGTGAAAGAGCCAGGATTTGAACCTAGATCTGCCAGGCCCCCAGAACTCAACCACTAAGGGAGAAAGAAGCAGAGAGAGACTAGGGCCCCCAGGAGGAAGGTGACAGAGGATAGTCTCTGAGGGCGGGGCCGTGGCTTCTCTGATCTCAGGCCCCCCTTCTCTGCCCAGGCCCCGCCCCTGCCCCTCCCAGCACTGCCTGGAAGTGTGGGGTGAGAGCTCCTCCTAGAACACCCCTTCCCCTTAGGGAAAGAATTGTGCCCCCAGGCCCAACCCATCGGAGGACCCTCTCCTTCCCTGTCATCTCCCCTCATCTCCCCTTGTGGGGCAGGGAGTGGCTCCACTTGCATCCCTACCTGCCCATTGGCCCCGCAGTGATCAAGCTGAGATGACCGTCAAGCTGGATTTCGAGGAGTGTCTCAAGGACTCACCCCGTTTCCGGTAAGTGTGTACTGGTCTGGGGGGCTGAGGAGAGGAAGGTCCAACATCCCTCAGTACACACACACACGTGCACACATACACACACACACACAACTTTCTCCAGGCCAGATCTCCTTCCAGGGAGTAGGCCTCAAAGAGACAAGAGCAAGCTTGTGGGCCAAAGTGACTCCTCTGCTATCAAACCAGGGTACTCCAGTGCTCTCCACCCACTGCATGCACCCCTTGGCCTCTCTAGCCTCTCTCTCACCCCCAGAGCTGGAATTCCCTCCTGCCTCTTGCTGGGACCCCTGCCCCTCCCCCAGCACCTGCTCTGGGGCGGTTAGCAACTTCCTGCCCTCGCCACTTCCACCCTTCTTCTACCCTTCCTGCTCTGGCCCTGTCTGTAGTATCTCCCAGACTGTGCAGAGTGAGCCCAGCAAGAGAGGGTGGGTAGGCAGGCCTTCTCAACCCAGCAGCTTCCTCTGTCTGTACCCACCACCCTGTGACTCCAACCCTGACCCTGATGAGGCAGACAGACCGATGGAGCCAAGCTCTGTTCTCGTGACCCCATCCCTTCTTTCCCTCAGAGCCTCTATCGAGCTGGTGGAAGCTGAAGTGTCAGAATTGGAGACCCGTCTGGAAAAGGTGACTCTGACGTGGAGAGATGACCCAGGAGTGGATTAGGATGAGAGGGAAGGAGTCAGGGAGAAAGTTGGAGACAGAGAATGAATTCCAGGGATTATTAAATGCTAACTGTGTAGGGTAGATATTTTGGGGACTACAGAGTAGCAAAAAAGGTGGTTGGTTCTTTGCCCTCAAGGAGCTCAGGATCTTGGAAAACAAGACTCACTCAGGGACTTCCTTGTTCAGCTCCTGAGCCCCTACATTGTGCCAGGCCCTGGGCATTCAGAGAAAGCAAGATCATTTCTGTCCCCAAGGAGCCCAGAGACTGACTGTGGAAGACAAACCAGTAAACATTTAAACACAAGACAGTAAGGTCTTCCCTGACCACTCTATAAAACAACATGTGCATACAATTACACACACACATATACTCCCATTCCCCTTACTCTGCTTTATTTTTCTTTATAATTACCTCTATCTGACGTGTTATATATTTACTTGCCATATTAGTTTTCTATTGCTGTGTAACAAATTATCACAAATTGAGCAGATTAAAACAATACACATTTGTTATCCTAGTTTGTGTGGTGAGCAGTCTGGGCGTGGCTTTGCTGCTCCTCTGCTCAGGGGCTCCTAGAGTGCAGTGAGGGTCTTGGCTGAGGCTGTAGTCTCATCTCAAGTTCAGGGTTTTCTTTCAAGCTCATGCAATCGTGAGCAGACTTAGTTCCTTGCTGTTGTGGGACTGAGGCACTCCTCTTCCAGAGGCTGCCCACAGTTCCCTGCCATGTGGCCCTCTCCGAGGGTACTTTACATCATAACAGCTTGTTAATGCTTCTTCTTCCTGCCACCTTCCTCAGGGCAAGCAGGGAGGTCTCTCTTGTGTGTGCTAGCAAAAATATGGTTACATAATCACAGGAGCAACATCCATCACCTCTGCCACATGGTGTAACCTAGTCCTGGGAGTGCCATCCCATTGCCTTTGCCCTATTCTGTTGGGTAGAAGAAAGTCGCAGGTCTTGCTCACACTAAAGGGGTAGGGATTATATAAGGATGTGTATAATTGGGGGTCACCTTAGTATGTGTCTGTCACACTTGCCTATTTGTTTCTTGTCTGTTTTTCCCCACTAGAATGTAGGTGCCATGAGAGACTTTTAAGTTTTATTTTTGCTCAGTCCTCAGGGCCTGAAAGTAATAGGTGACAAATTCATATCTTTTTTTAATGAAACTTTTTTATTTTGAGTTAACTATAGACTTGAAAGAATAGTAAGGTGATATACAGTCACCCAGCTTTCCCTTATGGTGACATCATACGTAACTCTGGTACCTTATCAAAACCAGGAACTTTTTTTTTTTTTGAGACAGAATCTCACTTTTTTGCCCTGGCTACAGTGCAGTGGCATCATCATAGCTCACTGCAACCTCAAACTCCTGGGCTCAAGCGATCCTCCTGCCTCAGCCTCCTGAGTAGCTGCGACTACAGGCACACACCACCATGCCCAGCTGATTTTTCTATTTTTTGCAGAGGCAGGGTCTCACTCTTGCTCAGGCTGGTCTCAAACTCCTGAGCTCAAGCGATCCTCTTGCCTCAGCTTCCCAGAGTGCTATGATACAGGTATGAGCCAGTGTGCCAGCCCAGGAACTTAATATTATCACAACACAATTAACAAAGTCTACAGACCCTACTCTGATTTTACATTTTACATATACTCTTTTTGTTTGTTTTTGGTATGTCTTAGTATATAATTCTGTCGCACTTTATCACATGTACAGATTCAAATAACCATCACCACATTCAAGATATAAAACTTCTATCACCACAAAGGAACTCCTTTGTGCTGTGCCTTTATAGTGGTATCTTCCCCACCCGCTTCTCTGATCCATGGCAACCACCAATTTGTTTTCTATCTCTATATTTCGTCATTTCTAGAATGTTATACAAATGGAATCATGTAGTATGTGACCTTTCCAGATTAGCTTTTTTTTGCCACTCAGAATAATGCCTTTGGCATTTATCTGAGTTGTTGTACATATCAATAGTTCATTCCTTTTTGTTGCTGAGTACTATTCTATTGTATGGATATACCAGTTTTTCACTAGTTCGTTCTTATCAAAATTCCTTATTCATATAAGGGGGAAGGTCTGGGGTGGATAAGGAAAAAACTAGACACCCAGTCCCCCAGATCCACACAGTGAGTTGTGCACATCCTTGTCCCATGTCTTGGACACCCAGTGGTGATGTCTGATAAGATATGATCATGGCCGGACACTATGGCTCACACCTGTAATTCCAGCACTCTGGGAGGCGGAGGCTGAAGGATCACTTAAGGTCAGAAGTTTGAGACCAGCCTGAGCAAGAGTAAGTCTCTACAAAAAATAGAAAAATTAGCTGGGTGTGGTGGCACACACCTGTAGTCCCAGCTACTTGGGGGCTGAGGTAGGAGGATCGCTTGAGCCCAAGAGTTTGAGGTTGCAGTGAGCTATGATGAAGCCACTGCACTCCAGCCCAGGAGACAAAGTGAGACCCTGTCTCAAAAGAAAACAAAACAACAACAACAAAAATTTGATCTTGGTCAGTTTCCTAACCATTATAGCTTCTGCCAGACACCTTCAAGTCAAGCTGTAGTTCACTGAAGCCTCCAAAAGCCCTAGAAAATGTTTTTTAGTTCAACAAAAGTGCACTGAACATCTATGTAGCCCAAGCTCTCTGAGCTCCTGCTGACCTAGATTTCCTCACAGAACTACACGGTGGTCTCCTGCCCCCCGGCCAAGCTGAAGGGCTCCACAGACACTTGCTCCAACCCAAATATGGTGACCCAAGCTAGAGCCAAGTGGTATTGCCTCAGAGGCAATGTAGTCATAGTCCTGCAGGAGACAAGGTGCAGGGGTCAGGAGATTGCCTTGGGGTTCTGGTCACCCAGAGAGACCCTTCTCAGGCCAGCCACTTGCCTCCTGGTTTATAAAGTCTCGCTGTTTGTCAGTGGAGGGGGCCAGACAGGATGGGCCCCAGGAGCACCCTAGCATCCCATCTTGGCCCTGACCCTGTGGCCTGGATGACCAATTAATATTTATGAGACAGTGTTCAATGAGCACAGGATGGGACAACTCCAGACAGTAAATACTATAGAACTTAATACCAACCATGTAGAGAATTCATCCTACGAGCCAGACAATGCAGAAAGTTGGAGTTTTCTGGGAACTCTGGATCCAAGCAGGTAGGCAGGACAGGGAGAGACAGGTGGGAGTGGACAAGGAAAGATGTTTTGGAGGGGAAGCTGACAGTGGCATTGGCCACAGGCCTGGGAGGAATGGGCAGGTATTTTGTTTCAGGCACAGGGCAGTGGGAGCAAGGAAGCAGAGATGAGAACACACCAGGTGTATTACAAATGGAGCAGTGGGTGTGGGGGAGAGCTGAAGTAGGCTGCCGGGAAGGGTAGGCGAGGTGGGAGAGGAAGTGGGGCAGAGGTGGGGGCATCACCTGGTGTGGTGGCCAGCAGCTCAGCTCCCTGTCACCTTTCTTTGCCAGCTCCTCAAGCTGGGTACTGGCCTTCTGGAAAGTGGGCGCCATTACCTTGCTGCCAGCCGCACCTTCATTGTCGGCATTTGTGACCTGGCCCGCCTGGGTCCTCCAGAGCCCATGATGGCGGTATGTGGAGGGTCCGAGCCAGGTGGGGATGCGGTCTGGGATGGAGAGATACTGTGGAAGACGAGGGCTGGCCTGGGGTCTCAGGTCCCAGGTCATAGCAGGACTGGGCCGCCATCCGAGACAGCCAGATTAGGCTGGGTCGAGAACTGGGAGAGCCCTGCCACCCCATGCCTGGTGCTGTCTCTGTGCTTCTTGCTCAGGAGTGTCTGGACAAATTCACTGTGAGCCTGAGCCACAAGCTGGACAGCCATGCAGTGAGTTGGGGAGGGGAGGGGAAGGGTGGGGCACAAGGTCCTGACCTGTGGTCCTCACCCTAGCCTGCCAACTTCTTCCCTCAGGAGCTTCTAGATGCCATCCAACACACGCTGCAGCAGCAAATCCAGACCCTGGTCAAGGAGTGAGACGGGAGGGAAGGGGGCCTTTTACCCCAGAAACCTGCCCTCCAGCCCTCTTCCCATTACCATGGGGCCTTCCCGAATGAAGGAGTTGTGAGGTTGGGGGTTTCTTGTGACCTGACTTCCATCCTTCCATCCCAAGGATCTCTTTGGATTTCTGACTGTGCACAGGCTAACTGAAAGGATACGGGTGGGCCACTTCCCGGGAAGCCTCTGCCGGGGGCAGGTGGGTGTTATCTGTGATTCTGTGTTATCTCCCCATCCCCAGAGGTCTCCGGGGTTTCCGAGAGGCCCGCCGGGATTTCTGGCGGGGGGCTGAGAGCCTGGAGGCTGCTCTTACCCACAACGCAGAGGTCCCCAGGCGCCGAGCCCAGGAGGCAGAAGAGGCAGGAGCTGCTTTGAGGACTGCTAGAGCCGGATACCGGGGACGGGCACTGGATTATGCCCTGCAGGTGCCTGCCCCAAACTGTCCTCCTGGGGTACCAGGGCCTCAGGTGTCACCTCTAGGCTGGGAAGCCCCCATTATGCAGTGGAAGGGGGTGCTATGTTTTCAAGACTGACCTGAGGTCTTTTTGGGTCCTCAGATCAATGTGATTGAGGACAAGAGGAAGTTTGACATCATGGAGTTTGTAAGTTGTGGTGGTGGGGAGGGCAAGGTGAGAGGAACCTGCTGACAGCACAAGGGGAGAGGAGAGAGGGGAGAGATATTACTATCTTGTCCCCCAGGTGCTGCGTTTGGTGGAAGCCCAGGCTACCCATTTCCAGCAGGGCCATGAGGAGCTGAGCCGGCTGGCCCAGTATCGCAGGGAGCTGGGTGCCCAGGTTGGGCCCCAGGGAACAGACAGGTGGTGGAGGGAGGTTAAGGGGCTCTAAGATGACTCTCCTGGCCTAGTTGGTTGGGGGGGGGGCTTGGACATCTGAGATGCCCCTCCTACGCCCAGTTGCACCAGCTGGTCTTGAATTCAGCACGAGAGAAGAGGGACATGGAGCAGAGACATGTGCTGCTGAAACAGAAGGTGAGGAGGGCTGGGACTGTGGGCAGGAGGCAGACAGTCCTGTGGCCTTGGCCTGTGTCCACCTCAGTTACCCTTTAACCCTCTGTGCCTCCAGGAGCTGGGTGGGGAGGAGCCAGAGCCAAGCCTAAGGGAGGGGCCTGGTGGTCTGGTCATGGAAGGACATCTCTTCAAACGGGCCAGCAACGCATTTAAGACCTGGAGCAGGTGAGGATAGGACACCCCAGTCAGCCAAACCCACCCAAGTAAATATTTTGAGTGGTCATAGTGTGCTAAGCACAGTGAGGAAAAACAGGACAAAACCCCCTGCCTTAGTAGAGTTTACATTCCATCAGCAAAGAAAGATGATAAATATAATAAGTAAATTATGTGTTATGTTAGAAGGTAATAGTGCCATAGATGAAAAATAATAAAGCAAGGGATATGGAAAGCTGGGCAGGGGTTGCAATTTTAAATAGTGGGTCAGGGTAGGCTTCATGAGAAGGTGACTTTTGAGCAAAGACTTGAAGGATATTTGGGGGACAAATGTTCTAGACAGAAGAAAGAGCCAATGTCAAGGCCCTGAGGTAGCTGAGGTGTTGGAAGAGCAGCGAGGAGGCCATGGGTCTTATAGAGTAAGGGAGGAGGAGGAGGTGGTAGGAGATGAAATTGGAGCTAATAGGGGTGTGAATCATTAAAGGGCCCTGTAGACTTTTGTAAGGACTTGGGGTCTACTCTGAGGGCAATGAGGAGCCACTACAGGGTCTGGAGCAGGATGGTGACATGCTCTGACTTGACTCCTTCTCCTTCTAGGGCCACTGTCAGCCCAAATGGGATCTTTGTGCAAATTAGAAAATGGAGCCCCTTCCCCAAGATACTTCCATTTGTTAAAAATTGTAGCAATAGACATTTTATTAGAAAAAGAATTTTACTGCCATCTGCTGGAAAGTTGTCTTCATAAATATTAAATATATCAAATCGGGGTTGTCCAAGATGTGAATAGCTCCTCTTAGATGTCCCAATCTGCACAACTGTCCACCCTTCTCTGGACTGTCTCATGGGACAGTCAGCCCCCGTCTCTCTCCTCTCGGCAAGATCCTTATAGGGCAGAGGGCACAGTCTCTCTTCTGTCCGTGTTCTGAGCGTCATCCCAAAGCGCCTGTGTCCGTAACTATTTCCACCTCCTACAGACGCTGGTTCACCATTCAGAGCAACCAACTGGTTTATCAGAAGAAGTACAAGGTGAGTAGGCCTGGGTCCTGGATGCCTGGGCCCCAGGGAGACTCAGCCCTTGCCTGCGGCTAGAGGTCTGCCCCCTTATCACCTTCTCCTGCCAGGACCCTGTGACTGTGGTAGTGGACGACCTTCGCTTCTGCACAGTGAAGCTCTGCCCTGACTCAGAAAGGCGGTTCTGCTTCGAGGTGGTGTCCACCAGCAAGTGAGTGCAGCTCTCAGGGATGATACTCTCATGTATCTGAACACTTACCACCCGAAAGGCAGGGCCAACCACAGTGGAGGCCCCCCATGCAACTCCAAGCTTTAACCCTTTGGAGGCTGGATTGGGGGGCCACCTGGGGAGAGGGTACAAGGTGATGGGGGATATTTGGGAGGATATTACCAATTGGTGCAGAGTATGTCAGTGCAGCTGGAACTGGTTGAATACTGGTTGAATGTTCAGCCTGCCCATCCTGCCACCTTGCTCCAGACCCCTCCGCCATCTCCCTCACCCCCCTTCCCAGGTCCTGCCTTCTCCAGGCTGACTCAGAGCGCCTCCTGCAGCTGTGGGTCAGTGCTGTGCAGAGTAGCATTGCCTCTGCCTTCAGCCAGGCTCGCCTTGATGACAGCTCCCGGGGTCCAGGCCAGGTACCTTAACATGGGGATGCAGAGCCAGGTTGCCCTGGGAGATGAGGCACCCCTTACCCTAGGCTCCCTGGCCACCCTTTCTTCCTTTGTCTCCTCCAGGGCTCAGGACACCTGGCCGTGGGCTCTGCTGCCACCCTGGGCTGTGGTGGGATGGCCAGGGGAAGGGAGCCTGGGGGAGTTGGGCACGTGGCGGCCCAGGTACAGAGTGTGGATGGCAATGCCCAGTGCTGCGACTGCCGGGAGCCAGCCCCGGAGTGGGCCAGCATCAACCTTGGCGTCACCCTCTGCATTCAGTGCTCCGGCATCCACAGGTCACTCCCCAAGGCCCCAAGCACGAGCCTTGCTCCTTCCAGATGTGGTGCAGCCTCCAAGATAGAGCCATCACACAGGCCCTCTTTTCCATCCTGCCCTGGCTTCCCCTCTTAGATTCTGACTATCACTGGGCACCAGGCCTGGGCCTGAGCGTGTACAGTGCAAGGTAGACCCAGGTGGGCCCAGCCCTCAGTGTCCTGGTCTGGCTAGAATCGGGGAACACCCAGAGGAGTTTATTGGCTTGGTTGGAGGAAGTGTAGGGGCAGGGTAGCCAACAAAGACCAGATAGAGGCTGGGTGTGGTGACTCACATCCATAATCCCAGCACTTTGGGAGGCTAAGGGGGGAGGATTGCTTGAGCCCAGGAGTTGGAGACCAGCCTGGGCAACATAACCAGATGACGTCTCTATAAAAATTTTAAAAATTAGCCAGGCATGGTGGCGCGTGCCTGTAGTCCCAGCTACTTGGGAGGCTGAGGTGGGAGGATTGCTTGAGCCCAGGGGTTTGAGATTACAGTGAGCTATGACGGCACCACTGCACTCCAGCCTGGGTGACAGAGTAAGACTCTGTCTCAAAAAAAGAAAGAAAAAAGAAAAGACCAGATAGAGAGGAGGAGAAGAGGTCATGAGGCCTTAGCAAGTCTATCCACAAGGCCCTCATCCCTAGTCAGTGTGGTGGAAGGAGGGAAGGGCGATAGCATGGGAAGAGTTGTCCAGACCAAAGTGTCCTAAGAGAAGGGAGTGGTTGGAGAGGATGAGGGCCTTAAAATGAAACATAGGGAAGAAGGAAGAAGGACTGGTGAACAGGCAGGATCCTCCAGAGCCAGGTCAAGGGGACACGGCCCCAGCTGCCCTGCCTCCGGGCCCAGTTCCTCTGCGCAGCCCTGGTGCAGACCTTGCCTCTGAGTCTCTCCAGGAGCAGCAGCAGCAGCCTCCCCAGGCCACTGCCCCACAGAGGGCCTGACTCTCCCTCTCGCCCCCCAGGAGCCTCGGTGTTCACTTCTCCAAAGTCCGGTCTCTGACCCTCGACTCATGGGAACCAGAACTAGTGAAGGTAACTTAGGGTATGTTTGGGTAGAAAGCAGCCTAGGACTAGAACTATGTCGTCTGTTTGCTTGCTGGATCTACTATGGTGAGTGGCAAATGTTGTCACAGTCTTAGGCCCGAATGTAAGCCTTGGCAGTAAGAAGCTGGGCCCAAACTGCACCCCGGTGGGTTGGGGGAGCTCCTGGGCTCCCCTCAAGGTGGCGAGGGGGGGACCTGGAATGGTAGGGAAGCTCCCCTTTCCCTCCCTCAAGGAGAAGGAGGCCTGGATTCATGTAATCTGCGGAAAGTTCCTGAACCAAGCCCTGAGATCGCGGTGAGAGTGGCGGGGGCCCCAGGCGTCTGTGCCCCCTCAAGGAGGGACGGGCACGGCCATGGAGATTCAGATCCAAGCCAGGTATAGAGTTGGTTGGGCACTCATCGAGCGCCTGCTGTGCGATCAGCACTGTGCCAAGCCCTGTAGGGAGGTGCAGGCTGTGAGGCCCAGGCCTTCCCCTTGAGAATGTCAGAGGGACCAGACTACAGTTTCAGGGTGTTATGGTGGAGTGTGACACTGAGAATGGGGAGAGTGTGGGGCTGGAGTAGGCGGGGGGCGGGGGCTAAGAATTGTCAACAGCATGAGGAGGGCAGGAGTGGGAATGAGCTTGGGATCTTCAAAGGCCTGAGAAGGAGGGTGTGGGTTTGGTTAGAGCAGCGGGAGTCAAGAGCGGAAACCGAGTGTCAGAGAGAGTCAGTCACCTGTGACATTCCAGCCAGGGTGGTTGGACAGGATTGGGTGAATGATGCTATCCCTCCCCCACACCCTTGGGCCCCGTACACATATATACACTTACACATACCCACACCCAGGTCCCTCCAACTCCCACCACAGTCCTGGGTCAGGAAGGCCTCCCCACAATTTAGAAGTGACTTATCCCATTACAGCATCAGGGGACTGTGCTGAGGGTTTTCTTTCCAGACTCAGAGCTAATTCCCCCTAACAGGACTAAATCCCCCTAACAGAGCCCCCCTCTGATGACCTGGGAAGCCTGCACCCCGGGGCCCTGCTGTTTCGAGCTGCTGGGCATCCTCCATCCCTTCCCACCATGGCTGATGCCCTTGCCCATGGAGCTGATGTCAACTGGGTCAATGGGAGTCAGGAGAATGCCACGCCGCTGATCCAGGCCACAGCTGCTGTGAGAGCCTCACCGATCTCCCCATCCCCCCACAAGGCTCCTCTCTGACACTGGGCCCAGCCCTTATCTCCTCCCCCTCCCACCTACTCCCTGGGGCCTCCACCCTGTAGGGAGAGATAAGCACTATAGACTGGTTGCTAAGAGTGTGTGATCTGGAGGTAGAGAACTGAGTTTGAATCCAGGCTCTCACCACTTACAGGAGACTTCAATCAAGTTATTAACTTCTGTGTGCCTCAGTCTCCTTATCTGTAAAATAGGGAGAACATACCTCATAAACTTGTACTATGGGCTGGGTGAGGTGGCTCACACCTGTAATCTCAGTACTTTAGGAGGCTGAGGCAGGAAGATTGCTTGAGCCCAGGAGTTTGAGACTAGCCTGGGCAATATAGCCAGATCCTGTCTCTACAAAAAATAGAAAAATTAGCCGGGCGTGGTGGCGCACGCCTGTAGGCCCAGCTACTCAGGAGGCTGAGACAGGAGGATCCCTTCAGCCCAGGAGTTTGAGGTTGCAGTGAGCTATGATGGCACCACTGCACTCTAGCTCAGGCAACAGAGTGAGACCCTGTCTCAAAAAAACAAAACAAAACAAAACAAAAAACCCAACTTGTACTATGGATTTAATATATGAATATATGTGAAGAGTTAGAGCCAAGCCTGACACTTAGCTGTAGGCCTGCGCATACTCCTGATTACCCTTCCCTACCCTGCCACCTGTACTCACCCCACCCTAAAACATCTTGAAATCCACCTCTAAAGATGCCAACTTCGGTCTTCCTTCTCGACTTCTCGATGCAGAATTCTCTTCTGGCCTGCGAGTTTCTCCTCCAGAATGGGGCGAACGTGAACCAAGCGGACAGTGCAGGCCGGGGCCCGCTACACCACGCAACCATTCTTGGCCACACGGGGTAGGGGCGGCAGGGATGATGGCCATGGGGAGGAAGGCTCCGGAGGTGGTGAGCGGCGGCTGAGCCTGGCTGTCCTCTCCAGGCTCGCCTGCCTGTTCCTGAAACGGGGGGCAGATCTGGGGGCTCAGGACTCGGAAGGCAGGGACCCTCTGACCATCGCCATGGAAACAGCCAACGCTGACATCGTCACTCTGTGAGAATGCCTGAAGGGGCGGGGCTAGTGTTTGGACTATCCTTTCGGGCGGGGCTAACGCCGAAACAGGAGCGTGCAAGGTGGGGCCCGGGAAAGCGGGGCCAGCGCCTGGGCCAGGCGAGAGAAAGGCTAGAGAAAGGATGCTCCCAGTACGGATTGGGGCGTGGAGCAGGAAGGCGGACGGGCAGGGTCCAAGGGTGGTGAGTTCATCCTGAGCAGCATCACTCACGCATCAGCAGTCCTGTCAGGCATCCTTTAAGCACTGGACCCTGGGGAGGCAGATGAATGAAACGCAACCCAGCTCAAAGGACGGGAAGTTAGGGGACAGTGAAGATAACGTCATTCATTTCTTAATTTCCTCCCCTTCAGGCTACGATTGGCAAAGATGAGGGAGGCTGAAGCGGCTCAGGGCCAGGCAGGTATGCATCCACCCACCCCACCTCCCAGGCCCAACACCGGAACTTTGGGCTTCTAGCCCCTGGTGACCTGTCCCCCTTGTGCCTAACTGCATCAATTCCATTATTTATTCAACATATATGTATTGGGCGCATCCGACGTGCCAAGCCCTCGGGGCAAGGAATGGGCGCGGGCGCTGCGCTTCCGGCGCACACGTTCCCACACACGCTCGAAGCGCGCACTGTTACCCCGCTGGCCTAGGCTGCCGCATCCGGCTCTTCCGCGCTAGGGCGCCGCCGCCGGCCTCCCCAGCCTTTCCTCCCTTCCCCACAGGAGATGAGACGTATCTTGACATCTTCCGCGATTTCTCTCTCATGGCATCGGACGACCCGGAGAAGCTGAGACGGCGTAGTTATGACCTCCACACGCTGTAATCCCAGGCCCCGCGCCCCCGGCCCCTCCCCTGCCCACCGTCCGCCCCTCCGCCATTAAAGCCTCTGTGCTTTGCGCTGCCCTTCCTAGTTCATTCGTAGGGCGCCACCTTCGGGCCCGCAGGGTATTGGGCCCCGCGGCTCCAGGGGCGGGGAGCGGCTGGCAGTTTGCGAGCTCGAGTCAGGCAAGAGGCAACTCCCGGGGGAGTGAGGTGGTAGCTTAAGCCTCAGCCCCAGCGCTGGGCGACAGTGGGGGGCGGGGCTCTCGGGCTCAGGCGACCCGGCCAGACCCGTCCCTCCGGAGACAGACCGCCCGCGTGGGATGGGGGGCCGGCCTTCCCTTAGGGTGAGCTGGCACCGCGCCGGGATGGAGAGAGCTTGCTCCGGCCACCCCGGCCGCGAGGCATTCCCGGAATGCGGCGGCTCAGCACCCGCCCCCTCGGGAATTCCCCGCAGGAGCCACCGGGAGGGAACTGGTACCCAGGCCCGGGAAGACCGGGCCTCGGTTTTCTCCGAGTGGCGAGATTAGAGACTCGGGCCCCCACCGAGTTGCAAACGTGAGGTCTGGCACACCTAAGAAGCGGCGGGGCCGTCGCGGCCACATCCGGGGCGACGCGACTGAGTCACCCCACCCCCGCTTGCGCCCGCCAGTCCAGCCTGTCCGCCCCGTCTCTCCGGTCCGAGACTTTCGCCTCCACCTCCCACCTCCGCCCGAGCAGCTCGAGCCCCGCGAGGGCGGGGGGCGGGGCGCCGAGGGGCGGGGCTGCCTGTTAAAGGGCCCGGGGCCGCTGCCTTTAGGCCACTTCCTGGGGGCGGAGAGGACCTCAGCGGCTGTGGCGACACCCAGGGAAGGCGGTGGCGACCGGGTCTCGAGATTCCCGGCTGCTTCCATTGGAGCCCTTGGACACTCCCAGCTCGGACCCAGAGCGCATCCGTAGCCCCCAAGCCGATACAGGGCGGCTCCGCCATCCGCTCCGTCAGCTCCGCCTTCATCTCCTGGGACCCGCGCCGGGAGCCAGGCCGGGCCTCTGACTGTCTCCCGGAGCCCTGCGTGGACTCGGCCACGGCGACAGCGATCTGCCAGGGAACTCGGAAGCTGGGCCCTTGAGTGGGCCCTGTGCTCGCCACCGTCACCTGCTGGTTGGATTCCGGAAACCCACTGTCTGAAGACCACAGAAAGGACCCTCTGACCATCCAGAATCGAATCCGTCTGGACCGAAAGCTCCCTTCTTCTCTCTGGCTGCCCTCTGCTGTTTTCATCTCTTCTCTCAACCTTTCGGGGATTTCTGTGCCCTGAAACCAGCCCCCCATCCACCACCAAAGTAACTGGGTGAGCTCCAAACCTTGCTCCCTTGTACTGCAACACAGCAAGTCTGAAAGTTACGACCCAATTCTGCACACTGCCAGGAAGTTCTCTGCCTTTTCTCTTCTTTCGGAGTCTCCTGTACTTCCCAAAATTTCCCCCCCTCCTGTGCCCTCTTCGCCCCCCTCCTTTGGGGGCCCCGTGACCCTGAATGTGGGGGGCACATTATATTCCACCACTTTGGAGACCCTGACCCGCTTCCCAGACTCCATGCTGGGGGCAATGTTTAGGGCTGGCACCCCCATGCCTCCCAATCTCAATCCCCAAGGAGGCGGCCACTATTTCATCGACCGGGATGGCAAGGCCTTCCGACACATCCTCAATTTCCTGCGGCTGGGCCGCCTGGACCTGCCCCGTGGTTACGGAGAGACAGCACTTCTCAGAGCAGAAGCTGACTTCTACCAGATCAGGCCCCTCCTGGATGCCCTCCGGGAACTGGAGACCTCTCGCGGGACCCCTGCACCCACTGCTGCCCTGCTCCACGCAGATGTAGATGTCAGCCCCCGCCAGGTGCATTTCTCTGCGCGCCGGGGCCCACACCACTATGAGCTGAGCTCTGTCCAGGTGGACATCTTCCGGGCAAACCTCTTCTGCACTGACGCCGAGTGTCTGGGTGCTATGCGGGCCCGATTTGGTGTGGCCAGTGGGGACAGGGCAGAGGGGGGCCCACATTTTCGTCTGGAATGGGCCCCCCGCCCTGCGGAACTCCCCGAGGTGGAGTATGGGAGACTGGGGCTGCAGCCCCTGTGGACTGCGGGGCCAGGAGAGCGGCGGGAGGTGGTGGGCACACCGAGCTTCCTGGAAGAGGTGCTGCGTGTGGCTCTGGAGCACGGCTTCCGCCTAGACTCCGTATTCCCGGATCCCGAAGACCTGCTCAACTCCCGGTCTCTGCGCTTTGTCCGCCACTGAGAATGCTGTCCTCGGTTTGATTGTGGGGAGGAGAGCGAATGAGGCAGCTGACTGGGAAAAGGCTTCCCTAAAGTCTCTTGCTAGCTCTGCCCCAGGAGCTATGAGAGTCAGGGGTCCCACTGCACCTGACTGGAGCCCAGATGTGCGCAGGAATTCCCAAACCTGAGCCCACTAAGGGCTCACAGTGGTCCAGAGGGTCTGGACTGGTGCTGACCCTGGGACGGGCATGGAAGGTTCTCTTGACTTGCTCTCACCTAAGGCTAGGGACCTCCAGTCTCTCCATGGAGCTCAGTATTCGGGGGTCTAGAAAAGTGGGGACCACCTCTTTGCCCGGGCTAGCCCCGGCAAAACAGTGGGGGGACTCTGGGGGAAAGGTGGGGGCGGGGGGGACTTTGCACTATCCCAATATGGCTTCCTGGCTCCTGGCTTCTCCTCCTGAAGCTGGATGGCCTGGCCTGGCCTGCCCAATGAGAGTCCAGAACATTCTGGAACATGGGAAGGGGGGTTCTTTGCTGTGTCCCAAGCCACCTACTGAGGGAGACAGAAAGGCCACACCCCATCCTAGGTTGGCATAAGGGAGCTAGGAGAGTCCCCATTAGCAGTGGGGCTGGAGCACCTCTCTGGAATTCCAAGTGTTTTGAAGGATCCCATATGGAGGGTGGGACTGGCCATGGGGAGAAGGGGGGTATCTTTTTGGTCCTGGCCTTACTTCCTTTGTGTGTGTGTGTGTGTGTGTATGTGTGTGAGCGAGCCAGTGTGTCTAACTGATGTGTGGGTCCCTGGCATCCTGGTCCCCATCTGTGTTGCTGGCTACGGTGTCTATGTGCTGGTCCTCCTGTGGTCTCTGCATGTCCAGGCCTGTTTGGGGTTGCCCAGCAACTGTTCTGGCATGGGGTGTGTCTCTGGTATATATGTGAGTAGACTGAGAATTAGTAGTTTAATTACAGGGTGTGTATATGCATGTGTGTTTATGTGCACGCATGCACACACATCACCATGTAGGCAGGAGGGGCCTGTTGGGGTTTAAGTCACTGGGATCTTCCTGGTGAGAGGTAAGAGAAGTCACTGGGCTTAGCTAGGCCTCTGAGGCCTGTATGGAACTCCTGGTTGCTGAGGCAACCATCGGCCTTTTGCTAGGAGACAACTGGGGGAGGCCCAAGGCTGCTCAGTGCAGGGAAGAGATGAAGAGTTTGGGAGAGTGGGAAGGACATGGGAAGGGATGGGATACTCACGCACAACTTCTTCACTGGGGGTATCATTCATTGTTTATCACTGGTCATGATTTACAAGAAGAAAAATAAAATTGCTTTTGGAACCACAAACTTGTAAAGGCTGCTGACGGCCAGGTTGGGGATGCTCTCCCCCTTGGAACAAAAGCCCCACTTCCTCTGCCTGTCTTCTACTAGAGATGACTTCTTCTGGCTGCCTGGGCCATGGCTTCTCCTCCTGAAGCTGGATGACCTGGCCTGGCCTGCCCAATGAGAGGCCAGAACACTCTGGAACAAGGGCAGGGGGGTTCTTTGCTATGTCCCAAGCCACCTACTGAGGAAGACAGAAAGGCTACACCCCATCCTTGGTTGGCGTAAGGGAGCTAGGTGAGTCCCCATTAGCAATGGGGCTGGAGCTGGAGTTCCTTCGGCCCCAGCTTTACCTCAGCCAAGGATGGAGCAGTAGCATTGTTCTGGAACACTCTAGAACCTCGAGGCAAAGGGCTGGAGCCAGGGTCACAGAGTATTCTGAGGCCTTCCCAGACCAGGTGGGGCCAGCTTCCACTGCGCCTCCCTGTGGTCTTTATGTGGATGCTGGCACTAGGTGTGGTTTTCCTGGTAGCCGCTGAGGCCTGTGTCTTCTGCCGCCTCCCAGCCCATGACTTGTCAGGCCGCCTGGCTCGGCTCTGTAGCCAGATGAAGGCCCAGTGGAAGGAATGTAAAGTCTCCCCAGACTTCTCAGCCTTTGCCTTAGGTAAGACCAGACATCCAGGGACAGGCCCAGCAACAGTCAGCCCTGCACCCCAAGGCGGGCAGGATGTGACTTCCTAACTGTGCCTTCAGCGGTTCACAGCTGTCACTGGACACAAGGGCCTCTCCCTCTGGGAGAGCTCCAGATTCCAGAAAGGTCAGGAGAGACCCCAAAACCTCCTCCTGGGCTGGTGAGGGAATCACTGGTCCTTGCCCATCTCCACAGATGAGGTGTCCCTGAACAAAGTCGCAGAGAAGACTCACAGAGTCCTGAGGGTCATGGGTGAGGCCAAGGGGAAGGCGTGACCTGGGGGCTTGGGAGGACACCAAGGAGGGCTGGGAGGCAGGGGCGGGGGAGGCAGGGAAGGGCCAAGGGCAGATGGAGGTAGGAGGGCTAATGGGGAGGGGGCAGGTGCAGGGGTGGGGTGAACTGGCACTGCTGAGGTCCAGGGCAATGTAGCTGCTCTCTGCTTCCCCAGAGATCAAAGAGGCTTTCTCCTCGCTCCCTTTATATTGGCAATGGCTTCAAAAAACCAAGCTCCCGGAGTACACCAGGGAAGGTACTGACACAGGAAGGGCATCCAGGAGTGTCTGCGATCTTAGGCAAAGGGGCAAGTGGCTCATCCACCCCCACCCCTTCCTTGTCTTTCATTTCAGCTCTCTGTGCTCCCGCTTGCCGTGAGTAGAAAAGGAAAGGGGTAGCGAGGATCTGGGCCTCCAGGGTGCCTGAGGAGAGCCTGGCAGCTGCCGGGAGGAAGCTGGGTGCCCTAGAAGGGTGGAGGCGTGGGCTTCCCTCTCCCCAGCACTGCCCCTGCTGTTTCCTGCAGGGGGCAGCACCATCCTGTACAACTGCTCTACCTGTGAGGGCACTGAGGTGTCCTGCTGGCCCCGAAAGCGCTGCTTCCCAGGTCCTTACTCCCCACCCCGGCTCCACCCTGCCCCGATCCCTGAGCCCTTAGGCTCCCCCAATGTCGGTGGGTGTGATCCCCAGGATTATGCACTGCCTCCCGGGACCCCTGCAGGAAGTCACGATCTTTGGGAAGCCAGGATTCTGCTCCTCTCTGTCTTCGGAGCCGTCCTCCTTCTGGGTGCTCTGAGCCTCCTGGTGGAGTGAGTTGTGGCATGGGCGGGAAAGAGCCTTCCAACTGCCCAGCCTCCTTCCGTCCTTCCTCTTAGGCCTCCCATCTTCTGTCTTCCCTCAGGTCCCGCCACCTCCAAGCAAAAAGTGCCTTGTAAAGATGCAGACAACCTCCCAGTCTCCAGCTCCAAGGGGTGTGTACCCACAGCTTCCAACCAGCCGGCCCCTTAATCCAAGCCCCAAACGCTCAGTCCTCCAGACCCTAAAACCCAGACATCCAACGATCCCAGCATCAGATGGCCTCCAGCAACCCAGAAACCCACAGCTGGAAAGTTCCTCCCCTCCAGCCCTCAACCAATCAGACAGGGTCCTCAACGATGCCAGGAAAATAGCTACAGAAGGAAAGAATCCCCTACACACACAGCACCACTCCCATACCCTCTCTGCCTGTTCCCAGAAAGCGGGGGCTGTCTGTCCCTGAAGCTACTCCAGGCCCTTCTGTGACTCGTTGGGAATCCGGGAATGCGTATTTTGGAAAACTCCCTCCCACTGGAGTGAGACCACATCAGTCAGTCTGCTGGCATGCTCTCCCTCCATTGTGCTAACATCATGAAGCCCTGGCCCCCTCAAGGCCTCCCTCCTTCTAGGCCCAATTAAACCTGCTGTCTCTGGCCTCCACCCCTGCCTGGCCTCTGTCTGCAACTGGGGAGGGCAGAGGGAGGACGGGAGACTCTTGGTGTAGCACAATGTTTCTCAGATGGGGTGATTTTGCACCCCAGTAGACATTTAGCAACATCTGGAGACGTTTTTGATTGTTTTGACTGGGGAGGATGTGCTGCTGGCATCTAGTAGGTAGAAACCAGAGATGCTGCTCCACATCCTACAATGCACAAGCAAGTCCCCAACGACAAAGAAGTATCCTGTCCAAAATGTCAATGCATGGTCGAGAAATCCTGGTTTGAGAAACCAAACAGTCCCCTGCCTATCAAGAATTTTTGGTTCAGGGATAGGAGGTGGGACATAGGACATGAAAAGAGAGGCCCGTTACCAACCACAAGTCCCAGTCCAAGCACCTAGGCCTGGAAGGGATCCCAGCTCTCATCTAGCCCAGTGGTTTTCAAACTGGGTACCTGGAGGCTCCAAGACAAGGGTTCACATCCAGCTACACATCAGAGTCCCCTGTTCAGCTTTAAAAGTACCCATGCTTGGGCCCCACCTCCAGTGATTCTGAATTAAATGGTCTCATATGGGGCCTTGGCTAGTGTAACCCACAGCTAGGGTTAGAAGCACTGCTCCCAGTGTGCCCACAGAGGCCCTGGGCATGGGGAGAGGAACTCCTGCCTCTTCCACGAGAGCGTCTCATCTCTTTTTCTTCTTTTTGTTTTACATATTTTAATCCCATCTCTTCTTTTTTGAGACAGGGTCTTGTTCTATCACTCAGGCTAGAGTGCAGTGGCATCATCATAGCTTACTGCAACCTCAAACTCCTGGGCTCAAGTGGTCCTCCTGCCTCAGCCTCCCAAGGAGCTGGGACTATAGGCATATGCCACCATGCCTGGCTAATTTTTCTATATTTGTAGAGATAGGGTCTCACTCTTGCTCAGGCTGGTCTCGGACTCCTGACCTCAAGCAACCCTCCTGCCTCAGCCTCCCAAAGTGCTAGGATTACAGGCGTGAGCCACCACGCCCAGCCCCCTCCCTTCATTTTACACATGAACAAAATGAGACCCAGAGATCACACAAGATCATACACCTTGTCCAAGATTACACAAGAACTCATTCAGTTATTCATTCAGCAAAGACTTAGTGAGTGCCAGGTGCCAGGCAGCCTCACTGCCCAAGATGGGATAAGAAGCCATTCCTCCTGACTGCCTGGGCACCACAGCTCTCCTCTGGGCTGTGGTAGCTGCCTTGTACCTTCCCATGCTGTGCCCTCTTTCCAGGCTGAATGTTTTGGAGTCATGCTTGTTTCACAACCAAAATTCAGCCAGTCCTGCCCATTCTTGAAGGACCTATCCTGTCTGTCCCCTCCTCCTGCCCATGGCCCCCCCTCACCTGCCCCAGAAGCCTCTCACAGTGGGCTCCAGCCTCCCAGAGGCACCATGTGACTCTGCCTGCTCTCCCTGAATCTATTTCACCCCCAATGGCCACACTGCTCACAGCCTCCTGTCCAGCAACAAATGATGATTAAGAACTTGGGCTGTGGAGTTGGGCTGCCTGATTTAAAATCTGGCTTTGTCTCTCACTGGACTGTAGACAAGTTATTTAATCTCTCTTGTGCCTGTTTTTTCATCTTTTTTTTTTTTTTCTTGACCTCTTTAGCTGGTATGTTTCTGCATCTTTTAAATGTGGATAATGTATTTCACTGACTCTATGGCCTTTTTTTTTCTTTTTACATTTTAACATCTCTGAAGTCAGAATGCATCTTAAATTGAAGGCATGCCATGGCTTAACTGATGGTATTTTTTTTCTTAGCAGTACATAAAATAATAGTATATATTACAATTGATGATATCTTAAAGTCAATGAAATACAGTAGTACTTACCTTACAGGATTATTGTGAAGTCCAAATACGTTCATATAAAATGCTTGGGACTGTGCTCTATAGGTATTAAGTATTAGCCATTATAATCTCTTGCTTAAAGACCATCCCTAGCTCCTCTTCACTTGCAGAGTATAGACCTGGCCTCTATTTACCCTGACATTCCTCCATCAGCAGCTGCCACCTGTCTTATCTGCTTCTCAGATCAGAGCTGTCCAAAAACAGATGTACCTGGAATCTCCACTTTATTGCCCCACAGGTATCTCAGACTCTGCACATCCAAACTCACCTTCCTCCCTGACTCCACCCCCCTCTTGTGACTCTCCTAAGTATAATGGTAGCACGAATTGTATCCTGGACATCCTCTTCCTTCCTCTCTTACTCCAATGCCCACATGCCCATTTCTCATCACTAACCAAGTGATCTACCTTTGTAACACTTCTTGGAATCTGGCCCCTACGTGTCCCTGAAGTTTTATAGCTTCAGCACTGCCAACCCCAACGCACCCTCCACAGCGAACTTGTAGTTGCCCAAACACTTCCTGTCTTCTCATGTCTATGTGCCTTTGCCCAGGCTTGTTCCTACACCTGGGAGGCCCTTCTCCTTCAGCTCAGACATGACCTTTTCTGAGAATCCTTCTCTGAGCCCCTGGAGCAGAGCAGAGTGTCCCTTTTCAAGGCATCTCTCTATTGCGGCACCTGTTACATCAAGGTGTTAGCGTTTGTTTCTTTCTTTCTTACTCTGTCACCTGGACTAGAGTGCAGTGGCACAATCATAGCTCGTTGCAGCCTCAACCTCCTGGGCTCAAGCAATCCTCCTGCCTCAGCCTCCTGATAGCTGGGACTACAGGTCTGTGCCACTGTACCTGGCTAATTTTTCTGTTTTTTGTAGAGACGGAGTCTCACTCTGCTCAGGCTGGTCTCAAACTCCTGGTCTCAAGCAATCCTCCCACCTCGGCCTCCCAAAGTGCTGGGATTGCAGGCGTGAGCCACCCCACCCAGTCTGGTGGTGTTTCTTTACCCATCTTCCCTCTAGACCATGTACTGCCCTATAAAACCACTACTTAAGGGTTTGTTATCTTTATTTCCAGAGTGCTTGGCACATGGCAGACACCAGGACGTGTCTGTGACAACTCCAGCCCCTTCTCTGAATTCTTGTGACACACACTGCCCTAGTAAGCTCTTCATAAGCATGTGGGGCAGGAGGCTGATGGAGTTTGTGTTTCTTTCCATGCACATAAGGATAACCCACTGGAGTTGGGCAGGCCTGGTTTTTCTGAGCCCCTTAACAAACAAGGGAGGCTGCTGTGGGTGTGGCCATTGTTTAAATGGCCCCCAAATTCTTTGACATGCCTCCCCTGGAGGGGTTGACAGTGCTGAAGCTATAAAACTTCAGGGACACATGGGGCCAGATTCCAAGAAGTGTTACAAAGGTAGATCATTTGGTTACTGATATGGGCATCTGTGTGTCCTCCCCTTGAAGCTGGGCTCTGTGACTGGCTGACCAATAGAATGTGGCAGAAGTGACATTGTGCCACTTTCTGGGCCCAGGCCTTAAGGAACTGGCACCTTCCACTTTGTGTCTCTTGGGACGCTCACCCTGGAACCCAGTCACCATCTATAAGGAGGCCCAGGCTTCAGGAAGAATCCACATGGGTGGGTCCTAGCCACAAGCCAGCATCTCCTGCCAGACACGAGTGATAGTACAGCCCCCAGCTTCCCAGTCACCCCCAGACTTTCATTTTTCCACCTAAGACCCCAGACATTGTGGGGCAGAAATAAACCATCCCCACAGTGTCCTGTTGGAATTCCTGACTCCCAATTCCTGGAAGTCCAGGGGCATACTAATGTGGTTGTTTTTATTCCTCAACAACAGATAACTGAACAGGAGGGCAGAAAAAGGAGCCTAGGACTTGGCATTAAATGTCCAGGGTTTGTGACACGGCTGTCCCTGTCTCTTCCTAGCCGTGTGCACCAGGAACTTACTTCACCAGACTGAGCCTTAGTCCTCCTGCCTGTAAAATGGAGTTAATGATGGCTAACATGGATGAGGACAATGTGTCAGACACCATTCTAAACATTTTATGCACTGTATTATCTATAGCCATGTAACAAATTTCTCTGAAACTCAAGGGCCTGAAGCAATAAGCATTATCTCACAGTTTCTGTGGGTCAGAAACTTGGGAGCAGATTTGCTGGGTGGTTTTGGCTCAGGGTCTCTCATGAGGTTGTATTCAAGCTGTCAGTCAGGGGTGGAGAAATCTAAGGTTTGACTGGGGCCGGAGGATCAGCTTCCAAGACGGCTCTCTCGCATGCCTGGCAAGTTGGCATTGGCTGTTGGCAAGAGACCTCAGTTCCTTGACATGTGGAGCTCTCCATAGAGCTGCTTAAGTGTCCTCGTGACATGGTGGTTGGCTTCCCCCAGAGGGAGTGATCCAAGAGAGCAGAGCAAAAGCCATACTGTCGTTTATGGCCTAGCTCAGAAGTCACACACCACCCTTTCTGCACTATCCCATTGATTACACAGATGAGCCCTATCCATTGTGGGAAAGATCTACACAGCAATAAGAACACCAGGAGGGGAGTTTCATGGGCAGCCATTTTGGAGGCTGGCTACCACACACACAGACACAGGTAATTCTCCAATAACCCGGTAAAGTAGATACTCCTAGTAGGCTTATTTGAAGATGAGGAAACAGGTACAGAAAAGTGAAGTAATATGCTCAGATTCACAGCCTTTTTAAGTGGTAAGGCTGGAATTTGAACTCCAGAGCTGAGGGCTAAGATACTGTGCCGTGAAGGCCCTCAGATCCACTGTGAGCCTGAAGGAATATGCTGGCTACAAGAGTGCGAGCTTTGGGAAGCAAAACAGCATACGCACAAGGAGGTGGGCTGATGACTCTAAAAAACGAGTGAGACGCATGCAAATTGGGACAGGATGGGACTTCAGGGTCCTAGGAGATGGAGGAGGGGTGACAGAACAGGACGGTTTTCCCCAAGGGTCCGGGAAGAGCCAACCACACGCGGCCAGGGAGTACGGAACTGGGAGTGGGGCAGGGATGGGTTCACAAGAAGAACGCTCATCAGTGAGGTTTGGAAACTCCCATTCCCGTCACTTCCAGCAAAGGAGCTCTTGATTTCAAAACTGTCCTTTGCTCCACCCAATGCAGATGACTCTCTCTCTCATCCATTTGTTCAACAAAGGTTGCTGAGCACTTACCATATGAGTCAGGCACTAGACTGCACGTGGGAGACAGAATAATGTCCAGACAAGATGAAGTCCTTGTTTGCCTGAAGCTTTGAGTCTATCAGGGGACACAGACGAGTTACCAGCAAATTCTACCACAGTGATGAGTGCAATGATGGGAAAGCTCAGGGCTCTTGGGGTGCAGAGGAAGAGCCCTGACCAGTTAGGCATAGGCTCCTTGCACTTAGCAAGGTGAGACAAGAGTAGGCCAGTTCGGGAAGACTTTTCCAGGCAGAGGGCACAGCCATGCAAAGGCTCAGAGGAGAGTGAGCCAAGACGCTGAGGCACTTGCCCCTGTTGAAAGGCTGATGTGGGTGAGGGGGAAGGGGGAGAGCTCAGTGATCTCAGGGTCAGAGCAGAGAAGGAGAAGCCAAGGAGGCACTAATGTGGTTCCTGAAAGGAGTGGAGAAGCTTCTGCACAGGGATGGGCCTCACTCAACTGGCGCCCCTCCACCATCCTGCCCCAGTCCAAGGCTGTGGGTGGCAGGGAGTCAGCCAGGTGCCCTCTCTGCTTATCCTCCTGGCTCTGTGCCCTGAGGGGGAAGGCTTGGCCCTGCTGCTATGAATGTGCTCATCCTTCTGGGATACATAGCCTACAGGGCAGGGCAGGGCAGTGGAGCGGGGAGTGCCTAATCTGGGCCTCCAGGTTTAATTGTTAACAGGTTGCCCCATCCCAGCCTGGAGGAGATGCTCCCTAAGGGTGGTTAGGAGGGTCAGGCTGTGCTCCCCCTACATCCCACCCTCCCAGGTGAGGATGGAAGGAGCTTAACTCCAAAAGTAAGAAACTAGGGAGAAGGGGAGGAATAAAAAGCCTTCTAATTGTCTGGATTCTTTTTTTCCAAGCCAAAAACAAAAGTGGGGTTGAGCCTCTGCCTCTGGTTTCCTGCTGGGGCAAGATGTAGAGACCCAGTGTAGAGTGTAGAGGACCCAGGCCAGGTGTCCAATCTGTAGTACCCCTCTCCCCAGCCTCCCCTCTATCTGTGATGTTGTGATATAACAAGAAATATATATTTGGTCTTCATCCCAGTTCCTGGCACAGAACTCCTAAAACCCTTAGAATTTCCTGAGTGATAGCAGTGCCAGGAGCATCTGTTGTTATTCATAATAAGCCCCTTTCAATCATACCTGAGTCTATGCTAATGAGATGACTCCTGGAGGATGGGGGCTGGTTGCCAGAGGAACCAGCATGTGAACAGAGGGTTGGAACTTTCAACCCCACTCCCTAATCTCCAGGGAGAGGAGAGAAGCTAGAGGTTGAGTTCAATCACCAATGGCCAATGATTTAATCAATCATGCCTACATAATGGAACCTCCATAAAAACCCTAAACAATGGAGTTCAGAGAGCTTCCAGGCTGGTGAATATATGGCTGTGCTGGATGTCACCACCGAGAGAGGGCATCTCCATACCCCTCCTGGATACCTTGCCCTATGCATCTCTTCCACTTGGCTGCATCTTTATCCTTTATATTAATAATATCCTTTATAACAAACTGGTAAATGTAAGTAAATATTTCCCTGAGTTTTGTGAGCCATTTTAGCAAATTACTGAACCCAAGGTAGGGGTCATGGGAACCACTCAGTTGTAGCTGGTCAGTAAGAAGGACGGGAGGCCCAGACTTGCAGTTGGCATCTGAAGTGGGGGGGAGGGCAGTTTGTGGGACTGAACCTTTAACTTATGGGGTCTGCACTAACTCTGAGTAGTTAGTGCTAGAATTCAACCCTGTTAGTAGAGATGGGGTCTCACTCTTGCTCAGGCTGGTCTCGAACTCCTGAGCTCAAGTGATCCTCCTGCCTCAGCCTCCCAGGAGACCCAGTCTTTATAAAAAATAGAAAAATTAGGCAGGCATGGTGGTGGGTGCCTGTAGTCCCAGCTACTCAGGAGGCTGAGCAGGAGGATCGCTTGAGCCCAGAAGTTTGAGGATGCAGTGAGCTATGATGACAACACTGCTCTCTAGCTGGGGCAACAGAGTGAGACCCTGTCTCAAAAAAAAAAAAGTAATATATTTGTATAACAGAATACTACCCTGCAATAAAAAATAACTACTAATACATCATAGATAAAGCTTGAAAACATTATGTTGAGTAAAATAAGCCAAAAACAAATTAAAACTGTATGACTCCACTTATAAGAAGGTCAAGAGCAGGCAAAAATGATCTATGGCTTTTAGAAATCAGAATAGTAGTTGCCTCTGAGGGATGGGATTGACTAAAAATGGGCACAAGGGAATTTCCTGGGATCATAGAAATGTTCTGGATCCTTATCTACCTTAATGGATTAGTACATTTGTTTAAATTCATGAAGCTGTACTGTTAAATGTGTACATATTATGGAATGTAGATTATACCTCAGTAATGCACTGTAATGAAAGTAGAATAATGTTCATATGAATTTAACAATAACAACAAAAAACCCTCAGTGTATTGATTAAACAGCACATCAGACATAACCTATGAGAGGACTGGTGAACTGGAAGACAGATCTGAAGAGATTACCCGAATTCTATCACCAAGACGCAAAGAATGAAAAATGTGAAAGAGAGGTTAAAAGACATGGAGGACAGAATGAAAAGGTCTAGCATACTTCTAAGCAGAGTCAGCAAAGGAGAGAGCACAGAGGATGGAGGAAAAGAAATATTTGGGAGAGATATTGGCTGAGAATTTTCCAAAAGTGATGAAAGACATGAATTCATAGATACAGGAAATACAACATACTGAGCAGAATAGAAAGGAGTCAACATCTAGACACATTGTAATAAAACTACAAAACACCAATGATATCTTAAAAGCAGGGAGTAAAGCCAGATCATCTACAAAGGAATGATGATTAGACTGAGCAGACTTCTTTACAATCAACATATATTGTGCCTATTATATACCTACACTATCCTAGGTACTTAGAATGCAGAGTTTAGCAAGACACACCTAGCCCCTCCCCTATGGAGCCACAGCATGTGTGTCAGGGATAACCATGTGGACAGAGCAATTACAGTACGATGAGCTGGCATGGTTGGAGGGCAAGAGAATTGGCAAGAAAATAATACATGAAGAACCGCATTACCAAGATTTTCCTGTCAATGCTGGAACATCCCATGTGTTTACCAAGATGAGGAGGGCTTTTCTCTCCAAGAGACCCCTGGGACAGCAGCTGCTATGTTCACAATCCTCCCTTGGGACAGGAGGCAGACCAGATGTCCTAAGACTGGCAGCTTCCTCTCTGGGATCTGAGGAAAAGGGGGAGGGAATGCTCCTCCTCAGGGCCTTCTTCAAGGCCCTGGACTGTGTCCCTGTGGCCACAGGCCAGGTAGCAGTGTGCAGGGCCCTGGGGTCAGCAGAGGCTCCATGGAGGGCAGGGTTTTATACTGGAATGAGACCAGAAAGAGCCAGTGATGGGGAGGGGTACCCTGAGACATGGAGTGCTGCCCATGGTCAACGTAGGCTCTGTCTAGGCTTGGGGCTGACTTTTTGGACCAACAGCAACATCTCTCTGCCCTGGACCCATCCCAAAGCACCGTGCCTTGCCTGCCTTTCCTTCATTAATTAAGGAGTTCTAGGAAGCCCTCTCCCCTACTACTGGAGGGCAGGGACTATGTCCTGTTTCCCACTGCCTGAGCAGGCTATCTCTATCAGGTGCTTATTTATTTAAGAGGTGGGGTCCTGGTTGAGAGAGGTGAAGGATTTGGGGGGAGAGGGCGTGGGGGACAGGACACAGAGGAGCGAAGCCTGGGAAGGAGTGGAAAGTTCTTCGGAGAAGGCTGGAATGACGGTGTGAAAGAAGGAGAGCAAAGGACAGGGGAAGGCAGGCTTCTCGTGATCTGGGGGTCGATCAGGCCTGGAGGAGAAAGGGGCCGCCAGTCACCTTTGTGACCCTCACGGAATCTCACCAGGGAATTGGGGGCGCGGCCCTTGCCAGCCCCGGGCCAGCCGCCAGGTCCCCGCCCTCCGCGGGATTTACTCCTGTCCCGCCCTTCTCTGGATTTAGTCTGGGCAACCTGGGCGGCTCCGCAGCCGCCGCTTCCGCCTTCGCCAGGTGAGGGTCCCGACCAAGCAGGGCGTCCCGGGCTGGGGCGGGCAGGCGGCGCAGCCGTCGCTTGAGGTGCGTCCGCGAGATGCCGGGCCTCCCCTCCTCTGCCCCGGTCCTTCCCTTTCGCGGCCCCGTTTCCTCGTGTCTCCCTTCTGCGCGCTTTCCCCTTCCCTCTTGCCTGCGGTGCCGGGTCTCCCAGGGTCCTGGGCTTTCTCCTCCCCGACGCCTGCTCGCGCCCAGTTCCCAGCCGATCTCCGCGTTCCCAACTGGGCCCAGCGTCGGGGCCTCCACTTAACGGGGGGCGGGGGGTCCGGGTGTGTGTAAGAGAGAGTGTTTGTGCAGGCGGCCAGTACCCGCAGCACCTAGAGGCTTATTTAACAAAGGTTGGTGGAGTTGCCTTGAAGCCAAGTTAGATTGAGTGACTCAGGCTGCCGGCAGGGATCTATACCTGGAGCTGAGAGGTGGGTGTGGACGGGACCGTGCACCTGGCAGCCTAGGTGGCTCTCTAGGCAGGACTTAAGCTTAGCGGCCCATCGCAAACGCCCGATTTGATTTCAAATGTTGCTGCCTCAAGTGTATAAGAGACAATGACGCTGGGTGTCTCTGGGTTGAGGGACAGTATGCCTGTACAGCTACGGTATGTGTGGACACTGTACCTTGGTGTCTTGTGTGTTGTGTGTGTTTATGTGGACCTTGGTGCCTCAGACGTGTGGGGCAGGGTATCTGGGTATCTTTGGTGTTTGGTGGCAGTGAACTACGGTGTCTCAAGTACACAGATGTGAGAGGGCATGTGGCAGTCAGCCTGGGCATTTTGTGGCCACATGCTGGAACATCTCAGCTTTGAGAGGGCATGTTTTGCAGCATATCCGAGGGTCTCAGTATGTGCATATGTAGCAGTGTGTGGGAGGCAGCATACCTTTGTGTGTGTGTGTGCCTGTGTCTACCTACTTGTCTGAGGTGTGGAGTGGTTAGCATATCTGGGCATCTTCACTGTGCGTGTGGTAGGCAAAAATGTCTCATGTTTGAGGAGGGGAGGTGTTTCAGGAGTATGTGCAACGGTGTAGCTCAGGTCTAAAAGGGTTGTGTATCTGGTGTCACAGGGGTACAGAGGCAGTGTGCCATAATATCTCAGGAGTGAGGAGGGCACCATACCTGGAGTCTGTAGTGTGAGCAGGCAGTGTACTAAAATCTCAGGTGTGAGGAGGGCAGGTTACTCAGTGGTGAGGGGGTAGAGTATCTGGAGGCCTTGGCATGGGGAGCATTCTACCTGGGGTTTGTGTGTATGATTGGCAGAGTTCTTGGCTGTCTGATGTGTCCCTCCCTCCCTCCCTCCCTGAGTGTTTCTGATGGCTTGTGGGTGGAGCTGGAGACCCTGTCTCTGGAGCCTGAATGTCTCAGGTGCCTACCCTGGGCTATACATCTGAAGGGGAATGCCATCATCCTTAGGGATTCCTTCTGCAGGCATGCTCCCTGAGGCAGGCTCCCTGTGGCTGCTGCGGCTGCTCCGGGACATCCAGCTGGCCCAGTTTTACCAGCCCATCCTTGAGAAGCTTAATGTTACTCGGCCAGAGCATTTCGACTTTGTAAGGCCTGAGGACCTGGATGGCATTGGCATGGGCCGGCCTGGTGAGAGACCCCTGCCCCGAGGCCCTGGTCTCTCCTACCCCAGCCTATCAAGTGCCTGTCCTCCCCACCCCTTTTCTTGCCTGTAAATCTTTCTGTGCCCTGCCCCCCCCACCAACCTCCACCCCAGCCCTCTGATTCTGGCCTCCCCCAGCCCAGCGCAGATTGGCTGAAGCTCTGAAGAAGCACCGTTCAGGGCTCAAGCCTAAGAACTGGGTCTACAAGGTGTGTGTTGTGGGGGGTTAGAGGCAGCTTAAACCCGGGAATGAGGTGGGCCTAGCAGCCAGAGGGGTATGCAGGGTTCTGCACACCTGATTTCCCACCCATTTCAGATCCTGGGAGGTTTTGCCCCAGAGCAGAAGGAGCCCACCCAGCCCTCGGACAGCCCACCGTGCCTCCCTGAGCCGGAGGGTGGACTCAAGTGTCTGATCCCAGAGGGTGCAGTGTGCAGGGGGGAGCTGCTGGGCTCAGGCTGCTTTGGTGTGGTGCACCAAGGGCTGTGGACACTGTCCAGCGGCCAGACTGTGAGTGTCCATGGATCCTATCTCATCCAGGGTACCTGGTCCAGCTGCCCTCTCTGTTCCTCATGCCCTCTCTGCTCTGGCCCTGGCCTGGTGGTTCCCCAGGGTGCCTGATGGTGCTTCCCCACCTCCAGGTCCCAGTGGCTGTCAAGTCCCTCCGGGTAGGTCCCGAAGGCCCTGTGGGCACAGAGCTGGGGGACTTTCTTCGAGAGGTGTCGGTCATGATGAACCTGGAGCACCCACACGTGCTGCGTCTGCATGGCCTTGTACTGGGCCAGCCTCTGCAGATGGTGAGCAGATCCACAGGCTGGTTCCCCGCACAGCCCCGGGGCTGGTGTGCGGCAGGAGGATGGGTGGCCAGAGTCCTGTGGGGCGGCCTGCGGCTCACGCAGCGCTGTGCTCCTACAGGTGATAGAGCTGGCGCCACTGGGCTCCCTGCACAAGCGCCTGACAGCCCCGGCCCCGACACCCCCGCTGCCCGTGGCCCTGCTCTGCCTCTTCCTGTGGCAGTTGGCGGGGGCCATGGCATACCTGGGAGCCCGCGGGTTAGTACACCGAGACCTCGCCACACGCAACCTACTGCTGGCTTCACCACGCACCATCAAAGTGGCTGACTTCGGGCTGGTGCGGCCGCTGGGCGGTGCCCGGGGCCGCTACGTCATGGGCGGGCCCCGCCCCATCCCCTACGCCTGGTGAGGGCACGCCCCGCGGGGGTCGCTTGGAACAGGGGTGGATCTGGAGGGCAGCAGCTAAGGGAGCTCGAGGGCTAGTCTGAGGGAGGCTGGGACGAGAGGGGTGGTCACCCTTGGCAAGGACTTCTGAGGACTGTGGGAGCACAGTGGGGGCGTTCAGTGGAAGGTGAGCTCCGAGGGGCACACATCCGGCCCCTTTCAGTTCCACTTCCTTCCGGCAGGTGTGCCCCAGAGAGCCTGCGGCAGGGAGCCTTCTCGTCTGCCTCAGACGTGTGGATGTTTGGGGTGACGCTGTGGGAGATGTTCTCCAGAGGCGAGGAGCCCTGGGCCGGGGTCCCGCCGTACCTCATCCTGAAGAGGCTGGAGAAGGACCGAGCCCGGCTGCCTAGGGCTCCCCTCTGCTCCAGGGCCCTCTACGCTCTCGCCTTGCGCTGCTGGGCCCTCCACCCTGCTGACCGGCCTAGCTTGTCCCATCTGGAGGGGCTTCTCCAAGAGGTGGGGACCCCCATCTCCCCGGATACACAGCCTCTCTTCCTTCCATTCTCTCTCCCGGGGTTCCATGCACAAGACTATATCCACACGCCAATGCTGGGCTCTGGGACCCAGCTCTGAGCAAAACAGGTTCTGTCCCTACCTGCAGAGAGCTCAGAGCCCTGGGGAGGCAGGTTGGGGCTACATAGGTGCAGGCTAGAAGACTAGGGTCTGTGTCTGGGCCAGAAAAGGGGCACAGAGGAGGGAGCAGTAGGTTGCAGTGGGTATTTGACAGGCAGAGGAAGAGTTCAGCGTGGGAGGGGGAAATGGAGGTCATGAGGCTGCAAGAGCCAGCAGGAGCTGCTTGATGGAGGGTTTTATAAGGCATGGTAAGTAACACTAGCTAACATGTATAGCTCTTGACCTGTGTAAGGCACGGTACTACATGCTTTATGTGGATCGTTGTGCAGATTCACTCATTTCATTCTCTCAGCCATCTGATGAGGTAATTATTATCTCCATTTTACTGATGGGACAGTTGAGGCACTGACAGTTAATGTGACTTGCCTAAAGCCACACAATAAGTGGAGAAGTTGGGATTTAAACCAGTCAATTTGACTGCAGGGCTGTTACCTAAATCACTACACTCTACTGTTAAAGTTTAGTCTTTACTATGAGGGTATTTGGGAGCTATGGAAGGGTATTGAGCAGGGGAGTCACAAGCCAGCTTTGCACATTATATCACTCTGGGGTGGTGCAAGAATGGATCAGAGGGATGATGCTGAGGATGAGAAGACCAGGTAGACAACAGTGGCTGTGAAGCTCTAGGTAGAGACAGGGCCCTTCTCTGTTGCTTCTGAACCCTGGGCAGTATCCAGCTTGGCATGGAATCCAGGTCTGCCTCCCCCACCAGATTACAACTCAGGGACAAGGGAGAGTCCCACCCTGGGCCCAGCACAGAGGACATACCTGGTATGGGTTTGATTGGTGGGTACACAAACAGAGGGGAGTCTTCTTTCTTCCATGTTCCCATACTACCTTTCTGACTCAGTCCACAAGCCCAGCCACCCTTTCCTCCTCTCTCCATAGGCCTGGCCTTCTGAGGGACGCTGTGTAAGGGATGTCACAGAGCCAGGTGCCCTGAGGATGGAGCCTGGTGATCCCATCACCATCATCGAGGGCAGGTGACAGCCCCATGCCTCCCAAGCATCCCTAGGAGGAGGATGCCCTCCCAACCTTCCTGACCTCTGGTCCCCTCTCTGCTTCTCTCCAACTCCTTGAACCCTGATCTTCTGTCTCTTCTCCTCCTCTCCCCACTGGGCCCTGAAAGCTCCAGCACAGTCCCGGCCTCCCTACTTGGGCCGCTGCTGACCCACAGAGCCCTTTTGCATTAGGGAGAGGCTTCCCTTCCTCTAGGCAGATGCGGCTCCAAGGCACATAGCCTGGTGAGCTGAATGTGGGCTGCAGCCCAGACCCCACTCTTCCCCTTGTCCCATCCCGTTCACCAGCTCCTCTGCCCACAGCCCTGACTCCACAATTTGGAAGGGCCAGAATGGTCGTACCTTCAAAGTGGGCAGCTTCCCAGCCTCAGCAGTGACGCTGACAGACTTGGCAGGCTTGCCAGCTGCCTGTCCAGTCCATAGAGGCTCCCCTGCCCAGAAAGGGCAACCCCCAGGAAACATAGATGGGTGAGGACCTGAAAGGGTGGGGGATCGGGCTGGGCTGGGGGAACCAAGTCCAGCAACTTCTCTGGAAGGGAAGCTTGGGGCAGGACCAGGGTGGAAGCTGGAGGTGATCCTAGACTTGACTCCCAGCTAGAGCTTCCACCTGGGTCTCCTGGGTGCCCCAGAGAGTTTCTTTGAGAGAGGACATTGACATGTGGGGTGGAGAGGGGTGGTGTTGAGGATGAACTGGGTCACTCTCCAGCAGGGACAGAAAGAAGGAAAAGCTTCGGGATCTACCTCCAGCACGGGGCCAGAGAAGGAATGTGCCCCTGCACAGGATGAAAGGTGGGCGTGGTGGGACTCCAGGGTCTCTGAGGAGATCCAGAACAGCCCTCCAGTTTTACCCCCTGCCCTGAATCCATGCCTTTGCATGTATGATTTCCTTCCCCCAAATTCTGTCTGTTGGCATCCTAGGTATACTGTGAGATCTTAAGAGACAGGAAGCCCCCCTGCGTTTCCTACTGAACAGAACCTCCCCATTCTGGCCCCTGAGCTCTCAGTTTTTTGGGCCTTCAGCTGCCTAGGCCTTGGTGTCCATTTGTATGCCTGTCTTATTGTCCCACCTAACACATGGATCATCCCAAGGACAGGGCTGGCTAGCTTATCTGTGTATGTTTGCAAAACCATCTGGCTTAGCACAGAGGAAGACAGAGAGCAAGAAGAAGGCAGGACCTAGCATCTGGGCCTCCTCTCAAGTTGTATCTTTCTCAGCCATACAGGCATTTCCAAGAGTTTGGAGTCAGTTCTGTCCCTAGGCACTCGCCCCACAGGGGGTGGTTCGAGTCCCCCTGAACTTCGACAAGCCAGAGCTGTGCCCCAGGGACCCCCAGGCCTGCCTCCGCGCCTACCTTTTGCCTCCAGCTCTTCTTCTCAGCCCAGCCAGCCCCCCAGGGAGCGGCCTGCCTGGCCCAAAAGAGAACTCCCACACGATCACCCCACGGGAGCACCTGGAGCCAGTAAAGCCTCTGTCCCCTCTGGAGGCCTCCTGCCCAACCCTGAGTTGCAGAAGAAGATTATAGAGGTGAGGTCTCACTGCAGTGGCCACCGTAGTCCATAAGCAGCTACAGGCTGGGGCAGGAACCTAAGTAAGGCTTTGTCCCCCACAGGTGGAACTGAGTGTACATGGAGTCACCCACCAGGAGTGCCAGGCAGCACTAAGAGCCACTGGGGGAGATGTGGATTCTGCCATCCGGAACCTCAAGGTAAAGCCAGACCCTTCTCTTGGGCTACCTTCTCTCCTACCCCTGACACCTAGTGGTCAGCTGCCCTCTCTCCTGCTTCCACAGGTAGACCAGCTCTTCCACCTTAGTAGCCGGTCCAGAGCTGACTGCTGGCGCATCCTGGAGCATTACCAGTGGAACCTCTCAGCTGCCAGCCGCTATGTCCTAGCCCGGCCCTGAGCTCTGCTTCCCTGGGCATGGACACCAGCATGGAAAGCCTGGGCCCCTCAGGGCCTGGCCATGTGGGACCAAGCACAACCAGAACAAGGTCCTGACAGGGGCAGACTTTCCCACCTAGGGAAATCCCACCTGCTACAGGCAGGTAGAGGAGGAGTCCAAGGTCAGGCACTGACAAATGTCTCCTCCCTACCCTGCCTCTTGGCCTCTGAGGGCTCAAACTCCTATGGCTAGGCCAAGAAGGATCTAATGCACTCTGCCCGCCACACTCCAAAACAAGAGGAAGATGGAGGAAAAGAGCTGCTATACATCCTATCCAGAGGAAGCTTCTACTCACTACAGAGAATGATGAAGTGGCCACATTGGACCATGAGAACAGCCATCCTGAACTGTCACCAGCTGCCACCCTGGACTCTGTGAGCAGTCATCCTGGATGACGGAAGTAGCTATACTGACTTGGGACACACAGCCCAGGGCCACTGTAGGGGATGACAGTTGCTCTCTTGGATTCAAGGACATTTGATCCTGGCAGCATGGATTATGAGATGGGCCAGCCCCTGCCCACGCTCAGCTGTCACATTTCCCTTTGCTTTTTCCCACACCAAGTCTTTCTTCTACCCTCCTCCATTACATACATCTTCCAATGTCCAAAAAGTTACAAAGTTTATATGAATATAACATACAAAGATGCAGCCTCCTTCCTAGGGCAAGGGAAGGAAGGGGTGGTTAAATAAGGCACAGGAAGCTGCAGCAAGCACCAGCTGTGGGCAGGGCCCAAGGGGGAGAGGAAATTGGCACTGGGGCCCCACCTCTACAGCTGTTGGTAGGGAGGTAGGGACCCCCTCAAAGTGCCATGGGCTGAGGCTGAGCTAATTGGCCAAGCTGATGCAGGTGGCTATGTCTGCCATCTTTGGTGCCGCTTGCCCTTCCCCGCCCCAGCCCTGTCGTAAAACCCAAGTCCTGGGTTAAAAGGCCTCTTCTGGAGCAGAGGCCTCTGGAAGGGGGGTGGGAAGGAGTGGGTAGGGAAAGTTTGAAAGCCGATATGCCTGTGTGCTGAGGGACTGCTAGGAGACAGTGGTGGGAGGTAGCAGGGGACAGGCTCTCATACATATTCTTCTGTGGGGACCATAGGGGCAGGAGGCCAGGGAGTAGGGTAGGGATGGGCCCCCCGTCTGTCCTGCACTGTATATGGAGGAAAGGGGCTGCCTCTGAGGGGGAGCTAGGCCAGGGCAAGTGACCATCTTGAGTTCTGGTTGAGGTGATGGTCTCCTACTGAGGCGGCCTCTAATTGGCGATGGCAGAGGGACCAGCGCCTCCTCGCTTCTCGAAGAACATGTAGTCCTGAGGGGAAGCCACCGTCAACAGGAGAACTGCTGGGCCAGCCTGGCTCAGCTCTCACAACCCAAGTCTGGAACCTCAACCCCCCCACAACATTGTCCCTAACCTTCTCCTAGCAAGAGGCCGGGAAGTGCACAAAGCTTCATATGACAGCAAAGGAGAAGCAGGAGGGGAGGAGCGGGGGCAGCCAACTCACAATGAGGAACGTGGCTCCCAGCAGCACAGCCTTCACCCTCACGTCCAGGTCCAGCGGGAACTGCAGGCCAAAGTCATCGGCATCCGTGAGGGCTTCTCGGAGCAGCCCCCCCCACTGCTTGCTAATGCGGCCCACGCTGCGGGATTCGTCCTTCGTCTTCACCTGTCAGGAGGAAGGGAGGAAGGACCCAACTGGGGAGAAGGTAACCAATCTCACCTGCCTCCAATCCCACTCCAGTAGTCACCATGTATGAACTGTGCAGGCTCCATACTTAGTGAATCTTCCCATTCAGAGATCACCCAGTTATCTCTTTCCCAACTGGTTCCCATCACAGAATGCAACAGCTGGGGAAACAGGCACCCTATGTCACACTGTGAGTCTATAGCAAAAATCAGGATTCAGACTCTGACCTGTTGCTGTTCGAAGTCCACGCATTGTGTACATGGACGTCAGTGGTGGGAGAAATGGAAGCATGATGTAGCGAATCCCCTCGGTGTGTGGCTGTTTGCTAGGTTTGCTTTGGCTCTCAATGTCCCTGCCACCCACAGTTGATGCAGTTTGTGCCCTGCACAAAGTAGCCCGGCCGAGAGGGCAAGGAAGGCTGCTGAAATCCTGGCTGTACTTCACCAGCAAAGCTGCCAGAAGGCTTTGTCTACCCAAAGGAGTGCCTTTTCTCTAATCTGCAAGGTAGGGGTGGGGGGCCTGTCCAGCGTTGCATGCAAGTCTCATCTAGAGGGGACCCAAGCCTATCTATTAGGGGCAGGGAAGCAGTAAGTAGCCTTTGAGGACCACAATCTCCACTGGCCTCTCTGAGCCCAGCAGCAACAGGCTCCGCTGATGTGGGTGGTAACTCACAGTGACTTCTTGGTCCTTTTCCTAGGCTCATTCTCCAGTGAATAGAACTGGAGTGATTTCCTTCTGTGTCCTTCCCATCCTTATTCCCCACTGTCCGACAGCTCTGGTGTATATCTTGCAGCTCAGTCCTAGGCTGGGCAGAGCCTGTCCTAGCTAGCCTTGCAGTCCCAAGGGTGCAGCCCCAAGTGTGCACCATTCATAATTGTGTAAAAGGGACACTATGAGAACCCCACAGTCTACACATTCTCATCCAGAGATCACCTACTCATCTCTTTTCCAACCAGTTCCCATCGTAGAACCTCCCTCCAGCTACCAAGGTGACTCATTTTTTTACAAGTAACCTTACATAGGGCACCTCATTAGAAGTGGATTATACCTGTTGTTTTTCCCTTATCTGCACAGGGAATTATCCCTTAAAGAACTCAAGGATCTGTGGAATGCCTTTGTCTTCTGCAAACCAAGGTGCTTCCCAGGCCTCACTCTGAAATTCTCACCACTTGGGATATCCAGGCTCCAGGTTGGTGATAGGAATGCACGGTGAGAAGAATATCACCTGGATATCAGGTTGGAGGGGCCATTTGGAGTTCTGGGTTGGCAGGGCAAGCCATGGGATGCTAACACGTTAAATTAGTGCTTGCTCCAGGGCCTGGGCTCACAAACTCATGCACAACAGCCACATGGGCCCAGCCCACGCCAGACTTAGTCATCCTTCACCCTAAATCCAGTCTAGCCTTAGGTTCCCCACCACCACCACCAACTTGGAGCTGTATGTAACAATCAGCACTGGTCCTCAAGATGAAATCCTCTTTGCCATGCTATTATGGAGGAAAACTGCAAATGTGGTAGGAGTCACGGTGGATTTGGGTTGATGAGCTCAGGATCTTGACCTTAGTGTTGGCCATCCTGGCTCATGGAAGCTGCCATCTCACTCATGAAGGTCCCAGGAATCTCCCTGTATTCCTGATACCTCAAAGTTGGTGTCTGTGCCACAGCCACAGGTCCAGCAGGGCCCCACCACTCGCAGGACCGTCTGGCGATCAGCATCCTGGATGGAGAACTTGGGGAGGAAGGGATGCCAGGTCTGTAGCACGTGGCCAATGGTGGTGCCTGGTGGAGCCTGTACTTCCATCTGTAGTGGGAAGCAGACAGGGTCACTGCCGAGCCAGGGCACCCTGGTCCAAGCTCTCACTGGTCCCAACTCTATTTGGCCCCTCACTAAACCTCCCATCCCCATCTGCCCACTCCAACCCAACCATGCCTCATCCCCAGCCTGCCCCATCATTGTGCCCCCCCTTCAAGGCCCACCCCCTACCAGAGCTTCTCCCCAACCCCATTCCTCCCACCCACCTCCTGGAGGCCGCAGGGGCAGCAGCTACAGCCACAGTGGAGTGGGCGGAGCAAACGTAGCACCTCGCGGTCCCCGGGGTCTGCCAGGCGGACCCGCAGCGGGCGGCGGGCACCACAACATAGTCGGGCGCAGCAGTTGCTCTCCTCAGCCGCCTGACCCAGGGACTGCCCAGCCCCCGAGCGCAGTTCATACCGGTTACAGTTCTCCCAGCCTAGGAACGCTGCCAAGGGTGACACTGAAACTCAAGACACAGCCTACCTAGGCGCCCACCATCCCTGTCACCGTCATAAGGCCCAACCTACTCCTCCTACTTACTTTCCACTCGCTCAGCCTTCTGGTGAATCAAGATCTGATCAATCTGGAAAGAGAGTTAGGGGCAGCACGGACATTAGCTGGTCCACCTGCACACCTAGATCCCCTCCCCGTCACCCTTCCTCCCTCCCACTCACCTGCACCAGGAATTCCAGGCCAGAAGGCACCCCTGGCAGTGGCAAGAAGGGGGCAGCAGACCCCGGGGCCACGGGGCTAGGTGAGGAGTAGAGAGCGAAGCCAGGCGCAGGGGCCGGTACCTGGGCAGGCACTGGTGCCTGCCCGGGCCCAGGATGCAGCGCCGGCTCCGGGTACCCAGTGGTCACAGGGTAGGGAGGTGGGGGCGAAGGGGCGTAGCCTTTAGGGGACAAGTAGCCTGTGAGGGGGCAGGGGTAGATTAGAAAGGGACTCGCAACCTCATCCCCTTATTCCCCTGCCCATGGCCCACAAGGCGGGGGTTGGGGGGTGAGGGGGGGATGTGGCGGGAAGAGGCAAAGAAAGATAGGGCAGGGGAGCAGGGCGGAGGCTCCCCAGGAGGAAGGGAGGGGCCCCACCCAGCCAGTCCGAGCACATTCTTAGAGGATGTGTTCCACACCTGGCTCCCAAGTCCGTGGGGGGATAACGGAGACCCCCGGCCTTGCGCACACCTACCTGCCATGAGAAAGGGGCTGGGGTTTTCGGGATGTCGGTGTCGGGCGGCTTAGTTCTGGAAGTGGAGGCAAGCTCGGAGACAGCCAGACAGACACAGAGACAGACACAAAGACGGACAGGCAAACGCGGAGAGGCAGCTGCACGCCGGCCCAGGGTCTCTTGGGCGGCGCCTCTGACTCGGGAGAAACCGAAAGTGTCAGTGGGCGGGGCGGGATACCTGGGACCCTGGATTCCCTCAGGGGCCCCAGAACCGCCCCCTCCCTTTGTTCTCCCATTCTCTGCGGAGGCGGCTGTTGGCACACAGCAGGACAGATGGACCCGCGGGCAGACCGACGGCCAGACCTCGAGGGCACTCTCCCTGACCCCTCCGTGCCCCCGCTCACCTGAAGCCCTCAGAACAGTCGGGGTGCGGAGCACTCGGCGGCTCTCAGAAGCTGGGGGAGGTGGGCCCGGGATCTGACTCCGCCCCTCGACCCGTCCAGGCCCCGCCCCTCCCGGCCTGAGCCGCGCGTCTGCGCAGACAGGAGGCCGCCTCTTCTCCCGCGGGGCCGCGAACCCTGGACTTTGCGCTCCTTGGCGTCGCCCGCGTCCCCGCCCCTTCCGCTCCGACTGCAGATGCCCAGAGAGGAAGAGCGCTTGGGGAGGGCGCCGGGCTAAGCCCTAGCCCTGCGATCCCCCGCCAGGTCCGCGCAGTGCTCAGCGCCCCTTGGTGGAAAGCAAGGACTGTCTGCGCTGCACCCCGCGTCCGGGCCTTGGTGACGCAGCGGAACACCCTTCACACTCACTCACTGGCTTCCAGAACTGGCTCCTGGCTCCCTTTCTACCTCCCAAGGGCGACCTCGCCATCCTCTCTCCCTGACGCAGCAGTGACCCACACAGGCGCCTCGCAATTACAGTACTTCCTTCAGGTGCCCCTCGCCGCGCGGGTGACGGGCAGCCAAACAGTGTCAGTAATGAGTGTGCGTGAGTTGAGGCTTGGGGGAGGGGGGCAGAGTAGGAATCGCGGCCAGAAAAAGCTTTCCCGCAAGACGAGGTCCGGGGTCTGGGTCCTGAGCCGAGGGAGGTCCGCAGGTGCGAGAAGTCCTGCGCTTTGGGAGCGTACTGGCTGAGTGGCGCAAAGGATGAGTTTAGAGAGAGTGCCGTCCACGAGCACAGAGGCCCTTGTGGGAGCTGGGATTTGGCCCGAAGGGGCAGCAAGGAGTCCACCGAAAGATTTTAAGACGAAGAGAGAAGGTCAAACGTGTGTTTTAGAAAGATCGTTCAAACTGCAAACTGCAATGTCGAGAACAGTGGAGGTGCCCAGGCTAGGTTGTTGGCAATAGTCTAGGAGAAAGGATGGCTGCGGTAGTGGTAGTGCAGAGAGAGGGGGCAGACTTTAGAGATACTAAGACAATAATATAGAACTTGGTTTGGGGAATGAGATGTGGAGGTGAGGAGTACAGGATGACCCCAGATGCCTGTCTAGTGACCAGGCAGATGGAAGGGTCACCTGCCAAGATGAGCAGGGGGAGAAGCAAGTGGGGGGCCCTCTGTCTGCCCCTGTATCCTTGTTCCTCTGGACTGGTCCTGGCCCCCTCTCCCAGGGCTGCTCAGCTCCTCCAGCAGCTTCAGTCATCATCTGCTCCAGACTTAAATGCCTGACCTTTCCCCTGGTATTGCCTAGTACCTCAGACTCCACATGGCCCAAAGCTTGAGCTAGCTTCCACCAAAACACATAAACATACAGAAATTCAGTGAGCCAATAAAGGTTTAGTGAGCACCTACTATATGTCAGACAGCACTGAGGTGATAGGAATATATAGCAGAAAACAAACAAAAAAACCAAATTCCTGACCTCTTGGGGCTTACATTTCAGTGGAGAAGAGTCAGATAATAAGTAACTAAAATAAATGGGAAGTCAGATGGTGGTAAGTGCTGTAGAGCAGGATAGGGAGTGGAGGGCGGGAGTTGCCATTTAAAAGAGGGCAGACTAGGAAGGTATCACCAAGGTAATAGTTGAGCAAAAACCTGAGGAGAGGGACTGAATCATGCAGACTTCTGGGTGAAGAGTGTTTCAGGCAGAGGGAAGAGCAAGGGCAAAGGCCCTGAGGCAGAAGTGTGTCTTACTTGTTCAGTGAACAAAAGACTGGTTTGGCTGGAATGGAATTTACCGGAGAGGTCCGAGAGGTCACAGGAGACCTTTTAGACCATTGGATTGTACTCTGAGATGTGAAGTGTTGGAGGGTTTAACAAAGAGCCATGAGACTTATATACTGCAACAGTGGTTCTCAAACCTGGCTACATGTTAGAATCATCTGGGGTGCTTTAAGAAATACCTCTGCGTGGGTCCCACTTCATATCAATTAAATTTGAATATCTGGGGTGAGGTACAGACATAAGAACTTGTTGAGAATTCTTTAGATTTTAATATGCAGCCACAGCTGAGGACTACTATGTTAGAAGGATTTCTCTTTCAGGCTCCTTTGTTGAGAGTAGGCTGTAGGTAGGCAAGGGCAAAAGGAAATTCTTACAGAAACCTAGGTGAGATATGATGGGGGCTTGCACCTGGGGCCAGGGTGATAGCAATGGAGGTGGTTAGAAATAGATTCCAGACATGTATTTGAACCAACAGGACTTGATGATGGCTTGGATGTAGGATGTGAGGAAAGGAGGAGTCAAAGTTGACTGAGGCTTGGCCAGGAGACCCTTCTGCACAGTGTGTTCCCCACCCTTACTCTGTTTGGCCCTTTCCTGCCTTTCTACCCAGTCCTGGGCCCCAGGCACTCCTGTTTTTCCTCTTGACTTGTTACCAATATGGTCTTGTCCCTTTTTTTCTGGTGAACTCCTATTCATGCTGAAAACCCAGCAACACACTGGAGTCTTAGCAGTCCGCAAAGGCAAAACAAGCCCACCTCAGTGTCTACTTGTAACACTGAACATATGGCATCAAATTATCTTTTTAAAGGGTCTGTCTTCACTGCTGACATGTATTTTTTGGTTTATAGAAGAAAGAACGAACTTAGCTCTGGGAGTTGGAGTGTTTGAATCACAGGTTACCGAGGTCCTAGCTGCACAATAGAGACCAAGTTACTCCATCTCTCTTAGCTTCCCTTTCCCTAACTTGCAGGGTTGTTGAGAAGACCCCCACAAAATGTTCAGTAAATGTCATAACTCTTTCATATTAATGCTGCCTCAATATACATCTTGTTGTCCTGTCCCTAGCTTGTCACTCTTGAGCTATATCTTTTGAGGAAGTCTCCACCTAATTCCTGCTTTTGTGTTCTAGATAGATAAGGCCTATACCCTGAACCACTTGACTACCTTACTTTTGCTTTAAGTTTGGTGAACCCAATAGTGTAACCCCTTAGTCTCATGCTCCCTTCAAATTAACGAATCCAACTCTTATCATGGGAAACCCAAGTAGGTTACACTTTGGTCCCCAATAAAGCTTCAGCCCACAGGTCCCTCCCTCTCTCTTTTGCTCCCCAGCTGCTGGTTGAGCATATGTGTCCTGGACAGCTCCTTCCTTCCCACTGGCTCTGTGAAGTGTGCTGACTTCTTTATTCTGGGTCTGTAATAAATTTAATCTTTTCACCATTTCAGTCTGAGTGTCCCTTGCTGTGCCACATCTGACTACACTGAAACTAACTTAAATACCTCACTTAACAAATCACAGTAGTAATAATAGGGACCAATTATCAAGCAGGCTTTATTTATCTTGGTCCGCCAAGAGCCCAGTCCACTGGCCGAACCAAAGCTAAGGCATTGGGGATCCTATTATATGGAGGGTAGCCATTCCAGATGCTTGGGGTCTCCTCCACGTGGATGTCCCCCCTGTGCCCCAGATGCTACCTGAGATGAAGGATGGACATGCAGCAAGAGCACCGGACTAGGAGGTAGAAGCCTTGGGATCTAGCCTTGGCTCTGCCACTGGACCCCTTGGGCCACTCTGGAGGTCCCCTCTGAAAACTTATTTTACTCATCTTTAAAATGAAGAAATATGCCAAGTGCAGTGGCTCACACCTGTAATCCCAGTGACTTGGGAGGATGAGGCAAGAGGATCGCTTGAGGACAGGAGCTGGAGGCTACAGTGAGCTATGATTGCACCACTGCACTCCAGCCTAGGGGACAGAGCAATACCCCATCTCCAAAAAAAATTTTTTTTAAATAATAAAATGAAGAAATATTGTGATCCTCTACTAATGCATCTCCAATCATGCTACCTGCCTGGATATAAATGGTTCAGTGGCTCCCCATTGCCCTCAGGAGAGAGTCCAACTTCTCAGCACAAGGCCCTCCACCATTTGGCTCTGCTATCCCCATCTCTCACTGCTGACCCTCTCGCTCAAGTTAGCCGCCAGGAATACTTTCAGGTCTCTAATACACTCTCTTGCTTCAGGGTTGCCTTGAAAGCTGCTAGTACAGGAATCTGAAGCTCAGTAGAGACAGAAATTCTGGATTTAAGAGTATGCAGACTGTAATTAAAACAGGACTGGATAAGATTATCTAAAATCCTCTCATTGAGAAAAAGGATCTGCACACTTTTTGAATGCATACCTTCAGAAAAATATATTTTATAATATAGACTGTATTTTATAAAACATACATAAAAATAGAAATTAAAAAGAATGCTGGGCACGGTAGCACGAGCCTGTAGTCCCAGCTACTCAAGAAGCTGAGGCAGGGAAGAGAGCTTGAGGCCAGGAGTTTGAGGCTGTAGTGTGTGATGATTGCTCCTGTGAATAGCCACTGCAGTCTAGCCTGGGCAATATAGTGAGACCCGTCTCTTAAAAGAAAAAAAAATGACTTAAACCTTTCAATGACTTACTATTGGACTGCAAACAGAATCCAAGCGCCTTACCACCGTCTGCAAGGCCTGCACTGGTCATCCGGGACCCCTTAGTCACTACACGACAGCCACACTACCAACTCGCCAAGTTTTCTCCTGCCTCAAGATGTTGAGTTGCTCCTTTCAGCCTGTTTTGCTAGCTATTCTTTATGCCTAGAATACACTTCCCCTCCACTTTGTGCATGGTTAGTTCAGCTTCAATAGGACCACCTTTGCCAGGCTTGATGGCTCACACCTGTAATCCCAGTGCTTTAGGAAGCCGAGGTGGGAGGACAGCTTGAGACCATGAGTTTGAAACCAGCCTGGGCAACATAGTGAGACCTCATCTCTACAAAAAATTTTAAAATTAGCAGGGTATGGTGGCACGTACCTGTATTCCCAGCTACTTGAGAGGCTGAGGTGGGAGGGTCCCTTAAGCCCAGGGGTTCAAGATTGCAGTGAGCTATGATCAGCCACTGCACTCCAGCCTGGGAGACAGAGTGAGACCCTGCCTCTAAAAAAAATTTAAAAATAGGACCATCTTGGTGAGGACTTTCCATCTAAAGGGGCACACCCTCCACTGTTCAACTGTTCCACTACCTCCCTATTCTTTTCCTTCAAACATGTAGTGCAACTCTCAATGACATATGTGTTTAGTTGTTTAAGGTCCGTTTTCACTATCAGATGGGAAACTTCATAAGGGAAAGGACAGCGTCTGTCTTGCTCACAGTTGATCTTCCTTGTAATGTGCACCTGACACATGATCACCACTGGCTTAATAAATACTGCCCCCCTAAACATCTTCCAGTTCTCTGCATGCTATGGGTGCTGCTCTAGCCTGCCTTGCCTCCTTTCCTCACTCCCTTTCTGCCTAACTCAGAAACTCAGCCCACACTGAAGACTCACACTGCCCCAAACCCCTCCCCTCCCCACATCTTTCTTTGTTCATTGTGTTTCCTCCTCACAACAGAGCTCCTTTAAGGATCATCTCAAGCACTGTGAAGCATTTTCTGACCCCCAATACATGATGATCTGTCTCTGTTTTGAACCCCACAGTATTTTGTAACTAATGACACTCCTCCTGTCCTGCCTTGCCTTAACCCTCACTTCTAGGTAAGTGGGTGCTCAACAGATCTGTGGAACAATAGGGCTGAAAACCACCACCCTACAGTAATCTTCAAAATCTAGTGGGCATCAGAACTACAAGATGAGCTTATTAAGATACAGACTCCCAGGCCCCCAAAAAAGGGCTTCAGTAGGAATTGGCATTATTTCAAGCAGTCTTTATGACTTGGATGCCCACCGGTTTAAGAACTTCGTAACAAGTTAAATGAAGTGAACAGAATCCCCAGGCCCAAGGCTCACTGATTAAGTCTTAGGAAACGGAGGGTGTTCAGAGGTTGAATCCCTACCCTACTTCCTCCAAGAGGTTAGATAAACAAAGACTCCAAAGTTTATTTGCTTTTCCCTTTTAATCCCCTTCCTGCTCCAACTCTCAAAAAATTACCCAGAAAACTCAGTAATTAAACAAAAGAGAGCTTAAAGAGCCAAGGCAAGCCATCCCAAGAGCAGCAGGCTCCCTCCCACAGGGGCCAAAGTCTGGATGCTGGGGTCTCCACTCAGAGCCTGGTAGTAAAAGCTGGTGCAGAATAAGGTAGTTCCGGAGGCCAGTAGTAAGCCAGCCTGAAGAAGACACAAGGCAGAAAACAGGATTGTTAAGTACAGGGTAGGCTCTGGGGGGCAGGGGGGTTTGGTCAGGTTTAGACAGGGGGAAAGATTACCCAGAGGGGCTTTCTGCAGTGGGGCACACCTAACAGGGCCAGGCTGTGGAAGAAGTGGTGTTTGTTGGCTTTGTCAAAGAGCTGTAAAAGAAATGGGGGGACTTCCTAAGCAACACAGGAGCCTGAGATCCCGTAGTGACACATGGGACCAAAGTTCGCTCCCCCACCCTACCCTTGAAGTCCCAGCTTTCTCCCACACCCCAGGCTTGCAGCCCCTGCTGCTCCAGAGATACGCACCCCCCCCCATTTCCCTCAGGAACCCCAGACTTTATGCCTTAGTAGACCCGCGAGTCTAAGAGCCCCAGCGCAGTTACTTCACCTCCTTCCCGTAGGCATCTGGGAATTGGGCGCCTGTGAAGAGGAAAGGGAAAGGTTACCAGTCCCGCCCGCAATCCCGGGGGATCCAGGTGGACACTGGCGAGAAAGGGCGCCCCCCAGGACGCTTCCGATTGGTGGAAACACGCATCGGGCGTGGAAACCAATTGGAAACCAACTGGACCCGGCTGGAGGACTTTAAAAGGTTGAGGGTTCCGCGGGCTGTCTGGGAGGTTGGGCACTTCCCATAGGCTCAGCCCCTGCACCAGACCCCAGAGGTCGTCCCAAGCACAGTCCCAACTTCGTCCCCAGCGCCCTGACCGTGCGCCCCATAGGAGGCCAAGCCTAAGGCCCCAGCTCCCGACAAGGCGCCCAGGCGGCGGAAAACATTCCCCAGCCCCGCCATGGCAGCGGATGGTCACGCGCCGGACGAACACCGCCCAGGCCAACCAGGAGGCCAGCCAATCCCGATCACTCATGCAAATAAGGTTCACAGGTGCCCAATCCAGGCCGTGTTCATTCCAGCGTTCAGGTCCTCACCCGCGTACCGGGGCCTTTGTAAAACTGCTGCGGAGTGGCGAAGATGTCTGGCGGGCGGAGAAACCAGAACCAATTAGGAGCGGAGGAGCTAAGCAGTGGGGGGCGGGGTTGAGGGCGGAACCAGAGGATTTGCGTCACGGATTGGCCCACTTTCCAAGTTGATCACCTCTTCGAACCCTCCCCCACCACCTCCGGATAATTTCCAAAGATCCCGGTCCCCACGCAAAGTTCCGCCCCTTTCCCCCCCAGGCTCCTCCCGTTCAGCTTCAAACCAGACCCACTCCCAAAAAGAGGAGGCCCCCCTATACCCCAGCCCCGCCCACCTCCATTAAACCCCGCCCGCTGGAAGATGGCCCCGCCTCCATGCCCGGAGGCTCCTCCTTCTTCGTATGATGCCCCGCCCCCTATAGTTCAGACCTTCTCCCCTCCCAGATCACTAGAGCCCCGGGGGTGGGAGATCCGGGGGGATGTCTCCACCCTGCCCCAGCCCGCTACGTCCATCCATCCGTCCCTCTGTCCACTCCCACCCCCTTCCACCGTCTCCAATCCCCCCACACTCCGGAGGGCGGGCGGGCAGGCGGGTGCGAGCGGGGGGTGTGCGCCGCTCTCTCGGCAGGGGGCGGGGGAGGCGGCCGCGCGGTGACGCGCGGGGCTGCTGCGGCTGCTCCGCCGGCGGATCATCACTCTCGGGCTGGGATGGACGCGGCGCGGGCGGGCCCTGGCGCGCGGAGCCAGGAGTCCGGGCCTCCCGGCTGCTGAACATCCCTCTAAGCCTCCCCCACCCCCGCCTTCCCTCCCGCCCGACCCCAGCCCCGGGGCTCCGGACTCGGCTCCCGCCCTCCTCTGAGTCCCCGGACCTCCCCCTCCCGCCCGCCCTCGGGATCGACTAGATCCCTCCCCCTCCCCTAGGATTCCGGCTGGATCCCTGCCCCTGCACCGCGGATCCTGCGCTCCCGGGCCCCTGGGGATTGCCGTGGACTCCTTCTCCAGCACCCGATCCTTTAGGATCCTCCGCCTGGACCGCCTTCTGGTCCCTCGAAGCCAGCCCACAGAGCCAGTGGATCCCCAATCCAGTCCTGTCTTGTTGCCCCCTCCTTGCTCTGCCGTCCCCACTGCGGGGTTCCCTGTTCTCAGGCTCCCCCTGACCCCATCCCCTAGCTCTCCTTTTCCCGGGGATCGACTGGATCCCGGCCCCGCCCCCCGGGGCTGGGGCGATCCCCCTCCCCCGCCGGGTGAGGCGCTGCGGGCGGGGGCTGGGCCTGCGGGGCCTCGGGGGCTCAGAGGCCGCCGCCCCCCTCCCGAAGGCCGTCCGCCCCCTACTCGGAGCCCTGGATGGAGGCACCACGGCCCCAGGGCTGAGCCAGGTAGGAGCTAAGCCGGGCCGGGTGGAGGGGGCTGCGGGCGGTCCACTGGGGTCTCCCTCTCCCCATCTCCCTCCCTGCGCCTGGTTTCCTCCAGCCTGCTCTGTCTGCGTGTCTCCGCCTAGGGATGCTCTCGCCGTGTCTCTGCGTCTTGGTCTCTTTGTCTCTGCCTCTCTCCAGTCCATGAATGATCCTTTGAATGGGCCCACAGACCCCGTGTGTTCCCATCTCCCCTCCCCCTCCTTCTCCCCTTCCTGGCCAAGCCATTTTCACCACTGCAGGAAGGGGGGGCCTGCGGCCTGAGCCCCAGTCCCTCAACTCTCCCCGGCTGGGGGAGTCAGGCCTGGGCAGGAATGGAGAGAGCAAGGCTGAGGGATGGGGAGGAGGAGGGAGCAAGATGTGGCAGACAGAGATGGGGAGAGAAAATGGGGGAGATAGAGACGGGAAAGACAGGGGGGAAAGAGAGAGCACGAGTGAGCTTGAGGGAGAAATTTGGGGAAGGTATTTGGAGGAGAGAGAGAGAAAGAGATGAGAAAAACCAAGGAGAGAGATGAAGACAGAGATGTAAAAGGACCATGGGGCGAGAGACTGAAGGCAAGAGCTGGAGCAAGCTGGAAGAGGCCCAGGAAAGATGCTCTGAGGGAGCGCTACGGAGAGGAGAGAGATGGGGGGGCCTCCAGTGGGAGGGCAGGAGGGAGAGAAGCTGGCTGGTGGGGAGGAGGCCATGGGCCCAAGGTACCCTAGGGGAGAGGGAGTGACAGAGGCAGGCCATGTTGGGGCGAGGGGGCAGCAAGGCCATGGTAGCTGAGCCCAGCCTGTTTTAGGAAGAGGTGATCCTGGGGGAGCTAGCCCCAATCCCCCTCCAGGTGATGGGGGAACAGGAGCTTAAGACAACCTGAAGAGGGGGAGGGTATGGCTGGGGGTATGTGGTAAGGATTCCTGTGTCCTCATCTCTGGAATAAATTGACACCTGCAGAGAGCCACCCGCGGGCTGGCGCCTGGCTCTGAAAACCCCGCGTCAGCAAACAGCTCTGGCGGCTGGTTGGGGGTAGGGGGGGCTTGCCGAAATGACCTGGGTACCTGCCCCTTCAGTCTGATCTCTTCCCTTGTCCTGCCCCTGCTGCCCTGAGCACCCAGGCATCACAGTAGCTACTGTAGGGGCCGGCCAGAGGAAGGGGAGGTGAAGGGATGGGATGGGATGAGAAAGAAAGCTGAGACTTGTCCCCAGGACATGGGTCAAAATGCCGTGCAAAGAAGCAGAGGTGTCTGGGGTCCAAGACTGTTCAAGATTGTGGGAGGGGGGCAGTCGGTGGGCTCATGTGATGCCTCCCCAAGCCCACCTCAGCACCCCTTCTCCCCAGCCAGAGGCCTGGTCACTAGGGCTAGGCTCTGATAGGCCAATAAGGGGGGAAAAGGCAGGTCTTTTAGGGTTCTAGATGCCCCCAATCTTCCCCTCCCCTTAACATATATACTTCTTCCTCTAGGGCTAAGGTTAGGGGAAACTCTAGCACTCTGACTCATGGCTCTGCCCTCCCCCTCATGCCCTGAATGGACCCCTCAACCAAGCCAGCCCCTTCCCCTCTTCCTCCAGAACCCCCCTCCAGGGTTAAAGCTGCAGCCCGTTGCCGAGGTAACATTGCGGGGCAGCATCCCGTCGCCCGGCAACCGGCTGCAAGATCATGCATCTGTCCCGGGATTTGCCCCTCCAGCATCCCCTGCCTACTCTAACCCAGGCCTCAAGACACCTCAACTTCTGAAGGAAGAAACGGAGAGGGCCTGGGAAGAGAGGGGTCCTAGGGCCCCACAAATCTTTGGGGAATGGTGTGTTGAAGGAGGGAGAAGGTGCTGGGCTTGTACAGTCCCAAGGAAGGCCCGAGTCTGGTGGCCTGGGGTGGGGGTTCAGCGCCATGAAATTACAGCTCAGGAGTAATTAACACGTATAAACAAATCCACCACTTCCTGCTAATTAATGACTTGGTACTTTTCATTTTCTCTTACTTGTCTGTCTCATTCCGTCCCAGGGAGGTGGGAACTGGGACTCCTGAGTCCCTGCGGAGAGCCTGCCAGAGAGGGATAGAGCAGCTGGAAGGGGGTGTGCTGGGCCTGGGGAGCTGACCCTCCCTCTCCTCGGCTCTGTCCTGGACATTTAGCACATCGTGACCCCACTCCCAGCCTGGGTCCCCGCTGAGGGGAGGAGGGTTGCTGGACCCGGAGCTGGGAGGTGCCAGGGGGCCTGTGGGTGGAAGAAGGGGGCAACTTGGTCTGAATTCCAAGTCACTAACCACTTGTCTCTTCTGTTTCCCCATTCCTTTCTGTCTGCCCCATCCAATTTCCCTTCCCTTCTTCCACCTCTCCTCTGTATTTTTCTGTCTGTCTGTCTGTATCTTGCCGCCCTGTCCCTCCGGCCCTGTCTCCCGCAGGTCGGGCCTGCCTTCACCTGCTCCCACCTCCTTCCCCTTCCCCACCCCTTGCCCCCTCCATGGAGAGAAACAGACCCCTTCTCTGTCCAGTCTAACCCAGGACCCTCCCCACACCCCTCCTCCCTCCTTTCCCCCGCCCCCTCCTCCCTCCTGGGGCGAGGGGGGCCTCCCTCCCTCTCCCCCCCCTTCTCTCTCTCTCCGAGGGGGGGGGGTCCCGGGGAGGGAGGGGGGGTCCCCCGATCAGCATGTGGCTCCTGGCGCTGTGTCTGGTGGGGCTGGCGGGGGCTCAACGGGGGGGAGTGGGTCCCGGCGGCGGCGCCCCGGGCGGCCCGGGCCTGGGCCTCGGCAGCCTCGGGGAGGATCGCTTCCCAGTGGTGAACACAGCCTACGGGCGAGTGCGCGGTGTGCGGCGCGAGCTCAACAACGAGATCCTGGGCCCCGTCGTGCAGTTCTTGGGCGTGCCCTACGCCACGCCGCCCCTGGGCGCCCGCCGCTTCCAGCCTCCTGAGGCGCCCGCCTCTTGGCCCGGCGTGCGCAACGCCACCACCCTGCCGCCCGCCTGCCCGCAGAATCTGCACGGGGCGCTGCCTGCCATCATGCTGCCTGTGTGGTTCACCGACAACTTGGAGGCGGCCGCCACCTATGTGCAGAACCAGAGCGAAGACTGCCTGTACCTCAACCTCTACGTGCCCACCGAGGACGGTAAGGGCGCAGGCACAAGGTCGGGCACCCCGTGGACACAGCCCACAAATGCACACGCAGACCTTCAGGCACTGGCAGGTCTCCTGGGCTCAGAGCTGGGCCTTTGTGGGAGACAGTGTGTGCCTGCAGCCTCTGCTGCCCTCTGAGGATCGTAAAGGTGCCTGCCAGGCAGTCCCAGGCACACATCCCACAGACAGCCACTCCAGAAGTTCTTTGTGCCCAGAGGAAGCCATTGTAAGAGTAGCAGGCACTGGAGTAGGCTTACCCACACACTCCTCAAGTAGGCACACACAGAGTCAGCCAGCTAATCTCAATGTGGCCACCTTGTCCAGACACCCAATCCAACCCCGGGCTCCTGCCTCCAGGCCCGGGCTTGTCCCTGCCAGAATACTCACTTTAGCTACATCTACACCTCAAGGGCAGCGTAGGCTCTTCCTCTCTCCCAGGCCAGCATCCATCCATCACATGACATCCAGAGCCCCTCACTGAGCTGGGTGCCCTTGGTAGTGGTCCTCACACCCTCCTCCATGATGTTCTGTCCCCTGACCCCTATATATCCCTGCAGGATCAGGAAAAGTCCTCGCTAAGGGGTCCTCCATTCACGGCACAGCCCACCCATCCCCATCTTTCCTGGGACTCTTGAGCGGCTGTTTTTATCAATGAATTCCTGTTGGCTGCAGTCTGCTCATAGCCCCCTCAGGCACTGGCATGTCTCCTGGGCTCAGAGCTGGGCCTTTGTGGGAGACAGTGTGTCCCTGCAGCCTCTGCTGCCCTCTGAGGATCATAAAGGTGCCTGCCAGGCAGTCCCAGGCACACATCCCACAGACAGCCACTCCAGAAGTTCTTTGTGCCATTCCCCCTGCACAGTTCTCCACCAGCCAACCTCAGCACACCAAAAGAATACCTTCTAGCATGTACAACAGAGGGTAATAGGTGGATTCCAGCCATCCCAGCAGACCAGCCTCACAAACAGCCCCCACGTTACCTTTCTGACACCCATCTCACCACTCCAAACAAGCCAGCACCTCCACAGGGACCATCCACTGCTACAACACCCCCCACAGGCAATGTTTCCAGCAACCCTACACATAGGCCTGGTACCCAGGAACCCCTAATGTACACCCGACACACCCAATGCTTCCACATCATGTACTCAAGTCCCACAATAGACTGTGAACCCCAACTACTCAACTCTCAGATCAGGTACCCAATCAGCCTATACCCTGAGCATGTGCGCTAACACCTTCACATGGCCCATACCCCCAGCACTTCTCTGAAATTGTATGCACCATCACCCACACAGACCCATGTTCTCCAGTGTCCCTGGATATAGGTCATGTGCCCTAATAACACCCACACATACACCTTACAGCCCAATAACACTGCAGGTGGACCATGTGGTCCAAGTGGCCACTCACACCATAGTCCCCCGCCCCCTCAACATGTCTCAAACATTGTTTACCCCAACTCCTACCTAGATATCATCTGCACCATACTATGGGTGGTGACAACACACCCTGCAGCCCTACACCCTACTCACAGCTCAAGTACTCTAGCACCTTGCACCCTGTACCCAGAATCCTCTTATGCCAAACGCATGCACCTTTACCCACCCACAGCCATCCCAACACCTCCCAAACAGACCATCCACCCTCTATCCCTCATAGCAGCCACACACCCTAACCTCCTAACTACCCCTCTCCATGTAAACCATACCTCCTAACAATCCATACACACAATGCATAGAAACATCATCTGCTCTAATCCCATCCGAATTCTAAGCACCCTAATCCCCCATAGACCATGTAGCCCAACACATTCCACCCATCCTCCCCAATGCCCAATGCCCTCCACATGAGGACGTCCCAGTCCACATTTCTCTGCCCCCTCTTGGGCCACCTGTCCTGGTGCCCTCCCACCTGTGAATCATTCGCCCCAGTATCTCCACACACCCTGTCCATGTCAACACTCCCCACCCCCACACTTCCACATAGGCTGTCCACCTGTCTCATCACCTGCCACGTGAAACATCCACCCAACACTTCCCACCGAAGGACTGTCCCCTACCCCCACACCACCCATGCCCACACCTTCTGTATTTTTAACCATCACTTCTTGCAGACCTGCTTGGGGCCTGACACATCCAGGTGATCTCACCAAATCTTCACACCAGCTCTGGGAGGAAGAGGTTGACTCAGGCACACACACACACACACACACACTTCATATTCTCACGGGTACACATGCCTGATGACTTCATCTCATCCCCATCCGCTCACAACTGAGGGAGGTCCTGTTCCCATTGGGTCCCCATGGGGCCTTCATCACCAGTTAGGAGAAGCCTTCCAGAGCTAGCCTGGGCCTTACTGACCCATCCTTCCCTGTGCTGGTCCCCATGCCATTGAGGAAAAACCAATCAGCCTGGGGGAACCCCTGAGGCCTCTGGGTTCCTGCTCTGCCATGACCAATCCCCTAATCTGAAAGAAGCCTGGAGCCAGTCTCTATGCCCAGTCTGGGGCCTTTCCCTGATGCTGGGCACACTGTTGCCTCCAAGTGCCTCCCAGCACCTTATGTGTCAGGCTGGCTTGGGGCATTGTATTTCCTGTTTCCTATTTGTGGACTGAACCCCCAGGTGGGGAGGGGGGCTTTTTGGCAATGGAGCAGGGGCTGGGGGGGGGGGTTGGGGCCCTAGTCCCGGGGGGGGGAGAGGAGGCCTGGGTAAGGGGTGAGGTTGGGGGAGAGCGGAGGGATGAGTTGGAGTGGAGGGCAAGACCTGATGACCCCTGTCCCTGCTTTGCCCACACTGGGGAGCTGGGGTGAGCAGCCAGGCTTGTGAGTGCGGATGGAAGAGAAATGCTGGTAGGTGAGACTGGGTAGGGGGCAGGCAGCCCTAGCTGACCTACCCACAGCCCCCCAGTGGGGAGTGGCGGGCTTCTGGGGCTGGGGCTGGGGCTGAGCTGTGGGGCAGGCTGGCCCCCACACCCCTGCTGCCCTCCAGAGTGGTCCAGAGGGAAGCAGAGTCCTTTCTGCTGCAGCCTCTCCTCCCTATAGCCGGGTGGGGCAGCAGGCAGGCGCTTGGCTGGCCCTGAAGGGGGCCTTGGAGAGAAGCAGCCTGGGTGGCAAGCTGGCCTTGGTCTTCCTGGGCTCCGGGCGGGCTTCCCCTCCCCTCCCACCCCCTTCTAACACCTTTTCGTTTCCAGCAATTAGCAAACACACCGACAAGCCGAATCCCTTCCAGCCAAGTCAACATGTCTTAAGACAGGCCTCAGCCCACTCAGGCACCCCACCCCCCCAAAACCAGCCTTTTCTTTGGGGCATGACTTTTTCCGGGGAGGGGAACAAAATTGGGTTGTAGAAACGTTTTTCTCTTTTCTTGGTTTCTTTTTCTTGCAAACAAATTTTGCTTTTTTGGCTTATTTTTTCTGCCTCCCCCCCACCCTCCCCTTTTCTGCTTTCTCTCCTCCCCTCCCCATCCACCACCTCCCCCGACCCCCATCTTTCCCCACAAAATTGTCCTTTTTTCTCTGTTTTGTGTTCCCGGTCTTAGGTCCGCTCACAAAAAAACGTGACGAGGCGACGCTCAATCCGCCAGACACAGGTAGATTTAAAAATCCCGCTGCTGCATGTGGTTGCTTATAAGAGGACGTTCATGGCCCTGCCCCTAACTAAATGTCCCCACAGCCCTCAAGGCCCCTCAGTCGTTCTCCCAACTAAAAATGAAAAAGAAAAGAAAAGAAAAATTTTTAATAATTGGAAAAAGGAATTATGAAAACTTCAAACAAAATTTAAATAATGTTGGACCCACTAGAAAACCTTCGAGAAAAGCTAAACCTGGTGAAAATAAAGTGGAAAAAGAAAAGAAATTGGAATGTCAGAAAAAACTCAAAGAATTGGATAAAATGTTTCGAGTTTGAAAGAAATTTGGACAGTTTTGAAACTTGTGAAATGTAACATTTGAAAAAACAATTGGAATTTGGAGCAAAATGACTTTTGCAAAAAATTTAAAAGTTGGCAAATTGATGACACAATTGAGACATCAGAAACCTGCTGCAATTTCCAAAAGCCTGTCAGACACAGAAAACGCAAACGTTTGAAGTAAACGAAAGAATTTGGAAATTTTTGAAAACAGGGCCCAATATCTTGAAGTTTCTCCACAAAATTTTGAAAAAAAAATGCAAAGAATTTTTTTCTTTTTTTCTTTTTTTCCCAAAATGGATCTTTTTGTTTTTTCTTTTCTTGTTGAATCTGCCCCGAGAGCTTCTTGCTTTTTGGTTGTTGTTTTTTTCTTTCTTTCTTTCTTCTTTCTTGATCCTGCTTTTTGTTGTTGGTTTTGAATTCTTGTTGCCCCAGCCCCTCTTCCTGCCTCCTTCCCTTTCTGTCCCCCCCGCAACACTGGGAGAGGGGTGGGGTGAGGGTGGGGAAGAGCTGAGGACATTTAGGACAGGGCCTTGGAGGGAGGGAGATTCCAGCCTGAAACTGCTGGGAAGTCACTCGGGGTTCAAGAAGGAAGGGAAGAACAGGATTTGGGGAGGACACAGACAGGGTGCTGCCCACCTAGGAGCTCTGGCCGAAGCAGCCAGGAGCATAGAGGCTACAGAGAAGGTCTAAGAGACAGGAGGCAGGATGCTGTCTGTGGGGGTCAAGGGGGCTGTGTTGTGACCTGCAGGTTGACCTTCTGGCAGGAGGAAAGTTTCTAGCAGGATAAGAGAGGTGGGCAGAGTTGTTGGGGATCAGGTGTGCAGGGGAGGCCCAGGCCTGGCTTTTGTTTGCTGAATGCCCAGTCTAGTTGGGGATGGCAGGTGTCAAGAAAGAGGAGGGCCTGTGGGCCAGGGGTGACGCTCAGCCCTGGCACTATGACCGAATCATGGCAGAGCTGCAAGGGAGGGTACTATAGCCTTGAGGACCCTGGCAAACCCCCTCAGATTCCTACCTTCTTTTGGAATTAGTCACCCCTCAGTCTGGTCTGGAGTGTCTCAAGGGCCTACTACATGTGGCAGTGATTAGGGGATCCTTTGGGGACATGGCAAGAAAGGGGTCCAGTGCAGACCCAGGGTTCAGGCCAGTTTATGGGGGTCCAGGTCTAGAGAGCTGCACCCTGGCTTCATTAAGCAGGCTCTTTCCCACCCTGCCTCCTCCTGCCACAGTAATTAGGCTGGGGGTTGCCATGGTGACTAGGGAGGTGACCTAGAAAGGAATTAGGGCGGGGAGGAGACCAAGCCCCCAGGGACCCTAGGCCTGGCACCCCCTCACCCACAGACCAGGGTACCATGTGGAGCAGAGGCCCAAGGCCTGAGTTGGAAGAAACACCAGGACCCTCCCAGCATCTCTAGCTCTAGTTCTAGCCTCAGGAGCTCGCTCTTCCCAGGAGCAGGAAGGAGATTTGCTGTGTGTGTGTGGGGAGGGGGTTCCCTGGATCCAGCAGGTGCCCTGAGGAGGGCCGCCTCCCACCCCCAGCTTCTCTTGGCCTTCTTGGAAGGTCTGCCCAGCATTCGGAGAAGTGCTGCGGGGCACGCTGGCAGGGGGTGCGGAGGGACCTTCTGCCAGGGCTAGCTGGGGAGGGAGGAGGGGAATCCGGTCTTGCCCCCCAGGGATGGGAGTGACATGTCCCCTGAGCTCCAGGCTGGTCTTTAGCAGGCCTGGGAGCTGGGTGGTGCTGCTTCCAGTCTGACTGTGTCCTTGTCCCTGACCCCCTGGCCCACCTGCCCGCCCCCTCCCCACACAGATATCCGAGACTCTGGGAAGAAGCCTGTGATGCTGTTTCTACACGGCGGTTCCTACATGGAGGGCACTGGAAACATGTTTGATGGTTCAGTCCTGGCCGCCTATGGCAATGTCATCGTAGCCACACTCAACTATCGTCTTGGGGTGCTCGGTGAGGGTGGGCAGCCAACTTTGGGGGGTGGAGTCTGGGAGGTGGGCCTGGTGGGCAGGGTTCCTCCAAACCCAGCAGAATGGCTTCAGGGCTGGAATGAGCTGCCCGGCAAGGGGGCAAGGGCACTGTGACACCTTCAGGGAGCCCCCTTCTTCTTCTGCCCCCAGGTTTTCTCAGCACTGGGGACCAGGCTGCAAAAGGCAACTATGGGCTCTTGGACCAAATTCAGGCCCTGCGCTGGCTCAGTGAAAACATCGCTCACTTTGGGGGTGACCCTGAGCGCATCACCATCTTTGGGTCTGGGGCAGGGGCCTCCTGTGTCAACCTTCTGATCCTCTCCCACCATTCGGAAGGTACCAGCAGTGACCCCTGCCTGCCCCATCCTTCCCCCCTCCCACAGCCTGACCCTGCCAGCTCCCCCTTCTCCTGGCTGATACAGCCTGGCCTGAGGTCTGCCTGTCCCACCAGGGCTGTTCCAGAAGGCCATTGCCCAGAGTGGCACCGCCATTTCTAGCTGGTCTGTCAACTACCAGCCGCTCAAGTACACGCGGCTGCTGGCAGCCAAGGTGGGCTGTGACCAGGAGGACAGCGCCGAAGCTGTGGAGTGTCTGCGCCGGAAGCCTTCCCGGGAGCTGGTGGACCAGGATGTACAGCCCGCCCGGTATGGGGGTGGGAGGGGACCAGGTCCAGGCCTTCACTCTCCTTGTTGGTTCCAAGGAGGTTGAGGTGAGAGGTGCCTACGGGTGTCCCATTTGGCAATGAGAGGTGATCTTCAGGCCCCTCTAGTGGCCTCCTCCTGGAAGCCTTCCCTCACTGGAGGTGCCTGAACAGAGCGAGTGAGCACAGGGTACCATGGAGTGCTTCAGGAAGACTTCTGGAGGGGCCAAGTGCTCTGAAAGACTCATGGGAGGTTTTCTAGCAGGGGAGAAGGGTCTTCCAGGCAGAGGGAAGCACATGCCTGCGGGCTTAGCTGTCCATGGGCTGAGAAGGCCAGCGAGCAGGTGGTGAGACCCTGACCCCTTCTCCCCAGCTACCACATCGCCTTTGGGCCCGTCGTGGACGGCGACGTAGTCCCTGATGACCCTGAGATCCTCATGCAGCAAGGAGAATTCCTCAACTACGACATGCTCATTGGTGTCAACCAGGGAGAGGGCCTCAAGTTCGTGGAGGACTCTGCAGAGAGTGAGGACGGTGTGTCCGCCAGCGCGTTTGACTTCACCGTCTCCAACTTTGTGGACAACCTGTATGGCTACCCGGAGGGCAAGGATGTGCTGCGGGAGACCATCAAGTTTATGTACACGGACTGGGCCGACCGGGACAATGGCGAGATGCGGCGTAAAACCCTGCTGGCGCTCTTTACTGACCACCAGTGGGTGGCACCAGCTGTGGCCACCGCCAAGCTGCATGCTGACTACCAGTCCCCTGTCTACTTTTACACCTTCTACCACCACTGCCAGGCTGAGGGCCGGCCTGAGTGGGCAGATGCGGCCCATGGGGATGAGCTGCCCTATGTCTTTGGTGTGCCCATGGTGGGTGCCACCGACCTCTTCCCCTGCAACTTCTCCAAGAATGACGTCATGCTCAGCGCCGTAGTCATGACCTACTGGACCAACTTCGCCAAGACTGGGTGAGGGCCAGAGGGGCTGGGTGGGTCTTAATGGGGTTGGGGCACCCTCCCTCCTTCACATGGCCATCATTTCTTCATTAAGACACTCACTCTTGCTCAGTCACCTGCTGAACACCTTCTCTGTACCAGGCACTGAGATGAGTATTGGAGATGCAGCAGCATTAGAGAGGTCCCTGTCCTTCGCGGGGGGGGCTTACTTAGTGGCTTTAGTTTTGTGTCCATTCCGCCTTTCTCCCTCGCCTTCCCACTCCCCCCACCCCCACCCAGTACTCTGCTCCTCTGACTACTTGGGTGTGTGTGTCTGAGTATGTGTAAGAGTTTGTGTCTGTCTGTCTGTTTCTTTATTTCTGTCTCTGTCTCTCTGAAAACCCACTGATGTCTCTCCCCTTCCCTCTGCCCTCTGATCTGTTTACTTTTCACCATGCCTGGCTGCCGGCTGGTTTCACCCTGGCTCTCTCTCTGGCTCTGGCTCTCGTGTGTCTTTTTCTCTGTTCCCTTCTGTCTCTGTCTCACTCAGTCTCAGCTTCTGCCTCTCCCTGGCTATCTCTTTGTCTGTCTCTGCCCTCTGTCCTCATTTCTGGCTGTCTCTGGCAGTCTGTCTCCATCCCTATTTGTCTCTCTGTTCCCATCCCTGGCAGATTCTCTGTCTCTTTGTAGCCATCTCTGCCTCTCTGCCTCTGACTTTTTCTCTGGCTTTCTTGCTGCCTCCCCATCTCTTCCCATCTCTCCATATCTCTGTCTGTCTCCCTCCCCATTGCCACCCACCCTCCTTCATAGCCTTGCCCTCACTCCTTTCCCTGCCTTCCTGTGTCCACAGCGACCCTAACCAGCCAGTGCCGCAGGATACCAAGTTCATCCACACCAAGCCCAACCGCTTTGAGGAGGTAGTGTGGAGCAAGTTCAACAGCAAGGAGAAGCAGTACCTGCACATTGGCTTAAAGCCACGCGTGCGTGACAACTACCGCGCCAACAAGGTGGCCTTCTGGCTGGAGCTCGTGCCCCACCTGCACAACCTACACACAGAGCTCTTCACCACCACCACTCGCCTGCCTCCCTACGCCACGCGCTGGCCCCCTCGTCCACCCCCCGGTGCCCCGGGCACACGCCGGCCCCCACCACCTGCCACCCTGCCACCCGAGCCCGAGCCTGAGCCAGGCCCAAGGGCCTATGACCGCTTCCCTGGGGACTCACGGGACTACTCCACGGAGCTTAGCGTCACTGTGGCCGTGGGTGCCTCCCTCCTCTTCCTCAACATCCTGGCCTTTGCTGCCCTGTACTACAAGCGGGACCGGAGGCAGGAGCTGCGATGCAGGCGGCTTAGCCCGCCTGGTGGCTCAGGCTCAGGTGTGCCTGGTGGGGGACCCCTGCTCCCCACTGCTGGCCGAGAGCTGCCACCAGAGGAGGAGCTGGTGTCACTGCAGCTGAAGCGAGGTGGTGGCGTCGGGGCGGACCCTGCTGAGGCCCTGCGCCCTGCCTGCCCACCCGACTACACCCTGGCCCTGCGCCGGGCACCGGACGATGTGCCTCTCTTGGCCCCCGGGGCCCTGACCCTGTTGCCCAGTGGCCTGGGGCCACCGCCACCCCCACCACCCCCCTCCCTCCATCCCTTTGGGCCCTTCCCCCCACCTCCCCCCACTGCTACCAGCCACAACAACACGCTACCCCACCCCCACTCCACTACTCGGGTATAGGGGGCAGCGTGGGGAGGCCCTCCTCCCCAGCCCTCCCTGGCCGGGCCACTCCGAAGGCAGGGAGGAGGACTTGGCAACAGGTTTTTCTCCTGTGGAGTTGTCACACGTCATCGAGCAGCATTAAGGTGGACATGGGATTCCTCACTGGGATGTGTGTTTTTCCCATGCAGAGAGGCTCATTCTCTTCTCTGGACCTGGGCCTTTGAACAACTGGAGGGTGTTTTTTCCCCTCCACTGGGACACCAGTCTTTGGTGTGTGGAAATGTGGAAGTATTTTCCCACGTGGAGGTGTGCTTTCTCACGAGGGGGTGTGTTTTCCCATGTGCAGGGTGAGGTTTTTTTTTTGCCGCCCTGGACACATGTTGGCCCCCTCAAAGAATTTCTGCGGGGATTTGTACCCCAGAATCCTCTTCCCTCATGCCTTCTCCCTCCTCCTCCCCCCCTCCCCCTGGAGACCCTGGAAGTGGTGTGTTCACATACAGTGACCCTTGGCCACCAGATGACACAGGGTGGTACCTGGGAAGCAGTGAGGAAATCACAGCCCCCCTTGCCCCTGCCCTGCCCCCTGCCCCAGCAAAGCATGTCTTTCCCCCGTGGCACAAGTCAGACGAAGCACGTCCTCCCGGGAAGGCCCTCACCTTCCACAGAGGACAGGCACAGATTTCCTGCCAGGGGGAAGGGAGGAGATCGTGCATCTCGGTGCTGCCTGGAAACTTACTTTCCCATGGTCCAGGACACATTTCTCTGAGTGGAAACATGTTCTTGCATGTGGATGTGTGTTTTCCCAGGCAGAGGGTCCCTCTCTCCCCAGCACTCCCCTGCTTCTCCCAGGTCTCAGGCCCAGCACTCACTTCCTCCTCACACAGCAGGTGGGAGCAGCTTTCCCAGTGACAGGAGATGACTGAGCTGAGGGGATGTACAAACGCTGAGGGAGGGCTCAGCCCTCCTGGCCCCACAGATGCTGAGTTGGGGGGGCGTGGCACATGCCACCTGCAGAGGCCATGCATGTTTGACCAAAGCCCTCATCGGGATCTGAGGACAGGCTTGTCCTCAGTCCTGAGATCATTGCTCATCCGTGCCAAACTGGGTAGGTGAGTTTGAGGGGAAAAGACCCCAAAATGTGCCAAGGATTCCCCAGTCCCAAGCCCGAGCAAGGGAAATGGTGGGGAGGGGGTGTGGCAGCCAAGGGGGCTCCCACCTGTGTCTCTTCTTTGCTCACCAGGTCATGCCCCCTCTCTGCCTCAGTTCCCCACTCTCCTTCATTTCTGTCCCTCTTCGAAGTTGTCCCCATCTCAGTGTCAGACCAACCTTCTCCCCTCAGCTGATCCCCCCCCACAATTTTGACCTGTCTCCCCCCTTGGCTGAAGGGAAGGGAAGGAGCAGTGGACGGTGGAGAGGAGGCAGCGGGAGAAAGGTCTCACCAGACAGGCTGGGGAGAATGAGGTCAGCTGTGCTGAGGAACAGATAGAGGGGGCAGGAGGGGATGGGGCTCGGGCAGACACCAGCAGGAGGAATTTGAAAGGAAGTGTGTGAGGTGACTGCCCAGAGGTCCCTGGGTGTGAGCCTCTGGGGGAAAGAATGACGTCAGGAAGGGTTTTAAGGGACACCAGTGGAGGAGGGGAGAATTCTCTGCTGGCATGTTGTGGGATGTTAGTGCCAAACTTGAGTAGGGGGTGGGGTGCTGTCTTCCACTGACACCCAAATCCAGAATCCCTGGTCTTGAGTCCCTGGAACTTTGCCTCTTGACTGTCCCTTCTCCTCCTACCTCCATCCATGGAAACTTAGTTCTTTTCTGACCCTTTCCCCTGCCTGGTCTAGCTCCTTTCCAAACAGCCATGCCCTCCAAATGCTAGAGACCTGAGACCCTGTAGACAGATGCCCCCAGAATTGGGGCATGGGAGGGGGGCTGGGGGACCCCATGATTCAGCCACGGACTCCAATGCCCAGCCCCTCTCCCCAGAACAATCCCCTGACGGTCCATATCCTCATCCCAACACTTTGCGGCTCTGTACACATTTTTAAACCTGGCAAAAGATGAAGAGAATATTGTAAATATAAAAGTTTAACTGTTGGTTGTGCCTGCTATGTTGGGGGCATGTGGTTCTGAAGAAACAAGCCTTAGGGAAGTGACGGGATGAAGGAGGAGGGAGACCTAACCTCCAGTCCTTCTTTTCAAGAGGTCTGAGGGGGAGTGGGTGCTGAAGTAAGGGTGCCATGGTAATGGGGCTTTGTGGTGAGTTAAGATCAGGACTCAATATCTATGCAGAGACCAGAGCCTGGTGTAATTCTAGAAGGAGGGGCAGGGGCTAATGGGGACAAATGCCAAACAGGCCAGAGGGCCAGTGGGCTGGTCCAGCTGGCTGGCTATAGGAGGGGCATGCAAGGTGAAGGGTTTGGCCTCTGCCAAGACCTGGGCTCAGACTAGAGGGTCAACCAAGGGCCCAGGACTCTGAGACTAGCCCCTTGGCACATTGTGAGGGAGAGCCTCAGCACCATTGTGACCCGCCTGCACGCTCTGGGACAGGGAGGCAGGCCAGTGGGCACTGTGGGCACAGTGGGCTGGGGGCCTGAGGGCCCCGGTGGCCCTAGGGACCCCATGGCCATGGCTGAGCGGCCTCGGCCTGGGTGGGCCTCGTATCACAACCCCAACACCAACAACTGCCAGGACCTGGGCAACTCCATCCTGTTGCTGCTGGGCCTCATCATCTGCATTAACATTGGCATCAATATGGTGACCCTGGTCAGGATGGGGCCGGGTGGGAGGGTGCTGTTGGGATGGCTAGGGGCATGCCTGGTGGCCAGGGTCTGCCTGGGGTCACTGTGTCCTCCCCCACCTAGCTCTGGAGCCGACTCCGTGGCATCTTACACAAAGTGTTCCATCGTATCATTTGTGAGAAAGGTAGGCCAGGGGGCTGCCAGGGATGGGGGTTGGGGCATAGGAGAGGCAGAAACCAGGCGTTCCAGCCCCAGCCCTAAGCTGGCCCTTCCCTTCCTGCTCTCCTCTCCCAGACATCACAGCTGTGCAGCTTCTCTCCCCAAGCCCTACCTCTCCACCCCTGTAAGGGCCAGCCTCCCCACTGGCCTTTCACCTTTCCCTGATCCACAGAAGCTCTTAAGTCATGTTCAGCTGGGAAGCAGACCCAGCCCTCGAAGAAGCAGAGCTCCCCTGCAGTCCATCTTCGATGCACCATGGACCCTGTGAAAATGACCGTGACACCCCCCCCCACTCGCCGCCATCGCCACCGAGGCTCTCCGACACGCCGTGCCCACCGCCCAGTAGCTTGGGCCCCTGACACTGATGATGAGAAGCCCCGACATCAGTACCCAGCAATCTGCTCCCACCACTGGGATGGCCCAGAGGACTGGGAAGGCTTCCAGCCCACCCAGGGGACCTGGGCTCCCTGGACTCAGGATGCTCCAGAGCCATCTCCCCAGACCATCCGCTTCCAGCCGATGGCAGAAGAAAGGCCCCTGAAAACAGAGATCCGGTCAGAGCTGGGTCTAGAGGCCTACGTGTACCCTGTGAACCCCCCACCGCCCAGCCCTGAGGCTCCCTGCCACAAGAACAGTGGGGCAGTGGCAGAGGTGGAGGTGGCTCAGTGCCAGCCTGCCCCCCCACCTGTCTTGGGCCCAGCAGTTGTCCCCGAATTCCCCCAGCGCCGCTCCTCAGGCCGAATAGTGTATGATGCCCGGGACGTGAGGCGGCGGCTTCGGGAACTGACCCGGGAGGTGGAGGCCCTGTCCCACTGTTACCCGCTGGCCTCTGGATCTAGCACTGCTGAGGGGACAGGCAAGGACTGGGTATACCGTTCTCTGAATGGGAGGTGACTGGGAAAAAATAAAAAGGAGAGAGGAGGTGGTTTGTGGTGGTGTGGGGGGTGCCAGGGCCCACACAACACCCAGAAGCCCTGCTTGCAAAGGGAAGGATCTCCTTGGCAACAGGGCCCTGAGAGCTCTGAGGACCCTTATCAACCTCTTGCCCCCATAGGCCCTGTCCTCAGCCCTTTCCCAGGCCCTTCTTGGTTCCAAGGCTCCCACCTGCCCCTACCCTGTTTTCCTTCGTACCCAGAGAAGCCCCCAAATCCCACCCCAGATCCCTGGGCAGTCCTGTGCCAGAGGAGAAACCTCTATCCCCATGGCCTAGCTCCTCGGACGGCTGGTCCCTACCAGAGCCCGGGTTTAAGCTGCAGCCACAGGCGAGGTATGGTTCCCACTTAAGCCTTGGTTTCTTTGGGGAGGGATGGCTGAGAGGGAGGGTATCTAGGCCCTCAGTTCCCCGGTCAGAACCTGAAGTTTCTGTACCCTTGAGCAGGCTTGGAGCAGATGAAATACTAGGGACACGCTCAAGGGTTGCCTCACCATAATATCACAGCCCTCTGTGATACCCTCTGATTAGTCCACATCACAGATGAAGAGATGGAGGCTCAGGGAGGCCAAGTGACTTGCTCATGGTTACACAGACACCAGGGGTCAAGTTCATGGCCTCAGATGCTCCATCCCCTACTCCTGCAGGTAGATTCCTACTGCCACTGAGTCAGCCTGGCCCACCAGAATTTCCCACCTTCCTCCACTGGGCAGCAGGGAAAGTCAGGCTGTGCCATACTCCTAGACCATTAGGATCATATGCACATACACACACACACACACACACACACACAACTTGGGAAGGAGCCACGTGAATGAGCCCAGACTGAAGTGAGCTGGACCTTACCTTGCATACTAGACAGATCTCTGGAATGTGAGCAGACAGACCTTTTGCAAATCGCCCTACTTTTCCATTCATTTACATTCAACTAACGTTATTGCTCATTTTAAGCTAATCACATTTGGTGGGTATATATTCAGCATCTACTATGTGTTTGGAGGCTTGATGGGAACTGCTCACTGGCCTTCTATTTCTGCTGAGTAGTTCACTGTGCAAACAGATGGCTTGTGGTCTCCAGGGCACTACGTCCACAGACCCCAGTGATGAACCTGGTTTAAATCAAAGACTCCTTTTATCATATCAACAATTATGTCTATTTTGTGCCTTGTTAATTTCATGTGGTTTTCTTAAGATTTTTCTTAAACTAACACTTTTTAAACTGGGAGTGGGAGTGGGCCAAGGGGAGGGCAGTTGGTCAGGCAGGAGAGAAACCATGGTTGGGCTTGATCCCTGGGCTTGGTTGCTCTGCAGGGGCAGCAACTTCATCAAGGAAGGAGTCAGTCTGGCTCTGAAGGGAAGGGGCCAGTGGGCTCAGGGACCACCAACATCTAGGGCTGCAGTTCCTGGCCAGGAAGAGTTGGACAGGAATGGGTGTTCGAAGAATTATGACAGGATAGGGAGGGATTGTTACAGCAGGGTAACCCCTGAGGGGACCCTAGCTGTCATCCATCCATCCAGTCATCCTAGCTGCTGGCCCCAGAGTAGGCATGGGGTGGGGCACACCAACAGGCTGCATAAGTTGCCATAATGTCTCCAAAGAACAATGAAATGGAGGAAATCCTCTATGCATGACTCAATCCCTGTGAAGACTGTCTCATGACTGCAGCTACCATATTTTCAGATCAGGAATTGGGTGTGGGGTTAAGAGAGCCTCATGGAGACAGAGAAACACTGTCTGGGGTACCTGTAGATTGGGCTCCATCAAGTGGGAGCCAGGGGCAGAGACAACCATGTAAAAGGCCAGCAGGGTGGATAGAAGAGCTTCCAACTCTACATTGTGATGCTCCCTAACCTGCCCCATTATGACCTGGCTCCCTCATCAGCCAGTAGGTATCTCCAGGTACTGGCATGAGTGCAGTGTGGGTCGGGGCCAGGAGGGTGGGGGGGGGGGGCAAGGCCCAGGTGGCCCTAGGACCCCCCCACCATGGAAAGCCAGCTATGGCATAACACCGTGGGGTGCTGCAATCAATACCAAGAAAGCCCCCAGGATGCCGAGGACATCTTATTTCTGCTGCTGGGCCTCATCATTCTCGTCAACATTGGCATCAATGTAGCAACTGTGGTCAGTGATGGTTGTAGACCACTCCCAGGGGTGAAGAGGGCTGAGGGTGGGAGCCAGCTGCACCCTGCACCTCCACCTGCATGTGCAGTGCTGTTGGGGTGCAGAACCCAGCCTTCACTCCCATCCCACCTGCCCCCAGATGTGGCATGGGCTGCAGAACGCCTTAGACAAGATGATTGATTGCACAAATCAGAAGAGTAAGTACGGCAGCTGGAGAGGAAGGGGAACCCCACCCCCACCCCACAGCCCTAAAAACCCAGGCCCAGTGTTCCCAATCCTGACCTCTTCTGACGATTGCCCTGACCTCATGGACTCTTGCCTCCCCAGATGAAGTTCAGGCTGGTGAACGTTCCCCCAAAAGCCTCCCAGCCAAGGCCCAGGATGTCCAGATCCACTGCATCCTGGACCCTGTACAGGTAAAGATGACCCGACCCACACGCTACACCTCTTCCTCCTGCCACCGTCTCTGTAACCGCCGCGGCCGCAACTGTGGCCGCAGTCGCCCCCGCCGCAGCCGCAGCCGCAGCCGCAGCCGCAGCCACCGCCAGCGCCAGCAGCAGTGGCAGCGCCACTGCAGCCACCAACAGAGGCCACAGAACCACAGACAGTTCTCTCACAGCCGCTCAATCTTCCGTAACCGTAACCAACATCACAGCCGCAAGATGTCAAAGCTGAGGCCGAAGTTCTTCTTTGATCGGGAGGACCCAGACTCCTACCTGGAGGAGGATGATGACCTGGCCTTTCCATACCCCAAGTACCCACGTGGGGGCTGGGGTGGGCTGTACCCACGAATGGGCCTGCGCCCCAACGTGAGGCTGTGGGGCCGCCAGGGTGGAATCCTGGCCAGCCTGCCCCCACCCTCTCTCTACCTGTCACCCGAGCTGCGCCGCATGCCCAAGCGCGTGGAGGCCAAGTCTGAGCTGAGGCTGCAGTCCTATGGGCCCCACTCACAATCCCGAATTTGGGGCAATGTGGAGGCTGAGCAGTGGGCCTCGTCTCCACCACTTCTCCGCCGGCTGCCCCATAACCCTTCCTGGGTCCCTGGGGGGCACAGCCCTTACCCCTCAGCGGGCCTAATACTGTATGACTCCTGGGATCAGCGGCGGCGTGGTGTGGAGAGCTCTGAGCCCCCACCTGCCTTGGTGTCCCGGAACTCCCGCCCCGAGGCCCAGGGCTACCGGGAGCACTGTTCCCCACAGTCCCACCGGCGGAGCCTGCCTGGTCATGCTCACAGCCAGCCCAACCGCAGCCCCCACCCATCCATGGGACACTTGGGTTACAGCTCCCGGGATGCCCACGAGGTCCGGCGCCGGATGGCCGACTGGGCTGAGGCTCCACCCACTCGGCATCCCCTGACGACCTCTGCCTCCCTCATGGTGTTGGGTGAGACCTCACACCAACGGTCCCCAGCTGCCAACTCAGCCCTGCTCCCCCTCTCCTCCCAGCCCCTGCCCGAAGTCCAGGCTGCTGATCCCATCCCACCCCCAACCACCTTCATCCCACTCAGCCGGAATCCAGGGGGCAATATTAACTACCAGGTGTATGACAGCCTGGAGCTGAAGCGGCAGGTGCAGGAGAGCAGAATACGGGCCAACTCACTGCCACCGCCTTCCACATCAGCCTCGAGGCCCTCCCTGCACAGGAGCAGGGCCGGGAAACTCAACTGACCAGCAGGCAAATGTGGATGGTGGGGCAGGACGTGGAGAAAGGAATAAAGAGAAACAGAGTCCAGGAAATGCTGTAGTGGTCTGTGCTTTGGAAACGCCACTCCTTCTATCAGTCTGGATCCCTGCCCTTGACTTCCTGAAACGAGAAACCAGCATTCCCTTCTTGGTGCGAGGCTCCCCTTGGCTTAGTGGCCATGCTCCTGCCAGCAGGCCCCTCCTGGTCCTATACCGTGCACTAAGTAGATCTTGCAGTGGCAGGCTCCAAACCACTCCAAATCTCTGGCCACCCACCCTGGCTCTCTGCTCTGCCTGCTCTCAAAGGGGGCTCAGATGTTCAGCCCCACTCAAGACACTGAGGTCAGAAATCCAGACCTGGGGTTTCCACATCTAGGCAGATCCAGGCTCGTGGCCCAGTGCAGGGCAGGAAGAAGGCCAAGGCTCTGGATTCCAGCCAGGCCTTCCCTAGGGCTCTGAGGCTGAGGTCTTCCCAGTCTCAGGTGTGGTCAAGGGTGAAGGGCTCAGGATTGCCAGTGGAAACTGCAAGAATGATGGAATGAGTGAGTGAGTCAGTGGGCAGTGAGGGAGTGATTGAGAGAGAGGGCAGGTGTGCTGGCTTCCAGGCCCTGCTTGACAGTCCATGCTCAGGTTACTCAAACCTGGTTGCCAGCAAACTCCACCCTGGGTTGTCCTCTTCCTCCACCTCCCTCATTATGACCCAACCGCCTGCCTCATTATGACTGAGTTTGAGTCCTTCTCCCCTCCCCCACCACAGAAGTCTGGCTCCTAGTGAGTATGTGGGGGCCAGGGGGCCCAGGTAGTCCTAGGACCCCAGGCCATGGGTGAGCGAGCCCACCACGGAGCCCAAATATGCTCTGGCACCAACCCCAGGAAGTGCCAGGACTTAGGAGACTCAATTCTTCTGATTCTGGGCAGCTTCATCTTGCTCAACGTGGGGATCAATGTGGTGACTCTGGTCAGGGCGGGTTCTGGGCAGCAGGGTTGGGGGAGCTCTGGGGTCTCAAAGAGGCTGAGGGGGGAGAGCTGCTGGGATATGGCCAGACAAGGGCTGGACTCCAGAGCTCACCTTACCTCCGGACTCTCCCTTCCCCTGCTCCCCTCAGCTCTGGAGGCATCTGAAGAGCTCCTTGCGAATTCTTTTCCATCATTTTTTCCCCAAAGGTGAGTGGGCCCTGGCATGGGCTCTCAGGGATGTGGGTCTGTCCCTTTTCTTCCATCCCTGTCCCAGTTCTTAGTCCCTAGGGAACCCAGGCCCTGACCCATCCCACCTCTCCTTGCAGACAAGCAACCCAGTGGTATAGGCAGCCATCCCATGTGTATGCGCTGCTCCACGGACCCCAAGAACCTGTGTGCAAGAGTCTCTTCTCGCTTCCATCGGCGCCCAAGCTTCCTGCTCAGGCACGCTAACCACCTTGACTCCTGGATACCAGACACGAATGATGAGAAGGTTTCTAGATGCTGCTGGATGCCACCTCAATGTGGACATGCCGGGGCTCCCACGGAGACTCCATGGGGACTGTGGAAGGAGGGGATGGTGGGAGCTGGGGAGGCCCCTCAGGTTACAGCCTTAAAGGTCCAAGCCTCCTTGCTCTCCAAGCCAGAGACATCTTCCCAGTTCCCAAAGATGAGCAAGGTGGACATGGTTCCACTCCGCTTGCCCCAAGAGAGCAAGACCAAGACCCCAGACTATGCCCCAGCCCAGGCCCCAGCTCAGGCTCAGACCCACCCCCTAGCCCACACCTCTGAGCACACTCCCACCCACACCCAGACCTACTCCCCAGCCCGCACCCCTGCGTGCACCCACTCCCAGGCCCAGGGCCTTGAGCGTGCTTCAGCCCACACCCAAGCCCCCATCCCAGCCCCTGCCCAAGCCCCTCCCCCAGCCCACTCCTCAGCCCACAACCCTTCCCAGATCCTGGACCACACCAAAGCCCACACCCCAGCCCAGGCCCCGGCCCACGCCCAGACCCACTCTCAGACCCACATCCCTGAGCACACCCACTCCCAGGCCCACCGCCGTGACTATACCTCAGCCATTGCTTCAGCCCTCTCCCCAGCCCACACCCCTGCACAAGCCTCCATCCACTCCCAAGCCCAGGTCCCTGAGCACACAGCAGCCCATGCCCCCGCATATGTCCTAAACCATTCTCATCTAATCCATACCCATGCCCACACCCCAGCTCCTGACCCAACCTCTGCCCCAGCCCCTCCCCCAACCTTAGCCCCAGCCACTACTCCTGCCCTAGCTCCTACACCAGCCCCTGCCCCAGCCTCTGCCCCAACCCCTGCCCCAGCACGGGTCATGGCCATGAATACCACTCCAGCCCAGGCCCCTATCCCTGCCACCACCCCTGCCCCTATCTTAACTCCTATTCCCTCTACCCTGTCTGCCTTTAGCCATGGCCTCTCTACTGGCCATGTGGTCTATGATGCCCGCAGGGCAAAGCAGAACTTCTTCCGTATGTGCACCCCCCAGAACTCTGGGTATTCCAGAAAGGACTTGAGTGCCCTCTCCAGGCTCCAAGAGGGTCAGAGCCTGGTGAGCTCTGGTGTACCTGAGCAAACATCAAAGCAGCGCAGTGGAGACAGTGCCAAGCCTCATGCAGGATCCATACTGGGCTACCTGGAGCTGGGGAATATGGAATGGAAGATCTCAGATGGCACCAAAGACAAGTTCTCCCAGCCCAAGACCTTCCCTTACTGCAGCTTCCATCCTTGCAATTCTGAGAGGAAGAATACAGACTCCCAGTCTCCAGTCTACCCTAAGGTCCTGGTCTACTCCCAGGATACTGCATCTTCTAAACCTTGCTTTCATTCTCCAACCACTGGCCGGAGCTCACTGTGTACCCTTCCTCCACCATGCACTCTTTCCCTGCCGCTTGTTCCCCCTAGATCCTTTGTCCTTCCTCAACCCACCAACCATCAGAAGCCCTCCACCTTAACACAAACCCCCACCTTTCTCCCATCCTCCAAGTCTCCTCAGTCTATCCCTCCTTCCCAACTCCTGATGCCTCCCCAGTTCTCCACTATTTCCCAAATCCGGATCCAACCCCAACGCTCTGAACTTCATGAAAGTCTAGGCCTTACCCAAGACCCTGGCCTTCAAAGAACCCCATGCCCTTCAAAAGACTCTAGAGTTCCCAGGAACCCAGGCCTTACCCAAGATCCAGGCCTCCACAAGAATCCAGGCCTTACCCAAGATCCAGGCTTCCATAAGAACCCAGGTCTTGCTCAAGATCCAGGCCCACACAAGTTCCCAGGCCTTACCCAAGACCCTTATCTCTGCAAGAATCCAAGCTCTTCCCAAGACTCTGGCCTTCACAAGAATCAAGGCATCACCCAAGATTCTGGCCCCCAAAAAAGCCCAGATCCTACTCAAGGTGCTGGTGTCTTTAGGGGGCCATGTCTCACCCAACCCTCTGGCCTCCACAAGAACATACCATTTACCCAAACTTCCCAGAGGAGTTCGGGCTTTATGCAAGACTCTGGAGTCTGTAGGAATCTTGAACAAAACCAAGAGACCATAGTCTACAAAAGTCAAGATCTCTGCCAGGCAACTGACCACCAGAAGAACCCAGGCCCTCCTCAAGATTCTGGAGGTTACAAGAGTACAGGCAATGTCCAAGATCTACGAGTCTATAAGACCCTAGGCCTTACCCAAGATTCTGGACCACAGAATAGTGCATACCTTGTCCAAGACTCTGAAGTCAACAAAAGCCCAGGCCTTGTCCAAACCTCTGACCTCCCAAAGTGCTCAGGCATTACCCAAGACTCAGGAGACTATAACAATCCAGGCCATACCCAGGGTTGTGGTGTCTACAGGGTCCCAGGTCTTCCTCAAGATTCCAAACTCCACAAGAGTCCAGGCCTTACCCAAGCCACTGAAGTTGAAAGATTTAGCCCTACCCAAGATGTTGGAGTTTACAGGAGCCCAGAACATAGCCAAGACCCTAATCTCCACAAGTGCCCAGGAATTAATCAAGATCCTGGCCCTCATATGGACTCAGCCATTGTCCAAGACTCTGGCCTCCCCAAGATTTCAGGCCTTACCCAGGAAGCTGGCCTCCACAAGAGCCCAAACCTTGCTCTAGCTACTAACTCTGTCCAAGTCTTGTGCCCACTTCAGACCCCAAAGTCAACAGTGTCCCAGATAAAGTTTGCATCCAAGAAGGCTCCTCAGAAGGAGGATAAACAGCAGCCCACACCCTGTGCTTCTGCACCACTCAATCAGAACTCCTGCCCTTACAAGGCCCAGGTGATCTCCAGTGACCTGCAAACCTTCTCAGAGGTACCTGTACTAATAGAGCTGCAGCCATCCTCCCGGCGGACAGGCAGCCAAGACTGGGTGTATGGCCCTGTGGATACAGTTTCTTCAGGCTTCCAGAACTATCGTCAGATATCTATGCCTCCCAAAATCAATGGGAAGTACCACAGCCCTGGACCAGGCACCCGGGGAGGGCATGTGGTCTTTGATGCCCGCCAGAGACATTTGGCAGTGGGCAGGGACAAGTGTGAAGCTCTGTCTCCCAGGCGCCTTCGCCAAGAGGCACCCTGCAACTCAGGGGAAACCATCAAGGAGTGGGGATATCAGAATGTGATGAGGACCTTGGACAAAGAGGGGACAAACGTGCATCAGGAATAAAGAGGCGAGAGAAGTGTTTTGTGGTTGTTTGAGGACATCCACCCACCCCATCCCTGACACTGGCCACCCACAGAACCTGATGAGGCCTGGAACTATCATGTCCCTGCTCCTCCTCCATAGCTGCATAGCTAAGCCCATTATCCTCAAGGGCCTAGAGCTGCATTGTCCAATACAGTAGCCACTAGCCACATGTGGCTATTAAAATGTAAATTACAATTAAATAAAATGTAAAATTCTGTTTCTTAGTCTCATTATCTACATTTCAAGTGCTCAATAGCCACATGTGGCTAGTGGCTACTGTATTGGATGGCAACGATTCAGGACATTTCCATCATTGCAAAAATTCTATTGGAGAGCAATGCTTGAGAGTTTAGGGGAGCTTTCCTTTCCCTTGTCACCCACTCTGAACATCCTCAAAGCTCCTACAGAGTCCAGAGAACTTAGTTCTTTTTAAGAGTGGCTCAGAAGCCACCCTCTGGGGAGGAGGTGAGATGTAGGGATGCCTGATGCCTGCTTACCCCAGATTGTGAGAAAGAGCTCAGTCGTCAGTTCTCCTGATCTGGCCTCTTGGGTCACAACCAGAGGTATATGTATGGAAACCTACTTCCCCAGTTCTGGGCTCTGTTTTGCTGCTCTCAGTTCCCCCAAGGACCCCAACCCAGGTTGCTGAGGGGGAAGAGCTCTCTGTCAGTGACTAGGAACCACTGAGGTCTGGGCTTCCCAAATTCAGCTCTGAATTTCAGGTGTCCCTTCCTTTATAGGTCTCTAATTTTTCTAGGTGTCCCTGCTTAATTCACTTGCCCATACACTAGGCCTACCCCATTCTGGAGGCAGACCACAGGCAGAAGGAATGTAAGAAGTCCTGGCCCAGTGATGGATTGGTCTGATCTGTGAGGCTGCCTTTGGTTTCCTATCTTTCTGTCCCATTATCCTGGCTCCTGGTTCCATTGGGTTTTACAGCTGTGTTCTGGTCTCTGATAGCATAGGTTAGTTAAAGCAATTTTCTGCTGTTGGTAATTTCCCATTGCCCTGCCCCAGCCCAACTCGTAGTTTCTTCTGGACTTGACTTTCAGCCCTGATAACTCTTCTGTGCACACACATGAACTTTGAGATTCCAAAGTGTTTTCCCTGTCACAAGTCAGGTTGAGATGACCTGAGGTGGGCATCACTAATATGTACATCTCTTGCATAAGTCAGATGTTCATTTCTGGGTGACCGCCTGTCTGTTCCTGCCTAACACTACCACCATTGATTCCAAGAAGATGCTTCTCCACCCAGTCAGGGAACCCTTTTCCAACACTTCCCTGGCTTAGCTCTGACAGTGGACAAGTCATGTGCAACCTTTCAAGACTGCAACCTCCTCATCCTCAAAATGAGGAAATTATAATTGCACGGAGGAACCCTGCTAGATCTAAGTGACCAGGACTCCTGTACTCACATATGGGATGCAGGGGCCCCATCTCTCCCCAGGTCCTAGGGTATGTCCCTCATTATTGTTTGCTATTCAGATCCATCCTGTTACGCCTCCACTCCAACCCCAAGAAACGTTTGTGTTGGGTTGAGCTGGGCTTGAAAAGACACAGAACAGTCTACCTCCAGAGAAACTACAACTTCCATCAGGCACTACTTCAGCGGAACGGGAAAGAATGTGGGGCGTGGCTTCAACGCCCTAGTAGCGCGGGAAACAAACTACAATTCCCAGGATAACGCGAGATCTCAGCGAGGCGAAAGGAGTGCCTGAACTCTGACTGTAGGCGGGACCTGGCCAGAACCATCCCTACAGCCTCCAGAAAGGGGCAAGGTCCAAATTTTAGGGGCGTGGCTATGTGGGCATCAGGAAGAAGTTACCTGTTGAATTGTCCTATCCTTTATGTTCCCCACCCTTGCAGCTACCCCTAAGGGGGAAGCCGCAGACCGATAAGCCTCTTCCGAAAAAGAGGTAAGGGGAGATAGACCAGGGGCGGCGACAGAGACTGGCTACTGTATTTCGTAGGAGGGGCTCAGCAGCTACTTTTTACCTGCTGAATCAGGTAAGCCGGTTCACGGGGGCGGGGACCTGCATATTAGAAAAGGGCAAGGATAGAGGAGGTATTTATTTGTTCATTTTGAAGACTAAATTTAGTCTTAGTAGGTCCATCATCTGCGGACCTACTTGTGGACTGTGTCTGGGGCATTCGCTCGGCCTGGGAAAGAGGGAGAACCGGGGGCGACTTTTTGCTGCAAAGGAAAGGCCCATCTAGGCTACCTCCCTTCCGTGTTTTCCCTAGCCCAAAACGATAGAGCTGCATGGCTTCCGCGGTCTGGGGAAGTGCCCCCTGGTGGGGCCCGCCACCCCCAGCCCCAGCCCGGCCGCTCACGGACATCGACTTTTGCTCTGGGGCTCAGCTGCAGGAACTGACCCAGCTGATCCAGGAGCTGGGTGTGCAGGAGAGCTGGAGTGACGGGCCCAAGCCGGGAGCAGACCTTCTCCGGGCCAAGGACTTTGTCTTCTCTTTGCTTGGTAAGTAACCCTTCTCGCTTGTGGGAACTCACAGCTCTCAGCCTCACGACACCCCTGCCCCGGCTTTGGGCGACGCCTTCATGATCTCTTCTCTTCCTTTAGGTCTAGTTCACCGCCGGGACCCCCGTTTTCCTCCCCAGGCAGAGCTCTTGCTTCTTCGTGGTGGGATTCGCGAGGGCTCCCTGGATCTGGGGCATGCACCCCTAGGTCCCTACGCCCGGGGACCTCACTACGATGCTGGCTTCACACTCCTAGTGCCTGTGTTTTCGCTGGACGGCACTGGGCGGGAGCTGCAACTGGACCTGGAATCTTGTTACGCACGGCTCCGCCTCCCAGAGCTGGTGTGTGGAACCTCCGTCCGAGAAACGTGGCAGGATTGCCTAGGACCCCCAGTCCCAGGAGGACGTGATTTAATCCACGGAACCGAGAGCGAAGAAAGTACCAAGGACTGGCAAAGCTCGGTGGAACAGCTGCACGGCCACGTCACTGAGCATGAGCCGCTAGTGTCTTTGGAAAAATCACCTAGTGACGTTTCAGTGTCCAAGTCGCCTCGGCATAACGTCACCGACTTTGGCTCTCCTGACCCACTGAAAAAACTGAGTAGTGACGCCGCCAAGGCTGCTGTCGAAAGCCCACTGCGAAAGCCGTCGGAGGCTTGGGAGGCGTGGCCCACATTGTGCCCCGCCCAGGTGGCTTCCTGGTTCTTTGCTACGCTGGCCGCAGTCGCCGAATCGCTGATCCCTGTCCCGGGCGCCCCGCGTCTGGTACACGCAGCTCGCCACGCGGGTTTCACCACCGTCCTCCTGGCTACACCAGGGTCCCCGCGCCGCCTCCTCCTCTTCGACCTGATCCCGGTAGTGTCCGTGCCTGGTTGGCCCGAGGGCGCTCGTAGCCACTCGTGGGCCGGTCCGCTGGCTTCGGAGTTGGCTTCTTTCTACCTGGTGCCCGGGGGCGGCACTGAGCGGGCGGGCCCCTCCGGCTGGCAGCTCTGCTTCGCCCGCCAGGAGCTGGCGCTCAAGGCGCGCATACCCGCGCCGCTATTGCAGGCGCACGCGGCGGCCCAGGCGCTACTGCGCCCGCTGGTGGCTGGAACCCGGGCCGCGGCGCCCTACCTCCTGCGGACGCTGCTGTACTGGGCGTGCGAGCGGCTGCCCGCGTTCTACCTGGCGCGGCCAGAAAATGCGGGAGCCTGCTGCCTCGGGCTGCTAGACGAGCTGGGCCGTGTGCTCGAGGCCGGGACGCTGTCCCACTATTTTCTGAGTGGCCGAAAGCTCCGTGCGGGGGACGGCTCCGCTACACTACTCGGGGCGTTGGCCCGGCTCCGTGGGGACCCTGCCCGGGCCCTGCGAACCGCGGTAGAGGAGGCCAAGGTTGCGCGCAAGGGGGGTGGCTTAGCGGGAGTGGGGGGCGGGGCCCATTAAATACGCTGCTCCCACCAGAGTGCGAAGTGCTTGCGTTGCCGAGTGGGACGTGGAGGGGTCGGCTTGCCCTTCGCCTGGGCGGCAGACTGTGTGCCCTGAACCCAAAGTCCCCTTTCTAGAAGGCCTCCTCCTCGGTTCCTTCCCATTACCCCGCCCCGCCCCCGGCACAGGTCGTCCCATTCTGGCCTCTCCACTCTCCAAATTTGTGCTAGCACTCCTCCCCACCGGGGGCAGCTTCTAGCAACCATCTCTCCCCAGTTCTTTTGGTCTTTTCCATTAGGAGTCAATAGAGACGGAAGGAATATATTTGCTGACAAAACGCGGAAAGGAAAGGTAGGAAGACCAGACACTGATCAATTTAGCTCACACAAAAGCAGAGATATTTAGAAGGCCGGATTTCGCCCCAGGCTGGATCTCACCACCACCCCTCCCCCATCTCTTCAGTTCTTCCCCCAACTTTCCTCATCCAGTTCTGTCCTCACTTCCATCCCGGTCAGTGGGTCCCTCTCTATTCTCCGGGCGTCCGCCATTCCATCTATCTTAAGCCCAACCGCTCCTCTGCATCCAGGGTTCCGTTCAGGAGGCCTCCTTGTCCCTTCTTCTCTGAACCCCGAGACGTGCGGCCTTGCCTCGTCTCCACCTGCCTCTAAGACACTGTCTCCGCTCTCTGCTTCCAAGGAGCCCCGGGGTTCCTCACGCCCAGCTTCACCCTCCTCTTTCCCAGCGTCTCCGCCCCCTGCCCCGCCCCCGGGCCTGCTCTCCGAGGAGGGGGAACTGCTGTTGCCGCCGCCGCCTCAGCTTCCTACTGCCGCTGCCGCTGCCGCCGCTGCTCTGCCTGGTCCAGCCGCCAGGCCCAGTGCTCTGACTTCGCCGGACCGGGGCGCTCTGCAGAGACACTCACTCCTTCCCGAGGGTCCGGGACACCTAGCCGGTTGTGAGGGGAAGCTACGCTTGCGGGGGACAGGGAGGGAGGAGCCTGGAGCCGGAGCCGGAGCCGGAGCCAGCACCACCCGTCGCCGGATCAACAGGACAGGACAGGTTGAGGGGCGTCGGGGAAAGGAAGAGGGGGTGCTGTAGGCAGTCCCGGGGAGAATGAGGAAGCCCTGTCACAGGAAGCTCTGATGCTCTCTGACTTGTAGGGGGCCTGTTCACATTTGGGGACTGGTGACAACGTGGGTGCACTCTTCTCTTGGGGGGCTGGTTAGATTGGAGGGCCTGGGATCTAGACAGCACCAGCTGTGCCCGAGGAAATTTAAGGGGCAGCCAGAAAAAAAAAGCTGCTCCTTATTTTGAGGTGACAGAGGGCCCTCCAGACAAACCACCTGGTGTATCCACTGGGAAGGGCAGATTTGGAGGTGACTTCAAAAGGAGTGGAGGGTGACCAGGTAAGGAAAGGGTCTCAGCAGCTGGAACCCTGTGCTGCTAGGAATGGCAGTGACTTGGTGAAAAAGGTATTGTCCAGCCAGAGGGTCTGGGAATCCTCACTGAACCTGGACAACCTAGATATTCTGAGACATATAAGATGGGGGGGTTCAGTGAAAAAAAGTGGGGGATCTCCATTTAGTGGGTAGCAAAGGAAAAAACACCAAGGTTGGGTTCCTTGCTGATATTGGAAGCGCCCCAGTAGGGGTGGGGTAGGCTAATATTCCCAAAGCTAAGGTCCCACACCCTTTAGATTACAAGAGTGGATTTGGCAGCAGTGTGCCCCAAAATAGAGTGGGAAGGTTCGTGGAGATATTGGAACCATATCTTGGAAATTTTGGGGGTCTTGGCTTTGGGATAGGGGAAGTGGGGACAGAGACACTGGAGAGGAGGGAAGGGGAGAGTTTTCAGTAGAGGGCAAAATTCAAGGGTGGGGTCAACTGAGGAGTGCACAGGCTGCAGGGTCCGGTGGAGCTAGCACGGGTCCCAGGGGTGGGAGCTGGCTGCTGGGGAGGTAGCTGGGGGGAGTCTGGGGTTTATCCCCGGGTCCTGTGGGTGGGGCGGTAAGTCTGGCCTGAGCGTCAAGAGTATGCCCTGGTGAGCGGGATCCTCTGGGGGAGCCCAGCGCGCTCTGGGCGCCTGCCGGTTTGGGGGTGTCGTCTCCTGGGGCGCCATGGCGGCGCTGGCCAGTAGCCTGATCCGGCAGAAGCGGGAGGTCCGCGAGCCCGGGGGCAGCCGGCCAGTGTCGGCGCAGCGGCGCGTGTGTCCCCGCGGCACCAAGTCCCTTTGCCAGAAGCAGCTCCTCATCCTGCTGTCCAAGGTGCGACTGTGCAGGGGGCGGCCCGCGCGGCCGGACCGCGGCCCGGGTGAGTGCGGCTGGGGTAGGGTCTCCGGGCCAGAGGTCTCTCTGCCTGGGAGGTTGAGGCTAGGGACTCTGAAGAATAGGGCCTGGCTGAGGGGACTCCCCGAAAGTGGAAGGGGTGGGCCAGGACGACAAAGTCCCTGCCAGACTATACCTCAGTTTCCCTTCTCTTTTGTCCATAACCCGGAGTCTCCTTGCTTTCGAGGGCAAGGGGAAGGCTTGAGGGGCTAAGTCTAGCGCCCCGAAGCCTCGCAGTTCCTGCCCGCCCGCCCAACACAGGAGTCCCTACCCCCACCATCCTCGCCTACGTGCCGGCTCTCGCGATTCTTTCAATCTGGAGCGCAGGGGCCTGGGGGTTCCGGACGCCTGGGTCACCCCGAGGGTTTCTGTGGCTCCATCCGCCCCGCCCCCGCCCCGGTTCTCCCGCTTCTCCACACCTTGGCTCGGTTCCTCCCGGTCGAGCTCTCCTGGCTCAGAGCCAATCTCCCCAGCTCTCCCTCGGGTGTCCTTGCAGCTACCTCGCCAGCCAGCCCTCTAAGCGCCCTCCTCCCGTGACCTGCGCTTCAAGAAGGGAACTGGGCACCCACTCCCACTACGCCCGGGTGACTCCGAAATTGGGCCCCACACGCTCAGGGGACCCTACGCCGATAGCAACTCAGATAGCCACACAGTTCACCGCTGGAGATGGGCGCGGAGACTTGGGGGTCGTACCACCTACAAGGGGGGGACGGAAGTCTGCAGACAGCAAGCGATGGGGGAGGAGAGTTGTGAGGGTTAGCTTGTGGTCCCTGTTCAGGTGCTACAGTCAGGGAGTCCCTCTGGTCCCCCACTCCCGCCCGCTCCCAGCTCCCCTTAGGGGTAGCCCCCTCGCGCCCTCCTCCCCCCACCCCGTCCGTAGTGGTATCGTCCGCAGCCCACCCTCTGAGTGGGACCGGGCCCCCACGTGACTCAGCTTGCTTCTCTACCTCTTCAGCCCCCTCCCCCCATTTCTTTCATAAGGTACCGAATGTCCCCCACCCCAGGCGGGTTACCTGGCTGAAGGGGAGAGGCTTAGCCTCAGGGAGGACTGGGCCCCCGCGAGCCAGAATGACAGACAGACAGATGGGTCAGTGTCAGACAGGCCGGTGCTGGGCCAAGGCAAGGCCCGCGACAAGCCAGCGGCAGCCGCAGTAGCAGCAGGTGCTGAGTCAGCGTCAGGCCCTGTCCCACCCCAACTCATGAGGGAGAGCCCCTATCCTGTGGTCCACTTGCCACCACCACCCCCACACACACTTGCAAACACACTGCTCCTTCAGTAGCCCTGTCTCCCTCTGTCCACTGCCTTTTGATGTCCTTCTCCCCTTCCTCCTCCCTCTCCCCTCCCCCCTTCTGGTTGAGCTGTAGGGTAGGAATTAAGCCATTTAAATAAATTTCAATAAATTAAACTGAAAGCTGGTGGTTAGAGGAAACTAAAGGGACAAAGAGAGGTGGGAGAGAGCTTGCTGGATGGTAAGAGAGCTGTGACCCTGGGACCCTCTTCAGTTCATTCTCCTTTCTTTCCTCTGATCCCGCCTAGTGTAGGAATGTTTCTGGGAACAAAGATGTCATTTTCAAAGATGAATTTCTCTCTCTCTAGAGCCTCAGCTCAAAGGCATCGTCACCAAACTGTTCTGCCGCCAAGGTTTCTACCTCCAGGCGAATCCCGACGGGAGCATCCAGGGTACCCTGGAGGACACCAGCTCCTTCAGTGAGAGGGGAAGCCAGCTGCTGGGTGGGAAGGGGGAGACTGGGGGTAGGAGGTGACAATACTGTTCCCTCTTCAGCTTCTGTTGTCATTCTGTCTCCCTGACCCCCAAGGGAAGAAGTGGAACTGGGATGGGGGGAACTCAGATGAGGGTTAGAGGCCTGGGTACTGACGTCCCCTCTCTCCACCCCCAGCCCACTTCAACCTGATCCCTGTGGGGCTCCGTGTCGTCACCATCCAGAGTGCCAAACTGGGTCACTACATGGCCATGAATGCCGAGGGGCTGCTCTACAGCTCGGTGAGACAATGAGGCTGAGTGGCCTGGGGTACTGGGGACTCCCCTTCCTCTGCTTGTTCCTTGAGGAAGTTTGTCCCTTCCTCGACTACAGACATTTTTTTGCAGCCCAGGACTCCCTCTCTCTCCCTTCAGCTTTTGCTGATGGCCTGTCATCACTGCCCACTCCAGAGCACTTTCTTCAGGGTCCCTCCAATCCCTACTCCTCACACAGCCCCCCACATGCCCCCAGGCTCTTTGCCTTTTAGGGCTCCTACTTCTCATCCCACCTGCTCCAGACTCCATCATTACTCAGTTCTCTAGAGCCATTCGGGATAGGGGATGGTGAGAGGTTGGGAGTAGAGTGGAGAGAAGGAATGTTCTTATTCCAAGACTCCCAAAGTCTAGTTCTTAATCCTCAGGGGCCCACCAGGCTCTTCCTTGTCCTCCCTTTGCTTCCAGTTCCTACATGGACTCAGAAGTTGCCCTCTCCCTCCCTCCAAAAATGTATGGATTATATCCTGGCTCATTCTTTCTAAGGGCTGTCTTCTGCCCAGTGATGTGTCTTTTTGTCTCTCTGTCTGTATGTGCCTTTCTGGGTCTTTGTCTCTTTAGCCACATTTCACAGCTGAGTGTCGCTTTAAGGAATGCGTCTTTGAGAATTACTATGTCCTGTATGCCTCTGCTCTCTACCGCCAGAGCCGTTCTGGCCGGGCCTGGTACCTAGGCCTGGACAAGGAGGGCCGGGTCATGAAGGGAAACCGAGTCAAGAAGACCAAGGCAGCTGCCCACTTTGTGCCCAAGCTCCTGGAGGGTGGGTATAGACTCAAGAAAATGTGGGCCATGTGGGTGGGTATTGACCTCGACATTTAGGGACACATAGCTCAGGCTACAAGTGTTAAGAGGACCTTGTTATTATAGGTCAAGCCGGGAGGGCTTAAGCCTTTGGGGGCTTGGGGAGCACTCCTCCATTGGGTTGGGGTTCCTAGAGGGTGAGTATAGGGAAAAGGAGCCCTTTCAGAGCACTGGTTCTGCCTGGGTCTCTCTGTGCCTAACTCTCCTTCCCTTTTCCTCTCTCTCTCCCCTTCACAGTGGCCATGTACCGGGAGCCTTCTCTCCACAGTGTCCCTGAGACCTCCCCTTCCAGTCCCCCTGCCCTCTGAAATGTAGTCCCTGGACTGGAGGCTCCTTGCACTCCCACTAAGCCAGCCACCACCACAGCCTGTCTCCCAGTCCTGCTCTCACTCCTGCTGCCACACACATGCCCTGAGCAGCCAGGTCCCACCAAGTGCTCTACCCTGAGGGGGCCTAGGGGCTGGCTGTCACTTCTAGGGCTGCTGAGACCCTTAGATCCTTGGGCCCAGGAGGGGGTCAGAGAGGGGGATGTCTGAAAATGGTCCCGGCTGATCACTTCTTTCTTTCCACACTCACACACCCCCAAAGCCTTTTCCTGAGACAGTGCTGGGGGTTGCCAAACTGACAGAACCAGAGCATAAACATGCCCCAACCCTGGCTAAGCCAGTTCCTATAGCCCTCTGCCCCTTTTTATTGCCACTGAGCCACAGATTTATGGGTCCACTGGAGCTCAGGATTAGTTTCTGTCTTTCCCTACTCTACCTTCTACCTTGGTGTGAACAAGTTCTGGAACACCAGACACCCCAGCGAGGGCCATTTCTGCAGTAGAACTCTGTGCTGGAACCTAGGCATGCTGCTAGGCTCTGTTCTGGATCCATCAGGCTTCTATCTAAGTAGAGAGAGGCTGGATTTGAACCTTGTCTAGCTGTTGGCCTTGGCCTGAACTAGGACCAGTCTCAGATCACCACAGGTTTAACGTTCTTATGCCAGAGATATCCAATTCTAGAGCATGGTATTCTAGACCTTTATGGAGCCACACTTTCTCCTGAATTCCAGCTCTAAGACATAGACCATGACTCTCAGCCCTTCTCCCCAGGATGGAACTGGAGACTATATAGCCATAATATTGCTCTAGAGTACATTCTAGACCCACCCTCCCACCTTCTCAAGTGATACCTGTTAAGGATGAGCTCTGGAAAGGACCCAGCTATGATTCATTAAGAACTAAGTTCAGGATGAATCAAAAACCACTTCTTGTTTTTCCTAGATAATTTTCTAAAAATCTTATTCCTCCATATAAAATGCTAAACTTATTTATACGTGCAGTTGCTAGTTCTTTTAACCCAGCTGGGGTCCTGCCAGAGAAACAGAGTCTGGGGATGGGCAGAATTTTGGAAGGGTCCCTGGCTCATAGTAGGGAAGCTGGGATGGGAAAGGGGTCAAAAACATGGCATGATTGAACCTGTGTCTGGGTTGGGGGGACATGAATACTTAGTTACCTCAGCAGGAATTCCTTCCCGGTCCCCTTTAAAGCTGAGGTCTTTAGGGTAATGGGTCTAGAATAAAAAATGGGACACAGCCTTGACCCTCCCAGCGAGGAGACCCCAATTCAGCAATAAGTCTCACCCTTCTCCCCTACAGGTCAGGCCGAGGAGGGTGAGGGCCTCTTGAGCTCAAGACCTCATACACCCCCAGAGCTTCTAAGTGAATACAACTTGCTTTACCTTACAGCTTATCACCTCAGCTGGGTTTTAGGTACCCAAAAAGGACCTGTCTAGATTTTTCTGAAGAACGTGGGGAGCTAGGGGCAGGCCTGGAAAGACCGGGAACCTAGTAGTAAATGAGGAGGGAGACTCTGAGTACCCTCAGCCTTGGGGAGGATAGACTGAGGAAGCCCTAAGGGAATAGTTAGGGCTCAAAGGCAGGCCCCTTTTCCTCAGCCTGTTTTACTTCTGGCTTGTTGCAAGAGGAGTAGATGCCCCCCTCATCCACACAAAGCCCGCCCAGGCTCGACCCATCTCCTGGCTCTGCTCCCAGCAGACCGGGTCTTCACTGCACGCTTTCTCAATTAAAGACGATTTATACAACTGAAATATTGTCTGTCATCTGTGGGTGGCGGGCTTCGGCAGTTGCTCAGGGCGGGATCAAGTCTAGGGGCGGGGCGGGTGGGCTGGCAGCTCCCCCCAACAACAGGTGCACATTCCTGGGCGCCTGGTCACTTCCCCTGCGCTGGCAGTCCCGGCAGCTTTCCGAGCGAACTCACTAAGCGACGCGGCCAGGCTATGACCCCAGAGGCGCTGCTGCTGCTGCTCTTGGGGGCTCTGGGGACGCCGCTCACCCCAAGTAAGTGTGGGCTCGGAAGAGACAGTGACAGGGGCAGCAGTCGTGGCCGGGCACCAGGGCTTCAGTTAGTGTGTCCTTCCCCCAGGTGTCGGCGGCTCAGAGGCGGAGGGCCGACTCCGTGAGAAACTTTTCTCGGGCTATGATAGCTCCGTACGGCCGGCGCGGGAGATGGGAGACCGCGTCGGGGTCAGCATTGGTCTCAGCCTGGCGCAACTCATCAGCCTGGTGAGGGCGCACGCGGGGGGTTCGGTCAGGCCGGCCCACAGGCTGGAGGGCGTGGCTCTAGGCAAGGTGGGACAAATGGCGGACTGGGGACGGGCCCTGGAGCGAGGCCAAGCTGAGAGATGGACAAGCCTTTAGCGAAGATTGGGTCGAAATCGGACCAATGAACAAACTGTGGGCGTGGCTGCTGGACAGGCCTGGAGTAAAGTCCAGTAGGGTAACAAACGGGCCTGCGGGCGGATTTAGAAGACAAGCTGGAGCTGGAGGCCGATGGACTCTCGGGGGGTGGGGGTGTGGACCTTGAGGCGGGGCCAGATAAGGTTTGGCAGGATGGGGCGGAGCTTGGTGCTCAACAGGGTCTCTGAACAGCAGTGGGCGGAGATTCCGGGTAGATTATGATCCGTGGGCGGGGCCCGGGCAGAGCCAGGCGGGGGGCTGGGCGGGGGCGGAGCTGGTAGATAGGTTGGAAGCGCAGACAGCAGGAAGGGATGTTTCTGAGAGAGGCGGGGCTTAAACTAACGCAGCTTCTAGGAGGTGGGGCTTGGACCCAAGAGGGTGGGGATCAGGAAAAGGGGGCGGAGTTTCCGGGGAGAGGTAGGTCTAATGAGCCCCCTCATTTCTCTCCACTGTACTTCACCTTTACTCCTAAATTTTTCCCATCTAGAACGAGAAGGATGAAGAGATGAGCACAAAGGTGTACTTAGACCTGGTATGGAGGTCCCGCGGTGTGGGAAAGGGTGTCCCGCTGCCTTTACAATTTCCTCGAATGTCTGGTCCAGTAAGATTATTTTTTTACATCACGACCTCAGAAAACACATTTATAACTGAAACAGAAGCTTGAAAAAACAGTACCTATCTTCAGTACGAAAGTTGCGCCCCATTCATTTTTCATTCTAATTTTTTTTTTAACAGTTTTGGGGCCACTAATTTGATTCCCCATCCACTAAAGGGTCATGAACTGTAGTTTGAAAGCCACTGTTTTAGATGCTAGCTAGTACAGCCTCCTCATTTTTACAGAGTAAGAAATTGGGGCCCAGTGCGGGGGAAGGGAGATTAGCTGCTGTGGATCACAGCAAGTGAAGGCGGAGCCAGCCAGAACCCCGCCCCCTCGCCAGCGCAGCTCCCCTCCTTTGCCCTCCCTTCCTGAGCTTCCTTCGGACATCCCAAGTCCCCTCCTGGCCTCCAGCGCCGGACAGCCCCTCAGCCTCTGCTTCTCTAGGAGTGGACTGACTACAGACTGAGTTGGGACCCTGCAGAGTACGACGGCATCGATTTGCTCCGCATCACGGCAGACTCTGTGTGGCTACCTGACGTGGTGCTGCTGAACAAGTAAGATCTTCCCAAGCCTGGAGGGTGGGGCGGGGTCTCCGGAGGGCGGGTCCTGATCCCGGCTCAGAGGATCTCTTCCCTGCAGCAATGACGGAAATTTTGACGTCGCTCTGTACATTAACGTCGTGGTGTCCTCTGACGGCTCGGTTCGCTGGCAACCCCCAGGCATATATCGCAGCAGCTGCAGCATCCAGGTTTCTGAGCTTCGAATGGGAAGCTGAAGGGGGTTGATCTTAGAAACCCTCCCTCTCCTTAGCATGACTCCCCAGCGACTCCCATCCTTCCTCCTCCATTATCCCACGTGACTCTCACCTCTCGTTTGCCCTCCTCATTTTCCGTTGTGTTATCTTCTCTGTACACTTTCTTTGACTCCCCAGTCTTACTCAGTGATGCCCCTTCATTTTCCCAATGGCTTCCCTTAATAACCTTCCAATTCCTCTGTGACCCACTTCCCTGTGACCTCCCCTGGTGATCCCTATCTCCCTGGTGCCCCAAATCCTGTTATCTCCCCCAATGACCTCCCAAACTCTACCAGCCCTGGCCAGTTCTCTGACAGCTCTAGTGACTCCCCACTCCATCCAGGTCACCTACTTCCCCTTTGACTGGCAGAACTGCACTATGGTGTTCAGTTCCTACAGCTATGACAGCTCTGAGGTCAGCCTGCAGACAGGCCTGGGTCCCGATGGGCAAGAGCAGCAGGAAATTCACATTCACGAAGGGACATTCATTGGTGAGTGGGCTTGGCTCCCACATCCATGGGCTCTATGATTTCCAGTTTCCAACAGGCTGATAAATATACTCTCAATGATGCCCAGTACAACCCTCTGGGGTCAGCAAGATGGGTGTGACTATCTACATTTTATAAATATGGAAATGGAGACTTGTCCAAGTGTATTAGATATGGGCTGCTCAGCCCAGTGTCCACAGCTAGTCCCTTATCACATCAGCCCCCTTAGGTATAGGATGTGGCAGAGCAAGCCATACCTGGCACTAACCAGGACAGCTCCTACATCTGTGTCCCCTTTTTCTGCTCTCTCTACCCCCAGAAAATGGCCAGTGGGAGATTATCCACAAGCCCTCTCGGCTTATCCAGCCTCTAGGGGATCCTAGGGAAGGAAGGGAAGGACAGCATCAGGAAGTCACCTTCTACCTCATCATCCGCCGGAAGCCTCTCTTCTACCTGGTCAACGTCATTGCCCCATGCATCCTCATCACTCTTCTGGCCATCTTCGTCTTCTACCTGCCGCCAGATGCAGGTAAGCCAGGGGGAAGGGCCCCTGCCGGCCCCTGCCCTTTTTATCATTAGTTCAGTTTCTTCCTCTTTATCCTTAATCCAGGCAGGGTTTTCCTGCCAACTGAAACCATCATGGATTTGGCTTCAACAATCCCACCCAAGTTTTCTCTCCCACCAAGTGGACTCTCTTTGGCTGCTGGATTCCCTCTACCCAGTGAAATCTGTACTCTTTCCCTTTAGAGTCCTAGCCACTCATCCATGGAATTTCTACTCATCTGAACAACAAATTTCCAGGCTTAGACAACTCTCCCCTTCCTTTTCCCCATTCCTAGCATCGTCCACCCACTTTTCAACACCCACTAGTCCTTTAACCTTCTACCTCCCTGGGAAATACAATAATAACCAAAATTGTTCTCTAGGTGTTAGTATAATGTATTAACAGGGTAACCTTGGGCAAATTCCTTAATCTCTATGTGTCTCAGTTTCCTGATCTGGAATTGGGATCAATCATTGTCCCTACTGCACAGTATTATTTTGAGGATTCACTAAGTTAATAGAACTATATGCCTGCTACCCAGTAAGTTCTATGTAAGCATTGGGTTTTGGGTTGTTTTTGTTTTTTCTATTTTTGAGCACTTGCTATAAGATAATTCAATTACCATGTTATATGTATTAACTCAATTCCAATCTTTGACAACCCTGTGAGATAAGTACTGAATTGTCATTCCCATTTTACAGAGAAGGATAAAGAGGCTGAAGGAGTTTAAGTTATTTGCCTGACATGACACAGAAAGAGGCAGTATCACTATTCCAACCCTGGTCAGTGCCAGTCTAATTCAGAGACTTGATATCCTGAACTCTCATATTCAAAATGTGCTTTCCTCCTCTACAGCACCAAGTCCTCTGTTTAGAGAAGGACAGTGTTAAAGCTCTAGAACATACTTCTGCCTAGAGCAGGACAAATATTGCAACCCAATGTTATAGGACTACGGTAGAGCAGACCATAAACGTTACTTATTTCAATACCTTTCATGAAGTTTGTAATGCCTGTTGTATGCCACAGGAATAATCAGCCACCTGGCATATACTTGCATATTTCGTTTCATTATTAGATCCTTCAAATTGCTATATAGTTCCTGAAAAAGCTACAGGGGTTGATCCATTCATTCATGCAACATTTGTTGAGTATCTATAATGTGCTAAGCACTTGGAATACATCAGTGAATAAAAGAGGCAAAAATCTCTGACCTCCTAAAGTTTATATTCTAATGGAGGTGTTCCCTGGTGGTCAGGTATATACAAACCTACCCCCAAAGGCCAAGGGAGCTGAGAAGCTGAAGAAAGAGGCTGACAAATTCAGTTTCTCAGAAACAAACATTTCACAGGGACTTATGAACAGAATCATGTCTCAGGCAGCCTCAAGATGGTGGATCACAGCACTGTTATCCAGGGTTTATATACCATAGGGAAGGAAGGTGTAGGACAGGTGAAGTAGACCCCAGAGGGAAAGACAGAAATTTGCCTAAGGGCAGGATTTATGGTAAGTTTATGTTTAAGATAATATCAATGTTGTTTTGACCTAAGGGCAGGATTTATGGTAAGGTAAGTATGTGATTTGGACCAGGGTGGTAGTTGTAGATGTGATAAATCAGTCATCAGTTTCAGGATATATTTGAAGGTAGGGCCAATAGGGTTTGCTCTACCCTGTGGATTGGATATGGCAAGGGTGGCAGTGGGGTGGAGGGTGGGAGAAAGAAGAGAGAGAGAGGAGTTCAGAATGACTCAAAAGAGTTTGGTCGGAGCCACAGGAAAGATGGAGTTGTCACTTATGAGATGGGGAAGACTAGGGGAGGAGCAGCTTTGGTGGTAAGAGAATAAGAGAATTAGGTTTTGGACATGTTAAGTTTGAGATGTTTATTGGACATCCAAGTGGAGAGACTGAGCAGGCAGTGGATATGAGTCTGGAATTCAGGGGAGACGTCCAGGCTGGAGGTACAAATGTGGGAGTAATTTGCTTGCAGATGGGCCTTCCAAAACCCTGTCTTTGAGTGGCCACTGATGTGCATAGAGATCTCCTTCTGGCAAAGCTTAATCCTTCTGCCTTCCCCTCTGCCCTCCAAGGAGAGAAGATGGGGCTCTCAATCTTTGCCCTGCTGACCCTTACTGTGTTCCTGCTGCTGCTGGCAGACAAAGTACCTGAGACCTCCCTGTCGGTCCCCATTATTATCAAGTACCTTATGTTTACCATGGTCCTCGTCACCTTCTCCGTCATCCTTAGTGTTGTGGTTCTCAACCTGCACCACCGCTCACCCCACACCCACCAAATGCCCTTTTGGGTCCGTCAGGTAAGAGGGATCTCCTCCTCCAACTTGTGTTAATTCCCAATCCTAGTACCTAGCTTTTTGTCCAGATATCACTCCTGCCTCCCACCAATCCCAACTTCCCTTTTACAGGCCTTAGGGAGAACTATAGCTACCTGGTAGAGTGTTGAAGTGCCAAATCCTGTTGGGTGTTGAAACACTGCACAATTAGTTTTGTCCTCCCACCATTATCATTTCATAGTTCCCATACTCTCTTCATCAATACTGCCTATCTTGGGTCCAAGGTAAACACTCTCAGAAGTAGGTACTATCAGGGTAGAAGCCCGTGGAACCTCTCTTTCCAGTTAGGATCCTCCCAACCCACTAAAGAGCTCTTAAGGCTGTGTGGCTGCATTTCCTTGTTCGTGTTGCTCTGTGAAACCATGTACACGCACCACACGGGAATGGCCATGTGGAGTGGGGGTGGTTGGCTGCTTCCCTTCTGGTCTGAAAGCATGAGAGCGCCCCCCCAATATGCCTCTTCTTCTACTCTGCAGATCTTCATTCACAAGCTCCCTCTGTACCTGGGTCTGAAGAGGCCCAAACCTGAGAGAGATCAGATGCCAGAGCCCCCTCACTCTTCTTCTCCAGGAAGTGGCTGGGGCCGGGGAACCGATGAATATTTCATCCGGAAGCCGCCGAGTGATTTTCTCTTCCCTAAACCCAACAGGTAGGACCTACACCCATCACCCACATAGTAGGGAGAGCGAGAACTATGGTTTTCTGAAGACTGCGGAAGCAGGCGGTCCGTGCTCCCGGAAGATGCTGTGCTGCGCATCATGGGAGTTGTAGTATCCCTCTGCTGCTCACTTTGTGGGAATGTGGGAACTAAAGGGGTGGAAGAAGTTGCAGAAGGCTGGAGAGGTCACTGCTGTCGGGGAGAGCCTGAAGGACCTTCTCAAGGGCTGAGAACTAACAGATTGTTGGAGGAGGCAGTTGGAGCGGGGCCTAGATCGCTGGCGCTGGCTGTTTGTCTTTGCGCCCAGAGTGTGGCCAAACAGTCACGCCTCTTTCAGGTTTCAGACTCAACTGTCGGCCCCGGACCTGCGGCGATTTATCGATGGTCCAAACCGGGCTGTGGGCCTGCCTCCTGAGTTACGGGAGGTCGTTTCCTCGATTAGCTACATCGCTCGACAGCTGCAGGAACAGGAAGACCACGACGCGGTAAGTCCAATGAGGGTGGAGCAGGGCGCGGCCTCGGTGGCCTTGGCTCCACCCGCAAATTGCGCCCCGGCACTCACTTTCATTTCTGATTGGACGTTTGCCTATTTGGTCCCGCCCCATGGTTTCTGACTGGTTCTTTACTCCCATCCATCACCGGCAGTCATGTTTTTCTTGTTGCGCAGCCGACTCTTGCCTCAGACAGGTGGTAGGAGGGCTCGGGCGGGGCACTGAGTCGTACGGGTGGGCTTTCCTGGGCGTGTGGGCCTGAAGCTCAGGAAGTGGAAGTTTTCTCTGCCTACCCTCCAGCTGAAGGAGGACTGGCAGTTCGTGGCCATGGTAGTGGACCGCCTCTTTCTGTGGACTTTCATCATCTTCACGAGCGTCGGGACCCTGGTCATCTTCCTGGACGCCACGTACCACTTGCCCCCTCCCGACCCCTTTCCTTGAGGTCTGGAGGGCAGAGACCTGGTGCTCGGACAGTTGAACTGAGAGTTCGGCGGTACCGTCAAGCCCTGTCCTTCTCTGCCTCTTAACTCCTTCACTAGGAATCCAGCCCTCTTATTTTGTTTCTGGGCAGGGAGCTGAAGTGGGACTGAGGTCTGGGTAGACGGGTGCCTTGAACCCACTTGAAATGGACTATCAGCTTGTTTATTCCTTGGGTTCTTGAAGAAGCTCCTTTGGGTATCAACACCTAGGCCCCCCGTGAAATAGGACAAAGAACAAGACCTAGATTATAAGCTCTATGAAGGCAGGAAATGTGTCTTGTTCACTATATATTCCCAGCACACACCTTGCACAGGTCCTGGCCTATAATAAGTGCTTAACATTTGTGGAAGAAGTAGGGTAAAAATTTCTAGAAGGAAATACAGCAATTAATAGTGCTTCTGTTTGCATGTTGGGACTCATGGTCATTTTTGCTTTTACATTTCTGTAATTATGTTTTGTAATGAGTACTACCTTTAGGATGAAAAAAAGGTTATATCTAAAAGCATGTATTTGTGATGAGAAAAGAAAAAAAGCATTTTGAAGACTTCCATTCAGGTTGCAGCTTTGGTACTCAAAGAAGTCACTAAACTGCTCTGTATATCAGTTGCCATATTTGTAAAATGAAACTTATAATAGTATATGCTCCATGGTGTTTGAGGATCACATGAGAAGATGGGAACAAAAGTACTATACAGTATATATCAGAGGTTGCGACTGGTGTGTTTTGTTTGGCCCATGTTGTTGGCCTGCACAGTTTTAAATTGAATTATTTAGCTACTTTTTTTTTGAGACAGGGTCTCACTCTGTCACCCAGCTAGAGTGCAGTGGTGTCATCATAGTTCACTGCAACCTCAAACTCCTGGGCTCAAGTGAGCCTCCTGCCTCAGCCTCCTACAGGTGTGCACCACCACACCTGGCTAATTTTTCTATTTTTTGTAGAGATGGGGGTCTCGCTCTTGTTCGGGCTGGTCTTGAACTCCTGACCTGAAGCAATCCTCCCGCCTTGGTTTCCCAAAGTGCTAGGATTACAGGCGTGAGCCACTATGTGCAGCCATTTGGCTACTTTTAAAATTCGGGTATTTCACAGAGAAATTTGGATTTCTGGCTTCTCTTCAAAAAAATTTGCAAAACCATAGTAGCACAAGGCCCGATTCCCCTGTTGGCAGCAACTTGCTAGGGCTGATTAGTGGCTGCCCACTCTGGTCAAGTTATTTGTGCCAGAATTCCTCAAAGCCCCTGTCCACCTGACCAGCCTCACTCATTTTACCTGCCCATCCCCGCATAACTGTGTGTATGTATCTGTATCCCTCCACGTATCTGTATCTAGAAAAGGGACAGGGAAGGGAGGAGAGGCAAGGAGTTGAAGCCAATGGGTAGGCTAGGAGTGGAAAAAAGAAAGGTTGTGTCCTATGGCCATCACACGTTTTGTGCCTCAGTTTCCTTTCAATTTGAAAAAAGGGTTAGACCTGGTTTAAGGTAGGGCCATTTTGGACATGGAGATTGTGTGCTGAGCAGTTGTGTACAGCAGGCTGCGTGAACTCGTCTATTAATGTTTCTGCCTGGAGGTTGGACCAAAGTCAGCTTGAGCTTAGTAGCTACAGCAATTACAGTGAAGTACCTAGAGTCAACAAGCCCTCACACCTAAATTGGTGGAAGTTGTTGTCCTAAGAGGGAACATAGGGCTACAACTCCCAAGGATCCCTGTGGGACAAGGTTAGCATGTCCCTTTCCCCCAGACCCACCAGCCACGCAAATAATTGCACCTGGCATCCCACTGTGGAGCACAGTTTGTTTGTCTTGTTGGTTTATTGGCCTAGAGAGTTGGACACACACACAAATGCGGAGATAAATATTGGTCAGTTTCTCTAAATCTGGGTCCTCACTACGTATAGAGCTAGAGTCTGTAGAATTCTAAATCTTGCGTGCTGTGGCACAGAACCAGTGGCCATCCCACTCTGCCATCACCCTTCTTCCCAAGGAACAGGGGAAAAAGGGCACAAACTGACAAGACTTGATCATTTTCAAAAGATGAAACTGCAAAATCCCACATTTCCAACATCTGAAACTCACAATATTCAAATTCCCGAGCTCAAATACATATACTTTAATCTCCACTTAGCCACAATCTCATTTGTTGCCCAGAACCAGCAAATTCTGGAAGCTATTTTCCTTAACCATATTTTAAAAAAAATAAATGTCTACAATCTCAATTCTCCCAAAATGTCCATAGTTTTGGAATTTTGACCTATTCTGAAATTCCAATTCCCCAGTCCATCCTCAACCCCTTCCCTTCTCCCATGCCTGTTTGCCTCAGAGGAGTACAGGTTAAGGATATAGGGGCATTGTCACCACATCTGCCCCCTGCCTCCAGGCCTTCCTCAGTCTCCTGTGGTTCCGCTGTATATATAGATATATATAATTTGTGTGTAGATATATATATGTATTCTTTATTATGTATTTTTTCGCAGTTTTTCTAAAGTGCCAGAAACAAGATTTGTGGGAATTTTTAGTGATTTTTTTTTCATTTTTCCCTGTTTGAAACTATTTGCCCCCTTAAAAATTGGAACTTGGTACATTCAGTAGGAAATTCTTCACTCAGGCTGTGGCCAAGACCAAGAAAAGTGCAGAGACAGAGGAATGAAGGAGCGACTCCTCCATGGTTAACATTCAGGGAGCCTGTCAAAAACCTCCCCTTTCCTATAGGCTGGGAGGGCCACAGGGGGCAGGAGGATGCTCCTGGCCCTCCACTAAATTCAACCTCCCTCCAGAAGCCATGATCTTGCCCTCCCAGCAACTGCTGCGAGGGCAGCCATCTTGGCCCCAAAATACAGTAGCTGGGGAAAGGCTGCCATTTTGATAACAGCAACTTCTCCCCTTTTTAAACTGTACTCCTCTAATTCCTATTTGTCAAATTTGCTCCCCAAACAGGCTCTCCCCTTGTGAGCCGATTTTTTTGGGGGGAGGTGGGTGGGATGGGAAATGTTCATCCAATCACAGAGCAGGGAGGCCCAGTTTTCAAAGAGAATTAGGAGCAAACATTTCTTCATCTCCCCCACTGGAAGGAAATATAGGGACCCCTGACCAGGGTTAACTAGTGCAAATTAGGGATTAGGGACTATGGTCCCTGCACCCCATCCCTAGGCTGGGATCTTTGGGTGTGGGGAACTGAGTCAAAGATGGGGTGTAAGGTGCTATTTTGGAGGGAAAGTTGGTGGGGATACCCCAAAGCCCACCAGGAGAGTAGAATGGTTCCCCCAAACCATTTGGAGTGATTGGTGAGGGAAGATGAGGGTAAAGGTAAGGATGGAAGGTCATGTGCAAATCTTGGGCTTACCCACCCATCCAACCCCCATCTTTTTTCTGGCTATTTGGTCTAGTCTGGGAGAAACCATCAGGAAAAAAACAGGGAGAAAGTAGATTCCCTTCTCCATCCCACTTTGGAGCTCTTCCCTCCTGGCCCCCAAATCTGGTTTAGCCCAGAAGAGGCCATAGGTAGAGGCAGGAAGAGGTGTGACCTATTCACCTCTTCTGCCTTGGAAGAATCTGGGGCTCACTGGATTTGGGAGTCAAGATAGGGCCAAGATTTCCCTGCCCTGGGCTGGGAAAGCACTCAGCCATGAACAGAGGGGTAGCCCTCCCCCCAGCACCTCCTTGACCTGGATTGGGAGAGGCCATCTCCAAAGTCTAGGGGTATGGGGAGGAATATGGAAGATCCAAAGGCATGAAGCCAAGGAAGGCATGGTATCTTAATGCAAAGGAAACAGGGACAGAGAAACCCACCCTTGGGAAGAATGGAATCCAAAGCCATGCTCCCAAGTGGGTGGGGTCAGGTTTCACAATGGTCTGGTCCAGGCCCTGGGCCATGAAGAATGGAATGTGCTAGGAAGCATCTGGGGAAGGGCTTAGAGAAAGCTTCAGAACAAGGGGGGATCATTAGGTGAAAGAGACGGTTTCCCCCTAGGTTTACAAATCAGAGGAGCAGGTTAGACATTCAGAGCTGGTGGGGGCTATGAGTAGAGATTCAGATAAGTATATTGCTCAGTTGCCCCAAGGGCTGGAGAAGGGATGGGAGCTGGCCCTGCCCCTCATGGAGGCCATTCCCTGGAGGAAGCTTGAGAGGGGAACCACCAAAGATCCCTTCCCAGGAGATGGGAAAACTACAGTCTCACACAAAGCAGCCTGACCCCCTGAGCTCCAGGGGCCCCCAAGTCCCTGCACAAGAGTGTGGAGGGGCTCCCAAGGGGCAGGGAAGCCAGGGAGCTGGTAGTGGTGGAGGGTTCAGGGAGGGTGGCATCCGGTAAGGGGGACCTGGCCCCAGAGCTCACCCCACATCTCCCTTCTGGGTTCTCTCAAGCCCTGCCCTTTCCCCTTCTCCCTTAGGGGGAATTGGTAGAGGAAGAGTTGGGGGCGGTGGTGTTGGGGGAGTAGGGGGTGCTGCTTGAGGATTCACTGCGTAGCCAAAGACCCCTGGTAGGAAGGGAAGGGCCCCTCCACCCTTCTCATCAGGTAGGACCATGTTGAGAGCAACTGGGAGAGCGGCCAAGTTGCTGAAGTTATAAGGGTAGGCAGCAAGGAGCTGAGGGCCATAGACAAGTGGGTAGGGCTCAGGGTAGAAGGTGACTTTGGCAGCCCCCATCCCTTCCATCCGGTCCCCCTCACCAGTGCCCCCTGGCCCCTCACTTCCAAGTTTTCCCCTGCCACCGCCAGGTTCCCGGCTGCCCCCAATGAGGGCCAGTGGAAATTCCTGCACAGGTGGGTATGCATAGCTGCCCCCTCCTGCCACCACTGGGGGCTCCTCACCCCCCGATATGACAGGGTCCTGGAGTGAGGCAGTCTCGGAAGCTTCCTCAGCAGCAGCGCTCCCGCCACCTGCCTCCCCACTGGATGAAGAGACTTGCATCTCTTGGGGGGCCTCCTCCTTGACATCCCCAGGCCTGGTGCCAGCGCTGCCCTTGGAATAGGCAATGACAGGTGTGGGGGTGCCCCCTGGCCGCTCAGCAGTGTGCCTCTGCCCGTGGCGGCTCAGGGCGGCTGCCGTCTTGCACACCTTGGCGCAATGGGGGCAGGTGAAGCGGGTGGAAGGCCTCCGCCCAGCCCGGGAGCTGTGGGAGCCCCCACTGTGGGCCTCCTGGTGCTTTCGCAGCTTCCTCAGGGTGGCAAAGGTCTGGGCACAGTCCCCACAGCGGTGCCTCCGCTCTGCGCGGACACGCCCTGCTGGGCTCTCTGCCGCTGGGGTCTCCTCCCAGCTCCTCCGTTCCAGCTTCTGCCTCCAGCGCGGTGGCCGGCGGCCTCGGGGTAGCCCACTGCCACCACCGCCACCTCCGGTAGCTCCAGCCTTGCGCTTAGGCTTGTACGAGTAGTAGGGCCTCCAGAGCTGGTCTTCCCCACTAGCCTTTGATTCCTCATCGTCCTCCTCCTCCTCCTCCTCCTCCTCCTCCTCCTCTTCATCATCCTCACTCTCTTCCACCTCCTCTCCGCTCAGCTCCCCAGGACGCAGGTCGGTTTCTGAGATGCGGCGCTTGACAATGGCCTCCTCCCCAATTCGCACAGTGATCTGACACAGTGGAGGTGGAGCCTGTAGCTGAGAGGGGCCCCTGCCAGGCCCTGCAGGGGGACCCCCGCCCCCGCCAATCCCGCCCACTGGCTTGGCTGTGTAAGTCAGAGTCCTCCCAGCCCGTGGATTCCGGCCCTTGGCCTCCTCTGTGGTGGTGGCCATGGCTGGCCCTGCAGCGGTGGCTGGGCTGACTGTTGTGGCTGGGCTGGTGGGTGTGGCTGCAGGCTCTGGGGGAGGAGGTGGGTACTCCCGTTTCTTGGGAGGCCTTGGGGGAGCAGTGTAAGTGATGACCGAGGCGGCCTGGGACCCTCCTGTGTTAGCTGGCCCACCCCCTGCTCCACCACTGCTACTGCCCCCATGGACAATGACAGAGGGGGCTGGGTGAGCAAAAGTGATGACAGAGGGTGGGGGGCCAGGCTCTGGGGCAGGTGGAGGTCCTGGTGGTGGGCTGGTTGGCATTGCCACAGGGGCCGGTGTGTTGAGGCTTGGAGAAAGGGGGGCCTCAGGAGCTCCCTGGCTGTAGGTCTTGTAGGGCCGCTTGGCTGCCCGCATGGGAAGTAGGCGGTACAGCTTGAGAGTATTGAGCTTGGGCTTGTAGCCTCCATTGGGTGTCTTCTCACTGGCTAGAAGGCCCGGGCTAATGCCATGGAAGGCTCGCTGGTGGGTCTTCAGGTTATAATAAGTGACAAAAGTCTCCCAGCAGAAGATGCACTGGTACCTGGGCCAGGACAGCAGGGAATAGGGCAGGAACAGAGCCACTTGAGTCAAGGGCCCTGCACCTAGGACCTCAGTTTCCCAGGTCCTCTACTGCCCTTCACACAAGCCTATAGCTTCCCCAGCCATTTGCTCACCCTCCTTTCATGCTGCTTGTCTCACCCTGCCAACCTCAGGAGGGGCACTGTCCTAGCTCAGCACTCCCACTGGCTGTAAGACTCTTGGCCTCAGCTCTTCCACCTGGGATCCAGCCTAACTCACAAAGCCTTCTTCTGAAGCCTGAATGACGGCATAGGGAAATGACTTATGAACAGGGACACACTATAGAAATACAAGACACTATTCTGAGTATTGTTAACTATTGGCCATGCCTGCACTCCTTTCCTGTAAGGGCAACTTTCTCTTTCTTTCTAGGGGACATGGCATGTAGAGGTGCTAACTGACATCAGCTGAAGGAACTGGGGGCTGGAGGGAGGCAGATGGGTGAGTGAGGGTGAGCAGGGCTAGTCTTAGGGTGACTCTCTCGGCCCCATGTGCTGCCCATTCCCTCCCTTGTCCCTGCGGTCTCTGAGTGCTGGCCCTTGGCCCCTGCCCCAGGCCACTCACCTGCGCTCCCCGGTGTGCCACACCTCGTGCTTAGTGCGGTACTCAGCCAGGGCGAACACCTTCTCGCAGTAGCGGCAGGGGTACTTCCTCCGCCATGAGTGCACATTGCTGTGCCGCTTGAGGCTGGACAGCGTCACATAGGAACGCTCGCAGGCCGCACACACGTACAGCACGTGGCCACCCACCACCTTCACCACATGCTCAGGGCCACCTCGGAAGCCCACAGGTGGGGGCAGAGCTGAGGCGTCCACTCCTGCAGGACCACCGGGGCCAGAGCCCCCAGCCCCCAGCCCTGCAGACCCCCGAGTGCTGGCCCCTCGTCGGCACTGGGCCTCATGGGTCTGCAGCCGCTTGGGATGGATGAAGCTTTTTCCACATCGGGGGCAGGGGAGGGGCCGCCGGGGCAAGGGAGGCTGCAAGTCAGGGGCCTGGGCCTCAGCCCTGTCACCCTCCCACTCCGCAGCTGGCCTAGGCCCAGGCTCAAAGCTGTTGTCTTCAGGTTGTGAGGTGGCCATGGGAGCTGGGGCGGGAGGAACCCAGGCATCGCCTCCCTCCCCCAGGCCCTGCAGGCGGGAGATGCCCAGACGCCGCCCCAAAGCTCCAATCTCTGCTACAGCTGCCCCGTCCCCTCCGCCGCCAGGTAGTGCGAGCCGGGCACTATAGATGAAGTTGAGGACATCAGAAAAGGCAGCTGCTGGGACCCCTGGCAGTTCCAGGACCCGGGGTGGGGATAAAGCTGGGGGAGAGGCTGGAGGGGGAGGGGAGGAGGAAGAGGAAGAAGAGGAGGAGGAAGAGGAAGAGGAGGAGGAAGAAGAAGAGGAGGAAGAAGAGGAGGAGGAGGAAGAGGCAGCTGTGGTGGCAGCAGGGTTGGGAGCTGAGCCCCCAGTAACTGGTGGGAGGGGCAGTGGGGCTGAAGCGAGCAAAGCCTCTCTGAAAAAGGGACTTGAAGCAGCCAGGACACTGCGGTGAGCGGGGAACTTGGTGTCTCCAGCTATGAGGGTGACGTCACAGAAGAGGCCACGGAGCCGCTGCTCATTGAGTTGGCGCAGGACGGCGGGGGCGTGGGACGGGTCCGTCACCTCTGCAGGGGGGGGCATGGCGCCAGCCTAGACAGCAGGAGAAGAGGCCAGGGAGAGTCTCAGAATCTCAGAAGCTGGGCAGAGGGCAGGGACCCCTAAGATCAGGGAGGTGAGCTGGGAGGGGGGTCAGGGACTGCTGGTCAAAAACTAGTGGAAGGCTGAATAACTTCAGGTCACAGAAGTTAACCCTGAGCCACCCATGTCTGGCCAATGTCCCAGACCAGTATGTCTAACATCTGGGGCTGGAAGAAGCCAGGGATACCTCAGGTCATGGTGAAGGTCAAGGGGTCATGACCTCCAAAGTCACAGCCTAGAGAGGTAAGCAATGGAAACCTCTCTCTCACTGGAAAGAGGAGGAAGCTCCCACAACCACTGATAGCCATTTCACAGAACTCCCTGGCCTAGACAAAATGGCTGCCCTTGCTGGCCTGCTGCCTTGGGTCGAATTTTTCCTAGCTGTAGTCCTCTCGGCACCCTCTTACCTGAGAGCACAGCCAACATGGAGCAGAGCGGGGGGTGGCTCAGCGAGTCCCTTCTGCTGGGCCTCTTCCTTCTGTGGAGAAACAGAAACCATGTCAGGGGGACCTAGAGGAGGAGGCAGGAAAGGGTCCTCAGGAAGGGAACTAGGAAGGAAAGGACCCCAGGAAGTGTGAAGTGGCACAGTGTTGGGGTCAGAGGGGACATCTGCAAACCCTGATCCCTCTCAGGAGCCTTGTCAGGTTACTTGTTTAGCTATGTCCAATCAAACCTAGGAGGTCACACTGATTATTGCAGAGCCTTGGTCTGCTGGCCCAGAGAAGTACAGCAACAAGATAATTTGCATATTCCCAATTCACCTCCAAACAATACAGCTGCACAGTTCAATCCTGTAGGTTCAGGGAAGCCTGGCAGATCACTCTCAAGTCCCTTTGGCCCAATCTTGGGGCTCAGAGGAAATCAAAAATTTGCATGTTGTCTTTTATGACAATGGTCTCATTTACATATCAAAATATATTTGTGTGAGCTTTTTTATTGGACCTAATTTGGTAGATATTCAAATTAGGAGGGGACCTTTCACACACTCCAAGCCCCATAAATCTTAGAGGTGGTTTCTGGCCCAGCTGCCAGGCGACCACTGAAGACCACTGACTCATACAAATACCAGCTTCCTCCAGTCCCCGAGGGAACTGGAAAGACCACCAGACCACGAGTGAGGAGGCTTGGGTCTCACTCCTTACTGAGACCTGGTGGCTTAGGGACTTTGGCTTAAAAAGGGGGGAATTGCAACCCCTACCTCACCTCTTGCTGGGAGGCTCATCCAAAGGGACTACCAGTCAACCCAAATGCAACCTATGGCATTCACCAGTCCAGAAAGTACCTTACGGTGGCTTTCCCCTGTGGGCACCTCCAGGGCCTTGGGTACCTATTTTTCAATTGAAGATTTGAGTTCCAGAGCCATACAGTGACATCCAAAGTCATAAAGACCTAATAACTTGTGAGGTCTGTTCGCAGATCCAGGCCTGCTGACCTGAGAGCAGAGCTCTTGGGCCCTTCTCATCCACCCTCCATGAAGCCTGGGAGCTCTCTCCTCTCTTTGGGGACATCCTTCCAAATGCCGTGGGTCACACATGTCCTCAGAGGTATCCTGCATCAGGAGTCCCTCCTACAATTCCCTGAAAATGTTCTTTTCGCATTTATTACACATACTATCTGGACTCAAAGGCCTTCTCCTCACACATACCCCATTTCACATGCCCCAAAAGACTTTTCTGACATCTCTCCTGGTCGGGAAGAAGGAAGGTGGCAAACAGGGGTGATATTCAAAAGTTTTAACAACCCTGACTGCCAGGCACAGATCAGGTACTGGAGTCAAGTGCTCCCCTGTCAGCTGCTGAATTGTGGACAGGTTGGGAATCCTGGGAATCCCATGGGCTGGTGTTCAGGCTTCCCACTCCGTTCCATGACAGCCACTGGCCCTCTGGGACCCCAAGAGTCAGTGCTTTATTTGTATCATCTCATTTGCTCCTCATCACTACTCTGAAAGGTAGCAGTTAGCTTCCCCACTTTAAAATGACAGACTAGTTCAGAGACGGTAGAGATGCCCAAGGATATATGACCAGTTAGTAGCAAGGGTGGGAGCTGATCCCAGGAAGTCTGGCTCCAAAGCCTGTGTTCCTGATGACTTCATCATACCATGATGAAGGCCCCTACTAGGGCACCAATAGCCCCTCTGGTGCTTTTCTGAAAATTAGAAGAAAGGTTCCTTCCTCCAGGAGGTAGCAGCCCTGTAAGGTTTGATTCCAGTCCCTGTTCACCCCCTTGGCCAGGTCTGCTCACCTGCACAACCATATGTGGCATGCTTGGTGCCTACAGGTGCACAGCTCTGTACTGACTGCCATAATACTTGAACAAGGCCTGACAGGGCTTCTTAGAACCACAAAGACCCAAAGCTGGACTGGCCATTGGAGACTACCCAGATTCATCATCGTCATGGTCTCTGTAGCTGCCATTTATGAAATACTGATTATGTGCAAAGTATAGTGCTAAGCATTTTATCTGCATCACCTCATTTCAACACTCAAAATGACCACAGTGAGGAAACTGGTGTAGAGAAATTGAATACTCTAAACTCCTCCCTTTCAGGTTGAGGGAACATAGCGCCAACCAAGCTTGGGTTTGGACCCAGCTCTCCTGAGTTCAAATGCCCTATCACTGGCCACTGCCCTGCAAGGGATTATGGGAGGTGGGGAAATACTAGCTATGTGACCCTAGACAGGTTACATAGCCTCTCTGTATCTCAGTTTCCTTGTCTATAAGGTGGGAATGATGAATAGTTCTCACTTCGTGGGGCTGATGTAAAGGTTAAATGAGCTAGTGACTGGCAGTCCTAGATCCTGGAACTCGGCCCCAGAAAACAGGGGGAAGTGGTGAAGAAAAAGAGGCAGAAATCAGGCTTCATGGTAAGTTTGGTGGCTCTGTGGTCTTAAATGTTTTATTTGTTTGTTCTTACTGTTTCTCTACTCTTGACTGCCTGTGTCACCTCAGAGGTGCCACTGAGGTGGGGAATCTGAGCATGGCCACCAGACATGTTCTACCTCTTGTTGTTCCCTCCACCTGGAATGTTCTTTCCTCCAGATAGCCTCATGCTTCGCTGCCCCACTTCCTTTAAGCCTTGACTCAAAAGTCACCTTCCCCGGAGGCCTTCCCTGGCCACCCACCACCTCCCATAACTTCCTATCCCCCCCACCCTACTTTATTTTTCTCCTTGACACTTGGTAAAACGTTATTGCTCATTTATGTCTAGAATGTAAGCTCCAAGGGGTGGGGAGTAGGGATTTTTGTCTGCTTTGTCCACTGCGGTATCTCTAGTCCTTAGAATGGTGCCTAGCACATAACGGGAGGTATAACATTTTTTGGAAATAAATGAACCTCCCCTCAAAGTCTGCCTGAAGTCCATCCACCCTCAGGAAGGAAGCATCCTCAGTGCCAACTGAGGCTGCCAGGAGATGGAGGCGACGGTGATAACGTGACCACTTCTGGGGCACTCAAAATTTGCCTGATACACTTCAGGGGCTTCATGTGCATTGCCTCACTTAATGATATCCTCAAAACGGCCACCCATTTTGTTTTTCTGCCTTTATTTATGAAGAACACAACTCCTCTCGACACAGACACAAACACACACACATTCCAAGGAGGAACCCATTAAAAACAACAACAGAGATCCTTTTGTAGTTCATAAGCGTGATGATTGGGTTTTCACGCCACATGCGTGAGATGTGCCTCCTCGAATGCTTGTTACGACAACGTCGGCACATTACCCATCTGACGTGAAAAAAAAAAAACAACAGAACTGAGAACAGTGGGACCTTACTTAACACCGATCTGTGTACCCCAGACTCGGGGCAGGGGGGTCACTGGGAACATTTTCTCAGATACGACATCTCACCTCAAAGACAGGAAGAGACACCTTGGCCTGGAGGGCTCACCTGCCCATAGGGCAGAAAGCTCTACACTCAATCTTTGGCTTCATCAAACTGTCCTGTTTCAAAGACCATGTCGGAATAATGGGGTATTATCCCAATTTTACTGAAGAGGAAACTGAGGCTCAGAGAGGGATGTAGGCTCAAGGTCACGCAGCTTGTAAGTAGCAGCCAAGATTTGAATCCAGGCCCAGCTGACCCCAGATGCTGCATCTTTCCCTCTGCCATACTGCTGTATCCTGCCCTGAAAGGGCCTATGGCAGCCAGCTGGTTACATAAATCACCACACAAGGTCTCACGTGCTAAGTGCTAAATGTGTCACGTCTGACTCCACCCTTTCCCTTGCTCCACATCCAGCAGTCGTAAGTCTGGCTGAAACTGCGGCAGAATTTGGGAATAGCTCTGGAAGCCTTCCCTTCAACCTGCCTCTGGTCCCCAAACTAGCTCACGTCCTTATTAACACTCACATGGCCCCAGGCCATGGCCTGCCAACTATCCCCCAGCCTCTGGGCTTACCTTCTTCCATCCAGCCCTCCTCCCACTGACGGTCAACATCCCTAACCGCAGTTCAGTGACTATCACACCTGGGCTCAAAAACCTTCTCTGGTCCCCGCTGACTCCAGAATAAAGTTCAAATTCCTCTATCAGGCATTTAAGGGCTCTGGTCTAGCTTCAGTCTTCCTTTTTAGTCTTGCCTTGTGTTCTCTCTTCAAACACCCAGTGTGAGCCAGGCACAGTGGCGCGTACCTGGAGTCCCGGCTACTCAGGAGGCTGAGGCAGGAGCATCACTTGAGCCCAGGAGTTTGAGTTCAGCCTGGGCAACATAGCAAGACCCTGTCTCTAAAAAAGAAAAGCACAACCAGTGTGCTCTCCAGCCTTTACATGTCCCACACCCCCATACCTCTGCCTGTGCTGGCTGTCCTGCCAGAAATGCCCTTTCCCCGATCTCTTCTCAAATCCCTTCAAAATGTTAAGGTCTAACCCAAATGTCACCTCCTTTTTGGCCCTCCCTGACCCACAGGACAAGGACAATCTCTCCTCTGACTCATCAACCTTTTGTGACCCTATGGCCACACCCACATTATACAGCAGCAGAGATTTAGGTTTTCACGCCCGAGGCTGGGGCTCTCTGAGCACACCAGTTTTCTGAGACGGATTGGTGTACATGTGAAGTTCTGCACAAATTGGGGAGAACAGCACGTGTGTGTATATGGGGGGCGGTGCAGAAAGGTCCGCTGAGTGCTCCAGAAGGGCAGCAGAATACAGCAGTTTAAGAACACAGGATATGGAACTTGACTGCCTGGGTTCAAATACAGCTTTACCTCTTACTACCTAAGTGACTTTGGGCAAATTCTTTAACTTCTCTGGGCCTCAGCTGCCTCACTGGAAAAAGGGAGGTAGTTAGAGCTCCTACTTCCACAGTGTCGTTGTGAGGACTGAGTGACGCATGTAAAAGCACTGAGAACAGTTCCTGGTACACAGTCAGTGCTAAACAAGTGTTTGCTGCTGTTGTTACTAAGAAAGTCCTGAGAAGGGGATTCTCAGTGCTGGCAGAGTGCTGGCAGAGTGCTGGCAGAGGGCTGACGGGGGCTCACAATGGTACAGCCCCCAAACTGCAGTCACTTTCCAGGTCCGTTTCCCATGTGCTATTGGAAGACAGGTAGGGCAGGTAATTAGCCCCATTTTACAGATGAGGAACTGAGGCTCACCCAGGTAAAGTGCCAGTGAGGAAGTGGTAGAGCCACCAGAACTTAGCTCTAGTCTAGGGCTCCTTCCCCTTTACCAAGCCATCATCGCGGTCATCGCACCTGTTGTGCAGGCTTCACACAGCAGCCAGCTCCCTCCCAGCCCCTGTGCCAGAGGAACCAGCCACAGTGCCCTCCCGTCCCCCACGTATACACATCCTGCCTGCCAGGCCAGGCGCAGTACGCAGTGGTGTGCAGGCTCGGAGTGCACACGCACACACACCCCTACAGAAGGGCCCAGGCCCCAAAGGTGAGGAAAACCTGTTCTGAGGAATCTGCCTAGTGAGCGAATTCCAATCCGAGGCCCTTCCACAGTGGCAGGAGTGGGGCCCAGTGTGCGTCAGAGATACCCGCAAGGGGGGCAGAGAGAGGGTGGGAGCAAAGCAGGAGGAGGCTGAAAACTTCACGTTTCTTTTTTCCATTTTAGTGACGAGAGGCACACCCGGCCTTTACATAAACATGGCCAAGGAGCCACTCTGTCTAAGCTCACTTCCCTTGCAGCCGCCCAGCCTCTCCTCCCGGTGACCCTGACACGCTGAGCAGGCCAGTGTGGGGCAAGCACACAGACCCTGCAGAAGGCTAGCTGGGCCACCCCACAACACCCCTGCCTCCGCCTGCTGCCCTTGCTCTGTCCCACATTTATCTGGCACCTTCCTCATAACACATCCTCCCCCCAACCCCCGCAGCCCCACCGCCACTTAAGCACACAGAAGGTAGGCGCGTGTGTGTGTGTGTGTGTGTGTGTGCGCGCGTGTGCACGCACACACACACACACACAGCGTTTGCAGCTGGTCTCTCAGGTCTGAGGCCCACACTGCCCTTGTCACGCCACCTCCCTTCCATGTGTTTTCTGACCAACTCGCCTCCCAGCCCAGCAGCCCAGACAGGCTCCCACAAACAACGTCACAAAAGAATCCCGTGGAGAATGTTGCAAACACAAGACCTTCCTCTTGCTTGGCTGCCTAGGATCCCATAAACACAACTGGCACATCCCACCCTAAGCCCTTCACGTCGATGTCAGCTGACCCACAAGCACCCAAGACACACCCTGCGGTTTCTCACTGCCCTCATGATCTACAGGATCTGAGTTCTAGATGTGCAGCCCCCATGCGATGCGCTCATCACAGACACACAAACCCATCTGCCGGCCTGTCCTCCACAACTGGACCACACCTCAGCAAGGCCACAGAAATGGGACCCAGACATGACGCCTTCTGACTCAAAGGTCTACAACCGCCCCCTCCAAATGGGCACATACACCCTGCATTCTGGCACCCTCCACAACACAATACACCATGCCAGCTGTGCAGAAAACAGTTCATAAACAGTTCGTATGTGGAACACAAGACATACATGCAAGAAAACACACACTGGTAAAAAACATGCATACAACCCCACATTGAAAAAACTCCACACTCAGCGTATTGTGCCCTGCTTAGAATGCCCATCTGTCACCCAAAGCCACAGGGCCACATCTTGTAATTCTGCCCCACAACACTGGACACCCCTCCTGGCTTTCTATCTCCATAGCCCAGGGAGGGCCCTATCCGGATTCCTGGCTGCCAGACCAGCAAACGGTGGTGCCCAGGAGAGGTTTACCTTGACCCACAACACAGCCCGAGACACAATCTCCAAAACTCACAGCCACAACCCTGCCCCGACGGGGCGGCCGTTCCGGGGCCCCAGCTCGCCCTGCGCACCCCGCACACCCCAACTCTGGGGCGCTGGGCGGCCCACCCCTCCCCCTCTCTGCCTGGCTCCTACGCCATCGCCCTCCCAGCAGCTTGCAGCGCTTGCCCGGGCTCACACCCGCCCCACCCCACCCCCAACCTGCCCCACTGGGGGAGGGGGACATTAGGCTGCAGAATTAACCCTTCAAAGGGGGAGTGAGCGCAGCCCCTTCCACGGCCCCAGGCGATCGCGTCCCCCCGCCGCCGCTCGCTCGGACGCCATACCCGGGCCCCCTTAGTCGCCCCCCAGCGCCGTGCGCGCCCGGGGGCGGGGCCAGGCTCAGCCCGCGACCCCTGAGCCCCCAGGTCAACCCGAAAGGCTAGCAGTCGGGGCGCGGGGTGCGGCCGGGGCCCCCGCGGCGCCGGGCAGCGGGAAGGGGGCCCGGCAGTTGGCTCCGGTCCGCCCTGGCCCTGCCCGGTTCGCCCCGGGGCCCACCTGACTGCGATGGCGCCGCGTCCGCCAGGCCCGGCTCATCACCGTGGCCGCCCCCGGCCGCTCCGGTTTCGCCCGCCTCCAGCTCCGGCTCCGGCTCCGGCCCCGGCCCCCCCAGCGCCTGGCCCCGGCCCGGCCCCGCCGCCGCCGCCGCCGCCACTGACATCATCGCTCCCCCCGCCCCGGTCCTACCCCCACCCCCACCCCCGGAAACAGTCCCCCCCCCCCAGCGCCGCCGCCGCGGAGAGGAGGCCGGCGCAGCGCAGCCGACACCAACACAAGGCTCCGAGCGTCCGACGGCCTTCGCCGGGACGGATCCGAGCAGGACACCGCGCCGCGCTGGGCCACCGGACGGGTGGACACCGAGCGGGGCGCGGCCGCGCGCGCGCGCTGCAACACCCCCGCAGGGGCTCACGACCACCCACTCTTTGGGAAGGGACTTTCCCCGCATGCCCTTCACTCAGCTGTGCACACCACCTGAGAGCAAAACACACACGCTGTCAGGGCGCAGACACACAACATGGCAGATTCACAATCGGCCCCAGTGGGACCCACAGACCCAGGGGCAGCAGACTCACAGGGGCAGCCCTGGACACACACACACACCCTCCCAAGGAATGCGCAGGGACCCACACCAGACCACCAGCAAGGAAGGCCCCAGCGCTACAGCACTGGCACACATCATTGACCAACCAGCGCGGGTGAACATGCAGCTTGGTACTTTTGTCCCCACCAGCAGAAATATCCACATTTATACCCTTGTGCATGAATGCAGAGGCCTTGGTGTGGGCCTCCTCAGCACCAACAAAACACCAGGTGGAAGCATACACAGAAGAAACACATTCCTGCAACTCCGGAGGGACAATCCCAAGGACTCCTCCCTGTTGTTGGAAAATTAAAAACTAGAGACAGAAGAGCCAGCCACAGAGGAGCCAGCTGTCAGACCCCCTTTCCTTAAGACCTTTCTGAATCAAAGCAAGACATAAATAAACAAATTAATTTAAAGCCACAGAGCTAGTCAAAGGAGAAAAAAGAATCAAACTTTGGAGTCATGGAGACATAAATATAAAACATGGAGAGTTGGAATCACTGAGAAAATAGGCCCACCACCACCTGAGGAAGGTTCCAGGGAAGAACCCCACCCCCACTCCAACCAGGTCACAATGGCTGGAGCTCTGAGGGGCCCAGGCCCCCAGAGCCAGGAGGAGAGGAGGAAGTCCAAGGAAAGATGGTGAGTGTGGGGACCAGGCGGGGCATAGGGCAACACTCCCTCCCTGTAGCTCCTGGCTGCTCCCCTTCCCCTCCTCCCATAAAACTTCCCAGCTACCCTAGAGACACTCAATTGAAATTTATCATGGTGTACCCAGATGTCGCTGGAACCTGTGACATCACACAGACACACAGCATCTGAGGCCACCTCCCCTTCCTCAAACCAACAGAGCATCCCTGGGTCCTTTTTCTCCTCCCAGGAACAACTTACCCAGAGAAATACGATGCTTCAGGACTGCTCACTCCCTGCTTCCTGCTTTAGATGCTCCAGGCCCACACTGTACCACCTCATCCATCTTTCAGGCCCTTTCTAGCTCCTAAGAGTTCCTCAGCAAGAGAGCCTGCCCCTCTTCTGTCCCACAGGGTCCTGGACCCCCAGCCTGGCATTGCCCTGCCCCAGGATCCCCAGGCTGTGGCTGCCCTCATGCCCGAGCTCCTTTCTCCCTAACAGGCTGGCAGTCACCCCTACTTCAACCTGCCCGACTTCACCCAGCCATCGCCGCCCTCCACTCCGCCCAGCCTCCCCTCGCACCAGCGCTGCTGCCGGCCCTCCGATGCCACCAAGGGCCTGCTCGTGGCCCTGCTGGGTGGGGGCCTGCCCGCTGGCTTCGTGGGCCCCTTCTCCCGTATGGCTTACCAAGCTTCCCACTTGCCCTCACTGGAGCTGCTCATCTGCCGATGCCTCTTTCATCTCCCCATTGCCCTGCTACTTAAACTGCGTGGCGACCCGCTGTTGGGACCTCCTGATGTCCGAGGCCGGGCCTGCCTCCACGCCCTGCTCAACGTCCTTAGCATTGGATGTGCCTACAGTGCCGTTCAGGTGGTGCCCGCTGGCAACGCTGCCACAGTTCGCAAAGGTTCTTCCACTGTCTGCTCTGCTCTCCTTGCCCTCTGCCTTGAAAGCCAGGGTCTCAGCGGCTACGACTGGTGTGGACTGTTGGGCAGCATCCTGGGACTAATCATCATTGTGGGACCTGGACTAGGGACACTGCAGGAGGGGACCACGGGCCTCTACACTGCCCTGGGCTATGTGCTGGCTTTCCTGGGAGGCCTGGCACTGTCGCTGGGGCTTCTGGTCTATCGTTCCCTGCACTTCCCCTCCTGCCTGCCAACAGTGGCCTTCCTATTTGGCTTGGTGGGGCTGCTGGGTTCTGTGCCAGGCCTTTTTGTGCTGCAGACCCCTGTGCTGCCCAACGACCCTCTGAGTTGGAGTTGTGTGGGGGCAGTGGGGATCCTTGCCTTGGTCTCCTTTGTGTGTGTGAGCTATGCGGTCACCAAGGCCCACCCTGCCCTGGTGTGTGCTGTCCTGCACTCTGAGGTGGTGGTGGCCCTGATGCTGCAGTATTATGTGCTCTATGAGACTGTGGCACCTTCTGACATCATGGGGGCAGGGGTTGTGTTGGGCAGCATTGCCATCATCACGGCCCAGAACCTCAGCTGTGAGAAGGAAGGGCAGGTGGAGGAGTGAGAGCGAACTGAGAGCCTGGGGGTCGGGGGGGGGGCAGGGGTAAATAGAGAGACTGAAATACAAGCATGGGCGAATCAGTGACTGGAAAAGAACTGGTGTGGGAGAGGGACACTTTTTGGAGTCAAGGGTGAGAGACTCCAAGTTGGTGGAGAGAGGGAGAACATGGAAGACCTGGAACAAGCCTGGGGACCTAGGGATGTGGAGTCTAGGCCAGGTCCTGGGAATCAGGGCTTAACTAAGGGGTAAAGTCTGAGGAGCAGATCCAAGGGGCTAAGGCAGGCAGGTCGTGGGCCACGGGGAGGACTTCCCTCAGCAGCAGACAGAAGAGCACTGGGGCTGGAGCGTTCCGGGTGTCAGGGCGAAGACAGAGCAAGCAGCTGCACTGGGGGAGGGGAATGTGCTTTTCTTCCCCCTGGGCCACGGTTTCCTTTCCTCGTGGTTGTGCCCCACCTTGGGGTGGTGATGTGACATTGACATCAAACAAGGATTACTCTGAATGTGGCTGTGCGGTGGTGTCATCTCTGCTTTGGAGGGAGAGTGGAAGTACTACAGTCGCTCTTATTGGAGGATCCCTTGGGATCCCCGCCCCCCCATCTTATTTCTGAAATATTCTAGAAGGTGGAGGATTTCCTAATGTTCAGATTCCTTGACCCCAAATCCCCCAGGACTTTCGTGTCCCGCCCCATGGCTAAGCTGCTTTTCCCGGATTGTCGCGATCCCGTGATCTCTCCCGGACAGTGGCCAGCCTCCTTCGGGAGCAGGCCTCCGAGCTGAGGCCTCTCCGAGCGGCTCAGGCCGGAGATCCAGGAGTAAGACTCGGTACAGCGCTCCATTAGAGGCCAGGAGATGCCCACTCATCTCTGGAGGCCGCTTGACAATTATCGGCTACTTCCGGACAAGCAATTGGCCTCGCCATCTTGATCTGCTCATGCATATTCAGCGCGAGACTGCATATTCATGACCAAGGACGGCCCCCTGCACTCCCCCCAGGAACCCACTCGGGAGGACCCGACCGGACCCGCCTCCATTACGGATTCGCAGAACAGACCATTTTCTAGCTGGGGGGGATTTTAATGAGAGACTTCCGCTGAAGATGAAACCGTACTCCAAACTAAAATAAAAGCGGCCTAGTTTTACTCTTGGTTCTTCAAACCTTAAACCTTAGTGCAGGAAGGAGCAGCGAGGGGAGGCGGCGGGATTTAAAAACCACCCCCGGTCATTTGTATAGGGAGCCGGGGAGGGAGGATCAACGACTCCAGCACGCGTCCCGTGCGGGCCGGCGCAGGCGGCCCCGTAGCGCAAGGGAGGGCGGGAAAGGAAGGGGCGGAGGAATGCAGGGGCGAATCTATAAAAGGCGTCATTCGGCGAGTTCGCTTCTCAGAAGCGCCGAGAGCGCGGCTGGGACGGTTGGAGAAGAAGGCGGCTCCCGGAAGGGGGAGAGACAAACTGCCGTAACCTCTGCCGTTCGGGAGCCCGGTTACTTATTTATTCGTTACCCTTTTTCTTCTTCCTCCCCCAAAACCTTTTCCTTCCCCCCCTTTTTTGTTTTCCTTTTTGCGAGCCGAAAAAAATCTCCGGAAAGGGAGAGAAGAGCTCCTTTCGTTCCTTTTTTATTTCCCCGCCTCTTTCCCTCCCCCACCTTCCCCCTCCTCGGGCTTTTTCCTCCCAACTCGGGGAGGTCCTTCCCGGCGGCCGCCCCGACGGGGTCTGAGCACCTAGGCGGAGGCGGCGCAGGCTTTTTGTAGTGAGGTTTGCGCCTGCGCAGCGCGCCTGCCTCCGCGATGCACGGGGGTGGCCCCCCCTCCGGGGACAGCGCATGCCCGCTGCGCACCATCAAGAGAGTGCAGTTCGGAGTCCTTAGTCCGGATGAACTGGTAAGCTGCTCTGCCCTCCCCCTCCTTCTCCCTCCTGCGCCTGCGGGCGGGGCTGGACGTTGGCCGCAGAAACTTGGCGCTTCCCTCCGCTTGCTGGTGACCGGCTGGAAGCATGGCTTAGTAGCGCCAAGGCCATGCATGGTCCAGCCCCGGGCCTCCCAGAGTTAGATTTTGCATGGATTTGAGCGAACTTAGTGTCGGAGAGGGGGGCCTGGCTGGGTGTGCCAAGGAGGCAGAGAAGGGTGACTGATTCCACGCTCCAAAATTACTGACGTTAAACGAGATCAGACGGATCCTAGGGAGTCTTTGCAAGTTTGGATAGGAAGCCAAACCCCAGATTTTTCCCTCCCCTTCTACAGATATTAATCGAACACGTGCTATGTCATAGCCACAACAGATTCTGGGGATACAGAGCTGAACATGGCAAGGACCCTGACTTCCAGAGCACTTTCTGTGGGAAGGGGCAGGGGAAACAGACAATAAACAGGAATAAATGAATGCACAAGATAATTCAGTTAATGGCGAGTGCTTCGAATAAAGTGAAACGGGGTAATGCTATGGAGAGTCACTGAGGTGGGGCTACTTTGGATGGAATGGTGTCAGGGTCTGGGAAGGCCTGTCTGAGGAGGTGACATTACCATAATGATGAGAAGCAGCCTGTCATCTAGACCATAGATTCTAGGGCAAGAGCTTTTCAGGCAGAGGGAACAGTAAGCGCAAGGGGTCTGAGGAAGAAATGAATTTGGCCTGGCCTAGAGGCTGAAAGGTGGCCAGTGTGGCTGGAGTTTAGTGGGTGAGGAGAGTGTTACAGAAATAGGCTGGAGAAGCATGGGATATTGTAAATCATGGTAAGGAGTCAGGATTTAATTCTGTTTCCTGTAGGAAGTCATTGGACAATTATAAGCAGGAGAGTGACATCAAGTTTACATTAAAAAAAAATAGTGCTATGGTTGCTCTGTGAAGAACTGATTGCCAGGAAGAGTAAGAATGGAAGCAGGAGAGGCCAGAGAGAGGAGGATAGTCCTAGGGGAGAGCTGCTGGTGACTTGGACTTCTTCCTTTGTGGAGCTAGGTAGAGGGAGCTAGTTGGCTGGAGAGAATGGAGTTAAGTGGCTATGTTTGTGGATGGGGATAAGTTTGCTGGTGGAGAGGGTTCAGCTATGTCAGGAGTCAGAACGTCCTGACCTCATCCATACCACAGAATAAATTCCAGATGAAGTTAAGATTTAAATCTTAAAACAACCCCTAAAGGGCCAGGCGAGGTGGCTTACACCTGTAATCCTAGCACTTTGGGAGGCCGAGATGGGAGGATTACTTTAGGTCAGGAGTCTGAGACCAGCCTGAGCAAGAGCAAGCACAAGACCCCATCTCTACAAAAAGTAGAAAAATTAGCCAGGCGTGGTGGTGCAGGCCTGTAGTCCCAGCTACTTGGGAGGCTGAGGCAGGAAAATTGATTGAGCCCAGGAGTTTGAGGTTGCAGTGAGCTATGATGACGCCACTGCACTCTGGCCTGGGCGACAGAGTGAGACCCTGTCTCAAAAAAAAAAGAAAAAAGGAAAAAAAAAAAAACACCCGTAAAGCACTAGAAAAAAATTTGAAGGCTTTTGGGGGCTATTATCGGGGGCAGAAATCCTTAATAGTAATGAATTAACTATAGGTAAATTTTAAACAGTGCCTAAAAGGAGCTAAGCATTATACATACCAGGAAGAACAAGGCAGATTTGACTACATAAAAATACGGGCCACTTCTGTTTATCAGAGGCACCGTGGGCAAAGCCAAAAAACAGGTTGGGAAACAATATCTGCAATGTGGTTGACAACGTTAGATTTCTTACAAGGAACACTGACAAATTGCTAAGGAAAGTACATATCTACTGGAAAAATGGATAAAGATAAAGGATATGAATAGGCAGTTCACAGAAGTAGTACAAATGGCCAGTAAAAAAGTTGGGTTATTAATAAACACATGCAAATTAAAATTGTTTCCTTTATCTGATTTTTCCCTGCTGGCAAAAATATTGGGAAATGGGCATGCTTATACATTGCTGGTAGAAAGACAAAGTGGTATACTGTTTTTGGAGGATAGTCTGACAATTTTATTGACTGTTTAATATGTATATCCCTTAGCCTAGCATTACCATTTCTAAAAATTCATCCTTAAATAAGAAAATTTTAATTTCTTCCCTCAGTCATGCCCCTTTCCCAGTCTTGCATGGTAGAGATGGAGTTATGTTGCCCGGGCAGGTCTCGAACTCCTGGTCTCAAGCAATCCCCACCCTCCCCCTTGGCCTCCCAAAGTGCTGGGATTATAGGCGTGAGTCACTGTGCCCATCTGGAATCCAGCCATTTATGACCATCCCCACCATTGTCCCACCATATTCTGCCCCACTGTCATCTTTCCCATGGACTACTGCAGTAGCCCTAGCCCCTAGTTGGTCTTCCTACAGTTTGCAGAACAGTTAGAAAAAACTAGAGAGAGATTTTCATCTGCATGGTATTCTCTCTAGAGGATTCAAACTCCTGACTTTGGCCTATAAAGTTTTGTATTATCTGGCCCCTGCTTGCCTCTCCATCTCATTACCAGTCTCCTCTTTGATATTCTTTAACCACACTGACTGCTTGTTCCTCTAACACTGTAAGCTTATTCCTGCCTCGAGGACTTTATTATTCACTGTTCCTGCTGGTTGGAACAACATTGCCCAGACCTCTGCATGCCTATTCCTTGATGTCTGTATGTTCTCTGTTGAGATATCATTATCTTTAGGAGCTCTTCACTGACCACTCTATTTATATAGCACCCCCTTGCATTCTCTAACTCCTGTCCTCTACTGTATTTTCCTTTACAGCCTGTCACTCCTGAAAGGATTCATTTTTCTGTTTCTTGCTTCCTTGATAGAATGTAAATTTCATGAAGGACCGTGTCTGTTATTCACCTCTGTTCCCTCCGCATCTCATATAGTGCCTGGCACATAATAGGCATGTCATAAAAGTTAGTTGAATAAATAAGTAAATGAAATAATTTGACAAATATGCAAAGATGCATGTAGAAGGATTTTTTTTGGCAACATTGTTTGAAAATGACAATCATAAACTCCTAAATATTTGCTAATAGGAGCCCAATTGAATAACTCAGGGTATATTCTTACAGTAGAACCAGACCTTCCCAATAGGTTAAATCTGCTGTTCCCAAACTGTGCTGATGCACTTGAGCAAACTCAAAGGGGCATAGTTAGATATTTAAAATTTTCAAGAAAAGCACAGGTGCATTTGTCAGATGCCCTGGGAACTACTAGTTCCAGGTAGTTCAGTTTCAACATTAGATGGCGCTAAATCCCTTTTGATGACGTCATATCTCTGTAAAGCTGGGTTTTTAGCAGTTGCTAGGTACCAGCAAAAATCAGTTGGTGCAAGAAATTAGGTTGGTGCTGTCCGTTCTGATTCCAAGGTTTGAGAAGTTGTGCAGTGCCTAACAGGTGCCATAAGTAAGTAATTGTGGTTATTTGAAAAAGAAAAATATCCTCATTTTAATATGTTAAAATAGTTTTTTCAATTTATGTGTGTTTTTTCAAATGGCTAGTAAGTTGCTAGGACATAAATACTTAAGTTGTTTGGATCTACTTAATACGTGGCTCTCTTTTGGCCTAGGGAGTGCTGTGAAAGTTACTGAGACAATAAAAAAGGCACTGCAAACCCACAATGTTAAGGAATCTCTGGATAAATGAAAAAGTTACTGACCAATTTGCAGAATGAGGCCCTATTTATGTTAAAATGGGAACATATTTGCAATTTTTAAAAGTATGGAACACTTTGACAAAATATTACAGGGGTCATATCTGGGGTGTAGGATTGTAGGAGACTGTGATAGTGCCATTCATGGCTAGCAGTTTATATAGTGCTTCTGTATTTTGAGGGTCTAACAGATGGTTTGACTTTGTGTAGGAGGATGGGGGACTAGAGGGCCTCTTGTTGTGAACAGGTGGTATTTGAGGCTAGACCGTTTTCTGGAAGTTTGCGGGGGGTGTATGGAGGTAGAGAGGGCTCTTTGAATTGGCTTTGAGATAGAGCAGTTATCTTTACTGTTACAAGATGGATTTGGATGTTGCCAGGTGGGGGAAAGGAAGCAAGGAGGATTGGTGCTAGGGCTTTGTCCAAAGTACACACAGTTGGGGAATGGGATGCTTGATTTCATTTGCAGGGGTTGACCTCTATTCATTAAAAACAGCTGTCTACCATGGAATTCGTAACGTTTTATTTATACCCTAACTTATTCAGAGAAGGATTTAAAGCAGTAATATGCTCTTTTAGGTAGAGTGTGGGCTATGTTGATGAGTCAGAAGATGATCCTTGTCTTCAAGTTATTTATAGTCTAGTAAGGGATTTCCTATATATGCAGCAAACATTTACTGAGCCCCTACCATGTGCTGGTTACTGTGCTAGGCACTGAGGATATAAAGATAAATAAAACATGATTCTTGCCCTCAAGGATTACAGTCCAGTGGGAGAGACAGATGTGTAACCAAGAAATTAAAGTTGGGCTGAGAACCTTGCTGGGGTGTGGATAAGGCTAGGAAGAGTTAGCGAAGACTTTACTGGGAGGTAACATCTGAACTGGGTCTTAAAGAATGAACAGAAGTTTACTCCAAAGGGGACATATGAAGCAAAAGGAATTTTGAGAAATCTATTATATATGGAACACAAGTATGGGGGGTGGGAGGATGTGATACCAAATAAAGCTGTAAAAGTGAGTTGAAGCCAAGTTGTAAGGACCCTGCCTGCTTTGCTAAAGACAGATGAAAGAGAATGAGTATTTACTGAGATTCCATGGCAGGCCTTTTGTTCTGTGACCTCAGGGGCAATACCTGAAAGAGAACACAGCCTGTGACTGGCCAACCCCTCAGGAGTCTAACCCTTATCCTGTAGGGAGTGAGAACCAGTGTTTGGTTGAAGGGTTGGGTACTAAAGTAGTTCATGTATGAGATCCAGAAATGACAGTTTGTTAACTTACAGTGGAGGGATAGGTCTTATTAACCAGAACATTCATGCCTATTGTCCAGGACATCCCCTGGCCCAGTCTCAGAATGCCTGGAAGCAGAATTAGTCATTAGAAGGTTGGTTGGCTTGGTGAGCATGGACTTTGAGTAGAGAGAGGTGAAACGTTTTGAGTGTGATTTCTCTTAGGCCTCTGCAGTGTCTATTCTGGCAGCCAGATTCTGCTTTTTTGTGTTTCATTCAAGGTGAGGAAATCCCCTTCATATTTTTCATAGGATGCAATGCAGCTGATGAGGTCCCAGCTTTGTGAATTTAGTCACATACCAGGTCTTTCTCCCTGAGATTTCATCAGGTCATCTTGATGAGTTTTGGATGTTCAAAACCTCTTCAGCCTTGTATCTATAGACCATTTTGGTTTCCACCCAGCAGTGGGTAATCAAATCTGCTGTGAGGGGATTACTGGTTTGACTGTCATGGGGTAACCTCCTCTTTTTTTTCAAGTTCTTTGAGGGCACCTCCCTGCAGTGGAGGGTCCTAAGCAGTGTGGTTCAATTTACATTTGGTGGGAGCCTGCCATATGTCAGGCAAGTATCCATTGGATGGGATCCAGGATAGTCAAGGGATGCTGCGTGCCTGAGAGATGCTTATAATCTGTAGGGAAGACAGACCCCAGTGGATAATTTCATTGTATTATTGGGTGTGCAGTGAAAGAAGGGCTATAGAAGCACAGAGGAGGGGCCCACATCTATCTTGGAGGCTGTGGAAAGGCTTCCTGGAGGAAGCAGTGCCTAAGCTGAGTCTTGAAATAGGAGTTTGTCTAGTGGGGAAGGGCATTCCAAGCAGAGAGAGGCACTAGCATGTAGAAAACCCCAGAAGAATGCAGTGCATGTTTGCTAGGTGATAGGGGACCCCAGAGGATTCTGTTACTGAGCCGTAAACAGGAAGATGTGGAGCTTCAGGGAAATGAAGGTGGGAAGAGCATAAAATCCTTTTGGTTAGTGTCCTAATGAGTTTAGATGTCATGCTGAGGAAAAGAGGGTATGAATGATTAGATTTCCATTTTAGAAGGAGCACCTCATTGTCGTGTGGATGGATTGGAGAGGGAGGGACAGGTTGGTGACCCATGAGAACACACTGATGTAGACTAGGAAGGAAAGGCCTGAAGGGGGGGTGGAGAAGAGAGGCAAGATTCAAGAAATATATAGGAAGTAAAAATGACCAGTACTTTTGAATGATTGGATAATGATAGTGGTCATTATTGAGCACCTATTACATCTGGGGCTTAAGCAGGCTAATTAAGTCCTTAATGGTTACATAGTTTGTGAGTGACAGAGCCAGGATTCTAAACCAGGGGTCCCTGACAACAAAGTCCATGCTCTTTCATGTTTTATGCCTGAGGGTAAGGAAGGGTAAGTATAGGCTTTTGACTTGAGTGCTATACCTGAGTTGGTGATGAAGGAAAAGGAGAGATTTTTATGGAGAAAGGAGTTTGCCTTTAAACAGGTTGTGTTTGATTTTATTGGGATGTCCGCAGGGAGTTGACTAGATAGTTAAATATGTTAATCCAAAGTCCAGAAGAAAGGTGAGGCCTAGAGGTGTAGATTTGGGAGTCATTAGTGTCCAGACATAACTCATAGATATTGCAGGTTTGGTTCCAGACTACTTCAGTAAAGTGAGTCACGATTTTTTGGGGAGGTTATGTTTACACTATTCTGTTGTGTATTAAGTATGCAATAGCATTATGTCTAAAAAAAAATGTACATACTTTAATTTAAAAATACTTTATTGCGGCCAGGCACGATGGCTCATGCCCGTAATCCTAGCACTCTGGGAGGCCAAGGCGGGAGGACTGCTTGAGGTTAGGAGTTTGAGACCAGCCTGAGCAAAAGCAAGACCCCATCTCTACCAAAAATAGAAAAAGTTAGCTGGGTGTGGTGGCATACACCTGTAGGCCCAGCTACTCGGGAGGCTGAGGCAGGAGGATCGCTTGAGCCCAGGAATTTGAGGTTGCAGTGAGCTGTGATGATGTCACTGCACTCTACCTGGGGTGACAGAGTGAGACTCCATCTCAAAAAAACAAAAAGAAAACCAAAAAACCCACAAAACTTTATTGCTAAAAAATGCTAACCATCATCTGGGCCTTCAGCGAGTCTTAATCTTTTTACTGGTAGGGTGTCTTGCATTGATGTTGATGCCTGCTGTGACTGATTAGGGTGGTGGTTGCTGCAGGTTGGGGTGGCAATTTCTTAAAGTAAGTTTACTACCTTGATTGACTCTTCCTTTCACGAATGATTTCTCTGTAGCATGTGATGCTGTTTGACAACTTTTTACCCATGGTAGGAATTTCTTTCAAAATTGGAGTCAGTTCTCTCAAACTCTGTCACTGCTTTATCAACTAATTGTATGTAATATTGTAAGTCCTTTGTTGTCATTTCAACAACGTTCACAGCATCTTCACCAGGAATAGATGCCACCTCAAGAAACCACTGTCTTTGCTCACCCGTAAGAAGCAACTTCTTATCTGTTCATTTTATCGTGGGATTGCAGCAATTCACTCATATTTTCAGGCTCCACTTCTAATTCTAGTTCTCTTGCTATTTCTACCCTGTCGGCAGTTATTTCCTCTACCTTGAACCCCTCAAAGTCATCCATGAGGGTTGGTATCACCTTCTTCCAAACTCTTGTTAATGTTGATATTTTGACCTCCTCCCGGGAATGGCAAATGTTCTTAATGGCATCTAGAATGGTGAATCCTTTCCAGAAGGTTTTCAATTTACCTTTCCCAGATCCATCAGAGAAATCACTATCTATGGCAGCTGTAGCCTTACAAAATGTATTTCTTAAATAATAATGCTTGCTGGGCTCAGTGGCTCACACCTGTAATCCTAGCATTTTGGGAGGCCGAGGCGGGAGGATTGCTTGAGACCAGCCTGAGCAAGAGTGAGACTCTGTCTCCACTAAAAATAGAAAAATTAGCTGGGTGTGGTGGTGCGTGCCTGTAGTCCCAGCTACTTGGGAGGCTGAGGCAGGAGAATTGCTTGAGCCCAGGAGTTTGAGGTCGCAGTGAGCTATGATGATGACACTGCGCTCTAGCTGGGACAACAGAGTGAGACCCTCTCTCAAAAATAAACAAACAAAAAATACTTGAAAGTCAAAATTACTCCTTGATCTATGGGCTCCAGGATGGATGTTGTGTTAGCAGGCATAAAAACAACATCAATTTCCTTATACATCTTCATCAGAGCTCTTGGGTGACTAAGTACATTGTCAGTGAACAGTAATATTTTGAATGGAAACTTTTTTCTGAGCAGTGGGTCTCAACAGTGGGCTTAAAATATTCAATAAACCATGCTCTAAACAGATGTGCTGTCATCCAGGCTTTTTTGTTCCATATATAGAGCACAGGCAGAGTAGATTTGGCATAATTCTTAAGGGCCATAGGATTTTTGGAATGGTAAATGAACATTGGCTTCAACTTAAAATCACCAGCTGCATTAGCCCCTAATGAGAGTCAGCCTGTCCTTTGAAGCTTTGAAGCCAGGCACTGACTTCTCTCTAGCTATGAAAGTCCTAGATGGCTTCTTTTTCCAGTAGAAGATGTTTCATCTGCGTTGAAAATCTGTTGTTTAGTGTCACCACCTTTGTTAGTGATCTTAGCTAGATCTTCTGGATAACTTGCTGCAGCTTCTATGTCTGTACTTGCTGCTTCACCTTGCACTTTTATGTTATGAAGACAGCTTCTTTCCTTAAACCTCATCAACCTTTGCTAGCTTCACAGTTTTCTACAACTTCCTCGCCTCACTCAGCTCTCATAGAATTGAAGGGAGGTAGGGCTTTGCTCTGGATTAGGCTTTGGCTTAATGGAATGTTGTGGCTGGTTTGATCTCTCCAGCCCACTATATCAGCAATAAGGCTATCATTTGTGTGTTCACTGGAGTAGTTTCTTCAACAGTGTTTCCTTTACATTCACAACTTGGCTAAACTGTTTGGCACAAGAGGCCTAGCTTTTGGCCTATCTCTGTATTTGTTTGTTTGTTTGTTTGGTAGAGACAGGGTCTCACTATGTTGCCCAGGCTGGTTTCAAATTCCTGGGCTCAAGCCATCCTCCTACCTTGGCCTCCCAAAGTTCTGGGACTTCAGGCGTGAGCCACCATGCCCGGCCCTATCTCTGCTTTTGACATTCCTTCCTTAATAAGTGTAATCATTTCTAGCTCTTGATTTAAAGTAAGCACGTGCAACTCTTCCTTTAATTTGAGCGCTTAGAGGCCATTGTGGGGTTATTAATTGGCCTAATTTCAATGTTGTTGTTTCTCAGGGAATAGGGAGGCCCAAGGTGAAGGAGAGAAACGGGAACGGCTGGTTGGTGGAGCAGTCAGAACACAAACAACATTTATCAATTAAGTTAGCTGTCTTATGTGGATGTGGTTCATGGCCCCCCAAAACAACTACAGTAGCAACATCAAAGATCACTGATCACAGATTACCATAATGTCATAATAATAATAATGAAGTTTGAAATATTGCAAGAATTACCAAATGTGACACAGAGACACAAAAGGAGCACATGCTGTTGGAAAAATGGCACCAATAGACTGGCTCAATGCAGGGTTGCCACAAACCTTCAATTTGTAAAAAATGCAATATCCGCGACATGCAGTAAAGCAAAGGGCAATAAAATGAGTTATTCCTGTATAGTGAAGATCGTGGGACACCATATAGGGTGAGGTGTGTGAAGTGTGGATGGACTAAAACCTTGGGGAACAGCAGTGTTTAAGGAGCAGACCAAGGCAGGGGAGCCTAGGAAGGAGACAAAGAGGCAGCAGCCAGACAGGGAGGAGAGAGTGTGGTGTGGAAGCAGAGGGAACACTTCAAGAACGTGGTTCATCTGAGTGTGTCGCTGGCTAAGCAGGAGTGATTTCAGGGATGTGATAGTAGTGGAAGGAGATGTAATACTTAGGAGGATAGTTGTGCATAAGCACCCATACTCACTGCAGTTTGCTGATATAGTGGAAAGAATGCACAGGTGAAACCAACAGACCTGGGTTCAAATCTGGCTCCACCACTTTCTAGTTGTATGATCTTGGGCCTTTCAAGTTTTATAATCTGCAAAATAGAGGCAGAGATGCTTGTTTTATAAGTTAGTTGTAAAGATGAGATGAATCAGTTAGCACTGTGCTTGGCACCAAGAAGATATATTCTAAAGTTTAAATAATTATTTCTGCTGCAGCATGGTAGAGGGGAAGGAGCATGTTTGGGACCAGAGAGAGTTGGGTTGACTTTTGCTAGCTCCTTGAGATTGAGGCCCTGGGTAAGTCACTTCACGCAGCATCAGGGTTCTCATGTCTAAGAGGCCCTGGGTAAGTCACTTCAGGCAGCATCAGGATTCTCATGTCTAAGAGAGAGGAATTCATTCCTAGGAGGTTAGTGGTTAGGATTAGAGAAACAAGTTTGGTGCCTGGCTTGAAATTGACACTCAGATTAAAGCTTTTGTTAAATTCTGCTGAGTTTTTCCATCTGGAAATTTAATGGACGAAACCCTACCTAGCTAATTAAACAGTCCTTGGTTTCCATTGTGTGAAAGGATGCCAAAGGTTGCCTTGACCAACTCTAGCCCAGGGTGGAAGTCTCTTCCCCATCTACTTCTGAGTTCTTACATTTCCTCCTTTCCTACCCTGAAGTGGCCCCATTGAGTCCTGGCTCCACCTTTCTTGGATTCCAGCCACTCATTTCTCCAAATCATTTCCACCAGTCTGTCCTCCTAGCACCTGGTTCTTCTATCTTTTAATAAAATCTCCGTATAGACATGGAAGGGTTCAGACAGGTCAGGCCCTTGACAAGGAGGGGGTGACAAAGATGGGGGTAAAGAGGCAACACTGCATCTCTGAGTGTGTGTTCCTCATTGGGGACTGAAGTTAGAGTTGTCAGGGAATGTCTTGGGGTAGGACACCTGGGCTGTCATGGAGAGTACAGGTGCAGAGAGCTTCCCGACAGGATCTCAAGATTCATGGGCTTGATTTCAGCTTGGGGGAGGAAATAAGGCATTGGCTTTTTTGTTGGTTTTTTTTTTCTTCCTTGAAACAACTTTTATTCTTTTTGCGGTCAAATCCTGTGGATATCAATGACCTAGAATTTAACCAGAGGGATGTCTAGGGCTTGAGTCCTAGAAGTGGGCAGTTTATATGGAGTTGGGGGTCACCCATACTCTGACTACTGTTCTGTCAGTGACTGGAATAAGTTTTTGACTTGTGATACTCAACTGCCCTTTTCTGACATCGATCCCCCATTCCCCTCACCCAGGCTAAACTTAGTTTAGTTCTTCTATAAGTAGTTTGGGGTTTTCTCAGGCCTTAGTACAGAGCTCCCTTGCCATTGAAGGCTGGAAACTAGGGCCCCTATTTAGTTGTGATTGGCCTGCCTTTTTTCTCTCCAGAAGCGAATGTCTGTGACAGAGGGTGGTATCAAATACCCAGAGACGACTGAGGGAGGCCGCCCCAAGCTTGGGGGGCTGATGGACCCAAGGCAGGGAGTGATTGAGCGGACTGGCCGCTGCCAAACATGCGCAGGTAAGTGCTGTGGGCTGGGTGGGATCCCCAAGGGAAGGAGAGAGGCTTGTGTCCTCAGGGCAAACCAGGGCTGAGGGTGGACACCTGGAAACCTAGTCTCTGAGGTAAGTGGGAGCTGGGAGGAAAGCATCTGGTGTGTGTCCCACAGGAAACATGACAGAATGTCCTGGCCACTTTGGCCACATTGAGCTTGCCAAGCCTGTGTTTCACGTGGGCTTCCTGGTGAAGACAATGAAAGTTTTGCGTTGTGTCTGCTTCTTCTGCTCCAAACTGCTTGTGGACTCTGTGAGTGGGGGATGGGCTCTGGCTTGGGTCTGGGGAGCTGCTTGGTGGGGGGAAGGGAGACAGCCCCAACTGACCCTCTTCTGCTCTGTCCCCAGAACAATCCAAAGATCAAGGACATCCTGGCTAAGTCCAAGGGGCAGCCCAAGAAGCGGCTTACGCATGTCTACGACCTTTGCAAGGGCAAAAACATCTGCGAGGGTGGGGAGGAGATGGACAACAAGTTCGGTGTGGAGCAGCCTGAGGGCGATGAGGATCTGACCAAAGAAAAGGTGGCTGGGGCTGGCAGAGACTGTTGGGAAGGAGGAGTCAGGAGGTGGTCATAGAGGCCTGGAGGGAAGGACAAGAGGAGGCTGTGGAGGAAACAGGAGCAGGAGGGACAGGGAGGAGTAGGAGGGGCTGGCTTGGTGTGGAGGGAAATGGCCTAACCTCTGGGCTCTGATGGCCCCCCTCTCTCTCTGGAAGGGCCATGGTGGCTGTGGGCGATACCAGCCCAGGATCCGGCGCTCAGGTCTGGAGCTGTACGCGGAATGGAAGCACGTTAACGAGGACTCTCAGGAGAAGAAGATCCTGCTAAGTCCGGAGCGGGTGCATGAGATCTTCAAACGCATCTCCGATGAGGAGTGTTTTGTGCTGGGCATGGAGCCCCGCTATGCACGGCCTGAATGGATGATTGTCACTGTGTTGCCTGTGCCCCCACTCTCTGTGCGGCCTGCCGTTGTGATGCAGGGTTCTGCCCGCAACCAGGTCAGCGGCTCCAGGGCTCACCTCAGCTGGGGGGTTGGGTGTCTGAGGGAGAGCCCTGCACGTGGGACTGGGGGTGGGAGGGGCACCATGTCATTTACTAGCTGTATGACCTTTATTGAGGCCCTCAACATGGTAAAGGTCACAAAGGTGCTTCTGTATCTGTAAATGAGTGAGCAGCGCTACCTCCTGGGGTAGTGTGAGGATGAACTATGCTACATGCCTGGCACATGCCTGCCGGGCACTGTCAGTGGTGGCTGGACTGTGATGATGCTGACTTCCTACCTCAGGATGACCTGACTCACAAACTAGCTGACATCGTAAAGATCAATAACCAGTTGCGACGCAATGAGCAGAATGGTGCGGCAGCCCATGTCATTGCAGAGGATGTGAAGCTCCTCCAGTTCCATGTGGCCACCATGGTGGACAATGAACTACCTGGCTTGCCCCGTGTGAGTCAGCATGCTCCCCACCCCTCTGTGGATTAGAGCCAGGGATGGGGCCAGCTTGAGCTCTCAGAGCTCTGGAGGAGGGCCCAGTGCTGACTGCTGGGTTGCCCCCATCCTGTGTTTGCTCACAGGCCATGCAGAAGTCTGGGCGTCCCCTCAAGTCCCTGAAGCAGCGGTTGAAGGGCAAGGAAGGTCGAGTGCGAGGGAATCTGATGGGCAAACGAGTGGACTTCTCAGCCCGCACTGTCATCACCCCCGACCCCAACCTCTCCATCGACCAGGTTGGCGTGCCGCGCTCCATTGCCGCCAACATGACCTTTGCGGAGATTGTCACCCCCTTCAACATTGACAGGTATGCCTCAGTTCAAAAGTCCTGCCTGGAGGAGGACTCCCCTTCCCTAGGGGAAGGAGACATGGCCTCAGTGGTGAGGCTTTGAGAGAGGTGTGCTCTCCCCACCTAGGGGAGTGGACTTGGAGCAAGGAGTGGGGAGCATTGAAGTTTGGAAGTGTGACTTCCACTCAGGGCTTTGGGCTGAGGGTGGCATCAGGGGCTGATGGGAAGCATTTTGTTCATTGCATCTCTTTCCTTCCTAGACTTCAGGAACTAGTGCGCAGGGGGAACAGCCAGTACCCAGGGGCCAAGTATATCATCCGAGACAATGGCGATCGCATTGACTTGCGCTTCCACCCCAAGCCCAGTGACCTTCACCTGCAGACTGGCTATAAGGCACGTAACAGGCCAGGGTGGGCCCTCAGAGGCTGTCCTGTTCACGAGGATCTAGACTTGTTGACTGACTTTTTTAAAGGCTATGCTGTCCCAGGTGTGCTGGGAGCTGCCAGCCACTGGCATTCAGGGTGGGGTTGGATAAACTGAGGGGCAGCATGCATATGGCAGGGAAGAGGGATCTGTGGAGGAACAGCACAGAAGGCTTCATGTTCAGAGTCTCTTGGTTTTCTCCCCAGACTTGAGTTCCTTGAGCTTGGTGGATACTACGTTTCATTCCTTCCTGATAACCTAGTGTCTGGCCCAGGGCCGTCATGGCCTAAAGGGGGTATTTGATAAGTGTTTCCAGTAAAATAACACCACAGAATCATCTCTTTCAGTCTGCAAAGGACTTTGAGTCCATTGTCATTTCATTCTTAGCATACCTCTTTCACTGAGACCTTTTCCTTACTTCGCCTCCCTAGGTGGAACGGCACATGTGCGATGGGGACATTGTTATCTTTAACCGGCAGCCAACTCTGCACAAGATGTCCATGATGGGGCATCGGGTCCGCATCCTCCCCTGGTCTACTTTTCGCTTGAATCTTAGGTCAGTTCCCTGGCTGAGGGAAGCTGGCTGGGATCGAGGGTGGTCTGGGTTGCTCCCCTAAGTTTTGCTGCAGACATCTTCCTAACTCTGACTTCTTTCTTTTGCTGTAGTGTGACAACTCCATACAATGCAGACTTTGATGGGGATGAGATGAACTTGCACCTGCCACAGTCTCTGGAGACGCGGGCGGAGATCCAGGAGCTGGCCATGGTGCCTCGTATGATTGTCACCCCCCAGAGCAATCGACCTGTCATGGGCATTGTGCAGGACACCCTCACGGCAGTGCGCAAATTCACTAAGAGAGACGTCTTCCTGGAGCGGGTGTGTGGTCCAAGTGGAAACCTGGCTCTGGTGGGCAGGGGGGCACCAGGAAGGAAGAGCTGTGGGTTTTTTCCTGACTTGTTCTGCACTGATTTTCATGTAAGATGGCCTCTTCTGGTGAGGAGGAAGAAAAGGGGGTTAGGAAAGATCATAGGCCAAAGAAGGCATGTGACTTTAGTTCCCCATTTAATTCCTTAACATTTCATATAATTCCAGGTATTGTCTGTAAAGTAAAGGTGAAAGGGAAAACAAATAGAATTTGTTTAAAATTTTACTTTTCTACTTCTTTATTTTTAGTTTCACTTATTTTCTAATTATTAAAAGAAATTGGCCAGGCACAGTGGCTCATGCCTGTAATCCTAGCACTTTGGGAGGTGAAAGCAGGAGGATTGCTTGAGCTCAGGAGTTCGAAACCAGCTTGAGCAAGAGTAAGACCCCGTCTTTGTAAAAACAGAAAAATTAGCTGGGCGTTGTGGTGCACACCTGTAGTCCCAGCTACTCAGGAGGCTGAGGCAGGAGGATCGTTTGAGCCCAGGAGTTTGAGTTTGCAATCAGCTATGATGACGCCACTACACTCTAGCCCAGGTGACAGAACAAGACTCTGTCTTTAAAAAAAAGAAATTTGTGCTTACTATTAAAGAACAACAAAAACAAAAGTTTCACTATCACAATGGATTTTTTATTAAAAGTTTGGAAAACACTTTTCCTGGCATCTCTTCACCTACAAAACCTGGCTTTCCCCTGAGTCAGGGAAACCTCCCTGGCATTCTTCTCACATTCCTGAGATGCGAGGCCTGCAATCTGACTTCCTGTCTTTTCACTTTTTGTCTCACAGGGCGAAGTGATGAACCTCCTCATGTTCCTGTCCACTTGGGACGGGAAGGTCCCACAGCCGGCCATCCTGAAGCCCCGGCCCCTGTGGACAGGCAAGCAGATCTTCTCCCTCATCATACCTGGCCACATCAATTGTATTCGTACCCACAGCACCCATCCTGATGATGAGGACAGTGGCCCTTACAAGCACATCTCTCCTGGGGATACCAAGGTAGGGCCTGGCTTCTGGGTATGTGGGGATGGGATTTGGACATGGCAGCCAGGACCAGAATGGGGGCCCTAAGTGGGTGCTTTGTCCACAGGTGGTGGTGGAGAATGGGGAGCTGATCATGGGCATCCTGTGCAAGAAGTCTTTGGGCACATCAGCCGGCTCCCTGGTCCACATCTCCTACCTAGAGATGGGCCATGACATCACTCGCCTTTTCTACTCCAACATTCAGACCGTCATCAACAACTGGCTCCTCATTGAGGGTAAGTTTAGGGGCTCTGTGTGAATCCTCTCCCACTTCTTACTGTTCTCCCATCTCTTTCTCTTGCCTCCTTGGGTTTGGTGTCCCTCTCTCTCTTGGCTACAGTCCTATCCATGCTTCTTGGGAGTCCACAGAGTGTTGCTGATGCTTCTCCTCATCTCTAGGTCATACCATTGGCATCGGGGACTCCATTGCTGACTCTAAGACTTACCAGGACATTCAGAACACTATTAAGAAGGCCAAACAGGATGTAATAGAGGTGAGGGGGAAGGCTGGCAGAGACTGAATAAGGGACTATCAGGGACTTTGAACTTAACATCAGCAAGAGTGAAGGGGGTGTAAGGGTTAGAGGGAAGGGTGTTGATGTCTCACTGAGAGCTCTGCCTCCAGGTCATTGAGAAGGCTCATAACAATGAACTGGAGCCCACCCCAGGGAATACTTTGCGACAGACATTTGAGAATCAGGTGAACCGCATTCTCAATGATGCCCGTGACAAGACTGGCTCCTCTGCCCAGAAATCCCTGTCTGAGTACAACAACTTCAAGTCTATGGTCGTGTCTGGAGCTAAAGGTTCCAAGATCAACATCTCCCAGGTGAGGAGCCTTGTCTTTCCAAATACGGAGCCACACTGAGGTTTGGGGGAGGAAGGCAGGTATGTGTATGTGTTGGGATACAGAGTTGAGGGAAAATCTTGGGAACTCATTCTTAAGGCAAAGGGAGTTAGATGCACCTGCCTTTTTTGTTTCCCAGGTCATTGCTGTCGTTGGGCAGCAGAACGTGGAGGGCAAGCGAATTCCATTTGGATTCAAGCACCGGACTCTGCCTCACTTCATCAAGGATGATTATGGGCCTGAGAGCCGTGGCTTTGTGGAGAACTCCTACCTGGCTGGCCTTACACCCACCGAGTTCTTCTTCCATGCCATGGGGGGTCGTGAGGGGCTCATTGACACAGCTGTCAAGACAGCTGAGACTGGTGAGGCTTTCTTCAGGGTTCTTCCAGGGGCCCATACCAGGGAATGCCACAGGCTGAGAAACCCCTGGCAGGTGGGCAGTAGGAGTTCTCAGGCTAAACGCTTCTGTTTCCAGAGGTGTGATTTTGGCCCATGTGGAAAGAATAGAGACTCGAGAGTTAGGCAAATGCCCTTGTTCTGATTGTTTTACAGCATCCCATGATGCAGGGATAGAGCCTCAAGGGCTCTGCTCCTGGCCTGTCACATGGGGGTGGTTTCTAAGGGACTCTGCTGGGCCCTCTGTCCATCTGGTTGTGGACATGGTTTTCATTAGAAGGCCTCAGGATGGGGGGATACTAGCTGGCTCTTCTTGGAATCGGGGAGATTGAGGCCCCAGACTGGGTCTTTGGGCTTTGTCATCCTCTTCTTGCTGTGGGTCCTACAACTGGTTGCCTCCCCCCAGGATACATCCAGCGGCGGCTGATCAAGTCCATGGAGTCAGTGATGGTGAAGTACGATGCAACTGTGCGGAACTCTATCAACCAGGTGGTACAACTGCGCTATGGCGAGGACGGCCTGGCGGGCGAGAGCGTTGAGTTCCAAAACCTGGCTACACTTAAGCCTTCCAACAAGGCTTTTGAGAAGAAGTGAGGAGGCGGGCAGGCGGGTGGCTCTCACCTGAGCTGTAGAATTCCCACCCCCACCCCAGAGAGATGGGCTGGAATGTCTCTTACAGGGGACCTTACCTTTTAGTGCCCTTTCCCTACCCTTCTGAAACAGCTGTGTGTTGTGGGGGAGGGGGTGAATGGAGGCAGATTTGAGATTGGTCCTCCCTTTGTCCATGGTGATGGCACAGTTCAAACAGATGTGCAGGCACTTACTCAGGTCCACTGGCAGTCCTTGGGCCTGGATCTTCTATTTCTCAGCCCAGGGTCCTTGTTCCCTAAAGCCCTGTATCTGGTGGGTCGTGTACCTACAGCAGCCTCACGGTGCTCCTTGTGGGGGTCTGGCCCCATAGCCCACCTGCTTCTTGACTCCACCCCTTGCCACTTGCAGGTTCCGCTTTGATTATACCAATGAGAGGGCCCTGCGGCGCACTCTGCAGGAGGATCTGGTGAAGGATGTGCTGAGCAATGCACACATACAGAACGAGTTGGAGCGGGAATTTGAGCAGATGCGTGAGGATCGGGAGGTGCTCAGGGTCATCTTCCCAACTGGCGACAGCAAGGTGCGAGTGGGTGGGAAGTGCTACACTGGAGAAGGGCTGCCTTGGATGGTTGTCCCCTGACTCTCAGTCCTCTCTCCTTTCCCTCCTTCCTTAGGTTGTCCTCCCCTGTAACCTGCTGCGCATGATTTGGAATGCTCAGAAAATCTTCCACATCAACCCTCGCCTTCCCTCCGACCTGCACCCCATCAAAGTAGTAGAGGGTGAGTACTTGCTCCGGGCTAGGCTGGGGGATAGGACTCTGCTGGGCCCTGGTCTAATGATCTCTTCACTCTCATTTGGCCCCTAGGAGTCAAGGAATTGAGCAAGAAGCTGGTGATTGTGAATGGGGATGACCCACTAAGCCGGCAGGCCCAGGAGAATGCCACACTGCTCTTCAACATCCACCTGCGATCCACGCTGTGCTCCCGCCGCATGGCTGAGGAATTTCGGCTCAGTGGAGAGGCCTTCGACTGGCTGCTTGGGGAGATAGAGTCCAAGTTCAACCAAGCCATTGTGAGTGTTGCACTTCTCACCTCTGCCTTGTTTTTCTTATTTTACCTATTGACTTCTCTGGTTTCCAAGAACAGCCCACTTCTGCCCACAGTCACCTAATAATAGCTCTCATTCATTGTGAGACTGCTGTGTACCAAATTCCGTTTTTGGCATGGTATGCCTTTATACCATAGCAACCCTGAAACAACCATAGTAGGGAGGCATTGTTAGTCCCAGGTTGCAGAGACAAAAACTGAGGCTTGGGGAGAGTGATGTCATACAGGAAACAAGTGACATGACTGGGATGTGAAACAGGAGTATTGTTCTTTATTTTCCTAAAATGGCTGCTAGGTGCAGCATTCTAATTTAGATAGAGGAGGGGAATTGGAGAGGGAGTAAGTAGAAAAGAGATTTACAGATATTGGAACATGCTTTTACTGTCTTTAAGGATTTTACAGGGAAAATGAAAGGAGGGAAAAGCATTATAATTATAGGTGTGCCTCTGAATCTATTTACTGTAAATTCAGTTTAACAAGTAATTAAAAATACATTAGAGAATACTACAGAATGCCACTGAAAGAAATTAAAGACTTAAATAAATTGAAAGACGTCTCATGTTCATGGATTGAAAGACTTAATATTGCTAAATGGCACTACTCACCAAAGTCATCTACAGATTCAATGCAATTGCTACCAAAATTCCAGCTGCCTTTTTGGCAGAAATTTACAAGCTGATGCTAAAATTCATACGGAAATGCAAGGGACCCAGAATTGCCCAACAATCTTAAAAAGAACAAAGTTGGAGATCTCACATTCCCTGATTTCAAAACATACTACAGAGCTGTAGTAATCAAGACAGTGTGCTACTTACTGTTGTAAGGATGCACATATAGATCAATAGAATAGAATTGAGAGTCTAGGAATAAACCCTCACATTTATTGTCATTTGATTTTTGACAAGAGTGCCAAGGCAATTAAATGGGCAAAGAATAGTCTTTTCAGCAAGTGGTGCTGTGACAACTGGATATCCACATGCAAAAGACTGAAGTTGGATCCCTACCTCACACCATATACAAAACTCTCAAAATGCATCAAAGACCTCCATTTAAGAGCTAAAGCTATAAACCTCTTAGAAGAAAACATAAGGATAAATCTTCATAGTCATGAATTAGGCAGTGAATTCTTAGGTATAACACCAAAAGCATAAGCAACCAAAAGAAAAAAAACAGATAAATTGGACTTCATCAAAATTTAAAACTTTTGTGGTTCATAGGACACCATCAAGAAAGTGAAAAGATAATATACAGAATGGGAGCTATTTCCCCAAAGAGGAACAGTAATCATGTAAATGATCTGTAGACACATGAAAAGATACTTAGCATCATTAGCCATCAGGAAAATGCAGATCAAACTATTAATACCTCACATTCACTGGGATGACTGTGATCCAAAACACACACAATAACAAGTGTTGAGGATGTAGGCCAGGTGTGATAGCTCATGCCTGTAATCCTAGCACTCTGGAAGGCCAAGGTGGGAGGATCACTTGAGCTCACGAGTTTGAGACCAGCCTGAGCAAGAGGGAGACCCCATCTCTACTGAAAAAAAAAAGAAAAATTAGCCGGACATGGTGGTGTGTGCCTGTGGTCCCAGCTACTTGGGAGGCTGAGGCAGGAGGATCGATTGAGCCCAGAAGTTTGAGGTTGCAGTGAGCTATGATGACGCCACTGCACTCTACCTGGGGCAACAGAGCAAGACTCTCTCAAAAAAAAAAAAAAAAACAATGTTGAGGATGTGGAAAAATTGGGACCCTCATACCTTACTGACAGGAAAGGTGCCAAGGCTTTGGGAAATAGTCTGGCAGTTCCTCTAAAAGTTAAACAGAGTTACCCTGTGGCCCAGCATTTTCACTCCTAGGTATATACCTGAGAGAATTGAGACCATGTCCATATAAACACCAATACACAAGTGTTCAGAGCAGTGTTACATAGCCAAGCAGTAAAAACAACCTAAATGTCCATTGACGAATGGACAACAAAACGTTGGTCTGTCCATACAAGGGAATATTATGCAGCGATAAAAAATAATGAGCTATCAAGCCACAAAAAGATAGTGATGAGCCTTAAATGCATATTACTTAGTGGAAGAAACTAGTCTGAAAAGGCTATATACTGTATGATTCCCATTAAAAGGTTAAATTTTATGATATGTGATTATATATCAATTAAAGTAATGCAGATAGGGAGCTTCCTATTTAGCTGAGTATGAAAAAATGAATATTTCCCCTGTAACTTTAACATATGTTTAGAAGTTTGGATTGTAGCTGGCACAGTAGCCTTTTCTGGATGTGTAGCACATCAGGTGCCAAATTGTATGAATGGGCTCTGAGGAAAGAGATGATCAAATAAGACTGATTTGTTAAGTCTCTCTGCCTTTTCCAAGCTCATCTGCCCCATGTCCTCTAAGATTAGATTGTAGTCCCAGCCCTGACCCCATCCCATTCATTCACCAGAAGAGAGGGGTTGGCTTTGTCTAATGCTAGCTTTTCCGTAGGCCCATCCCGGGGAAATGGTGGGAGCTCTGGCTGCACAGTCCCTCGGTGAACCTGCCACTCAGATGACTTTGAACACCTTCCACTACGCTGGTGTGTCTGCCAAGAATGTGACACTGGGTGTGCCCCGACTTAAGGAGCTCATCAACATCTCCAAGAAGCCAAAGACCCCCTCACTTACTGTCTTCCTGTTGGGCCAATCTGCTCGAGATGCTGAGAGAGCCAAGGTAGGGGTCGGGAGTGATGGGCTTTTTCGCAGGAAGAAAAGAAAAGTGAATGAACTCTTTCCCTTGAATAAGGGGTTTGGGGTTCCCTCAATAGAAGGGTTTGAAGAGGCCTTGGAGCTACCCAGATGCCTGTGTCATGAATCCCTGTCTCTTCTCAGGACATTCTGTGCCGCCTGGAGCATACAACGTTGAGGAAGGTGACTGCCAACACAGCCATTTACTATGACCCCAACCCCCAGAGCACGGTGGTGGCAGAGGATCAGGAGTGGGTGAACGTCTACTACGAGATGCCTGACTTTGATGTGGCCCGCATCTCCCCCTGGCTGTTGCGGGTGGAGCTGGACCGGAAACACATGACTGACCGGAAGCTGACCATGGAGCAGATTGCCGAAAAGATTAATGCTGGTGAGGCTGGGAGGGCCCGCCCAGCTCAGGAACCCTGCCTGGGCTCCTACCTCTGTTGTGTTCACTGTACTTGAATCCTGAAAGAGCCCCCCATCCTCACCACCACCCATGTACCAGTTCTGTTCCTCTAAGGCATCTCTTCTCCAGGGTCACTGTTCCCTGGTGCTCAGACTCTCCAGGTTACCTCTGTACTCCCTTTCCCTTCCCAGTGTTCCCCTTCCCTCTTTCTAAGGGAGATCTGTGAGGGGGAGGGGGAGCCAAAATAGAGCCCTGCTAGGGGAGAGCTGCAAGTGGACCTTGCAGCCAGGAAGCTGCAAGTTAAATGCGGTCCTTCTCATAGCTCATCCTTGTCCCCACTAGGTTTTGGCGATGACTTGAATTGCATCTTTAATGATGATAACGCAGAGAAGCTGGTGCTCCGGATTCGCATCATGAACAGCGATGAAAACAAGATGCAAGAGGTAAAGGGGGGCCCAAGAGGAAATTGATACATCAAACGTAGAAAACCGTTAAATCATGTTAGTGACCAGAGAGATTAAGACGCAAGCAACATCGAGGGGCTAGTCACACCCACCTCATTAAGGAATAGGGAATGGTGGTGAGCAATAATTTTCAAAATTTTCTACAACGAAAATCTTCGAAATCCAAAGCAGCAGCCGAGTAGATAAAACAGATGCATTGACATGGGAGCGAGACTACTTTCTATCACGATTTTACAACATTAAACCTGAGAAAAGGCACTACGTCCCACCACCCTAACACAAGTGACAGTCCTCAAGGCCCTGTCACTTGGCACTCTCCTCCCCTGAGGCTCCTGCAGCTTGTTTGCCTAGGGCAATACAAACCTCTGCCATGAGGCCAGGGGCCAGAGTTGGGGACATATTGGACAGTAGGAATTACTACGTCCTAGGGAAAGTAGTGTGACAGCAGGTATAATAAGACCCATTAAAGTGCTTGACCAGTGACTTCAGTCCTGGGTGTGGCTCCTAAGAAATTGTTCAGCACGTGTGGGTGCCTGGTACTTTAATAATAAAAACTCAAGAACTCAATAACTACTGAACTGTCAGAGAACAGGTGAGGAAATTTTGGTATATGTTGGTGGAATACAGTATACATCCACTAAAAGACATCACAGCAGGACAGCAGAGCAGGGAGTGCTGTGTGCCTGGGTGCAGCCTTTGGGCACTTGCACTAGACAGGACTATATGAAAGTGAAAGTTGTGTTAGGGTGGTGGGATGTGGGTGCCTTTTTTCGGGTTTCTTTTAACATTGCAAAATCATGATAAAAAGTAGTCTCACTGGAACTGAGGGGGCAAGGTCTGGTGGCTGACTCTTCGGATCCTCGAGGAGGCTATAGTTTGGGTGAGAGCTGGGGAAGAGACCAGAGGATTCTCAGAGTGCCAACCTCTCTCTCACTGCAGGAGGAAGAAGTGGTGGACAAGATGGACGATGATGTTTTCCTGCGCTGCATTGAGTCCAACATGCTGACGGATATGACCCTGCAGGGCATTGAGCAGATCAGCAAGGTCGGCCATTCCCTCCCCCACAGCCCTCCCGCACCCATATCCCCCCACAAGCCACCCTGCCCAACCTGAGCACGCTCCATCCCCCTCCAGGTGTACATGCACTTGCCACAGACAGACAACAAGAAGAAGATCATCATCACGGAGGACGGTGAGTTCAAGGCCCTGCAGGAGTGGATCCTGGAGACGGATGGCGTGAGCTTGATGCGGGTGCTGAGTGAGAAGGACGTGGACCCTGTGCGCACCACGTCCAACGACATCGTGGAGATCTTCACGGTAAGCCCCGTGAGCACCCTGCCCAGCAGCCATTCCTGGGTCTCTGGCTCTCAGGCCCTCACACTGTGCTCTCCACTCACAGGATTTCCTCAGGCTCTGATTTTTTTCTGCCTGAATCTATTTGTGAGTGTGGGATGCACTTGGTTCTGATCTGCCCTGGATCCGGGTGGCGGCAAGAGCAGGGAGGAGAACAGAGTTGCTCAGTCTTGACCCTCCCCTCACCCCATACCAGGTGCTGGGCATTGAAGCTGTGCGGAAGGCCCTAGAGCGGGAGCTCTACCACGTCATCTCCTTTGATGGCTCCTACGTCAATTACCGGCACTTGGCTCTCTTGTGTGATACCATGACCTGTCGCGGCCACTTGATGGCCATCACCCGACACGGTGTCAACCGCCAGGACACTGGACCTCTCATGAAATGTTCCTTTGAGGAAACGGTAATGGCAGAACTTCTGAGCAGGGTGGAAGGAGGGAGTGCTGTGGGAGGGAGGGCACCTACCGGTGTGCGAATGTGCGGTGGGCATTGGGTGGTTGGGCTGTGACGATGGTGGAGCAGCCCGCTTGCAGTGTTTGGAGGGATCTGATGAGGCCTGTACTCTTCTGGTTGTTCAGGTGGATGTGCTTATGGAAGCAGCTGCACATGGAGAGAGCGACCCCATGAAGGGGGTCTCTGAGAATATCATGCTGGGCCAGCTAGCTCCAGCTGGCACCGGCTGTTTTGACCTCCTGCTTGATGCAGAGAAGTGCAAGTATGGCATGGAGATCCCCACCAACATCCCTGGCCTGGGAGCTGCTGGGCGTGAGTATGAATGCCTCAGATACACAGGACCTGTCTGGGTCTGGGGGTGAGGCAGGCCATGGGTGCTGTGCCTGTTGCTCATGTGTCCCTGTGTGCTTCTTTGCAGCCACCGGCATGTTCTTCGGCTCAGCACCCAGTCCCATGGGAGGAATCTCTCCCGCCATGACGCCCTGGAACCAGGGTGCAACCCCAGCCTATGGTGCCTGGTCCCCCAGTGTTGGTGAGTAACCTGGCCCAGGAAGAGGGCCTTCTAAGTGGTTCAGAGGTGGGTGGGCTGGGATCATGAATAGTACCCATTATTGGAACTCCAGAGGCCACCAGGGGCTGGGGGAAGCTGTGTATGGTCGGGGGTGTTGGGCTGCAGCTCTGGCTTTAACCTGTTTCTCTAACTCTGCAGGGAGTGGAATGACCCCAGGGGCAGCCGGCTTCTCTCCCAGTGCTGCTTCAGATGCCAGTGGCTTCAGCCCAGGTTACTCCCCTGCCTGGTCCCCTACACCGGGCTCCCCGGGCTCCCCAGGCCCCTCAAGCCCGTACATCCCCTCACCAGGTGAGTCACCGTCTGTCAGGCCAGGTTCATTTCATTCTTAGTCCTTCCTTCTGGGCAAGTCTTTCTATCGCTTATCTCCTTGTTGGCTTCTTGCCCACAGGTGGTGCCATGTCTCCCAGCTACTCACCGACGTCTCCTGCCTACGAGCCCCGCTCCCCAGGGGGCTACACGCCCCAGAGTCCCTCTTACTCCCCCACTTCACCCTCCTACTCCCCTACCTCTCCGTCCTACTCCCCAACCAGTCCCAACTATAGCCCCACATCTCCCAGCTACTCACCCACGTCTCCCAGCTACTCGCCGACCTCCCCCAGCTACTCCCCGACCTCCCCCAGCTACTCACCCACTTCCCCAAGTTACTCACCCACTAGCCCTAACTATTCTCCAACCAGTCCCAATTACACCCCAACGTCACCCAGCTACAGCCCGACATCACCCAGCTACTCACCTACTAGTCCCAACTACACGCCAACCAGCCCTAACTACAGCCCGACCTCTCCAAGCTACTCTCCAACGTCACCCAGCTACTCCCCAACGAGAACTGATGGCGTGTGTGGCACAGCAGCAGCAGGCTAGGGCCCAGGACAGCTCACGTGTCCTCTGCAGTCCTCTCACCTCCCTCGTGGGGCGCAACCCAACCCAGCTCCCTTGTACATAACTCCTTGTAACAAAGTTTCCTGTTGAAGTTCTGGGTCCCATTTGCAATGGGACTTCTTGTCTTGTTCTCCACTTGTGCTGTCTCAGAACCCGCCAATCTAGTGGTGTTCTCCTTCCTCCCCACCCCAGGCTGCTGTTGCCATTTAGGGTGTTTTAGTTGATCCCTGCTAAGGCAGGAAAATGGGAACAGACGTTATAGTCATTTATTGAGCAAATACTGAGTCTCCACTCTGTGCCAGACACTGCTCTGTACTGGGTTTGTAGTAGTCAAAACAGACACAACCCTTGTCCTCCATTAAGGCAATATTGAACATAACAGCTTTTTAACCCGTTTTCCTGATTATCATAAATAATTGGGAAAATTATAGAAAGCTGTAATACAGAAGCAGAAAAATGATCACCCTTCATCCCACCACTAGGAGGCATACTTTCTTACGCTATTTTTCCCTACATATTTCTTGAGTCACTAATAACAAGTGAACAAAAATGTATATGTGCCCTCAAACCAACAATGGGAAGATTATGGTTACTATAATGTATTTTATTTTTTTAAGAGACAGAATCTCTGTCACTGAGGCTGGAGTGCAATGGCATCGTCATTGGTCAATCACATAGCCCAGCCAGAAATTGTTTTATAAGAATGGGATTATTTATATACTGTTTAATAAATTAAATAATTAAGGAGAAAAATGTTACGGGAAACTTGAATTTACAGGACATCATAGTGATTTTTCCACAAGAAATATTCCAAAAGTTCCCTCTAATATTAAGAACAAATACTATGAAAACTATTGATCAGTTGGTGATGTTATACTGTTATAAAAAACATTTAGGCCAGGCACAGTGAACCACTGTATTCCCCGCACTTGGGGAGGTTGAGCCAGGAGGCTCACTTGAGGCCAGGAGTTTGAGATCAGCTTGAGTAACATAGCAAGACCCTATCTGTACAAAAAAAAATTTTTTAATGAGCCAACTGTGGTGTGCACCTGTAGTCCCAGCTACTGGGGAGGCTGAGGCAGGAGGATCACTTGAACCCAGGAGTTCAAGGTTACAGTGAACTATGATCACCCCACAGCACTCCAGTGTGGGTGACAGTGAGACCCCATATCTAAAAAAATAAAAAATAGGCCAAGCACAGTGGCTCACGCTTGTAATCCCAGAATTTTGGGAGGCTAAAGCAGGAGTATAGCTTGAGGCCAGGAGTTAAAGACTAGCCTGAGCAAGATAGCAAGACCCCATCTCTACAAAAAAATTTTTTAAAATTAGCTGGGTGTGGTGGTGCCCATCTGTAGTCCCAGCTACTTGGGAGGCTGAGGCAGGAGGATTGCTTGAGCCCAGGAGTTTGAGGTTGCAGTGGGCTATGATGACAGCACTATATTCTAGCCTGGGCAACAAAGCAAGACCCTGTCTCAAGAAAAAAAAAAATTATATGTACTTTATCCATGCTACTATTGGTGGATATTTGTTTATTACAACATCGCGATGAATATTCTTGTACCTGTCCAATGGTGTATACATGCATGAGTTTCTCTAGGATATATCCTGGAAATAGAATTGCTGGATCACTGGATGTGTACCAGGTGCCATGGTTTGAGTGTGTGTGGCCCCTCCAAAATTTATTTAATCCCCATTGTGGTGGTATTTAGAGGTAGGGCCTTTGGGGAAGTGATTAAATCAGGAGGGTTATGCCCTCATGAATGAATTGATGCCCTTACAAAAGAGACTTCAGAGAGAGTTTGCCTCTCTTTCTCTTCCACGGTTCTGCCACATGAAAACACAGCATTCTTCCCCCTTCACCGTTCCACCTTCTGCCTTGTGAGGACACAAAAATATGGCACCATCTTGGAAGCAGAAACCAGGCCCTCACCAGACACCAGACCTGCCAGTGCCTTGATCTTGGATTTCCCAGCCTTCAGAATTGAGAGAAATAAATTTCTATTGTTAATAAATTACTCAGTATCAGGTATCTCATTACAGCAGGACAAACAGACTAAGACATTAAGTAATACCAAACTGTCTTCCAAAACGATTGTGTTAGTTTACAATCCCACCAATAGTGGATGAGAATTCCCTTGCTCCACAATCTCTTTGATATGTGCCCAAATTTAAAACTTTTGCTGCCAGGCCAAGTGGCCAAGTGTAATCCTAGCACTTTGGGAGGCTGAGGCGGGGGATCGCTTGAGGCCAGGAGTTCGAGATGAACCTGGGAAACACAGCGAGACTGTCCCTACAAAAATTTGAAAATTAGCCAGCACTGGTGGTACACTTCTGTAGCCCTAGCTACTCAGAAGGCTGAGGTGGGAGGATTGCTTGAGCCCAGAAGTTCAAGGTTGCAGTGAGCTGTGGTCGCCCCACTGCAGTCCAGCCTGAGCAAGAGTGTGAGGCCCTGTCTCAAAAAAATTATAAAAATAAAATTTTTGCCTATTGGGTGTGAAATAATATTTTATTAAGTTTTTAATTTGCATTTCCTGGGTTATTAAGGAGGCTGAGCATCTTACAATTAAGGGCCAATTATTTCCTCTTCTGTGAAATGTATGTTTGTCTTCTGCCCGTTTTTTCCTCTTTGCTTACTTGTCTTTTTGTGATTGATTTGTGGGAGATATTTACGTATTTTGAATACAGATCCTTTGTCAATTGTCTATGTTGCAAATAACCCTCCAATTTAATGGCTTGGCTTTTTACACTGTATGGTGTCTTGAATTCTTAATTTATTGTAGTTGAATTTGCCTATTTTTTGTATGTTGTTTAGGAAACTTACCCTTACCCTATACAACATTCTCCCATATTGTCCTCCAAAAAATTTTATAGTTTTGTCTTTTACACTTAGGTCTTTAACTTACCTAAAATTGATTTTTATTTGGTGGAAAGAAGGAATCCAATTTTGAATTTTTTCACATGGATAACTAATTGTCCCCACATAATTTATTAAATGACCCATCCTTTTCAAATTATCTGTCTTTTCTGTCTAAATTATTTCCATATGTATCTCAGTCTGTTTCTGGGCTCTTTATTCCATTCCTTTGGACTATATTCTCTCCTTTGCTAATATCACTTTTTATTATATTTAATTGCTGTACTTTTTATTATATTTTGAATATCTAGTAAAGCAGATCCTCCTCACCTTGTTCTTCAACAATTGTTTTGGCTATTTTTGGTCCTTTGCTCTTCCATAAAATATTTGGAAAGAGCCCACAAAAATAATTGAGCTAGGATTTTTGTTAAAATTTCATTAAATCTATAGCTCAGTGTGGGGCTATCTTCCCCATATTGAGTTTTCCTATTCTAAAACACAGTGTTTCTCCATTTCTTTAGTTTGTCTTTTATGTTCTTTAATAAAATTGTATAGTTTTTCTTTACAGAGTTTGTGCTTCTTTTGTTAGATTTGTTTCTACATTTTTTATATTTATTGATATGATACAGTATATTTTTTAATACCTCATTTTCTAATGTCTGGATATACAGAAATAAAATCACTTTTTGTGTATCAATTTCATATACAGCAAACTTTGTAATCTCTCGTAATCTAGTAATTCATGACTAGATTTTTGTTTTATACATAGACAATCATATCACATACACACAGTGCCAAGCTTTTTTCTTCTTTTCCAATAATTATAATTTTCATTTCCTGTGTTACTGTACTCAGGAATTTGAGTAAGCTGTTCACCACTAGGAGAATAACTCATCTTTACTCTTGATCTTAAAAAAGAATGCTCTCATTATTTTACCATTAAGTACAATGTGTACTATAGTTTAATGTTTTTAAAAAAAACTTTCATCAAGTTAAGGAAATACTTCTCTATTTAGATTGCTAAGAGATCTTATTATGAATGAATATTAAATTTTATAAAACATTTTTCCTGCAAGGTTTTGCTAGCCTCAAAAGGTGTTTGGGATTTTCTTTTTTTTTCAGAGTATGAGTTTATCTGTTCTCTAAATATTTGGTAGTGCTCTCTTGGACTGTGGTCAGGGCTAGATGCTAGGTGTTTTCTTTGTGGAAAGATGGTTATGTACTGATTCAATTACAGGACTAGCCATGTTTTCCATTTCTTTTTGATTTAGGAATTTATTTTCAAATGAAGTTCATAATATCTTATTGCTTTTTATTATCTGCTTGATTTATGCTGTTTTTTTCCTTTTTTTTTTTCTCAGAGACAGGGTCTCGCTCTGTTGCCCAGGCTGGAGTGCAGTGGTGCGATCATAGCTCACTGCAGTCTCAAATGCCTGGGATCAGGAGATCCTCCCGCCTTTGCCTCCTGAGTAGCTGGAACTACAGGCAAGCACCACCACGCCCAGCTAATTTTTTGTAGAGACGGGGTCTCAGGGTCTCGCTCTTGCTCAGGCTGGTCTCAAACTCTTGGCCTCAAGGGATCCTCCTGCCTCGGCCTCTCAAAGTGCCAGGATTATAGGCATGAGCCACTGCGCCTGGCCTGCTTTATAACTTAAAAAAGCCTACAGATTTAGGAAGAGAACAGAGGTATATTTCTCTTTACACTATAATATATTTCTCTTTACACTATAATAGTCACACCAAAATGAACTTTTAAGGAGTACTTGTAAGCTTCCTTTTAAGTCACATGAACTGAGGAAATTTTCATAATTATCCTTGTAAACATGACTTATATAAGGTATCTAAACTGTCCCACAAGTATTTGGAACAACTGAATTGTATGAAAGGATTTTGTACATGTTAAAAGGAAGGTTACTAGAGTATATTGGTATTGGGAGAATTCATGTCTTCCAGTTTGATACAAGTGGCTGCTGGGACAATGAATTCAGTGTAAAGAGACTATAAATGCATCTGCTTTGAAACATTTTGTGGGTTTAAATCTGGCTAGCGCGTGCTTTTCCGATAACTGCCGGCATTTGTATGGCGCCTCTCTCCTGCCAGACACTGTTCTGAGAGCTTAGCTGCATTAATCCAGTAATCCTCACACAGCGCTTAGGAGGTAGCTACTGTTATTCTTCCAATTCTTCAGTGAGGCACTTAGAGTTTAAATCAATAGCTTCAGGTACCATAGCTAGTAAGAGGCTGCTCCAGGATTTGAACCCAGGAGTCCTGGTTCCATCATGCCTGGTGCCTTTAACCACCTTCCCCCTTGACTCTATTCTTAAAGGAGAAATTCATATATCTGATCTTGCAATTTTTCCTTTTGGAAGAGGGGCTTAAATTACTTCCTTCTCCAGGTAATAGAAACCTTTTCAACATCTCCAATTATTTGCAAAGAAAAACACTTTTAACTCTTTTTTTAGGGAAAATTGCAAACATACACAAAAGCAGAGAGAAAACTCTAATGAACTCCCATGTTCCCATCACCCAGCTTCACCAGTTTATAGCATATGGCCATTCTTGTTTCATCCATATCATGCACATTTTTCTTCTCTGTTCAATTATTTTTAAAGCAAATCCAGATATGTTTTACAAAAGGACTTCTTTTTAAAGAAAAAATAACCAGCATTCCTTGCCCCAAGTCATTCCCCTGCTGGCAAATTGACCACCTTCCTGATTCTCCGTTCCCTTTCTGCTTGTTTTCCAAATGCAGACAAGTTTGTGCATGGTGTGGTATCATCACCCCAGTGCTGTCCATGGCTCATTTTCTGTAACTCTAAACTCTAGGCGTCTCTGCAGTTGCTCTGAAGCCTGAAAATGATCCTTCTTGACGACCATGGACAGGCTGGGGTTGCTTGGCAGTCCTGTCCTCCACAGTAGGACATTTAATCTGCTTGTGACTTCTTGCCATGCTCAAAGCCTCCTACTTTATTGGGTTTATTTTTTGGATCCCTCTCCACTCAAACCAGGTCCAGCTTCTCTTAACACTCCTTGCATACTGTAACTTTACATTAAGCGTATTCCGTTTACCATAGTCAAAATGAAACAATGATTTGGGTAGTCATTTATCAATTGCTTGGGGGCTCCAGGAGGGCAGGAATTAGGCCTGTCTTTATCCCTGCTGTGTCTCTAGCATCACCCAGCACAGGGCCTGGCACTCAGTAGGTGCTCAGTAACCATATATGTATATGTAGTATATGTAGTCGACTCATTACTTGTGATAGTTATGTTCTATAAAGTTGCTGCTCCTAGGAGAAATATACAGCTAGACTTCTGCAAGCCTCTGGTCACAACATTTTTATCAGCTGATCAATACATAACCTTGTTTTACCTTATTTAATATATATTGTTAATCATCACTGAACTCACAGCCAACAGCATTATAACTCATGCCAGTATGAAGCTTATTTAGCACATATATTGTCTCTATTAGTTACGTAACAGCCTGCTTGTAAAACATATCTGGAACAGCAGACAACACTTCACCACTATGCTGGTGGGGGAACATTTTAAGCAACAAAATCATCAATAAAAAGCATAAAATATGAAAAATGTGGCACAGTGGTTCATGCCTATAATCCTAGCACTTTGGAAGGCCGAGGTGGGAGGATTGCTTGAGCCCAGGAGCTCAACACCAGCATGGGCAGCATAGCCAGACCCTGTTTCAAAAATAAAAAACATTAGCTGGGCATGTTGGTGCACCTGTAGTTCCAGCAATTTGGGAGACTGAGGCAGGAAGATTGCTTGAGCCTGGGAGTTGGAGGTTGTAGTGAGCTGTGATGATGCCACTGCATTCCAGTCTAGGCAACAAAACGAGACCTTGTGTCAAAAAAAAATGTATATGAAACACATGTCACTAAATAGACTGAGAAAATAGAGAACAAGAAGGCAGAGCACTGCTTTGTTTAACCTCAGCTGTGAACATATGTGTTGGGTGACTCAAATTTTTTGCCAGGCTGTGCATATCTGCAAATGATCATAAGTATTCATTTTAGAGTTATAAATGAATTTTAGGAAGTACGTGAATTTGCAAATATGGAATCCATGAACAATAAGGATCAACTCTGCGTGTGTGTGTGTGTGTCTGTCTGTCTGTCTTTCCTTCTCTGCTGAGAGGTTTTTTGTTTTTTTTTTTTGAGTGATGCACTGTAGTGGCATCATAGCTCACCGCAGCCTCCAACTCCTGGGCTAAAGCGAGCCTCCTGCCCCAGCCTCCTGAGTAGCTGGGACTACAGGTGCGTGCCACCATGCCCAGCTAATTTTTCTATTTTTTGTAGAGAAAGGGTCTTGCTATGTTGCCCAGGCTGGTTTCAAACTCCTGGCCTCAAGCGATCCTCCTACCCCAGCCTCCCAAAGTGCTGGGATTACATGTATGAACCACCGAACCCGGCCAGGACCTCTCTTCCTTGGCTCTCTTTTACAGGATTTCCCGTTCACTTCCTGTTGGCAATGGTTATCCTGGGCTCTGTCCCCTGGTTCTTCTGGCCAGAAAAACAGTGGGTTTTCTATCAGATTATTGTAGCCACCATGCTCCACACTATGATTGTGGCCTCCTTCCAAAATCTACCTGCTTTTGTTCACTCCAGAGCCTTCAGGTAGTTTTCTGTCATTCTGTTCAGAGTTTACCCCTGTTTTCTTGGAGGATCAGTCTGTTAGGAGCTTACTTCATCATACTGGAGGTGGAACTCTCAGGCATGCTTTTCCTGATGAAAGAATTTTAAAGCAATAAATTTTTAAAAATAGACTTTAGTTTTTAGAACAATTTTAGGTTCACAGCAAAACTGAGCAGAAAGTACAGAGAGTTCCCATTTACACCCTCACCATCCATCCACATGCACAGGTTCTGCCACTATCAACATCAAGATCATGCACCAGAGTGGTGGATTTGTTACAACTGATGACCCTACCTTGACACATCATTATTACCCAGAGTCTACAGTTTACATTAGGGTTCACTCTTGATGTTGTACATTCTATGGGTTTGGACAAATGTATACTATAATGACATGTATCTGCTATTATAGAATCATACAGAGTAGGTTCACTGCCCTCAAAAATCTTCTGTGCTCCACCTATTTGTCCTTGTCTCCCCCCAATACCTGACAACCACTGATCTTTTTACTGTCTCCATCATTTTGCCTTTTTCAAAGTGTCATATACTGTGGTTGGAATCATACAGTATATAGCCTTTACAGACTGTCTTCTTTCACTTAGTAATATACATTTAAGTTTCCTCCATGTCTTTTTATGGCTTGATAGCTCATTTCTTTCTTTATCGCTGAATAATATTGCATTGCTTGGATATATGACAGTTTATTTATCCATTCACCAGTAGGATAAATAGTTATGTTCTATATCAAGGATAGCTTGATTGCCTCCAAGTTTTGGAAACGACGAATAAAGCTGCTATGAACATCTGTGTGCAGGTTTTTGTGTGGACATAAGTTTTCAACTCCTTTGGGTAAATACAAAGGAGGGTGATTGCTGGATCGCATGATAAAAGCATGTTTACTTTTGTAAGAAACTTCCAAACTGTCTTCTGAAGTGGCTATACCATTTGGCATTCCCATCAGCAATCAGTGAGACTTCCTGTTGCTCCACATCCTTGACTACATATCTTTTTTGGCGAGGTATCTTTTCAGATCTTTTCCCATTTTTTAATCAAGTTCATTTTCCTATTGGGTTTTTTTTTTTTTTTTTTAGAGATAGGGTCTTGCTATGTTGCCCTGTTGCCCAGGCTGGAGTGCAGTGGTGTGATCATAGCTCACTGCAAATTTGAACTTTGAATTCCAGAGCTCAAGTGATCCTCCCACCTCAGCCTGCCTGGTAGCTGGGACTACAGGTGCATGCCAACACAACAAGATAATTTTAAAATTTTTTTTTTTTTTTGTAGAGACGGGGTCTCACTATGTTGCTCAGGATTGTCTCAAACTCTTTTCTTCAAGCAGTCCTCCCACCTTGGCTTCCCAGAGTGTCTTACTGCTGAGTTTTAAGAGTTCTTTGTGTATTTTGGGTAACAGTTCTTTATCAGATGTCTTTTGGAAATATTTTTTCCTACCCTAGTGGCTTGACTTCAAGCAATACATTTTTATGATACAAATATTTTGAAAAAAAATTAACAAGCCTTATTGCCTAGCATGTAGTCATTTTTTGTAATTGTTAGTTGAGTTATTCAAATATCCTATATATCATTACTGATTTTTTTTCCTTGCTTTGCCAGTTTCTGAAAAAAATTCTAAAATTTCCTACTATGTGGATTTTTCAGTTTCATTTTATTTGCTTTACTTTGTATATTTAGAGGCTATGTTTTTAGTTCCTTCAAGCTTAAAATTGTTATATCTTTCTGGTAAACCGAATGAAGTTTTTGTCATTGTAGCAATGCTCTTTACCTTAAGAGGTAGTTTTTAACTTAAAGTCAATTTTGTCTGAGATTATTATAGCTACACCAGTTTTTCTTTTAGTTGGTATTTTTCAGATGGATTATTTTTCCATTATGTTACTTTTCCATTTTTGTGCATCCTTACATTATAAGAATCTTATAAATAGTATATCATTGACTTTTGTTTTTTATCCCTTTTGACAAGCTTTTTGCCTTTTAATTGGAAAATTCAGAGCATTTACATTTATTATGATGACTGATATGTTTGGATTTATTTCTACCCTCCTGTTTACTGCAGTTATGATATTTTTCTCACTTTTCCCCCTTTCCTCTGTTGCCTTCCGTGGGGTTAATTTTTTTCTCATTTTATTATTTTCCCAATATATGTTTAAAAGTCTATGCTTTATGTCTTTTTTCAGTGGTTAATTACCCAAATTAACTCACAAAGCTTAGAGTCTAAAGCTAGAAATATAGTCATCTTCTTGCTGAATTGTACAAGAATTTTATAATGCTTCAATTCTGAACCCTCCCTTTCAATTTAAATGCACTATCCTCTAGTGTTTTCATGTGGTTGTAATTCTCATAAATTAGACAGTATAATTATAATTTTACTATCAAAGTTTGTTTAGATTTCCTTGCATATTTATCAATGTCTTTGATCACTATTCCTTCTTGCATCTCAAATCTTCTTCCATTGGGGGCCATTTTTCTTCTGCCTGAAGCATATCCAACTATTTCCTTTAGTGAGGTATGTTGTTATTAAACTGTCTCAGTTTTTGTTTATCTAATGATATATTTATTTTACTCTCATTCTTTTTTCATAACATTTATTCAGATATAATTCCTATATCATACAATTCACCCATTTAAAGTGTACAGTTCGATGGTTTTTAACATATTCACAGAGTTGTACGACCATCACCACAATCGGTTTTAGAACAATTTAATCACTCCCCAAAGAAATCCCATATGCATTAGTAGTCACTCCCCATTTTGTCTAACCCCCCCAGCCCTGCACTAGGCAGTCACTAACCCATCTTCTGTCTCAATGGATTTACTAATTCTGGCCATTTCATATAAATGGAATCCTAGCGTCTATGTGGTCTTTTGTGATTAGCTTCTTTCACTTACATAATTTCAAGATTCATTCACTTTGTAGCCCGTATCAGTAATTCATTCCTTTTTATTGTCACATATTCCATTGTATGGATATACCACATTTTGTTTATCCGTTCATCGGTTGATGGGCCTTTGGGTTGTTTCTACTTTTTGGCTATTCTGAAAATCCTGCCATGAACGTTCATATACAGGTATTTGTGTGAACATATGTTTTCATCCCTTTGGGTATGTAACTAGAAATGGAATTCCTAGGTCATATGATAACTTTATGTTTAACCTTTTGAAAAACTGCCAGACTGTATTCCAAAGTGGCTGCACTGGTTTACGTTCCCAACAATAGTACATGAGGGCTCCAGATTCTCTACATTCTTGTCAACACGTTATTATCTATGTTTGGATTACAGTCATCTTAGTGAATATGAATCTTAGTACATCATTGTGGTTTGATTTGCATTTCTCTGAAGCTAATGATGTTGAGCATGTTTTCATGTGCTTATTGTTCATCTGCATATATTCTTTAGAGGAATGTTGATCCAATTCCTTTGACACTTTTTAATTGAGTTTTTTGTTGTTGTTGAGTTGTAAGAGTTTGTGAATACTAGACCCTTATAGGATAAACGATTTACAAATATTTTTCCCCTTCTATAGATTGTCTTGTCACTTTCTAAATAATGTCCCTTGATGTACAAAAGTTTTTGATTTTTATAAAGTCCACTTTATTTATTTATTTTTTTTTTAGAGACGAGGTTTTGCTCTGTCGACCCGACTAGAGTACAGTGGCGTGATCACAGCTCCCTGCAACCTTGAATTCCAGGGCTCAAGCATTCCTCCCGCCTAGCCTCCCCTGTAGTTAGGACTACAGGTGTGAGCCCCTGCACCTGGCCCAGTTTATCTATTTTGTTATTATTGTTGCTCATGCTTTTGGTGTCATATCTAAAAATCTGGCCAGGCACAGTGGCTCATACCTGTAATGCCAGCACTTTGGGAGGCTGAGGCAGGAGAATCCCTTAAGCCCAGTTGAGTTGGGTCTTTGAACTTTGTTCTGACCTCAAGAGTACTGTCTTGGCTGTTTTTCTCCCTGGTTCTCTTTGGTGAACTAGCTAGCTTCTGTTTTAACTTGTTGCTCTTAATTAAGAGGAACTATAGTTGCCCTTTGAACAACATGAGGGTTAGGGGCACCAACCCCCCATGCAGTTGAAAATCCACATATAACTTTTGACTCCCCCAAAACTTAACTACTAATAGGCTACTGTTGACTGGAAGCCTTACCAAGAACATAGTCAACTAACACATAATTTGTATATGTATTATATACTGTATTCTTACAATACAATAAAGTAAGCTAGAGAAAAGAAAATGTTATTAAGAAAATCATAAGAAAGAGAAAATATATTTACTATTCCTTAAATGGAAGTGGATCATTACAAAGGTCTTCATCCTCATTGCTTCAGGTTGAGTGGGCTGAGGAGGAGAAAGAAGAAGAGGGGTTGGTCTTACTGTCTCAGGGGTGGCAGAGGCAGAAGAAAATCCATGGATAAGTGGACCTGCACAGTTCAAACTTGTGTTGTGCAAGTATCAATTGTACCAGCCTCCTTTTATTCACCTACCACAAAAATCTCAAATTATTTAAGAGAGTGCCCTTAGACTTGAACTTTCCTACACTCTATTTCAAATAAAGCCAGTTCCTTTGGAGAGAGTGTCAGATCTCCATGTTCTTATGAACTGCCCCTCTCCCTGGGCAAAATCCCTGAGCCACTACTCTGGCTGCTGGTAGCCCTGAACTTCTCAGCTTGCCCTTCCTGAGCATAGGGCCTCTGCCCTGCGAGTGTGCTGTGGTGAGGACAATCAGGGCTCCAGTATTTTCGGCCTGCCCCAGCTGTGGTGAAGCCTCTGTCCACTGTATTCCTTGATTGGGAGCTGAGGAGAGAGGAAGCCCTATCGTCTTGCCCACGCCTGTTCCGAGTGGGGCTCCCATCAAACAGAGCTTACAGGGGTGTGGCTACGGAGCAGGTTGTGATTCAAGTGCCGCAGACTCTCACTCTTCTTAACAAGAAGTTTTATTAGATTTTCTTAGATAAATGTTTCTTCATTTGCAGTATCCTCTTAGGACAATGACTTTAAATTACTTTTTAAAATGTTTTTTACCAGTTATTCTTGTTTTACTGGGGAGTGGCCTATGGAACTGCCATCCCAGAGGTGGAACTTTACCTCCAATCTTCTTTTCTTGTCTCTCTTTTTAAAAAACGGATAACAGATTTATTGAGATGTAATTTACATACCACACAATTCACCTATTTCAGTGTAGAATTCAAGGTTTTTAATATATTTACAGATATATGCAACCATCACCCCAATCAATTTTAGAATATTTTTATCACTTCAAAACGAAACCCCAGCGGGGTGCAGTGGCTCACGCCTGTAATCCCAGCACTTTGGGAGACGAAGGCAGGAGGACTGCTTAAGGCCAGGAGTTAGAGGCTGCAGTGATGCAGTGAGCTATGATCATGCCACTGCACTCCAGCCTGAGTGACAGAGTAAAACTCTGTCTCAAAAAAAGAAAAAAAGAAAGAAACCCCATATACTTGAGCTATGGCCTCCTCCCTCCCCCATCCTCTCACACCCCACCCCCAGCACTAAGCAACCATTAATCTATTTTCTCTCTGTATAGAATTGTCTATTCTGGACATTTCATATAAATGGAATCATAGTATGTCGTCTTTTGTGACTTCTTTTCAACTTTGCTCTTGAAAGATAGCGTTATTGGTTATCAAATTCTAGGTTGTAGGTGTACTCCTGCAGCCTCTCCTCTCTTCTGACTGTTTCATTGCACCTTATTTGCTTGTTTGCTTTATAGCTTTTGATTGTGAGCTGCTCTCTTTTTCCTTAGAACTTTATCTGTGGGAGAACTTTGAGTCCGTGATTAAAGTGGCCTTCTTCTAGCAAGAATTTGTATCGCTTCTGCCTGGCACCTGGGCACGCTACCAACCCAGAAACTCTTTGAGTTCTATTGTTAAGGTTTTCTTGGGCTACAAGGGCAGTGTACATTTGTTCAAGCACAAAGTATGGGATGACTAACTTGTCCAAGATTAAGACAGGCAAGTTTTCTTGCTGCTTCCTTACCTGAAATGGGTTTTTGGTTTTGTTTTCTTATATGCCTTTACACTGAGGTTGTAGGAGGTCCCAACCATATGCAGAAATCTCCCATTATCTTGGCAGAGCCCTGGGCTTTATCTTCTGTCCTTTATATCCCAGAGAACCATCTGGGCAATACGCAAGGTCTTCTGTGTTTCACAGAAACCCTTGGGGAGAAAAGCTGACTTTGGCACTCAGTTATCTCCCAGGCTTCCTGATTTTACTTCATTTTTGGCCTACTCTGTAGGAATACTTCTAGTATTTGTGCCAACACAGCAGCATTTTTTTTTAAAGTTGTGTGTTTTTTTGGACAGAATATTTCATCCAGGATTTTAGTCTTTTCAATTAGGAGAGTTATTAGGATATCTAGCCTGCCATGCCACCTGCTTGTGGTTTGTAACCTTTTTATTTTGTTGGCATTTACAATATTTACTTTCTATTCTGCAAATACAGTCAAGTATTGCTTAGTGAAGGGTATACATTCTAAGGAATGAGTCATTGTGCGAACATCATAAAGTGCACTTACACAAACCTAGATGGTATAGCCTACTACACACCTAGGATATATTAATATATGGCCTATTGCTCCTAGGATACAAACCTGTATAGCATGTTACTGTACTGAATACTGTAGGCAATTATAACACAATGCTAAGTATTTGTGTATCTAAATATATCTAAACATAGAAAAGGTACAGTAAAAGTACACTATAAAAGATAAAGAATTGTACACCTGCATAGGGCACTTCCCATGAATGGAGCCTGCAGGAATGGAAGTTGCTCTGGGTGAGTCAGTGAGTGAGTGGGGAGTGAATGTGAAGGCCCAGGACACTACCATACACTACTGTAGACTTACAAACACTGCACACTTAGGCTACATTAAATTTATAGGAAAATATAGTAATTGTGCTATAACATCACTAGGTGATGGGAAATTTTTAGCTCTATCATAATCTTAGGGGACCGCCACGGTATTTGAGGTCCGTTGTTGACCGGAGCGTCGGTATGTGGCACGCGACTGTGTCGCCCTCCAGTTGCATAGTCCTGTTTATCTGTGTAAATGGCTACTGTCCAGTCTTCTCACCACTGCTTCTTTCCTGCCATCTTTTCTATTCATCTTCTAGTAATTTCTTTCAGAAAGGGCCCATAATTGCTTTGTTATAGTCCCTGAATTCTTTTATTTTTGAGAATATTCTCCTGTAGCCTTTAAAACTGAAGGACATCTTGGTCGGATATTTATTATATTCTTGTAACACTTTCTCGTCCTCAGAATTTTGTAGACATTGCTTGATTTTTTTCTGGCATTGAACATTGCTTTGGAGAAATCTGAGGCTCTCCTGATATTTTTACCTTTAACTTTCCTGCCTGGATACTTGAGGAATTATTATTATTATTATAATTTTGAGACAGAGTCTTGCTCTGTCACCCTGGCTACAGGGCAGTGGCATCATCATAGCCCACTGCAACCTCAAACTCCTGGGCTCAAGCGATCCTCCTGCCTCGGCCTCCTGAGTAGCTGGGACTACAGGTGCACACCACTGTGCCCAGCTAATTTTTCTATTTTTCATAGAGACAGGGTCTCACTATGTTGCCCAAGGCTGATTTCAAACTCTTGGCCTCAAGCAATCCTCCCACTTCAGCCTCCCAATGTGCTAGGATTATAGGCGTGAGCCACTGAGCCTGGCCTATTTCTATATCTTGACGTCCAATAATGTAACCAGAATATATTGTATTGTCTATTGCTGCATAACAAATTACCCCAAACCCAATGGCTTAACAACATTTATTATATCAATTTCTGTGGATCAGGAATCCAAGTGTTATTTTTTTTAATTGAGGTGTAATTTGCAAAACATAAAAGGAACCATTTTAAAGTGTACAATTCAGGGTCATTTAGGACATTCACAATGTTGTGTGAACACCACCTCTATCTAGTTCCAAAACGTTTTCACTCTTTTTTTTTCAGAGGCAGGGTTTTGCTCAGTTGCCCAGGCTGGAGTGCAATGGCGTTATCATAGCTCACTGCAGCCTTGAACTCCTGGGCTCAAGCGATCCTTCTGCCTCAGCCTACCAAAGTACTGGGATTACAGGAATAAATCACCACACCCAGCCCCAAAACATTTTCATCACCCCAAAAGGAAACTACATACCCATTAGGAAACCTTTCCCTTTTCTCCAATCCCTGACAACCACCAATTTGCTTTCTGTTTCTGTAGTCTGAGTGTTTTCGAATTGACCTTGACATGCTAATTCTGAAATGTGTAGCGAAGAATAAATAAAGGGGCTGGGTGCAGTGGCTCACGTCTGTGATCCTAGCACTCTGGGAGGCCGAGGCAGGAGGATTGCTTGAGCTCAGGAGTTGGAGACCAGCCTGAGCAAAAGTGAGACCCCCATCTCTACTAAAAATAGAAAAATTAGCCAGGCGTGCTGGTGTGCACCTGTAGTCCCAGCTACTCGGGAGGCTGAGGCAGGAGGACCGCTTGAGCCCAGGAGTTTGAGGTTGCGGTGAGCTATGATCATGCCACTGCACTCTACCCAGGGTGACAGAGCAAGACTCTCTCAAAAAAAAAAAAAAAGAATAAATAAAGGGCCAAGGATAGCCAAGACACTCATGCATAGAGGAGTAAGAAAGAGGGACATACCCCATCAAATATGAAGATTTATTTTCCAACTATTGTAACTAAGATGGCTTAGTACTTTCAGAGAGTTACACATACTGACCAATGGAATAGAATAGAGAGCCCAAATATCTTATAGTGATGGAATGGCAAATCAGTGGGAGAGGAGGAACTATTCAATTAATGAGGAAAAATAAAAGACTAAATGGGAAAAAAAGATGAAATTAGATTCCTATCTCATACCCAAAAATCAACCTCAGATGGATTAAGGAGTTACATGTCAAAAGAAAAAATTTAAACTTGTCATAAGAGTAGGCTAATATATTTCTGAGGTTGAACTAGGGAAGAATTTATTAAACAAGACACAAAAAAGTGCTAGTGTAAAAAAAGTTGATAAATTTGAAAAAATTAAAATTAAGAGCATCATTCATCAGAAGGCACCATGGAGAAACTGCGAAAAAATAAATTACAAACTGGGAAAAGAGATTTATATCATAACGCTTACAACTGACACAGGTTAGTATAAAGACTACACAGAGAGTTCCTAGAGACTGATAAGGAAAGGACAAATCCTCCAACAGAAAAATGGGCAAATGACATGAACAGGGATTCCAGAGGCAAACAACGAACAATGAAGAGATGTCCAGTTTCCTTTGTAACTAGGAAATTCAAATCAAAATTATAATTAGATAGCACTTTACACTCAATTGATTGGCAGAAAGTAAGAGGTCTGATAATACCAAGTGTTGGGAAAGCCTGGATCGACAGGATCTCTTATGCATTGCTGAAGGGAGGGAGTATACGTTTGTGCAAACTGTTTGGAAAACGGTTTGATGTTATTTTGCAAAGTTGGACATTTACATACCCTTGCTATGTGACCAGAGAAACACTTGCGCTTGGGCACCAGGACATATGCATAGACAGGCCTGATCTGAGTGACTGGAGGAGCCACTGCAGGACGTGACGTGGGGGGCTGCTGTGCTGAGAACAGGCTGGGGGGCGCATCAGGGTAGGAGCAGACGGCACAGGAGACCAATGCGGTGGACGTGTAGCCAGCGCAGCTTCCTAAATGCCGCACCACCCTTTCCAGGCTTTCTCCTGTCTCCTCAAAGCTGTGATCCCAGTCTCTCCCCTTGGCTTGAGCTGAGGACCTCAACTCTGACTTCAGAGCAAAACCAGCAGCTATCAGATGCGCCTCCAGCCTCTGCGGGCACAGCTCTAATCCTCCTCACCCCTCCTTTCCTGGCATGGTCAGAGCCCATGGCTAGGGCCCAGGATCCCCCTTCCGGCCCCTTTGCCTTCGACATCTTTCTGTCCTACAACCTTCCCTTCAACACTGAGGCATGCTCTGGTATCTCCCACATGAAAAACAAACAGACCAAACACACAACTCTTCTTCCACGCAGGAAACTTGAGATGAAGGGCCACCCTGCTGAACTGTTGACTTCCCTTATTATTAAAGATCCTGGGAATTCCTGCTGCCTGGCTGTGTGAATGCTTCTTATGCATTCTGTGACATAGTAAGAAATATATGTTTGGTCTCTGTCCCCTGTTCCTGACACAGAGCCTCTAAATCCCTTAGAATTTCCTGGGTGATAGATATTCTTTTGTTCTAATGAGGCAGCTCTTGGTTGGGGGCCGGTCACCGGAAATCCCAAGCCTTGATCAGAAGCTTGGGACTTCCAGGTCCACCCCCCAGCCTCTGGGAAGGGGAGAGTGCCTGGAGATTGAGTTAGTAATTGATCACGCCTAAGTGATGAAACCTTCATTAAGAACTCCTAAACTATGGAATACATAGGAAAGCTTCCAGGCTGGGGAGTGCATCCACATGCCAGGAGGGTGGCACACCCTAACTCCATGGGGACAGAAGCTCCTGTGCTCAGGACCCTTTCTGACTCATCCTATATACCCCTTCATCTGACAGTTCATCTATATCATTTGTGATATCCTTTGTAATAAACCAGTAAACATAAGTAAAAGTGTTTCCCTGAGTTATGTGAGCCACTAGAGCAAATTATGGAACCTGAGGAGGAGGTCAAAGGAAGCTCCAATTTGTAGCCAAGTCACACAGAAATGTGGGCACCCTGGGCACCTAATACTTGCAACTGATGTCTGAAGTTGGGGGCAGCCTTGTCAGACTGAGCCCTTAACATACTGGATCTGCACTAACTCTGGGTCAGAACTGAGGAGACAGGAGAAAGCCTAGAAAGGGTGGCGCGGCATTTAGGAAGCTGCGCTGGCTACACGTCCACTGCATTGGTCTTAGTGTCAGAACTGAATTAAATCACAGGACACCCAATTGGTGTCTGCCAGAGAATTGAATTGCTTGATGTGAAAACCCACACATTTGGTGTCAAAAGTGTTGTAAGCAGAGAAATAGCTTTCTCTTTTACATTCCTTTGGGTTTAGTACTCCTATAAAAGAGACCCCAGAGAGCTAGCTAGCTCCTTCCACAATGTGAGGACATACCTATAAAACACCATCTCTGAACCAGAAAGCGGGACACCATGGACTCCAGACCTATGAAAAGCAAATGTCCGTTGTTTAAAAGCCACCCAGTTTATAGCAGCCCAAACAGATCAAGACAATTGCCATCATCCCTTGCCTGTAGGAGCCAGGAGCCTCCAACCAGTCTCCCCTGCCTCCCCTGTGCTGCCTCCAATCTGTTCTGAGTGATTTTTTTTTTAAGTGACAGTCTGACTCTGTTGCATAGGCTGGAGTGCAGTGGCATGATCATAACTCACTGTATTTTCAAACTGTGGGGCTCAAGTGTCTCCCACCTCAGCCTCCCAAGTAGCTGGGACTACAGGCGTGTGCCACAATGCCCGGCTAATTTTTTTTTTTTTTGTTAGAGACAGGGTCTTGTTATGTTTCCTCGGCTGGTCTCAAACTCCTGGGCTCAAGTAATCCTCCCACCTTAGCCTCTCAAAGTGCTAGGATTATAGGTGTGAACCACGTGGCCGAGCCATGAGTGATCTCTCTACTATACAAGTTTCATCCCTCCCTGGCTTGAACCCAGTTTAATGGCTTCACCCCCTGCCCTTAGGATAAACTCCAAAATGTTGAGTATAGCCTCATCATGGGCACTGCCTCTCCATCACCACACTCTGCAGGGTCTTTCTCATCCTGGGCCTTCATCTGCCTTCTGGGAATCCTCTTTCTTTACCCCCACAAAAATATATTGTTTGTGTTAACACATATTTTATTGGTTTTAAAGTTTTTTTAAATTGTGGTAAAATACACATAAAATTTACTATCTTAACCATTTTTAAGTGTGCAGTTCAGCGGTGTTAAGTACCTTCACATTTTTGTGAACCCAATCTCCAGAGCTCGTTTCATCTTGCAAAATGGAGACTCTATCCATTAAACAATTCCCCATTCCCCCCTAGCCCTGGCCCCTGGCAACCACCATTCTACTTTCTGTCTCTATGCATTTGACTACGCTAGGAATTTCATATGAGTGGAATCATACTGTATTTGTCTTTTTGTGCTTGGCTTCTTTCACTTAGCATAATGTCCTCAAACTTCATCCATATTGTAGCATGTGTCAGAATGTCCTTCCTTTTTAAGGCTGAATAATATTCCATTGTATGTATATGTCACATTTAGTTTATCCATTTGTCCATCCATAGACACTTCAGTTGCTTCCACCTTTTGGCTATTGTGAACAATGCTGCTATGAACATTGATGTACAAATATCTCTTAAAGACCCTGTTTTCAATTCTTTGGTATATATATACCTAGAAGTGGAATTGCTGGGTCATATGGTAATTCAATTTTTAATTTTTTGAGGAACTGCCATATTGTTTTACTTAGCGGCTACATCATTTTACATTCCCACTAACAGTACACAAGGGCTACAATCTCCACATCCTCACCAGCATTTGTTATTTTCTGTTTTTTTTTAATAGTAGATATCCTAATAGAATGGATAGTAGACATCCTAATGAAATACCTAATGGTATCTCACTGTGGTTTTTATTTGCTTCTCCCTAATGATTAGTGATGTTGAGCATCTTCTCAAGGCTGTTGGTATGTCTTCTTTGGAGAAATGTCTATTCAACTAGTTTGTCCAGTCAGGTTTGTGTGTGTGTGTGAATTGTGGGAGTTCTTTATATAAGCCCTTATCAAATACAATTTGCAAATATTTTCTCCTATTCTGTGGGTTGCCTTTCCTCTCTGTTGATTTTGTCCTTTGATGCACAGAAGTTTTTCATTTTGAGGTAGTCCAATTTACCTGTTTTTAGTTTTGTTATCTGTACTTTTGGTGTTATGTCAAAAAAATCATTGCCAAACACAATGTCATGAAGCTTTTCCCCTTTGTTTTCTTCTTAGAGTTTTATATGCAGCTGGGAATACTTGAGTAGCCCCTCTCTCCCTGGCTAACTCCAACTTGAGTCTTGCCACATAAATCACCCTTCTCCGGGAGGATTTATCTAATCCAGCTACATTCCCATTGCCCTGTGGCACCCTCTGACGTCCCACACAGCACGCCTTCCCCTTCATGGCTCTTTCCACAAGTGTAGTGAGGTTGTTTCTTGGTGGGCATTTGTCATCTAGAAGACAGGAGCATGTTTTGTTCTCAGTGTAGCTCCAGTGCCCAGAACAGTACTGGGTGCATAGTAGGCCCCTGCACACTTCTGCTGGATGAATGAATGAATGACCAAGTGTCAAATGAGTAGGACAGACTGTGAGTATAGGTCAGTTTAAAGTCTGGATGGTCGGAAAGAGGTGAGGTCTGAGCTGAGCCTTAAAGGCCAGGTAGGGTTTGGAGAAGAAAGACCTTTGAGAAGGGTTTCTAGCTGGAGGGAGCAACATATACTGTACTCAGAGGTGGCAATGGGCAAGTGTGGTATGATAAGAAATATATTTGGTCTTTGTTCCCAGTTCCTGGCACATAGCTCCTAAAACTCTTGGAATTTCCTGAATGACAAGAAAGTCTTTCTTTATTCATAATGAGTCCTTTTGATCACATGAGAGTTTATGTTAATGAGGTAAGTTAGGTTGGGCCCCTAGACACCCTCAAAATGGGGGGCTGGTCACCAGAAAGATCGAGTGATTAGAAGGTTGGAGCTTTCAGCCCCACCCACTGACTTTTGGAAAGGAGATGGGGTTGTGGCTGGAGATTAAGCTCTATAAGAACTCCTAAGTGAGATTCAATGAGCTTCTGGTTGGCCAACACATGGTGGTGGGGAGGGGAGCTCACCCAGAAAGGGCATGGAAGCTCCATGCCCCTTCCCCTATACCTTGCCCTATGTATCTTTTCCACTTGGCAGTTCCTGAGTTGTATCCTTTATAATAAACTGTCAACGTAGGTAAAGTGCCTTCCTGAGTTCTGCAAGTTGTCTAGCAAATTATCTAGTTGTAGGAGGCCATCGTGGGAACATTTGATTTACAGATGGTCAAAAGTGTGGGTGGCCCAGGACTTGCAGTTGGCATCTGAAGTCAGGGGCAGTCTTATGGGACTGAGCCCTTAAGCTGTGGGGTCTGTGCTAACTCAGGATAGTCAGTGTCAGAATTGAATTGAATTTTTGAACACCCAGTCGGTGTCTAGAGAATCAGAGACTTGCTTGTTGACACTGGGAAACATCTCAGAGGAAAGCTGTCTGAACATCAGCTGGTAGCTAACCTATCTGCAAGAGGGGCTGGTGTGGGGGGTGGTGTGGGGGGCTTGGGGGGTCCAGCCTTCACTGGGCATATGAATCTACCTAGAAGGACAAGTGAAACCAGCAAGGAGTTGGAACCACCCTGTGACATGATAAAATACTGTTTCTGGAAGATTCTTTTGGCAGCAGGGTGCAAGACGGATGTGAAGGGGGAGATGCTGCAGATACAGAGGCCAGCTTGGAAACCTCTGCTGGTTTGAAACCTCTTCCACAATGTCTGAAGAACCAAGCTCTTTACTTAAGTGCTATAGTCTTTCAACCTTTTGCTAAGAACCTCCTGGGCAGAACTAACTGGTCACCCAGCCTGCACCTGCTTAACTGTGCTGGTCATGCAGGCGGGTTTGATGGAGCACACACACTGGCTCTGTCCTTGTCATCTGCCATCCCCAAAAGCACACAGCTGGACACACAGCAGGCCCTGAACTGCCTGGTCGGGTGAATGAGTGCTTTAATACAGGCATTCTTTCTGTTCCCTGAAAAATGACACCTGCCCCTCCACTGCAGTATTTTTTTTTTAAACCCAAAAGTGAAACTTCATTTTCAAGGGCTTCACTAGTATCTCTCACAGCATAATTTAGGTAAGATATTCCTAATGAGTCAGGCAGACTGCTCTGTGTACAAATTTTGTACTAATCAGTTGGTTAAAGAATTAGGTGAAAATAAAAGGTAAATTAAGAAAGAGCGCCAATAAACACATAGTGGGAAATCCACACAACAATCTGTCGGGAGATGTTATTTTCCAGAGGTCACTGAGAGACGACAGCCGCTTTTGTCTCAATAGTTACACAGATCTGACTTTGAAAATGTGTATGAAGAGATAGATCTATTTACACCAATATTTAAGAATCAAAGTCCACAGACTGATCAAAGTGTCTTCTTCAGCGCTGAGGGAGGCTGTGCTTGTGTTAATCTAATCCTACCCCAACACCTCTGAGGGCATGCAGGCACGTCCGCCCCGCTCTGCGTAGGCGTTGGTGTCCAAGCGGTCCTCACTCTCCTCCCGGGGGACAGGGTGGCACAGTCAGACACTGAGACACCGAGTGTACACGCAGGGGGCCAGCTGGGCTACACCCACACCACAGTGTGAATCCGGACACAACTTCCTGGGGGCGGCTCCAGGATTCCAGACTGACTGAATCTTCATGGAATGATGAAAATTAAAAATTACTTGATTCTAGAAGTTTCTGATTTTTTCCAGCCAAAATATTAGATTTGCCAGTAAGAATCACCTCAAAGCAATCACTATCCTAGTCATGACCATGGTGTCCAGTGCAGTTTAAGGCAGAAGCCTGGTACGTTTTCTCAGAATAATGCTTGGTCAGGCAGAATACAGAGTACATTCCTTATAGGTAACTACAATTTTCTCTTCGTAAAATGGAAATTGCCTTGCACAGCTCCTTGCATGCAAGTGAGGGCTCCGTAGATATTTGTTAGCAGTGAGCAGATAGCAGTTGACTGACCAGCCCAAACATGACGTTTTTCAGCTTAAAAACATATAAGACGTAAACAGGCCTTAGCATCCACCAAAAGCCCAAAGACGAAGCTACCACCAGCTTAGGCATTTGGTGTCATTTGGCTGCCCAGGTCTTCATATCTGGGGAATTTCCTATTGTTGAAATTCAGAAACTGATACCCCAAAATATGGCTCTTTAACATATTGAACTGAAGAAGTATCAAGGTTTATCTGACCTTCCCACCCCCAAACCATCTCTCCTTTATCTGCCCAAGATCCAGACCCACCAAAAGGAACAGTTTTTTTCTTTCCCTCCCTGTAAGACCAAGAATGTAACCATATCCGAACAGACCTTTCACAAGATGATGTACAAGTTCTTCTCTGTTCCCTGATCCATTCATTCTCCCCAGTAATCCCCTCAACAGAATTCCCCTTTGCCGCTTCCCAAACCTGTTTTGCCAGGATGGTAGATAAGCTTCTGAACTCTGCTGGGAGGTGGGTAATCACTGTGTGGTTCTCCCCGTGTACATGTTAATAAAATTTGTATGCCTTTTCCCCAATTAATCTGCCATTTGTGAGCTGATTTTTCAGCAAAACTTCATGTTAGGGTGGAAAGCCTAGTAGGTGCTCACGGTGCAGGTGGAGAAAGATTTCTCATGCAGAGATTAAGATATAGAAGTAAAAAAGTTAATTTTATCCTTTAGAAGGACAGAGAGAGAGAGAGAGAGGAAAGAGAGGGAGGGCAGGGAGACCTCGTGGCATTCCAAAGAAAGAGAAGGGAGTGCCGGCCCTGAGGCCAAGGGGCTTGCTGATTTGATGGGAACAAAAAGAAAGAAAAACAAAATAGTGATTGTTGTCAGTTGGAACAGGGAACTGTGGAGTAATTAGCAGCAGGCAGCTGCAAGATGTCAGGTTGTCTGTCTTGCATTTTCTGCTCCTGGAGACTTGGTTATGTCTGAGATGTAGTCAGGCTTATGCAGGGGATGTGATTTTGCCCCTGAGATATGGTTTTGGGCAGGAAACTAAGGCCTGGAGTTTGCCCTCCTGCTGTCCATCCAGGGGCGTCTCAGGAACTCCTCGAGGCTGTAAAACAAATTCTAAAATCAGTTTCTGGTGAATGTAAAGAGAAAGATTTACATTTCCTTTCTGTCTGTTGGGATCCTTCAGACGTTTGTGAAAACAGAGTCCCTGCAGGGTGCCTGCCCGTTAGGGAGAGAGAGAGCTCATGATTGATCTTCAGATATTAGGTAATTGCCAGATTAGATATTTTCCTGTTATTTCAGCGAGGCCACCCACCCCTTTCACTTCAGAGGACAAAGGGGAAATTTCCCTTGGCCCCTACACTATCAGATGCATGTTGGTGGGAGGTAGAGCCTTCCACCCTCACAGAGGCTCCAAAGCCAGAGGTTCACTTTCCCAGCACCCCTTGCAGCTGATAGGGGGCCCATGACCCAGGCTGAGCCAGGGGGGGCGACTGCCCCCTCAGACTTTGGTTTGAGGGCTAGTGAGGCAACTTGAGGAAGCAACAAAAAAAGCTCCACTCCCAGGGACAGCAGCGGCATCCAGTGTCCAGGGCCAGGGGTGCTGGTCATCCTGGGCATGAGTCTGTGTCCTGCCGGGCCTGAGGCAGCCATGACCTCACCAGACCAGATCTGCAGTGAGTTTTGGCCGCTGTCCATGCTGTAGTTTCCTTGACCCAGCTTGTTTTCTGAGCCTGGTTATCCTGCCTTCCTGGTGGTTCTGGGAGCTACCTGTGGCCTTCCAATAAACTCCTTTTCTGCTTAAATCTACCAGGGATGGTTTTTGTTGATTTCAACTAAAAGCCCTAATGACTCAGCCACAGACAAGGGCTGGAGGTAGAGGTAGAGGCCTTAAGCCCTGCTCGCTGAAGGCACCACATCAGCTTCAGGTCCAGACTCAGCCCAGGGGCCTTCGCCAGCAGGGCTAGCAGGACATGCCGTGGTGGGATCAGAAAACCATTCCTAGAGTAGAAGACGTCCCCAGGGGCAGCGTTTCACCTGTCCCAGACCTACAGGTTCAGAACTCTGTGTTTTAACAAACTCTCCAGGTGACTCAGCTACACCCTAAAGTTTGCCCTTGAGCTTCAAGGAGGATCTGCTTGTAGCAGAAAAAGGAACAGACATAAATTGAGAGACCCAGGTTCCAGCCCTGTGACTAACCAGCTTTGTGCACACTTGCTTCACCACTCTGAGTCTAGATGTTTTCATTCATAAAGTGGGGATCAAAATATCACCGCAGAGGTTTGTTGTGAGGATTCAGCTAAATAATATTGTATACATACAGAGCCCAACATGGTGCCTGGGATAGAGGAGGAGACCATGAATGGCAGCTGTCATGGCTAGGACTGGCTGTTTTTAGTCCTTTTAGTAAAATGGCTGGGCAGATCTGGGCAAGTCCCTAGCTTCTCGGCCTCATTTTTTTCTCTGTAACATGCAGATTAACAACCCTCACCTTGTTTGGAGAATCAAGGAAGATAAAACGTGAAAGCAGTGTTTTATCTAAACAAAAACATGAAACTGTGAAACCATGAACTAAAACATGAAAGTTCAAAAATATTTTGCCTCGACATGAGCACTCGAGGTGAGGTGAGGCTTTTCATCCAGCAGACCTGTGGGCCAGGAACTGCTTGAGGCAGCAGGGACTCTGAGGTGACCCAGGCAGGCATGTGCTCCACCCTTGAAGTTGCTCATAGTTGAACTTTTCAATTCAATCAGATCACAGTATGGCAGTCCCCCTTATCCTCGGAAATAAGAGCCCAGTGGATGCCTGAAGCCTGGGACAGTACCAAACCCTACATAGATTATGTTTTTTTCCTATACGTATATACCTATGATAAAGTTTAATTTGTAAGTTAGGCACCGTAAGAGATTAACAACAACAATAATAAAATAGAACAATTATAACAATTTGCCAGCATCACTACTTTTGTGCTTTGGAGCCATTATTGAAGTCAAACAAGAGTTACTTGAACACAAGCACTGCAATATCACAACATTCGATCTGATCACCTAGTTGCCTACTAAGTGACTCGTGGGTGGGTAGCCGGGAGCGTGTACAGTGTGGATACATTGGATGAAGAGATGATTCACATCCCGGGTGGGACTGAGCAAGATGCTGTGAGATTTCATCACCTCCTCAGAACGGCGCACAATTTCAAAATTATGAATTGTTTGTTTCTGGAATTTTCCATTGAATATTTTTTGAACCGTGGTTGACTGCCAGTAACCGAAACTGCAGAAAGTAAAATTGTGGATAAAGGGGAGCAACTGTATAGTGCTCACATTTCTACAGTAAAACATTTATATAGAATTGTATATATAACTCTACAAAACTCTCCTTCTATACATACACATATAAATGTTCTGTGTGCACATAGTTATACAGATTTGAATTAGATTTAGATGGAAGTTAGTTTTGAAAATATACATTTTAAAAATTGTTAATTCCCTTCTTCACTGTGAAACTTTCTTTTTTATTAGTATTTTCTTTATTGTAAAAAGAGGTAGGGAGATCCGTGGATCCCTAAGACCCATTTCAGCTTTAACATTCCATAATTCCATGCTCCGATTCATTATTTAATTATTACAGATGCTTAAAGAGCACTTATCATGGGTGTGAGGACTGAACTCTGATCTTTTTCTTTTGCCCAAATTCCTTTCTAAAGGGGCCTCGTGAGTCACACTAAAAATGATAAAATATAACTATACAGGTTTACTTCCCAACCTGATTCTGGTATAGCATTAGCATCATCCTAAAGATAGAAGACCCCCCTGTCTTAACTCAAGCATCCTAGCAGATCCTTATCTTAAGAAAGATCCTCCTATCTGGACCTCCCAGAGTGCTCAGACCTTTCGTCTTAACTTAAGCATTTCCTTTCTGGTCTTTTAGATAAAGCCTAACTCTTTCACCCAATTGTCAGCTAAAGAATCCCTAAACCCACCTATGACTTGTAAGCCCCTGCTTCGAGATGGCCTGCCTTTTCGGGCCAAGCCAATGTATGCCTCCCATGTATTGATTTATGACTTTACCTGTAATCTCTATCTCCCTAAAATGTATGAAACCAAACTGCAACCCAACGACAGTGAGTCCACTTGCTCAAGGCTTCTTGGGTGTGGCTCCAAGTCGTGGTCCTCAAATTTGGCTCAGAACAAACCTCTTTAAAATTATTTTACAGAGTTTGGCTTCTTTTCCGTTGTCAGGTGTAATCCTGTGCTACCTTGCCCTCAAGAAGCACACAACCTGGTTGAGACGGTCACATAAGATAAGAAACCATACACCAAAAAAAAAACAAAAACAAACTATACACAGTTATCTATACTATTATGTCCTATACTATTATGATGAGGGATTGTACCTTAAAAGCATAATAAATCTTATTTAGAGTTCTAACATTGATGACGTATCAAGCACATTATTCTTGGAAAAGACACTTTGTCAGTGTTGGTGGATATGCTGATGACACACCCTTACAGTTCTTTAAAAAATTATTTTATAAATGCACATTAGTATATGTTGAACCAATAACTAATGGAGTATTGTTGGAAGCACTGTGCACATAAGACTTTCTTTCTAAAGTCAGAAGCATGGTAAATTATATATCATTTCTAACTGTTATTTATAATGATATCATATTTCTTTTTTTTTTTTTTTTTTGAGACAGGGTCTCCCTCTGTTGCCTGGGTAGAGTGCAGTGGCATCATCATAGCTCACTGCGACCTCAAACTCCTGGGCTCAAGCGATCCTCCTGCCTCAGCCTCCCTAGTAGGTGGGACTACAGGTGCATGCACTATGTCTGGCTAATTTTTTATTTTTTGTAGAGACACAGAGTGCTAGGATTACAAGCATAAGCCACTATGCCCAGCCTGATATCATATTTCTAATAGAAAAACACATTAAAATTAATATTACATTGGTGACTTGAGTTGAATTGAAATAGAAATGTTTTCTGTTGCCATAAAGGTGACCATGGGTAGCTTTTTGGACTCAGTTAGTACAAAATACTCCACACAAGAAATAAAGGATGTCACCTATAAAATGGGGATAGGGATTAAAAAATTTAAAAAAGGAAAATAAAGGACAATGTCTTATTGATCAATAATAAAGTCTCTCCAACCATTTAGGGAGCAACACTAAATGCAGGACCCAAAAATCCCATTCAATTTTAATTATGAGATAGAGGGAAAAAAAATCAGGAAACGTATATTATTTCTTTTTTTAAACCTTTTTTTATTAAGTTTTTAAAAACTTTTTAATTTATTTTCTTTTTTTTTTTTTTTTTACCATAAACTAGGTAGCTTATAATATTGTTTCAAAAATATATTTGGACGCTTCACAAATTTGTGTGCCATCCTTGCGCAGGGGCCATGATAATTTTCTCTGTATTGTTCCAATTTTAGTATGTGTTGCTGAAGTGAGCACCATTGTGAAACATTTAATTACTTGTTTATTTACAATAGATGAGACACACATATGGACATGAGAGTGTATGGTGAGAATTCTCTCTCTCACTGATACTCAATTCCCCTTCCATTAAGGAAGCCACTGGTACCTGTTTCTGTGTCTCCTTGCAGAAACACAGATATCTGAATGTGTATGTGTACATATGTGTTTTGCATTTTTGTTTTTTCACTTATATCTTAGAGCTTGTTCCTTCAATGGCTGCATGTATGCATTAGGTTTTGTCCAATATTTTTATATCACAAACATTTTACAATGAAGAAATACAGAGCTTTAAAGTGCACAGTGATATGACCCCAAAACTCCACTCCAGCAGAATACATGCCCCCACCCCAGACCTGATTTCTTTTTAGCCCATTTTCCATTTGAGACCCGGGGAGCTGGGTGGCCCACTCAAGGTCTTGCCAAAGGCCAGAAGCCAGTGGAGACAGAATCCAGGTTGCCCATTTCCCAAGCCACCACTGGCCAAAGGGTTACTGGCTGTTGGCAGACACATTGTTTTTGTTTTTTATTGATTTGTGCATTTACATTTGACTTCCCCAAAGGGTTTGAGGCAGTTGTATTGAGGTATCAGGACTGTTTGCTTTCACCACATTCCCTCCTGCCTGGAGGGAGGCCAGATAGTCTGACCCATCACAGCCAAGGCAGAACTGAGTCGAGCTGCAGCTCAGGACCAAGGCTGAGGGAGATGACAAGGGCCAGGGGCCAAACCATATCGATCACATGAGTCATCAGGCCAAGCACCATGTCACCAACACAGCCAAGTGTGAGCTATGGGCCCAACAGCCAGGCCCAGTAGAAGGTGTTAAATGCACACTCCCCTGGGAGCCTGGCCCCCTCTTGACACTCAGTACCTGCTCTGGGTTGAGTCTTACCTTGAGGCAGATGTGAAACAGATGGAGAGCTGGGCTTAAAGTAGAACACTTGTGACCCAGGAAGCTCTGAAATAGCTAGAGAAGGTACGAAGGCAAATAAGCAGATGAAGGTCAGGCTAATGGTTGCCCACCCAACCTTGCGATGCCCACCCTTCTCTCTGCTCACCAAGTCCTACCCTGTCTTCAAGGTGAGTCCTCTTGCCCCTCCTCCAGCGGGGGGAATGGAACATGTGGGGAGACAGGAGGTCACTTTGGAGACCAGGTTTGAATTCTGGTGCCTTCATTTCCTGGCTGCAGCATTTGAACAAAATCACTCATTCTTTCACGCAACAAGTATTTATTGTGCACCTACTATGTGTAAGGCATTAGCCAGGCTCTAAGGAACAAAGATGAATAAGTCCCTGTGCCCACGAAGCTGACAAGAGGAGAGTCAGATGGTAAACGGGTGACAACACGGTAGGATAGTGAGTGCTTGGGTGAGAACAGGCACCTGTGCCGCACAGAGGGAGGCTCTAACCAGGGAGAGAAGGTCCCAGCAGAATCTCCTGGGGAATCCCTTCCACAAATATGCAAAGTGCCTACTGTGTGCCAGGCACCATGCAAGGCACTGGACAGATAATGGTCCCCAAGACAGACTTAGCGCCTGTACTCATGGAACCTCATGATGTAGTGAGGGAGGAAAAATAATAAATATAAATTGTGGTCACTGCAATGATAAAAACACACACAGTACTGGATCAAGAATAACACGAGGTGGGGGATACACATGTAGAGCGGGGGAAGGTGAGACAGAACTTTGTGGTGTTGGAACAAACTTAGAGGTGTCATCATGAATTTATTCTGTAATATCTATATATCCTATCTCTGTCTGCTCAAGGGCCTAGAATCAGTCACATTTCCAGTAGTACTGAGTTTACCCAGGGCTTGGATCTTGGTTGCTAAACACCCTTCTCCATGAAAGGAAACAGAGTTCCTTGAAGAAATGGCTTCTGATCCCAGGGCTGGTGCTGAGGAAGCCTAAGGTGTTCCTGGAACATCTTATTATGAAGGGAAGGGAAAGGGACAGAAGGGGGAGGGAGGGAAGGAAAGGAAAGGAAAAGAAAGAGAGAGGGAGGGAGGAAAGGAAGGAAGGAAGGAAGAAAGGCAGGAAGGAAGGAGAAGAAGTGAATTCAATGATTAATTATGTAATTTCTATGTAGACTCTATTTGTGATACCAAGCTTGGTAAAATAATGAATGAGCCAGCTTCTGTATAGAAAATTTGTGTTCCTAAAATAACTAGTGAAAGAAACTAGAAGCCAGAGTGGTAGAAGGCCAAGGAAAGAGGGTTTCCAAATAAGAGTGGAAAACAACCACGAAGGCTGCAAAGAAGTAAGATGAGGGCTAAGGTGTACCTCCTGGATTCAGTACCAGGGAGGCCTTTGGTGCTGACCCATCTCATGGAGCCCATGTTCAGTGGGGCAGAGGGGAAAAGAGGACAGGAGAGCCACCAGTGACTAGATGGTAGTTAAAGTCTGGGGAAGGTGGGGGTGGCTGGCAGGAGTGCAAAGAGAAAGGGGCCCAGGACTGGGCCTTGAGTTGTTTGATTGATTAATTGATTAAAGTTTAAATAAAGTTTACTAATTTTGACCAAAATTTGAGTGTGGCAGTAGCCTGGGGGTGGCACCCAATCCTTCCTTGAGTCTTGGTTTGGCCAGAACTTTGCTGGTTTTAGCATTTAAAGTTCTTCATCCTAGGAAACTTCTCAGTTCCAGGCAAACTGAGATGGTCTCTGTCCGTTCCCAGGCTGCTACCACCATTGAATATTCATTAGTCACTGCTGGCCCAGGGAAATTAGACTGTGTTTATTCATTCAGCAAACTTTTGCTGGCCCTGGAAATGTAATGGCCAGCAAAGCATACGCTGTCCCTATACTTCTGTCCCTACACTTACAGACTACATGAAATTCCTTATTTGCATTTTGGTGATATTAATCAAACTGGGTCTCCAAGAGGAAAAACAAAAAACAAAACAACAAAGCCTTATTTTCCCATAGTTCATTGTACAAAATTTGAAAAGTAAGAAAAGCATAAAAAGGCAGGGAAAAAAAATCATACTGGCAGATTTCCTTTCAGTATTTTTCCTACACATTTCCCAAGTCACTTCCCATCCATGTCCTAAAAAATGCAAGTTAATTTTAACTTTGGCCACAAACCAAGAACAAAAAGGTTAAGTGTATTGAATTAATTTTTCAAGCCAAAGTTAAAGCATCTGAGGATGATCTGCTGTGTCCAAGGGTCCAATCCCTGTTTTTTTCCATTAGCAGGTGTGATCACAGGCCAGCCAAGTTGGGTAATGACTTTCTCTCTCCTCGGCAAGCCTTCCTGCTTTGCAATTTTTTTCTTTTTACAAGCTGAAATGCTGCATTCACCTGATAACAAAAACCAAGTAGAACAGAGGAGATTACAATGAAAAACAACAGTGCCCCAGCCATTTCCATCTTATCCCACCACACTCCCACGACCTAGACACAACCCCCTTAACCGTCTCTGTTTTTAGTTCTTCTGGAAATTACTTCCAAAATCCCAGCTAAAATGCTCATACTTCTATTTCTTTATATATCAACTTTAATTAATACCAACTTTCTAATTAAAAACGTGAGGTATTTAACTCACACTCCCTCTTCCTCTCCTCTTCCCAACGATGACTGTCTTTATATTATTTTTAAAATATATTTTATATATTAATTATTTTGGTAATATAAGTAAACCTCTCTTAGTACATCTCCTCTTGCCAGTGTCTTGGTGAGAGAGACCAGCTTGTGATTCTTTTCTCTCCCCACTTCCACGTGCAATCTTTTCTCACATTTATGAAACCAAGCTTGAGTCCAGGAATTCGAGGCTGCAGTGAGCTATGATTGCCCCACTACACTCCAGCCTGGGTGACACAGTGAGACCCTGTCTCTAGTCTTTGCTGCAACCACAACCAAGTCTTCTGTTTTTTCTACAGGTTAACTCTAAAAGTTGAAATCCAATCAACAATACTTATTATGTGAGTATTGGTTAAGCTCAGGCCAAACAATGGGTTGGGATTACACTTTCTTCTCTGTGCACCAAATCTCACAATCCATGTGTCACTCCAAGAAGAATGTGTCAAGCATTAAGAGCCTTAACTGATACTGCACCAATTGAACATAATCATGTCATATTATAGCTTGTTCTTCATTTAAATCATGAATTTATTCTTCAGTTTTGGAATTTTTCTAGAGATCCTAATTCCTTTTCTTTCTTCTTATACTCTTTACCTATGTCATATCTTTAATTTTTTTTTCAAATTATCTTTCATACCATTTATTCAATTCAAGCTTCAGTTTTTCCCTCCCTCCTGCAATTAAAGCTTTTAACGCCCTAGGCTTGTTCCACAGATGTGATCCTGGCACCTCCCACTCACTGATCTTCTGAGTTAGAATCTACTGTTTCCTGAATATTATTTTGTCTTCTTTCTGGTTTGCTCCTACATTTTCTGAAATACATCTTCTGTTTTCTAGGAAAAGGTATGTGGAGGCCAACTTTGTATCTCAGAACATGTCTTTGTCTTGCCCTTACACTTCAGGATAGTTTGGTTGGATATAAAATTCTAGGTAGAAATTCTTTTCCCTCAAAACTGCAGACATTTCTCCATTCAGTCTTCTAGGATTCAGTGTTATTGATGAAAAGTTGGTAGTCATTTTGATTCTTGTTCCTTTAGAGATGAATTGTTTTCTCTCTTTAGAAACTTTTCAGCTCTGCTCTTTATTCTTGACATCCTGAAGTTTCATGAGGAACTATCTCAGTATGGATGATTTTTCATTTATTGTCTTGAGCACAATATAAATCCTTTCAGAACAAAGACATGCCTTTCAGTTCTGTAAATTATCTCTTATTTTTTCCTAAGATATTTTCCTTCCCTTCATTTTATTTGGTCACATTTGCTGGGATTCCTAATAACCATGTAGTCCTTCTACACTGATCTTCTGCGTTTATTACCTTTTCTCTCTAATCTCCATCTTTCTTTTTGTTCTATAATTTTAGAGTTTTTAAAATCCTTCTATTGAACATTTTACTTTTTTATTTTTATTTTTTTTGAGACAGAGTCTCACTCTCTCACCCCCGCTAGAGTGCAGTGGCCTCATCATAGCTCACTGCAACCTCGAACTCCTGGGCTCAAGAGATCCTCCTGCCTCAGCCTCCCAAGTAGCTGGGACTACAGGCACATGCCACCATGCCTGGCTAATTTTTTCTGTTTTTTGTAGAGATAGGGTCTTGTTCTTGCTCAGGCTGGTCTCGAACCCCTGACCCCAAGCAATCCTCTGGCCTCAGCCTTCCAAAGTGCTAAGATTACAAGCGTGAGCCACCATGCCCGGCCCTGAACATTTTACTTTTACAGTCACATTTTTAGTCTCTGAGAAATATTTCTTGTTCTCTAATTGCTCCTTTATATAGCATCCAGTTCTTGTTTTATGGATGTCATGTCTTCTTGAATAGACATATACAAGACATACATAATATATTAGGTGTTCTCTTTGTACCCTGAATTATCTCTGTTTCCTCCAGTGTCAGATTTTCTGTTGGTTAATCTTGGTGTTTCTTTTACACACTGCTAGTCCTCCTCATATGCATGGTCATCACTGGTAATGATGAGGTTCAGAACAATCTACCCCAAACTAAGGCATCTTGGCACAGTGAATATTTTAAGCTCAAGAAATTTGAGAAAACTGCAGAAGCATGAAGGTCTCTCTGACCTTCTGCCCTTTTTCCCTGAATCAGGTCATAAAAGCTAGAATTCCTTGCCCTTTTCCTGAAGTAGGGAATAAGACCCTCATGTAAAAGGTGCCATTCTTAATACCTGGAGGAAAGGGACATCCCTATCTCTGAAGACACAGGGACACAGAGAAGAATCTAAACAAACAGGCCTTGCTAAGTTCCCCCCGATTTATTACCCCCTTTGTCCAGTCATAGTTCTCCACAACTATCCACTTCTTCATCAAACTTAGCATAAAAATACACGTGTACCCCTGTTTCTTTGGGTCTTCATTTCTGAAGGTGCCTGTGTCACGTAAAACTTATATTAAATAAAATTGTTATGCTTTTCCTCTGTGAATCTGTCTTTGTCAGTTTTATTTTCAGAACCAGACAGGGACTTAAGAGGGTTGAGGAAAACTTTCTTCCGTACAGTAATATTTAATAAAGAACTACCTGCATATCCTGGATTTTCTCTGCTGGTATGTATGTTGTACTACTTTTCCTCTAGGTTTCTCTCTGCATAGAAACCCTTTGTGGATCAAGATAAGACATGTCCTCATGCCTGTAATCCTAGGACTCTGGGAGGCTGAGGCGGGAGGATTACTTGAGGTCAGGAGTTGGAGACCAGCCTGAGCAAGAGCGAGACCCCGTCTCTACTAAAAATAGAACAGTTAGCTGGGTGACTAAAAATAGAAAAAATTAGTCGAGGGGGTGGTGGTGGTTTGTGCCCGTAGTCCCAGCCACTCGGGAGGCTGAGGCAGGAGGATCACTTAAGCCCAGGAGTTTGAGGTTGCTGTGAGCTAGGCTGACACCATGGCACTCTAGCCCAGGTGACAGAGCAAGACTCTGTCTCAAAAAAAAAAAACAAAAACAAAAAAAAGACGTCAACTGTCAACTGAATGGCTTGAATTTGGATGGTGGAGGGCTGATGGTCACCTGTCAGACTGTGGGCTATCCCAAATGCTACAATAAGGAACATTTGTTCTGGACTGCCAACACTTATACTAGAAGCTTGAACTTCCCTCAGAAAATTGATTCCATTTCTTTGGAGACAAGATGTCTGATATCTCATCTGAAGGAAAATGCCTTCTGGGTGAGGAAGGGAAGTGGGGTCACCAACTGGTGCTAATGACCTGTCCTGCAGACCTTCAGTCAATGCCACGTTTCCAGTACCTGCTGGCCAAGGACATTGCCTCTCTTCAGCAGCTTAAGCAACCAGGCTTGGATGGCACCCTCTCTCCCTGCCATATTTGATCTCATTTCTTTTTATATTTTCCACTTTTATTTCAATGGGATCTAATGAGGAATTGGAGGCAAAGGAGTATGCCTGGCCTTGAATCAGAAATGCAGTTTTCTTTTCTAATTGTCCCACACAACCAGTACAGAGTATTGACAGAGGCCCGTGGTAATGGCTCATTCATCAAGGTCAGTGGAAATCCAAGAACTCTTTACTGAATGTCAGGGTCATGTCTCAAAGACAGGGCTTGCACCTTTATCTCAGAGCGCTGGTTTCAAGGGCCCTGGCCTCAGAGCTGAGGAGAGAGATGGTAAACTGAGCAAGGAAACTGAGTTACATCAAGAAAGTACAAGCACTGCTTTTGTGTGGTGAGGCTTTTCTAGCTAGGGAACTGTCCAGCCATGTGAAGACAGGGGGTTTATGGCCTGTATAGACCATCGTGGCTGCAAAAACCAAAATCTTCCTCAGCCTCAGCCCTGATGGAAGCTCAGGGACAAACTCAAGACTGCACACAAGCTCTCCTCAGGCTTTCTTTTTAATTTTTAAAATAAAAAAAAATGTATAGAGACGAGGTCTTGCTAAGTTGCCCAGGCTGGCTTGATCAAGCGATCCTCCTGCCTGGGCCTCCCAAAGTGCTGGGATTACAGGTGTGACCCACTGCCTCCAGCCAGCCTTTCTTCAGTTCTCCCCCTAGCTCACACAACAGTCTGCAGTACCGATTTGTATCTCTGTCTTCTTTCCTTGACCTCTAATTCTTGCCTAATAACCTCAGAAAATCCCTTTCCACTCCATCATCCCTTTCTTCAGTTCATTCCTATGACCCAAATAACCCTAACCGTATCTACTAAGCACAGAATCATGTCAGAGAAATCCTTGTATCAAGGGAAAAAAGGAAAGTCACAAGTGTGAAGTACAATGAAATTTGAATCAGTGCCATTAAGTTATATAGATCCTCCCAATGACCAGAATTCCTTCTGGGCTTTCCTCCAGTCTCTTATGTTCCTTTCTCCTCCCTGTATTAAACATCAACCACTAGAATCCCAAATAAAGCATTTGTCCATTCGAGAAATATTTATTGGGTGCTCCCTGTTTGCCAGACACTGTACTAGGCACTGAATACGAACAGAGGAGAAGACATATATGGTCCCTGTTTTCTTGGAGTTTTTAGTTGTCAACCAGTTCAACCAACCAACAAATGCCGATTAAGCATCTATTATGTCCAAGGCACTGCTGTAGGTTGAGAACTGAAACCACATACTCTCACATAGCTTACTATCTACATTAACGTGACTATTCCACTATCTTCACTGGCATAACCCTTATTTGAAATGAACTGAATGTTTCAAATTAAGTTTATTTATTTTTATTTTATTTTATTTTTTAAGAGACAGGGTCTCACTCTGCTGCCCAGGCTAGAGTGCAGTGGGGTGATCATAGCTCATTGCAGTCTTAAACTCCTGGGCTCAAGGGATCCTCCCACCTCATCCTCCTGAGTAACGAGGATTGCCCCACAATGCCAAGCTAATTTTTAAAATTTTTTGTAGAGATGGAGTCCTGCTATGTTGCTCAGGCTGGTCTCGAACTCCTGGGCTCAAGCGATCCTCCCATCTTGGCCTCCCAAAGAGTTGCAATTACAGGCATGAGCCACGGCCCTAATAAACTTTATTGTTTATTCTAGGAACTTCCTGAAAGATCTATCAACTGTTCAATAGAAAGAAGCAATGGACAGTTCGCATCCTTAGACTTTCTGAAGACCCTCAACTCAAAATTCTCCCTTTGCTGTGTTCATCCTAAACGATTAATATTATAGCATGGCCCTTACCCAACCCTAATCAACCTCTGCCCCTACCCCAGCATTGAAAGCCACACCCCCACAACCAGACTTCAAAGTCTCAATAAATATCATGGCCTGCCCTTCTTCCTATGAGGTACAGTCAGACAGTCAAGAGGTAAAGCAATAAACTCAGCTTTGTCTTTTCAACAGGTTGTTCTAGTAATATCTGAGAAGCCAACATTTCACAAGGTGCTGGGGATATAATGGTGAATAATGTCCTCATAGAGTTTACATTCTACAGACAGACAATAAGCAGGTAAACCAGGAAATATGTAATTTTATACTATTTTACAATGTATTTGGCGAGGTAGACAATACACAACTAGCCATGTATATCATTCCAAATTGAGATAACTAAGAAAGAATGGGTACCAGATGAGAGAATGAGGGGAGTTGGGGGTCCTAATTTAAAAAGATGAAGCGACTTAAGCTGCAGGTGGAGGTGGTCTGAGTATTCTATGTAAGGGGAGTAACTTGTGTTGAGACCCTGAAGCAGGAAGGCTGTTCAGCAGGTTCCAGAACAGAGAGGAAGTCAGCAAGACAGCAGAGTAGCCACGGAGGGAAGGAGACAGGCCAGGCAGGAGGCTCGCCACATTCTTACCTTATTCAGAAACACCCCTTTACCCTACAGTTTAACGATGACTCTCACAACAGAATTGTTTTCTAACACCTTCACTGCAAATGTGCAGAAGTGAACATTACAGGTTAAATGGAGTTTCTGAGGACATTGCTGTTTACAAAAGTGTTTTCATGGCAAAAATGATCCACTTTTTCTTTTCCCAAATTCGTTTATGGGGGTCTTGTTTGTTAGCTCTACCTTGAGCTCCGTAAGCCCTATAATTAGCTGAAGTGGCGCCAACGTTTCCAGAGAAATACGTTCTGGGGACACTGACTGAGGACGCACCATGTGTCTCTAGCCGCAGGACGCTGAAGTTTAAATCAACTACCAATTGATTTGCTCAAAGAAGTGAAAACATGACCAATGTTAATAGATATCCTCAAGCTCTTTTCCAGTTACTTCCTGGAAAGTATTGTCTTTAGTTGCAGCTGATAAAATCCAAACTGTCTTCAGCTGAGGAGGAGAAGGGCACCTTGGCCCTAATGTAGGCGGAGGGAACAACGACCGCAGCCCCAAACTGCAGAGTGCCGGGTTCCTTCGCGAGGGGCTTGAGGGGGTTGCAGGGGCCTCGCAGCCTCGTCGCCGCTCACAGGCCTGGGTGGGGTTCCTGCTCATTTCTGCTTGAGGTGCCATCCCAGGCACCGTCCCGCGGCGGCCGCGGTCGCACGCACTGGCACCTCCGCCCTGCTCGCACCCGCCCGGCCGCGCCTCGGACTGCGGCGCTCGGCGCTCTGAAGTCGCCGCGCGCTCACCCCGTCCGCGCGGCGCCCTGCGCCCGGCGACAGGCTCGGAGTTTAATCACACACAAACAGCGTCCGGCTTCCTGTCCTCGTTCCCCCCTCCCGCCCCGTTTCCCTTGCCCCTCCCTCTCCCCAGCTCGGCCCGCCCGCCCGCTCCCCCTCCCCCGATCCCTCGGGTCCCGGGATGGGGGGGCGGTGAGGCAGGCACAGCCCCCCGCCCCCATGGCCGCCCGTCGGAGCCAGAGGCGGAGGGGGCGCCGGGGGGAGCCGGGCACCGCCCTGCTGGCCCCGCTCGTGCTGGGCCTGGGCCTGGCGCTGGCCGGCCTTGGCCTCCTGCTGGCCGCGGTCAGCCTGGGGAGCCGGGCATCGCTGTCTGCCCAGGTGAGGCCCCGCTGCACGCCCCTCCGTGGGCGCATTAAGAGCGGAGACTGCAGAGGAGCCGCTGGGGTCCGGGTGGGCTGAGGGCAAGGGCACCGGAGGATGGGTGGAGGGCGAGGTGTCAGGTGGAGAAGGACAGGGTGACGCTGCCTCCTTCCCAGCAGGAGCCTTCCCAGGGGGAGCTGGTGGCAGAGGAGGACCAGGACCCTCTGGTGAGTGGGTGTGTGGGCGCTGTCTGCAGGCTGCTGGGCATGGGAAGTGTGCCAGGTGTGCATGAGGGTGGTGCATGCATGGGTGTGTGTCTGGGTGTGTGTGTGGGAGAGAGGGTGACCAGTGAGCACTGTGTGTAAGGGGGCTTGTGCTGGGCTTGTGCCACCTGAGTCCGAAGTGTTTATTGGCTGTGGGTGACGTGGGAGTGTGAGATATGCGAGCTGTGGAAGGAAGATGCTGTTGTGTACAGGGCGTGTGCACGCTGACTGGGAGTGGGGCTGTGTGCAATGTGCCAACTGAATGCAGGGTCTGTGTCGGTTCTGGGGGGCAGGGAATGTGTGGCTGGTCTGGAGAAAGGGGTGAGGACAGGGCCTAATCCCCAGTGCCTTGCCTGTCCCTTGGCCCCAGCCATACTTGGCCAAGGGGTGTGATCTGTCCCTAAGACTTCTGTGCCTATTGCTGGCTGCTGGCTTTCCTCATGGGCCCCGTCTGTCTCAGTTTACGTATCTGGGGATCCCTGGTTGAGCCCTGCCCTTAATTCCCCTAGGAGCTGAATCCCCGGACAGAGGAGAGTCAGGATCCTGCGCCTTTCCTGAGACGATTAGTTCGGCCTCGGCCTCGCAGAAGTGGTGAGCATCCCTCTATCCCATCCTCAGAAATAACAATAGCGGCCAGTTTGTGGTGGCTTCTGGATTTATTATTGCTTTTGTTCATCATAACAGCCCCATAAAGTGTGCAGAGCAAAACCATTATCCTCACAGAGAAACTGAGGCACAGAAAGTGAAGGGAGGTTCAGAGACATGTAGCTAACCACTCCCACCTAGGGATTCTGGCCCTCCCTCTGAAGGGCTTCTTCAGACCCCACCCCAAATATGAAGGGGGAATGGCCAGGAGTTGGGAGAACCCCTGGGGCCGAGGTCAGAGAGTCAGAGGTGCAGGCCCCAATAGGCGAAGAGACTTATGAGTGGGACGACCGTGTGGCCGTGTACTCAGGCTTGTGTGGGACTGTCCTGGCTTACGTGTGTTGTCTCAGTGTGATTATTCATAGCCTCCTGTTTTGCTCTCAGAAGTATCCCAGCTTGGATGATAAATTATATATTCACTCTACTTATGGAGGAAGATGAGGCCTGAGATTCTGAGGCCAGGAGTCTGGACAACAATGAGGATGCCAGGGTCCCTGAGAGGGGAGCAGGGCTGGGGGAGTGGCTCTCGGACCCCCAGAGGGGCCCATTTTGCTCATCTGTCTTTCCTTGATTCTCAGCACCTAAAGGCCGGAAAACACGGGCTCGCAGAGCAATTGCAGCCCACTATGAAGGTGGGTGATGGGTGAGCCATGCCCGGGGAGGGGGCATCAGAGGGGCAGGGCAGGTCTCCCCAATGCTTTCCTGTGTCTTACAGTTCACCCACGACCTGGACAGGACGGAGCGCAGGCGGGTGAGACCCCATCCCCCCCCCAGCACTGGCCTCCTGGGAAAGGGGCCTCTCAAAACCTTAGGCTTCCTACCACCCTCCCTGCCTTCAGCCTTGGAACCCCCAAAGCCGATTCGTGAAGGTCCTTAGGGCTTCGTTCTCTCTGTGATGCAGGCAGGGACCCCACCCTGCCCCAGAACCCAGGCCAGTTATCCACCAAACGCCCGGCCCAGCTATTTCCTTCAGCTCTCATTCTTCTCCAAGAAGTACCTTTGATTCTTCCCTGTCCTTTCCCCCATATTGCATGTGTCTTCCTGCCTTGGTCATTTTTCGTCAAAATGTTTCCGGTGTCTGCTCATCTTTTCCATTTCTTCCTTAGCCCCCACCTCAGCATCGTGACCTCAGAAACCTGAAACCCCGCCTCTTGCTCCTTCCCCGTCCCACACTCCCCCACCCCTCCACTGGGTCCCACTATGCTGCCAAGCAAAGCCCCCTACACTGCAATTTCATTATTTCATTGCCTTTCTGGTTGGCTCCCAGCCTCTCTGTGGTCTGGTCTCAGCCTCATTTCCCTGCACATTTTATGGGTTCTCCATGCCTGTTGGGCTGACACCCCTTCTCTCCTGTGTGCCTCTTCTGGACTTTGCACATACTGTTCCCTCACCTAAAATATCCTTCCACTGTGGTAGGCTGGGAGGCAAGACATGAGGAGGCTCAGCCTAGGGGGTTGGCAGCAGGGGTGGAGAGAAGTAGGTGGATTCAGCATGTGGCTTGAAGACAAGACTTGCTTGTGGGTTGGATGTGAAGAATAAGAGAAAGGGAGGAGTCACAAATGACTTCTAGATTATTAACTTGAGTTTCTGGGAATAATGATGCCATTTCCTAAGATGGGGTTGACCAGGGAAGAAATAGGCTGGGAGGTGCATAAAATAATAATTAACTCTGAGATGTTTAAATAAACAATGATAATAAAGTAAATTCCACACATAGATAGATGGCTGGACATAGTAGACTAGCTCAGGCTAGGCTGGAACATGTGACGTCAGGAGTCATGGCCCGATGGATGGTATTTAAAGGTATTTAAAGCCGCAGGATTGGGTGAGAGAGAAGGGCCCCACGAACAAAATGCTGAGGCTCTTGGACATCTTGAAGTGGAATAGAGGAGGGAAACCAGTAGAGGAGACTGAGAAGCAGCCAGAGAGAGAGGAAGAAACCCAGGGAGGGTAGTGTCCTGGACTTTAAAAGAAAGCACTGTTTCAAGAAGGAGGATGTGGCTGTCTGTTGAATGCAGCTGACAGGTCACGTGAGATGAGAACAGAGGTATGATGCTGGGTTTGGTAACATAAAAGTCAACTCTTGACCTTGACGAGAGCGGTTTCAGTGGTGTAGTTAGGACGGAAGGCAGCGTGGATTGGGTTTAGAAGAAAATGGGCAATAAGGAATCAGAGATGGGGGCAACCCTTTTCAGAAGTTTCTCTGTGGCAAGGAGCAGAGAAATAAGTAGGTGGAGGGGGATGTGGATCAGGGGAAATTTAGTCCTGTCAGCAATACTACTTTAATCTCAGTTAATATTTATTGAGTGCTTCCTTGGGGTAGGCACTGTGTCTAGCACTCATGTGTTTGGTCTTAGCTAATCCTCACAACAGCCCTAAAAGGAAGATGCCCTGACTACCTCCATTTCACAGATGGAGGTTACACAGCTTGTCCGAGGTCATGATGATGCTCAGTGTCAGAGCCAGGATTTGAACCCAGCTAGAGTGTGCCTGTGTACTGGACGTGGTCTGCGTGAGAGGCGAGATTGCTGGTGCAGGGGTGAGGGGGACCTGCAGGGGCCACACCCAAGAAGGTGGGAGGGGATGGTTTCCAGAAGGAGGAGAGGACACATCTCCCATCACCACCAGATGGTCAAAGGAGAAGATGAGAACAGGTGGGTTTGTAGAGTTGGTGGGGGGAGATGAGGGAGCCGTTGCCTGGTGACTTCCAAGTCTTCTGGAGAACTAGGGAGACAGGAGCAGGAGGTCTGAGGAGAGGCAGTAGGAAAATCCTCACCTTGATGAGTATGAAAGCAAGCGTAGTGGGGAAAGTGGGATTGCCAGGCAGCATGGAGTGTCCATGTGAGGTTTGTGGTTGGAGACATGTGACATCAGGTAACTCCTCCATGGTCCAAGGCACACCGTGCCCTTTGGCCACGAGCAGCAGCCTTTGCTCAGGCTGGCTCCATAGCCCGGAATGCCAGGAAGGAGAGAGCAGAGCTTCTTCTCTCCCCTCCCTACTCTTCACGCCCAGGCCAGCCTTCCTCCCCTCTTTGTAGACCACTTATTTTGTCAGTTACCCAGACATTCATTCATTCATTGACTCAACACACATGCACTGAGAACCTACTGTTTGCTAGGGGCCAGCCTAGGCACCCACATAGACTATTCTCAAGGCGTCACTGTCTAGGAGAGGAAACAAGCATATAAATTTGTAATCACAGTGTAATATGACAAGAACAATAATGAAAGTGGCCAAAGATACATGGTAGCATGGGGGAAGACAGACGTTTATGTGCCATAGAGTGAGGGACTCTCTGCCTGCAATGGCCACTGGGCTTGGAAGCGTGAGTGTGAGATAGACAAGGCGTCAAGCACGTTGCAGGGAGAAGGAGCCACTGGTGCAAAAGCCCTGGGTTTGCCAAGAGCGTGATGACGTTGGGGGATTTTGAATTCAGCGTGGTGGAAGCAGAAAGTACTAGAGGGACGAGGTGGGTGTGAGGCTGCAGAAGAGAGAAGCTGGACCACAGCGTGGGAGCCATTCTGACAACAGCCATCGGAAGGAGTGAGGCAAGGCCAGGCCGGCTCATGTCTGCCTTCTAGAAACATCACTGTGGCTCCATGTAGGGAATGAACTGGGGGAGGCCAAGAATAGTCCCAGTGAGAAACCAGAAGGACAGAGACGGACCGAGCTATTCAGGAAGCAGAATCGATAGGGACTGGCAAACAATGAATGAAGTGGGTAGAGGAAGGGGAAGCTTGGGCACCCAGTCAGTGGCATAACCACGATCCAAGTGTGGAATACAGAGGGTAAGGCAAGTTTGAGGTGCCCCTTGCTGTGCAGACGACAGGCAGCAGGGGGAGGAAAGGGCTGGAGACTCGGGCTAGACTCCGCAGGGTGTAGGTGCGGTGACCCCTAGGTAGGAATGAAAGTGCCCAATGACAGTTACTTCTTACTTGACAAAGTGACAAGGGCAGATCCTATGGCTGGCAGCGGAAGAGGGGCTGGGGAAGGCAACTAACTGCCCAAGCTCCTGTGAACCAGCGGGGAGGACCCAAATGAGGAAGGGGCTACCAGCCACGGCCACTGCACTCCCTCAGTCCTCCCGCCTGGGCTTACTGTGCATCCACTCAGGCCAGGCCCAGCTCCAGGTGCTGAGGCTACAGTGGGGAATAAGACAATATAAGATGATCATCCTTGCTCTCTCAAAAGGGGGAGTCAGACTCCAAACAAACACATAGATAAATAAACAAGATAATTTCTCATGTTAGTGACTGCTAAGAGAGAAACAGGATGGTGTGAACAGATTAACGCAGGCAGGCTGGGGCTGGTGATTTTAAACTGGGCAGCCCAGGAAGGCAGAAGGTGCCAGCCAGGGCAGGGACCCTGGGAAAAGTACTCCGGGGAGTGAGCCTGTGTGATGACAGTGGAGAGGGAGGTGGGGTGCCACCTGATACCCTGCTCTATTGTTTTATTATTCCTCTTCTTTGCACTTTGCAATTACCCTGGTTCTAGGGTTTTGGTGGTTTTTTTAAATAACAGCTTTATTGAGACATAATTCACATACCATACAATTCACTCATTTAAAATGTACAATTCAATGGTTTTTAATAGATTCACAGAGTTGCACAATCATAAATCACTATGATGATTTCAGAACATTTTCATTATCTCAAAAAGAAACCCCATACCCTTTAGCCATTACCCCTATTCCCATCATTCCCCAGCCCTAAGCAACCAATAATCTACTTTCGGTTTCTCTCTATTTGCCTATTTGGACATTTCATATACATGGGATCACACAATATATTATATGAGCATAATATTTTCGAGGTTCATCCATGTTGTAGCATGTATCAGTACTTCATTCCTTTTTTATGGCCAAATAATATTCATTGTGTGGATATGCCACATTTTGTTTATCCATTCATCAGTCGATGGACATTTGGGTGTCATTTTATTGTTTTTAATTTTAATAATTCAAGTAATGTATGTATACATTTTCAACATAAAAGTAGCAAACAGGCTGGGCACAGTGGCTCATGCCTGTAATCCCAGGAGGCTGAGGCAGGAGGATCACTTGAGCCCAGGAGTCTGAGGTTGCAGTGAGCTATGATGATGCCACTGTGTTCCAGCCTGGGCAAGAGAACAAGACTGTGTCTCAAAAAAAAGAAAAGAGAGCCCAGGAGTGTGAGGTGGCAGTGAGCTCCGACTGTGCCACTGCATTCCACCCTGGGCAACAGAGTGAGACCCTGTCTCTAATTTAATAAAAAGAAATCTTTTAAAAAAAAAGAAAAAAGAAAAGAAAAGAAAAGAAACAATATAGACACAGATGGAGGAAGATATAAAAGCCCCCACATATCTCCTTCAATCCTACTCTTCTCCCCAGAAGCGACCACTGGTTACAGTTTCCTCTGACTCTTGCTGGTCACATAAATCAGATTTCTTCACATAATCCGATTACACTATGGGCCCCACAGGGCACGGCTTCTCTGTTGCCCAGGGCGATCTATGTATCTTCTGGGTAAGGTGGGCCCCAAATGTTAATACCCTCAATGGATCCCTGAGGAGCATGGGGGAGTCCTAGAAAAGGACTTTTCCTTATCTCTGAACATCCACGCTCAGGTGTGGACGGGACAGTGAGTGGCTGGGAAGAAGCCAAAATCAACAGCTCCAACCCTCTGCGCTATGACCGCCAGGTCGGGGAATTCATAGTCACCCGGGCTGGACTCTACTACCTGTACTGTCAGGTAAGCCCCTCCTAGCTCCATGGGAAAAGCAGGAACCAGGGGAGAAGGGTTTGTTTAGGGGGAGAGAGGGAGACAAGTGAAAGGCTGGGGAGGGAGAGTTTGGGGTTTGGGTGGGATGGGATGCCTACATCTCTAAGGAAATTTGAAACTGGAGCAAGGGCAAGCAAGTGGAGGCCTGGACACTGCCCGCCTTCCTCCACCTCAGGTGCACTTTGATGAGGGGAAGGCTGTCTACCTGAAGCTAGACTTGCTGGTGGATGACATGCTGGCCCTGCGCTGCCTGGAGGAGTTCTCAGCCACAGCAGCGAGTTCTCTGGGACCCCAGCTTCGCCTCTGCCAGGTGTCTGGGCTGCTGCCCCTGCGGCCAGGGTCTTCCCTGCGGATTCGCACCCTCCCCTGGGCTCATCTCAAGGCTGCCCCCTTCCTCACCTACTTTGGACTCTTCCAAGTTCACTGAGGGGCCCTGGTCTCCCGGCAGATGTCCCAGGCTGCTGGCTCCCCCAACAGCTCTCAGAGCACCCTGGTCCCCTCTGCCTCATCCTCAGCTGCTCCTCGTTCCTGGCCTGCCCCTGCCTCTGTCAGCTGTCAGGGCTTGTTCATGTTTTCCACCCACATAAATGCAGCATCCCCATTCTCCCTTTACAGCGCCCCCACCTCCCACTCTGCACCCCACCAGCTCCCAAACCCCTGATCTTTCGAGGCCTCCCTGTGTCCCCTCACTCCCCCTGGCCACAGCCCCCCAGGACTCTGTGTTTGCTGTACTCTGTGGGCAAGGACAGGTCCAGAAGACCATGCTCCAGGCACTAAGAGGGGCTGGACCTGGCCAGTAGGAAGCAGAAGAGGCTGGGTGTAGGCCAGGAGTTCCCAGATGTGAGGGGTGAGAGAAGAAGACAAGCTCCTCCCTTGAGAATTCCCTGTGGATTTTTAAAACAGATATTATTTTTATTATTATTGTGACAAAATGTTGATAAGTGGATATTAAAGAGAATAAGTCATGGTCTCTCTCTTTATTGGGGTTCAGGGGACATTCCAGGGTAGCTGAGAGCCATGGGAAGGGGGTCTGGGCACTGGGGAGCGGGGCGCAGGATAGTTGAGGCCGATGTTCAGGCTTCAGAGCAGGACCTACATGCCTGCAACCCCCAGGCGTGAGCAGAGAGTAGAAAGGCACACCGCCCAGGAGAAAAATCAATCCTGTGCCCAAGGTACAGCAGAAGCAGCCTCATTTCCCTAAGAGGCGGACTTCCTCCTGCAGGGGAATCCCTGGCTGGGAGGGGCAGGAGCCCTTCCTCTTAGTGGCCTTGGGACATTCAGCAGGTGCTGGCACAGGCCCTAGTTTGGAGGTGGGGCAGGGGCAGGTCCTGAGGGGGCTCAGAGTCAGTAGGCTCACGGGTGCCTGGGCCCCTGGGTGCTGGGAGGACCCGTGCAGTGGCTGGGGGGCCTGGGGCTGCCTCTTTGTCTCTTTGTCCAGAGCCTTATGTAAGAGCTTTTCTCGGGAAACAGGAAGTCCTGCTTGCCAAGTTCAGCACAGGGAGTAGTGCAGGCCTTATTCCAACACACCCGGCCCAGCCTTCACCCCAGAACTCAGCCAGCCTCTTGCTTCCATGCCCCTGGTTCTCCTCCCCACCGACCCTCGCCCCTCCTTCCCCACCTTCAGTCACCCCTAGCCAACTGCCCCAGAGCCCTCCTGTGCCTGAGCCAGAAGGGAAGGCTCACCCTCACCCCCAACCCGGGACACTGCCCAGCCTGGCCCCCCATCCCGCTCCTGGCACCATGCCCCATAGCCAGCCAACCTTCCCTCCCCCAACCCTGGGGCTGCCCCAGGGTTCCTGCTCAGTGGCCGCTCCTCCTGGGTGTCACTGGCAGCCCTGTCCTTCCTAAAGGGACTGGCACCTAATTCTCCTGAGGCTGGGGGAGGGTGAGGAGGTCTCAAGGCAACACCGGCCCCACAACGGAGTGCCAGGAGCACTGATAGTACCCCTAGCTTGCTTTCCTCCTCTCTCCTTTTTATTTTCAAGTTCCTTTTTATTTCTCCCTTGCGTAACACCCTTCTTCCCTTCTGCACCACTGCCCTCACCCCTCCCCTCCCCGCCATCTCCTTGCCATCCCACTCCTGAGGCCACAGCTGTTGGCAGGGTCCCCAGCTCATGCCAGCCTCATCTCCTTTCTTGCTAGCCCCCAAAGCGTCCCCAGGCGACATGGGGGGCCCGGTCCGAGAGCCAGCACTCTCAGTTGCCCTCTGGTTGAGTTGGGGGGCGGCTCTGGGAGCTGTGGCTTGTGCCATAGCTCTGCTGACCCAACAAATAGAGCTGCAAAGCCTAAGGAGAGAGGTGAGCCAGCTGCAGAGGAGCGGAGGGCCCTCCCAGAAGGGGGAAGGGTATTCCTGGCAGAGCCTCTGGGAGCAGGTGAGCCAGGGGAGAAGGGTGTCTGGGAGAGAAGGATGGGTGGCGGGGGGGGTGTCTCTGGGCTTCTTGGTCTGCAAAGTTTCAAGGGGGTGCAAGAGAGGGTCTTGGGTTTGGAAGTCAAGGGAGCAGCCATTCCAGGAAAGGAAACTGTTAAAGGTTAATGCTTCTTGTACCTAACAGATCCTGGAGGGCAGCCAGCACCCAGACTCAGGGTGCTGGGGAAAGGTGCATGAGAGATCTGAGGCATTCATGGGATGGGGGAGGGCTGGGAAGGAAGGCTGTCTGGGACCCTTGCATCTTAGTCTAACCCTGACCCTCTTTCCATGAGCAGAGCCCTGATGCCCTGGAAGCCTGGGAGAACGGGGAGAGGTCCCGGAGAAGGAGAGCTGTGCTCACCCAGAAACAGAAGAGTGAGGCCTCCAGGGTGCAGCAGGGGTGGGAGGTGATCAAGCAGTATGAGGACTGTCAGACCGAGCCAGGGTGAGGGTGGAGGCTGACGACAGGGCAACTGGGGTAGGTGGACGCTGCTGAGATTCCCTCCTTCTCTCCTCAGAGAAGCGCTCAGTTCTGCACCTTGTTCCCATTAACGTCACCTCCAAGGGTAGGCACTATTTTAAATAATGGCTTTTTGGGAGGGGCAAGAACTAGGAACTTTGGGGCTGGCACATGGGCCCAAGAGAGTCTTACAGATGAAAAGGGGAGAGCCGATAAGCATCTGAGAGTGCAAAGAAATCCTGACCGCCACACCCTTTGCCTCCAGAGGACTCTGACGTGACAGAGGTGATGTGGCAACCAGCTCTTAAGCGTGGGAGAGGCCTGGAGGCCCAAGGATATGTTGTCCGAGTCTGGGACGCTGGAGTTTATCTGCTGTACAGCCAGGTAACCCTAGTCATAGCCTGAGCCTCCTGTGGGGTCCCTGATGCCGGCTCGTCACTGTTTTCTCAGAGCCTGTATGCCCTGCTACTGAGGGTTCCTGATCACTCTGTTCATACCAAACTTAGAAGACCCTTCTTAGTTCCCTGGCTCCCTTGTCAGGGATCGAGGCCTCCCAGGACTGAGCTATGCCATCCTGTTTTCTTCAACACTTCCTCCCTTCCCTACCAGGTCCTGTTTCATGATGTGACTTTCACCATGGGTCAGGTGGTGTCTCGGGAAGGCCAGGGACAGCAGGAGACTCTATTCCGATGTATACGAAGTATGCCCTCCAACCCAGACCGGGCCTACAATAGCTGCTATAGTGCAGGTGAGAGCCGTGTGAGCAGTGGAGGGCAGCCCTGAGGAGAGCAGGACATCTCGACCTGGGGATGGTGGGGCAAGGAGCTATGACAGTGGGTCGGAAGCCTGGGTATAGAGGCAGAGCTGAGGAATGAAGCACAGAATACCCTAGTCGTCCTTACAGGAGGCAGAGAACAGGTGGAACTGGCGAAGGCAGGGTAACTGGATGGCTGTGCTTCACTGAGGATCTATTTTCTCCCTTTTCTCAGGTGTCTTCCATTTACACCAAGGGGATATTCTGAGTGTCATAATTCCCCGGGCAAGGGCGAAACTTAGCCTCTCTCCACATGGAACCTTCCTGGGGTTTGTGAAACTGTGAAACTGTGATTGTGTTATAAAAGGTAGTTCTGAGCTTGGAAGACTGGGATGGGTATATATTGTAGACAGCCAAGAGCTGACTAGACAAAGGGTAGGGAATGGGCAGGAACAGAGGCCTCTTCCTGGGTTTGACTTCATGACTCTCCGTTCCTTCCTTTTCCCTTTCCACTTCCACCCCCCAGACTTTGATTTCATAAATATCTTGCTTCTGTCCCCTGTTCTGCCCCAAATTCTTGTGTATGTGCTGGGGGGGAGGGGACGGGGACGGGGGCGGGGCGGGTGCCATTGTCCAGGTCCGCTCTGGGGCCACTGGAATGCACCCAGAACAGCACCACCATCTAGCGGCAGTTTGAGGGAATCATTCCGACTACTGACAGAAGTCCGCGAAGCCTCCCTCCGCTAGGGAAAACCCCTGGTTTCCCCTGCCACACCTCTCCCCAGGTATCCTCTGCCTCTTTACCCCACTAGAAACCTCATTCTCACTTCCTTCTCTCCATCTATTGGGTCCCAGTTTCCAGCACTATCTCCAGTGGTTTATCTATTATGCGCCAGTTTGCGGGGGGTCCCCGACGACGACAGTCCCTCTCGGGTTCCAAGGTTTGCCTTTCATGCTTCCCATTTCCCTGGCGTGTGCAGGTCACTCCAAGCCCCTCCGGGCTGGGACTGGCCTCCAGGGACCCTTGGATGAATCGTACGCCCTGGTGTTCGTCTTGCCTCACTCCTCTGAGCTCATCTTTCTGCTCAAGCCCTGCTTAAAGTTAAATAAAAGGCAATGAATGACACCCCGGCTCCATTTCCCCCACTGTCTCGCCTCAACCCCGTCCCTGTACCGGGATCTCCTTGTCCTCCTGGCTCTCCTTTGGAGACCGGACCAAGGTATTGGGGGGCCACCAGACTAAGGCGCACAAGCGCGGAGACGATAGGGCTATGCCGTGGGGCGTGAGGGGACACGCAGGCGCACAAGGCCAGCGGTGATGCCCCCACGCGCTGCCAGATCAGCTGACGTGCGCAGGCGCAGCTCTGCGTAGCGCTCAGGGAAGAACCGTCCCGTGGCGCCTACGTTCTTGGGTGGGCGGGACAGGACGCGTGGTGGCCGCGCCGGCGCTCTTCGCCGGGCGTGACGTAGTAATCGTGCGCCGCCACCGCCGGTGGGCCTGGGGCTCGCGGGAGGGGAAGGAGGAGGAGGAGGGGCAGGAGGAGGAGGTGGTGGTGGAGGTGGTGGTAGTGGTGGTGGAGGTGGAGGTGGAGGTGGAGGTGGAGGCTGAAGCAGAGCAAGAGGCGGCTGCGGCGGGGCGGCTCGGCGGCGCGGCACGCGGCCCAGAAGCGTTGGAATCCTGAATTGAGACGGCGGCGCCTGAAGACAGCAGGAGTGGCGGGGCCGCCGCCGTCGCCGGAGAGATGAGCCGGGAAGCCTGAGGCCGGAGACGCCCGCTCTCGGGCCCGTCCGCCCGGCTTCTCCACTCCCGGTGAGGACGCCCCCACCCCTCCCCCTAGCCCTGCCGTGGCCTCTCCCATTCCTGGGCCTCGCTCCCTCCTAACCGGGGCCAAGAGGCCCTCGTAGGGGCTTCTTAAGGCCCTTGTGCGCCGAGCCGTCCGAGCTTGTAGGACCACACCGGTGCTGGGACGCATTCTGGTTCCCAGGGATGAAGCAGGAGGGGGCTGGGCCGGCCTGGCTCGCGCTGCTCAGTTCTGTGCTAGCGCCTTGATTCGGCTACTCAGCACCGATTCGATTCTCTTTCAGTTTCCTTCAAAGTCCTTCCCCTTTTATCAGACTCAGTCCCCTGACCCATAGCCCTGGCATCCCCATTCCCACCTGAGATGACCTCAGCACACCCACACTCCCCATACATTCCAGGGTGGCAGACAAGAACTGTCTTCCCACTCTAGCTCACAGTTTCCCCGTGAAAGTTGTGTTCTCCTCAGGTAGCACTGTACCATGTCAGGATTCCTGTATTGAGCCATCTCCCTGAGCAAAGAAATCGTTCTTATTAGGCTCTCAAAGGACAGCCCTGGTGGTATTAAATCCAGAAGGAGAGCCTGACAATACTACTGGGTTTGACCTGGGTCTCTGAGAAATAAGATCCCTGAGGCCTGCTGCTTAGCCATTTTCCCTTTCCTCTACCTGGGCAGGGGAGAGGTGATGGCACAGACTCTAAAGGGCCGTTTGTGGACCATGTTAACTGGGAAAATCTGAAGTTATGAGTTTCGTGTTTTTTCCTCTTTCCTTAGTTTATCTGCATCTGAATCCAGAGTGGGCATGCTGAGGAAGAGATCTGGGGGGCAGGATGTTTGGATTCTGATACCCTAACCTTTATTTTACAGGGTACTGGAAGATGAAAGAGACTATACAAGGGACCGGGTCTTGGGGCCCTGAGCCTCCCAGACCTGGCATAGCTCCAGCTTACTCAAGCCCCAGGCGGGAGCGTCTTCGTTGGCCCCCACCCCCCAAACCCCGACTCAAGTCAGGTGGAGGGTTTGGGCCAGATCCTGGGTCAGGGACCACGGTGCCAGCCAGACGCCTCCCTGTCCCTCGACCTTCTTTTGATGCCTCAGCTAGCGAAGAGGAGGAAGAAGAGGAGGAGGAGGAAGATGAAGATGAGGAGGAGGAAGTGGCAGCTTGGAGGCTGCCCCCCAGATGGGGTCAGTTGGGAACCTCCCAGCGGCCTCGCCCTCCCCGAGCCACTCATCGAAAAACCTGCTCACAGCGCCGCCGCCGAGCTATGAGAGCCTTCCGGATGCTGCTGTACTCAAAAAGCACCTCGCTGACATTCCACTGGAAGCTTTGGGGGCGCCACCGGGGCCGGCGGCGGAGCCTTGCACACCCCAAGAACCATCTTTCACCCCAAGAAGGGGGTGCCACGCCACAGGTGCCATCCCCCTGCTGTCGTTTTGACTCCCCCCGGGGACCACCTCCACCCCGGCTGGGTCTGCTAGGTGCTCTCATGGCTGAGGATGGGGTGAGAGGGTCTCCACCAGTGCCCTCTGGGCCCCCCATGGAGGAAGATGGACTAAGGTGGACTCCAAAATCTCCTCTGGACCCTGACTCAGGTAAGGTGGGAAAGGAGCGGGGCAGGGGGAGGGGGCAGGGATGGCTAAGAGTCTGGAGCACCAGGAGCTTCTTGCTGTGGTGAGAACTGGGCCTACGGAAAGTAGAATGGCAGAGTGATGGGTCCAGAATAGCTGTGAAATGTCTTCATTAAGCCCCACTTTGAGCAGAAAGTAAGCCTAGGAGACAATCAGGGCTGGAAACAGAATCCCTAAGTAGGTGTCTTGTGGTCTTGAGCACAGATGAGAAAAGGAGCCATGGTTTAGAAAAATTAGACAGTCTCGTCCACTTGAAATCGCCCTTTGGCCTCTCAGGATAAGAGTCCCTGTGTGAACATCTGCAGTTGATCTCCAGGGGGTGCCATTCTCGTAGTGACGGGATGGGACCCTCCCAGTAGTGGAGTACATCACCTGTACGGTTGTGTGTGACATTATTGCTCAGAATATTTCCCTTTTGGAGAACTCCAGCCAAATGACTTCAGGCTTTCTATGTCTTTATTAAATATTCAAGTATTTGTTGAGCCCATACACAATGCCAGTACTGTGCTAAGTGTTTGGTATTTAGTGGTGACAAATATCCCTGAAATTTACATCTCTGAATGCTAATCTTTTCTTTCTTTCCTCCTGTCTATGAGCAGGAACTCTTTCTCTCTGTCCCTTTAGAATCTCTTGGGCATACTTATCTTACGCTTTGTGGTCTCCATTTCTTATATTGGTAGATTCTGTTTGAATTTATCCTCCTTGTGGTCTTACCATCTGCGTCCATAATTAATTGTATGTGTCTCATTGTCCTTTGACCTGGGCAATTTCTCATCCCCCATTCTATTTCCCCTGCCCTACAGGCCTTCTCTCATGTACTCTGCCCAATGGCTTTGGGGGAGCATCTGGGCCAGAAGGGGAGCGCAGCCTGGCACCCCCTGATGCCAGCATCCTCATAAGCAATGTATGCAGCATCGGGGACCATGTGGCCCAGGAGCTTTTTCAGGGCTCAGATTTGGGCACTGCGGAAGAGGCAGAGCGGCCTGGGGAGAAAGCTGGCCAGCATAGCCCCCTGCGAGAGGAGCATGTGACCTGCGTACAGAGTAAGGAGCCCTAAAGGACCTAGTCTCTTTCTCTTGGCTGACTCCTAGAGCAGAGTCTGGAGGCCTCACCCCACTCCTTTCTCCCTCCCTGCCTCAGGCATCTTAGATGAATTCCTTCAAACTTACGGCAGCCTCATCCCCCTCAGCACTGATGAGGTAGTAGAGAAATTGGAGGACATTTTCCAGCAGGAGTTCTCTACGCCTTCTAGGTGAGGCTTGAAAGACCAGTGCCCTTCAAAGGAGGGCTGGACCTGGGGGATGGGGAGAGAATGCTGCTGCCTTTTCTCCCATAGGGATGTATTTGGGGAGATGAAGGAAGCTAGAGCTGAAGGGGAGGAATCTGCAGGCACGGTGCCAAGTCCCTGTAAGCCGACTGGGAGGGTCTTTACCTGGGACCCTGAAATACTGTGTAAACCTGAGTATTCATGTGCCTCTTTCTAAGGAGTGGGCCTTTAGCAGGTCCTCAAAAGGACCCATGACCAAAAAAAAGGGCCAGTTAAGATTTTTATTCTAGGAAGTAGTAGGTATTTCTGTGTACCCCAGCTGCATCATCTCTTGTGTGACTGCACCCTTGGCCTACTCAGGAAGGGCCTGGTACTGCAGCTGATCCAGTCATACCAGCGGATGCCAGGCAATGCCATGGTGAGGGGCTTTCGAGTGGCTTATAAGCGGCATGTGCTGACCATGGACGACTTGGGGACCTTGTATGGACAGAACTGGCTCAATGACCAGGTGAGAAGCGGGTAGAGAAACAGGCCTGAGAGAGGACTCAGGTAGTAGTGTGTCTGGGGGCCCTCTGCATGGGGGAGCCCTGTACCCATGCTGCACCCTCCATGGCAAGTTGCCTCCCATCTTTTCTCCAGGTGATGAACATGTATGGAGACCTGGTCATGGACACAGTCCCTGAAAAGGTAGGCCCAACCAGATACTTCAGTCCCCAAAAGAACTTACGCAGTTCTAAGCAGCTTTTTCAGCCCCTTTCGTCTCTTCCATTTTACATAAAGAAGGTCTCTGTTTCTGGGGCAGAGGTGGTAGCTGGTAATCTCGTAATTTCTAACCTGTAATCTTAGCCCTGAATTTATCAGTTCTTTTCCTTTCACCAGTCTTTAGTGTTTTTCCCACGGCTAACCTCAAGAATTGGGATGGGAACCTATCTATAAGATCAGGTTAGGGGCCAGGCATGGTGGCTCACACCTATAATCCCAACACTGTGGGAGGCTGTGGTGGGAGGATCTTTTGAGCCCAGGAGTTTAAGACTAGCCTGGGCAACATAATGAGACTCCATCTCTACAAAAATAAAAAAATTAGCTGGGCGTGGTGGCGCATGCCTGTAGTCCCAGCTACTTGGGTGGCTGAGGCCCGGAGGATCGCTTGAGCCCAGGAGTTCAAAGTTATGGTAAACTATTATAAGATCATGCCACTATACTCCAGCCTGGGTGACAGAGTAATACCCTGTCTTTAAAAAAAAAGATAAAGTTAAAAACAATAATTTGTATTTTTATTGTCAGTGAATTTGCATGGGGGTTGTTGAAACCAGTCCATATGAAATGGAGTGGACTGGCAGAGGGGGAGACTTCGTGGGAGGGTCTGTGGTCTTTTAATTCTATCCAGCTCTTTTGTGTCATTGGCACAGGTGCATTTCTTCAACAGTTTCTTCTATGACAAACTCCGTACCAAGGGTTATGATGGGGTGAAAAGGTGGACCAAAAACGTGAGTTATGAATTCACATCTACTTATGTAACACCTTGCCTCTAAAGTTCTGTTTTCTATGAGCCCTTTTCCTGACCCTGTTCATTCAGTCCTTCAAAGATTAAAAGTGTCCTGTGTGTTAGGCACTGTTCTAGGCACTAAGGATACAATATTAAACAAGAAAACTTTTTGCCCTTACGGAGTGAGAATAAACAAGTTAAATTTCAGCTAGTGGTAAGTGCTGTGAGCAGATCAAAACAGAGTAATGTGATAGCATCAGATGTGGGTACCTCTAGATTGGGTGGTCTAGGAACATCTCTCATAGCTGAGACTTTAATGATGAGGAGCCAGCCATGTACAGATCTGGGGGGAGAGTGTTTTAGACAAAGGGAACAGAAAGTACAAGAGACCCAAAGTGAAAAAGAACATGGTTGAGGAACAGAGGGCCCATGTGGTTGGAGCAGAGTGAGCAAAGGGAGACTGATACAAAATTTGGTCAGAGAGTAGATCATGTAAGGCATGGTAGGGTGGGCTGAGGAGGGTAGATTTTATTCTATGTGTACTGAGAAGCCATTGAAGAGTTTTAAGCAGGCTGAGAAGTGCCTCCTGTTTTAAACTCCTGTTTGATGATAGATTGAAAGGGAGCAAAGAGTGGAAGCTGGAGAGGAGCACAGTGGTCCAGGTGAGAAGCTTGGAGTGGAGTGCTAAAGGAAGAGAGGGAGAGAAGTTTTGTGATAAATTTTACAGGTTGAACCAGTATGACTTTCTGACAGGTTGTGTGATTTGTGAAATATATATTTGGTCTCTGTCCTGTCTCCTGGCGTGAAACTCCTAAAATCCTTGGGACCTCCAAAGGTGTCCTTTTGTATGCTAATGAGTTGATTGTTGGCTAGCCCCTCTAGGTAGCTTCAGGGTGGGGGCTGTCTCTAGAAAGACCAAGCCATGATTTGAGGGTTGGAACTGTCAGTCTCAACCCACAACTTCTGGGGAGGGGAAAGGGGCTGAAGGTTAAGCCAGTCACCAATAGCCGATGATTTAATCAATCTTGCCCAGTACTGAAGCTTCCATAAAAACCCACAAGGACGGGGTTCGGAGAGCTTCTGGATAGCTGAAGGCATGGTGAGTCCTCTAGGGAGGCTGGCCCAGAGAGGGCATGGAAGCCCTGCACCCCTTCCCAGTGGTTTGCCCTATGCATCTTTTCATCTGTATCCTTTGTAACATCCTTTATAATAAACCAGTAAATGTAAGTAAACATTTCCCTGAGTTCTGTGAGCTGCTCTAGCAAATTAATCAAACCCAGGGAGGGAGTTATGGGAACCCTGATTACCTGGGCAGAATCACAGGTAAAAACAACTTGGGGTTTACAGTTGGCATCAGAACTGGGGGGCAGTCTTGCAAGACTGAGTCCTCAACCTGTGGGATCTGGTGCTACCTCTAGGTAGATAGTGTCAGAATTGAATTGGAGGACACCCAGCTGGTGTCCGCTGCAGAATTGATGGGGTGTTGGTGGAGAGAAATCTCTGCTCACTTCTTGGTGACCAGAAGTCACAGAAGTATTTTATGTTGTGAAAATACAGTAGGAAAAAATTTTTTTTCCTCTACAGATTGGATGTAGGAAATGAAAAAAAAGAAATAGGAGTAAGGATGATACCTAGGTTTTTGGTCTAGGTAACTGGGCAAAGTGGGAGAAGAACATGTTGGTTAAGGAAAATGAAGAGTTCTTTTCTCCTCTGGTTTCCCTGCCCTCCAATTCAAAAGCCAGGAAATTTCCACAATGAGGTAGGATCATTGGTTCCAGCATTCCTTAATTTTTGTCCCCAAGTTCAAGAGCTTATACCCTCAAGGACCTGGCAGGCCCACTTCTCCCAGTAGAGGCAAGGGTGACATACAGTGAAAAGGTCTTGGCCTTCTGTATACCTGAGTTTGAATCTCACGTCTGCCGTTTCTTACTTCTGTGGCCTTGAGCAAGTTACCATTTCCAAGCTATAGTTTCCTCATCTGTTAGGTTGAATGTGACAACTTCCTGGTATGATTGTTGTGAACATTAATTGTTCTGCTTGAACATTTACTTCATGCCATGCATTGTTCAAGTGTATTACGGATATTCACTAGTTTAATCCTCATAACAAATGGATGAGGTAGGTACTATTATTTTCACCCTCTTAGAGATAAGGACACTGAGGTATAGAAGGTTATTAAGTAGCTTGTCCATGGTCATAAGCCAGTAAATGGAGGAGCTAGATTTGAAATCTGGCAGTCTGGCTCCAGAATACTGAGCCTGGTGTTCTTAGCTACTAAGCACTTCTTCCTTTAATGTGTGAAAAGTACCTGGCCCATCATGGGCTCTCAAGTGTTTGTTCTGACACTGCCTCTTTTGTCCTACCTTCCTTCCTTACCCTCGAGAATCTAAACATCCAAATGCTGAGCCTTGCCTACAATCTAGGGCCCAGATCTTGTGTTCTCCCACCTGGCTCCCTTGCTTGCTCCTCTGTTCTTTAGAACCTTCATGGCAATATGCAGGACTCCTTTGTGTTGTGCCTGACCTCTAGCACTGTCTCCTTAGGTGGACATCTTCAATAAGGAGCTACTGCTAATCCCCATCCACCTGGAGGTGCACTGGTCTCTCATCTCTGTTGATGTGAGGCGACGCACCATCACCTATTTTGACTCGCAGCGCACCCTAAACCGCCGCTGCCCTAAGGTTTGAAGGGTAGTGGGGAGATGGGAAAAATGTGCAGAGATACAGTGGCAAGGCATTCCAGGAAAAAGGGTGGGCTTTGGGTCTTTGAGGAGCAAACTGGGTATGGTGTCTGCCACCACTGTGCCCTGGGATCAGTTGGGAAACTTAGGGCATCGCTTTTTCTTTTTCCCTATCCACGTAGCATATTGCCAAGTATCTACAGGCAGAGGCTGTGAAGAAAGACCGACTGGATTTCCACCAGGGCTGGAAAGGTTACTTCAAAATGGTGAGTGTCCAGAGGGAGGGGTATAAATTGAAGTCATTTCCCTGGGAGTCTCCAGGTGAAGGGCCTATGTTCTTTCTCTTCTCTAGAATGTGGCCAGGCAGAATAATGACAGTGACTGTGGTGCCTTTGTGTTGCAGGTAAGCACATCATGGGGCCGCCACCTCCTCCAACTCTGGAGTCAGTTGGGTTAAAGGGTTAGGAGGTTGTTCCGCATCCATCACTTATCTCACAGCTAGTTGTGGAGCAGGGAGTAACCTTCTGTGTTAGAACATAGAAACCCTGATTTTACTGGTCCTCTTTTGGGCTTCTCCATCTCATGTTTGGACTGGGTTTCCGATCCTTGGTCTCTGGCACTGATATAGCTGCCTCCTAACCCTCAACTCAATGTATTTTCTCCCTCTAAAACTCTAGGTCTATCATATACCCAGTAAGAATGCCGGCTTTAGGCCAGGCACGGTGGCTCACACCTGTAATCCTAGCACTCTGGGAGGCCAAGGTGGGAGGATTGCTTGAGCTCAGGAGTTGGAGACCAGCCTGAGCAAGAGTGAGACCCTGTCTCTACTAAAAATAGAAAAATTAGCTGGGCGTCATGGCGTGCGCCTATAGTCCCAGCTGCTTAGGAGGCTGAGGCAGGAGGATTGCTTGAGCCCAGGAGTTGGAACTTGCAGTGAGCTACGATGATGCCACTGCACTCTACCCAGGGCGACAAAGTGAGACTCTGTCTCAAAAAAAAAAAAACAAAAGAATGCTAGCTTTAGAGTCAGGCTGTTTTTGAACCCTAGACCCTGGCTCCCTTTATATGTGAAGTGGGTATATTCTCTGAAAGATTGAGATATATCTCATATGAAATGTCCTGACCTTGGGGTGGGGGATGCTCAGTAGGTGGTTCTCATGGCCTGCTTTGTTAACACCCAGTACTGCAAGCACCTGGCCCTGTCTCAGCCATTCAGCTTCACCCAGCAGGACATGCCCAAACTTCGTCGGCAGATCTACAAGGAGCTGTGTCACTGCAAACTCACTGTGTGAGCCTCGTACCCCAGACCCCAAGCCCATTAACGGGCAGGGGGACATGTGCGACCCTTCCTGAGAAACTCCAGTTCCTTTTCTCTCGTCTCTCCCCACACAATTCCCTTTGGTTTTTCATATTTAAATGTTTTGATTTCTGTATTTTTTTTCTTTGAGAGAATACTTGTTGATTTCTGATGGGCAGGGGGTGGCTACAGTAAAGCCCCTTTCTCCCTCTGTCTTGCAGGGGAGTGTGGCCTTGTGGCCTGGGTGGGGCAATCATCCCCCTTCCATTTGCAGGGGGCAGGAAATCAGTGCTGCGGGTGGTGGGCGGGCAAAGGGATTACTGCCTGCCAGATCTTCAAACATTTTTTTATATATATATATAAATGCCACGGTCCTGCTCTGGTCAATAAAGGATCCTTTGGAGATACATAAGTGGTGGTCTTCCTTAAGGGGCCTCAAAGTAGTGGATATGCTTATCTCAGGCCTTCTTCCAGCCAGTGCTGTTAGCTAACCTATTTTGGGTCTTGAGACGTCAGGGGCCAGCTTTCCATCCCTGGCTCAGGCAATGGCAACACCATGTCTTCATCACCCAAACAAATCCCGCAGCCAGGGGAGCAGAAGGTAGGCAGGAGGGAGAGTAGGTATGCCTCGAAATTAAGAGACCTTGCGAGGGAAGCTGGGGAACTGGACACTGAAGGTACTGGGGAGGGGCCAGCTAGGATTCGCGACAGCTACCCCAAATGCTCTTAGGCCCAGAAGTAGTTTTTTCCATTACTCCTCTCTAGCCAGGGGAATCCTCCCAGGCCTTAGGATATGGCTCTTGATTCCTTCATCCCCTTTACACTGAGAACACATCCAGGCAGTGTCCGATCTCTCTCTGCTGCAGGGGAGAACATTAAATTTGGGTCCAGTGGAGCCCTGGAGCAGAAGTTAAGGGAAGTGGTAGTCCCGGGAGCCCGGAAGTCCCTGGAGGCTGAGGCCTCGCCCCCTTTGTGTGATAGGGCCTACTAAGCCACATGACTAAGGCACTATCGCCTCCGCACGTGTAAGGGTGCAGGGCCCCAAGATGGCTGCCAGGCCTCGAGGCCTGACTCCTGTATGTCACTTCCGTACCGGAGAGAAAGGCGGGCCCTCTAGCCAATGAGGCTGCGGGGTGGGTCTTCATCTTGATAGGCGCTCAAGTTATCCAATGGTGGCCCCGGGCCTGAGCGCCTACGAACTAACGTCACGCGGAGTTGCTGAGCGCCGGCAGGCGGGGCCGAGGCGGGCAAGCCAATGCGATGGCTGGGGCGGGGTCGGGTGCTCTATAAGTTGTCGATAGGCGGGCACTCCGCCCTAGTTTCTAAGGATCATGTCTGCGAGTCAGGATTCCCGGTAAGAAAGGCATTTGCAAGAGGTTGTGCCTACTTACCCTGCCACTCCCTTCCGAGGGGCCCGCCGGGGGGAGCAGAGAGGCCCACCAGGGTTGCGGGGGAAACCAAGCCGGGAGGAGCCGTCCTGGGGGAGTGTGGGGGAAGGTCCGTGGCCGATGTTGCCGCCAGGGCCGAGGCGGAAGGCGAGGACAGCCCGGCTAGGGCCGAGTGTGCGAGGTTCTTTACGAGGCCTCGACCTGAGGCGGTGCCGTGCGCGAAGTCCCGGCGCTGAGTGGTGAGACGAGGTCGCGACTTAGCGTGGGAAAGAAGGACAGAGGCGGCCGCAACTGCGTGGCCCAGAGCCGGCAGGTCCGGTTGCCTCGCTGTGTCGGGGGGAGGGCTCGCGCTGGGGACTCCGGAGGATTCTGATGGTACCACTCGGGAGAGGTGGGGCGGCAGGGTGTTCAGATCCAGTCGCTTCGTCGCGGTTGAAACATGGGTCGGGGGAAAAGAAACCGGCCGTTCAGTGTGCTGGTTTTCTTGACGGCCAGGACTGAGCCTAACCCCGAGGAGCGGCCGCGTGAGGCACCAGGAGCCCACCCGGCGCCGGGAGGGCAGGTCCATTTTGCCGCACAAGCCGGGCAATTGGCAAACTGCGGATGGGCAGGTCCACTTTGCTTCGGGGGTGAGCGGCCTGAGGTATGGGAGGGCGACGCCATTTCGCGACGGGGGCGGGCGGGATGTGGATTGTTCCATGGAGGTGGGGGGTACGCCGCCGGGTGGTCGAGGGAGCGAGCACATGGCCGTCTGAGGTGTTCCCCTCCCCCAGTCTGCTTCGCTTCTAAGTGTTGTGCAATGTCCCCCTTTGCTAGCTCGGCTGGGGCTCATTGTGCGCGAGGCCGCCACCGCCCGCGGCCTCCCACATCCGGGCACCGTAAGGGGGGAGATCGGCTGGGGGGGTGGGGGAGGGCGCGGGCGGGATGACGTGGGGGGAAGGGGATGTCCTACCCTCGGATCTGGGAGGTGAAAGGCGGGACTTCCGGCACCCTGGTGCCGTGATGGGAGGTGCACGCGCTTGGGGTTTGAGCGGCCAGGCCCAGGACACGTGGGGCCGGCAGCAAGCACCGTGAGCGTGGCGGCACGCCTTCCAACCTCTGGGTCTTTGGGGAGGGTTACCCCATCATTTCCAGGGTGGCCTGGCTTGAGCTGCTCCTGGAATGGGGCAAAGACTTGGTTCATTTTTAAAGTAACTCATCTGAGTGTCTTTTGAGAACTGGTGGGAGTTGGATCTGGGAGTGAAGGTTGATGGCATCGTGCAGGGCCAGTAGCTGACAGAAAGCCCGGCTGTCAGGATTTCTGAGTGCTTCAGCTGGGCAGGAGACAAAATTCATGCTTTAAACCAACAGATCCAGAGACAATGGCCCCGATGGGATGGAGCCCGAAGGTGTCATCGAGGTGAGACTGGACCCCTACCACCGCTGCCCTTCATCTCTTAGAAAGGCTGTGCTACTAACAGTGTCCCCAACAGACACTGGAGTTGTCCTCCAGGTTTCTGGAGTTGTCATTCCATGACTTAAACATAAGTTAGAACAGAAGATTCATCTTAAGTGCATACTAACTCGAATTAGTAAAGCTCCCTTCCATGAACATCTAACTCCTTTATAGTGATTAATTGGAAATCTTATCCACATTCCTGAAGATGTGTGTAAAACATGACATTCAAATTGAGTCCTGTTCTCCTTCCTACAATCCCCAGCCTCATAGTTGTGTGGAGTTAAGTAGACTGGACTCTTAGAGTGACTTCCCAGATCATCTGTAAGCAGCTGGCTTCCCTAGAGGGAGGAGGGCTTTTGGGCACTGAAGCTTTGGTGTAGGCACCAGATCCCATTTGCTCCAGTGCTAGAGCCCAGCCCACCTCTTGCACCACTCGGGCTTTAATTTCCTTGCATCCTACAGAGCAACTGGAATGAGATTGTTGACAGCTTTGATGACATGAACCTCTCGGAGTCCCTCCTCCGTGGTATCTACGCCTATGGTTTTGAGAAGCCTTCTGCCATCCAGCAGCGAGCCATTCTTCCTTGTATCAAGGGTGAGACCTTTCAGCCCCAGAACAGATTCTGGACGGTCCCAGACCTGGGTAGAATGGCATCTTGGTGTGGTGGTGCCCAGCAGTCAGGGACAAAGCAACCCCTTGTTTATCCCAGCTTGGCTTTTGGTCTGTGCCTGTGCCTGGTTCATGCCTTGGTCACATGGATTGCTGGTTTTCCTTTAATGAGTAGTATTGTAGCCAGCTTGTGCTTGGTTTCATAGCTGTATTTCTAGCCCAACTTGGTGTAATACTCAATGAGTTAATAACATGTTTTTATTTCCTGATCTGTTCCCATTGTGTAACTATGGTGACTGATGAGAAAGTTTCTGAAGCATGCTAAGTCTGTAATGTTGGTTGCTTATGGATATCACTAAGCCTTGAATGTCCCATGAGCCCAAAGTATATACCCTGTACCACATGTAACTTCTCCTATGTTATCTGTTTAGGTTATGATGTGATTGCTCAAGCCCAATCTGGGACTGGGAAAACGGCCACATTTGCTATATCAATTCTGCAGCAGATTGAATTAGATCTAAAGGCCACCCAGGCATTGGTCCTCGCACCCACTCGAGAATTGGCTCAGCAGGTAAGAACATGGCATTTCCCTCCTGAAGGGCTGATTTAGGGGTGAAGAGCACAATCCAAAAGTCAGGGAAGTCAGCTCCTCCCACCTTGGGGGAAAGAAGAGATAGAGGCTCTGTAGTAAGCAAAATGGGTTGATGACTTCTCGCTCTCTCAAGACTTGATGGGTTAATTATAAGCCATTTCTTACCCAAACATAGCCACCACTTCTCCACCCATTTCCTGCGTCAAATGGGAGGGTGTTGGGTGGAGCTCAGCCGGCTAGGCGAGTTTGGTGGCTGCTTTATGAACAAACCCCTGGCAATGGGCAAAGAGACACCTCATTGGTGGTGTTGCTCTTATATCAGTCAGGGGCAGAGCAGACTGACAGTCCTTTGTTCATCCTAGCTTGATGCCTGGGTTGGTGGCCAGAGCTGTTTCATGCCTGGGGCACATAAAATTCTAATGCTGGAGTTTTTTTTTTCTGAGTCTTAGAGGGGAAAGAATCACAAATACTAGTTTCATGAGTACTTACTGAGGCTCAGGGAATATTTTTAAATGTTTGGCAGATGTAGTGATTATTCTGGACACAGGTAATGTAAGCAAGAAGTTACAGCAGAACCAAAGCATGCTTTAAGTGCGAACATTGCTACCTAGCTTGGGTTCTGTGGCAGGGGTGCAATGGGACATGGATATGTGTCATCCAATTCATAAAACTGGTTGCTGTGAAATGAAATTAAACGGGTCGCAATTGGCTTTCAGAAAAGTTAAGGATTCTGTCTAGAACAGGAAACTATTAAAATTACTTCAGGGACGCATTATCGTGAATCAGTGTACACTCGGGAGCCAGACTGGGTTTGAGCCCTGTCTTTGCTGTTGATTGGCAGTATGATCATGAGTGGGTTATTTAACCTCTGCCTGTTTCTCACCTGGAAAGTGAGTTTAATAGTAGTGCATATCTCAAGGTTGTTGGAAATAACAAATATATGGGAAGCATTAAAAACGGGGCCTGGATAGTTGTAGCTGATATGTGAACACCTATCTTCTCTGGGCTCAGATACAGAAGGTGGTCATGGCATTAGGAGACTACATGGGTGCCTCCTGTCATGCCTGTATTGGGGGTACCAATGTGCGTGCTGAGGTACAGAAACTGCAGATGGAAGCTCCCCATATCATCGTGGGTACCCCTGGCCGAGTGTTTGATATGCTTAACCGGAGATACCTGTGTAAGTAACTCACTTTTCCAGCCCTCTGTGTCACTCCTCTCTTGTGCATGCTTTCCTAGTCTTGTACCTTAAGCCAAAGCCATTCCCAAGGATGCTAGTTTCTCATTCACTGAAAGTTGCTCTGTGATGAACCCCATGCGTGTCATCTGAGCCTGGCTTCCCTGTCATCTCAGCCTAGGTAGTGTTCTACTTCCCAGGGCTGTTGTCTGGCCTGGCAGGGAGGTCCTGGGCAAAGGATCAGTCTTCTGTATTCTGAGAGCAGACCACCTGTCCCCTTCATATTCTTTTTCTGGAAAGAATGTATTTCACATTTCCCTAATTACTATGTACTGGCATTTTTTTTCTAATCTAGCTCCCAAATACATCAAGATGTTTGTACTGGATGAAGCTGATGAAATGCTAAGCCGTGGATTCAAGGACCAGATCTATGACATATTCCAAAAGCTCAACAGCAACACCCAGGTGACAGTCAGTTTTTTTTACTTGTATAGCAATGGTTCTAGATTATGGTGTAGTTGGGGCAAAAAACAATATCGAGTACCAGAAGAACCATACAGAATTCTGGATTCTCACCCTCACCTTAAACCTTACTCTAAATCTATTTCCAGTCTTAAGCATACAAGGGAAGGGGGGCAGACATCAATGAAGTATCCAGCACCGTAAAGCTTATTGTTTTTTCCATTAGGTGGTTTTGCTGTCAGCTACAATGCCTTCTGATGTGCTTGAGGTGACCAAGAAGTTCATGAGGGACCCCATCCGGATTCTCGTCAAGAAGGAAGAATTGACCCTGGAGGGTATCCGCCAATTCTACATCAATGTGGAACGAGAGGTGGGGCCCGGTGCAGGAGGCGGGCCTGGTAGTAAGTTGTTGGGTATAGCCCCTGACTGATTTCTCCCCCCATCTCCAGGAGTGGAAGCTGGACACACTGTGTGACTTGTATGAAACCCTGACCATCACCCAGGCAGTCATCTTCATCAACACCCGAAGGAAGGTGGATTGGCTCACAGAGAAGATGCATGCCCGAGATTTCACTGTCTCTGCCATGGTGAATTTTCTCCCTTATTACCAGCCTGCTGTGGGTCTGTTGGTCAAAGTCCTATTTGAAGCCAGTTTTCCTAGTGCTCATGTGCCTACCTCTGCTACATGCTTCTCTCTTTTCTAGCATGGAGATATGGACCAAAAGGAACGAGATGTGATCATGAGGGAGTTCCGTTCTGGCTCTAGCCGAGTATTGATCACCACTGACCTGCTGGTGAGTAGAGGGGAATTTAGAGAAAACAGGAAAGGAAGAAGGGAGAAGCCAAGGTGATTCCCTCTCCAAGGGGCCAAATAGTGCCTCTCTCAGGAAAGTAGCAACTTGGAATAAAATCTGGCATGCCTAAGGTCTTTGGGAGACAAGGGGTGCTTATTTCCTTTGCCTTCCCTTGGCTGCCTACATGTATACCGTAAGTCCCTTTGGGATAGATTTTGTCCTCTTATTCACATGCTGAAGTTGTTACCTTTCTTGATCCAGGCCAGAGGCATTGATGTGCAGCAGGTTTCTTTAGTCATCAACTATGACCTTCCTACCAACAGGGAAAACTATATCCACAGGTAAGTGTAGATCTGGAACACATGCCCAACCTCTGGCTAAAGTTTTTGGTGTTCCTCATCCCCTTCATTATCCTGTTTTCCAGAATTGGTCGTGGTGGACGGTTTGGCCGTAAGGGTGTGGCTATTAACATGGTGACAGAAGAAGACAAGAGGACTCTTCGAGACATCGAGACCTTCTACAACACCTCCATTGAGGAGATGCCCCTCAATGTTGCTGACCTCATCTGAGAGGGGCTGTCCTGCTACCTAGCCCCAGCCAGGGTTCAATCTTGGGGGGCTGAGGAGCAGCAGGAGGGGGGAGGGAAGGGAGCCAAGGGATGGACATCTTGTCATTTTTTTCTTTTTTTTTTTTTCTTTGAATAAATGTCACTTTTTGAGGCAAAAGAAGGAACCGTGAACATTTTAGACACCCTTTTCTTTGGGGTAGGCTCTTGCCCCAGGCGCCGTCTCTGCTCCCAGAAAACACTAATTCATTTCCCTAACCTAGTCACCTCCAGATCCCAGAGGCTCTCCCCACCCCAGCCAAATTCCTTTGAAAATGATTCAAGGGGCTATATATGTCACTCAACCTCATTTGCTGGACCAAATCTGGAGGCAAAACCCCCGAAACCCCCCAAGTGAGGTTGTCCCTGGGGGTGCCCCCAGGTGGGGGGAGCAGGGGAGAGAAAATGGTAGCCATTTTTACATTGTTTTGTATAGTATTTATTGATTCAGGAAACAAACACAAAATTCTGAATAAAATGACTTGGAAACTGCCTGTTTGGGCTTCTCATTTCTTAACCTCCCCTTCCCTCTCCCACCTGCTACTGGGTACACATCAGCTCCCCCCTTCACCAGCTAATACCTTTTGGCTGTGTTGCTTCCTTACCAAGTTACCAGATGATGAGCCGTTTTCTCTCCATTCTGAGAGAACAGTAAAGTGAACAGAAAAGAGCATGGCCTTCTGAAGGAGTTTGGTGTGCACTGTCACAAGTGCCTCATGTGCGTGGGCTGAGAGGAAGTGATGGATGGGAGACTAACGGGGTCAAGGGGAATGGATGTGGAGATGAACTGGTTCTAGTTTCTCGTGAACTCACTTCTGGGAGGCCACTGAAGGAGGGGCCTGCTGTTTCTCAACTGGCCCTGTAAATACCTGTCACAGCTGCTGAGCAAGTTTTGCTGACACAGACAAATGGGTCCCCATGGATCAAATGTCCCAGAACCATCCATCTCATTCTGTGTCCATGTGATATTCTTGACTTTGCCCTGGCAGTTAGCAGTTATAAAGCTGGGGCCAATAGTCCCCTCAATTACAAAAATGAGTGACTAAGAGGTTGGTGGCTGGAGCTGAGGTGCCTGAGTCAGGTTGGGGGTGGGATTATTCAGTAACAGGAAGTAAAAGTCTTTCATTTCCTCCTTTCTGAGAGAAGGCTTAGGGAATAGGGTTGAGCAACTGGTCCTCACAGCCTAGCTGGACTTCGGGTGAGGCGCTTCTGCCATGAGGCTGGCTGTGATTTTCTCAGGGGCCTTGCTGGGGCTACTAGCAGGTAAGGAGAAAGGGGGCTGGAAGGAGGGAGCCTCTGGGAGGGGGCCTGCCCCTGGGTTGCTAACCAGTCTCTCTCACCTCTGTCAAAAGCCCAGGGGACAGGGAATGATTGTCCTCACAAAAAATCAGCCACTCTGCTTCCATCCTTCACGGTGACACCGACAGCAACAGAAAGCACTACAGGCCACAGGACTACTAAGAGCCACAAGACTACTACTCACAGAGCCACCACCACAGGCACCACCAGCCAGGGACCCACAACTGCCACTCACAATCCTGCCACCACCACCAGTCATGGAAATGCCACAGTTCATCCCACAAGCAACAGCACTGCAACCAGCCAAGGACCCACAACTGCTACTCACAATCCTGCCACCACCACCACCAGTCATGGAAATGCCACAGTTCATCCCACAAGCAACAGCACTGCTACCAGCCCGGGATTGTCTACCAGTTCCCCCCACCCAGGACCACCTCCACCCCCGCCAAGCCCTAGCCCGGGCTCTCAGGAGGCTGTCGGAGACTACACGTGGACTAATAGTTCCCAGCCTTGTGTCCAGCTCCACGCCCAGATTCAGATTCGAGTCCTGTACCCAACCCAGGGTGGAGGAGAGGTAAAGCTAAATCACAGCGGGGGATGCAAGGGGAAGGAAGCGACCTGCTATGGTTCAGAGGGAGGAAGAGTAGTGGCCATGTAGTCTCGTGACCCTCTATCTTTAACTTCCGCAGGCCTGGGGCATCTCTGTACTGAACCCCAACAAAACCAAGGCCCAGGGTGGCTGTGAGGGTGCCCACCCCCACCTGCTTCTCTTGTTCCCCTATGGACAGCTCAGCTTTGGATTCCAGCAGGTATAGCTCAGTGACTTCACCTTCATCCCTCACGCGCCCCCGCCAGAGCCCCATCCCTACAATCCTCACCGCACTCCCCCTGCTGCCCTGAGCCTTTCTGCTCCCCCAGGACCTACAGCAGAGCACTGTCTACCTGAGCTATATGGCTGTGGAGTACAACGTGTCCTTCCCTAAGGCGGCACGTGAGTAACCTCCTTCCCCTCCTCATTGCTAACACTAGATGTCGGAGCTCCTGATGGGACTAGGCTGGGGGTGGGGAGGTAGACAGGACCTGACCCTTCCTCGCTCCTCCAGAGTGGACATTCTCAGCTCAGAATTCATCCCTTCGAGATCTCCAAGCACCCCTGGGCCGGAGCTTCAGTTGCAAAAACTCAAGCATCACACTTTCACCAGCTTTCCACCTGGACCTGCTCTCCTTGAGGCTACAGGCTGCTGAGCTGCCCCACACAGGGATCTTTGGGCCAAGTAAGACCTACTTCCTCCTTCCCTCCTAGAATTCTCCCACTGCACTAAGGACCCCTTCCCGAGGCCCATAAGCCAGTCATCTCCCTTCTTAACCCCCCAAATTTCCTCCCTGTCTCAGGCTTGTCATGGCTATAGGGCAACTGTCCCCTCCTCTACAGGACTCTGCTCATTTTCCCCTTTTACTTACTGCTCTGTTCGCGGTGAGCTCCTCACCAGTCTCCTATTCCCCCATGTCCCCCACATTCCGGCCTCCTCCTACCTTTATCCCAGTCACCACACTGCCAACGCCCACTTGCCCTGTCCTTCTGCCAGGCTTCTCTTGCCCCAGGGACCGATCCATCCTGCTGCCCCTCATCATCGGCCTGATCCTCCTCGGCCTCCTCGCTCTGATGCTTGTTGCCTTCTGCATTGTCCGGAGACGCCCACCAACCTACCAACCCCTCTGAGCATCTGCCCCAACCCCCAGGGCACCAAGGGGCACCTTCATTTCCTCATCATGCAGCTGACTCAAAGACAAAGTCATCTTCCTTCCTTGTCTTTCTTGAAGAAAATAAAATAGAAATAATGCAATTGGGAGGGAGGAGGGGAGAGATTTTTATTAAATGTGAGATTTCCCTTCCCCCATCCCCAGCAGAAGAGTAGTGAAACCTACTCAAATCTTTGTCCTTGGTTTCCCTTGCCCTGCCAGGATTAAAAGCCATGAGTTTCTTGTCAAATGCCTTTCTGTGCCTTCCATGGTTGAGTCTCAGGGAGCCAGAAACAACTGGTAGAGGAGGACAAAAATGTCAACATGTGATCAAATTCCCTCATGGGTTCACCCCCAAAGCCTGGCACAGCTGGTGTAGACTCTGCACACTTCCCTTCCTTCCTCCCTCTTCTTCTGGGACCACTGGCTGCTCCAGTTCCCCCTCTCCAGCAAGCGGTGGAGCCATGCATCCTAGAAGTCTCTTTCCTCACTCTCACACAGTTACAGGCGCAGCAGACAGCCGAAGCAATAAGTGGGTAGCTGTGGAATTTCATTTCCAGAGGCAGGGCCAGGAGCTCCCCAGCAGAGAATGTCCCACCCTGTCCAACGTCTCCAGGGCTAGCTGAAAAGCCCGATTAAACCCTGGCTGCACCTGGGATACTCCTAGCCCACCTGTGATGGGCTGCAACAACCACAGGAGCAGTGGGTGCCCTGACATCCACACACAATTACCCTCTGCTCCTGGGATTAGCATGCCCCCCACCTTGGGTCACCCGCCCAACCAACCCTAATGTCCCCAGTACCTAATGGGGAGCGAGGGGGGAGGCAGTGTTGCTCCCAGGGAAGCCGGTGCGTATTCTGGAAAGGGCCTCACAGATGGCCACAGTCTGTACCACTACTAAGTGCCAGTCCCACCCTTTACAGCAGGCTGTGGTAATCGCTGGGGTCTAGGATGAGCGTGTCCTCCCCCCCACCCCCCCGCCAACTGTAGGTCTCAGACAGCCTGGAGACGCGCCCCACTATACGGCAGCTCCACCGCTATCTGCAGACATCCCCACCGCTATCTGCAGACATCCCCTATGACCTTGCAAACGATGGAGGAGGATGGCGCAAACAGGGCTGGCGTCCTGGCGCTGGGCGGTGGAGGAGCGTGCAGCGCTGGGTAGTGGAAGGTGCCCTTTCCCAAACGGAGCTGCGGGGCCCACTTGGCCTCGCTTAAGTCCCTGCTCAGCACGTGGTGTGCCCTTGGGCCAGTGGGGTGGGGGAGAACCCAGGGCTGCTGCGCCAGGCCAAAGCCAAGGGATGCCCCCGCCTGGGCTTCACGGAGACCGCCAACTCCACACCCCAAGGGGTGACTCAGGCCCTGCCTTCCCCAGAGCTGGGCTCGCCTCCCGTACCTCCTCCTCGACTTCACTATCCCGGTCCCAGCAGTTGCTGGTGCACCCATCTTCCAAGGTGGGTGCACGCGGCCCGGCGCCTAAGGAGGGCTGCCCAGTGCAGACTGTCCTGCTCCCGCCGGGGCTGTTCCCTCTAGAGAGGCCGAGAGAACAGGAGAAGAAGAGCTACAGACGCCCCCACTCAACGCCATTTTGAAGAATCATGCTTCTTGTCTCTCAACTTCGAACAATATAAAGTTGGCTGCGAGAAGACAAGATGGCGCCTAGCAGGAAGCGCGGAGAAAGGCAGGGGGATAAATCTTGCTTCCGAACTGGAAGCGTAAACAAAGGCGCGGAAGATCTAACTGCGCAGGCGTACAGTTTACAATTCGAACAACGGGGCGCGTATAAAACGTGGTCTCTGACTGAGACCTACTTTACGCTATTGAAGCTGGGGTGGCGGAAGAAAGAGCGGGGAACAGGGGGCGGTCCAGGTTCGTCGCGGGAAAAGAATAAGAGGCGGAGTGCCCTGGGCGCGCACGCGCAACGTAAGGCAATGGCGGTCTGGAGAGACTGGCGGAAGCTAGGTTTGCAATATGGCGGCCGAGGTAGACGGACAGCTCAAACGGGTCCTGGTGCCGATTCTGTTACCTGAGAAATGTTACGACCAACTTTTCGTCCAGTGGGACTTGCTTCACGGTGAGTTTTATTCAGCATCCGATCCAAGTCGTGCTTCAACAACCGCGAACCCTAAGACCAAGGCGTGGCTGGCGACTAAATGACAGCGGTAACTTCTGCCTTGCCGAGCTGGGAGGAAGTCACTTCTGAGAGGGGCGGAAGTGTCTCTGTCTCCATGGAGGGAGGACGCCATATTTGGGCAAGAGGGAGAGTCTGGAAGTACTTTTTTGTGACGTTTGGGCTTTAGCGACAATGAGAAACGAAAAGACTCAAATTTTTACAAAACAGAATAAAACCAGGTCAAATCATTCCAACCTTTATTAGATTGCTAGCAGGGTTAAATTTAATTCTAAGCCCCTGGTGAATCAGGCCCTCATCAGCACCCCTAAAGGCTCTTGCCACCGTGATTGCTTTCTTTCCAGCTTCCACGTTTGCTCATGGTCTAATTTTGGAATAATTTGCCTTCCTTCCTTTTTGTATTTGCGGAGCAACTCTACAGCAAGGTCCACCTCAGACATCAGATCCTTTGGGAAGCCTTCTCGGTCTGTCCCCTCTCAGTTCATGGTACCTCCCCTGAGCTCGCGGGGCACTTTTTTATCCACATTCATGACCCGTGAGAGTCTGACTACCACTGGGCCAAGCTCCTTGAGGGGGAGGCTTCAAGGCTAGAGAAGCCTTGTGGGTGGCCAGGGCATAAAAGCAAGTCCTGGAAGGGTAGGATTAAGTCCCTGAGTAGGGGGCCAGGGACAATCAGGGGATTCAGGAATGAGTAGTATGGAGACCTGTCTTTGGAGAGAGAAGACAGGTGAAGTGGGCTGCCCAGGTGCCCAGAGGAGGAAAATAAAGGATCAGAGGACTCTTGGGCATTGCTCAGCTTTATACAGGGAAGCAATGGAGAGTCTTGGAAGTCAAGCCAAGGAGTTTAGATGTTAACTTGTAATGAATGGAAGATTGGGTGGGAGGGAAGGCATTGTGGTAAAAGCTGTTTTAGAAGGTAACCTAGCCTGAACGTGAGATGGTTTGGAGCTGGAAGGACCAGGCATTTTTTCCCTCCCCCCAGACAACACAAGACTTCCTTCCAGGGAGATGGGGATGGGAGGAAGCCCATGGGAGCACTGCAAGCTCTGGCCTGGATTTCAGAGGCATCCTCTCTGCTTAACCCTTTTTCTCTTCTCAGTCCCCTGCCTCAGGATTCTCCTCAGCAAAGGCCTGGGGCTGGGCATTGTGGCTGGGTCACTTCTGGGTATGTATTTTTCTATCCTGCTGTTGGGATGGTGGGGGGAGGTGCTGAGAGGCCTTGAACTGTATGGGTCCCTTAACCAAAAGTGGGGTTAACATGCTTCCCAGTCCCTTCTGTAGCTGTTGTTGCACCCCGAAGGAATGGGGGCTCCTCAACCCTGCCTTTATCATCCTTTCCCAGTAAAGCTGCCCCAGGTGTTTAAAATCCTGAGAGCCAAGAGTGCCGAAGGGCTGAGTCTCCAGTCAGTAATGCTGGAGTTAGTGGCATTGACTGGGACCATGGTCTACAGCATCACCAACAACTTCCCATTCAGGTGAGGGGCCCATCCTTCATCCCCAAGGGTATGTGCCCACAACTCTAATGGGGGTTAAAATAAGGGAGGTAAAGGGGCAGGAAAGCTTAAGCCCTTTTAGAAAACTAGTTGTCACCAATGGAGGTGATGAGGTGAGCATCTCAAGAATGCCCAGGATCCAGAATGAGTGGGGCTGTGGAGGACAAAGAGTAATCAGAGAATTGTGTCCCGGGATAGATGGGCTATGGAGGCTTTCACTGGCTCTTTCCAGGCCCACCTTTATTCCTTCCAACTCTTGACTCTACAGCTCTTGGGGTGAAGCCCTGTTCCTGATGCTCCAGACAATCACCATCTGCTTCCTGGTCATGCACTACAGAGGACAGACTGTAAAAGGTGTGGAGGATTTACCCAAGAGCAGGCTGCAGTGGCTCCTGGGAACCCTGTTGGGAACTCAGGACTGGGGAAGCTGGAGGACATTGAGAGGTTGATGAGGACTCCTTGTCTTCCCAACCCCCAGGTGTCGCTTTCCTAGCCTGCTACGCCCTGGTCCTGGTGGTGCTGCTTTCACCTCTGACGCCCTTGGCTGTAGTCACCCTGCTCCAGGCCTCCAACGTGCCTGCTGTGGTGGTGGGGAGGGTGGGTACCAGGAGCAAGGGGAGGGATATTGGGAGGGGGCAGGGTGGAGAGGTAGAGAAGGCCAAAGTGTGGGGGTGCTGGACTAAGGGGAATGGGGAAATCAGTGATGGGAGCATGGGAAGAGTTCAGATGACAGAACCAAAAATCTCAACTTCTCCCGTAGCTGCTCCAAGCAGCGACCAACTACCACAATGGGCACACAGGTCAGCTCTCAGCCATCACAGTCTTTCTGCTGTTTGGGGGCTCCCTGGCCCGAATCTTCACTTCCATTCAGGTGAGTGCACCTTCTTCCCTCTAGGAGGCACTAAAACCTCATCTTACCTTTCCCAGCTAAGGACTAAAGCTGTCCCTTCTCTGGAACCTTTGTCCCTAGGGGAACTTTTCTTGGGCTGTGCTTAAGGGTGACCCTGGCTCTGTCTCTTACAACCAGGAAACTGGAGACCCGCTCCTGGCTGGAACCTTTGTGGTCTCCTCCCTCTGCAATGGCCTCATTGCTGCCCAGCTCCTCTTCTACTGGAATGCAAAGCCTGCCCACAAGCAGAAAAAGGTGCAGTAGGGCTGAGCCAGCTACTGGAGTCATTCCGTGTTTCCATTCACCCATCCAACCTCAGGGTCCTCCGCATCTGAGCCAGTCTGCTGGTGTGACTTAATCATCCTCCATTCCTCTGCAATTGCAACTTGAGCCAGGGTTTGCTTTTAGTGAAAATGGATAGTTGGTGGATCCAGATCCTTAGAAAAGGAGAGGACAGGGGTGGAGTCTTTTAAACTGTCATTCTGACATTGGAGTGCTTTTCTAAGTCCTGTACCTGTACTATTAACTCTTGTTTAATCGTTTGGCTGAGACTCCTCCTTTAGCAGCAATTTCCAACTGTTTAACACTATTCTGGGCAAATGTCTTACCCTGTCCTCCTATTTCCCCACTCCCCTTCTGTCCCTAGAGGACAAAGCCTGGACTGTGGAATGGAGGGACATGGGGCTGTGGCTGCCTTCCTCACCAGCCTGGCTGGAAATGTCTCCTGGACCCCAGTGCTGGGGGCGGGGAAAGGGGGATGGAGAATGACTCAGGCAGGGCCCCAGGGTGGGGTGAGGAGGTTCTTGCTCTGGCAGGTCCAGGCGGAAGGGAGTGGAGACAGGACTGGTTCCTGCTGCAGTGAGGGGGAACAGTGATGGGACAATAAAAACTCAAGAGACGTGATTTAGTCATACAAAACTGTGTTTAGTCCTACAAAAAAAATATATAAGTTGTGTGTTGCTCTCTCTGGCTTTTGTGGGAAGACTGCAGGCCTCCCCTGAACTGTGGTTTGCAGCCTGGGGATACGGGATGGTTCTGGGTGAAAAAGGAGAAAGGAGAATATGAGGCCCTTACCAGGGGGTCCATGTTCATGAGGGTTAGAGGTGGGTTAGGGGCATGGGGGCACCAGAGAGGGGAGGGTTGTACGTAGTGGGAGAGCCTGGGGGCAGGTAGGGGCTATAGGTGGGGAGCAGCTCCCCCTGGAGCCTAGGGTCACTCTGAGGGAGGGAGCACGGTGAGGGGGCCTCCGGTTTACAGTGGGTAGAGCTGCAGAGAGAGAAACAAGGGGTTAGAGGGTGCTTCCTTGGGTTCAAGGTGCAGCTCCCAAGTGGGGGACTAGGTCTGACCAGTTCTGGGCAGACAGGGGTAGAACTTGCCTCCCACCCAGCCATGGCTGTCCGGGCCCATTGGGTATAGCAGACATGGAACCAGACCCAAGGATGGCTTAGACTCTTAAGAGAGTGCACAGCCTTGTTGGGGCACGCTTCTTGCGTGCTGTGCAGCTGTTTTCCTCGTTTTCCTCGGGGCGGCAGGCCAGGAAGGGCAGAATGGGCTTGGCCTCTCCTTGCCCGGGAGGCTGGGAAAGGAAGCCTGGTCACACAGGCCAGAAGCAGAGGGAAATGGGGCGTCCAGATAACCAGAACAGAGTCACATCTAAGGGTCTGTCATCTGCCCCTGCAGGGTCGCCACCTCCAGGCTGAGATGGAAACGCCCTCTGGGAAAACCCTGACCCACTCCACCCTACCCAGGGCCCCTGGGAGTACAAGGGGAGGTGCCCACCAAGCCTCAGCCAGAGCAGCCTCAGCTTCAGTGGGCCCAGGTCCCCCTCCAGCCAGGCCCTCTGGCATCGCCCCCACCCGGGCTCCCGGAGGGAGGCGTCTCCTTCCTCACCCCGCTCCCAGGCACTCACCCGTAGCTGCCAGGCAGGTAGGCTGTGGGATAGTTGGGCGGTCTGTACCCAAAGCCTCTGCTCACTTGGGTCGTCGCGTACCCCGGCCCCCAGAGAGGGCCACCGCCGGCCAGACTGCCTCTTCCCTGGCTGAAGTGGGGAGCTCCGGCGCCCGAGCTCTTGGCCTTGCGCCGAGGTCGGTACTTGTAGTCGGGGTAGTCGCGCAGGTGCCGGGCGCGGAGCCGCTTGGCCTCCTCCACGAAGGGCCGCTTCTCGTCCTCGCCCAGCAGCTTCCACTGCGCGCCCAGGCGCTTGGAGATCTCGGAGTTGTGCATCTTTGGGTTCTGCTGCGCCATCTGGCGGCGCTGGGCGGAGCTCCACACCATGAACGCGTTCATAGGCCGCTTCACCTTCTCCAGGGGGAGTCCCCCGGGGACCACCGGGCTCCCAGCGCCCTCCCGCTCCTGGGGTCTCGAAGACGAGGAGGCAGCGGCCGTGGGAGCCGGAGGCTCCAGGCTCCAGGCCTGGTCCTGTGAGGAGCCGGGTAGCGCCATGGGCCGGAGGAGGCTTTTAGAGGGCGTCCTGAATGCCCTCCCCTCAAAAGGAAGCGTGGACCCTGAAAATGCAAGTGTCTTCCCAGTGTGGAGTCGTTGCGGAGAAACTCAACTCCTTAAAAAGTATGTATCATTCCCTGGTTCAGACCTTACAATGGAGCCTTTGCTCCCAACCAACTCGGCACACTGGAAACGGTCGAATGTAGAATCCGCTGTCTGGTACCCAGTCTCTCCTTTCCTTCTTCCCTTGAGGTCTACCAACTGGGAGAGACCCCCGTCCCTCTCCCCCTACCCACAGGTGCCAGCGAACCGACCTTCAGTGCAGGTGGCAAACCATAAACCTTCCCTCTGTGGTCTTCAGAATCCCCGCAGCTGCCAGGCAGATGCTACAGGCCTCTCCCACCTGGGCTCAGCGTCTATGGCTGGCGGGCCAGACCAGGGAACAGCCTTTAAAGGCTGACTCCTCCCCAGTCCCTCCCACAAGACTGTGCCTTCTTAAGGGCGCCAACATACCCCCGCCTTAGGCAAACCCAGGTATCCCGTGTCTCAGCCCCCAACACTCCCCCTCAGGGTACCACGCCCCCTCCCCACCCAAGACCTAGATGTCAGGCCTTCCAGTCCCAGTTGCTGGGATTGTCTCCCCTCCATTCTTAAGCATAGGCAATTTAAAGCCAATTCCTTTCCACTAAGGGGTCAAATGCCCTCAGGGTCACAGTTGTGGTAGGAGGAACTTGGGAACACCCCACCGCCCACCCCAACTCCTTTAATGGTGACCATAGCTCCTCAAACTCTGGACCTGCCCCTGGGGCAAGAAAGTCAGGCTGAGGGAGGTAGGCCATTTTTGTTTCCTGAGTCATTCCAGCAGGTGCTTGGGCGGTGATTCAACCCTTTTCCCCAGGTGAGAAAACTTAAACCCTCCCAACTCCAGCTCCCAAACCTAGATTTCTCCACAGCCATTGAATTATGGCAAGTTTTATCTTCTAACCTACAAATCAGGAGTAAGGAGCCAGGAAACCCAGGACAACTCCCAAGAGCTGAGAGGTCTGTGATGTGGATGCTGGAGAAAAAGCCTAGAGCCAGATCAGAACATCAACAAGGAATGAGGGCTGGACACTGGGGTTCCAGAGGCTGGCATGAGGGAACCCTGCTCCCTACTCTGCCCAAGGCCCAGCCCAAGCCCCAGGCCTCAGGTAATCGGATTAAGCAGCCTTGGCTCTCAGCTTTTAGCACGAACAGCTCCAGGTCTGAGCAGCCCTGCCTAGCCTGTGCTGTGACTCAGGGTATAGGAGTGGCCCAACTCCCTCTACCAGCAAAGCTGGGGGAGGGGAGAAGCAACAAGGCACAAGCCACCCTCCTCTGGACCAGGAGGGTACCTTGGCCTGGGGAATTTAGGAATGTCAGGAATTCCCAGAAGACAGACCATCTTTGGAACACTAGAGAATGAGGAGAAGCCAGGAGTGGAGGAAAAGAAAACAAGAGCCAGGGGCCAGAGCAGATCAGTCCTAGAGAAACAAATGGACCAAACTGGGGACAAGGAGGGCACAGGAAGCAGAGAGCCATTTGGATTTTTTTATTCTCTTTTTAAATACTGTACAGTGAAAAATAAATACGCCTTCTCATCCACCAGACAAGGTTGGTCCCCCCTCCCCCGGGGGACCTTGTCACCCCCCTTCATACACACCCCTGGTTCTAATCCAAAACCTTCCCCATGCCTCCCACCCACTTATACCCTTACTATCCCCGTCTTCCACAGTGATGAGGCCCCAGAAATGGGGGGTACAGGATGGGAGGAGGGATAGCAGGGGAGCCCCCCTGAACTGTCAAATCTGGGTGGGTCAAAGAGCACCCCCCACCAACAGGTGGAGAATGGGGGTGTTCAGAGAGATTGGGGCATTAGAGGATAAAGGCACATCCAGTCTGATGGGGAAGGAGAGAGGCTCCCCTTACCCTAGGGGTAGGGTGGACAAGAGGGAGGGGGGTATGACCCTGTTACACACCCCTCCAATAGCTCCTGGAGGTTGGGGGGGACCCAAGCTGCTGTGCCACCCCCCTCCCCCCTAGATAAGAGCAGCTCCAGCGCAGGTCAGTTGGGCCTGTGAGGGCCATGGTGTTGGGCAGCAAGCGAAATGGAGAAGGGAGGGATGCAGGCTGGAGGTTTTATGAAACCCCATTCACCAAACTACCCAACTCCAGGGGGGCCGACAGCTCCCCATTCTCTGAGGGGCCCTTAGGAAGCTTGCTGACAGAGTCACCCTGAGGGGGAAGTGGGAAAGAAAACCAAGAGAAAAGAAAGCAGACGGTCAGTAGAAATTCAGTGGATGACACTATTTACCACTGAAGCCCTGCTGGCATCTAGTGATCCAGGGATTGTTTCCCTGATCTCATGCTCCAGTCACTCTTCCTGGGATCCAGAAAATGTGAGCCAAACTTTCTTCTCTAGTCTATTCAAAGTGTGCACTACCCTAAATGTAGTCTAAACACCATCAGACACAGCTACCTCTGCAATTCGGTGAGAGAGTTCTTTTGGAATTTTTTTGTGCCCTCTGCCCCAGAATAACAAAAAAAAAGGGATGGGGTAAACCACACCTTGCCTGCCTACCTTTTGTCCTGAAAGAGAGTCCTCTGAGGGTTTAGTGCGTTCCAGGGGTGGCCGCTGGCGGCTCTGAGACTCTGCTCGTGAAATATAGTCAGCCACAGTCACTGGGGAAGGCAGAGGATCGAGTTTCAGAAGGCACTCCAGTATCCAGCCCCACACCCCCATTGAACCCCAACCCTTGGTTTTCATAGGGTAGGAGGCATCCTATTCTCTCAGCTCTGAGGAATAATTCTGGTGTCCAGTGTTAGCTGACCTGGCTGGCGGTCTCCACTGATAGAACCATCAGTCCGGTTACCACGGTTACGGCGACGGCGGCTGCGATTCCGACGTTGTGGTCTAGATTCATCTTCTGTTAGTGAAAAAAAGAGTCACACATCCAGTCTCCCATGCCTCAATTCTTACCCATCTTTAATTTTTCAGACCCTAGGCACAGCCCTCACCCAGGCCATTCTCTGTCATGTTGGGTCCATCTGATTCCAGGCCTCCATCCATGACAGTCCTATCTTCGTCAGTGCGGCGGCGGCGGGAGCGGCGGCGCCTCGCACTTGCTGGGGGGGGCTCCCCAGGCTCTGAATCAACTGGGGGCTCTGGTTCAGATGTGTCCAATAGGCTGTAGGGATTACTGTCTGGATCCTTCAGCACTGGTCAGAGGAAGAAGAGGAGTTGGGGGTCAGGTATCCATCATCTTCCCTTTTAGCCCACATTCATGAACCCAGCTGTCTGGTGGTACCTGAGCTAATAGATGAAGAATTGTATCTCGAGGTGGGCCGGGGAGCAGGTGGGGGTCCCCTACCCCGGCCCCCAATCGGCCGCCTCCGGTTTTCTTCCCCTCGGGTTGGGGGATCCCTGTCGCTGGGCCCAGCTCTGTGGGTCTCCTCTCTTTTCTCTGACTCGGTCTCAGAAGCTGTGGATGGGTCTGAGCTGGGACCTGAAGAACACAATGGGATCTGTTCAAGGCCACTTATCCCAGAATCTGGCACAGTTCCCAAACCAGAAGAATTGTCCCTCTCACTCCCAAGTCCCCCGATCACCTCTTTATCATCTCCATCACAGCTTTCCCCCAAGTTTCCATCCAGACCTCTGCCTCTCCCTATAAGCCCCGCCACTCCTTGCCTCCTGCTCCCATAGCTGTCTCACCATAGGCAGGACCGCCTGTCCTCCGGCCCCGGCCCCGGCCCCCGTAGCTGCCCCCATAGGTTCGAGTGGCATGAAGGGAGGAAGAGGAGCTCTCATCAGTGGTATATCCAGCTTTGTCACTGCCACCACTGCCCCGCCCACTGCCAGGAGGGCGAAAGCCCAGCCCAATCTGCCGAAGCTGTTCATCAATTTGCAGCCTCTCCAAGCGAAGCTGCTCTACCTCCTGGTTGGGGAGAAAATGGAAGAAGACATGGAAGGAAAAATAAGATCAATGGACAGTGCCTTTCTTTATGCCTCTCCACCCTGACTGTCCTGGCACATCCTAAGCTCTCAGGAATGCAAGGAGAGGGAAGACATTAGCTAAACAAAGAAAATTCTGGCATCCAACCCCACAGCCCCAGATTTCCACCAATGTTTCAATGTTTCCTGTTCTACAGAGAGACAAACTGGGCACCACAGTTCCTCAGTTTATCCGCCAGTAGTCTTAGTGCCCTTTTGACACCCAGTTCTTTCCTCTTCCAGCTTGGGTACCTGCAGGTAGGAGAGGTGATATTCCAGCAGAGCCTGAGCATTGCTGATATTCTCTCGGGTGCCAACAAATATGAAGGGAACCATTCCCTGGAGAGCAGAGGGAAAGACGGATCAGAAAGAAAGTGAAATGGAAGTATTAACTCCACCTGTTTCCAGAGACCACCCAGTGGGATCAATCTGGGCTCTAAATCTACTAAGGGGAAACAAAAATTTCTGTCTCCACCCTCTCAGTCCCAACCCTGAGAGAACAATCCCATCTGCTTCTGGAAACCCATCTCTAGGCCTAGTTGCCCCATACCCATACCTCCTCCCTGGGGTTCTTCTTGTCATTATCACCTTCCACTCGAACCCTCACCACACCAGATTTATCCACAATCTCCTGGATCACTTTCCCGTTCTTTCCAATCACTTTGCCTGAATGGATAAAGGAGGAATTAGGCCTTTTTTTTTTTTTTTTTGATAAAAAAGGTAATAAGGAAGAGTAAAAACAGGTAAGATAAAAAGTCTTCCAGCCTTATCCCCCTTCTCTATATGGAGTCCATTTAATTCATTCTTCTACTTCCAGGTTTCTGATGAGGACAAAATATCATAATCCTTAGAAATTTATTCTTCTATCTTACCACTCCTACTATAGACTATTTCATTTGTCCTCGTGAAACTGGGAGTCCACAGGGAGGTGCTGATCCCTGGCTACAAAAGCCCAGAATCGCTTTAGATAATCTTGCACCTGGCCCCAAACTGTATTCTCTTTTATACATACACACCCCCAACTTACCAACCAGGTTCCTGGGCACTTGCACTGAGTCCTCAGAAAACTCAAGGTAGCTTCGGGCCTGTCGGCATGCCTCAGGGGTCTAAGGGAAGAAGAGTGAAGAGCTGTTATTAAAATAGAGGACCTTACCCCATAAAGATATACAATGATTATGTACCCATAATAATTAAAAATAAAAAATTTTAGAAGTTGAAAAATAAAATAAAACAGAGCACCTGGATCTCAAACAGTGATCTTCCTGCCACTCTCTGTCTTTGGGGGAACTGTGCTGCCACCAAAGTCAGGGACGGTGGTCAATATAAAACTCAGGTTTGCTTTCTACTTCAGCCTCTCTTCCCTCTATCCCCTAAAGCTGCGGTCCCCAACCCCCGGGCCTCAGCCTGGTACTGGTCCATGGCCTGGTAGCCTGTTAGGAACTGGACTGTGTATCACCACCTGAGCTCTGCCTCCCTCACCCCCTGCATAGAAAAATTGCTTCCATAAAACCCATCCCTGGTGCAAAAAAGGTTAGGGACCGCTGCCCTAAAGGACTCAGAAGACAGGGATCTTTTGCTGACCTCCCCATAGATGCGGAAAGTGCAGGTCTCTTCACCCAACTCAATGGCAGTCACCCCAGGTACTTTTCGGGCCTGCTGGATGTTGGCACCGTGAGTCCCAATTGCCAGTCCCATAAGGTCCTCTCGCACTGTGAACTCCTCCTGGAATGCTGCTGCCAACTGTTTGCTTGTCTGAAAGGAAAAGGTACTGTAGGAACCATGGTGGTGGAATCTCAGAACACCAGTCCCAAGTACCTGATCCTTTATGTAACTTAAATAAGGATAAATGTGTGAAAGAAAGCTGGAATCGCCCTGGAGTTGGATGACCACTAGGACCTGTGTGGAAAGTTCAGGAACTTTTTCTTTTAATATTAAAAATTTTTTTAAAAATATGGAACGCTTCACGAATTTGCATGTCATCCTTGTGCAGGGGCCATGCTAATCTTCTCTGTATCATTCCAATTTTTTAGTATATGTGCTGCCAAAGTGAGCACAAACTTTCTTTTTTTAAGAGACAGAGTCTCGCTGTGTTGCCCAGGCTAGAATGCAATGGCATGATCACAGCTCATTGCAGCCTCCAACTCTTGCACTCAAGCAATCCTCCTGCTTCAGCCTCCCAAGCAACTGGGACTACAGGCATGCACCAGCACATCCAGCTAATTTGTCCTTATTTTTTGTAGAGACAGGGTCTCGCTATGTTGCCCAGGCTGGTCTCAAACTCCTGGCCTCAAGCCATCCTCCCGCCTCGCCTCCCAAAGTGCTGGGATTACAGGTGTGAGCCACTGCGTTCAGCCAGGAACTTTTAATTCTAATTCTACCTTCCAAATACCAATGGCTTGGGGTGGGATGGTAAGGAAAGTAATAAGGGCAAGATTTGACCAAAGTTCTGGGAATCACCAAAGTTCTGGATTTGGCTCTAACACTATTTGATTGTGTGATCCTGAACAAAACACACTCTGTGCCTCTGGTCTGTCATCTGCTAAGTGATTACATCTGACCTACCTCATTCTCAAGACTAGCAAGAGGATTAGACAAGGTTGGTGTGGAAGCAGTTTTCACAAGATGTATGCAAGTGTAAGGAACTCTTACCTTAACCAAACAAATATCAACTCCTTCCAAAATAAAACCCAACAAGGTAAGTAAAAACCAATGGGTTAAGAAAAGCAGAAAACGAGCCTACATAACACCACAGTTCCACTTCATTTCTTAACCAATTCTTAGAGGGATCCCTGGGTTTGGGGGTAGGAAGACAGGAAAGGTTCTGGAAGAGTGAGTCCCAGATAGGAAGCACCAAATAGAAAAAATATTTGAAATGGAACATTCCCAGATCACAATCCACTACTTCCTACTTCGAAGGTGGGTAGGGTTGAATTACAGCAAGAATTTATACCAGGCAAGAACAGAAAGTTGGAAAAAGATACTAAGTTGAGTGTTCAAAATCACTAAGTTAGGGAAAGAGGGGAGAAGACCTACAATGACTTACAAGTGTCTCTAGAGAAGTTTGCCAAGGGTTTTATTTCTTAAACTGCCTGATAATTTCAAGGGTGTTTATTGTATTATTTTTTATCTCTTATACAGTATTTTAAAATAATTTTTAGAAAATAAAACAAAAAACAAAAGGCAAGACTTCTTAAAAACAAGGATGTGCCTATTCTTAAGACTTTGCACCTATGGCTAACTTAGCTTATCTGGTACACTTTACCACATAGATTAATTCAGACAAGTCCTGGGAGAGCTAACTATTCCACCTTTTGTCATCACAAAACCTGCTCATTGGGAACTGGAACATACATAGTTTGTGTCATCCAGGGGTAATGGTAGGTTTTTACCTGCTAGTGCCCTCAGTAACATCCCAGGAGAAGTCAAAGATTACCATGATCCAGAATTTGCACAGGCTCAGAGAAAAGCCTCCCGAAAGGATCAGTTCACTTGATAAATGGAAATGGATATTCATATACCATACATACACACACAAACACACATACACCCTACTCATTTAGAAGGGTATAATTCCCAGGAAAAGGGAACCTGACAATTATAGGATGTCACAACTCAAAAAACCCTGTATAAATATTCTAATCTACCATCTCATTTTCACAGATGAGGAAGATAAAGCTCAGTGAAATCAAATGATTTGCCAAAGGACAAATATTTGACAAAGCAAGACTTAGGATTCCAAGTCTAGTGGTATTCCCAGTGTACAAATCGTTCTCAAATATATCCTGCCAAGCAGTTTGGTTTCCAGAGGTGATTTGGGGGTGCTGGTGGAGGTAAGAGCCATGCCCCCTTTCCACTTTTAGACAGAGCTGCTCTGATTGTTTTATGCATTGTGCTTCCAAGTAAAATTTCACTTGACCAAAGGGTCCCATAGCCAAAAAAATTTTGAAAATAACTGCACTATAACAAAATGGAGCTCTGCCATCTGGAGGAGTCTGGGATAAAATAGCTGACCCAGGATTAATGGCCCAGAAAAAACCTTAGTCTTTTTGTTCTATAAACACAAGAGCATGGGTGAAGAATGCGGCAGGAAAGGAGGTGGTCATTAGCAGGAGAAAGGAGAGCCAAAACTTACCTCTAGATGCTTGGTAGCTTCTTCATTGCGGGACATGAGTAGCAGCTTGGTGCGCAGACTTCGGAAATGCATATCACCCAGCAGAGATGCCCGCTTCACAGGGGCTTCTGTAGTTGACTAGAAAGGAACCAATGGGAAAGTCATTAAAACTGACTTTGAATACATACTGGAGAAGAACCAGGGACTAGGAATCAGGATACATGAGTCCCTGGAAAAGAAATGAAGCTAGGAAAGAGGAGAATCATTGTCAGTCTCACAAGGGCTGACTCTCTGGGTGCCTAAGGGAAGTGGTTTTAGATAGCAAGCAAGGAGCAAGTGTAAGGTGAGAGTTATACAGTCTATTTTTGAAAATCCAAATATCCCAGGGAGGGTCCCCAACCAAGACTGCAATATGATTATCAGGTAAGAAAAATAAAAACAATAAGGTCATACATGAGGAAAACTAAGGAAAGGCAGGGCTACCTGGGCCCACAGAAGTCAGGAGCAATAAAGTCCTCTCTGACAAATAAAGCACATTTTGGCTCCCCCCTTTCTGCGAAGGAGTTAAAAGGGGAAAAGAAAAAAATTGTTGAAGGGGTTTATGTGAAATTCAGGCAAAATAAACTCACCAGAATGAAGAGCTCACTATTGGTGATATTGAGAAAGATGCAGTTGGCTCCCAACGCTTTCTTGAACTCTTTATGGACATTTTCGTTAGAGCAGCTGCAGAGAAAGAGTAAAGTGCTCAGAGAACAGAGCGCAGGGAAGAATTCAGGGGAAAAACAGTGGACCCAAGAAAATAAGAAAAGAAGAAGGACGACAGTTAAAGACCAGGAATGGGAAAACAGAGGAGCTGAGAGTCTAATTGGCAAGAAAGGTACTAGAGGGCCAGGGGAACCGGAGAAGACTACAAAGTGGGAGTAGAGCCTGGGAGAAATGAGGCCAGAGATTAGGGCTGTAAAGAAGGCCCCCCAACTTGCACTCCCGCCATCCCTAACACTCACGCCTCTCTCAGATCCTCGGGCACAGCCATGGTAACCTTGAAGAAGCTACCTTTGGTTGCAAGGGGATTGGGATTAACTGGCCGAAGTCGCTCCAGGGTAACAATCTCATTGTAGGTGGCATCACAGGCAGCATATTCAATGACATAAAACTGGCAGAGGGAAAAAAAGTTGTTGAGGATGATCTGAGCATCTATCTCCTACCTTACTATGAATAAAATATTTGTTTCAGTAGTTTTCCAAAGGCCTTCACAATCACTCACATCCCCTTTCATCATCCGCACCCGGGCAAGCCACCAGCCACAAGGTTCCTGTTCATTGGCTCGAGAATAAACCTGAAGAAAAGTTGAAAATAAAAGAGATATTGAGAACCACCCAGAAACATTAGGAATGGAATAAGCATTAAGATATTTGGGATGCATCCTAAACCAAGAATACAGAAAACCAGAGGAAAAAGATACTAATCAAAAATCATAGCTAGGAGCAATGGCAAGCACCTGTAGTTCCAGCTACTTGGGAGGCTGAGGTGGGAGGATCACTTGAATAGTGAGACCCCCATCTCTCATATAAAAAAAAATTTAATTTAATTTTTAAAAAATCAGAGGGCATTGGATTTTAGATGCTATTACCACAAATGAAAGAAAAGTGAATCCTCTGAAACTGGGGAGCTCCCTGAGAGTTTGGTTGATTCCTAACAATGATGTTATGGGAACTGTTGCATTTTACTTTTCCACAGGCTACATGGCTGGATGTGATGGCTTAGCTGGGGATGAAGGAACATGAACCAACCAGAGAAGAGCCTAGGATTCTGGGAAAAGTGACGTTTAGAAAGGGTGGACTCCATGGCCCTTACCTCCACCTCATCCCCTTCCGTGATCTCCTTATTATAATCAGCTGGAGGTGGAAGCCGGACATCCCCAAAAGGAATCTGTCTCTCACTCTGCCAGCTGCAAGAGAAACAATAATGTAACAATGATATAAAAGCTATTCAGACTGATGTGATTGCCCATTTCTTTAGGAAGGGGTTACTGCCTCAGCTGGGTGATTTCCACTTTCCCTGGTAATTAGAGGCTAAACCCCAGGCCCTGCTCCATAGTGGTGTCTACTATCTCTTGCTAGAATCTAAATTGCAGATCAAATGCCCCCACCCTCACCAAATCCTTAGCCCTTTCCTCTCCTGGGATCCATATAAGTTGCCCACCCAAACCCTTGGCTCTCCCCCATCTATTACATGCCTCATAGGACTCAGCTGCCCCCTCTTCTCCACTCTCCTTCTAGGACCTAGTATGCTGGATTCTCTATTCCCAAGGTCTTACTTGTTTTCAAAGAAGATGGTGACAGAGTCTTCATGGACATCCTTCACAAAGCCCTAGAATGGATTTTAGAAAAAAGAAAAAAATATAAAATGACGTTTTACCACCAGCTTAGCCATCAAGGGAGCAGAAACAGTGGAAAGCCTTTTTTAAATTTAATCTTTTTTTTCTTTAGCACTGGCAAGACGTAGAACAGGAATTTTTTTTAGATCTTTTTTTGGAAAGTCTTAAACTAGAGTTTTAGATGGGAACACAAGTAGTCCGAAGACAAGGCCAGAAAGGCTGTAGTGGAGAAAGAAAAAAATGAGGCAGAAAGAAAGGAAATGATATTGGCATAGAAAGAGATGTATGTGGCAAAATCCAGAAATAAGATGGGACAGAAATTAAGTAGAGGGGGAAGTACTACCTGCATCAGGATAGGCTGGAAATTGGTGGTCTACTCAGACTCTCACAGGGGCCTCCCTATCTGTCTGCTTCCTGTTGTGCCGAGCAGCCTGCCAGAGTTCAATTAAAATACCAATGACATTCAGCAAGGCTAAGAATATCCCATGAGACAGTGTGAGGCTGTCCTGGAACACCTAGAGGACATCAGGATCTGTCAAGAAAGAGAAGGGTCTAGCTCCCCAATACAGCAAGAGGCCAGAGCAGACTTGGTGCCCTGATGACTGGGTCCTAGGAGAATAATCAGAACATTGAAGAGGTTCAAAATGATCAACACAATCTAGAAAAGGAAAAATTAGGACTTAAAAGATGTCATATTATTGAATGCTAGAAGACAGATGTTGCTGAGAACTTGAAAAGGATAATAAAACTTACAGAAGACTCCAACTGAAATCATGACAAGAGAGGAATGGGGATGACTGAATAGCCGATCCATCTCCTGTTTCCTAAGTCTTCACTAAGGAGGCTGAAGCTATGTGTTCAACCCTACAGTCCTAAGTGTTCTACCTTCTCTCCCTATTCTTCACACACTCACAATTAGAGACTTCTAATTTTGATAAAGTCCAACTTATGAATTTGTTCGTTTATAGACTGTGCTTTTGGTTTCATATCTAAGAAATCTTTGCTTAATCCAAGGCTATAAAGGTGTCCTCCTATGTCTTCGAGAAGTTTTATAGTTTTTTGTTTTACATTTAGGTCTATGATCCATTTTGAGTTAAATTTTGTATATGGGGTATTGATCAAAGTTCATTTTTTACCTATGGACCTCCAGTTGTTCCAGTATCGTTTGTTAGAGACTATCCTTTCTCTGCTGAACTGCCTTTTCACCTTTGTCAAAAACGAGGAAACACAAATTAATGAATTAATGTATAATGACAGCAGCCCAGTGATTAGTGGAGGACTTTTGGGAGTGATAGAAATGTTCATTACTTGACTGTCATGACAGCTTCACAGTTATATACACATGTCAAAACTTAACAAACTGCAGAATAAGAAAAAAAATGTAGAGGTTTCAAAAGGCTAACACACAAGAACTATTCCTGAGCTCTGCAGCTAGGGACAAAGGCTGAGCTTAGGAGAGAAAACACCAGAAATGCCCTGGAGAATGCACAGCTCCCACTTCACAGAATTGGTCAATGTTTATGAACAGTGTTTATGAACACTTACCATATTACTGTTTCCTTATGGTGGGAAAATCTAAACCTGAATTTCACTTTTGACACAAGCCACCTTTCTCTTCTTTAAGGATAGGGTCTTGTTATGTAGCCCCAGTTCTTTCTTAGAGCCTACTACTGCCCAAGGCATTAGTACTCCTGGTATTTCCTGGCCTTTTTCTTACCCATGCTTTATCTTTCTCTGACATTCTCTTCCCCAGAAATGTTTTTTCCACTCTTCATTCAGATTTAGTACCTGCTCCTACTATTCTCCACTCAAGTTGTCTGAGGCACTTTTATTCCCCATTATTTGCCTGAATCCCTCTTCCCTTTGGGTTCTTCCTTTAGCTCCTGCTCAAGTACCCTCCTTCCTCCTCCCACAACCACTTAATATTTTATCCCTTCCCTCTTCTTTTCCCCTTTATAAGGGTCTATCTGGATTTCTAGAAACATTTTAACCAGCCTCTTCTGCTGACTTTATCCAATTCTTTATCCAAAGTATCTATCTTCAAGCCTTAGAAGAAGTTTATCAAGACAGAATTACCTATTCTGAAAACATTTTAGGCATGTGATAGAAGGAAGCGGAAGAGAGAGATGGGGGGAAGAGAGTCACTTGCCTGCCTCCTTTGTAAAGAGATTCCCACTCCTAGATATACTTATTCACAAAGACTATGCCTATGGCTCTAATCCAATTCTCCTCCACCATGTTGGGGTTGGCCCTCAGGGTGAGTAGCGATATTATCCTGGTTTTTCCAGCTACCATGATTTCCGAGGCAGAAATGTAAAGCTCAGAATGAGTTACCTCTCACATTACTGAGCAGTTCAACCAAATGTCCCTCGCCCTTATACCTTCAGGGTATTTTTCCTTCAATTATTCCCCAAAACAAGCTCTCTCCCCAACTTCCTATTCCAATCCTGTCTCTGCTCCTTAATTCCACTCATTCACCCCAGATACTAGTTTTTTTCCTCTAAGGATACCAGTGGTGGAAGGTGAGCCCCAAGCTCTGCTCAGTCTACGTTCATGGGGAAAATAAGCAGGTGAGGGCAAGAGCCGGTGAGTGGAATCTGTTAGAAAGCCACCTAGATCCAGAAGATGACTTGATTCAGTGGCCATAGCACATCCCGGCTTTTCTTCTGCCAGGAGAAAAGAGAGCCCTAGGTTCCTAGGTACTTCCTTTTCCTCAAATTTGAAGATATGAAATTAGTCCCCACCTTCACTCTATCTTCTAGTCCTGGGCTCTCAAAAGAAAAGATAAGAGTTCTAGGAGAAAAGCAGGAAGAGTCTGGGTAAAAACCACATCTTGAAGACAGGATGCCACATTAGGAAAGGAATGGGAATAAGGATATCCAGGCAAGGTCTGGAGAGTAGGATGACTGTGCCCTGGAAGGTAAATAAATATTTCATTTGGGAGAGCACAACTTAAAGATTAAAATACACTAAGTTCTGACAAAAAAGGAGGGGTTGGAGGAATAGGTACAAAATAACTTAGATCCCGGATCTGAGATTTGCAGTTCTATCCTGTAAGAAAACCAGCAACAGGACCCAATTCTGAGAGAGGAGAAAGGGACTTTCCCAAATTTATAGTTCTAGAAGCAGTATAAACATTCCTTGACCCACACCAAAGTTTGCTGAGTCATGAATATTAAATCAGTAGCAAGATCAGAATGGATATCTATATAGCACTGAGAATTGAAGAAAGATTAGTCTGAATTTAGGGATTTGTTGTTTTTAACTCAGGTACGGGGCAGGAATAGCTAAAGTGGCCAGAACATAAAATCCATATTATCTGGCTTTCAACTTAACTCCAAACTCTACTCTCTGAATCAGAGTACTTGTTCCCCATTCACTCAATTCTATCATTGCCATAGCAGGAGAAAAGGAAAAGATTCAGAGAGACTTTCTGCTAGACACTTATATGTGGAACAGGAAATATATCCCTTCCCAGCAATCTCATGCAGTTAATGAGATTTGGACACCAATCTTTCCCAACTGTGCATGGTTCCCATGCTTCCTAGAACAAAAGCAAACATCATATCTTGATCTAGGATTCAATTTAAGAATCACTTTTCTTGGAACCCAGAATTTGAGACTAAGAAGAACCCAGATGAAGGACAAGCTACTGGGGAAAATAGGGCTAACATCTTATGAGGAAGGGCATTTCAACAAAGGTAATGCAAATTTGGGAGAAAGGATATAAGAGACAAATGTGCTCTATCAGAACCAGAAAGGAATTAGAGGCTTTTTGCCAAAGAAAACAGAAATGCTATGGAGGCAAGCTAGAAGAAAAAGTCCCAAGAGTTAGGAAAGTATGCAGAAAATGACAAAAGAGGATCAGCTGGAAGCTTCTTCAGATAGACATGGAATAAGGTGGTTCCTGGGGATTACACAGGAATACAGAAATAGGAGGATAAAAAGCCAAAGACTTGAATTGAGAGGATAAGTTAAGATAGATTTGAGTACCCACAGGCACTAGACATAAAGAAACCTGGTGAGGGAAGTAAGGCAAAAATGGATAGGCATTCAGAGTGAGTAAAAAATGACTACAATGAACTTATCAGTTGAAGTAGGGGCAGAAACCGTCAAAGGGCAAGCACTAGACCCTTTGCGGTTATAGTAAAATGACTTCACAGGGAAGGAGTCAGAGAAAGTCATCTCCAAGGGCATGAGAAGGTAGAGAGGTCTATTATGGGGGAAAAGGCCTGAGGAGAACTGAAAGAAAGGGGACTCTTCTCACAAGTGATATTATGAGATCTCTCTTCTCTGTCTCCTCAGGGTGAAATCAAAGAATGAGACAGAAATCAGGAGAGTCTCTGGCATAATTCCAGGCATAAAGTCCAAAAGAGCTCTAGAATAGCAACAGTCACACAAAGAAAACTCTTAGGAGGCAAGAAAGGTCTCTCTCTGGCTTAATCTAAATGGGAAAAAATGTCCTAGAAAATGGATTCAGAATAGAAAAAGAAGGTGGTAGTAAAAGGAGTTCTAAGGAACCAAATCTTAGGCAAAGGGGGAGCTGAAATAAGCAAGGGTCTTTGAAAGACAGTCCCCTTCTCCTTCCAAAAAAGGCTGTCAGATTCTCAAATTGGGAGAGTTGGCCAAAAGTCTTCTAGAAGTGGAAATCCTTAAGACGAAGATAAACAGAATTCTCATGAGATTCCCTTTCAGAGCTCATGAATATGAAGCTTGCACTCCTCAAGATTAAGAAAGTATATGAATGATCTAAATGTATCTGAGGTCAATGTGAGATAACAAAAACAAACCCATCCCTAGGTAGACGAATGGTAACCAGCTGGAATAAAGGGGTGGTGGGGTGAGAGGCTCATGAAAAGATGCCATCTTATGGCTGGCTGGGAGGCAACTCGACTGATACAACCCAGATTTCCTGAGGTCAAAGATGCCAAATGTCATAAATGGATTTTGACCATTTCTCCTTGGGTTGGGGACAGGAATGTAAGATGAAAGTGGGGTGAGTGTTCCAGAGCAGTAGGCAGACGCCTCTCTGAGGAAGATGAAAGGATCTAATATGGGACAGAGGGCCTTCCCAAGGGGGTCATGTGGAAGAAGAAAGAGAATTCTCCATGTGCTTGGACTGTGGGGAAGATATGATTAAGGTCTAAGGTATGTCTTCCACTAGGAAACAGGGAAAGTCAATTAGAAGCTGGGTAAAGGGGTCTTCCCTGGGGGACAGGGAGCCTCGATCCAGGCACAATAATTCCCTGAAGTTCATTCTCCCTGAAATGGGGGTAAAAGCAGGTGCAATGGAGGGGTCAAAAATAAGAGGAAGAGGGTTAACTCCCAGCAGTCTCCCCGAGAGGGCTGCAGATGGGAGCGTGAGTCTAAGGTTCTAAGGATCAGGACTTAGCTCCAGCAGCTCGATCCCGCCCTAGTCTTCCCTGCTCCAGCTGGGGGAAGCGGCTAAAGATGGGTGTCCCGGGTTGGCGCGCCGCCTCACCTTGTAGAAGGCCCCGTTGGAGCCGCGCACCTCGACGGGCAGTCCCGGCTCCACATCCCCTCCAGAGGCCAGGCCGCCCATGGCGCCGCCACCGCCTCCGACTCCCCCGGCGGTGGCGGCTGCAGCAGCAGTCTGAGTGCGGGCCGGACCAGGCCCCCGGCGTCTCCCCGGAGGAGGAGCCGGAGGGGGAGCCGCAGGGGGCGGGAGCCGGGCCGGCCCCACGGCGGCCCTGCCACAGCCAACGAGCAGGGGGCCGGGGCCGGGCCGCTCCCCGTCCGCCGCCGCCGCCTTGGTCTCCGCCACCGTGAGGGAAACGGCCGCCGCCGCCGCTGCCTTCGTCACCTCAGCTTCCGCCCGCCGCCGCCCCCGCTGCTGCCTCAGTCCCGGGACCCGCTGCTGCCGCTGCCGCTGCCGCTCCACAGCGTCCACCTCCCCCTGCCGCCGCCGCCGTCTACTGCGCAGGCGCGCCGGGCACCCGCCCGCCGCGCGCGGGGCCCCAAGGGCCACGGCGCAGGCGTCAAGGCTGGCGACCCAGCTCGCGCTCGCCAGCGCATCAGGGCTTCCACATTCCCTTTCACTCTCTCACGCCCCCTCCTGGTCGCTTACTTGCGCTTGCGCAGAACAAGACTAGCTCTCTTTCTTCGCTACCCCACCGCTCCACCTCCCCGTCTCTGCCATTCCCCGCCCCACAACGCTGAGAGCTAACCAATCGTGGGGAGGGAGGGGCCATGCTCACTCGGCCGGATTGGATTTCTGCCGCTTCTGGTCAGACCACACCCACTCAGCCGCTGCGAGCCACACCGGGCTCGGACGAGTTAGGGATGGGCATGCGCCTGAATGACTGCTTGGTCACTAGCCCTACCTTTGTCTTTCTTGGTGCGCAAGCTCGAAAGGAAAAAAAGAGGAGGAGTCTAAAGGCAAAAAGTGCCGGTGCGCAGGCGCTGTGCTTTACTCTCTGGGCGCACGTATTGTTTTAAGTTATCTCTAACTCTGTGCTGTAGGAGATATGAGAGTCCAATGTTCTTGCCTTGAGGAGATTCTAGTATAATGCAGGGTTAAAGAATAATTTCAACGCAATACTGAAAGGCAAATGCAACTTAGATTGGCACAAGATTCGATATCTAAATGCTGAGGAAAATTTGTCATGGAGTAAGGGTATTAGCGGGAAAACTTCCGATTCTTTTTTTTTTCCTTCCTTTTATCTCCGAAATGTTCTCCAGGAAAAACTTCAGATTCTTGAACTAAAATAAGTAAGGTTTAGGTAGAAGTGGGTAAAAAAGTACAGAAGTTAGAGTCATATGCATTTAATCATTTAGCAAATATTTATTTATCCCCCTCCCCCACTATGTTCCAATCACTGTGCTAAGTGCTAAGGATACAAAGACAAGACATGGTCCCTGATCTCTAGGAATTTATAATATACTGGGGAAGGGGCAGACAAACATATAAATGCATGGAGTTCGATTGAAGATGTGATAGAGGCCTGGCTCGGTGGCTCACAAGGAGAATTGCTTCAGCTCGGGAGTCTGAGGTTGCAGTGAGCTATGGTGAAGCCGCTGCACTCCAGCCTGGGCGACAGAGTGAGACTCTGTCTCAAAAAAAAAAGAAGAGGAAGAGTGGGCCAGAGCCCAAGGATGTGTATGGACTCATGGGTGGCCATGAAAATGGAGTGACTCTGGAGTGCAAAGATATCCTGTGAAAGTTAGTAAGATCTAGGGTCAAGGTGAGGGGAAAAACAAAGAGTATAAACTCTGGCCAGGTGTGGTGGCTCACGCCTGCAATCCTAGCACTTTGGGAGGCCGAGGCAGGAGGATCACTTGAGCCCAAGAGTTCGAGACCAGCTATGTACCAGCCTGAGCAACATAATGAGACCTCCATCTCTACAAAAAATTTTAAGAATTAGCCAGGTGTGGTGGCATGTGCCTGCCTGTAGTCCCAGATACTCAGGAGGAAGACTGCTTGAGCCTAGGAGTTTGAGGTTGCAGTGAGCTATGCACTGCACTCTAACCTGGGTAAGAGAGTGAGACTCTGTCTCAAAAAAATAATAATAATCTATTCTGCATTAAATTTTAAGTTTAAAAAGCTTCATCACTAGATAGACTGTAATATTTAAAAGACAGTAATCCCTCCCACATTGAGATGAGCTAAGAACATGACACTGGACTCTCCTGGCTTCTCTCTGGGAAAGGGGCTAACCAGCTTCATTACTTCTTAATCAAGATTGTCCTGAAGATTGTTCCTTACCTGCAGGAAATTGCTTTCGAGGGCCAGAAACTGGCATCCAGAAGAATTTGGGCCTCTAAAGTGTTCTGTTTGGCTGAATAGTATTTTTTTAATTTGAATTTTAAGATGGGTCTTCAATTTTCTTTTCTTTTCTTTTTTTTTTTTTTTTAGGCTAGTCAAGTGAAGCAGTGGGAGTGGAGAAGGAACACAGGAATCTGTAACTGGTTGTGATCAATTAGTTGTAAACACCACTGCATTTAGACCAGCCTGATCTTCAATTTTCTGAACTTCCACAGATCCTGTTTCCTACAACTTACACATTTATGTTACCTGCCTGTCCCTTTTCAGTGTCTGAATTTTCTTCCTGCTGATATGACCATTTAACCAATGGTTCAGCCATAAAAGAGAGCAATACGCTGCCATCAAAAGTGATGATATTGTGCAACACTGTCCAGAGACAATAAAAAAAAACTGATGAGAGATGTATATTTAACAATAAAGGAAGATGTTTCTGATATATGGTTACATGAAAAAACAGGTTACAAAAGAGTATGATTCCATAATCCCCTACTCACATAACTAATTTTATATTTTTATATATATATATCTCTCCCCTGACAGACCCCAGACTTAAAATATATATATACACACATATACACATACATATTTTTAATCTGAAGAATCAATACCAAAGGGTTAATAGTGACTATGTAAGTAAGGTCTGTTTGGTTTTTTTTTTAATTTTGAGATAGGGTTTTGCTATGTTGCTCAGGCTGGTTTTGAACTTCTGGGCTCAAGTGATCCTCCCACCTCAGCCTCCTGAGTAGCTGGGATTACAGACATGTGCCACTATGCCTGGCTCTCTATTTTTATTTTATGGGTACATTCCAATTCTCCTACAACAAACCTGTAGTACATGCATAATAAAATATTATAAAAGTGGGAAATGAGCCTGTTTCTCTCCTTGTCCCCATGGTCCTAATGGTTTGCTTTAGTTTTGCTGCACTTTACTCTTTTTAAGGCATGACAGACTGAAAAATAAAGATTTTGTGACTTTTGAAAAAGAAAAAGCACTAGCTGGCTGAGCTGATTTCTTTTTTTGTTTGTTTGGTTTTTGTTTTGTTTTTTCTTTTTCCATTTGTTTGTTTTTTAGAGACAGGGTCTCACTCTGTCGTCCAGGCTGGAGTGCAGTGGCACACTCATAGCTCATTGGAGCCTCCAACTCCTGGGCTCAAGGGATCCTCCTTCCTCAGCCTTCTGAGTGGCTGGGACTACAGGTATGCACCACCATGCCCAGATAATTTTTTGAAAACATTTTTTGTAGAGACGGGGTCTTGCTGTGTTGCCCAGGTACATAGCTGGTCTCGAACTCCTGGCCTCAAGTGATCCTCCCACCTGGGCCTCCCAAAGTGCTGGAATTAGAGCCACCACACCCAGCCTGATATCTTAAAATTGGGACAAATGGTCCTTCCCAGTGCCCCCCCTCCCTTTTTTTACATTCCAGAGAGGAATGGGTCAGTCTCCACGAGTGAAGAAAGACCTCAGTGCCCTTGAAATGCCAACACCAGGTGGCATACTGTTCTGTCTGCTGAGTTGTGGGCCTGCCTCAGTCTTGGACATGGCACAGCTCAGTCGAGACATTTGAGTCCTTTGTCTGGGTCCCAAACATGACCAACAAGTTTGATGTACCAAGCTTGCTCCTTGCTCTTCTTTACTCTATCTTCCACAGCCCGCAGCCAAGACCCTGGCCCACTGAGGGTTAAAGTCACCTTGGGCCCACCCTCACCCCCAGGAAAAACATCCACTGACCAGAACACTCAGGAAGGGTCTTGTAGTGGCTGAAGCTTATCACCTCATCAACTCCTCTACCCAACACCACATCAGGACATAGTAATTCTCATTTATTTTTCACCTTCAACAAAGAGGAAAGGCCTCGCCCACAATTCTGCTCTTTCCATACTCCAGATAGGCATCCCCAACCCTCCTTCCTCCAGGGAGGCCTGGGTGTCAGTGTCTGTGGAGATAGTCTCTGAGGAGTGCTTGAGCTGGTGGGGAAGCAGAAACTCAAGTAGAGAGAGATCTGAAGCGATGGCATCAACTTCCTGCCAATTCCCTCATCGCCGCTCCTTCAAAGCGGAAGGAGTGCCAGCCCTCAGCTTCAGTCAGATCTTGGGCTCCTAGGGCCTTGTACAAGTCCATGGCCCTCTTGTTCCAATCCAGGACTGCCAAGCGGAACTGGGAGCAGCCCTTATCCAGAGCCACCTGTGGGAGAAGACATCATTTACTTTCCTCGGGTCAAAAACAAAAAAGGCTTTCTCACCTCATCAACCCGGGTGCCCCCGTATACCCTTGCTTCTTCAAGGCCTAGCTTGTAGCCCCCACCCCTCTCCTCACCTCAGCCACCTTTTTGATTATTTTGGAACCAATTCCCCGACCTGTTTTAGGGAGAAAGAGGCAAAAAGAGTGATTGTTTGAGTTGGAGGAGATCAGAAAAGGCCACAGGCTGGGATTGGGGGGCAGGGGATAGTGGCAGGGTCTGTGGGTTGCTTTGCTCCCACCCCAGCTTCAGCCTCCACCCAGTACCCCGATATTCCGGCGTCACATAGATGTCTTCCAGATAAATGTTGCGTCCCTTCCATGTACTATAGACGAAGTAGTATAGCCCATAGCCCACCACACAGGGACCTGAGGGAGAGAGAAGAGGGGTAAGGCCTGTGGGAGCCCGCGGGGGACCTCTGAGGCCAACTGGAGAGGTGGACTTCTGAGGTCCAGGTGATCTTACCCTGTAGCTTCCCGGGGGCTGGAAGAATCTCTGCTACCAAACAGTGATAGAAAGGATTCTCTCCAAAGCCATCTGCTCTCAGGGCTGCAGAGATTGCAGTTGTGACAAAGAGATAAAAACAGAGGACCTGGGTGTAAGACCATCCTTGAGCTGCTCTCTGGGGAACCCACCCTTCACCTCCTCCCCAGCCTCGGTCAGGCCTTAGTTGCTGAGTCCCCACCTTCTTCACTGATCGTCACCTGATCCGAGAGTTTCTCGTACTCAGCTAGTTCCTACGGCGAGGGAACAGAGGCTAGATTGGGGCAGGAGGGCCCCGATCCTCCCCCAGCAGAGTCCCAAGGCGCGCCCCTTCCCCTGCCCACATCTCCTACTCCCCCGCTCAGCCCGCGCCGCTCCGACCCGCTAGTTTCCGACCCGCAGCCCTCACCCGAACCAGCCTCAGGATATCTGCACAGTCTCCCTCCTTGGCCTCTCGGATCCGAAAGGAAGCCATCCCTGCCCCCCACCGTCTGGGATCAAAGGTCCAGGACCCGGCAAAGGGCAACTGGGGCCCTTTAAAGGGCCTACAAGCTCGGATACCGAAAGGCCTGGGAGAGCAGGGCGGCGCGGGCCTTGGGGGGCGGAGAGAGTGGGCCGGCGAGGTGGTCTTTACAGCCGGGGTAAGCCCCCAAATTCTGCCGCTGCGGGCGCACACCCGCTAGCCAATCAGCTTGCACAGGAGGCGCAGCCCCGCCCCCCAGCCCCGCCCCCAGCAGCCCAGTTTTGAGACTCGGCCCCTAGACAGGGGTCAAGGTTTGAGTGGGAAGGCTTCCTTGCTGTTGTTTGGGTGTTCCAGCCTCCATCGGAGATGCCCCAAGGCTGAAAAGCTTCGCCCCGATTCCCTGCTTCTTTACTTGAAATATGCACTATCTGCTTTAGCCTCACTCTCACTCAGCCACCCAGACCCTGGGTGAGCCCCAAGACCCCCAGGTCTGAAAGCTGTTTCCTGCAGCTCTTGAGTGGCTGAAAGTGTTACTTCTTTCAAGGGCATTTACATTTTTAAGTGGGTCAGGAAGATGGTGATGAATTTCTACTGCTGGACTGTCAGGCTCTGTAATAAATGGATAGGGGAAGGTAATTGGGAGTGAGGGGCGGGTCCCTTCTTAGTATCCTCTAAATCGTACACGAAGACAATACTTTCTTGTGAGAGGAACCTCAGAGGCCTGGGAAGACACTGGAGGAGGCGTTCACACCAGATACCAGGCACTGTGCCTGCATTATCTCAATTAACCCTCATTCATAGCAACCCATAAAGTGTTATTTTCCTCATTTTACAGACAAGGACACTGAAGCGCAAAGTGACTTGCTGAAGGTCACCCAGCTAAATATTTAGGATTCCATGTCTCACCTCTAGCCCTAAGAAAGGATGCTACTTGGGGAGCAGGACAGGACTGTTTCTAGACCTCAGGCCTGTCCAGGTAGCCTCCCCAGGTGGGCAGAAGGCTTGGAGTCTCTAGAGGAGGGGGAGGGGAAGTGGGGTGTCCTCTCCCAGCTCATAAACATTGTCAGCAGTGGGGGATGGTAGTGGAGGGACTCTGTCCCTCGCCCCATTTGTCCTCAGAGGGGCCGCAGGGTCAGTGCCCCATCTCCTGCCCCCCTTCTTCCCCCGATGCAACCTTTAACCCTCCAGCACCCATGTGCAAGGTTGCCTGCCCCCACTGCATTCTCCAAAGAGTTGTCTGAGCCACAGAGTGGACAGCAGCTGATTATGGAGAACAGACGCCCACCAGCCACCTCGCATCTGCTACTGTTGTTGCCGCTGCTGCTGCTGGTGCTGCTACTGCCTCATACCCACCAGGGACGACCCCTGAGACATACTCTCCCCACCCAGGTGCAGGGGTGGGACAGGGCTCTAGCTCATGTGTGTGTTTAAACGAGCTACACTTTGGCTCTGCTGCTTCCCTTCTCTCCTCCTCTGGCCCTGTGGCAGTGCTTCTCCCTCTGTCTCTGACATGTCCTTGCTCCAGCTTGTTTATTTTCTCTTTCTAATAGAGGGCCCAGGACCCTCCTGCTGTGCACCTTGGCAATGGCCTAGGACAAGAGCCTGTCACTGTCATGACCTTTGACCTCACCAAGATCACCAAGTATGGGATGACCTAATCCCTTGACTCAGTTCTCTGACCCTACCCTCTCTCCATCAGCTCTCCTCTTTTCCCTGTCTTCCTATCCTTCATTCTCCCTGAATGCCACCTCCCCACGTCCCCCAACCCCACAGTGACCCTTAAAGGGCACACCCCATGCACAGTCTTTCCTTCTGTGTCCTTCCAGAACCTCCTCGTCCTTTGAGTTTCGAACCTGGGATCCAGAGGGAGTGATTTTTTATGGGGATACCAATCCTAAGGATGACTGGTTAATGCTGGGACTTCGGGATGGCAGGCCTGAGATCCAGCTGCACAATCACTGGGCCCAGCTTACAGTAGGTGCAGGACCTCGGCTGGATGATGGGAGATGGCACCAGGTAAGCTAGCTCTGGTCCTGAGGTGAGGGGTGTCCAGAGCAGGTCTGAGGAAGGGAACAAAGCCAAGTTATTGGGCATCCCTTTACCATTGTCATCTCATTTAATCCATATAAAACCCCATGAAGTAGCTCTTCTTGTCCCCATTTTTTCCAGTGGGAGTTCTAAGGCTCAGTCAGTATATAAGTGACAAGGCCTGAGTGGCCAAGGATGCCAGCTGAGTATTCAGGGGTATGTTCTTTCCACTATAGTAGTGGGCTACCTCAGAGGAAAGTGGCAGAGATAGGCCCCAGGGGCCTCTGATTCTGCTTCTCATCCCCTTCCTGCAGGTGGAAGTAAAGATGGATGGGGACTCAGTGCTGCTGGGGGTGGATGGGGATGAGGTGCTGCACCTGAGACAGGTCTCTGGGCCCCTGGCGACCAAATCCCAGCCCATCCTGAGGATTGCGCTGGGAGCGCTGCTTTTCCCAGCCTCCCACCTTCACTTGCCGGTAACTACATCACAGGGGTGGAACCGTGGCCAAGGCATGGTAAAGCACTGCTGGGTGGGTGGCCATGGGAATCTAAGTCCATGATTTTAAGGAGAGGGGATGGGATGAGAGCTGCATCAGGGAGGCCAAATGTTTGTCTCTCCGAAGGGAATAAACTGAGGGTGGCAAGGCGGGGACTGGGGCACAGATGCCCTGATTTCCACATCCCTCCATCTTCCTTACCCCCACCTCCTCCAGCTGGTCCCTGCCCTGGATGGCTGCCTGCGCCGGGATACCTGGCTGGGCAAAGAGGACCACACCTCAGCCTCTGCCACCACTAGCCTCAGAAGCTGTGATGTAGAGTCACAACCCGGGATATTCTTCCCTGCAGGGACTCATGCAGAATTCAGTCTCCAAGGTAGACTTCCTTGGAATCTATTTTCCCCCCATGGCCAGCTCTGCCTTCCTCTGTCTACCTCCACCGCTGGCCCCTCCCTTCCGTGAAGCCCCAGCTTCAAGGCCTCAGGAGGATCATTTCTCCCCCCAGACATCCCCCAACCTCATGCAGAGCCCTGGGCCTTCTCTCTGGACCTGGGACTCGAGCTAGCCGCAGGCTCAGGCCACCTCCTTGCCCTTGGGACACCAGAGAACCCTTCTTGGCTTGGCCTCCACCTCCAAGATCAAGTAAAGGGGGAGAATGGGGCACTGCCTGCGTTCAGTGGAGCCTGGCAGCAACAGGGGAAAAGAGGGCTCCAAAATTTCAATATTATAATAAGAAGCTTAGGCACTCAGGTGGGGGTGGGGGGCGAGGGACATACCTTGAAGCCTCCCACAGCAAACAAACGGTTTTTACTTAGATTGCATATTTACTTGGGGTGGGTGTGGTTTCACAGAGATGAAGCCAGGAAAATTGGGGCAGGATTTGAGTGGTGAGAATGGCCAGCAGGTGGAGGTGTAGCTGAGAGGCAGAATTAAGGCAGCTAGGGATGGGGCTGCAGGGAGTGGGCTCTGCTGATTCTTTCCTCCCACACACTCTGCAGAAGGTGGTGCTGTCTCCTGGGTCAGGGCCAGGGCTGGATCTGCCCCTGGTCTTGGGACCTCCTCTTCAGCTGACCCTGGGTGTGTCTAGGGTGGTCTTGAGCCAGGGGCTGAAGACAGAAGTCCTTCCTCTGCCTCCCTTGGGCCTCGGCCCCCTCCTCAACCTCTGGGACCAGCCTCAAGGGCGTCTCATCCTGGGGGCTTTACCAGGTAAGAGAGAATGATGTTTGAGCACACCATTGTAAACAGCTAAAGGGAGGGGGCACATTTGGAGAGGAAGGAAGCCTCTGGGAGGGAAGAAGAAAAGGCCACAAGAAGACAAAGGATATGGGGACAGTGGGAGGCAGTGCTTTTGAAAACTCAGGTTGGAGAAGTGGAAAAGTGGGGAGGAGCTTCTTAATCCAAGCCACCCTAATGCTCTAATGCCACCTCTATGTCACCTCCCTCTAGGAGAGGACTCTTCTGCCTCCTTTTGTTTGAACGGCCTTTGGGCACAAGGCCAGAGGCTGGACATGGACCAGGCCCTGAACAGAAGCCAGGACATCTGGACTCACAGCTGTCCCCAGAACCCAGGCAATGGCACTGACACCTCCCATTAAAGCCCTACCTAAGAACTCCCTTTCAAAGTCACTCATTCACTTATTCAACAAATATTCACTGTGTACTGGAAATGTACCAGGCACTGTGTCAAGCATCGAGTTGTATTAATGAGCAAAAGCAACCTGGTTCCTACCTTCTTGATGCTCACAGTCCCATCAGGAGGCAGGTGTCCATCAAAGGCTAACTAATAAGTGGATAATTGAAAACTCTGGCAAGCACCATAAAGGAGAACTCAAGAGTTGTGAAAGTGTGGAGACTGGGAGGCCTTTACCTAGTCTGGGCACCAAGGAGGGCTTCTCTGAGGAAGTGGTCACTTCTTAGGCTGAGGTCCCAGCAACAGCACCCACAGACACACACACACACCAGGTCGAGGCCACTTTCTGGAAGGTGGGAGCCCACCTCTTTCTGTAGTATCTACTACCTTTGAGACTCCAGCTTCCTGCCTCTGTGGCTGGTCCCTAGAGATCAGGAGGAAGGGAAGAGATAGAATTTTATTGTCTCAGTCATTCTGGTCCATGGACTGGCCATTGCTGCCCGGGGAGGGAGCAGCAGAGGGCGTGAGAGGGTCATAGGGAGAGGGGTGCAGGGGTTCTGGGAAAAGAAGTGGTGGCAGGGAGGAAGAAACAGGGAGTTGAGCAGAGGGAGAAACCCGCCTCTCTCTCTCCCCTAGTCTGGGTCCACTAGCTGTGTTCCCAGATGAATTTGTCTCTACTCCATTAAACAAGAACTGGCTTGTGCTGGTCCCAGCTGGGAAAAACAGACAGATTCAGGAATATCTCTGCCTTCAAAAAATACGGTGACCCAGCCCTCAGCCCCTAGACCTCTGGAGAATCCTGGTGCCCTCTCCCCTCCTGGGGGCACCTCCCTGTCTCAGCTTCCTGCTCCCTGGGGATGCCTCATGCCCAAGCCCCCAGCTCTTAGACCCCAGCTCCCAGTCTTCAGCCCTCTTAGGAACCCTTGGGTCCCAGCCCAAAGCTCCCTGCCCACTTAAGGAGCCTAGGGGCTCCAGTCCTTTGTCCCCACTTAACCCTCATCCTGCTCAAGAACTGTTAATGCATCCTGCATCTCCAGACCCCATGGTATTTCTAGGCTCCCACCAAGTTTCCCAGCCTTTTGTTTCTTACAAGGATCTTCCTGCCAGTAACCCAGGCAAAGGGTGAATCACTCATTGGACCTGCTCTCCCCTTCTGCAGGGATCAGCTAAGACCTAAATGACCCTAGGGTAAGGATGCTGCACTAGAGTTTCTGAGGTGGAAGACACAAATCCCAAGCCCTGCCTTGTGCCCCTCCCAGTCTTGACCCTGTAGACCTTTCCAGGGTCTATACCTGCTTCCACCCAGCCAACAGTGTTTGTAGGAGAGTCCTGAGTATGGAGAGAGTGGGCCCAAACTCAACTCTGGCCCTTGGGTGATGTTCAGAGTTACCTAGGCCACCTGAACACCTACTATGTACCAGGCACTGTTCTAGATACCTAGGATGCATTGGCTAAAAGGACAGACATGATCCCTGCTCTCACAGGGCTCACAGTAGAGTGGAGGGGGAGCAGACAGCCCATAAACAAGAAAACAAGTAAACGAGCAGGCTCATTTCAGATAGTAGTTAGAGCTATAAAGGGAATAAAATCCTGTAATATAATAGGGAGGGTGGGGAGGCAACATTAGCTGGGTGGTCAGGGAAGTCACTTGAGCAGAGACCTGAATAATGAAAAGAAGTCCTGTGGAGGCCGTGAGCATGAGCCAGTGGGGAGAGAGGTTAAAGAGCCTGGATACACCTGGGCACCTACCAAGGGGATTGTTCAGAGTGGCAACTTCCTGACCTTTTGTCCCTGGAATCTCCCAGGGGCTGGCTTTTCTCTCCTCTCTCCACCCCACCCTCTCCAGGACACTGTGCCCCCAACCTCTCTTTCCCCAGCCTGCCCTAGATTCCAAGATTCCTGATTACCATCCAGAGCTGTCTACACTCTTTCATTAAGACTGACTTTGCTTTGACGCAGACTTTGCCAGGCCCCCACCAAGGGCACCTACAATGCCAGCCCAATGCCCTCTGCCTTCCCCACACCCCTGAAAAACTTTCCAGAGCTTGGCAGCACACCCTGCAGCCTCCAGGCCTGGTCTACCCACTCACTGTACCCTATCCCCTTCCTCTTCTCTCTCTCTCCCTCCCTCCCTCCCTTCCTGTCCCTCTCTCCCCTTCTTTCAACTAACATTTATTGGCTGCTGACAGTATGCCAAACACTGTGTTAGGTAGTCCACAAGGACTCTAAAAATGAATAAGACTTGCTACTGGCCCTGTAGAACCAGGGTTTTGAGAGAGAGATAAACACGTGAAATGCTTTAATAGAGATATCAATGAAAGGCCAGGGAACCTGGTTGCTAGTTCTACCAAGGCCCATCGAGGAGGTGAGTTATTAGAGGTGTGAAATTGAACAAATGACTAAACCTCTTTAACTCTCAGTTTTCCTGTCTACAAAATGGTGAAGTTACCACATCCATAGGGTTGCTGGGAAGATTTGGTAAAATCATGTAGGTAAAATGTCTAGCACGGTGCTTGGCATATAGAAAGTGCTCAATATATGAGATATGGTGTTATTATTAACCTCACAGGTAGTTCTTGACATATAAGTCTGAGCCTGCTGGGTATAAAAGGGCATGAGGAAGGGCATGTGATGTGGCTGAAGCATGGGCAGACTGAGAGGGAATGAGGGCAGACTGGGAGGCTGCTCGGGCCACGTGGTGAAGGGCCTTGTGTGTCCCGCTGAGGAGTTGGGGCTAGATCTGGTCAGTGAAGGATCTTTCTTTCTTTCTCTCTCTTTCTTCTTTTTTTTCTTTCTTTCTTTCAATTGTGGTAAAATATACACATCTTAACCATTTTCAAGTGTATAGTTCAGTAGCATTAAGTCCATTGTGTGACCGACCGTCACCACCACCCATCTCCAGAACTCTTTTCATCTTTGCAGATCTAAGACTCTGTCCCCATTAAACAACTCCCCATTCCCCCCTCCCCCCATATCTGTGTTTCAGAGAGCTCTTCTTTCCTTGTTCTTGTCTCTGCAAAAATCCATCTTGTTGGGAATCCAGACAGCAAAGTCCCTGGAATTGCATGGACTAGAGAGAGGGGATCAATGGGCACAGACCTCAGGACAAGCTCTGGGTATGAGAGAGGGGGCGTGGGGGCTCTCGTTCCTTCCCTCCTTCCTGGAGATGCTGGTAGGAGGGCTGGGCTCCAGGAAGATGCTGGAGGTTTGTAATGGCTCTTTGCCCCTGAGTGCACCACAGGCTTTTCTGGTCTCCCCTTTCTCAGCTTGTTTTCCTCTGAACATCAATGTCGCATTTAGTGTAGGGCCCCCTCCTCCCTGTCCCCTTCCCTTCTCCTAACCTGTAGGAGAAGACAGCAAGGTAGAGGGCAACAAATATCTCATCCTTGCTCCATAACCCCCTGCAGTGCACAGAAGACATTAATTCTTTCCTTTCTAAGTGAGCCTAGGGTACAGGGCAGAGATTTAGCCAGGAATCTGGAGGCCACCCCCAGGCTATGCTTGCTAAACTATGTGTCTTGTCACTCCCCTGCTTAAAACTCTAGAATTGCTACCAGTATGGTTGGATTAAAATCCAAACCATGTCCACTAGATGGGATGTAAGAAAAAAAAAATCCAAACCACTCCTTTTAGCCTACAAAAACCTGTATGGTTTGGAGCCCACCTGCCTCTTGGATCTCTTGCTGTATCCATCTTGCCTTCCCTCATTAAAGTCCAGCCTTTGCACTTGCCTCCCCTCTTTCTGGAAAGCTCCTCCACCACCTCTCCCCATAGCTCCTTTTTGTCATTTAGGTCCACATTAAAAGTCACCTCCTTAGTAAGCTCACCCCTACCATCCAGGCACTCTCTGGTACATCACCCTGTTTTATTTTTTTCTGCATAATATTAACATTATTATATTTGTTTATTTTTATTGTCCACTGGAGTGGGAGCCCCAGGAACACAGGGACCAGAATAGCAATAGTTCTGGCTCTAAGCAAATGCACATTAGATTTGCATTGAATGAACAAACAGGATTTGGGGCTAGTCTCTGAAGGCTGGCAGTCTTCTAGGAGGAAGGAATAAAATGGACAAAAGTGTGAAGTCAGGAGTAAGCACAATCTTTCCTGGGAGTGGCTGGCTGGGTTCCAGCAGAGGACTGGTCCAGTACTAGTGAGAAAGGAGGTTGGGGACACAGGCTGGGTGTAGGTTGTGGAGTACTCCATAGGTTAGACTGAAAAATTAGGACTCCATCCTGCTGGGTAATGGGGAGCCATTGAAGACCTTTGAGCTGAGGAGTGGCCTAATTAAAGCTGTATTTTGAGAAAATTAACCCAGAGTCTGCTGCAGGATAGAGTGAAGCAGGCCAGCTGCATAATTTGTGGACCAAGTACAAAATGAAAATGCAGGGCCTCTTGTTCAAAAAGCAGAAAAAAGTGCCATTAGAGGCATTAAAATATAAACTATTTTCAGTTCGTCTCAACTTCTCATGGTGTTTTTCCTTACTATTTAATGTTTAAATTTTTTAAATGAACACTTTTCTACCTTCAGCTTCCTGATAAGTAGGGAAGGACTGAAAGGAAAAGGAACTATGGGTCATCCCAGCTTTCCCTTTCTTTCTATGTCATCATTGCCAGGGTAAGTGGCCAGCTAATACAGGACAGTGACATGACTAAGAAAGGATAGGATAGGATGTCGTGATCATCCGTGCCTCCTAGAATGCCATTGCTTGCATTCTGTGTTTGAAGCAAGTTCCTCTTTCAGTGGAAGGTGTGATCTCTCAGCTGTCACAACCTTCATTTATTCAGTTGTAGATGTAACATGCTTACCTGGTACTCACTTTGAGTCTGGCTGAACTCCCACGCATCGTAGGTCCACCAGAATTCTGTGCTCATGGAGCATCTTGAACACTATGAGAATGGGCCACCATATTACCCTCATCACCTCTGCTCACACACGTGAGCCAGTGTGCCCCATTAGACCTCACTTACAAAGCACAGCTTCAAAGTTAGAACTATTAAGAATTTCAAGATGGCCGGGTGCGGTGGCTCACGCCTGTAATCCTAGCACTCCGGGAGGCCAAGGCGGGTGGATCGCTTGAGCTCAGGAGTTCGAAACAAGCCTGAGCAAGAGTGAGACCTCGTCTCTATAAAAAAAAAAAAAGAAAGAAAAGAAAAGAATTTCAAGACGGAGACAGCAGAACATTAAACCAAACAATCTTGAGCACAGGCCTCGTGTGACTAAACAGGTCTCATGTCCTAAAGCTCATGTCCTGGACTGGAGGGAGTGAGTTTGAGGATGAGAGTAATAGTCTAGATGTGGGATGTTGAAGACTTGGGCCAAGGATTTAGGGTGAGAGTTGAAAGGAGAAGAATAATCTCTCCAAGGAAAAGTGGCAAGATTTGAAGAAAGATTAAAAGAAGTGGAGATAATGACGCTTAATATGTGCTATTTAGAGGTTCTTCTACTTCCCTACTAGACTGTGGGCCTCCTGAGCCCTGTGAGAGCTGTGACTTCAGTCCGATGTATCTTGGCCTGCCCAGCGCTACAGCTGCACACAGTCTCTAGTAAGTGCTCAATAAATATTTGCTGACCCAAATGGGCAAATGAGGAGGAAAGTTCAGACTGGGGCTGGCGGTGCAGGGATGCAGGGAGGCAGAACACCTAAGCAGACCTGGCTGCAGAGCTGGGGTCTCAGGGCAATGCTGAGGACTGGGAATGTAGTGTTGGGAGGGCTTCGGGGAGACATGTGGTGGGAAGATGAGGAAGCCCTGGCACGTGGAGAGAAACAGGTGGTGGGACAAGGGGCTGGGGGACTGGGGAAGGAGGTTCCAGGGGACTGGTAGCAGCTTCCACCAAGGAAATTTCCCGCCTGGGGTGGCCTTTATCCATCTCTCCTTGGCCTATTCTAGCTTCCTTCCTGGCTGGTCCAGCACCCCGGCTGGTCTTTTTGCTCAGTGTTTCTTGGTCTCAAGCTCTTTATTCCTTTCACATTCTGCCCCATCTGTCTCCTGGACTCTTCCGTGGCATCTACATCTTAGTCTCTTTCTAACTCCCTGCATGGGGCCCCCACCTTTAAGCATGTATCTGCTTCACTCGCCGTCTCTGAGTCTCTCTGGGGTTATCTTTCCCTCTACTCCGCCCGGACACGCCCTCTATCTCTTCCTGCCACCCTGTTCCTGTCCAGTACCTGGGGTGGGGTAGGGGAGAGACCGCCAGGTCCCTAAGAGGCGGCAGAGGCGGGCCCAATCCCTCTCTCCGTATTTGCATATGTATGAGGTCGCCTGGGCCAGCGGCGAGGAGGCGGAGCTTCTGGGGATGGGAAGGGGGCGGGCACCCCCAGAGCCGCAGAGTATAAAGACCGCGCGCCGCTACCGCGGGTCCCGCACTGCTGAGGAGCGGAGCCTCCGTCTGGGGGGCCGCCTCCTATCCCTGGCTGTCCCCCAACTGCGCGTCCCCGCCCCACCCTCGCGGCCGAGCCACTACTGGTGCAGTGGTCTCCGTTTGGCGGAAGAGCCTTGAGCGGTCACTCGTCCAGTTCCACAGCCTCTTTCCATCTCGGATTTCGGGGCGGCCCCCTCCCCCACCTCTCCCTGCCTCTTTGCACCCCTCTTTTTTCTGCGTTTCGCTCGGGGTTTGTAGCCGTCTGTTTTTGCACCCCTTTTCGTTTTGCTTCTAGGCGGTTTGGGAGGTGAAGCTGCATTCACACCCCTTCTCCTTGTTATCCTCCCCTGCTCTGACAGGCCCCCTTTTCATCGCAGTCGGGGGGCCTAGGATCGGTGCATCTTCCGCCACGTTGCCAGCACCCCGCCGCGCGTGGCCGTGCACCCCGGAATTTGCAGCAGCTGCATATCTTAGCGGGGTCTTATTCGCCCCCGCCGCCTTTGCTCCCCGCGCTTTCGGGTGCCTGGAGGGCTACAGCGCGGGGCGCCCCCGCTTCTCCGCAGCCCCCAACCCCGCGCGGGGACTCGCCGCGCGCCGCCAAGATGGTCATCCAGAAAGAGAAGAAGAGCTGCGGGCAGGTGGTTGAGGAGTGGAAGGAGTTCGTGTGGAACCCGAGGACGCACCAGTTCATGGGCCGCACCGGGACCAGCTGGGGTACGCGGGCCAGCGCGCGAGGGGCCGGGGGGAGCCGCCGGGCGACGCCTCACGGGTGCAGGGTCCCGCCAACGCGGCCCCAGCTCCCCTCCCGGGTCCGCGGAGTCTAGCCCCCCTGCCGGCCTCTGGACTGGGAGGGGGCCGAATCACCAGTCTAATCTCCCTGGCTGGCCGTGCGGAGGCGGAGAAAGTAGGTCACAGCCGCCTTCCCGCCCCCCGCGGAGCCCCCTCGGGCGGGGGGTCGCGGGCTCTGCGCGCGTGTCCGCGCTGCGGCGCTCACGCTCCCTCTCGGGGCCTGGCCGCTTCACACGGTCGTCCCCCACCTCCGAAGAGCGCCCCTTCCCTCCCTCTGGCTCTCACTAGCTCTCCAACCCAGTCTATTTTTAGCTCGTGCCCACCCCCTGGACCCTGGGAACATTCTTGAGAGGGCGGGTCTTGGAGGGGGAGTATTGGGGGGGGTTTCACAGCGGAAGTTGTCTGTCTGTATCCCACCGCCGGGTGTTTGGAGCCCTCTGTGGCTGCTTTGTGGGTGGGGGGCTGCTGAGGAGGGGTGACCCTGTGAGTTCGTGGAGGCTGGATGCTCCGCTCAGATGTCAGTGGCAGAGGGAGGAGTGGTCACTGTGGGGAGATGTGTACATCATCCAGCCGGGTGTGTCTCTGGGAGTCGGATGGCTTGGGAGATTCCCCAGCCTTACCACAGCGGAACTCCGGGGGTGTAGAGGGAGTTGTACGTGGTTGGGGAGGGGGGGTGGATGGGGGGGTGGATCTGGTGATGGGCACAGGTGCAGGTGAAGGGTGGAATTCTTTCTAAAGAGATTGCCCAGCTGGGAAGTTGAAGCACAGGGGACACTGATGCAATTTAAAATTTGTCCACACTGGACACTGTCCCCATCACCCCACCCACTTAGGGGCCCATGAGGTGGGTCCAGAGCATTCCTTGCCCTCAGGGAACTCCAAGTCCAGCCCCTGGGATGAGAGGGATCCAAGAATGCTTGGGAGAATCTGAGGACTTCATGGAGGAAGTGTCTTCTGAGATGGGAGGACTAGGAGTCCAGGGTGGTGGGAACAGCAGGCCCTTACCAGGCTGAGGGAGAGATGGAGAGAGTGTGTCCTGGGAAGGTTGTGGGCAATTCTGCCTGCACTCCCCACCTCTGCCCAGCGTTCTGGGTGTGAGTTGAGGGTGGGGTGATTGTCAAAAGTTCTGACAGCTGTCTCTGACAGATTTGTAGTTAGGCTAGAGTGTTAGGTTCTTCATTTCAGGAACTGTGTTCAGGGTTTGGATTCTGCAGGGCACCAGGAGAAAGAAAATTTTGTTTGAGTCTGAGGATCTAGGCTCCATAGGGTAGTGTGAGAGTTTGGTTGTGAATGGTGGCCAGTACCAGCCTAAAAAGTCATTCTGCTAGCACAGCTTTAAGCATGAGTAGCAATGCAGAAGTAACAAGACCATGCCTTTTCAGGACCATGCATGGTTGAGAAGTTGGAATTGTAATTGGAAGCAAAATGACAGCAGCCTATACTTGGAGTTGCCCCAGCAACAAGAGTTTAGGTCTCCTGTGGCTTCCACAAGGTCGGACTTTGCTGTGCCCTAGGACCAGGAGGGGGATGGGAATCATGGCTGGATGCCAGATACCACTGCCTGTTTCCAGCTTGTCTCATTTTGCTCCCAGGGGAAGGCTCTAAGACGTCCCTGTGGCTCAGTGGCCAGCCCCAGTGCAGAACGTCTGAGTGGGTAGAGGCGTGCGAGGGATAGGTGAGGTCACGGCAGGAGACTTAGGACCGCTGACCCTCTTTCCTCCTCCCTAGCCTTTATTCTCCTCTTTTACCTCGTCTTCTATGGCTTCCTCACCGCCATGTTCACCCTCACCATGTGGGTGATGCTGCAGACTGTCTCTGACCATACACCCAAGTACCAGGACCGGCTGGCCACACCAGGTGAGTGATGAGGCTCCCCTGCCAGCCACTTTAACACTGTTGTGCCCCCAAGCCTCCAAAAGGAACTCACAGTTCTTTTCAGGAGTTTGATTCTGATGACCCAATCACCAAGTGCTGGGAAGTTCTTTTTGAAGTCTGCCTTCCTTCTCATTTTCTGCATCTGGGAGCTATGTGATCTGGGGAGGTGGAAGATAAGCACACGAGATCGCCCTCCCGTGAAGACAATCTCAGATCTTCACCCAATCCCTCATGCCAGTGTTCCCTGTGGGTCCATCTTCTTCCCCCATGTGCAGTCCTTCATCTTATATATAACCCCCACTCCTGCCCTTGTCGGCTATAGGCTTAATGATTCGCCCCAAGACTGAGAACCTTGATGTCATTGTCAACGTCACTGACACTGAAAGCTGGGACCAGTATGTTCAGAAGCTCAACAAGTTCTTGGAGCGTGAGTGTGGGGCTGGCTATGTGGCAGTCCAGGATTTGGGGGAGGGGATTGAGGGGGGTGCCTGGAAGTGGAACATCGGGCCCCTGACTCTCTCCCTCCTACCACTTAGCTTACAATGACTCTATCCAAGCCCAAAAGAATGATGTCTGCCGCCCTGGGCGCTATTATGAACAGCCAGATAACGGAGTCCTCAACTACCCAAAACGTGCCTGCCAGTTCAACCGGACCCAGCTGGGCAACTGCTCCGGCATCAGGGACAACACCCACTATGGTTACAGCACTGGGCAGCCCTGTGTCTTCATCAAGATGAACCGGGTACCCAAGGGAGAATGGAGGGAGGGAGCTGGGGCCACCATCTGCTGAGAGTTTTGTCCTTTCACTGGGGCTAATAGGCAGAGAAAGATTTTTGGATGTTTGAGTAGCTGAGAGAACAAGAGAGGAGGGGCCAATGGGGGCTAAGTTCCCTAGTTGGAATGCAGGATGCCTTTTTTTTTTTTTTTTTTTTAATAGAGGTGAGGTCTTGCTATGTTGTTCAGGCTGGCATCGAACTCCTAGGCTAGAGCAATCCTCCAGCCTTGGCCTCCCAGTTAGCTGGGACTACAGGAGTGTGCCACCGTGCTTGGCTTAGCTTGATCTGGACACCTGTCTTTGACAACTTCTTCCTTTGACTCTCACCACCCTTATTCCTCACTCCAGGTCATCAACTTCTATGCAGGAGCAAACCAGAGCATGAATGTTACCTGTGCTGGGAAGGTGAGTTTGCTGGGCCTTGTCCGCCTGCCCACCTGTTTGTCCTTCATGGTTTTGGTGTAATTTACCCATCTCTCCCTATCTTCTTTGCTCCCAGAGGCCCCATCACTACAGGGACAAGGGGGTAAGAGTGGGCTCTGCTGTAGCTTGAACTTCATGGGCTCCCACCCCTCTTGCTTCTCTCTAGGATGCAGAAGCCGGCTCTCAGGGGGGCAGACACACTTGCTCCTCCACCAGCGCCCTGGCCTCTGGCTTCTTTCCCCAACGCCTCCACCTTCTTCATTCCCTGATTGTCCGTGTCTTCTGCTATCCCTCCCATATCGCTCCTGCTCCTCAGTTCCCTTTATTTAGGTACCTGGTAGCTGCTGATCTGTGAGCACCATCTGCCACCACTAAGTTGTCGTTGGAATCCTGCTCCCCCCTCTCTAGAAACTTGCTACTCCTCTCCATTCATGCCCCCCTCCTTGCTTCCTACTGAGCCCTCACTCATTTATCTGTTCTCTCTTGGCTATCCTCCAGAAACCGATTCCTGAGGATGGGGTAAGAACTTGGGGCAGGAATGGAGTAGGAAGCTTCTGTGTCATTAGCAGCCTTCAGGAGTTCCCAGTCTGATGACAGAGACAGGCCGTCCCCCTCCCATGCACACACAGACACACACAACTCACAGCTCAAGGGAAGCAGACTGGAGGCAGGAGTAATTGGGGGTGAAGGAGGAACAAAGGGAAGCCTAGTGAGCTTCCTGGTGCCCACCATCCCTAACTTACTCACCCCCCCGCCTTCTTACACCCCCACAGCGAGATGAAGATGCTGAGAATCTCGGCAACTTTGTCATGTTCCCTGCCAATGGCAACATCGACCTCATGTACTTCCCCTACTATGGCAAAAAGTTCCACGTAAGTCCTGGGAGAGGCCCAGGGTGATGGCTCCTCAAGGGGCAGATGTGGGGAACTTGGGAAGGAGGCTGAATTGCCCCAGGCCCAGACCCTGGCACTGCTCCTCTGGCCCAGGTGAATTACACGCAGCCCCTGGTGGCCGTGAAGTTCCTGAATGTGACCCCCAACGTGGAGGTGAACGTGGAATGCCGCATCAATGCCGCCAACATTGCCACAGATGATGAACGAGACAAGTTCGCTGGCCGCGTGGCCTTCAAACTCCGAATCAACAAAACCTGAGGCCCTTTCCTCCCACCCCCACCTCTCTCCTGTGGATGCTTCTGGAATGTCTCTGACCCTGCCTGATCCCTCCCTCACCCCACCCCAAAGGTATTTTTTATAACAGAGCATACTCCTTTTCCTTGACTTCTCAACCCAGCCTGATGTCCATTGTGAGTCCCTGGCCACACACATTTCCCACCATCTTCTCCCAACCTTAGCTCAGTCAGAGACAGGGAGGTGGGCTGCCAGGATGGCCACAGAGGAGCAGTAGTCTTTCTAGTTCTGGTTTAGCTGTGAGAGCTACCCACCTCTCCTGCCCTCCTATCCCGAGAGCTATAGAGAATGTCCACTGACCCACCCATCTACACACACCCCGCCCCCCCAGGTTCACCCCTTTGCTTCCCAGAGATGAAGGTGGTACTCCCTCCTGCCATTTCTAAGCTTTCTCCCTCATCTACACAGTTGCTACCTTGGTGACTTTTGACTTACCGGGCTCCTCTGGCAGGGCTTCCCCCTCTCCTCTCCATGCCTATTCCTGCCTCTGAAAGGCAGCCATTTGTATTTGAGGACAAGGTGGTTCTGTGGCCTTTTCCCTCTTTCCTGGCACATCCTGCTTCTCACCTGTGGTGATTCCGTGAGCTGGGAAATGAAAGACTAGAAGGGAAGCCCCTGTTGACCCTTCTTGAAAATTCTCTAGTAGCCCCTGATTCCCATTGCTTCCTGGTTCCTCCTATCACCCAAATAGCCAGTACTCAGAGGGGCGGGGCTGACCTAGGCTGAATATCCACTTTGTTTTTGCCGATGGCTCCCTTCCCCCGTTGGCCTTCCCAGAATATCCTTCAAGTTCCACTTCCCAGGGAGCCCTGGGGGAGGGGCAGCCATTTGGCTCCGTCTCCAGCGGCCACCTTGGAAACGTCAGCTGGCTATGGGACTATTCCACCTCCTTCCCCTGAGCCCAGATCTGCCCCCACCATCCTCTCTCTCTGGCTTCTCTTAGCAAGTTATCAACTAATCACTAACTCCTTCCCTCTCCTCCGCATGCCAGCCTGAAAGTTCCAAATACCCTCCTCAATCTAGGCTCTGAATTTCTTGGCTCCATCTCCTTCAGATCCCTTTGCCTTTTAAAAAAAAAACCCATAATGCCCATAGAATGTTCAATGAGGGGCCTCCTGCTCTGAGTATTCTTTAGCTGTAGAGGCATTTTAACTCTTTCTCCTCCACTGTCCCTTCACTTCCTCACCCTCTCTAACCTCCCTTTTCTTTTCTTAATGCTGCAGCCTCCACACCCCACCCACAGACGGACCCTTCCCTTCTCTTGCTGGATCTGTGTCTCTTCCCTTCAGGTCCCCATGTTTTCTTGCACCTCCCCTCCCCAGTGGTCTCTCTCTGCAGTTATTTAATGCCTGTGTCAGATCTACTGTAAAAAGAGGATAAAGTACAATAAAATGAGAGCAATTATATATATAAATATATATCATATACAGAGCCCTGCGTGCAGGTTGTTCCTTTCTGAGCATTTGGAAGAGCCCAGGGAAAGGGGCGAAGGGGGAATTTGGATGATCCTGGGGGTTACCCAGGCCTTGGGGGCCACTCCTCACCTTTGACCTCTTCCTTCTGGTGCCTAAGCATCTAGCCGCTTCACCTCCTTCACATCAATTAATTTAGCGCACACTATCTCGAGACCACTCAATGTAAGAATCAAGAAGCCTTCTTCTCTTTGTACAGTGATACTTATAAAGTGCCTACTGTGTGCATTCTAGGCACCGTGAGGACACACTTATGAAAGAGGCAGAGTTCCTGCCCCCAAGGAGCTCCCCAGTTTAACAGGAGAGGTGAGGAGCACACGAGAAACTCTCATACAAGGTAGACTAAACGTGCTTCAAGGAAGGGGAGAAAGCTGGCAATGACCAAACAAATTCAGGGTGGTCAACCACTTGCTGTTGGGGGCTCAGAAGGGAAGGTTTCTTAGAGAAGGCAGCATTTAAGCTGGGCATAAAGGATGGGGTGGTTTGGGGAGAGAAGAGCAAATGCTTAGAGATGGATAAGAAAATCTGACTAGAAGAAACATAGATCTCAAAACAAGGTGAACCAGATGATTCTAATTTTGTGTAAAAGTGCACACACATACATAAACATAAGCATAGGAGAAAAGGATGGATGGTTATATACAATGTTCATTGTGGTAAAGTGGGGAGGGGATGGATTTATAGCTAATTTTTATTTTCTTAGGGCTTATTTATTTATTTACTTTTGCAATTAGTTTGTCTTAGTATTTGTCTTGAAAAATAGCTTTATTATTATACATATGCATATATATATACACCCACACACAATTTCTTTTTTTTTTAAGACAGTTTCTCTTGGTTGCCTGGGCTAGAGGGCAGTGGCATCATCATAGCTCACTGCAATCTCAAACTCCTGGGCTCAAGCGATCCTCCTGCCTCAGCCTCCCGACTAGCTGGGACTACAGGCGTGCACCACCACACCGGCTAATTTTTCTATTTTTTGTAGAGATGGGGTCTCACTCTTGCTCAGGCTGTTCTAGAACTCCTGACCTCAAGCGATACTCCCACCTTTGCCAGTGCTAGGATTAAAGGCATGAGCCACCGCACCCGGCCTATATATACAATTTTATCATGAATACATAATAGACACACACACTGGGTTTTGATTATTGTTATACCAAAATTGGATCATATTATACACATTTTCATGCATCTCACTTTTTCCATTCAATAACTGTTGTGTGACAGTACTTCCTCCCCTAGTGGAGCTCTAATTCTTTTTTTTTCCTCCACATGAGTAGCTTTTTATTATAAAACGACAGGTCTGTCTCCATGAGTAGAGAGAGACAGACTGACTCACTGACTGTCCTCTAATTCATTTTTTTTAATGGCTGCATAATATTTTGTTTTTCTATTGGGTTGTTATCCCCTTGTTAATTTGTTAGAGACCTTTGATAAAATTTTTTCTACCTTGCAAAATTTGCCCCATTCCATTGATACCGCTTTTGTGGTATCTTTGGCCATCAAAAAGTTTTTGCAACTGGCTGTGGCTCACACCTGTAATCTAGCACTTTGGGAGGCTGAGGCAGGGGGATTGCCTAAGGCCAGGAGTTCAAGACCAGTCTGGGCAACATAGCAAGACTCTGTCTCTACTTAAAAAATAACAGATACTAAAAGTTTTTTGGTTTCCATATAGTCAAATTTGCTTATTCTTTTGTAGTTTCTGGGTTTCTAGTCATTAGGGTATACTCGCATTTTCTAGAATATTTTTTGTGGGATTTTAATTTTATTTTAATTTTTACGTTCACTTTAGTTCATCCGGTTTACTTATTTATTAGCATGTGTGGTATAAATTAGAGGTCAGACTTTATTTTTCCAGTTTTGGCAGCTTCATTTATTTTTTAAAAATGCTAATTTGGCCATATAATAATTTTCGTATATGATGACATCTACTTCTGCATTCATACTTGCTTCCCCTGCCTTGTCTAGTATCCCATATGCCAAGCCATATTGATCTGATTCCAGTAGTTTTTTTTTTTAAGACATTGGTATTTTATTTTTAGAGACAGGGTCTGGATATGTTGCTCAGGCTGGCCTTGAACTCCTGGGCTCAAGCGATCCTCCAGCCTCAGCCTCCTGAGTAGCTGGGATTACAGGTGTGCCACTGCACCTGGCTAAATGGAATGTTTTCTTTTTCTTTTATTTTCTAAGTGCTTTTGCTAGAAGATAAAACTAATATTTTTCTACCTACTACCCATCTACCTTAGTAAATTCTTCTAATTTCATAAAATCTCTAGTAAAGTCTTTGGAGTTTTTAGGTATATAATCCTGTGATCAAAAAGGCATATATATATATATATATATATATATATATTTTTTTTTTTTTTTTTAACCAGTGATCTTCCTTTTCTTGGTCCTCTTGAACGCACTAAAACCAGTGTTAATAGATATCCCTATATAGTTCTTGATTTTAATTTAATTTATCTTAGTGTTTAATTATTTAGGATCATATTGACTTATTGGCATTCCATTACCAGTCTATTACTGTTTTAATTACAGTTTTTTTTTTTTTAAGGACTGGCTGCTGAAATTTAATCAGATTCCTTTCAGCATCTGTTGATATCATATAATTTTTCTTTTTAATTTGTTAATGTAATGAATTATGTTGATAGATTCTCTGCTATTAAACCAACTTTGTGCTTCTGGAACAAACTATTTGGTTACAGTGTAATTTTTCTGATTCAATATATTCATATTTTATTTAGAGATTTTGCATCTATATTTATAAATTAATTTGGTTTCTAGTTTTTTGTATCTTTATCATTTTAACATTTGTGAAGTCAGCATAATTTGAAATGAATTAGAGATTTCACTCTTTTCCCATGGCCCAGAATAGTTTAAATATTGGACCATTTGGTTCTTGATCTTTGTTTTCTTCAACCAGCTCTTGAGTTTTTCTTTTTAAAATTCGTATCCCTCTCTCTCTCTCTCTATATATATATTTTAAGCCCCTGCTTTGGATTTAACCTTTCAACCAAATTTGTTTTTTCTTTCAATAATTTCAGTTTGTGTCTTTTAGGATGTATACTAGGTTTCTTTCTTTCCTTTTAATGATGAAAACACTTAAGGCTATACAATTTTCTCAGGGTATGACTTTTAGATTTGGAGATCCTGTGTTCCTAAAATGAGGGAGAAAAATTTTCTAAATTAAAAAATAGGATATACTGATTTAAGGTTGTGAATTGAAAGTCTGGATCGGAGTCATGAGGAACTTGGGAGATCCAACTCCAGACCTCACTGGGATAAGGCCTGGGCTCTTTGAGCCTGAGGCTGGGGGCCATGTCTGCCATAGACCCCCAGGGCCTAGAGCAGTGCCTGGCACAGAAGGCACCGGTGAATATCTGCTGACTAGAAGGGACAGATGACTGACTGAATACAAGAGAGGGAAAGCCAGCAAGTGGAACCAGAGAGGTTAGGGACTCACTGAAGGCCACACAGCTCACAGTAGAGCAGGCCTGAAATACCAAACCTCAGAATTCTCAATCCAGGGATCTATCAGCTCACAAAGCAGGGATTAGCAGAGTCAGAATGAATCTGCCTTCTGACGCAATACAGCAGAAATAAAAACAGAGCTAGAGACACAATCTAGGGAAATGTTGAGGGTTAAGGGTGTGCTGGATGCTGGTCAAAAGGGGAACTTTTCTGTTTACTTGAAATTTGCAGAGTAGATCTAAGTGTCCTCACCATATGTACACATGTTCACAAGTACACACACACACAAATGGTAACTGTGTGATGATGGATGTGCTAATTAATTTGATTATGGTAATAATTTTACAATATATACATTTATCAAATCATCACATTGTATACCTTGAATATATACAATTTTGGGGGGTAAAATGTACCTCAATAAAGCCTAAAAAGAAAAAAAAAGAAAAAGAGATCTTATCAAAGTGACCTGTCTACAGAAGCAAGGAGAGGGACTGAGTTTCAAGAGCTCTGGTTTGCCCAGTGGGTGGGGACAGATGTTTAAGCTAAAGGTCTCTGAAAGAGGTGGATCCAGGTTTCCTGGGGAGAGCGTTTGGCATTCCCTAGTAAGAAAGAGAAAAAAGGTGGTCCTGAGGGAAGGGAGGCTGGTGGCTTCACAGTCCTCTGAGATCCTAGGGGCAACTCAAAGGGTCCCACTGGCACTTTAAGCCCGGTTCATAGGCTGAGGACAGTGGCCCCAGAAGTCCCTCTGGACCTTAGCACCCCTCTCCAGCACCAGGGAGGAGGCAGGACAAGCCACGTGTCCCCTGACTGACCATCCCTCTAAGCACTGACTCAGGAAGCAGTGGGCAATGGGGAGAGCCTGCCCCCAGCCCCCCTCCCTAGGAGCCAGCAGCACTGAGGAACAGAACAGGCAGGGGGTGCTAAACTCCCCAAACCGACTCTCCTCCCTATCCCAAGAAGCCCTTTGAAAGGTTTTCCTGGCAGAGTTTAAAGCTTCAATTCATTCAACCCCCTGGCATGAGGCCCAGGATGAGGGGATGCCGGGAAGGCCCCAGCCCTGCACCCCAACCCTTACCTTAGCTGCCCCTACTTTCCTGGGACCCCTGCTAGCAGGCCTCCCACTGGTCTCTTTCCATCCAGTGGTGCCCACCTCCTTTCCCCTTGGGAACCCAGGTATCCTGCCACTTTCCTGTGGAGCAGATGGCCACCCCAGAGGCTCAGGCTTGCTAAATCAGACATTTAAATCCCATAATCCTTGGTGAGAGGCTGGTGAGAGGGCAGCGGCCCAACCCTAGAAGCAGGGGAGGGAGAGGAGAACCTTGTGCCAGCCCTGGCAGGAGGAGAGGAGGGACAGTTGGTTCCCTGGTTGTGAATGGAGTCACCCCCCTTCCCTCATTGTCATGCAGCCCACAGACTGACCCAGTCTCCAGCCTTTGTTCCCCTCCCGGAACCTGGGTGTTGGGCCCCCCAGCCCTCACTCCCTGGAGACTCAGGTGGCTGCCTCCCAACTTCACCTCCTCACTTACCCCTGCACCTGTGGCCCGGCAGCCTGCACTGGCACCCGCCCTTCAAACACACAGGTGGTAGCAAAGTTTTATTGTAAAATAAGAAACTTATATAAAAATGGGATATAAAAAGGGAAAAGAAGGGGTGGGGGTGACAAATGCAGATGTGCCTTGCAGAATGTAAAAGAAATTGACCCTGAGCATTTGGGGGAAGAAGTAAAACAGGTCTTGGTGGATCCAGATCCTACACAAGAGATGGAATCCTCCAGGGCATGGGATGGGGCGAGACTTCCTTTTAGGTGCCAAGGTTAACCAAGAGGATAGACAGGATATGGCTGAGTTTAATGTCTCAAGAGACTTGGAAAATCCCAACCCACCCACCAACAGGGACAGGGAACAAGCACCCCAGGAGGGTCCCAGACTCCATATAATAAAAGGTTGTTTTGAGGCCAGACATACATTATTTCATTAACCCTCACAACAAACTCTGTGAGGTAGGTGCGATTATCTGCATTTCACAGATGTGGACATTGAGGTCAGGGGAAATTTAAACAATTGGAAATGGCTCCCTGGTTAGTAAAGTGGAGATCTGGGCTTCCAACCCAGTGTGTGCCTGATTGTAAAATCTAACCCTTACATGGAAGAACATTTTCTTACCTCTCCCAAACATTCCTTACAGTAACAATCTTAAAAGCTAAGCTAGTATGTCCTAGTTCCTTCCACTCCGCCCCCAAAATACCAGTGCAGGCTGACTTTTTCAGTGAAGCCCCAGGCCAAGGCCAACAGAAGAATTCCTGGGTGTTTCTGAGGCACACCTATAGCAAGCAAGGGTTCAAGCACCTGAGTCCTCAAATGCCAGGGAAGTGGGGTATGGGTAGGGGGCTGTTGATGGGGGACAAGAAACAGAGGGCGTCAATCTGAGTCAGGCCCCTCTCTCTTGAACATTGGTTTTTTATGGCGGGAGGTAGATTGCCCCTTCTTGGACTTCAGGTGGCTGTGGGAGACAGAAGAGGGGAGGAGGAGAGATGACATCATATGAGCGAGAGGGCCTGGGCCCCTTTTCCTTGATCAAGGCTTTGAAGAGCCTAACACTGTAACTAGGGGAATTTAAGTTAAGATGGTCGCCACTACATGCAGATAGGCTTACCGAGCACCTTGGGGTATTTGAGTGTATTAATCTCTTAATCTTCCCTTACCCCATTTTATAAATGAGGAAACTGAGCCTGAGAGGAGGGGTCACAAGGTCACCCAGGACCTGCTGGTACTTGTCAGGGCTAAGTGTCTGACCCCAAACCCAGGCTCTGCCCAACACTTCCATACAAGTATCAGGCCACTCCTTGAGACTCCCCCAGCTCTGAGCTAGGAGTTGCCAAGAATGGCAGAGAAGTATCCACACTCATCCCTGGGTTTGAGGGGTCTGTGGATCCACTGAGGCAGGAAAGTGGTTGTACCATACAACTGGAGACAGACTAAAAAATGTTTGCATAGGGCGGGGACCCAATGGGATGAGATCAGCCGCCTTTTACCATGAAGGCAGGATGAGAATGGAATCCTGTGGCTTTCCAACATAGGTAGGGAGGAGAGTAGGGCTGGGAAGGGGCCCAGGTCACTTACCTGGAGTGAGCCCTGCTCGCCCCTGGCTCCTTCCCAGTCTGGGCATCCTTGAGTTCCAAGGCCTCATTCAGCTCTCGGAACATCTCAAAACGTTCACGCCCGCGGATCTGCAGCAGGGGAGGGGAGGGATAAAGAAGTACAGATGGTCTCTGGCTTAAGATGGTTCAATTTACAATTTTTTGACTTTACGATGGTAAGAATGCAAGTCACATTCAGTAGAAACCATACTTCGAGAACTCATACAAGCAAGTTTTTCACTTTCAGTATACTAGTCACTAAGTTACATGAGATATTCCACACTTAAATATAAAACAGGCTTTGTGTTAGATGGTTTTGCCCAACTGTAGGCTAACATAAGTGTTCTGAGCACATTTAAGGCAGGCTAGGCTAAGCTATGATGTTCGCTAGTTTAGGTCTATTAAATGCATTTTCAAGTTATGATATTTTCAACTTACGGTTAGTCTATCAGGAAGTAACACCAAGTCAAGAAGCATCTGTATCGGGCAAAGTCATAGAACCATTTTCATGCTCTCTTTAACAATTTTTTTTTTGAAATGTGGTCTTTTAAAATGTATATTATGGTACAAGTTGGTGTTACAAAGTTAGGTACAACCAAAAGCCATTGTCTCTGAGGCACCACTGCCCCCTAATGGCAAGTGCCCTAATTGCAGGCAAAGCAGGCTAGAAGAAAATAGCATTTTGAGTGATACACTTGAAATTTTCAACCTGATGTTAACTTTACAAGAATCAGGGCCATGAATAGAGGAAAGAATGACTAGAGAAACTGGGCCTAACCTCATATTCCCTACATTTATATCTTTTCTTCCTTTATCCAATCCCACTTAGTATATGCAAGAAACTGTGCATCTATCTCTCCCAGACTTGGTACCTGAAGGATGAAATATTCTCCATCCAGTGGTTTCTTCTTTGGCTGGGGAGAAGAGCTGGTGCTGGTGGGCAGTGCTGGCAAAGAGGCAAGGAAAGGTGAGAAAGAGTGAATCTGGGGCAGAACTGTACCCTCTGCCTTCTCCACCTCCTCTTGTCCTGCCTGCTTACCTCGCTTAGCACTCCCAGGGGGCAGTTCAGGGCAAGGCTCCCCTTTCTTGCGGAAATTTTCTTCCTCTGTGCGCCGATCTCTCCCAGGACAGGCACAAACGCGCACCTCAAAGCTGTTCCGTCCCAGCAGGTTACCACTACCCAGGGTAAGAAGGGAGAAGCTGAAGGCAGTAAGGAAGTTGGGTCCTACCTGCTCTGTTTTACAAACTAGGTCCATCTACTCCCAACCGCCCTTGTCCTATCTGGAGTCTAAACTCCAGCTCCAGGTTTATGGAAGGGAAGCTACAGGTAAGAGAGAGGTCCCAAAGCCAGAGAAAAGAGAACTGAGAGGGAGCAGTAGAGGAGATTCCCTGTGTGGGGATGGAGGATAGTATGGAAAAAAGTGGTACGGGGCAGGCCCAGGGGACCGAGGCTGGGGTGTGAAGGGTGGCGCATGGCTCCCTACTTGGAGTCTTCTAGTGTGATGATGGTGAGGATGGGCCGCCGGTTCATGCCACCCATGCAGGAACTGTTACACATGTAGTTGTAGTGGATGGTGGTACAGTCAGAGCCGACCTGGGAGAGAACAGAGGCCCAGCATGAGGCCAACCAATCCCAGAGAGACCTTTGGCAACAAGGGGAGGCCTTCAGCCTCTGTAAGCTTCAGATTCTTCAACTGTGCAATGGGGTAACCCATTTGCTCTGCACACCTCACAAAGTTGTGGGGAGGTCGAATAAGAGTCAGGAGAAAGCCCTCCCACCTCCCACCTGGATGGTCACTGACAATTGCCTCCACCACCCTCCCCCTCCAGACCCAGCTGCCAAACCATACCTCAGGCGGCTCATAGGGCACCACCACACTATGTCGAAAAGTATTTCTGTCATCCAAATACTCCACGTGCAAATTTCCTTCCACCCGGATAAGATGCTGTGGAGGCGCCAGACCTAAGAGCAACCAGGGAGGAATCAGAGGCCTGGGGAGACTGGACAGCCAGCTCTGTCCCCTCTCCAGCCTCCCGCCACTCACCATCCCCATCTGAGCAGCGCTCGTGGTGGGGGCAGCGCCTCACAACTTCCGTCATGTGTTGTGACTGCTTGTAGATGGCCATGGCACGGACACGGCTGCCTGGCGGGGGCATGGAGTCCACCCACAGCTGCACGGGGCAGGTCTTTGCCAGCTGGCAAAACATCTTGTTGAGGGCAGGGGAGTACTGCAGGAAAAGGAAGGAGACAGAATTGAAAGTCAGGAGACAAGTGAACAAGCGAAACAACTGCAAGGAGGGGGTCAAGGGAACAAACACTGCTCAAGCACCAGCTGGAAGCCATGCACTGTATGGGGAGGGCCGCTAGGGACAGCTGGGTTGGGGTCTACACCTCAGAAGCTTCTTTTCAAAAGCCAAGGAATGAATGTGAGTGAAGAAAAAGAAAGAAAATTTCCACATCCCCATGAGATGCTGAGAGTGTGATGGGAAGGATGAAAGCTCGGGGTCATGGGGGAAAATTCAACTTTGGGACAGAGGTCAAAGGTCACAAACTAAATGGGTAAAATGTAAAAAGAATGACAAGAAGTTGAAGGCTAAAGAGGAATTCCAAAGTTCTGAACAAAAATGCCAGGGGATATGGCCAGGCATGGAAAGGTCACATGAAAGCCAGCCCTTTAGGGCCACTGACCGTGCAGGTGACAGACTTGGCTGTCCCAGAATGCAAGAAGCCCAGACGGAAACCATAGCTGCCTTGGTAGGTCTTCTGGGAAGGGACAGAGGATGACAGGGGCCAGGCTGGTGCAGAGGCCACTGGTGTAGAGGCAGCTGGCGCGGGGGCCGCTGGTGCAGGAGCTGCCGACATTCTGAGAGTTTCATCTGAACCTTCATTCAACCAGCCTGCAATGTCTTCCGGGGACAGCATCAGATCGTCCACCGGTGGGGACAATGAGGAAGACTGTGGTGGGCAAAACAAAAGTCAGAGGGCCAGGTTCCATCCCAGCAGCCCACTAAGCAACCCCTGGTCCCTGCCCACCCCTAGTCCTTACCAGAAGATTGTTTTCAGGAAGTCTGAAAGACAAGAGTAGAAAGTCAGTACCACAGGTTTTTTGTTTCCCACAGGCCTCTGCTGGGGTTTGGGGATTGGGGTGGGGAGGGAAGGGTGGGGACGGTGAGCCTGCTGGGGGCTGGGCAGTGAGCCTGCCCTTCCCATGGGATCCACTCACAGTTTCCATAAGTCTGAAAATGTCTCCTGACTCAGAGGGGGCTCGATGCTGAGATCTGACTGAGGCTCCTCCATGGCAGTGACCAGGAAGGCAGTCTGGCTGCTGTGAGGGGAAAAGTGAGGATCTGGCATGAGACACATCTAACCCTGGGTCACCTGGGCCCCAGGAGGGAGGGCCTCCCTCCGCCAACACCGTATCAGGGTCTGAGATACAGCACGACCTCCTGAGGAGCAGAACAGAGCTGCTCCCTTATACCTTCTCTCTCCCAGTCTCCCACCACACCCCAGGTTGCTCCTGCCCACCCCTTGCCAGCCACAGTTGAGGAAAAGATAACCAAAGAGGGACTTCCAACCTTCCCACCATTATACCCATAGGCCTTGCTAAATCTGCACCTGATTTCCACCTTTCTTCCTGTTAATAAGGATGTAGTAGCTCTCAGCCCACTCCCTCCACATGGGGAAGGACACCCCCCCTTGAAGCCCACTGTTCCCCACTTGATACACAGCTCTATTTCTCTGATCCCCTTCATTGCAAAGCTTCTTGAAGACCAGTCTCACCTCCGGCCTGCCCATTCTCTTGGGAGCTCTCACCCCTGCCTTAACATCCCCTCAGCAATGGCCCCTGTGTTCCTCTATAATCTCATCTCCTGCCAACCACAACCTGTCTTCCCCGGGATGCTCTAGCTAGACTGGCTGCCCTTCTCTGCTCATCAACTGATGGTTCCTTCCATGAAGAGCACTCTATCCCCCACCAATCCCCCCGTGGCTGGCTCCTTGCCACTGAGACTTCACCTAGAGTGTCATACCTCCTCAGTGATGTTTCCCCAGACCACTCAATCAGCCAAACTCCATCAAGTCACCTATTTTCATTCTCACAGTACTTATACTGCCTGATACCTTTTCTGGTTTATTCCACCTGTTTCCTCTAGTGGAATATAAACTTCCTCAGGGCAGAGAAGTGATCTGCCTTGTGCACCACAGTATTAGTACAATGCCTTGTACCTGGCCGGGCTCAATAAACGTGGTGAATAAGAGAATCCCTGCGCCCAGGCAGTGAGCCTGATATGAGTGGTCAAGGGAGCAAGGTCAGAGGGGCTGCCCCTGTCTGGGCCAGGGTCTTGCACGAGGCTATGCAGCTGTCATCTCACCTTCTCCCAGACCAGCTTTCCAATGGCTTCACCATGCTATCTTTCTTGACGCCAGATTTGTCATCAGCATTGCTAAGAAACATACCCACTATAAATGTTCATTACACTTTTCTGTCTTACACTGACAAACATCCCCCTACCAAGCAGCTCCATTAATGGTGGCCTCTTTTCTAATCTTTCTTAACATTTTCCTTCACTTTTATGTTGATATAGGACTTTCTTGCTTGTGTACTTAAAGTTTGCAAAATCCTTTCACATGGATTATCTTATTTGTCCTGATAACCACACCTGCCACTTGACAGGTGAAGTCTCTGAGAGGTTATGCACAGGAGGTGAGTGAGCTTTTATTAAAAATGACCACTCAGACACCTATGAGTAAGATGTGTACTTCATCACAGACTCCTCTGCAAAGCTCTCTTTTGTGATCAGTTAAGGCAGATCGTAGCTGATGAAAGTCCTCTGAATGAGGTTGGTAAAGGGTTAGGTATCACAGCCCCTCAGTGCTGAGTAGACCTGAGCAGAGAGAGTAACTGTGCACAAGCATGGATGAAGGTAAGAGGGGGTGGCAGCTAGAGTGATTCCAAATATTTGCCTTGGGGGGAAGAACCAGGGTTCCCCTAGTCACTGATCAAAAGAAAAGACTTTTATGGGAGGGAGCTCTGGAGAATGGGGAGGAGGCTCAAAGTTAGAAGCCCTGGGTCTGACATTGTATTGTTATTTAAATTTGCTGCAAGACCTTACCTATCTTAAAGGGATCACCTCTTGTCTTCCTCATTTATAAGAATTGAGTTTTACTTTCTTTGTTTTCAGTGCAAAGTGCCCAGGGGCTAGGAAAAATGGGCAGCAGTTGCAGAGCCTGAGCTCTGGGGGCAGACAAGCTAGGCCCATACTCCAGGTTCACCACCTAATAGCTGTGCAACTTTGGGAGTTTACTTAACCTCTCTGGGCCTTAGTGTTCTTTGTTCTAAAATACAGTAGTACTGTGGGAAATGTAAAGAGCTGAGAAGAGTGCCTGGCACATAGTAAGAGCTGAAGAAATGTTAGCTATTTATATAATTTTTCTCTTTTATTTGTTCTATATTATTATTCTAGAGAGAACTTTGTGATTGTGAGTTTGTGTGGATTTGTGGTACTGCTCCCACACCATTAATGCAAATCCACCTCCTTCAGGGAACTCTGTTCAGTAAACTTGCTAGGAGGGGCTGTCCTGGAATGGTGAGCCTAAGGTCTCAGTCCTACTTGGAGCAAGACAGCCCCACAGACATGGGAGGTCTCCCTGTCTCCATCACTCAAGTCTTCAGCAGCAACTAAATTCTCAATGTTTCTCTAAAGAGTAAGCACAGTCATCATTAGTAAGCCTTTCAGAGCAGGTGCTTCCCATGGGTACCAGCATCAGGGGGCCATGACACAAATGTGCCAAGTTGAACTGGACCTTCCAAATGGTTAGGGAGGCAGGACATATACAAGGAAATGCAGGCACCATTGGCTGGGTGGGAAGGCAATAAACTCAGCTGAGACCCCAAGGAGGGGCAGGACCGACCATAATCATAACCATGAGTGCTGTCATAGGCCTTCCAGGCCCAGAGGCCCAGTGCTTTCAGTGACCTGTCTCATTTGAACCTCTCAAAAGCCAGTAAGGTAGGTCCCAGATGAGGGAACAGAGAGAAGTCACTTACCCAGGCTCTCAAAACTCCCGAAAGGCAGAACCGGGGATTTGAACCTGGGCTGTCTGAAGCCACACCCAAGCTAGAAATAATTATGCTCCTAAGGTTTCACCAAGTTTGGTATAAAATATTTTTTTGGCAGAAAGCTATCTGATTGGGAAAAAAATTTGATTCTAGAAAGTAACAAAGCAGTTTCTAGTAGAATTAAAAACATACACCTCACTACTCAGCAGAACCACTTCTACCAGACTCCCTAGAAAAATGGTTGCACATGGGCAGCAGGGGTCTCACACAGAAAACATTCACATCAGTGAATGGCAAGCAACAAGAAACAACATCAGAATCCATCAGTAGGGAATGGTAAATGAAATATGTTTCTGAAACATATTGGGTAGTATGTGCATGGGACGAGAGGTGATAGACAAAGGGGGATTTAGCTTTATTAACAATGAAAAATAAAAGGAGAAGGTATCCATACATTACTTGTGTAATTAAAATATGGAAACAAGGCTGGGTGTGGTGGCTCACACCTGTAATCCTAGCACTTTGGGAGGCTGAGGAGGGAGAATTGCTTGAGGCCAGGAGTTCGGAGACCAGCCTGAGCAACACAGAGACCCTGTCTCTATAGAAAATAGAAAAATTAGCCAGGTGTGGTGGTGTGCACCTGTAGTCCCAGATACTTAGAAGGCTGAGGCAGGAGGATCACTTGAGCCCAGGAGTTTTAGGCTGCAGTGAGCTATGATCACACCATTGCACTCCAGCCTGGGCAACAGAGCAAGACCTGGTCTCAAAAAAAAAAAAGGGAACGAGACAAAATGTTAAGTGTTAACATTATTTGGTGAGAATGAGTGTTGTTATTCTTGTACTTGTCTGCATTTTTCCAAAATAAAAAAATCTAAAATGAAACGTTTAGTGGAAATATTCAAACATAAAAAGGTAAACAATAATACCCACATACCTAACACCCAGCTCCATAAATAATCAACATTCTGCCTTTATAGTCTAATCCCTCTAGCCACTCCCTACAACCCCACTAAAGTTTTTGAGGAAAAACTTACATACATTGAAGCATACAAATCTTGATTAATTTGACAAATTTTGATACAGTCCTGTAACCTGCCCCCACTAAGACAAAGACAGGTGTTGTGTTTTCTTCTGAAAGTTTTATAGTTTTATGTTTAGATGTATTATTCATCTCAAATTAATCATTGTGTATTATTCGAGGCAGGCATCAAGTTTCATTTATTTTCCTCAGTTGTTTCAACACTATTTGTTGAAAGACTTCCTTTCCCCATTGATTTACTTTGGCACCTTTGTAGAAAATCATTTGACCACATTTATATATCTTTTTCCGGACTCTGTTCTGCTCATTGGTTCTTGTGTTTTACTGCAGCTTTATAGTAATCTTGAAATCAGACTGTTTAAGACTTCCAACTTCGGTACACTTTTTCATTTCATTTTGGAAACAGCTTGTGGATTTCTACAAACAAGCCTTCAAGGAGTTTGATTTCGATTTAAATCACTTTGGAGAGTACTGTCATCTAAGAAATACCATTGAGTCTTCCAATTCACGAATATAGTATCTCTCACAATTATTTAAATCTTCTTAAGTTCCCTCAGTAATGTTTTATAGTTTTCAATGTACAGCTCTTGCCCATCTTTTGTTAAATTTATCCCTGAGTATGTCAAAATTTTGGATGCCACTGTGAATGGTATTGTTTTAAAGTCATTTTCCAGCTTTGGACTCAATGGTTGCTAGTATATAAAAATACAATTTATGTAGTTGGCCCTCTATTTCTGTGGGTTACCCATTTGCAGATTCAACGAACCACAGGCAGAAAATATTGGGGAGAAACAAAAGGAGGGTTGTGTCTGTACTAAACAGGTACAGACTTTTTTTTGGTTATCATTCCCTAAACAATATAGTATAACAACTATTTATGTTTATTAGGTATTTTAAGTAATCTAGAGATGATTGAAAGTATACGGGAGGATGTGTATAGGTTGTATACAAATACTGCACCATTTTATATCCAGGACTCGAACATTTGTAGATTTTGGTATGGGGGAAGGTCCTGGAACCAGTTCCCCATGGATACTGGGGAATGACTATATATTGCCCATGTAACCTGCAACCTTGCTATATTTACTTATTAGTTCTGGTAGCTTATTATGGATTTTCAATTAGGACTTTTCATATACACAATTATACTGGCTGTGAAGTTGTTTTATTTCTTCCTTTCTAATCCTTATGCTATTTATTTCTTTTTCTTGCCTGGTTATGACCTCCAGTATGATGTCAAAGTGGTGCGTGTCAAATCCTTTCCTAGTTCCTATTCCTAGAGGAAAGGCATTCAGTTTTTCACCATATGTATGTTATTAATGCTACCTTGATTGTGGATGCCCTTTCATCAGATTAGGGAAATTTCCTTTCTCTCCTATGTTAGGTTTGTTTGTTTGAAATCATGAATAGGTGTTGAACATTGTTAACTGCTTTTTCTGCATCTGTTGAGATGATCATAGGATTTTTATCCTTCAATCTGTTAATGTGGTGAATTACACAAATCAATTTCTGAAAAAAAAAAATTTTTTTTTTTGAGGCAGCATCTCATTCTATTGCTTGGGCTAGAGAGTAGTGGCATCATCACAGCTCACACTGCTGCCTCAAACTCCTGAGCTCAAGCGATCCTGCCTCAGCCTCCTGAGTAACTGGGACTACAGGCTCTTGCCACCAGGCCCAGCTAATTTTTCTATTTTTTTGTAGAGACAGGGTCTCATTATGTTGCTGAGGCTGGTCTTGAACTCCTGGCCTCAAGCTGTTCTCCAGCCTCGGCCTTCCAGCTCACAGGTTAGGGTTATAGGCGTGAGCCACCATGCCCAGATTTATGAATGTTAAACCAACATTGCAATCCTGGGATAATCCCTACTTGGTCAGGATGTATTTATCCTTTTTATATATTACCAGGTTTGGTTTGCTAAAATTTGTTAAAATTTTTGTATATATGTGCTAACAAGAATATTGGTCTAAATTTTCTTTTCTTGTAATATTTTGGTATCAGGATTATGCTGGCCTCACAAAATGAGTTGGGAAAAGTTCCTCTATTTTCTGAAAGAGTTTATGTAAGATTGGTATTGTTTCTTCCTCAAATGTTTGAAGACAGCAAAGAACAGAGGAGACAAAAAGAAGATAGCACTAATTCCAGAAGAGGTTTTGGAAGAAAAAAAGAAGATGGCACTAAGATGGCAGACCTAAACTCCAACCATACAACAACTAAAATTAAAAGCAATTCCGTGAAGAAAGGAAGGCTATTTCAATAAGTGGAGCTAGAATAACTAGATATCCATACAGGAAACAAACCAACCTGAGCATTGACCCCTATACCTCATACCATAAGCTAAAATTAATTTTAAAATTATTTTTAAAAATTAATTAATTAATGGCTCATAGGCTGGTCCAATGGTAGTGGGTTATCAGAACTTACTAACATTAGTATCACTAAAGTTGGTATACAACCCCCTACTTTTAAATTTGACTGACAAAAGAAAAAAAAAACCTCATAGACTTTAGTGTAAAACCTAAAACTAAAAAGTTCTAAAAGAAAATATAAGAGAATATCTTCATGACCTTGGGGTAAAAAAACGTGTTCATAACCAGGACATAGCAAATACTGAACATAAAAGGAAAAAAAGATATATCTCCTGCTTCTCTTAATATACTGTTCAGCAAAAAAAAAAAAAAAAAAAAAAAAAAAAAGGCAAGGAACAGATTAGAAGAAAATATTTACAGCACATGTATCTGACAAAGGACTTGTATCCAGAATATATTAAATATATAGTAATCTCACAATTGAACAATAAAAACAAACAAAAACCCAAAATAACAAGCAAAAGGCTTGAAAAGCCACTTCACATATGAAATATGAATGGCCAATAAGCACATGAAAAACTGCTGGACATTGTTAGCCAACAGAGAACAGTAAATTAAAACCATAAGGATAACCACATTAGAAAGTCTCATAACACCAAATGTTGAAAAGGACATGGAACAATCGTAACTCCTGTATCTTGCTAGTTGGAGTGTAAAATGTTACAAATCACTTCGGAAAACTCAGAGTTTCTTATAAAATTAAAAATATATCTACTCTTTACTTCCTTTTTTTGTTTGTTTTTAGAGATGGGGGTCTCACTCTGTCACCCAGTCTGGAGTGCAGTGGCACAATCATAGCTCACCGTAGCCTTGAACACCTGGGCTCGAGCATCCTTCTGCCTGAGCCTCCCAAAGTGCTGGGATCACAGGCTTGAGTATGGCATCCACCCTACTCTTTAATTCTGACCTAGCAATTCCACTCTTAAGTATTTATCCAAGAAATACGAAAACATGATCACAAAAACAATTATACAAGAATGTTTGTAGCAGCTTTATTTCATTATAACCCCAAACGGGAAACAACTAAAAAGACCATCAAAAGAATGGATACGCAATCGATGGAATTTACTAAATAAAAAAGCAAAATATTGATACATGCAACAACATGGATGAATTTCACAGACATCACGCTGAAGGAAAGCAACCTGACAAAAATGGTTACGGAAATAAAAACAAAGGTGGAGATCGGGTACTGACTCGGAAGAGGCGTGAGGAAACGTTTCAGGAATGATGAAAATGTTCTGTGTTTAGCTAGGCATTACACGGTAGTTAGCTGCCAAAACTCATCTTCCTGCGCACTTAATATCTGTACAATTGCACTGTGTGTAAATTCTACCTCAATTTAGAGAAAAGGTTAAGAACGTAAGTATAGCATACAGTGCCCGGGTCGGGGCAGGTGCGTGGTAAGAAGCTGCTGAATAAAATAACCGCGCCCTAAGAGATGAGGAAACGGGAGCAACGAATTTGAGCCAGACCTGCCCTGGGTCGCGCCGCCTCCCACCGGGCGCTTCCCGGGAGCAGCGGGGTGCACTTAGGACCTCGGGGCCCACCCTCTCCAAGGCCCGCCCCTTCCGCTTTCACGACGTTCGGTCTGCGTCCGGAATTGGAATGGCCCAAAGCCCAGTAATAGATAAATTGTCTTCCTGACAATTTATCATGTGACCCATCGCTGCACTCTATCAAAATGTGTTTCTGAAATGCACTCATCTTGAAAATACCCATTGCTTGCCTTCTGCACACTGTTTTTTCACCCCGTCTCACGCCATGGTAGCGTCCGCCTAGATTGCAGGCGCCCCGGGGAGGGGGTGGAGCACACCATTCAAAGAGGGGGAGGGATTGAGGTTTGCATCAAAACAAATACCCCTTCCTTTGCAGAGGCAATAACCAAGTAATCCAGAAAAAAAAAAAAAAAGTGAGGGAGGAGAATAGCAGCCTCCCTCTGCAAGTAATAGGAACCAGCCAAAAAAGTTTTTCTCTTTCTACTCCCCTCCCATCGGGTGAACAGTGAGCTACTCCCACAAAAAGAAACCGGAAATGCTACCGCAAGAGGCAGAAATGTAAATGTGGAGCCAAACAATAACAGGGCTGCCCGGCCTCTCAGATCCGGACTGTCCTCCTCGGCCTCGCGGGCAAACCTTTCGTTTAGCACTTCTCACTTCCACGGCTGACAGTCTTTAATTGGATTTTCTCCATCTAGCGGAGCCGGGGGCTGGCTGGAAGGTTCACTCCAGGAAGGACAAAGGTCCGGAAGTTGTGGGACCTTGGCTTGGGCTTCCCAGATCACCCCAAATAATCATTTCGGAATGGAGCCCAAGGTTTCACTAAGATGCCATGGGCTATAAAGCCTCCAGCCATGAGTCCCCAAAGTTTCGAGATTCGAAGGTCTCAGACCCCAATGCTTTATGCGTTTTATCCCAGGCATTCCCTACACCCAGCACTGGGTGGGTGTTGGGGAAAGAAGTACCCTTTAGGTCGGCTCGAGGTTCGCCAAAGTCCCACTCCCCTGCATTGGTATTCAGCTTTGAGTTCAGCTGGTGCCAACATCCCTATAATCTACACCCAGGCCTTCCAACATTGCATTCCTACGTTGATCCCGCGAGCCAAACTCCCATCCTAACCCCCCAAACTGGCTAAGTCCCCCACTGCCCCACCCCCCGTGATTCTTCCGAGCTGAAAATACACTGAATCTGAGAGCCCGTGACTCAGAGAGGACTCATCACGCCAAGTCTGGAGCTTACCCAATCCTCAGGGGAGCGTGTCACCGTCCTGGGAAGCACGCTCCAAGCTCGGACGCCAGGTGCCCCCGGAGCCCTGCAGCTACCGGCGCCCAGGATGGTGGCTCTGGACTTTGAGGAGCTCAAAACTTTTAGCGCCAGTCTGAGCACATGGGAGGGGAAAATCCCAATCCCAGCAACCCCTGCGAGGCTCCTGGCACAAAACTGGACAGTCGCCATGACAAGTAAGGGCAAGTAATTCGCTTGCCCGAGGTGGCAAGGGAAATGGAGAGTTGGAGAGAAGGGTGCGGAGAGTCGGGATTCTCGTGGTATTGGTGCTGTAGCTATTAACATTTTGGGGTGGGAAAGTTCTACAAGCCAGAGTTGTGAGGGCAGAATTGGTGGAAACCGTTTTGGAGGACTCCTGCCACTATGTCAAATGCGAAGGGTGGAAGGAAGAAAGCTTTGCATTTGCTCTCTCAGACAGCCGGAGAGTTTGTTCTCATCGGCTAAAATATCACCTTTTAGGAAGGCTTTACTGAATATCCCAATCTAACGTCTTTCTCCGAGTACTTTATATCACACCATTTTGTTTAATTTCCTTCAGTCCTTATTACTATCTGAAAAGATTTATTTGTTCATTGCCTTCAATACAAAGCAACGTAAGCCCTATGAGGGTAGAGAACTTGTCTACTATTTTATTCATTGTTGTATTCCTCAGTGGCTAGTACAGTGCTGGGTAACAAGTAAGAGCTCGATAATAAATGTTTATTGAATGAAAGAAGAGAGACAGTTCTGAGCAATCTGGCGAATGAGATGCAAAACCTGTAAAATCAAATACAGTGCTGGCGCCCTCTGCAGGCGGTGGGGGGAGGTGCTTTAAAAATTACCGCGGGAGACGGTAGGGGGCGCGCCGGCACTTCTAGGCGCGACAGAAGCCTTCAGACTACAACTCCCAGCGGCCAGGAGGAGCCCTACGGCTTGATGGGATCAGAAACCTAACCTGTTACGTCCCCACTCTGCCCCTTCCGTGGGTGGCCCGCGAAATCTGATCCGGGATACGGAGGTCCAATTGGAAGGTGGGCCCAAGTCCCGCGAGAGCAAGTGGCTCGTAGCGACCCACGGTACTAAGGAACGCTGTGATTTCAAAGTTGGTGTTCCTTGCGTTAGCCTGGTCTCACGGGGGTCTTCTGCCTCCTCCCGGAAGAGGAAGGAAGGCACTCGTGGGTTTCTCTAGTTCGGCTTCGGATCCCTGAGAACTTCGAAGCCGCCGCGGCCGCTCCGCGGGCCAGGCAGCTGGCAGCCAGCGGAAAGAGGGTTACCCGGCCGAGGCCGATGTCTGCCGCGCTTCCTCTGCAGTATGAAGACGTTGGAGGCGCAACTCTTAGCTCCGGACTGTCTTCCTTCAGACCAGGCCCCAGCTCCAGCCCATCTCTCTCCCCAGGTTTCCCTGATGGATAAAAATACCGAGCTTGAACTGATGCCACCGCCACCCGATGGGGATGATCCACCCCAGATGTCCCCGGTTCCTGCGGCTGGCTCAGCTGTGTCCCAGGAGCTGGGGGAAGGGGACCCAGCTTCTCTCCCCACTCCCTTGGAAACAGAGTTTGGTACTCCTAGTGAGTTAAGTCCTCGAATCGAGAAGCAAGAACTTTCTGAAAATGCAAGCCTTCCTGCAGAAGAAACCAACGGGCCAGAGTTGGGGTCTGGAGAAGCCGTGGAGGGTGTGTCTGAGGAAGCCGCTCCAGAGGATGAGGGAGACACGTAAGTGGCGATGGCAGCTGACTCTGGAATCTGAGGAGATTGGGAGTGTGAAAGAGACCTTATCCACCACCAGTCCTCAGCCCCACTTCTCCAGGCCCATTTGCCCTCTGCTTTGGCGACCCAAGTTTGTTGTCCCCCTATCTTCCTTCCAGCACTTGGAACTACAGCTTCTCCCAGCTACCTCGATTTCTCAGTGGTTCCTGGTCAGAGTTCAGCACCCAACCTGAGAACTTCTTGAAAGGCTGTAAATGGTAAGTAAGGATAATGGGGCAGGGAGATGACCACCCCCAGGATTTTCACTTAAAACACCCCAGTTATCTAGAAGAAGGATCTGCCAGAGGTGGGAGAAGGCATAAGAATCCCTGTTAGACTAAACTTATAGTTCATCTAGGACTTTGTATCTTCCACTTCCCTCAAGGACTTACCTACCCCAGAGTTAGGCCCAGCCCTAGCCCTACACTTGGAAAGCATAGGGCTGTCCAGCTTTCTAACTCTCTCCTATTTCTAGGGCCCCCGATGGTTCCTGCATCTTGACTAATAGTGCTGACAACATCCTGCGGATCTATAACCTGCCCCCAGAGCTATACAGTGAGGGGGAGCAGGTAGAATATGCAGAAATGGTAAGGGTAGGGGCTCACTCTGCCCCTTCATTAGACACTGCATGTTTAAGTCCTGCATGTAGTTGGAGAAAGTATAGTCCACATGTTTTCTGTTCACAAGCCGGACTTTTCATCACCATGTATTTCGACGTGTAGTATTTTCTGCCTTGAATTCTGAAGTCATTAAAAGAGATGTTTGCCCCTTCTATAGTCAGGAATATATGCTTTTCATAAAAAGCAGTGGATTTTTCGTGGCAGTATTTAATTTATTTACACATATTTATCAAATGATTACTAATATGTGTCAGTCACTGTGCTAGGATAAAGTGGTGAACAAGACAGATTAAGAGCTGGTTTGCTTCTCTTGTGTGGGAGACAGACAAAGAACATGTAAACCAGTAACTAATCAAGATCATAACATATTATAATAAGTGCTCTAAAGGAAATAAACAGAATGGGGAGAGACTAACTAGAGATGCCCCTTCGGATACAATGGTCAGGGAGGGGCTTTCTGAAGAGGAGACATTTGAGCCAAGACCTGAAGGATGATAAGGGATCAGTCATGTGAACAACCCTGGAAAGAACCTTCCAGAAAGAGGCAATGATACTACAAAGACCCAGAGCTGGTGGCTCACGCCTGTAATCCCAGCACTCTGGGAGGCTGAGGTGGGAGGATTGCTTGAGGTCAGGAGTTCAAGATCAGCCTGAGCAAGAGGGAGACCCTTTCTCTACCAAAAATAGAAAAAATTAGCCAGGCGTGGTGGTGTGCACCTGTAGTCCCAGCTACTCAGGAGGCTGAGGCAGGAAGATCGCTTAAGCCCAGGAGTTTGAGGTTCCAGTGAACTATGATGATGCCACTGCACTCTACCTGGGGTGACGGAGCAAGACTCTGTCTCAAAAAAAAAAAAAAAAATACCCAGAGCTGGGATAGAGCCTTGTGTGTTCAAAGAACAGAAAGAATGCCACGGTGGCTGGACTGAGGACAGGGAGGAGCAGCAAGGTTGTGTTGGGTCTTGTGGGTGGGGCATTTGCAGTTTATTTGGGAAACCATGGGAAAGCTTTAAAACTAAAGAGTGAATAGAGTTTGGGTAGGCAAGAATGAAATCAGGGAGACTTATTAGGATGCGTTTGTCACGGGCTAGGTGAGAGATGATGGTGATGTCAGGAGAGATGGAGAGATGTGGATGGATTTGAAGTATATTTTGTAGGACTTAGAGATCCATTGGATGTGGAGGTGCCGGGAAGGAAGCAATTGAGGGTGATGTCCAGGTTTTTGCAGTTGGGTGGATGGTGGAACGATTTACTCAGAGAAGGAAACAAGGATATGAACAGGTATTGGTACAGAAGTCAGGGGTTTTTAGGTACATTAAATGTGAAATGTAAAGCTAAGGGGAGTGTTTGGGGCCAGAAATGTACTTCGAAAAGTGGGAGAGCATGTAGATGGTATCTCATGTCTTTTTTTTTTTTTTTTGAGACAGACTCTCTGTCACCCAGGCTGGAGTACAGTGGCACAATCATAGCTCACTGTAGCTTCAAACTCCTGGGCTCAAGAAATACTCCCACCATGGCCTCCTAAAGTGCTGGGATTACAGGTGTGAGCCACTGCACCCAGCCTGCAACTCATGTCTTGAGAATGGATTCCATCTCAAGAGAGACTTGATGGAAGAGAAGACCCAAGCAGAGGCCTGTGTGCTCCAGCATATGGAGGTGGAGGCCAAGAGTCATGACTAATGCTGCTGAGAGATGGAGTGAGGCAAATGTAGAGAATGACCCAAGAGGGCCTTAGTGACTTTGACAAGAACTCTTTCAGAGGAGTGATGGAGGCAGAAGCTGATTACAGTGGGTGGAAGAAAAAGTATAGACAATTCTTTGGAGAGGTTTTGCTGTGAAAGTGAGCCAAGAAATGGATTGGTGACCAGAAGGAATGCAGGACCAAAGGAAGGTTTATGGGATGCTTCTGTGGTATCAGGAATAGCCCTGTAGAGAGGGAGGAATTGATGCTTGAGGAGGGGGGTGGGTAATAAAGACCCTGAGTGGCTGGGTGAAGACAGGATGTAAAGCACATTGGAGGACTTGGCTTTGATATGCACAGACTCCTTCCTTGCAGTAGGAAGAAAGGAGGAGGAGCATTCTGTGGCTGCTGTTCCATGATTGGAGGATTTGGGTGTTTCTGTCTCTTGGCTTCTATAATTTCAGGGAAACATAAAGTGAGGTTTTCAGCTGAAGGAAGGTCTTTGCAGAGAGCAGAAGGCATGAAATGATCTGTCCTAGAGAGTAGAAAATCAGACCACCAAGGAATGTAGTAATATTGCTGTTCTTTGTTCTGTGCCCACTAGAGGTTTGTTGCCATCCATTTAAAATGAGACCATACGCGGTGGCTCACGCCTGTAATCCTAGCACTCTGGGTGACTGAGGTGGGAGGATTGCTTGAGCTCAGGAGTTCTAGAGCAGCTTGAGCAAGAGTGAAACCCCGTCTCTAAAAAGAAAAATAAAAAAATAAAAAAAGATAAAATGAGACCATTAGTGTGGCTATGCAAATTTCCTGGCAAGTTAAATGACTGTAGTTTCTCTGTTTGTAAAATGAGGATGATAATAATAGCACCACCTCACAAAGTTGTGCGAATCAAAAGAATTAATAATGAATTAATGTAAAGAGCTTAAAACAGGGCCTAGCATATAATAAGTATTCAGTAAACACTAGTAGTCATTGGTGTCATTTGGGTACAAGTGTGGCGTAGCAGGATGGTCTGGCTGGGATTTGCCAGGAGAGGAAGACTAGGGTGTTTTGAGAGTGTCTGCAGGGGTATGCATGTCATGGGGGACTAGAATCTAAGTGGGTAAGGAAATGGATTATAAATATGTTTTTGATGAAGCTGAATAATTGTTGTGGTAGAAACAGCAGAGCAAGTGAACTGGACAGGTTAGAGATGGTAGTCAGAGATTGAAATTGAGATGTACCTTTGGGGCAGTGACAAGGCCCAGGGCATGCTCGTGAGAGTGGGTGGCTGATGTAGACTGAAGGCAGTGGCTGTGTGTGCTGAGCAAGTCAAAGCATGAGAGAGGCCAGGGTGTTGGACAGATCCATTCATTCTTTCATCAGTCTGTTTGTTCAACACACTTTTGTTGAGCACATTTCTATGTACCAAGCCCTGTTTTAGGAGCTAGGGGATTAGTCAGGAAAAAAACAGACAAAAGTCCCTGTCCTTTGAAACTTATATTCTAGTGTGGGAAATAGGCAATAAAGAAATAACAAAATAAAAAATATATCTGACGAGTGCCGTGGGGAAAAAGAAAGCAGGGAAGAGGATTGGGAGGGTGAATGGCAATTTTAAAAAGGATGGTTGGGGAAGACCTCACTAGTAAGGTGACATCTGAGCACAGACCTGAAGGAAGTAAGGGAGTGCACCAAGTTGATACCCAGGGGGAAGACTGTGCTAGGCAGAAAAAACAGCAATTTCACAGGCTTTGTGGAAGCAGAAGTCACTAAGAATGAAAACGAGTATCTGTGGGCAGTGAGATGGTGAACCAGGAGGTGAAGTCTAAGTGAATGAGGGGGGGTGACAAAAAGGCAGGCATCTAGTCTGATGGCAAGAACTACAGAGGAACTGGAGTTTGGGGCAGTGAAAAGATTTGGAAATGACGGTGGCGGGGGCACAGTGACACCCATCTACCTCTTGTCCTTGAGGGATGTACTGGAGAGGGCTGTCTCAGCTTGAGAGGGCCATGGGGGACAGTGATGGCCAGGCAAGTCCAGGTGTGCAAATGGAGCATTCTGAGAAGATGAGAAATACGGGGGTTTTTAGATCCTAGAGTAGGAATTTCAGAGGCCGGGGTTAAGGATTTTTGAGAGCTGAGAAGAGTGGGTTTGGGGCAGATTAGGGTATGTGTACAGCAGTATATGGGTCCTGGTGATACTAGATGATCCAGGAGACTGGGACTTGTCTACTGTCTTAGGTTAATGAGGGGGTAAGGGAAGAGTCTCGTTGCCTTCCTAAAAGACGAAGGGTGCCACATTCCAGGGCTGGTCCTGAACACTAACCTAACATGCAACTCTTTAAGACTGGAGGCTGCAGACATTTGAGTTCTTTGTGTAGGGTGTAAGGCATTAGAAGCCTTGGTTCCTGGAACAGAAATTGGCAGTGTCTCAGGGCTGGGGAGCTTTGGTGCAGCCATCCTAAAAGAGTTCAGGAGTGGAGGTCATTTCATACAGGGACAGTTGGAAGAGACTCTGGAAACGTGGCAGGTTGAGTATTTATTGCACAAACTCGTTTAAGAGAAATAGGAATCTTAAAAAGGGAAAAAGTCATCATTACCACTACAAAATTCAGCCCTTTGAATCTTTCTACATTTTTTTCTAAGCTCTGTCCAAGTACTGAAGCTTTTATGTGGTTGTAATTCTGTGATAGATGGTTTTGTATTCTGCTTTTTTCTTTTAACAATCATATCCTAAATGCTTTTCTTGGTGGTCCAGTGTTCATAGTTATGATGTTTAATGGTGTATCATATTGCATTGAGTGCTTATGGTAATTTTCTTACCTCTTCTCTCATTTTGGACATTTGGGTTGTTTTCCAGGATTTTTATATCATAAATTATTCTTCAGTGAACGTCTTCATGTATTTTGGGGGAGATTTTTTTCTTAAGAGAAATGTTATAAGTAAGAAATACCCTAAGTCAGACAGTATCAATATTTTTTTTGTGTATTTTGATACAGATAGTCAATCTGTTTGCAAAAGCTTTTTGTGCCTTTTTTTCCCCCTGCTGTTAGCCACATATGAGTATACCAGTTCTACCACAACCTCACTCATTAGGTATTTTCATTTTTTTTTTTTACATCAACTTTTGTGTTTATTTTTCCATGATAAAGCTTAGTGTCACATCCAGGTATTTTCATTTTTAATGTCTGCAAGTTTAGTATTTGGAAATAGATAAAATTTATATAGGTGGGGAAATTGGGGGAGGACATTTTTGGGTATTTCCATATACCTGTGTGTACTGAGTCTTCTTCCCAACATAGTTTCCAAATTTTTCTCTTACCTTCTCTACCTCTTCACAGAGCTTTCCAGAAGTCTTATTTCTGACTCCCCAGCCTCTTCCCTGAGCACTTGCCCTACCCTGTGGCTCTTGTAGGAGGCCTTCACTTCCCTTCTACCCTTCTCCAGTAGATACTTTGCATCCTCTGTGCCCTACATCTCTCAGGTTGGGGACAAGGTGGGTGTCCTCATTCCCACATGCTGTAGCCAATTGATCTTTCATCTTCGTAAAAACTTTTCCTTTGAGGCTTACGCTATCTGATTCTCTCTCACTCACCGAGGATGTTGGCACCTTATAGCCTTCCTGTGTTCTCCAGTTCCTTCCATCGTTTTGGTTACTTCAAGCCTGAACCCAGGGTCCTGTTTTTTTGTTTTTTTTTTTTTGAGACAGAGTCTTGCTCTGTTGCCCAGGCTGGAGTGCAGTGGTGTGATCATAGCTCACTGCAGCCTTGAACTCCTGGGCTAATGTGATCCTCTTACCTCAGCCTCCTAAGTAGCTGAGACTACAGGTGCATGCCACGATGTCTGGCTAATTTTTTGAGTTTTTGTAGAGACAGGGTCTTGCTATGTTGTCCAGGCTGGTCTTGAACTCCTAGGCTCAAGCAGTCCCCCACCTCAGCCTCCCAAAGTGCTGGGATTACAGGCATAAGCCACTACGCTCGGCCTGGGTCTCATCCTTTAATCTTCCTTTTCCTTACCCCCCACATCCAATTATTATAATTACTAAATCCCATCAAAACCACCTAATCTTTCTAATGCATCCACTTCTCTCCACTCCAATGTCTCTACTTTAATTCAGGTCCTATTATATTGGGCCTTCTGTTGCTCAAACAGTCTCCTGCCTCCCTTTCCTCATTAAAACACTATTTATTGACTGCCAATTATGCACTAGGTGTTGGGGAAGCAGTGGTGAGCAAGGCAGATATGATTCCTGCCTCTCAGGTAGGTATGATGTAGAGTGAGGAGCATCGAGGGCTATGGGAACATGGAGCAGGGGCACCTTGCCTGGCTCGAGGGGTGAGGGAAGCATTCCCAGAGGAAGAAGCATCTAAGAGACCTGAAGGATGATTAGGATTTAACCAGAAGGAGTTGTTGGGGGATGTGAAGAAAGAATGTTCCAGAAAGTACATGTGAAAGCCTGCAGGTTGAAAGTGTGGAGAGTTGGCACCTTTTGCGACCTGAGAGTCAAAATGATGGGATGTAGAGATTTTAAGGGAGTGAGCAGATGGAGATGAGCCTAGAGAGGTGGGTCAGGGGCAGGAGCATGATAATGGAAAGCTTTGTAAAGAGATTGATTTCATACTGAGGGCTTTGTGGAATCACTGAAATGTTTTAAGCAGGAGAGTGATACTGTACAGAATTCCAACTTAACAAGATCCCTGGGGCCTGCATGCGGCTGCAAGTGTGGAGAATGGATGGGCACGTTGGAGTATGGGGAGGCCCAGAGAACATGTAGAGGGTTACAGAAATGCTGGCAAAAGGCAGTGGCTTGTAATGGGATCTTAGGAGTGGGAATGAAGGGGAAAGGACAGATGCAGGAGAAACCTACAAGGAGGAATTGGCAAGATTTGGGTTGGGCCAGGAGTGGAGAGGGAGTGAAGAGTAGTAGTAGTAAAGGCTGATGCTCAGATTCTGGGCTTGCAAATTAGGTGTGGAGCCCAGGAGGCACAGTAGGTTGGAAGGTGGCAGATGCTGGGTCCGTTATGGACAAATTGAGTTTGAGGTGCCTGTGTGATGTACAAGCGGAGCTGTCCACCAGGCAGTTGGACATACTTGTTTGGAGTGTACAGGTGCAAACTGAAGTCATGGCTGAGTGACATCACCCCAAAGGTCAGCAAATAACTGATGAAGGACTGGTATCCAGACTACTTATAGATTTCTTACAAACCAGTAAGAAAGAGACAACAACCTAGTATAAAAATGGGCAAAAATTATGAAAAGGTGTACATAAATGGCCAATAAGCAGAGAAAAATGTCTAACCTCACTTATAGTAATGATGAAATGTAAATTTATGTGAACTACCATTTCACAGTCTTCAAACTGAGAAAAATTTAAAAGTCTGGCAATATTGAGGGTGGAGAGCAACAGGCACTCTCATATGCTACTGCTGGGAGAGTAAATTGAGATGAGCTCGTTGGGAAGAAATATTGACATTATGGTATCTCATAAAGTTGGCAAAGCACATAGCACAGAGACCAGTAATTTTATTCTTTAACAGAAACTGTAGAAAAACCCTTCCACATGTGTACCAGAAAGTTAATGCATACTAGCCAAAAAATAGAAAAATATAAGTGACTGTCAACAGGAAAAGGGTAGATCAGGCTGGATGCATTCATGAGTGGAATGCTATATGGCAGTGAAAGTGTGTGCATTAGAGCAAAGTGTGTCACCCCAGTTAAATTTCACCATCACAGAGGAAATCATACAATATGGTACCATTAATGTTAAGTCTAAAGGCATGCAAGACAATGCTAGATGCTGGGGTTTTTTTTTCTGTATGAATATATTCTTAAGGAAATGTATGACAATGATAAATTCAGGAAAGTATTTACCTCTGAAAGGGTTTCTGTTAGGAAACATGTGTTTCTTTCTTAGGCTGGGTGAAGGGGTGAGTCACAGGGTTTAAAATTTTTTTTTTCTTTTTCTTTTTTTTAAGTACATGGTCATGTGACAAAATTTTAAAAATACTTCTTTGCATGTTCGAACTGCTTAAAAATTTTTTAAAAGGATTAAATGGCACCTAGTAGGTGCTCAGTAAATATTTGTATTATTGGTTGGTTCTTTATCTCTGGGTTGGGGTATTATTTGTTTCTTCTTCTCTTAGTGTTTAAAAAGAAAAAATATGAATCTATATGGTTTTTGGTGGCCTAAATCTGAACACTGAGGTAAAGATTCTGTTCTCTATATATGCCCCACCTGCCTTTTCCTACCTGGTTGGTTAAGTGCCAACAGTCTTCCTCTGTGCCATAAAACTGCTAGAGTCACGAATCTCTGACTCCTTTTCCATCTGAGTGACCCAGGCATCCCCATATCTCTGTCCAGGCCCCTGTCCTTCGAATGGTGGAAGGTGATACCATCTACGATTACTGCTGGTATTCTCTGATGTCCTCAACACAGCCGGATACCTCCTAGTAAGTGATGTCTTTTGCCTCCCCCCAGTTTCAAGAGGGCCCTCTTTAGAGAGTCAGGGGCTGCCAGGGGCCTTGGGAGGAGGAAGGCTCAGTGTGCCCTTCAGATGGGAGCTGAGAGGGCCGGTCAGTTGGCTTCCTCCCCTTCTTTGACAGCACCAGGGCCTCAGTGTCCGTGTCTCTCTCAGCGTGGCCAGCAGCAGCCGAGAGAACCCAATTCATATCTGGGACGCGTTCACTGGAGAGCTCCGAGCTTCCTTTCGCTCCTACAACCACCTGGTATGGACCTCTGCACCAGCCCCAGGGCTCATCCTGGCCCAGCTCTCCTTCCTTGAGGACAGCTGAGACTTTGCAAGGCTTATTTTCAGCCCTTTCCTGCCTCCAGGATGAGCTGACAGCAGCCCATTCTCTCTGCTTCTCACCGGATGGCTCCCAGCTCTTCTGTGGCTTCAACAGGACTGTGCGTGTCTTCTCCACATCCCGGCCCGGCCGAGACTGTGAGGTCCGAGCCACGTTTGGTAAGCATCTGTGTCTCCAAGGGAGGAAGAAAGGGAAAGGGGCTGCCACCTGCGTAGGGGCCTGTGTGAGCCATGGGACCACCTGTGGGGTTTTGCCTCATCTTTAGTATGGCCCTGGGAGGCCAGTTGTGCCCAGTTGGCAGAGGAGAAAACAGACTCTGAGTGGGGAGGAAACTTTCCCAAGGTCAACCAGCTGGTCAGAGAACTGGTTCACTCCTGAACCCGTGCCCTGTCAGCTGTGTACCTTTTGGTGTCCAAAATCTTCGTATCTCTAGAAAATTTGAGATGAAGCTGATTTCATTTTCCTGTAGGTCTCCAGCTCTCCATCCCTTCAAGGAAAATATGGGATTTGAGGGGGATAAAGTGGAACTTGGGTATCTAGATCTTTTGAGGGGATAGGTGGATCTGGGGATCTTCATCCTGCTTGTGACAAACAGGATTGGGGAGATGTTTAGTCCCAGCACATTGGTGCTGGGGCAGGAGACAGAGGTGTAGCTCTGCTTAGCCTGGTTAATGCCAGGTGCCATTGCCCTCTCCCCCACTTTGTTCCTTTCCTCTCTAGCAAAAAAGCAGGGCCAGAGCGGCATCATCTCCTGCATAGCCTTCAGCCCAGCCCAGCCCCTCTACGCCTGTGGCTCCTATGGCCGCTCCCTGGGTCTGTATGCCTGGGATGATGGCTCCCCTCTCGCCTTCCTAGGAGGGCACCAAGGGGGCATCACCCACCTTTGCTTTCACCCTGATGGCAACCAGTTCTTCTCAGGAGCCCGCAAGGTAGGGGTCACATCCTGAGAGCCCAAAGCTGGCAAGCAATAGGGCAGGAGTGGGGATGTAGTCTGCAATGTGTTGATGGGTAGGGGATGGGAAAAAAAATCAGTCTAAGCTAAAGGAGTGCCTGTAGACCTTGAAGGAGGCAGGGACGTCCTAGGGTCAGGGGACAACTCCAGGCCCCTGTTCTGTGTCTGCAGGATGCTGAACTTCTGTGCTGGGATCTCCGGCAGCCTGGTTACCCCCTGTGGTCCCTGAGTCGAGAGGTGACCACCAATCAGCGCATTTACTTCGATCTGGACCCGTGAGTGCTGTGGCTCCTCTCTGCCCAAGGCCCTGATGGCCCCCAGGAACGTCCGAGCCCAGCTGTAGGATCCCAGCCCCTGGGCAAGGGCTTCCTGCCCCAGGGGTGATGCCACTATGCCAGCAAGTCTCTCTTCTCTCTCCTCTCTCCCAGGACTGGGCAGTTTCTAGTGAGTGGCAGCACTAGTGGGGCTGTCTCTGTGTGGGACACCAGCAGGGCTGGGGACGATGGGAAGCCGGAGCCAGTGCTGAGCTTTCTACCCCAGAAGGACTGCAGCAATGGAGTGAGGTCCTCAGTTCAGTTCCACAGATCTTGGGGCTTCGGTTGTGGGGGAAGGAAGAAGGTGAGTCCCTGAGGGAACAAGCATCCTCACTCAGGGTGCTGACAGCCTGCCCCATCTCTCCCCCCAGCCTGCACCCTAGCCTGCCTCTCCTGGCCACTGCCTCCGGTCAGCGTGTGTTTCCAGAGCCCACAGAGAGTGGGGATGAAGGGGAGCAGGAGCTGGACCTTCCCCTGCTTTCCATGCGCCACGTCCACCTTGAATGTCGCCTTCAGCTCTGGTGGTGTGGGGGGGGCCCAGATGCCAGTGTCCCTGGTGATCACGAGGGTGAGGAGGGACAAGGAGGGGCAGGGGGAAGTGGGGGTGGGCTCACATAAAGAGGTTTTATATGATACTAGAGTCTTCGTGTCTGTTTGGGGAGGCAAATGACTGAGGTGGACTGGCAGGGGGACTGGTGGGCTCCCTTGTCCAGCCGCTGTGGGGACTGGCATATTGTTCTTGAAAGCAGGGGTTGAGAGGCGGGACTAGGCGGAAGCCAATGGGATGGCTGAGCTTGGTGTGAAGTCAAGTGGGTGGGGGTGGGGCTTCATGCCATTGACTGGCTGGTTGCTAGGCAACTTGGTAAACTGAAGGGGGGAAACCTGTTTGAAATCTCACTCCCAAGGTGGGGGCAGCAGGGGTCAGGGTGAGCAGGGCTGAGCAGGGGTGGCAGGAGCTCTGTGTCAGACTGTTGGGTGTGACTGTGTCAGACTGTGCAGACAGTGACAGACAAGACGCCTGCTCCCTCCACTGAACACTATTTACCATCATCCAGCAGCAGAGGGACACAGCTCTGGGGGAAGGGGAGCAGGAGCAGTCCCCTCCCCTGGACTCCCCCAGGAGGCAGACAACCCAGAAGCCAGAGTCAAGGACACACATGAAAGAGTAAAGGTGCAGGAAAAATACAGACGTCACATTCAGTATTGCTTTGAGATGCAGGACAAGGCTGAGGGGGGTCTCATTCATTCAGCAGCTGTCGCTGGTCTCCTTGTTTCTCCATTTGTCTGCTCTTTTGAGGGGTAGGGGCAAGTGTGGTACCTGAAGCAGTGACTCCTTTCTCTCCCCCTCCACACACATTGCCAACCACTGAGAGATACTGTCAGCAGGGGATGTGATTTGGGATCTCACAATCAAAGGGATCGGACAAAAGGCCTGTGGAGGCTTGAGAGGGAAGGAGAAGAATGTCGCCCCTGCCCAGAGGTGCTGAAAGCCAGGTTCTTACACCCAAAAAGGCAACTCCTCCCTTCCCCCAGGATAATTGGAAACAGCCCTTCCTGCTGCTGGGGTTTGGGGTTGTAGGTACTCCCTTTGCAGTCCCAACCCCACTTCTCCCCCCAAACATCTAAGAAGGGCCCAAGTTTGCCTCCTAATCTCTTGCCTTTCGTGTAACCTCCAGATAACAGTAAAGGGTCCTGGGAGCTGTGACAAAAGAGACCCCAGGAGTGGGAGTTGAACAGCCTGGGTTTGGTTTCCGGCTTTATACCAGACTCCCTGTGTGACCTTGGGCAATTCATGGGAGCCTCTCTGAGCCTCAGTTTCTTCCTCACTACAATGGGATCGTTAGCTCTGCCCCTCCCACTTCACACAGGTAGTCGTGACGATCAACTCAGCCGCACCTTGTGAAGTGCCAAGTCTTCAAGGTTATTATTATTCTCTCCAGACCTTCGGGAAGCAGCGGTGTTGTTTTGGGATGGAGGAGGAGGAGGCTGCGGGAGCAAAAGGCGTGGGTTCTTCGGGGTGGAGAGGGCGAGAGCCTTTCTGGATTCGAGAGAGGAAGATTCCAACCACTCAGGCGATCTGAGGGCAGGAGGGGAGACGGGGAGAAACTCAGCCAGAGACGGAGACTCGAGAGACAAAAGGGGCGTGAGAGACCGCGCCGGGGAGCGAGGCTGGGCGGCGGGCAAGGCGGCCGCGGCGGGCGGGAGGTGCGCGAGGTGAGGGAGGTGTGGGGGGCGTGGGCCGCGGGATGCTGCCGCCCGCTCCGACTACAGCTCCAGCTCCAGTTTTTCCCTCCACCATCCACTCCCCCTCCCCGCCTCTCTTTTAACTCCCCCCTCCTGGGCTCGGGACTGGTTTCCTCCCTTAGCCCGCTGCCCTCAATCCCAGCGAGGCTGGGGCTCCGGCTCGGCGCCCCTTGCTCGCTCCCGCGTCCGGCGCCCCATGCCGCCCCCGCCCGGCCCCCGGCTGCCCCAGTCCCCCACTTAGGCGGGCTCGCAAATCCCGGGGTGCTGGCGCGTGGGCCGGGGGGGCGTAGGGCGCCTGCAGACGGTCCCTGCAAGGGCTCTGGTGGAGCTGAGCGCTCCGTAGCGGGGGCGCGGGCAGAGCAGGAAGCGGGTCCGCGTGGGAGCTGGGGACATCAGCCACCGGGGTGGCCGGGGCTGAATAGCCAGGCAGCCAAAGCAGTCACCCCAGGGGGTGAGCGACTTTGGGGGAGTTGGTGCCCCGCCCCCCAGGCCTTGGCTGGGTCATGGGGGCCCCCCATTCTGGGCCGGGGGGCGTGCGAGTCGGGGCCCTACTGCTGCTGGGGTTTCTGGGGCTGGTGTCTGGGCTCAGCCTGGAGCCTGTCTACTGGAACTCGGCGAATAAGAGGTGAGCGGCTTGGGGCTGGGGAGACCCCAGACCCTAGGGCAGCGGGTATGGAAGCTTTGGGGACTTGGGGGCTGGGTTCTCTGAGCAGGGAGGAGGCTGGAGGGAAGGTGCTGGTGCCCTGATGTGAGGTGATGGGTTACTAGAGAGGTGATCTTGGGAGCTAGACTCCTGGGTCCCACACAGAGCTGGATGTGGGTGTTGCTATCCATGTGTCAGGAGTTTGGAGACCCTAAAGGGGCAAGGATAAGAAAGTTCATGGGAGCCGGGAGGGCAGTGCAGTGGTTACTTGGATCTGTGGGAGACTGTGTCGGGGGCTGGGCTTGGAGGAAGCCTGGTTAATGTCAGCTCTCAGGAGAGAGCTGCTGAGTACGTGCTGGTGAGGTGCCGAGGGGAAGGGCAGGGTGCCTCCCTCCCCAGCACTGTTGGAGATAGGAGGCATGGGGGCTCAGTCTAGGGGCTCTGGGGACAACTTCTCCAAGGCTCCTTGACTCTTTACAGTCTGTCTCCCAACTCTTGCCCACGACCAGAGGGTCGGTGAACCATTGGCTGAACGATTTCCTAACCAGAACATATTCCTGCCTTCCTGGCAGGGGGACTTCTTTATGGAAGAAGCCTCGAACTCCCTCAAGCCTTCTTCTTTCCCTCTTGCATCTGGAGTCCTGAGGATGCCATTGCCCCTCCCCCATCTTTGCTGCAAACTCTTCCATCAGACCCTCTGTTTGGTGGCATGCTTGCTTTGCTCTGAAAAGAGGCCAGGGGTCAGATGAAACTTCAAGCCACACAGGATAGGACAGAATTTTTGGGAGGTCATCTGGGTCCTTTGCCTACTTGTAGATCCCACTCCCTGCTAGCAAAAGAGTTCTTTCTGTGTTTTGAAAAATTCTTGCTTCCCTGGGGAAGGTGTGTGAGGCTGTGGAAGGGGTAAGCTTTGGAGCTCATCCAATCCTTGGTATTAATCCTAGCTCTGCTTTGTGGCCTTGGGCATGTCACTTAACCTTTCTGAGTTTGTATTCTCAATCCTAACAGCTATTTTGAGGATTAGAGGTAAGGTGTTTGAACCTATTATATGCTCATTAGAGGAGAGCTAGGATTATTGTTCTTCCTCCCTTCACTTCTCAGCCTTGCTCACACTCCTCTGTCCTGCCATCACTCCCTGCCTCCAGTATCTCTTTGGGATTAATCTCAATGTCTTTTCTGTATTCAGTCTCCTGGCTGCAATTTGAGTATCAGGTGTGTAGCTTGAGGACATAAGTTAGGCTTATTCTGATGGGGTCAAGAAAAGGGTATTAGGGTTTCCTGGGGGCTTTTTTGGATCTTGTGTGGGAGGGAGTGGGTCACTTGGGAGTCTGGGAAGATACCAGCAACAGTCCCCTGGGACCTAGTCCTGAGATCCTGTGTCAGCTATTAACGTACAGCGAGGGGCTGCAGTGGTTGGCAACTTGTGGCTGTGCTGGGCTAGTGGATGCCTGGGCCCACTGGCTCAGGAGATGTGGGGTTGTGTTAGTTGTGGTTAGAAAAGTCAACTCTTTCAATTCCAGAGCAATAGAACACTTTCCCTAGGAAGTCTGAGACACAAGGTGGGGGGGACTCAGTAGGGGAATGACCCAGGCAGCAAGCCCCCAAACCCTGGTTCCTGTTAGCCCCCATTCAGGGTCATTGACAAACCAGGCATTTACCTCCTATCCTATTACCTGGCTAACTTGGGACACTGGTCTGGATCACCTTCCACACCCCTCCCCCACCCCATCCAGCCCCTTTACCCTGAAATCCCTGAAATTCAGTGGTGGCCTGGAGGAGTGGAGGCTCTGCCCCCATGGTTGACTGCCATGGAATAGTGAAATCACCTGGGAGGGGTGGGCTGTGTGGTTCCAGAGAGGCCAGCTCCTTGGTAACTGGCATCCTGTTGCCATGGCAACGGGGCTGGTGATGGAGTGGGAGATGGCAGTATGCATGTGGTGAGGGCGGGCTGAAGAGTGCATTTGGGCACACCAAGGGGCAGGAGACCTCTGAGCCTGGCTTCCTGCTGCTTCCAATGTGAGCGCACAGAGTCCTTGGTGCCTGCTCTATAAGCACAGACTTTCCACTCAGACAAAGGCAGGCAGGCAGGCTGGAGCTGAGAATTGCTGTCCTGGAGGGTTGTGGGGTAAGGAAGGGGAAACTCTGGGGGCCAGACCTCTGACATCTCCTCCTCCTTGTCCACCTCACCCTCCTCCCCATAGGTTCCAGGCAGAGGGTGGTTATGTGCTCTACCCTCAGATCGGGGACCGGCTAGACCTGCTTTGCCCCCGGGCCCGGCCTCCTGGCCCCCATTCCTCTCCCAATTATGAATTCTACAAGTTGTACCTGGTAGGAGGTGCCCAGGGCCGGCGCTGTGAGGCACCCCCTGCCCCAAACCTCCTTCTCACTTGTGATCGGCCAGACCTGGACCTCCGCTTCACCATCAAGTTCCAGGAGTACAGCCCTAACCTCTGGGGCCATGAGTTCCGCTCGCACCACGATTACTACATAATTGGTACTGCTGGGAAGAGGGCAGGGTTGAGTGGGGAGCTGCTCCCGAGGGCAGATGAGGGAGGGGGACCCTATGTCCTCAGGGGTGGGCACTCTGGGGTACAGGGACAGAATAAGGGCCAGCTCTGGAGTGCCAACTTCTCCCTCTGGCTTTTCTCTCCCAGCCACATCGGATGGGACCCGGGAAGGCCTGGAGAGCTTGCAAGGAGGTGTGTGCCTAACCAGAGGCATGAAGGTGCTTCTCCGAGTGGGCCAAAGTGAGTGGGGCTGGGGGACACCACCTAGGAGCTGAGGGAGGTTGGGACAGTACCATGACGGTCTGGGGGCAGTTGTCTCAGCTCCTCTTTCTTGGGTCTTCCCTATCTTCAGGTCCCCGAGGAGGGGCTGCTCCCCGAAAACCTGTGTCTGAAACACCCATGGAGAGAGACCGTGGGGCAGTGCACAGCCTGGAGCCTGGGAAGGAGAACACACAAGGTAGGAACCAGGGCCAGCCCCTGCCTTCCCCAGCCTCCTCTGCTCTCAGAGCCCAGCTGCCCTGCCTCCACCCTTTCCCTCCCTCTTCAGTTTTGGGGGTGGTGATACAGGAAAGAGGAGAGGAGAGGATGGGAGGGTGGGAGGGGAATGGAAGCCAAATGAGGAAAAGACTCAATTAGGACTAATTAGCCAAGTCAGTGCTTCAATCAGTGCTGTCAGAGAAGTGGGGAGGACTACGTGGCAGGGAGCTGAAGGGCTGGACACCTGGATTCTGAGCGGGGGCCTGGGGGGGGAAGGGGGTTGGGGTCCTCCAGGGTCCTGGGTGCTGCTGGGGAAGCCCATGGGGACCCCCAGGGCTGGGTGTCCACATGCCCAGGTGGCTCCTTCAGTCCCTGCCCCTCTTTCCTCCTTCACTCCTTCCCTGCCAGGTGACCCCACCAGCAATGCAACCTCCCGGGGTGCTGAAGGCCCCCTGCCCCCTCCCAGCATGCCCGCAGTGGCTGGGGCAGCGGGGGGGCTGGCGCTGCTCTTGCTGGGCGTAGCAGGGGCTGGGGGTGCCATGTGTTGGCGGAGACGGCGGGCCAAGCCTTCGGAGAGTCGCCACCCTGGTCCTGGCTCCTTCGGGAGGGGAGGGTCTCTGGGCCTGGGTGGTGGAGGCGGGATGGGACCTCGGGAGGCTGAGCCTGGGGAGCTAGGGATAGCTCTGCGGGGTGGCGGGGCTGCAGATCCCCCCTTCTGTCCCCACTATGAGAAGGTGAGTGGAGACTATGGGCATCCTGTGTATATTGTGCAGGATGGGCCCCCCCAGAGCCCTCCAAACATCTATTACAAGGTATGAGGGCTCCCACCTGGCTCTCCTGAATCCAACCCTTCTTGGGGTGCTCCTCCAGTTTAATTCCTGGTTTGAGGGACACCTCTAACATCTCCTTGGCCCCCTTTGCCCCGCCAGCTCCTTTGCTCCTCCTGGCTGTGGCCCTCTTCTCCACTTTTAGGATTCCTTAAGATTCCACTGCACCACCTCCTGCCTCCCATTTGGCCATGGGCGCCCCTCTCTGTCTCTTTGCTCCTGGGTCCTATTCCCCTGGGGAGGGGGTACAGGCTCAGCCTCCTCTCTGACCATGACCCAGGTATCCTTGTCCCCCTTACCCACCCGGAGCTAGGGGTGGGAACAGTCTGTCTTTTGGTTGGTACCTCTTTCTTTCTGCCTCTCACTGTTTTTCTCTTCTCTCCATCTCTTACCCTTCTCTCTCTTCTGTCTCTAGGTCTATTCCTCTTCCCCAGCACCCTCTTCCCCGCACCTCCTTTTACCCTCTTGCCTTCTTACCCTGTGCCTCTCCCATCTCCTGGGTGGGGCATTGAAGCATTTCTCCCCTTAGCTCTTGGCCCCCCTGTGACCTCTCATCCTAATCACTCCCCTCAGTCTGCCAAAAATGGGGGCCTTACAGGGAAGGCTCTGGCACTCCACCCCAGCTCAGGGCATGGGCAGCAGGGCCGCCTTCTCTGCCCTGCCCCAGGCCTCTACATACTTACTCCAGCCATTTGGGGTGGTTGGGTCATGACAACTACCATGAGAAGAAGTGTTCCGTTTTGTCCAGTGGCCAATAGCAAGATGTGAACCAGTCAGGACATTTGTGGACTTGGTCTGACGCTGAATGGGCTACTTGGGACAGGAAGTGACTTGCTGCAGACAAGAAGTGACCAGGCCTGGAGAGAAATGGCCTGGAAAGTGGCAGAAGCAGTGCGTCAGGAACTGGAAGTGCCTTCATCCAGGACAGGAAGTAGCACTTCTGAAATAGGAAGTGGTCTGGCTGGAACTCCAAGTGGCTTAGTCTGGGGGCCTGGGGGTGGGAGGTGGATGGCTCTTACTCTGTGGAGAAGGGGGGCAGGAAGAACTTCCTGTTTCAGGAGGAAACTGGAACTTTCTGACTGTAAGAGGAGAGAGATGAACTGAGGAAGACTTTCCTAGTATTCAGTGGCACTTCCCAAACTCTCCCTTCCCTTGTGTTCTGTGCTGATTGTAGGACAGCTAAGATGACTGCCATCTGCTGTGGCAGGCCCAATTTGTCGTGTTCTTTCCTTTCCATATCCCAATATAATCTCTCTTAATCAACATGACTACCCCAAGAACCTGTGTGTTCTTCCCCAGTAACCCAGATGGCTGTCTTGTTCATCCCCTCCTCCATTTCCTGCTCCCTTCAAACTCAACACAGCTCCCTTCTTAGTGACCAAAATGGTGGCCTACTGGCTGGTCTAGCTGACAGTGGTACTTTGCAATGGCCACTGTTTTCATAGTGACCAGCTGATATCTGTTCCTGCCCTCTAGTGCACAATTGGGTGTTGCCTCAGTTTCCTCCCAGCTCAGTTTTATTAGATCAAAGCTGCCCTTGGGCACCGAGTCGGCCACCTCAATCACAAGCCAAGATGCTTGCTTTGTCCACCAGAGGTCAAGTCATCTCTCTGGTGCTGTAGTTCCCAGCTCCTTCCTGATTTTTCTAATCACTCCTTCCGGGGGAACAGGAAGTTGATATTACCATGGTGGCAGGGTACGCTGTCACCTCAATAGTTTTACTGTAAAAGGGAAATTTGAACAACAAAAACCAAAAAAAGAATAAAAAACTTCAAAAGTTGACAAGAAGGCTGGAGGATGTCTGGATGTGAATTGGGACAAAGAATTAGTGATTAGAATGGCTTTCAAGCTGAGGGTTAGATTTCATGAAACCAAGGGGAGTGGGTAGGGAGAGGGTGGTCTGGAGTGGTGATGTGGGCAGTGCATGGGGAGGGGGAAATGGGCTGAGTGAGGAGGTTGAGGAAGGCAACCACCTCTATAGGATGGAGAGAGGAACCCAGGCAGGAGTTGGGGTTGCCAATACATTCAAATAGGGATGTGTGTGAATTTACATTCACCCATGGGGGCAGTCTGAGTGTCCACTGCTAAACCAAAGCACTGACAAGGCAAGTTATAGTTAGCAACAAAGTGGTAAAAATATGTTCACATGTTAAAGTGTATTCCTGCCAACCCTACTCTAGGCACCTCTGACTTGGGGAGTTTTGCTCTTGGGGACTCATGTGGGAAGAAGGGATGTGGCTGATCATTAGAAAGTAGGAAGGACTGAGGGACCCAGGTGTCAAGCTGCCTGTCCCCTGGCTGCCTGTGTACCCATAACCCAGGCTCTTCTTCCCTAAAAAGCCCAGGTGCCCTGCCCCCTGGACTCAGCCCTATTCTCCAACCACAAAAGCAGCCGTCAGGAGCATCACTGGAGCGAGTCAGCAGGGGTCACAACCTCTGCCCTCCCCGCCCCTCCCCTGATTTTAGGTCCCCTCCCGCTGTCTCCCATCTGCCTGGAGGTCAAGGGGTCCCCCTTCCCCTCTTCTGTCCAGTGGGACTCCTGTCCCTCCCCCTGTCTGAGCAAGATGCCTGGGTCCTGAGAGGTGCTGGCACTGCAGGAGGGGAGTTGTAAACTGGGAGGCCAGGTGCTGGGCTCCTGCCTTCTGAGCCCACACTGGAGCTGCCCGAGGTGGGGAGGCTCGAGGAAGGTGGAAGGGCTGGTCCTTGCCCCTTAGTGGGGGTTGGTTGTCATGGCAACATCCCCTTCTCCACACAATGGGAAGCCCCCCTCAGCCTCCCGCGTGGATGGAGCCGACAGCCCCATCGCTGGCTATCAGCCTCAGGGACTTGGCAACCGTCACTATGGCAACCCAGAGCCCAGCAACAGGGCCCACTGAGAAAGGGAGGGGTCCAAGACTGGAGCAGAGCGGTGTGCCAGGGGGCAAGGGAGCTGAGGGAGACTCCCCCCCTACACATACATCTAGAGGCACAGGTGGAGAGACAAGAGGGAAGAGAAGTGGGGATAAATAGTCTCTGTGACAGGCAAACACCTCACCAAAGCAGCCAAGACATCATAACATGCTGAGAGACAGGAAGACACCTGGGGACAGATGCACAGCTGGGGAGAGGAACAGCACATACCGCACAGTGCAGTGGGACACACCCCCTCGGAGCACTGGCATCCAGAGGCTCCTCCCAACCCTCTGGCATTAACAACACAAGACCTACAGCCTTTCACATGTGTAGTGACTTGTGTGTCTTTTGAGCTATTTGAAAATGCTGGTGACTTCCAAACAAAACAACACATGCCATCCTGTTTGCTTTCTGGGTACAAATACACAAACACACCCTTAGGGTAACATCTACAACAAAACGACTATAGGGGCAGGAAGACATTTATTTGTTCATTTGTTCATTCATTCCTTCAACAGCATATTAAATGTCTACTTTGTTCCAGGTACTGTTGCAGGCACTGGGAGTATATGGTGAATAGACACAGTCCCTGCTTTCATGAAGTCCACGTTTTGGTGGGAAACAACATAATACAATTTGAGGTAGTAAAAAGCGATGTAAACAAAATAGAGTAAAAGGATGGAGAAGATGAAGAGTAACAGGGAGCTGCTTTAGATTAGGAAGTCAGGAAGGTCCCTCTGAAACAGGTGACATTAATCAGGACCCTGGGCTGGGCAAGGTGCCTCATGCCTGTAATTCGAGCACTTTGGGAGGCCGAGGTGGGAGGATTGCTTGAGGTCAGGAGTTAGAGACCAGCCTGAGCAAGAGTGAGACCCTGTCTCTACAAAAAAATACAAAAATTAGCCAGGCATAGTGGCAAGTGCCTGTAGTCCCAGCTATTCAGGAGGCTCAGACAGAAGGATCATTTGAGCCCAGGAGTTTGAGGTTGCAGTGAGCTATGATGATGCCACTGCACTCTAGCCAGGGCAACAGAGTGATACCCTGTCTCCAAAAAAAAAAAAAAAAAAATCGGGACTTGAATAATGAGAAGGAGTAAGCCATGCACTATGGGAAGGGCATGCCAGACAGAGGAACAGCAAGTGTAAAGGCACAGAGGTGAAATCATGATGTGTTTGGGAACAGCAAGAAGGACATCACAACCACACATATGTTTCAGATGTGTCCTGTTCTTCCCTAGCCTCAGCTTGTAGGGGAGCAAGTCACTTAGGGTCTAGAATCCACATTTAGGAAGTTTATCTCACTCAGTATTCCACTTTTTCTCCCCTTTGTTTCTTGTGTGTCTGGGAGTTGTGTTTTTCTCTACGGAAATTTAAGCTCTGGGAGGGCAAGGACGATGCTCTGCGCTTTTTGGGGTCTGTGACACAGCCACTGGCACAGAGTCCAGAGCAGGCAGGCAGAGTGGAAGTAAAGGAACTGAGAGGGCTGGGGACCACAGAAGCTAGAACCATCCTCCCCCCAAAAAACCAGCATAGGATTGAGGCTGTCCTGGGGGCTGACTGCAGACTGAAACTCAGACTTTGCCATCCTTCCAAACAGTAGCAGCTGAGGGACATAAATCGGCCCAAGCGGGGTGTGTGTGTGTTTGGTTTATGTTGGGGGTTTTAAGGAAAGGGGAATGGGACAAGGGGTTGCAGTGGGAATTTCTGATAGGGAATGGTTGACATCACATCTGGAATTTCAGTTAGAATGAAAAATGGAGCTTCCTAAGGGGCACCCTCGGACATGGGGCTGGGGAGAGTTTGAGATCTGGGAGAAATGTTGCAGGGTGTTCTGGAGGCAGGGGGCTTGCTGGCATGTCTCAGAGAGTTGAGTGGGGGAAGGAAAAAGGATGCAGAATGAATGGGAATGACAACTGGGCAGCAAGAGAGATGTTTGACAGGTAGTAGGGAAAGTGGGGTCCCGAAGGGAGTTCTGAAGGGACTGGGCCCCAGGTACCCCTGATTCCCACAGGGAATTGAAGCATTTGGTTTCCTCATTCACCCTCTTCCCCCAGTTGCCATCAGAAACTCAGGCATCAGCTCTCCCCAACCCCAGTGGCTGGTGGGGTGGGGGAAGACTGAGCAGCCTCAGGGGGTGGCAGCTGGTGAGTGGGGAGGAATCTGTGTGCTCAGCAAACAGCAGCCTCAGTGCCCACTGGCTGCCTCCTCCCTCATCAATCAGCCCCAGCCAAATGTCCTTGCATTCCCACCACCCCAAGGGGACTGGGGCTGGGCCAGGGTCCCCGGGGGAGTGAGATGGAGTTGGGTGGGGGAGGTGGGGGTGGTGCCTGGCTTCCCATCCCTTGGCCTCTGTTCTCTTCTCTCCTGGAAGCTCTCAGTTCTTCATGTCACGGAATGACTCCATCCTGGCCCCTACCATCGTGGGGTCATCAGCTACAAATCACCTGTGGGGGGCTGCTGGGGGAGAATGGGGGAAGAGGGATGAGTCAGGGTTGTGGAGGAATCCACTCTGGTTCTCACGGTACCAGCCCAGGGCACAGGCAGCAGGGAGGCTGCTGGCATAGAGGGCCTGTTCCCCGGCTGGCCTCTCTGTCTCTGATGGATGCTCTGGACAGCAGACTGAGACCCTGACCCCCAAATGTCCTCTCCCTTCCCACCTTCTCCTAGCCCCCAGCCCTCATGCCCTGCTTCCTGTCAAGATCCAGAGGTCTGGCACCCGGCTCACCCCAAATCTGCTGCTCCCTATTGGGAGCTGGGGCCTCTAGACCTTAGCCTCTAGCTGTCTCCCCACCCCCCTCAGTCTTTGCTCCCCTCAGGGACCCAGGCGTCCTGCCCACTCCCTTCACCATAACAACCATTCTTTAGGAGTTGCTTAAGACTTTAATATCATTTCATTAAGTCAGCAAGTTCAGAGAAGGTTGGGGGCACAAAAGACTGAGGGTGTGCAAAAAAGGGCCAAGGTAGGGGGGAAGCAAGGGAAGAGCCCCCCCACCCCCCTCTCCGTGGAGATGGCTCTGAGAAATCAAATATTGACAGTGAGAGAACAGAACTTATTAAATCTGGGACGGGGCGTGTGTGGGAGCTGTGGGGATGGCCGGATGCCTCGGTTCTGAGGGTAATGAAGATTCTGGGAGGAGGGAAAAGCCTGCGGCTGGGAGGACGAGACAAGGTGAAGGGTCTTGAGGTTACAACTCTTCTGCTCCTTTCCTTTGGGATGTACTCAGTCTTGCCACCCTGGCTGTTTCTCAGCTGTTCCCTAGAGTCCCTGGGGCAAGACCCCTATCACAGCTGCGGCTGTCCTCCCTTCATCCCTTCCCCCTACCTCCACCTCTGTTGATGAGCTTCAGCAGTGTTTAATCGGATTGAGCAGTAATTAGCAAAGCTAGATGTTTGATTACCTATTTAGCATAATGTGGGGGGCTGGGATGCCTAGGCATAGCCACAGTTGGGGTGGGGGGAGTCAGAGAAGAAATGGGATCTATGGAAGTTCCTGTCCCCCAGGAAGCCAGGAAACTTGCCCATGAAGCTCCCCACCCCATACATCGGGTCCTTTGGGACTCCCCCCCCCAGGGGGTTCTGACCAATCACATCACCTCTCTCTGCCACCCATGGCCTATCTGGTTAAAGGATCACCTAGATGTTCCATCTTAGTCCTGCTTGCTGTGCAGCTGTTTTGGGGGAGGGCAGGACTCCTCTCTCTTCAATCCCTGCTCTCAGCAACAGGAGTCTGGCTGGGCAGGAGGCCACAAATCAGAATTCAGAAACCCATCTTAAGGACAATTGGGCACAGGGGCGTGGGGGTGGTATGGAGGGCAAGGGCTGTCACTTCTGGATATAAAGATAGGGTAGGTGGGTTGGTGAGGTCAGTAGTGGATCAGGGTGTAGGTTAATCCACCCATCCTTCAGGAGTGCCAGGGACTGCCACTCCTGGCAGTCCCAGATCGGCATAATGAGACCCGTCAGGTGTGAACTCCGACCAGAAAAAGGGGAACTGAGGTGCCAGCTTCCTCTCTCCTCATCCAGCAAAGAAAATGCCATCAATTTAGCTCCTCATGGAAATGTAATCAGTGGGCTCTGCTGGCTTTGTCTTAATTAGGCACTATTGATGGAAGCAGGGAGGGCGCCTCCCCATCCCCCGACTCGGCTTCCTCCCTGTATCTTCCAGGTCTCCCCAGCTTCTCCCCGCCCCAGGTACAGCTCAGTCTCTAGGCGCCTTCTAGCGGCCCCGGCCCGCAGCGCCCCCTAGCACCCTTTGCGATCTGCCCCTCATCTCACACCCCCTCCCATCTCACTTCCCAGGACACAGCCTTTGTTCCTATGGAGAGCGAAGCCCCTCCCCGGCCCGGTCACCTTCCCCAGGGAGTCCCCGCCTCCCGCCCCCCACCCCCAAACCTGCGACGCTTTCCAAAGCCAATCCTCAGATTCCAAAAATTCCAGTTCCAGTCTTCCCTCCCTTACCCCGCCCCGTGCCGCCCAGCAATCCCAGACCCCACTCCGCACTAAGAAGGGGGAACGAGCAGGAGGGCAGGGGTGCTCCAGCCCCGGTTTTTCCCCCGGACCCAGCTGCAGCCACGGCTGCCTGGAAATCCTGGAGCGCCTTCTAGATCGCAATGAGCCTCGCAGGGGGATCACCGCGCGCCATCTGCTGGACCTGCTCGGGCTGGAGCCCATAGACCTAGGAGCGGGGGTCGGGCGCTTGGGTTCCCCCTGCCTTTCAATGTCCTGCGGGGCGGCACGTCGTTGTTTCTAGCCCCAGCCCTTCCAGCTCGGCCCTCACACCAGGCCCTCCGCACCCTCCAGCCCACCAGACGTAGTTACTTTCCTCGAGGCCCCCAGCACTCTTGCCCCGGGTCGCAGCGGTCGAGACCCGCGCGGGGTGGGGCCGAGGAGCAGGGATCCACGGCGCCTGCGCGGAGAGGCTGACTCCGCGGGCCCGCCCGCCAGCTGCCGGCCCCTCCCTGCCCGAGGTTGCCATGGCGACGCGTACAGGCGCGGGCAGCAGAGGGCCACGGAGTGCAACTTCTTAGCTGGAGTGGCCCATCGGTCGGCTTGGGGAGAGAGGGTCGGCGTTGTGAGGTGTGTTTCGGGACAGAAGCAGGGAGGGAAGGAATGCTGTGGAGAAGCAGGAAGCTGCTGGGAGAAGGGGCAGTAGTGAGGGGGTAGGGACGGTTGTAGGGGAGAAGAAGGGGCAGTTGTGGAGGGAGGGGGAGCAAGGGAGAGTTGTGGGGGGATGGGGAGAAGAAGGGGCAGTTGTGACGGTTGTGTGGGGAAGCGATTGCGAGGAGAAATTTGCCTACTGGTAGCCGGTTTGAGGAGAGGGCCAGGCACTTGCGGTATTTCCGAGTAATAGAGTGAGCCCCAGGTTAGTAGAACCGCTTCTCCTGGGGCCTGCGGTGGGGTGAACCCCACGGTGAATGCTGCAGTTGGAGGCAGGGAAGCGCAGCTTGATGCTTCCCTGGAGACTGATGGAGGAAGCCTTCTTGCTGTAGTTGGTTTTATTGATTTGTTGGCCTAACAGAACGTTTTTCCTTGGAGCAAAGTACAAATCCTTCAAGTTTGAAATTGATAACCTGTGATCAATGCCTGTGGCAGTCTGCGGGGATGAGGAAGGAGAGCCACAGGTGGCCTTGAAGCCATAGCTGAATGAAGACGGAATGCCCAGCGAGCCTGACTTTGCCCTTGGGATGCTGAGCACCTGCCGGAGAAGCCTGCTTCCTGCTATCCTACTTTTCTGAGAGAGGCAGCGCCACTATGGCCTTCCTCATGCCCCAATTCCTTTTTCTCCATTACACAATTCAAACTTTAGTGTTGAATGACTTTTGTCCTTCCTGCTTCCAGTCTGTTCTCAGGGCATTTGGAGTCAAATGATCCTGATCTTCCTTATCAGTTAGCACAGCCTTATTCAGCCAACTGTGCTAAGACACTTCTCAGTACACACAAAACAAGGTTTTTGCCCCCCGGGAATTGAAAGCTAAAGAGACCTGTAGCAAATACTGTTTTTTGTTTGTTTGTTTGTTTAAGGATGTTGTAGATTTTAGTGTGGTTAGGAGGAACATTTTTCCATTTTAACTTGAGGAAAGGTACATAGGAAAACGACCTTGGTTTGCTTGAATGACTTGACACAGTGACAAAGGGTAGGGAACATGGGGACAGTCTTCCCTTCCCTAGGCCTTCTCACTTACCCTTGGTCCTGTGGGATAGAGTGCTTGAAGGTATGGGCAACCACACTTCAGCTTGGTGGATCTTTTCCTGATTATCTTATGTTCCTATACCCCTGGGCAAAGGGAGAGGTTTTTTTTTTGTTTTTTTTTTTTAAGGTTGGTCAAGTGAAGCAGTGGGAGTGGAGACTAAGAGAGAGGTTCTTAAACCTTGTTAGTGGGGTGTCTGTTGGGCTATCATCTTTAGCTTCCATTTATTCCTAATGCCTTGAAGGACTGACTTTGATTTTTAACCCAGGACCCTGAAGAAAGTGGGGTATCCCAGGGAAAAAAGCAAAGACTCCAAGGCCCCTATCAAGTACAGGTCCCTTGTGGTTAAGGGAGCAGAGCATGGGTACCCCCAGAAAAGATTATTATATTGGGACCTTGGTCAATTTGTGAATTCAAAAGGGACTGCATGTATCAGGGGGCTGGGTTGGGATCTGGTTGTGGACTCCCAACTCCCATGTACCTGCAGGTTTTGCCTGCACGATGTCCAGCAAAGCTGAGAAGAAGCGGCGAGTGAGTGGCCGAGGAGGCTCCCGGGCCAGCCGGGCAGGGCCAGCTGCTCAGGATGCTCTAGCCGCACAGGCGGTGGAGAGTGCCTTGCCCGCCAGCAGCGAGCCTGAGCCCGTCAGCGAGGAGCCTGGTGGGTACTTGCTGAGGCAGGGGATGCTTAGAAATGGAGGGTGGGGAAAATCAGAGGGGCTTGGAGGCAGAATGTTTGTATCTTAGGAGGGTCTTAGGGCTGGGGAGCAGGCTCTGTTGCTTCTGGGAAAGAAGCAGGGGCTAAGTGACCCTCCAAGCTGAGGGAATTCAGCAGAATCTCAGTGCTGCTGCTGGGTCCCTTTTTTTGTGTGTCTTCTTCCTGGCCAGCCTTGTACTTGTTCTTTCTGTCCTAAAATTTCCCACCAATGCACTAGGAGTTCACCAGCCAATCCTTTCTCTAGCCTCTTCCTTCTTATTTCAAGTGTTCCTCGTTGCTCCTACCCCACTGAAGAGGGTTTGATCTCTTCCTTTTTCCCATTTTCACCCTGGGTGGCAAAACAAATAATGTTTTTCTCCCATTAAGCCCATCACCATGGAGACTCAGACTGCCTTGCCACCCTTTGAATCCTAAGCCCGGCTGATGCTTTTTACCATCTGTTTAAGGCTCTTGTATCTCCGCCTTCATTTTGGCAGGGACTTGGTAGACTGCAGAGGTTCAGGTTCAGGACGACAGGAAAGGAAGACTAGATGGAGGGAGAAAAGAGTTTAAAGAGGCTGGCTTTTGTGGCTTTGATATGAAGGATTCCTTTCCTGTGGGTGAGCGGGAGCCAGTAGGGTTGGAACGTTTTTGGTAGCTGTTACTGTCACTGGGCTTTCCTTTAGAGCACTGGCCAGTGTAGACAGGACTGTGAGCTAAGTGTAGACTTCTCCATGTCCCGCTTTTACCTGGAGCTCCTTTACACTGCTAGTAGCCTGTCAAGATGGAGAGAAATGGAATCCCCCTTTAATATTAAAGGTTGAGAGATTAAATATGAATGTGGGAGAAAGGTCCAGGGACATAGGAACCTGTCATAGGTTCCAGGATCTTAGAAGTGTGCAAAATGTATTCGTCTGAGTTCTCAAGTTCTCTGTTTTTAAGCAGTTTAAAATGGGACTGGCTCCTAGAAGCTGGGTACCAGGAGGAGTAGGGGGAGGTAGGAGGGAAGGCAGTGAGGTCTGGTTTGGAGAATCCTCTGGGGAGGAAAGGGAAGGAGCTTCAAAATTAATGCATTGGCCTTCAAACACCGAGGATTTCTGCCTGTCCCAGCTCTAAGCCTTCTTGTTTGATATGGAACCTTCCTGCTCTCCTGTAACCTGGGCAGAAGTTCAGAGAGGACTTGGACCTCCAAGGCAGCCCTGAAACTAATATTAATCCCTGCAATCTTTGAAATTGAGGAGGAACTGAGGCCTGTCCTACAGGAGACACAGGGGGCCTAAAACACTTCTTGGTGAAAGATGGTGGGTTTGAGAGCAAACACCCTTTTGAGGTCTGTGTCAATACTCTTTACTTCCTTAAGTGCTCTTTAATTCCCATTAAAAGAAGATGAAGAAGAATCATAATCAGGTTCATAATCCCTTGTCTGTAAATTTCAAAAGCTCTAAGAACTGAAAGTTTTTTTCCAAAGTTTGCCATCTAAACTTATTTGGTGGTAAAACCTAACCTAAACTGACATGAAAGTATTTATAGTCTATTTAAGCCACTTAGTATAAATATTCATAAGTTTTACTGCAGAAATACTTATATAATATGAAAAGTTTGATTAAGTACTGTTCTAGAGCCCACCGAGGGTAGTGGTGGGTGTTTACATACTATATTATATTACATACTCTATTACAATTCTAAATTCTGAAGTATACTTGAGCCCAAAGTTTTGGATAAGGAATCGTAGACCTGCATTTCAGTCAAAACAGAAAAAAGCATAGCGAACAATATAATGATACTCACGTATCCACCACCCAATGTAAGAATCAGTCATGACAGCAACAAGCAAATCCTTATAAATATATAGTCAAATCCCCTCCCCAAGACCTCCTCTTCTTCTCCACAGGTCACTGCTATCCTGAGTTAGTGCTTATCATTCTCAAGCTTGTTTTTTAAAATTTTTGCCACATGTATCCATGAATGTAATATAGTATTATCCTACAGGTATTGCATATTTTAGACTTTATATGAATGGTATTATAGAAGACAATATCAGTTTAGTCTTGAGATTGTCTCAATCTCCCTCCCCTGGCCTAGTTCCCTTCTGAAATCTGGAATGCCAGCAGTTTTCCCAAGGGAGTTGGATCATCCTACTCACCACTAAGCTCCTGGAATTGCCCATTCCGTGTGTCATGCCTTCCTCCTTGGCCTCTGTGCTTCATTCCCCTCTTAGTTTTCCTTTCTGGAAGTTAGAGTGTCCTGTTCTCCTCAGTCTTTTGGTTCTATCTCATTTGTTCCTTCCTCCTTTCAGTCCCTAGGGGATGGGAATTCTACCAGTTTTACCCCAGTCTTCTGTGTAAGCCTCAGATCAGGAGGCAGAGAAACGAGCCTCCTGGGTTTCATGGGAGTCCAGAGTGGGTGTGGCAGAATTGAGTGCCCAGTGGCCTGGTGGTTTGGAGAAGGGCTGATTCCTGTGGGCCTCATGTGGGAAGAGGATGGGGGGAAGAATAGAAGGCCAGAAGCTGCATGCCTGGAATAACCTTAGTACTAACTACCGTCAATTCCCAGCCCCCCACCCCCCACCCCAGTTAGCACTTTCTTTTCTTTCTTTTTTTTTTTTTTTGAGACAGAACCTTGTACTGCTGCCCTGGCCAGAGAACAGTGTTGTCATCATAGCTCACTGCAACCTCATACTCCTGGTCTCAAGCGATCCTCCTGCCTCAGCCTCCTGAGTAGGTGGAACTATAGGCATGCACCACCATGCCCAGCTAATTTTTCTATTTTTTTGTAGAGAAAGGATCTTGCTGTGTTGCTCAGGCTGGTCTCGAACTCCTGGCTTCAAGTGATCCTCCTGCCTCGGCGTCCCAAAGTGCTGGGATTACGGGCATGAGCCACCAAGCCCAGCCCCAGTTAGCTTTTTAAATTAAATTGAGAGATATTTCACTATAAAATTCACTCTTTTAAAGTATATAATCCAGTAGTTTTGGTATATTCACAAAGCTGTGCAACCTTCCCACTATCTAATTTTAGAATCCCTCCGTAAGAAAGCCACTTCAAGCACCTTGAGAAATTGGCACTAGGTGACTCCTATATCTTTACTTCTAAGTTGCATCAGAGCCTTGCTCCCTGTTTTCCTTTCCCCCCAGATCCTGGGAACCACTAATCTACTTTGCATCTTTATGGATTTGCCTATGCTGGACATTTCGTATAACTGGAATTGTATAATATGTGGTCTTTTCTGACTGGTTTCTTTCACTTAACATTATGTTTTCAAGGTTCATCCATGTTATAGCATGAATCACATGTCATTCCTTCTTATGGCTGAATAATATATACTATTCCCCTGTGTGTCTATACCACATTTTCTTTATCTGTTCATCCTTTAATGGACACTTGGGCTGTTTTCGCCTTCTGCCTATTGTGAATCTTGCTGCTGCGAACACTGGCATACAAATATCTCTTCGAGTCCTTACTTTCAAGTCTCTTGGGTACATAGCTAGAAGTGGAATTGCTGGGTCATATGGTGACCATGTTTGACCTTCTAAGGAATGCCTTCCTTTTTGTGTCTTTATTCTTCACAGAGCCAGTATCGGAGGAACCGGAACTACAGAAAGAAGAATTAGCAGAGCCGGTGGTGGATGTGGTAGGCTTGGGTCTTCCCTGAGGCAAATATTCCTTACCAACAACTGGTGTAGCAAAGGATCAGTTGTGGAATGGTATATGAGACATTCTCTCTCATCTGCCACTTCTTTTTCTTCTTCTCTGCTGGTAGCCTACTCACCACAAATCCAGTTCATTGAGTAAAGGACAAATCCATGTGTGCCCCCTCCAAGAGAGGAGGGCTTTGAGTGAGGAGCCGGTCTCTGAGCTGCCCTCCTGGTCTCCCCAACTTTGGCCAAACTGCCTCAAGCTTTATCAGTCATGTGGGTGAAACATCTGAACAAGTCGAATAAGCTGGGAAGATGTTGTCCTAACTGGATACTAATTTCTAAGACAGTCTCTTTCCTCCTTTCCTTTGGTTCTCTCCTTTGGTTGAAGAATTTACAGAAGCTGCTTCAATCACCTTGAGAAATTGACACTAAATGCCCCCTACATCTCTACTTCCAAGTTGCATCAAAGCTTAGTCATACCATTGTTACCTGGGTGAGAAGAATAAATAGACTGCTGACCTTGAAATTTTTTAAAAAGGGAGAGGAAAGTAATAACTATCTACTAAAGAAAAAATTGGAAGGGACACAAAAGTAAAAGAAAAGGAAAATAAAACTCATAGTGTTACTGCCCCAACACATCCAATGTTAATATTTTGATATATCTTTTCTTTCTGTACCTAGGTTTGCAAGTTTGTTTGGTTTTTGTATAATCCTGACTGTACCATATATTATAATTTTGTATTAAGCTTTTTCACAGAGTGTTTTTTCATTCTTCATGTTATTATATACTTTTGTAAACACCACTTTTCATTAAAAGTGTTTTATTAGATGCATATAGTGTTTTATTAGATGCATGTACCATAGTTAAACCATTACTCTTGGACATTTTGCCATTTCTAATTCTTTTGTTCTCATAATAATACTGTGTTGGCTGAGCATGGTGGCTCACTCCTGTAATCCCAGCGCTTTGGGAGGTTGAGGTGGGAGAATTGCCTGAGGCCAGGAGTTCGAGACCAGCCTGGGCAACATAACAAGACCCTATCTCTATAAAAAATAAAAAAAAAATTAGCCAAGTGTGGTGGTACACACCTGTAGTCCTTCCTACTCGGGAGGCTGAGTCAGGAGAATTGTTTGAGCCCAGGAATTCAAGGCTGCAGTGAGTTATGATTGTGCCACTGCACTCCAGCCTAGGCAACAGAGCAAGACCCTGTCTCTAAATATAAAAGAATGTACTGTGATGAATATTATAAATAAAACTAACACTTTTGAAATACTTAGTATTTCCTTAAGATAGATTCCTATACTTGGAGTTGCTGAATCAAAGAGTAAAGAACATTTCTGGTACTTTTGATACATAATGCTAACCTGCTTTCCAAATGGATTGTACTTTTTGCCCACACACTAACGATAAACCCTTTCCAGGCCTGGGTGTTATCAATTTAACAAGGATTTTTGGAAAATGATAGGCAATAAATGATGTCTTTGTTATTTTTATTTGTATTTCTTTGGTTTCAAGTGAAACTGAACATTATTTTCATATTTGCATTTTCTTTTTGATGACATGACATGTCTGTTCATGTCCTTTTGTCCATTTACTTATTGAGATCTTAGTGTTTTTCTCGTTGGTTTATCTCTGTCTATAAATAGGAAAGATTTTAGATCACTGTCTATTAAATTTTCTTGACCTGGAAACTTTAGGTAAGAGAGATTCCTTCTTATCTTCCAGGAATACTGGGAGGAAGGATGAGGTGACTTTTCAAATTCACTGAGCTATATCTTCCTGCCTTCTAGTTTCCTTAATTCATTTAGTAGAGTTCTACAGATTAATTTTTTTCCAGTCACCACTTAAAATTTATCTTCCACCTAATCAATTTGTTCTTTGGTGTTTTCCAGTGTTTTTTCCCTGCTCACTTCTTCCTTATTGCTGTGCCAATTGACTTTTACACAGTATCTTAACTTATTTCAGCATACTGAGGGGGCTGCTGCATGAAGAAATTGCTCTTTTACCCTTCTCCTATTTCTAGCTCATCATCTCCCTGTTCCTAATTGCTTGATCTAGGCTAATATCTTATATGTTCCCTTAATTCACTTTTTTAATTTTCGGAGATGGGGTTTCACTATGTTGTCCAGGCTGGTCTCGAACTCCTGGCCTAAAGTTATCCTCCTGCCTCAGCCTCCCAAGTTGCTGGGATTACAGGTGTGAGCCACTGTACCTGGCTTCCTTAATTCACTTTTACTTTTGATGTTGAGAGTTTCTTGACAATGCATTTTTACAAATCACAGGCATAAATGAAATATCTTGGGAATATAATATCCTATCGTTTTCCTCTATGATCCGTTCTCTTAGAGGCAAGAGAATCTTATTGTCTTGTTTCTTCAAAAGCTCAAAACCTATCATTCAGTTCATCTTCAGCTTTCTCCTCACCATTCTGAACCTGTCTGGCTTCTCTTATCTCCCATGTCCTCACCTGTGATTGTGGCTGGGAGAAATGCCTCACTCCCAGTCGTAACTGCGTTGGCTCTTTGTCTACTGTCCTGTAGAAGCCCCTCTTCCTCGCCCGAGCTATGCTGACAGGACTGGCAGATGCTGTGTGGACAGAGGAGCATGATGCCGTTCTGGAACGCTTTGCCCAGGACCCTACGGAATCCATCCTCACCATCTTCATTGACCCCTGCTGTGGGCTGAAGCTGGAACTGGGCATGCCAGTACAGGTACGTACCCTACTTTCCCAGATCAAAGGTGGTCTTACAGGGAACTGGGGGTTCTGTGTATCTTTGTCATCCTTGAGTCTCATTGTCCCCTGTGCTCCAAGGCCTGTTGAGCTCCACTATGTGTCAGCCACCCTACTTGGTGGCAGGGATACAGAGAAGGATGAGGCAGGGTTTTGCTTTTGATGACATCATGGTCTAGTGGGGAAGACAGACATACAAGCAAATGTTTGCTATAGTTTGTGATCATGGGCAGAGCTTTATAGGACCTTTATGGGAGCAACTAATAGAGCCAGTGGAATTCTGGGAGGGCTTGCAGGTGGAGGTGCAATTTGAGTTGGGGATGAATGCTAAGTGGGATTCATCAAGACTAGCTAAGAGCTATTCAGTAAAGACCACTCTATGTACAAAGGAAAAAGGAGTAGTGGGAAATGATACTGAAAAGATAGGTTGGGATCAGCTTATGAAGGGCCTTGAATGTTGTACTAGAGAACTTAGCTGCTATCCCAGAGAGAGCTAGGAAATCTTTTAGGATTTAGATAACTACTTCAACAACATGGAGAATACATTAGAAAAGGGTAAACCTAGGGTAGGGAGACAGTTAAAAGCCAGATGTATGCTAAAATGGTGGTGGTAGAATCTGGGTGGGGGGAGTACAGATCATTATTGTAAAATTCTTTGAACTTTTCTGTATACTTGAAAATTTTTGAAATAAAATGTTGGAAAAGAAAGAAGGCTATTGCTTTGCTCTTATTGGCAGCACATATACAAAAATTAAAATTATAATGATGATTAGCATGGCCCTGTGAAACAATTACACAATTTGTGAAGCACTCTATATTAAACACAGGCAAAACAGGCTATGGCTTTTTCCTGTGTATTGGCCATAATCAGCCATAAAACATAGTGAAAAAAACATTTAATTCACAAAAGGAACAAAAATCTGCAAAATACATTTATATATGTATATATATATATTTTTTGATTTCACAGTGTTTGGAATATGTTTATAGTTGGATACAAATACTTAATATAAAAGTAGGATTTATATTAAAGAAAACAACTTTGTTGCAGGCCATAAAAGAAAATTTGAATAAATGGTGAACCTGTTTCTGAGTGGGAGTCTTAATATTATAAAGATCATTTCATCTAAAAAATATGTCATTTTAATGCAACTCCAGTCATAGTGCCCAAATGCCACAGTCCTTAGATTTCTTGTATAAAGGATTTTAAAATATACCCAGAAAAAGGCATGACAATAGCAAAGATGATGATGAAGGAAAGTAACGGAGAGACTTGTGAATAAACTCTTTTATTAAAAACTACAGTAATTAAAACAGAGTTGTACTAGGACAGGAATATACATTATAAACAACAGTACAGAAACATAGGAAATACAGAAAATAGAAGTTACAGAAACAGATATGGAAGCATTTTCTATTAAAAGTGGCATTTTGAAATCTGTGGGCAAGGATGGATTATTCAATGAATAGAATTGGGAAACATATGGAACACGAAGTTTTTCAATTAAAAAATCTAGTTAGCAGGCTGAAATACATTCTGAATAGATAACAGACTTAACTGTATTCTGAGTTAAGACGGCCAATTGAAACTTTGTTAAAAAATTATTACTCTTGAATACCTGATAAAATGAACAAAAAGTGAAACCAGCAAAAAATAAAAAAAACCAAACCAACCAACAAAAACCACACAAAAACCCCTAAGAGTAAACAAACATGGAAAGAAGCATAATCAAATCTAATAAGCTTTAAAAATGGGTGATCAATGAAAAGCATGTGCACAGAGTCAAAGAACCATTCTGCCTACAGGAATTGTGCGTCCACAGCTATGTGGAGTGAATCTGAGAGCACTTGACAAAATCTCAAAAGAGAGAAAGATGATGCACCCAGCTACTCAGGAGGCTGAGGCCAGAGGATTGCTTGAGCCCAGGAGTTCAAATCCAGCATGGGCAACGTAGTGAGACCTTGTCTCTTGAGAGAGAGAAAGAGAGAGAAAGGGGAGAGGGAGCGAGCTTAGATGTTTTAACAAAGACTTTCCACTGCCTTAAATTAGCCTTAACCACCTGCCTATCCCCTGAAGCAATTCTCTGAGGCTCGAGAGAAGTGAATAAAACATAAAATACTCAACCCTTTCACTTTAACTTCCAGGGGCAAAATAGACTGGTCTCTCACAGTGGGAGGTCAAATCACCCACAGTACGTTAGAGCAAAAAGAATGAATTCACATGCTTGCTGCCTAAGCATGAGCAAAATGAAAAGAAATTACATGGCAACTGCAAGCATCAAGGGGAGAAAAAAGGAACAAAGCATGCAAAAGAGGGAAACGTAACTGAACCAACAGAAGGAGATTCCTCACAACAGCATCATGTTATACTACAACTTAATAAGAACAGGAATTCAGTTAAAAAAAAAGCTGACATGAAATGATAAAACGTAAGAATGAGATAAAAGGGAGATTACAGATTTTAGGAAATGAATAAAGCAGCATGTTACAAAACTGGTAGATTGGAAACAGCAAGGAACTGAATAGCTATGGCAGATAATCCTGTCATTGACCGAGAGGCTTGAGGTAATCACAGTGTCTGCAGAAGAAAAAGCCAAAGACATTAATGCAATTAGAGAGAAGCTAATAGATATGAAAGACAGACATAGATGATCTAGTATAGAGAGCCAGCAAATGAAACAGAATATAAATTTAGAGATAAATGCAAGGAATTTCACTGAAATGCAGAAGGAGCTGAATCTGGGAATCAGAAGGACACGCTATATTCCACAAAATTTGTTACGTAAGGTTTAATGTCAATATACACCTTGGTTAAGTGACTAAAATTCGAGGAAATTATTTTTTTAGGAACATCACCTATGTGGTATTCCTGCCAAGAATATTTAGCTTGAATCTAATAATGAGGAGAAAATCAGATAAATCCAAATTAAGAGACATTTTGGAAGAAACTGGTCTGGAATAGAAAGAAAGAAAGAGGCTGGAGAACTGTTAGAAATTAAAGGAGACTAAGGAGACATGATCATGTATGATCCTGGATTGGCTCCTGGAATTCAACGTAGTCTGTATATTATTTAAAGTATTGTATAAAACTAAATTTTCTGAGTGTGATAATTACAATGTTGGGTGTGTGCTGAAGTATTTACAGCTGTAGTGTCATGTTGTTTGCATGTAACTCAAATGACTCAGCCGGGAGAGAGACAGAGAGAGAGAGAGAGAGCACGCATGCGCAGATATGGCAAAATTTAACAATTAGTGAATCTAGATGAGAGGTATGTTCATTGTATTTTTCTTGTAACTTTTTCTATGCATAGAAATTTTTTCAAAATAAAAGTCTGGGAAAAAATTAGGCCCCTGGTCAAAAAACCAAATTATCTACCAAGAGATCTCTCTGAACACTTTCTGCGGGAAAAACAGTGTGATCCAAGGGTATTATTTCCAGTCAAAATGTTCAAGTATACAGGCAGAAAATAGGCAGTCATTTTCAGTTTTGAAAGAACCCTATTTAAAAAAAGTAAAAACGTCAATTGAAATGCAGTCAATCAAGAAATGAACCAAATAAAGAACTCAGGAATAGAGAATCAATGAACATTCAGTTCGTTTAAACAAAGAACTAATACTAAATAACCATAGGGATTATAGTTATTTATAGAATGTGAATGTTATAAACTTGAACAATGTAAAAATAATACTATAACAAAAATTGGGAAGTGGAGGGACAATGAGGATGTCAATGCCTTTCAAAGCAGTGAGTCGGTGCTACAGCCAGTGAGTACCAAGGGGAAAAAAAGCACAGTGAGTCGATAGAACTTAAAATTGAAAGATAGTGAGAACATCTTAATATTTTTCATAACCTTTCTTTCTTACAACATTAGAAAGGGGTCTTTTGGGAAGAAATCTCTCTCCTGGATAAAGAAACATTTATTTGAAGCTCAACAATTCCTTTATATCTACTTCTATTTCTTTTTATTCTCTTAAATTCAAGTAAAATTAAATTTAATACTTTTAATTAAAACAGCATGACCCTATTTAAAAATAAGTATTTTAATTAATTTTTCTATATGTATAATCTATAGAAAAATGTCTGGAATAATATTTTTTCTAATGTTAACTATTAATTTCTGGGTGGTGAAATTTTAGATGACATTTTTACTGTTTATCTTTGTACGTTTCTTCATTGTTTCAATTATTTGTAATGAAAATATATCATCTTAACAAAAAATAATTGCTAAGCTTTTAAAAAAATGGACACAAAATGCCAAGATTTATTTCTGGGCAGTGGGAAGATGGGTGATTATTAATTTCTTCTTTGTGCTTTATTTTTAGTTTTTAAAATTAAACAAATTATAAAGAATAGTCACAAAAACACAGGAGAAAAAAAACCCAGGTGACTCTGATCTTAGGGTGGGAGTGGCCTATCTAAGCATGTGGTAGAAGGAACTTTAAAGAATTTTAGTTTTTTTGTTTTTTTTTTGAGACAGGGTCTCACTCTGTGGCCCAGGCTAGAGTACAGTGGTGTTGTCATACCTCACTGCAACCTCAAACTCCTGGGCTCAAGCGATCCTCCTGCCTCAACCTCCCGACTAGCTGGGACTACAGGCACACACCATCACACCCAGCTAATTTTTCTATTTTTTATAGAGATGGGGTCTCACTATTGCTCAGGCTGGTCTCAAACTCCTGGCCTCAAGCAATCCTCCCACCTCAGCCTCCCAAAATGCTAGGATTACAGGCGTGAGCCACCATGCCTGGCCAAGACTATTAGATTTAACTACATGAAAGTTATACATTTCTGATTGTGAACAACACCACCTCACCATAAGCAAAATCAAAAGATAAATGAAAACCTGGGAAAAAAGGATGTGGAAGCCCACACAACTGTTTCTTACTTCCAGTCCTTTCTGCTTTTCTGATGGCTGAAATGCTTCATTCATTCCCTCCTTTTCTACCATTCATCCGTCCAACAAACATTTATTGAGCACTACTATGTGCCAGGCATTGGACTAGGTTCTGGACAAAATACACAGCCCCTACGCTCAAGGCATGCTCTTTGCATTTCCTCCCCACATCTCTGGGTGTGGAATCTATTATGTCCCTGAAAAGAACAGGAAGCACCTCATGGCACTTACTTTTAGAGAAGGATCAGGATGCATGCTAAGGGACTGTGACAAAGGACTCAGCCAGGCTTTTGTGACTGGAGCCCCAGATTCCTTTGGGTATCATGGCTGGGACTGGAGACTGAACTCTGATCTACTGTCTTTCATACAGACCCAGAACCAGATTGTCTACTTCATTCGCCAAGCACCGGCCCCCACCACTCCGGAGAACTTTGAGGCAATCGTGCAGTATGGGACGGTGCGGGGTTCCTACATCCCAGCCCTGCTTCGGCTGCTCAGTGGCATCTTTGCCCCTCAGATCTTTACAAACACAACCTGGCCCGAGAGCATCCGAAATCACTTCGCTTCTCATCTGCACAGGTTCTTGGCCTGCCTGACAGGTGAGCAGGAAGGCTGGAGTGGCTGGTTTCTCCTTAGTGCACTCCCAACCTTGCTAGTGGGGCGGAGGGGACATTCATGTGGAGTGCCTGCATTGTCTGGCACAGAGGGGCTTCTCAGTATGTGTTTGTTGAATGGGTGGAGTAGGGCGAAGGATCTGCCTTCTAATCCAGATACACTTTTCTGCTGGAGGACTGGTTGGCCAGACCTGCTCAAGCTTAGAATTGGAAAATTTTAAGGGTGCATGTGGGGTAAGGTGAAATGTAGGCGGTGAGGGGTGGTGGGGGGACTTGCATGTCTCATGGTAGAGAGTGTTGAGGGTACGGTAAAGACCTTTCACCTTATTTTTTGGCAATTTCTTGTTATACCTCCATGAAGTTTCCCTCTTGCCTTTTGTCATTTTTCCTCTTGAGATCAAAAAAGCATGAGCCAGTTTCTCCTGAAACTGCTTGAGCCTGCTCTCCTGAAATGTATGAACTTCCTGGGCCCCCCACCAATCATCAACCATGATTGATACTGGGGCTGCAAAAACTCATCCCCTCTGATACATTCCATGGGCCTTTCCTTTGCTTAGATACTCGGTACAAACTGGAGGGGCACACAGTCCTCTACATCCCCGCAGAGGCCATGAACATGAAGCCCGAGGTGGTGGTAAAGGACAAAGAGCTGGTCCAGCGGCTAGAGAGTGAGTGACTGGCATTGCCAGCGTCTTCCGGGGATTCCAGGAGAGGAAAGGGGCAGCCCAGATGTTGACAAAGGAGTTGGGTTAGGAGGGCTATGTGGGTCAGGAGACACCACTGGGGAGCAGCATGAAGAAATGTAAGGGATTCTGTACTCTCCCCTGCAGCTTCCATGATCCACTGGACCCGGCAGATAAAGGAAGTGCTCAGTGCCCAGGAGACCGTGGAGACAGGAGAAAATTCAGGTCCTCTGGAGGAGATCGAGTTCTGGCGCAACCGATGCATGGACCTGTCTGGCATCAGTAAACAGCTGGTGAAGGAGGGAGTGAAACATATTGAGACCATCCTACGCCTTGCCAAGTCATCCTACTTGGCACCCTTTATGAAACTGGCCCAACAGATCCAGGTTTGCGAATGGGTCAAAGGATGGAGGCTTAGTAAAAAGTGGGCAATGATTGGGATGATGCAGGGGGCCGAGAAGGGGAAACTAAGGTAATCATCAACAGCATAAACTGATCCACCCAGTGTTTGGCTTGGCACTCGTGGGAGAGTGTAAAAGTAGAATAATACAGGGTCTCTAAGGGAGTTTATAGCGTACATAGGGAAACATCTAGTTAATCAACAAATATACGTTGAATACCCTCTGTGAGCCCAACTCCTACCATCCAGCTGAGAAAATAAAATTTTCACAAAACAGGATTACTAGATGGCATGGGAACCAAAGACAAGCCCATGTTCTTCCATCTAGAGAATTACAAGAGAAACACTTTTTATTTTTAATTAAAAAATTTTTTTAAATTAAATCTTTTTAATGGTTTAAAACATCTTCTAATTTTATTTTTTAGTTGACACATAATAATTGTACATATTCATGGGGTACATAGTGATGTTTCGATACATATAATGTATAGTGATCAGATCAAGGTAATTAGCATATCCATCATTCAAAATTTATCATTTCTTTGTGTTGGGAATATTCAATATCCTCCTTCTAGATATTTGAAACTATATAATATGTTATCATTAACTACAGTTAACTATAGTCATCCTACAGTGGTATGGAAAACTAGAACTTAGTCCTCCTATCTAGCTGTAATTTTGTATCCTATAACAAATCTCTCCCTATCCCTCCCTTCCCCCACCCTTCCCAGCCTCTAGTATCCTCTGCTCTACTTTTTACTTCTATGAGATCAACTTTTTTTTTTAACATCCATGCTGAGATGTGCAGAGATCAACTTTTTTTAGCTTCCGTATATGAATGAGAACATGCTATGTTTAACTTTCTGTTCCTGGCTTATTTCACTTAAAGTAATGTCCTCCAGTTCCACCCGTGTTGCCACAAATGACAGGATTTTGCTCTTTTTTATGGCTGAATAGTATTCCATTGTGTGTATAAACCACATTTTCTTTGCATTCAACTGTTGTTGGGCACCTAGGTTGATTCTATATTTGGGCTGTTGCAATAAACATGGGGGTACAGATATCTCATCGATATAATAATTTCCTTTCATTTGGATAAATGACCATTAGTGGGATTGCTGGATCATATATGGTAGTTCTATTTGTAGTTTTGTGAGGAAACTCCATTCTGTTTTCCATAGTGGCTGTGCTGCTTTACATTCCCATCAGTGGTGAATAAGAGTTCCCCTTTCTCCACCAGCATCTGTTACTTTTTGTCTTTTTGATAATAGCCATACTAAATGGGGTGAGATGATACCTCGTTGTGGTTTTGATTTGCATTTCCCTGATGATTAGTAAAGTTGAGCATTTTTTCATATATTTGTTGGCCGTTAGTATGTCTTCTTTTGAGAAATGTCTGTTCAGATAATTTGCCCATTTTAAAATCAGGTTTTTTGTTTTTTTACTGTTGAGATGTTTGAGTTCCTTGTATATTCTGGATATTAATCCCTTGTCGAATGAATAGTTTGCAAATATTTTCTCCCAATCTAGGTTATCTTTTCACTCCGTTGATTGTCTCCTTTGCTGTGCAGAAGATTTTTATTTGATATTATCCCATTTGTTTGTTTTTGCTTTTGTTACCTGTGCTTTTGAGGGCTTATTCATAAAATCTTTTCCCAGACCAATGTCCTAAAGCATTTCCTCTATGTTTTCTTCTAGTAGTTTTATTGTTTCAAGTCTTACATTTAGGTGTTTGATCCATTTCAAGTTGATTTTTTTATAGGGTTGGGGGGGGTCTGGTTTCATTCTTCTGCATACGGATGTCCAGTTTTCCCAGCACCATTTGTTGAAGAGATTGTCCTTTCCCCATTGTGTGTTCTTGGTGCCTTTGTTAAAAGAAATGAGTTGGCTGTAAATGTGTGGATCTATTTATTTATTTATTTATTTTGAGACAGAGTCTTGCTCTGTTACCCAGGCTAGAGTGCGGTGGCATCATCATAGCTCACTGCAACCTCAGACTCCTGGGCTCAAGCGATCCTCCTGCTTGAGCCTCCCGACTAGTTGGGACTAAGGCCATTGCCACCACGCCCGGCTAATTTTTCTATTTCTTTGTAGAGATGGGGTCTTGCTTTTGCTCAGGCTGGTCTTGAAATCCTGGCCTCAAGCAATCCTCCCAGCTCAGCCTCCCAAAGTGCTAAGATTACAGGCATGGGCCACTGTGCCCAGCCAATGTGTGGATTTATATCTGGGTTCTCTATTCTGTTCCATTGGCTTATGTGTCAATTTTATGCCAGTACCATGCTGTTTTGGTTACTACAGATTTATAGTATATTTTGAGGTGTGGTAGTGTGATACCTCAGTTTTGGTTTTTTTGCTCAGGATTGCTTTGGCTATTTGGGGTCTTTTGTGGTTCCATACGCATTTTAGGATTTTTTTTTCTATTTCTGTGAAGAATGTCACTGATATTTTGATAGGGATTGCATTGAATCTGTAGATTGATTTGGGTAGTATTATCATTTTAACAACATTAATTTTTCTGACCCATGAGCATGGGATGTCTTTCCATTTGTTTGTATCCTCTTCAGTTTCTTTCATTAGTGTCTTGTGGTTTTCCTTGTTTCACCTCTTTGGTTAAATTTATTTCTAGGTATTTAATTTATTTTTTGTAGCTATTATAAATGGAATTGCATTCTTGATGTCTTTTTTTAAATGTAAAAAAGTAGCTTCTTAAAATGTAAAAAAATAAAATATAATAAAGAAAAAAAATAAGAAAAAACAAATACTAGTGAATGGACCCCAGGTACCCCAAATCTTCAAAATACAGGTCCAGGGGGAGGCAGAACCCTCTCCCCACCTTCCTACTTCTGACTTTCTCTATTCTTATTTTCCCTCTAAGGACCTCCTCTCCCCTTCGGACTCCCCATGGCCTTACCAGCAGTGGTTCCCACATGCAGGGGTGTCCCTATCCTGCTCACCCTTCTCTGATGTGCTGTGAGGGTCTGCTACAACTAGGGTTCAAGTGGGGCCTTGAGGGTTCAAGTGTTCATGTATAGAAATGCTACTGATTTTTGTATGTTAATTTTGTATCTTGCCACTTTGCTGAAATTGTTTATCAGTTCTAAGAGTTTTTTGGTAGAGTCTTCAGGTTTTTCTGTATATAAGTTCATGTTGTCTGCAAACAGGGACAATTTGACTTCCTCTTTTCCAACTTGGATGCCTTTATTTCTTTCTCTTGCCTAATTGCTCTGGCTAGGATAAACACTTTGATATGATGTGACAAGCTGATTATGTTTATGCTGGGTCACACAGGAGGTAAGAGTGACCTGTAGAATATGGATAGAAGACCTATCTTCTTAGGTGAAATTTTCATCTGGGTATTACGGGAATTGCGCCTTAACTAGCTGGAGAAGTCTAAAGCTCTGGTTGAGAGCAGGGCAGTGAAGGGGACTGCGTGACAACTATGGGGATGAATGGGAGTGGTGTCCAGCCAGTTGATTAACAGCTATGGAGTACACACTTGGTACAGAGTTCTGAATTCAACTGGAGAAAATAGAGGAAGAGACACAAAATCTGGAATTGGGGAATTCCCAGTCTGGTGGGGGAGATTGGGTGCACACATGAGAAAAGACGTAAAAATACTTGTGTAGAAAGTAGTAAATGAATAAAAGTTGATATGTGCAAACTTTATCCAAGGGGTAGCAGAGATGTGAAATGATCACTGCTGGGTAGGGTTGATGCCAGGGCTTCCTAGTAGAGGCAAGTCAGCACAGGGTGCAAGATGGATGAAAAGCGCTTGCTTTGAATCAGTGCTTTCCAGTGGATAAATCTACTCCTGGTTTTTCTTTACTGCCAGGATGGCTCCCGTCAAGCACAGTCAAACCTGACATTTTTGTCAATCCTGAAGGAACCTTACCAGGAATTGGCTTTCATGCGGCCTAGGGACATCTCTAGCAAGCTCCCTAAGTTGATCAGTCTCATCCGCATCATCTGGGTCAACTCTCCCCACTACAACACTCGGGAGAGACTGACCTCCCTCTTCCGAAAGGTGTGTATATGCTGAGGGTTAGAGGGATAGAGGGTTTTAAGAGGGTGGCCAGATTTTCTGAAGGAGGTGGAATTCACTTGGTAGAAGATCACTGGGTGGAAAGGTAGTGAGAACTGCCCTTCAGCTCAGACGGAGACTAAAGGCTTCTACCTGCACCATCAGCTTTAGTGATGCTCAGTGTTGGGGCCTGGGCTGGACTTTTTGTTTCCAGATGGAAGTAACTTAGGCAGGAAGAGGGGCTTCAGAGGAGGAGTTGATAGAGCAAGGGGAGGGTGGCAGGAAGGACAGGATCCCAGGCTGTGCTGTGCAGAAGGGGGAGACCTTTCTTTTCCTCATTTCCCAGCAGGAGATTACAGTGGGGGCAAGGTGGGTTTAGGAAGGAACGCCGGCTCTCGAGGAGTAGGGCCTGGTACATTTCACTGGGGTAACAGAGCCAAAGTGGAGGGGAAGGGATGCCGAGCTGAGAGCTTGCTAGGCAGGGCAGCTGCAGAGCTGGGCTGCCGCAGAGTAAGGGGCCACCTAGGACAAGGAGTGGATGAGGAGCCCAGAGGTGCTGGCCCAGCCAGCAGTGGAGGACCAGGGGTGAGATGGGTCTCTGGAGTCAAATCAAGGAGTAGGAGGCCGATACCTGATGCTCAGTCAGGGAGATGCAGAGAAGGGGTTGGGTGTAAATAAGGCTGGGAACTGAGGCTGTTGGGACCCCTTCTGCAGATGAGCAACGAGATCATCCGCTTATGCTGCCAGGCCATCTCCCTGGACCGGATCTTTGAGGGATATGTCACCTCCAGCAAGGAGGACCTACAAGGCTGCATTTCCTGTTGTCACGCTTGGAAAGAGCACTACCTGCGGGCTGTGCAGATGCATACCCAGTACAATCTGTCTCCCTAATGTCCCATATATCACCTCCCTTGTCATTCCTGTAAAGGGTAGATTCTGACTCCTTTCACGTGCACTTTTTTTAGCCTCTGAGTTATATTTTCCTAGACCTGGGAGTTTCTACCTCTGGCCAAGTTTTCTCTCTCGATACAGATACTCTAGCTCCTAGCGCTGGGTTCTCCGCACTCTAGTAATTTCTCTTCCCTGATCCCAGGAACCCTATCTTGACCCCATAGTCTCAAATTTCATTATGTATGAACCTTCTCCTCGAACTTAGATGCTATGTCTCCTCTCCAGTTCTCACCTTGAGTCTCTTCCCTCAGGATTCAGGAAAAGTGCTTCTTGGGATCTTGTTTTCTAGGGCTCTCCCTGAACCTAGGGCTCACAGTCTAGCTTTGAATAGCCAGATTGATCCCTAGTATTCTTGCTTTCTGAATCAGTCAATCTTTCTCCTAACACAGGTTCTCCAGTCGGGGCTGGGTCCTAGACCAGACCAGCATATTTGCTCAGGTTGATGCATTTGTGCAACGCTGCAAGGATCTTATTGAGGTGGGAAGATTGCCGGGGAAGGAGAATCAAAAGCCAGTAGCAGACCCTCCAGAATCCCCCTCCATTACTAACCCCCCCCCCAGAGCCAGGGGGGATGGGGCAGAGGCTCTTATTAAGAGGCTAAGCATAGAACTTACCACTTCCTGCTTAATTGTGTGTCCTACCACCACCTCACTCTTTTTGGCTTCTGTCTGTTATCACTGCCCTAGTCTCTCATATTTCATTCTGTAGCCAAAATTCATCCCAGCAGCCACCTGCCACTGGTTGGTTCTCCCTAGTTTTTAGACATTTGAAGCTAAACCAAAGAACTCAGGACTTACACATTCAGAAAGGAAAGCAGGAACCCTCACACTGGCTTCTTTTTAGGTATGTGACTGTCAGTATCACTTTGCCCGCTGGGAAGATGGCAAGCAGGGTCCCCTTCCTTGCTTCTTTGGCGCCCAGGGGCCACAGATAACACGGAACTTGCTGGAAATTGAGGACATCTTTCATAAAAATCTGCACATGCTGCGAGCTGTTCGCGGTGGCATCCTGGATGTCAAGAACACCTCCTGGCATGAAGACTACAATAAGTGAGTGACATCAGGGTTGGGCAGGGAAGGGAGGTCAGGGGACACCAGCATGGGAGGAGTGCGAGAGTGCAGAAAGGAATGGTAAAAGGAAGGACAGATTGGGGATGGGGAGGACAGGAGGGAGTGCAGGGGAGAGAGGTGCCTGCTCCAGTTAAGGTTCCAGAGCTAGACTTGAATCCTAGTTCTGCCATGTATAGATATGTGACATTGGGCAAATTACCGCACCAGCTGTTGCCTCCTCTTCCTCATCTATAAAACAAAGTTACTGACAGAACCTATTTGGTCCTCGTTTTGAGGGTTAGATGGATTCATGGATATAAAGCACCTAGTCAAGTGCCTGCCTCCTGGGAAGCCCTCTGTACCCCACAGCACATGTGGTTCTGACTCAGGGGATGTACTTAGGGGGCAGATGAGGGCATCCACACTTCCATGTGCCTCTCTAATGGTGCAGATTCCGTGCTGGAGTTAAGGACCTGGAGGTGATGACCCAGAACTTGATTACCTCGGCCTTCGAGTTAGTTCGCGATGTGGAGCATGGAGTGCTCCTGCTGGACACCTTCCACAGGCTTGCGACCCGTGAGGTGCATTGCCCCACCCGCGTCCTCATCTTCCTGGGTCTCTCGTGCTTTCCTTTAGTTTTCCTGAACCTTCCAGACGCCATCCTGCCTCCGCCTGTGCCCTTTCCCGTGTCCAGAATTGCTGGCGTTTCTTTCCATCCTCTGGTTCCCACATCCCTGAGGAGTGGGACCCCAAGCAGGGGTGGAGCTTTCCTCTGGGATGAGTGACAGGGAGAACTGCCTCCTGGGGCGTGTCGTCAACCTCTGCCTCTCCTTCCTTAGGCTATCAAGCGCACGTATGACAAGAAGGCGGTGGATCTCTACATGCTGTTCAATAGCGAATTGGCCCTTGTGAACCGCGAACTGAACAAGAAATGGCTGTACCTGGAGTCCTACATGGCCCGCTACTCCGGACAGGCACACTGTGTGCGGATCCTCCGGCGGCGCATTGACAGGGTCATGAGTGTGAGTGCCCGGCCTTTCTCCAGACCTATCCTCAGTGAGCTGGGAGGGATGGGGGACAGGTCCAGAGAGGTTCCCCAGGGAGTTTTCATGGCTAGCAACTAAGTTGGAGGAGGGGAGTGGCAGATTTAGTTCAGTGAGGTGGGCATGGGTTTGGATTTGCAGAGGTGCCCGGTGTGGCTGGCAGAACGTGGGGCATTTTAGGAATTCATATCAAGGTGCAGAGAAGGAATTGGGCCAGCATCTGGGAAGTTGGGCCATCAGAAGAGTAATACAACCTCACGATCCTGAGACCCAGACAGGCAAGGCCCTTTCAGGGCCTGGTTTCTCTGGAAGAACAGGCACAAAGAAACAAAAGAAAAAAAAAAGTTAAACTTTTTGGGAATATAGGTGGAAAGCTATTGAAGTACTGACCTGCTATCACACCATTGGTTCTGGGAGAGAATGAGGCAGGCTGCAGACAGCTGGAGGCTTCTTTAGAATGGGTGGGCTGAGACTGGGGCTAGGAGGGGCTGACGCTAGTTTTCAACCTTATACCTCTTAAATCCTCCACCTTCTGTGATTTACCTTTTTCTCCCAACTTTTTTCTTGAGCTGATTCTCTGTGCTTCTCTTTCCTCATTTTTGACTCACTTTCTCACTGTCTTGGCCTCTTCCTCCCACCTTTCTTCTTGGCTCTGCTTTCCCTCTACCTTGTCAAAATCAATCAATTGCCACAGCAAGCCTTACACCTACTGTTGGGGTCTGTGTGCACGTGTGCATGTGTGCACGTGTGTGCGTGTGTGGGAGGTGTCAGGGAGAATTGTGGCTCCGCCCACCTGTTGTTCTCCCCCTCAGTGCCTTTCTGGAGCTCATTTCCTGCCCCACATTGGGACCGGGGAGGAGACTGTACATACCTATCAGCAGATAGTTCAGGCCATTGACGAACTGGTTCGAAAAACCTTCCAAGACTGGACATCAACGCTGGACAAGGACTGCATCCGGCGGCTGGATATCCCGTTGTTGCGAATCAGCCAGGAGAAGGAGGGCATGCTGGACGTCAACTTTGACAAGTACGGGACCCACCTGGCTCCTTCTCCGATTCTCCCAAGTTTCCCCCCTTTGGCTCTTCTTTCGTTCATCTCTCTCTCTCTCTCTCTCTTTCTTATTGTAGTTTGTTTGCTATCACTTAATTTTAATTTTACAACTTACCTTTTAAAAAAGCTGATTAAAAACCAAAACCCCTTAACCTACTAAACCAGTGATGTGGCTGTTCTGCCACTAGATGGCGATGACGGCTCAGCTAAAGCACCCGAATCCCGCGCCACGGTCTGGGCTTTGCTGAGAATTGATGGGGCTCAGCTCATGCCCGCTCCTACCGCTTTATAATCGGGACATTCTCATACTATAGTTATTTAAAATGCAATTAACCCATTAATTAATTTATTCAAAAATATATAGTGAGAGGCTTCCATGTGCTAGGACCTGAGATAGGCACAGGGGATGTATAAAATGGCAAAGTTCCTGCCCTCAGGAGGTTAGGCTGTTACTCTGTAGATCCACAGTTCTAGCCTTGGAGCGGGGCTTCCTGTCCACGTAAGATGCAGAAGAGGAAAATAAAGAAGGGGCTATGTAAGGCATCCGTCTTAGAGATGACAAAGCTTCTGATGACGTGACAGGTTTTTCCTAATCAGAAGGAAATAGCTTTCCATTTGATTGGTGTTTCTCCCTCCTGGCATCAGCCATGCCCTGTAGCAATGTCATGTTTTCTGCGCTGCTCGGCTGTTGCTATGAGCCTTGGCTTTCACTCATAAAATGTCCATGTTTGTTGGGACAAATGTAGAAGGGGCTTTGCCAGAGAAGGCCTGTCTGGAGATGGAATCTTGGACAGATGAGACCGCATGTGTCTGTCCTGGGTGGCTGAAGGTGGTCTAACCAGGGAGAAGTGACCCATTATGGTTGTGAGAGGAAGTGGAATCACCAAGATGGAGAAGCAGTACTGACCTCAGGTAAGAGGGCTGAGGCAGAGGCACTGGTGAGGAGGCTAAGAGTTTTGAGATAAGGTTTTGGCTAGTGAGGGGTATTGGAGACGGGCTTTGTGAGTTTCCTGGTTTTGTGAGGTATCACTGATTTGCCTCACAAATCAACGGTAAGATTCTGAAGAAGCTAGGCCAGAGTAACTCATAGTTATGACATTTTCAAACACACCTAATGGGCTTGAACCTGTAAGATATGTTGTCCCATTGAGCTGGGTACCCTTAAAGGTACCATGTCTGGGGAACCACTTGGACACCCTTAGAATAGTATGAATATGAGTACACCCAGTCCACCAGTTGTCCTTTTTCCATGAAATAAAGGATTGTATTCAAATAACAATTTCATTAAACACACTAATGATCAATATTTACACTTCAAATATAAGAGAAAACAAAAGTTGAGACAAGAGGTGAGGAAATGCCATATGGAAGCACTTGTTGGTGGCTACTTCCTTCTGCTCTTCAGGGGTCAGCCCGTGGGAATGGACAAAGCATGAACTTCTATGCGTAACAGTCTCCAGTCTGAACCCTGGGGCAGATCGATTTTGCCACATGACCTCAGGCAAGCCACTGAATTTCTCTGAGCCTGAGTTTCCTTATCTATTTAAAAAACCCTTTTCTGAGGTTGTCTGGAGGTGAGATGACATGTGTCAAGGTCCTCACAAAGAATAAACAATCAATAAGGATTATTTCCCCTTCAAAAAAAAATTGCCTCATAAAACTTGAACACAGTATTTTCAAAATAAATTTAGCAGAGTGGTATAAGTTTTAATTTTCAAAACATTTTAACCTTTAAGAAGGGCTCATATATGCACATGGTATAAAATCCAAAAGTTGCGGAGGGATGGAGAATGAAAAGTCTCCTTCCACTGCTTTCCCCAGTGACCCAGTTTCCCTCTGAAGAAAGTGTCAGTGTTCCAGATTCTTGTGTTTCATTCCGTAGATAAGCATATGTGTCTACACAAGTATCCTTTTTTACATAAACAGCATACTATACATATTGTCCTATATATTCAAAGTGTTTACAAAATGATTTATTTAAGTTTTCCATTATAAAATTAATTATTGATCATTTTGGAAAAATTTCAAAATGCAGAAAAGTAGAATGAAGTAAAAAATTCTCCCAAAGACAACCATGTTTAATGATTTGGTATATTTTTTATCACTGGTTTTTTTCCCCTATTTCATCTGGTTGTTTCCCTTTAATCTTTTTAATCTTTACCGGGTATTTTTAAATTACCAAAGTAGACCATGCACACTGTTAAAAAAAATTGATGAAGTATATAAAGGAAAAAGTGAAAATCCAGCTCACAGCCCCAATCCCTAGAGGTAACCATGATTACCATGTAATCAAAAATATACACTACACTCATAAAATAGGACCTTATTATGAACAGTATTTTTGCAACTTGCTTTTTTAAAAGGTTAACAATATGTGTGGGAGATTTTTCATTCTGTATGTGTAGAACTACTTAATTATTTTTCATGGCTTAGAGTATTCCATAGTATGGCTGTACTGCAATTTAATCACCCAGTCCACTATTGATGGACTTATAAGTTTTTGCACAATTCCTATAAGGTTTCTGAAGGATTTCAACTAGGCTTCCTGCACCTTGTTCCCTTTCCTCTACAGTGGTATGTTTACCTGAAGTTTAAGCACGGTGTGTCCATCTAGTTAGAATAAAGGTAGGAGACAGCTTCTCTGTCTGCTGCAGTCATCTCTTGTCTGGAATATCTTTTGCATAATCTTTATAGTAGAGCTTAACAAGGCAACTTTGAGCCAAATGTTTATGGCCTGGGTTTATCTGAAACCCAAATAATGTCTAGACACTTCTTCCAGATAGAAGAAGTACCTGTTCCTGTCCTTTGGCAGTTGTTTTCTAGAGAGAGATGTTATAAGATACTTAACATTTTTGTGGTTTTAAGATAATACTGCCTCAATCCAGTAAATAATGGATGGGAAAGAACATGATCACAGTAAAGGATTTTGAAAAGTCTGGGCTCATCAAACCAGTAAAGAAATCCAAGACAGTTTCAGCTTCCAAAACTTATAATATTAACACTCCAAGGAGGTGCGGATAACTTTATTGGGTTTACTCTCTGTGCACGAGGTCTGGTTAAGATTTAAAATAAGGATACTTTTCAGATGTCCTGATGGTCCTCAGAATCAGCTGAGTCTCTCTTAGTCCTGGGAGCCTTCCAGTCCCTAATAGCACTTGTTTTATCCCACGTGGGGTTTTGTTATCCCACTTTATATACTAAATATTTGAACTCTGAAGCCCAAATTGGCTTTCATCGTGTTTTATGGCCTGACCAGCTTTACGGATTGCACTTAACACAAACATATTCCAGATGTCATCTATACCCTGTTTGAAGAGCTGTGTTATCACTCCGAGTAGAGCAGAGTGGGATTTCCACAGAGCAGGAGAGGGGACACTGATGTCTGTTTGCTTTTTGTCCCTAAGGTTGCCCTCTCCTGCCCTAATCAGACAGTGCTTTCCATACTGGGCCAGTCCGTTCTGGGCTCAGCGCTGAAGTCAGCTGCCCCCTCCCTACCTCTACTGCCTGACTACTTGTTTGGGGATAAATTATCAAATATTTTACAAAAATAATTCCCCAAATGGATTTTTTAAAGAAATGATATTTGTTAATAAAATAAACTTTGCATTCTGGAAATTTATGGGCAAACTTTTCTGTTAAAGACTAAACATCATTATGAAAAAGTTTCCTCATAGGATTTTCAGCTCAACATCAGGAGGGTTTTTTCCAAATTCATCCTGTTTTGACCAACAAATTAAAATTTGATAATTTGCCTTAAAGTTATTTTGAAAATCTTGCCAAGATGAGAAAATGAAGAAACATTTTGGTGCAGTGTTGGCCAGCACACATGCCCAAGTGGGCTTGCCCTGATGTTTGTGAACACAGACGAATTCAAGGCATCCAGTTTGAAGAACATGTGAGAATATGTTTATGCTACTAGAAATGTCTCCATATATATTTACACCCCTCCATCCTTCCCATGTAGCTGTATAATTTTTGGTTAAATCAATATTCAGTGTTTATCTTAGTATGATTCTGTTAGTATTGTTTACTGCCGAGTTAAGTAATTTTACATTGTTATAGCTCTTTCTTTGTTTGTACGATGTTTTACTCTTCTTGGAATTAATAATTACTTCACAATTTTTGTTAGCACACTGTTCACTATCATTCATTCTTCCAAACCAATCAATAAAACCCCTTTGAACAGTATTTTTCCTCATGATCTGACCTGTTAGGTGTGTTACTGGTTTCATGTTTTTCTTAGACCTATCTCTCCCCTGTCCTCCTGCTTCAAGTCCAGCTGGTGGGTTTTCAAGGCCTGTTACAAAAGGGTCACCCTGAAACTTCCCTGAGCCTCTTTTCTTGTTTGATTTCCTATTTCCTTTGTCTTTGTCTTTCTTGGTTTATGCTTTTGTTTTGGTGGAGTGTATCTTTAGTAGCTTCCCAAGAAACAGTGCATGGGAGGTAAATTTTTTGAGTTCTTGTGTGATTGGTAACAACTGTTTTCTGCTCTCTACTTGTTGGACATTTGACTGGGTTTGGAAATCTAGGCTGATTTTTAGTAAGTCTAGTAATTTTGGCTTTGGCCTCCGTCTTTTACTTTGGAAGCTTTCCTTACATGTCTGGCGATCCATTGCTCATTTGTATTTGTGAGAGGCTTACTCACTTTGAAGAAATTTTGTCAGTTTCAAAAAACCCCATACTTTAGTGGAGATCAAGGTTTGAAAAAACAGTGTTTCTTCTTCCACAATCTCTTAAAGCATGTATTATAAATAAGTGAGCACTTGAAAATAATTTCATTCATTGGAAGATTCTTCTCCAATAAAGAAGGTGAAAATATCATCCTTTGCAAGGTTTGAAATGTGATATTATCTCCTATATTGTGAATTCAGTGCTTTCCTGTAGAACAGACAAAAAAAAACATTCTGGAATTTTCACCTCGATATTCTTTTCAAGTAACATTTCAGCAATATTCAGAATGCAAAATTTCTTGAGTATATCTTCAGGTTGTGAAAACTTTTATCCTTTGTGATTAAAAAGTGCAATTTTATTTTTAAAAAACTCACAGATTTAAAAAATCAAGTGATTTTTATTCAAGATTTTTTAATTTTAAAAATATTCCATATTTTCTTCTGGTATTTTATGATTTTATTCTTTATATTTAGGTCTTTGATCCATTTGAAATTTATTTTGGTGTAGGGAGAGAGGTGCAGATTCAACCTGAGTTTTGTATTTTGGTTTTTTTTCCCAGATGACTAGAGCCAGTTGACCCAATTTCGTTTATTGAACTGCTATCTTTATAGTAAAAAATTCCCAAGTATATTTGTGTCTATTTTGGGACTCACTATTCTGGTATCTCTGTCTACTCATGTGCAGGAACCAAACTCTTTTAATTATTGTCCTCATTACTATTCTTTTTTCAGAGTTTCCTGGCTATTTTTAATATTTATTTCCCACAAGAATTTTAGAATCAATTTGTTTAGTTCCAGAAGTAGTCCCATTCCTAGTTTTATAGGAACAGAGATTGGGTTTAATTTATAGGTTAACTTTAGAAGAATGAATATCTTTATGATTTTGAGTCTTTCTACCCAAAAATAGTGTTTTTTCTTTCAATTTATTTAAGTCCTGCCTTTTGCCTATAAGTCATTTTTCCATATATGTGTATATATATATATATATTTCTGGTTAATTTTTGGTATTTGATTTTTGTTATTTTAATTATCATTGTCTGTTTTCCTCCATGATAATGTCTAACTGGTTACAGTTTTTATATTGGAAAGCTTTGGTTTTTATAAGTTGGTATTGTACCCAGCCACTTTTACAAATATCTTATTGTTTAAAATAGTTTTTTCCTTTAAAAAAATTTTTATTATGAAACATATCATATACACAGAGACATACTTAAAACTTGTATGTTCAGTTTAACAAATGGTTATAAAATCTAACACCCTTGCAACTACCACCCAAGTCAAGGATAGAACATTGCCAGCAGTCCAAAAGCTCCCTGCCGATAATTATTTTTCAGTTGAATTTGTTAACAGTTAAAATTCGGGAGATTTTATGTGAAGGTCCGCTTTCTGGCCTCTCTTGAAAAATTAGAAAATGCAGCCACACTGGGCCAGCATTCCCATATGGCAAGAGTTGCCTGGAGCCTGGAGTGTGGCTCTTCCAGAGGGAGTGGGCACTCTAGGTCAACTTTAGGCCAAGTGTCAGTTGCCATTCATCATTGCGTTTGAGCTACACTTGCCTTGGAGGTATCTGAATTTCTGAACTTTGCTTTAGCATATAAAAACAGAAGGACTTGCTAGTTGGTTGGCTGTTGGAAAGTAAAGCTGAGGGTGGACACAGTTCTGGTGTAGGGGGTGGCTCTCTTCTCTGAGACAGAGCTCCAAGTCTGCAGAGAAGATGATGTGTTTGTTTCTGGACACATTGAGGAGCCCCCACTTAAGGGAGCTGCAGGGGACGCAGATGCTTTACTGTGTCCCCAGGGCCTAGCTGAATGGTATTTCCAAGGGAGAGAGAAGGATGCTTCTCCTGAAGGGAAGAGCAGAGAAGAGGAAGATTGTGGTCCAGAAGCCAGGGAAAAGTGTGTGTTTGAGAAAAGTGGGGAGTAGTCCTCCACGATGTTGAAACCTACAGACAGATCAAGGAGGATAAGGCCTGGGAGCATCCATGGGCTGAATGTGTAGTGGCGCTAATACGCGTGGTGCGATTTTCTCCAGCCCTTGCTCACATGGGCTCAGTAGGGAGGACAGTTGGATTTAGCCAGCATTGAGGTTTTGCTGGGTGGTTTAGACTAAGGAATGAGATAAAGGAGTGAGGATTGGCGGGAGAGTGGTTAAAATAAAGGACAGCAGGGTCTGTGGAGAAGGAAGTGAAGACAGGAGGGGACTCAAAGTCAGGAAGAAAGACCGGAGTCAGTGGCCTGAAGGTCCCAGTGAGGACAGAGAACAGGTGGGCTGGGAGAACTTGAGGACCAGGGCCGGAATGGTAGGAGGAAGCCAGCTCTGGGAGCTGCAGGTCGGAGTGGGTTGTTTCAGATGTGGAGCAGTCGTGAGCAGTCCAGGATGCCGCATGGGGGTGGCAGCTGGAATAGGAAGGAGGAGAAGGTCACTGGATGTGAGGTGGCAAAGGATACTTAAGGCAAAGGCTGCATATGCAATTTAAAATTTGCTATCTTATTTGATATCTATTTGGCAGCTCATTTAATAAAGGAAAAAAAACCAAATGAAATTAATTTTAATATTTGAGTCAACATTCCCAAATATCATTCCAATATATAATCAATATAAAAATTATTAATGGGGCATTTTCTATTTTTTTCATACAAAGTCTTCTCTTCCTTTCATCTCTGTCTTTTTCTCTACTTTCAGAGAGATTTCTGTCAACTTTATCTTACATCTTTCTTTTGATTCTTAAATTTTTCTATCATTTCTAATTTCCAAGAGCTCTTTTTTTATTTTTTAAAATTAAAAAAATTTATTTATTCATTTATTTTTTGGAGACAGGGTCTTGCTCTGTCACTAGCTAGAGTGCAGTGGCGTCATCATAGCTCACAGCAACCTCAAACTCCTGGGCTCAAGCGATCCTCCTGCCTCAGCCTCCCGAGTAACTGGGACTGCAGGCATGTGCCACCATGCCCAGCTAATTTTTCTATTTTTTGTAGAGATGGGGTCTCGCTATTGCTCAGGCTGGTCTCAAACTCCTGGCCTCAAGCAATCCTCCCGCCTCGGCCTCCCAGAGTGCTAGGGTTACAGGTGTGAGCCACCCTGCCTGGCCCCAAGAGCTCTTTCGGCCTTCCTTTTTATAGCATCTTGTTTTATGGACGCTCTTTTGTTTCTCTTACTTCTTTGAGGATGGTAGTGATAGTTTTGTTTGTTTTTCTTATTTGGGGTGAGCAGTTCTCTTGTTCCCTTCTAGTTGCTTTTTCTGTTTATTTGTTTTGGCTTCCACCTTTTGCGCTAGGAAAGGTAGAGATCAAGGTATTGTGATCCTTGGGGTCTGTTCATATTTAAGGAAAGGAACAGGAAAGCTGATGGAAGCTCTGGTGAGCAGGTAGTGGGGCTTGTCACCTGTGAACTTTGCTGCTGCAGAGTTGTCTGGGCAGGCTGTTTTTGGGGACACCTGAGGTCATCATCCTTAGGACTTTTCCTCTTAGGCTGCTCAGAGGCAACAGAAAAGAATCTTTCAAACTTCATTCAGGGGGCATAGGTCCCACTGCTAGAATGTGGGTTTCTGGGTGGGAGAGAAGGCTGGGGGCATTAACATTTAGTACTTATGTGGTCACTTAATGCCCCCACTCTCAGTGCATATTCTCTCCTTCAACTGGGCCTGGAGTCCCCAGTCCAAAGACCCTCTGTTTGTCTCTGTACTGCCTTCTCCAGACATTAAGTCTTCAGTCTTTTGCTGGGGTGAAGGAAGGGTGCTTAACTATGCAGAGTAGGGCAGAGCTGCTTCTCAAACTTTCCATGCCTGCCCCCTCCCTTCCAGAGGTACTGGTAGCCACCAGTGCCTGGGCCTTTAGGGAGCCTACAGCACACACTGGGCGGCTTCTCAGCTGTCTCCACTGCCAGCTTAGGACCCCTGTTCTGTTCCTTCTCCATCTGCTTTTCAACTTCCCAAAATTTTTTGTTGTTGTCTCCTCATACTTTTGGGCTTCTGCCTTAAACACACAGAAAACTCCTTTACCTCTGTCTTAATGGCTTGGGGAAGGAACAAAAGTAAATGTGTCCAGCTGGCCTTCTTTACCTGGAAGTTCTACTTCATTTCTTATCTGTAAATTTCTTCGTGCTTCCTGGCCCCACGCTCCTCAAGTGGTCCCCTCACTGCTGTGCTTTTCTTTCTCTCGAAGGTCCCTTCTGATTCTCTTTGTGGAGATTGACTACTGGGAGCGGCTGCTATTTGAGACGCCCCACTATGTGGTGAATGTGGCTGAACGGGCCGAGGACCTGCGTATTCTTCGTGAAAACCTGCTACTTGTTGCTCGAGACTACAATAGGTAGGACTCCAGTCCTCATTGCAGCCCTTCTAGATGCTATTTTATTTTTTCTCTTTGTCTTATCTGTCCCGTAATGTTGTCCATCTCCTACAGTTTTTGTTCTTTTCATTTTGTCCATCTCAAAAAAATGGTCTCCCATACTCTCTCTTATGGCCCTATGATTATTCCTGTCCCTTGTAGTGTTGTCTTCTAGCTGTAGGGTAGAGAGCAAAAACTAGCAGGTCCCCTCCCACCCCATAGGGCACTTGGGCCATATATATGGTAGGTCTGGATCACTTCTCTAGGAATGAAACTGGGTGGTGTTAGGGTTATGGGCACGGAATAACATCAGATTCAGTGAATCAAGACCATGCTGCCCTCCTATCACTCAATCTTTGAAGTCCCTTGGTATTCATCTCTGGCATGAGGCTTTGTTCTGGGTTAGTTACTGTCTTAGTCTTTTTGGGCTGCTATAACAAAATGCCATAGACTAGGTGGCTTATAAACAACAGAAATTTATTTCTCACAGTTCTAGGGTCTAGGAAGTCCAAGATCAAGGCACTGGCAGATTCAGTGTCTGGGGAGGGCCCATTTCCTGGTTCATAAATGGCCATCTTCTTGTTGTGTCCTCACATGGTAGAAGGAGACAAGGGAGCTTTCTCAGGCCTCTTTTATCAGGGCACTAATCTCATTCATGAGGGCTTCACCCTCATGACCTAATCACCTTCCAAAGGCCCCACCTCCTAATACCATCACCTTGGAAGTGAGGATTTCAACAATTGAATTTTTTGGGGGGACACAAACATTCAGACCAGAGCAGGTGGCTTGCTCAACCTGGTTGAAGTCCAAGGGGGTGCAGTCTTGTTTAAGTGTCTAGAAATGCAGTGTCCAGTGTGGTAGCCTCTAGCTGCATGTGGCTGTTTCCATTTTAATTAGTTAATTAATTAAAATTAAAAATTCATCTACTTATTGATACAGGCTACATTTCAAATGCTCCATAGCCACATGGGACTAGTGGCTACCGTATTGGCAGCACAAATTGTAGAATATTTCCATCATCCCAAAACATTTTTATGGAAAGCACTGGTCTAGAAACTTTCAGATTTCTCTACCAAGCTTCCTGGTGTGGAGGAGGGATCTTCAGAGCTTTTCCCCACCAGCTACCAGTCCTCTCTTATACACAGGATTATTGCCATGCTGTCCCCAGATGAGCAGGCCCTATTCAAAGAGCGTATCCGATTCCTGGATAAGAAGATCCACCCTGGACTCAAGAAACTGCATTGGGCCTTGAAGGGGGCCAGTGCCTTCTTCATCACAGAGTGCCGCATACATGCCAGCAAGGTGGGCCGTGGCCATTAGACCCTAAAGTTGTGCCAGGCTGGCGGAAAGGCTGGCACTTGGGTGATTAGTACCTGAGTCTTGGGTAGCAGTGGAGAGACCTGGGAGTAGTGTAAAAGAAATTAAGTATGCTTGGGGAAGGACTTTTTTGTGTCAGCACCTCTAGCTGGAGGGCAGGTGGGAGGCAGAATTCGGTCCAGAGGGTCTCTTCCCAAGCTGAAACTCCCTGTGGGTGGGTCTGGCTCCAGGTGCAGATGATCGTGAATGAGTTCAAGGCATCCACTCTGACCATTGGCTGGCGAGCCCAAGAAATGTCAGAGATGCTGCTGGTACGCATTAGTGGCAAGCGTGTGTACAGGGACCTGGAGTTTGAGGAGGACCAAAAAGAGCATCGGGCAGCTGTACAGCAGAAACTGATGAGCCTACACCAGGATGTGGTGACCATCATGACCAACTCTTATGAGGTCTTCAAGAATGATGGCCCTGAGGTAGGGGTCCTGAGGCCAGGGCTTCATGACTGGAAAAACCACAGTCCACCAGACCATTTTCTTGCTCCCCCCCTCATTTACCCCTTTTTACCAGCATGTGCTTCTCAAACATCCTGCTCTAGTCTTGCATTCAGCTGACCTTCAGTCTTTCAAACCACTTCTTTCAGGATCCAATGTCCTGCCTTTCTATTGAACTAGCTTGTTCCCTTCCCTGCTGGCTGGACCTGCCCTGTCTTCCCCGAGGGGTTCTCTCTCCCCGCTTCTTCCCACCAGATTCAACAGCAATGGATGCTGTACATGATCCGGTTGGACCACATGATGGAGGATGCCCTGCGCTTGAATGTGAAGTGGTCGCTGCTGGAATTGTTCAAGGCTATCAATGGGGATGGAAAGACCACGCCAAACCCACTCTTCCGAGTCCTTGTCATTTTGCAGAATGATGTGCAGGGAGGTGTGGCACAGGTGGGGACCACTTTGTCCCCAACATCCCCAAACTGTCACACTTTATTTGTCAGTTTCCTTCAATTCCTACACTTGGTCCTTGGCCTTGACCTTACCAGTCCTGAGGCTTCTCTCCCCCTCTGCACTGGGTTCCCCACAGGTGGAATTCTCACCCACTCTGCAGACTTTGGCAGGTGTGGTCAATGACATTGGCAACCACCTCTTTTCCACCATCTCTGTCTTCCGCCACCTCCCTGAAATTCTCACCAAGCGCAAGATGCATCGTGAACCCATCCATATAATCGTGGGTGAGTGGGCGATGGAGAGGGCATAAGTCGTGGGAGGATCAGAGGCTGAGGAATGGGTGGAGCGAGGAGGAGAGACCAGGAATGTTTCTAGACATGCTGGGCCAGTGGAAAACCCAGGAAAAGGAGCCAGATCGGGGAAGGGAGCAGGGGCAGGAATGGGGGTTGGGATTAAGTGACTGATGCTCATGGGATTTGGGATTTGGGGTAGGAGATAAGGAAAGAAAAATTTGGGACTGGGGCTGGGCTACAAGGGGCCCAGATACCAACAAGTGAGACATCTGATCCTATGGAAGAGACACTAAGAGTCATACTTGTACTTCCTGCCTCCTCCTCTACTTTCTGATGCTCATATTTGAGCCGTGTTTCTTTGGGGAGCTGGTGTTGGAGTGGAAGGTCTGTGATGAGGCACCAGGCTGGGGCTTGGGTTGGGGTGGAAGCAGCGAGAAGCATTTTTCTGGGTCCCTTTGAAGAGCGAGATGAGGACATCAAGAAGATCCAGATGCAGATCAGCAGTGGTATGACCAACAATGCGAGCCTGCTGCAGAACTACCTCAAGACCTGGGACATGTACCGGGAAATCTGGGAGATCAACAAGGACTCTTTCATTCGTCGCTACCAGCGCCTCAATCCCCCTGTCTCTTCCTTTGATGCTGACATCGCCCGGTGAGTGGTGAAGGTGGGCGTGGAAGGCTGTCTGTAGGAGGCACAGGATCGGAGGAGGAGGTCTGGGCCTCGACACTTGGGAAGGGGGTTGGGGTCGAGGGACATGCAGAAAATGTGTGTCCTCAATTACAGGCAAAGAGCAGGACTTAGGGCACTGTACCTTTGCTTATCAAGGAGTAGAGCTCAGGGAAGAGCTGGACAAGATTTAGGGGAGAATCATTGTTTGGGGGGTACAGGAGGGTTCTTGGGGGAAAGAAGAAAGATTAGGGATCTGGAAGACGAGAGAAGTGAGCATCTTCATTCTAATAAGGCATATCAGAGTTAAATGGAAGAAGATTCTGAAATTCTGATCTTAACTCCCATATTTTTGTGGTCCTTTGGTCATTCATTCATTCCATAAACAGGAATTAAAAAAAGGGAAAAGAACAAGTACTTTCCTCTGAGGGCTATAGCGTAGTAGGAAAGATAAAAGTATCACTGAGAGAGTGGTGGCTGTGGTGTCTTGAGAAGTCTTGGCACCCCAGCTCTACCACTTACTAGCTGTGTAGCCTTAGGCAGGTTTCCTATACTCACTGGGCCTCAGTTTCCTGTGAGACAGATATTATACTACCTGCCTTGGAACATTGTGAAGTTATTAATATTATTAAATATAGGTGAAAGCACTTTGCACACTCTAAAGTACTGTGCTAATGTACTTATCGTTATTATACAAGCTTTAATGTGACAAGCACGATGATTAAGGTGTACAAGGTGCCAGGGCGGTTCAGTGGAAGGAGATAGAATTTCTAGCCAAGGACTTTAGGAAAGGATTCATGGAGGAAGGGACATCAGGGCTGGGCTTTACAGGATGAGTAGGATTTCAACAGGCAGAGGTGGGCAGTGGGGAGGGCATTCCACGTGGAGGAAATAGGATAAGCAAAGGCGTAAAGATGGGAACACATGAGCATGTTCACCATGCAGTGAATAGTCTAGAACATAGGTACAGGGAAGGAAGTATGCAAAGGGATTTGTATACAGCATCCCACTGAATTCTCTCAACCACCTTTTGAGTTAGGTTCTATTATCATCACTGTGGTACAGATGAGGAAACTGAGGCTTACAGCAGTTAGAAAAAAACCTTCCTGAGGTCACAGAGCTAGGAAGCAGCACAGGGTGAACTCAACCCAGACCTATGCAACTCTAAAGCCTTGAATGCCACACTAAGGAGTTTAACTGCTGTCTTGTAGCCAGTGATTGGGAAAATGACAGTCACAGCTGCATGCCCAGGGTGGATTGAAATGGGGAAGACCTGGGAGTAGAAGAACACTCTAGAACTGCTGTCCAGGTCTGGGTAGAAGCAAGTGAGACCTTCAGTTGGTGTTGGGGCAGGGGGCATGTCTGCAAAGAAAACAACATCCTAGCAGGGATCTGGGGCCCTCACAGCTACACGGAGGTGGCTAATAATGTGCAGAAGGAGGAGACCGTCCTCAACATCCAGTTTGTGCTGCTGGACTGTTCGCACCTCAAGTTCTCGCTGGTGCAGCACTGCAATGAGTGGCAGAACAAGTTCACTACTCTACTCAGGGAGATGGCAGCAGGGCGCCTCCTGGAGCTGCACAACTACCTGAAGGAGAACGCAGAGAAGTGCGGGCTGGGGGCGCTGGCAGGGGTCGGCGGGGGGCTGGGGCAGGCCCCATCCCTTCTGCTCACCAGCACTCCCTTTGCCTGCCTTCAGAATCAGCCGCCCTCCCCAGACACTGGAGGAGCTGGGGATCAGTTTGCAGCTCATGGATACCCTGCAGCATGACTTGCCCAACCTGGAGACCCAGATCCCTCCCATACACGAGCAATTTGCCATCCTCGAAAAGTACGAGGTGCCGGTGCAGGACAGTGTGAGTTCCTGCGGTGTTTGGTCCACCGGAGTTGGGTCCATAGCAGCAGTGGGTTGTGGGGGACACTGTGCTGTCAGTGGGGAGAGCAGAGAAGTGAGGGCTGGAGAAGACTCAAGATTCAAAAGCCTCTGAGAGCCCAGGCTGCCTCGAATGACAGTTCTGGGCAGTTACGGGTTCTCCTTGATTTCTCTGGGCTCGTCACACAGGTAAAACTAGTTCCCGGACTCTGGTCTGGAGGATCAGAAAAGAGTCCTTAAAAGCTGTGGTGAGAGGACAGACCTCCTGCTCATGGGCCATCCTTCCCCCTTTGATATCCCTAGGTACTGGAAATGCTGGAAGGTCTCAATGGCGAGTGGGTTGTCTTCCAACAAACTCTGCTGGACAGTGAACAGATGCTGAAGAGACACAAGGAGAAATTCAAGACAGGCCTTATTCACTCAGCCGATGATTTCAAGAAGAAGGCACATACTCTTCTGGAAGACTTTGAACTCAAAGGTACTCCTTTTTCTACCTCTCCGCTTCTTCAGCCTTTGTTTTGAGACCCAGTCTTTCAAGCCTAGGTCCTGGGAAGGTGAGAACAAGGCGGGAGGAGGTTGGAGCTGGGGAAGGAAAGAGCCACGGCCCTGGGGCTCTGTCAGGAGCGAAGAGGGTGAGCACAGCTGGTGGCGCTGGTTTTGGGGTGGGAGGCAGCGGCCCAGCGCACAACATTTCTGGGTTTCTTATACCGACTGCCTGTATTCCATCCGTTCCTGATTCTTGAGCCACATTTAGGAGTTTTTACTAAGATTAACCATCATTCTTTCAATGCATCCCTTCTCACCCTCCTTCCTTCCCTCTCTCACCTGAGGAGAGGAGTGAGCTTTGCCCTCAAAGAGATAGGAGAGCCATGACCGTGCTGTCAGGTGACCACAGATGTGAGTGGGAAGCTGAGCTTTGTCCTGAATCCTCTACAGGCCCCTTCACCAGCAATGTGGGACACATGGCCGCCCTGGACCAGATTGCACAAGTGCGGGCCACGCTGATGGCCATGCGGGAAGAAGAAAATAGTCTCCGCTCCAACCTGGGCATCTTCAAGATCGAGCAGCCAGCCTCCAAGGACCTTCAGAACCTAGAGAAGGTGGCGTGCTGAGCTAGGCCCCTGTGTAACCAGGGCTAAGGGGCAGGGACAGGAAGATGCGTCCGTAGGGCCTGGGAAATCAGCTTGGACCAGGAAGATGAGCTCATGAGGAGCTTTTTTTCTTTTTTCAATTGAGGTAAAATTCACATAACAAAATTAACCATTTTACAGTGAACAATTCAGTAACATTTAGTACATTCACAGTGTTGCACAACCATCACTTCTGTCTCATTCCAAAACATTTTTATTATCCCCCAGAGGTAACTCTGCACCCATCAGCAGCCAGTCACTCCCCATCCCCTCTCCCTCAGCCCCTGTCAACTACTGATCCATTTTCCATGTATATGGATCTGCCTATTCTGGACACTTCATACAAATGGAACCATTCAATGTGAGGCTTTTTTAATCTAACTTCTTTCACTTAGCATACGTATTCTTGGTTCATCCATGTTGTAGCATGTATCAGTACTTCATTCCTTTTACGGATGAATAACATTCCATTTACGGATGAATAACATTCCATTGTATGAATTTAGCACATTTTGCTTATCCATTCACTAGTTGATGGGCATTTGGGTTATTTCTACCTTTTAGCTATAGGGAGTAGTGCTGCTATAAACATGCATGTACTTGTATCTGTTTGAACACCTGTTCCCAATTCTTGTGGGTGTAAACCTAGGAGTGGAATTGCTGGATCATATGGAAACTCTATGTTTAACTTTCTGAGGAACTGCCAAGCTATTTTCCACAGCAGCTGCACCATTATACATTCCCACTAGCAGTGTATGAGGATTCCTATTAATCCACATCCTTGCCAATACTTACTTACTTTTTTTTTTTGGTTCTAGCCATCCTAGTGGGTGTGAAGTGGTATCTCACTGAGGCTTTGATTTGCATTTCCCTAGCAACCCATGATGTTGAGGACCTTTTCATGTGCTTGTGACTTGAGGAGCTCTTAAGGCAAGAGAGCGGAGAGAAGAATGTGAGCTGAGGAGGCAGCTCCGCTGTCTGGAGGGAAAAGCTCCGCAGAGTGACAGAAACAAGGGGACCTGAGTGTCAGGGAGGAAGAAGGCAGGGGCCACTTCACGTAACACGTCTTTCTGCTCTGGGCTGTGTAGGAGCTCGATGCACTCCAGCAAGTCTGGGAGATCACACGAGACTGGGAGGAGAACTGGAACCAGTGGAAGACGGGCCGGTTCCTGACCCTGCAGACGGAGGCCATGGAGACTATGGCCCATGGGCTGTTTCGTCGCCTCACAAGACTAGCCAAAGAGTATAAGGTGTGTGGAGAAAGGAGGGGGAGGCAGAAGATAAGCCGACTGAGGAAGGGAGACTGTCCGGGGAAGGTCGTCAGGTCTTCTGATGCCTCCCACTTTTGCTCAGGACCGAAACTGGGACATTATTGAAACCACTCGCTCAAAAATAGAGCAGTTCAAGAGGACCATGCCTCTCATCTCAGACCTGCGAAACCCTGCCCTTAGAGAGAGGTGAGGCTGCCTGTCCGCTCCTGGGGTGACCACTCTGCCCCGCAGGCCTGTGCTGTCACCTGGTTCTTTCCTTTCTCCCCTCCACAGTGTTCATAGCTCTCTTCCCCTCTGTCCACACGCATGTGTCTTTTTTAAAAAATTTATTTTAAATTAACAAATGAAATTGTATATATTCATGGTGTACATATGATGTTTTGAAGTATATATATATCCATTGTGGAATAGCTACATTGAGCTAATTAACATATACTTTACCTCACGTACTTGTTTTTTTGTAATGAAAACACTTAAAGCTATTCTCTTAGTGATTTTCAAGTATGCAATACATTGTTGTTAACTATAGTCACCATGTTGTACAATAGATCTCTTGAATCTGTTCCTCCTAACTGAAATTTTGTTTCCTTTGACCAACATCTCCCCAACCCCTAACCCCAGCCCCTGGTAACCTCCACTGTACTCTCTGTTCCTATGAGTTTGACTTTTTTAGATTCCACATGTAAGTGAGATTATGTGGTATTTGTCTTTCCATGCCTGGCTTATTTCACTAAGCATGATATCCTCTAGGTTCATCCATATTGTTCCAAATGACAGGAATTCTTTCTTTCTTAAGGCCCAATAGTATTCTATTGTATATGCACCACATTTTCTTTATTCATTCATTGGGTGATAGACACTTAGGTCGATTCCCTGTCTTGGCTATTGTGAATAGCGCTCCATGAACGGAGGGTGCAGACATCAAGCCTGCCACTGTCCTCTGCTTTTTTTCTTTTTCCCAATTTACATTTCTCTTTCATAATGTAAAAAACAAAGTCCTGACATAGGAATCAAAAATTAAATAAAATCTGGCCAGGCGCAGTGGCTCACGCCTGTAATCCTAGCTTCTCTGGGAGGCCGAGGCGGGAGGATTGCTTGAGCTCAGGGATATGAGAACAGCCTGAACAAGAACAGGACCTCGTCTCAAGGAAAAAAAAAATCAGCCAGGTGTCATGGCGCGTGCCTGTAGTCCCAGCTACTCAGGAGGCTGAGGCAGGAGGATTGCTTGAGCCCAGGAGTTGGAGGTTGTGGTGAGCTATGATGACACCACTGCACTCTATCCAGGGCGACAGAGCAAGGACTCTGTCTCCATAAAAAAAACAATGCAACTAGATGATCCTCCTTACAACCCCCCCTTTAATAAATAAATAAAGAAAAAGAAAAGAAAAATAAATAAATAAAATCTAAGAATTTAAGACCACGAAACAAGCTAAATCACACACAGTTCTTGATTAAGAAATGAATGCTGGAACATAAACCAAATAATAAAGTAAGCAAATGCTCAATTATCACAGTCCCTATTTCAGGAAAAAGGCATTAAGCATTCCTGTTATAAATTTATTTACAAGCATATCTAGTATGCTATATGAGTTCAAGAGTTTGAGCCATTTTTCAGAGATTGCACCTCCTAAAATGTTTTTGTATTTGTTAAATGGATGAACTAAAACAGCTTATTTCTTAAGCAGTTAAGTGTCTTACTATAAAGAAAGGTGCAGCAAATCCAGATCCAAAGTACAAAAGCATCAAAAATAGTAACTGCCACTTGTTTTTCACTGAAAATGGCAAATTCTTCCCTGGGCCTCCCTCCCAGTGGCTCCTACGGACCACAGAGGTTGTGGACCTCCCAATGCTCCGTTCCAGCATGGCACTGTTGGAAGCTCTTCGACAGGTGCAGAGACCGAAGGTGGAAGAAATGGTGGCACTACACCAAATCCTCCTTTTTTCTTGTCCTCGGCTTCTTACACTGTCCTGGGTTATCCAGCCTTGCTGACTCCTTGTTCTCTGCCCCCTTCCCCGGGGCCTCCCACTGTCTAGGAGGGAGTTGTGTATCGTGGCTAAGCATTATGTCTTTCATCATTAAAAAAAGGTTTATTTTGATGTAGCCAAAAGTATAACTTTCTTCCTTTATGGTTTTTGCTTTTGTGCCTTGTTTAAGAAGACCTTCCCTTCTCAAATACATTCTCTCCATTCTTTCCTCTAATACTTTGTGTTTTTCAAGTTTAACTCTTTTAGTGCATCTGGAATTTATTATATGATAGAGGAGACCTTTCAAGCCGTTGTGGATAGAATAAACTTTTTATAAATGGTGTTTTAATCATTATCTATCCATTTAGGAGAAAATAATCTTACTTCTTTTGCATTGCCTTCAGTATGATCTTTTTGGCAATGCCAAAACCATTTAGTGTTATGTGGTTAAGTATAACCTGAACACTTTATTTAAGTTATTTAATCTTTCTAAGCCTCAGTTTATTCATCTATAAATGGAATAATAATAATTTTTAATTTATAGAGTAGCTGTGAGAGTTAAATGAGATGTTTCATGTAAAGCATTTAGCTCAGCACGGATCTATAGTAAACCTGCAATAATTTGTTGTGTGTTTTGTGTGCATATCTGCCTTAACTCCCTCTCCAGAGTATATCAACCTGGAGGGCATCACCTCAATCTTTGTATTCCCCATGGTGCCTAAGATTGCATCTAAGGGCCTATTTAGTAAAATGTGTTGAATCATGAATTAATAAATACACAAAACCACAACATCCCAATGGGAGAAAGCATGGGGAGCGATGCTAACACTCCTGTCCTAACACCTCCCGTCCATGGCTGCAGGCACTGGGACCAGGTCAGGGATGAGATCCAACGTGAGTTTGATCAGGAATCTGAAAGCTTCACCTTGGAGCAGATTGTGGAGCTTGGAATGGATCAGCATGTGGAGAAAATTGGGGAGATCTCTGCCTCAGCAACCAAAGAGCTGGCTATAGAAGTGGTATGACATAATCCGCCCCATCCTCCCCTACTTCCTAAGCCTCCTGGCGCACAGGCTTTCAGCTGTTCATCATCTGATGGCACCTCTGAGCTCCTATTCCCCTTGGGGACTAGATACCTGATTTCTTTTCCCCCCAATTTCTCTCCATAGGCTTTACAAAACATTGCTAAGACCTGGGATGTGACTCAGCTTGATATAGTACCCTACAAGGATAAGGGCCATCACCGGCTCAGGTAGAGAGGGACCCAGGGCTCTTGGAGAGGGGAGGGCTGTGTGACCTGGGTTGCAGAGTGGGGGCCAAGATTTGGGAGATGGACTGTGATTTTGGTAGATGGTAGATGGACTATGATTTTGACTCTTGTGTCCCAGAGGTACAGAAGAAGTATTCCAGGCACTGGAAGATAACCAGGTAGCTCTGTCTACCATGAAGGCATCTCGTTTTGTCAAGGCCTTTGAGAAGGATGTGGACCACTGGGAACGCTGCCTCTCCCTCATTTTGGAGGTTATTGAGATGGTGCTCACAGTGCAGCGTCAGTGGATGTATCTAGAGGTCAGGATTCAGTGCCTGAGCTCTTCCTACTTCCTGCTTCTACTCCTTTATTTGCTCAGGACCTAGATATTCACCCTATTATCAACCTCATTTTGCCACCTTTAGAGTCACTTTCATCTAGGACCCAGCCATCTGATTCTTAGTTATTACCTTTCACCTTAGATTCTCTCCTTGACAAGCCTTTGTTCTTCCTCCCAGATTTTCATTCAATTTTTCTTCTTGGATCCAGGTACCTGGTCTCCCAACACCAACTTTCCTTGTAGAACTTGGGCATCTTGCCCTTTAGCTTCTAATGCTCTGTATCTTCTACTCAACTGTCATCCCTGGTCTGGGAGCAGGGAGCAGAAGGTGGAGAGTGTGTGGCAAACAGCCTCTCACCCCAATTCTTGGCTCCTCAGAATATCTTCCTAGGAGAGGACATCCGCAAGCAGCTGCCCAATGAATCAGCCTTATTTGACCAGGTCAACAGCAACTGGAAAACCATCATGGATCGGATGAGCAAGGACAGCAATGCTCTCCACAGCACCCACTACCCAGGTCAGTGCTCCATGGCCCCTTGTCCTGACATAGCCTCAGTGGGTTCTACTCTATGTGAAGTCACAGCCACATGCTTCATTTATTGAAAGACCGATGTCCCTGGCTGTCATAACACTTCCCATCTCCATTGCCTCTTCTAAGTATTAAATAATAATTCAGTAAATTAAATTCAACAAATATTTGAGTGAACTATAACAGTGGTTAGGAGCATGGGATATGGAATTGGGCAGAGTTGAGTTTAAAATCCAACTCACCCGTCACCAATTGCATGCTCTGGAGCAGCAACTTCCTCCATACCACGGTTTCCTCATCTGCAGCAGTGGGGTTAATGAAAGCTATTTCACAGGGTTTCTGTCAGGATTATAAAGGAGTGTGTGACACTTACAGTACAGTATCTGGCGTAAAGTTAGTGCTCAATTAACAGCACTGTGTCTCAGCAGGCCCTGACTGAGGAATCGCTCTTCTCCTCTAGCTGGTTCATTTGATCAGTACATTCCATGAGATAATGTAGGCAAAGGAGAACATAAATAAAGCTCTTATCACATCAAATGGCACATCATAAGCCCTTGGTTACTATTGGCTATTGTTATTATTACATTGACTTTAGTTGATCAGATTAACTAGTCTTTCTTGTGGCTACTTTGGTAGGCATGGGGATGGGGTAGGGGATACAGAAGAAAGTGAAGTCTGGTTGATTGGAGTAGATCAGAGTAAACGATTAAGGGAGTCAGATTTGGTGAAGGGCACCTAGAATGGGTACCCAGGCTGGGTGCAGTGGCTCACACCTGTAATCCCAGCACTTTGGGAGGCTGAGGCAGGAGGATCGCTTGAGGCCAGGAGTTCAAGACCAGCTTGAGTGAGAGCAAGACCCCATCTCTACAAAAAATAGAAAAATTAGCCACATGTGGTGACATGCACCTGTAGTCCCAGCTACTCAGGAAGCGAAGGCAGAAGGATCCCTTGAGCCCAGGAGTTTGAGGTTGCAGTGAGCTATGATGATGCCACTGCACTCTAGTCCAGGTGACAGAGAGAGACCCTGTCTCAAAAATAAATAAATAAATAAATAAAAATTAAAAATAGAATGGGTATTGTGTGGACAGGAGTTCTGGCAGGTGGTAAGGAGGACTTCTTTATTTTGCCCAGGGCTAATCTAGCAATTCTTCATTTTCCCAAGATCCTTGAGTATACACATAACAAAAACCTTTAATTATTCTGACAAAAGGTAAGTATACAATGTGCAAAATTGAGTGACAACAACTGATAATATAATATTTGTAATTTGGAACAATTTATAAGCAAAGCCATAAAAACAATACACAGAACAAATCCATCTTATTCATGGCTGCTGAGTCTCCCTCTGATCTCCAAGGGTCACTAGGGTCTCACTGAGAGGCTCCAACAGCCTGTGGCCTCAAGGCATAAGGGGCACCTCAGAGTTCACACTCGTTAGCATCCATACTTTCTTCAGAAAGCTGGAAACTTGGAAGACATAGGGGAAAACCAATCAAGACCTAAGGTATGGGGATGTAGGCTGGGAGGAAACTAAAATTGTTGAGAACTTACAAATGTGAATACATTTTATTTAATATCTCAGATTGTTCTTTGAGATGGATCTTATTGCCATTTTACAGACGGAGAAGTCAAAGCTCAATGAGATTACTTGACATGCTAGGAAATTTTTTTTTCTTTTGAGACAGGGTCTCACTTTGTTGCCTGGGCTAGAGTACAGTGGCATCATCATAACTCACTGCAACCTCCAGCTCCTGGGCTCAAAGGATCCTCCTGCCTTAGCCTCTGGAGTAGCTGGGACTACAGGTGCATGCCACCATGCCCAAGTAATTTTAAAAATTTTTTGTAGAGACAGGGTCTCTCTTGTTGCCCAGGCTGGTCTTGAACTCCTGGCCTCAAGCAATTCTTCCATCTCAGCCTCCCACAGTGCTAGGATTACAGGCGTGAGCCACCATGCCCGGCCATGCTAGTAAATTGGAATGGAGGTCTTCTGCCCCCAAGTCTAGTGCTATTTTTGCTATGACATGAGGTGACTGGCAACCGCAGTCATTGCAGACCTCTTTCATTGTGTGCATGTGACATGTATTTAAATCTAATGACTTAACTTGTTAGATCGTGTAAATGAAGAAGAATTTCTAATTTTCGGAAGCTCTTGAGATGACCAGCACAGCCTCAAGTTCTTTTTTCTTCCTTCTTTCTTTCTGTTTTTTTTTTTTTTTTGCCCATGTAAATGAAGGAAGATGAAGCCGCAAGTTCTTAGGTGGAAGGGGATTGTTGTTCCAAAGACTGATGGGAGATGTGGTAGTCCCTACCTACCTCCCTTGTCCTTGGGGGACGTGTTCCAAGACCCCCAGTGGATGCCTGCAACCTTCGATAGTGCTGAACCCAATTGCCATCAATTGGAACACATTTCTGCTCATCTCTTATACCCACAAATTTAATGCCCTTTTCCATCTTAACTAAGCACTTATCACACACTGTGGCCATAACTTTTGCAGTTTGAGGTGTGATAGCAAAACGAGCATGAATTTCTTTTTCCTTCTTTGCAATTTCACAGATAGAAGAGTCATTCTTATTGTAGATCTTAGCAACCCCAGTCAAGAACTTTCACCTTTTCACTTAAAGGAAGCACTTTATGACTTCTCTATGGCATATCTGAATTAGCAGTATCATTACTCTTGTGCTTTGGGGCCATTATTAAGTAAAATAAGGGTGACATACACAAGCACTGCGATACCATAACAGTCAATCTGATAACCAAGATGCTACTAAGTGACTGACGGGTGGGCAGTACAGGGATGATTCATGTCCAGGGCAGGTTGGAGTGGGAGGGGGGCAAGATTTCATGACACTACTCAGAATGGCATACAATTTAAAACATAAGAATTGTTCATTTCTGGAATTTTCCATTTAGTATTTTCAGACTGGGGTTGACTGCAGGTAATTGCAACTGAGGAAAGTGAAACTGCATATAAGAGAGAATTACTGTATTAATGAAATCATATATGATATATAATTAATGTATAAACTGTAATGTGTATAATAGTGTATAATGAATACTTAATAATGAATTAGCGAAGAGAATGGGATGAGCATGATAGAGGGATTGAGGATACTTCTCTGCTTCCAAAAACCCTTATGGCAATCTGTACCCCAACATTCAAGAACTGGCAAAGCAGATAGAGTTGGGGACTCCAGATCTACCCAGGGCAATGGTAAACAGGTCATCAAATGTCATTCATTGCTCTTCTTCCCAGGCCTCCTGGACAAATTGATAGAAATGAACACAATCCTGGAAGATATTCAGAAGTCTCTAGATATGTATTTAGAGACCAAGCGCCATATTTTCCCCCGCTTCTACTTCTTGTCCAATGATGACCTGCTGGAGATTCTGGGTCAGTCCCGCAACCCAGAGGCTGTGCAGCCACACCTCAAGAAATGCTTCGACAACATCAAATTGCTGAGAATCCAGAAGGTCAATAGAGGTGGCTATGATGGGATGGTGGCAGGGGAGGGATAGTGGTGTTGAGGTATTCAAGGCTTTGGAGGGGACCATGCCGTCCTAACAGGAGGGTGATGTTAGTTAATGATTCTAGATTCTCATGGGATAGAACTTTTTAGAATTGGTAATATTGAGGGGAGGAGAGAGGAGCAGAAATGACCCTGAAAAGGTCCAAATACTTCTAGGCGGATACCAAGAGTGGGCAAGCCAGGCCATTAACATCTTCTCTTTTCCACAGGTTGGGGGGCCCAGCAGCAAATGGGAAGCTGTGGGGATGTTCTCGGGTGATGGCGAGTATATTGATTTCCTCCACCCAGTACTGTTAGAAGGGCCTGTGGAGGTGAGTTGTGACGAGGGTCTCAGGACCAGGCTGATTATTCTTCCTATTAGAAAGTTTGCTTGGCTCTGTGAGGAGGGAACGTCCCTATGAAGGGTCTAAGTTAGTCACTTTTTCCCCTTCAACCTGCCATTCCTGACAACTGTAACCTCTGGCTTGAACCTAAGTTTCCTTCTGAAAATCAGACCACCCTCGTCCTGGCCTCCATTTCTCTCAGGGATGCAAGCCAGCTGTTGCCCAGTTCCTGCTATTCTCTTAGGTCTAAAGCCCTGAGTCCTTTTTCCTAAGGACCTTCTCTCTGGAGAACCTTGTCTCTGACCCCGAGCCACCCTGTTCTCTCCCCTCCCTCCAGTCCTGGCTTGGCGACGTGGAACGGACCATGAGGGTGACCCTGCGGGACCTTCTCCGGAATTGCCGCCTAGCCCTCAAGAAGTTCCTCAACAAGAGGGACAAGTGGGTGAAGGAGTGGGCTGGCCAGGTGAGCTGGGCTCAGTAGAGATGAGGGGACAAGAAAGATGGAGTTAGAAGAAAGCAGCCAATGGGAAGAGAATCTTGAGTCTCACAAAATGCAGGCTTCTTGCCCCAACCCCGGGCCGTGTCTCTGGTACGCCACATGCTGGACCTTTAGCTCCTGATCTTAGGCATCGTCCCATCCTTCAGAGCAGATTAGGCATCGTGAGGGAGGCGTACATAGCACCTAGTCCTGGAAGAAGCTAGCACTTGGGAGCTGGGCTGTGTGGGTGGGTGGCTGAGGACAGGGCTTTGGGGCACAGCTTCTGTGTATCCTCAGATGGTGATCACTGCCAGTCAGATCCAGTGGACGGCTGATGTCACCAAGTGCCTGCTGACAGCTAAGGAGCGGGGAGATAAGAAAATCCTCAAGGTCATGAAGAAGAAGCAGGTAGGGACTCTACAAGTATGGGAAAGGCCCGGAGTTAGAATTGGAGGGAGGAGGTGATTCGTTAGAGTCAGAATTAGAGACGAGCTGGTGGGAGAGTGAGCGTGTGGGTGCTACATGAGGGAAGTCCAGTGAGGAAACTCTGAGGTGGAGCAGAATTACGTTTTCCTGTGCTGCTGTTGGGTGTCAGAAGTGACCAGGGCTGGGGTCAGCACTGGCGTTGGAAGGGGGTTGGGTTAGGATGAGGTGAGATTAGGCTCCGTTTGCTCTGTCCCCTACTGCCTCACCCACAGGTGTCAATCCTGAATAAGTATTCAGAAGCCATCAGGGGGAGCCTGACCAAGATCATGCGGCTTAAAATTGTGGCTCTGGTGACAATAGAAATTCATGCCCGCGATGTGTTGGAGAAGCTTTATAAGAGTGGCCTCATGGATGTCAATTCCTTTGATTGGCTCAGCCAACTTCGGTTCTACTGGGAGAAGGTGCCAGATGGGCCACCTCCCCTCTCTTTTCCCCTAAAATGGATCCTAATGCTTTAATTAAATTCGTGTTCTCTAAATGCAATAATATCCTCACCCAGCCCTTAGTCTGATCACAGTACCCTAATCCAGTTCTTAACTCTATCTCATCTCCTAAATCAGGAGTCACAGATAATTGTTTCAGCCAGTGTTCAGTATGGGTGTCACTTGATCAGGACTCAGAAAGACTCCAGGCGGCTGCTGCAATGGACTGGGGTGGACATGCAATATGAAAGCCATTTTCCTTCTTGGCCATAAAGTGCTCCCCCCGTCTAACTTTAAAAGGGAACCCCTGATCTAACTGCAGCCTCCCCACCATCTCTGAGCCCTACTCTCAGTCACCCCCCCAGCTCTGACTCTTCCTCCAAGCCCACCTCTCTCCTATTCTGCCCTGTTTCCTCAGGATCTCGACGACTGTATGATCCGCCAGACCAACACGCAATTCCAGTATAGCTATGAGTACTTGGGTAACTCTGGCCGGCTTGTCATCACCCCCCTGACAGACAGGTGTGCCATGTGGGACGAATGGGGTGGTTGGGGTGGGGGCAGCAGAAGCTGAGAAAAGGCTTCCGGGAGTCTGACTCTGGCCCTGTCCTCAATTCTCAGATGTTATATGACACTGACCACAGCATTACACCTGCACCGAGGGGGCTCCCCCAAAGGCCCAGCAGGCACAGGAAAGACAGAGACCGTCAAGGACCTGGGCAAGGCCCTTGGCATATATGTCATCGTGGTCAACTGCTCCGAGGGCCTGGACTATAAGTCCATGGGCCGAATGTACTCAGGCCTGGCCCAGGTCGGTATTCTGCCACCCTGTGCCAGAGGCTCCGTAAATACCTTTTAGTCCCAGAAAATCAACTGAAACCCAAATCTAGTTCAGTGCTTTGTAGCTTGCAACACTGCATTGCCTAAAGTAATTCTTACAACTGGGGAAGTCCCTTCACCTCCCTAAGCCTCATGTAGCTTATTTACAAAACCGAAAGATTATAAGGATTAAGTAAGATAATGTATGTAAACCGGAGCTCAGCAGACGCTCGATGCACACAAGTTCCCTATCCCAGTCTCTTTCCAACACCCTTTCCTAGCATCACCCCAGATTATCCCTGTCTGCTGGAAAGCTCTGGCCAGAGGCTACCACAGTGCTCCTCTGGTGCCCTTCCCCTGATCCCCTATTTGGAAGGCCACCTCGCCTATCAAAACATTTTAAGGACGGTGAGTACTTTCTGGTATCTTGGGGCACCTCTCTCGCTCCCAGTGACTCCGCCTCCCACTCCACAGACTGGAGCCTGGGGCTGCTTTGATGAATTTAACCGCATCAACATTGAGGTGCTGTCGGTGGTGGCCCAGCAGATCCTGTCCATCCTATCTGCCTTGGCTGCCAGCCTCACCCGTTTCCATTTTGAGGGCTTTGAAATCAATCTGGTGTGGTCTTGTGGGATCTTCATTACCATGAATCCTGGTAGGTGGCAGGAAACAGATGGGAGTCTTGGGGGGATACTAGGTGTCCAGGGCAAACACTATTCATCCTTCCCTTCCCCCTTCTGTGCCAAAGCATTTAGCCAAGTGAAATCTGGCTAAAGACAAGAAAGGGCGAGAGAAAAATAAACACACATCTTTCTGGGAGAAGGGGAGGCAATCTTACTGTTCTCCCTAAAGGGATTAATAACTGCTTGTGTGTCTATATGTCTTCTAAGGCACTTAGCTATCTTCTCCCATTGGGCTAGCTCCCAGAGTGCTGGTCTATCTGCCTTCCCTTTTACAGAATGGGAGAATCTCCCTAAAGTGCAAGGCCTAGGGTGTCTTGTTCCTGTTCCCTAGGCAAAGCTCTGGGGGAAGGGTCTAGGACAGAATAGGCATAGGAAAAGGTTGAGGGATGGAAAGAATCAGAGAAACAGCTGTGATTTCTCTTAGGACTGATGTGAACTCTACACAGAACTTGGAGATCTGGGAAATCAACCACTTTGTGATTTGGGTTTGGAACAGGGCCACACAGAAAGTAGGGAAAGGACCAGAGTCAGGAAAGAAGACCAAGGTGGAATGGGAAGAGCCAGGGCTGAGATGAGAAAGGAGGCAATCTTGGAATTGGAGTTGGAGTTGGGGAGAAAGTTAGGGTTGGGGAAAATGGGATTGATTGGGAAGTGGGTTTTGGGAAGCAAGTCGAGATGAGGAAATAAATGATTCTAAATAAATGGCATTGTTTTCCAGGCTATGCTGGCCGCACAGAGCTTCCTGAAAATCTTAAATCCATGTTCCGTCCAATTGCCATGGTGGTGCCTGATTCTACCCTTATTGCAGAAATCATTCTCTTTGGGGAGGGCTTTGGCAACTGCAAGGTATTCTGTTAATCCCTTTACTCCAATTATTTTATTTCTTTTTTGTAATTATTCCCTGGACAGAGAAACCCCCTGAAGGCCTCACAATCAGCTTATCCTATAAGGAACTTAGACTACTGTCAATAGGATGTGGAGGCAGAAGAATTCAGAGGAGGAAGGTCTCCTCTCTATGATGTCAATAATTGATGACAGCACGATTCACAAGGTCTTCTTGTTAGGATTGTCCATAGGGCACCTCCTTACTGCTTCAAGTCCTGGGACCTAGCTTCTTGTCTCTGTAACTGTCCGTAGATGAAGCACAAGGATTTGTGGGGAAATGAGTTGTTTTCGCCTCTGTTTTGTTTCCTCAGGTTCTGGCCAAGAAGGTATACACACTTTACTCACTGGCTGTGCAGCAGCTTTCCAGACAGGACCACTATGACTTTGGCCTACGTGCCCTTACCTCCCTTCTACGATATTCTGGCAAGAAGCGCCGCCTACAGCCGGATCTGACTGATGAAGAGGTAGACCAAGGACGCAGCCTTTGGACATGAACCTCCTTTGTCACTGGTCCTATGTGCCTTCACTAATGTTTCTCAAACCCTTTCTTTCCCCAGATTGTGATTACCACCCTCATGCCTTGTCCCCATTTTGCCCAAGTTCTGCCTGTTGTATTGCTAAAGATTAGCTGGTGTAGCCATTGTTCTTGGCTTCTGCCCCTAAGCCCTTTGAAACAGAAGTGCGTAGGTCCTGGCTCAAGCCTGAGTCTCTGTCTTTTCCCATCCAGGTGTTGCTGCTCTCAATGAGAGATATGAATATCGCCAAGCTAACTTCAGTTGATGTGCCACTGTTCAATGCCATCGTGCAAGATCTATTTCCCAGCATCGAGCTGCCTGTCATTGACTATGGCAAGGTATTTGTTCCTTAATACTCTCCCTGACCTCACAGATGAATATGCATTTGGGAACAGCAAACTTGGCTTCCACGTCCTGTTCTGCCATCCACTAGCTGTGACTTTGAGCAAGACAGTTGACCTCTTTGGGTTTCCTTATCTATCAAATGATATAAACCTATTCAAACATTCTACTCTTTGACCACAACTCCCTACCCCCCTGACAAGAGTTCCAGCTCAACTATTGCCACACAACAGTGCTTTGACTTCATTAAAACCTCTTATCCATTGGCCTTTGCACTTTCTCTATGCCCATTAGCCCTTTCCTGCCTCTACTTCTCTCCTCATTCAGGGAGTTTTGAGGAGAGACTGCTAGGAGCTGCTTGATATCTGAGAGCAGTGGAATGGAAGGTGGGGAAGGGGATTTTAGAAAGTATAAGGACTTTCTTCTCTGGCCATATGGTAGTCTAGATACCGTGAATAATCCTTTCAATTGAAACCACTAAAATGCTGGATAAAAATATAAAAATACATCTTTTTGAATGCATTGCTAAGCTGGCAAGAAAGAACTCCAGGGCTGGGGTAGGGGTGGGGGTGGAGGGTGAAAGCAGAAACCCTAGGAGGTAAGTGAGTACCAAAGCTGGCTTTCTCCCTGAAAATTTTTGTTGAACTTAAGGCACTGGAGATAGGAGAGAAAGCAGCCCAAGTTTGGAGATATAACAGAAAACCCCAGAGCTGCATAAACCTCAGTCCACAAGGGGCAACACCCTCAGTAAATGGAAAAATGAGAAACCTGCCATTTATTTATTTATTTATTTTTGAGACAGGGTCTTGCTCTGTCACCCAGGCTGGAGTGCAGCAGCCCAATAACAGCTCACTGCAGCCTTGAACTCCTGGGCTCAAGCAATCCTCCCACCCCACCCTCTCAAGTAGCTGGTGCTACAAACATGTGCCACTACACCTGGCCAATTTTTCTATTTTTTTTAGAGATGGAGTCTCTCTATATTACCCAGTCTGGTCTCAAACTCCTGGCCTCAAGCGATCTTCCCACCTTGGCCTCCCAAAATGCTGGAATTTCAGGCATGAGCCACTGTGCCCAGCCTAAAACTCACCATTTAGAAGGGTACATACAGAAAAGAAAGTTGCTTGCCTTGACCTCCGATGATAGAAGAAAAGGGTAAAATCTCCTTTGAGATTTACTAACCACACGCCAGCCCTCATATGGTTTCTGGTAATAATTTATTCTCCCGTGTAATCCAAAAAGAAAAATCTCAATTTTAATTTTAATTTTAAGTAGTTCTAGGTTGTTAGTGCCTCCAGGTGACCGGCAGAAGCAAAAGCAAATTATTTCTGGAGGAATGAAACTTCAACTTATGCTTCAAAGAATTCCCACAGGTAAAAAGTCCAAGAAGATGAGCAACTCATGGTGAAAATCACAAAACACATAAGGAAACATGATACCATGAATGGGAGTAAGAAGAACAACAGACAGTGGAATCAGATCCATGAAAGCTTCAGATATTGACACTGGGCTCAGAATTTTAAAACAGCTATGTTTAAAGAAATAAAAGAGAAACTTGAAACTATGAGCCAGGAAGAAGAGACTTCTAAACAAAGTAGATTTGAAAAAGAACAAATAGCATTTCTAGAAATGAAAAATGTTATAATTGGCGGGGCGTGGGGGGAAGAAATCCCCCAGACCTCAATAGAGAGACAGAGGATTTCCAAGTAAATAAAGTGAATTAAGGCCGGGCATAGTGGCTCATGCCTGTTATCCCAGCACTTTGGAAGGCCAAAGTGGGAGTATTGCTTAAGGCCAGGAGTTTGGGACCAGCCTAGGCAACATAGAGAGACCCCATCTCTACAAAAAATAAAAAATTAGCTGGGCATGGTGGTGTGCACCTATAGTCCTAGCTACTTGGGAGGCTAAGGTGAGAGGATCCCTTGAGCCCAGGAGTCCAAGTCTGCTGTGAGCTATGATTGTGCCACTGCATTCCAGTCTGGGCAATAGTTCAGAGGAAAAAAATTTAAAAAAAGAAAGTAGATTAAAATCCACCATAACTACACTAAAGAAATTTATTTATGAGGTATCCGTACCTAAAGGGATAGGGAGAATGGAAGAGGAGATAAAAACTAAATGTTAGACATACGAAGAAAATGAATAAGTTGTGGCTTACTTAGCAAGACTGAGAAGGCTGGAAGAGAAGAAAATTGAGAGGCCGTTTTCAGAAGGCTCAGCATTTGTGGAATTAGGTACCTCTGTAAGTGCGGAGTAAGCTGGGGGAGTAAAGGAGGTGTAACAAAAATAGGGAGGATTGAGGCAAACTGCTTTGGGAACAATTAGCTCGCTAGATCTCCCCTTCTCTGAGATCCCGGGTGACTGTGCCTCCCCTGCTTGTCCAGAAGACGAGAGGGCAGAACAGTAGGTGTCTGGACTGGGGACACCAGGTGGAGTTGAGGGCAGGAGTGAGCCCTGTTACAAGTGGGGATCAGGTGGATGTTCGCACACTGGGTGCTGAGACACGTAGCCTTCTTACAGCTCTCAGCTCCCAGAATGGTGGCAGCCAGATAGAAATTGGAAGAGCTGTCTCCGGGGAATCTGTCTTGCCCAACAGGAATGACCAAGACATGGACAATGAAAATTTCCCAACAAAAGTCCCAGATAAAATCACTCACAGGGTCACTCCCAGTCTACAAGCCCCACCCACACACTCAGAGCTCCCATTCAACTGGTTGTCCTCCACCCTTATTTATGAGCAGAAACCAAGGCTCACCAGGCACCTGAGGAGAGCCTCTAACATGAAAGAAGGTAACATCCAAATAACAGGAGTTCCAAAAAGCAGGAACAGAGAAAACGGAGGGGATGGGATCAATAATGAAACAATCCAAGAAGAATCTCCAGAGCTGAAAGATACGAGTTCCCAAAATTAAAGTGTCCAAAAGTGCATGACACAATGGACAAAATAAATCCTGACAAAGGCCCATCATTATGAAATTTTAAAACACTAGGACAAGGAGCAGATTTAATAAGAGGGAAAGAAAAAAAGGGGTGACATACCAAAGATAAAAAGTCAGAACGTTAGACTTCTCAATAGGAATACTGAATCTATAAGCAACGAGGCAGCCTTCAAAATTCTGGAGGAAAATTATTTCTGACCTCAAAATCTGTACCCAGCCAACCTGTCACGTAGGAGGCTAGATCAGATACATTTTCAGACATGCAGACTCTCAAAAAAAAAGATGTTTCCAATGCATCCTTTCTCAGAAAGCTACTAAAGAATGTGCTCTACTAAAGTGCAGGAGCATACCATGACAGGGAACATGGGAAACAGAAGATTCAGTGCAACGGAGAGGCTAAAATAATTCTTGGGATGATGGTGAATGGAGATTACAGGATGACAGTTGTGCGCTGGGCAAAGAGAGAAGCCAATGCAGATTGGAACAAGTCTGAAGGCTTCAGGAGGACTTCTTTAAAAAAAAGAAATTGATCCCTGATGTGAACATCATTTTGAAAGATTTAGTCAGCTGGTAGAGTTTGGAATTGTGTTAGAGATAACGTATTAAAAACTCAGCAAACAAAAATATAGCAACTGTTAGCCCATAGGGAAAACAAAAAAGTTGTGCAAGAAAGGAAAAGTAATCACACGTTGAATAGTATACATTGTTATACTAATACTTAATAGTATTTACAAGAGACACACCTAAAACTTAAGACAAAAGAATAGTCAAAGAATAGTCAAAAAATAGAAAAAGATATATCAGGTAAATACCAATCACAAGAAAGGTAGGGTAGCAATGTGGGACAACAGGTTTTAAAGCAAAAAGCATTGCTAGAAATAGAGGGCCACTTCATAATAATAAAAGTTTCCGTTCACCAGGAAGATACTACAATTCTAAATTTTGGATGAATCTGATAATATAGCCTCAAAATAAGCCGAGCAAATTTTGCAGAATTACAAGGAGAAATGGACAAATCTACTATTGTAGTGGACATCTTAACATCTCTTAGTAACTAATAGATCAAGTATACTGAAAATACTGAAAATCAGTTAGGCTATAGAGGATTTGAACAACACAATTAAAAATCTTGATTTAATAGATATCTATAGAGATTGCACTCAAGAATTGAAGAATAACCATTTTTCAAGCACACATAGAATATTTAGGAAAATTGACATTGTAAAGGCCATAAATCTGCCTCAAAAATTTCAAAGGAATATATTCAGACTACATTTTCTGATCATAGTGTTAACTACTGAAATTGGGCAAAGTAGACTCTATGGCAAGAAGCAATATTAAAGGTAAAGGGAGATATTTTGTAATGATAAAAGGACCAATGCACAGAAAGATATAACGATTCTAACTGTATATGTGCTTAATAATATAGCTACAAAATCCATACAACAAAATTGATAGAACTAAAAGGAAAAATAGATAAATCCACAACCCTAGTGGGAGATCTTGACATATTTCTTGTAGAAATTGGTAAAGCAAACAGACCAAAAAATCCATAAAGATATAGATTTGAATGCTTTTAACAGATTTGACCTGACACGTAAGGAACATTGTATCCAACAATTGCAGATACACATTCTTCTCAAGTACACATGGAATTTTTACCAAAATTGACCATATGCTGGATTATTAAGTATAAATCTCACAAATTTCAAATGATTGAAATTATACAGAGGATAATCTCTGACCACAGTAGAATTAAACTAGAAATCAGTAACAAAATATAATTAGAAAAAGCCCAAATGTTTGGAAATTAGGCAGTACAATTCTAAATAACTCATGGGTCAAAGAAGAAATTAGAGAATATTTTTAACTGAATAAATAGAAAATGTGACATTAAACTTTTGGTATGACATTAAACATGCACACACACAAACATACTAATAAAACCAATTCTCAGATAGTGGAAGGAAGTTGTATTGGTGAGGCCTCTTAGTGGTGTTTGAGAAATACAAGTAAAGATCTTGCATCTATTTGAAATTATTTGGCTGCATGAGCTGTGTATTTGAAAATGTCACACTACTCTAGGACTGATGCATATGGGTCATAGTTCCATAAGCATTACTTTTTAACTTAGGTGATGATTTCTTTAGTATTAATCAGGCTCTCTCACCAGACTGTGAGCTCTGCAATAGGATAAGGTCTATTTTGTTCTCAGCCGTATCCCTTATACTCAGCACAGTGCTTGGCACATACTGTAGAGGCTTCATAAATATTTGTTGAATAATAATAGAAAAAAATGTGTAGAGCTACATGTCCAGCGTTACACAGAAACTGAGGATTGGAGAAGTAACTTACCAAGGATCACACAGCTGAAAGCTGGGGAACCAGGTTGGCCTTCTCTAGAGCCCAATCTCTTAACTGCTACTGGCCAGCTTCCCAGTGAATGAACAATTGCCAGAGTGCAAAGGTGCCATTTTTAACAGTTTGAACCTATCCTCCTAGGCACTGGGGAGACGTTGAAAGTCCTTTCAAGGCCTCATCCTTTTTCTTCCACTTCCTGTATTTTCCCTTCCCTCAGCTGCAGGAGACTGTTGAGCAGGAGATTCGAGACATGGGCCTACAAAGCACACCATTCACCCTCACCAAGGTCTTCCAGTTGTATGAAACCAAGAACTCCCGCCACTCCACCATGATCGTGGGTGGCACGGGCAGCGGCAAGACTACCTCATGGCGCATCCTGCAGGCCTCTTTGTCCTCTCTGTGCCGCGCTGGAGACCCCAACTTCAACATTGTTAGAGTACGGACTTGGGACAATGGAGTTAGTGGCAGAGACTTGAGTAGCAGGAAGACGGTGCAGGTTGGGGGCCAGGGAGGGCTGTGCCTGGGTCCAAGGAGGCCCAGGAGAGATGAGAGAGAAGGGGCAAATGCAAGTACCTGGGAGGGGAGCTGGAAATAAAGGGGGATCTCGGGATTTTTGTCTACCAGCAGCTCAAAAACCCCTTCTTGTGTCATTTTTTAGGAGTTCCCTTTGAACCCCAAGGCATTGTCCCTAGGGGAACTGTATGGGGAATATGACCTCAACACTAATGAATGGACAGATGGCGTCTTGTCCAGTGTCATGCGGACGGCATGTGCAGGTATCCAAAGATCATGGGGTGGGGAGAGCAGATTCCCAACTCTCCTAGAGGGGTGGGGAGTCTGAGGATAGGAAGCTCAGATTTGGGGAGAAATGCCTGGGGAATGCTGAAGTGCAGGAAGTGTAGGCTTGCGTCTCTGAGGAGTGTGACTGTGAGGGAGGTGAGCTGTGCAGTTTCCTGGTTTCCTTTTCACCCACCTTCCACCAAGACGAGAAACCCGATGAGAAGTGGATCCTTTTTGATGGCCCTGTGGACACGCTGTGGATCGAGAGCATGAACTCGGTCATGGATGATAACAAGGTGCTGACCCTCATCAATGGCGAGCGCATCGCAATGCCTGAGCAGGTAGAGGATGCAGTGACCACCGGGGCCCTTCAGAGCGAGAGACTGGCGGGGTGAGCCAGGGGCTGGGGGCGCCAGACTCTGAGAGAAGAATGAGTTCTGCAGGAAAGCGCTGGGGAGGAGGCGGCCTGGATTCAGGGAAACCGCTGGCTGAAGAAAAAATGCTTTGCCTAGCACGGCAAACACTTGTAGGAGAACAATTGTAAGAAAGCACTTACTGTCGCGCAAGCCCCGGGCAGTCCCAGGTGGCCCTCCTCAGCTCGTTCCAGTGGACACAAGAAGCATGGGCTTCCTCGGTCACCCAGGACTATGAACTCGTGGGCTGTCAAGCACACCCTTTGCCACCCACTCAAACGATACGAGCAAGGGAGTGATTTTTCATAAGGATGACCTTGTCTAAGCTCCAATTCCTTTTAAAATGCAAACCGTTTGTGAACCTCAGGTCTTTATTCTCCCTGCCACACTTTGTGCTTGATGGAGATAATGCGAGACATCTGAGTTCTGGGGTGTTTTTATTATTATTGATGGGGGGATGGAGAGAAAGATGAGGTTTCTCTCATCTGAAGGAAGTATATCCTTAGGTGTCTCTCCTGTTCGAAGTGGAGAACTTGGCAGTGGCCTCTCCAGCCACCGTATCTCGCTGCGGGATGGTCTACACTGACTACGTAGACCTTGGTTGGAAGCCCTATGTTCAGTCATGGCTAGATAAGAGGCCAAAGGTATGAAGGGAACTGAGGAGAGGGGAAGTAACCAGGGTGGCCTACGGGCCCCAAGAGTGAATAAAGAGTCCCTTTTTATTCAACTCCAGGCTGAGGCAGAGACCCTTCAACGCATGTTCGAAAAGTTCATCAACAAGATACTGACCTTTAAGAAGGACAACTGCAAGGAGCTGGTGCCGCTGCCCGAGTACAGTGGTATCATCTCCCTCTGCAAGCTATACTCAGCCCTGGCCACACCAGAGAATGGGGTAAGGGGAGGACCCAGACCAGGACAGGAAGGGCTCATGACCTTCCTGGGACAACTTCAGGGAACCGGTGTGTCTCAGAGAGTTTGAACTCCGGGCTTGAGTGGAGCAGAGACTCCAAGGGGAGGCCTCCACGACCAAGGAGGCAGTGAGCGATGTGCATATGGGTGTGCGTGTGTGTGTGTGTGTGTGTTGAGCTGACAGGCCAGACTAGTGATTTTAAATTGAATATAGTACACAGTGGTTCTGGCTATAATTTCCTACCCGTGTTTTAGGAGTTGAAGATAGTTCAAAATTCTTTCAAAATATAAACACTTAGGTCTTGGTATATGTGAGGCTTTGGGATACTATTTCTGCTGGAAGGAGTTCCCAGCCTAATCTGATAAGAGGGGTTTTAAAATTTTTCAGATTGATATTTAAGTTTTCTGAATAGTTTTGCTCAGTTTAGAATTATGAAATAAGGACAAACATTTGATATTTCTGTTGAGATTAAATCACTGCCTAGAAATGGTTTGTATTGTTTTAAAAGACATTGCCAGATAACCACTTGTTACTATAGTTGTATGTTATTAAGAACAATTAAGAACTATAACAGGCTGGGAGCAGTGGCTCACACCTGTAATCCTAGCACTCTGGGAGGCAGAGGCAGGAGAATCACTTGAGCTCAGGAGTTCGAGACCAGCCTGAGCAGGAGCAAGACCCCGTCTCTACAAAAAATAGAAAAAATTATCTGGGCCTGGTGGCACATGCTTGTAGTCCCAGCTACTGAGGAGGCCAAGGCAGGAGGATCGCTTGAGCCCAGGAGTTTGAGGCTGCAGTGAGCTATGATGACGTCACTGCACTCTAAGCAGGGTGACAGAGTGAGACTCTGTCTCAAAAAAAAAAAAAGACCTATAACAATATATAATATTCCTGGTACAGTTATATATTAATAAACTAAAAATATGTAGATGAACTTGCAAGGTAATATGTGGGAAGAGGATGATTATATAGTGTCAGCGGCACACAAGTGCCAATGAGGATTGGCTGGGTAGGGGAGGCTTCCTCAGTGAGTGGAGGGGAAGAATGGCTTTTGCAAAAATGCAGACGTACAGCAGTCAGTCCTGGCTGAGGGTGTGGTGTTTGCAGCTGGGTGTGGCGGGGTGGTGTTTGTGTGCCGCTCTTAAGCGTAGCAAAGGCCATGAGGAGAGGACTTGACCACAAGGATGGTGAGAGGTGTTGTGTGTTGGGGGGTGCAGGAGGACAGACTAAGGACTCTGGATTGAATATGGCAGACAAAAGACTCTCAACATAATTTCCCACCTGTATTTTGAGGATTAAAGATTATTCCAAGACCAAGTCCAGTATTCTGGATGGGACAGTGCCCTGTATGCCACATTGCCTGTAGTTCTAGGTATCTTAATTCAGAGCCCATTGTCAAGAGCTCCCCACCCGTGGACTTGTGGCTGTTTCACACAGCCGGTTAGGGATAATACGGAGGGTGCTGAGCTAGCTGTCTGTTAGCTGTTTCCCCCAAAGAGGCCCAGAAGAGTTGGGATGGCCCAAGAGCTCCATGCACCGTTAGACCAGCGCTGTCATGTGCTCCTGGGTGGGGGCTGAGGGCATGAGCTCTAAATATGCTGTTTCCGCTATTAAGTTGGTACATTTTAAATTTTAATTTTTAAATACACAAGTAATCATTGAATTTAGTTTTCTTTATAAAAATTAGAACTTTTCATATAAAGCCAGAGTCCTTATTGATCACCTTCCTCTTCCCAATCCTGGTCTCTTTCCCCTTTCACACAAGTAACTACTGTGGTATGTTTGTCTGTGTCATTCTGGACCTTTTTAATAAATACACATTTATGTACAAGCCCATAGGTATCCATAGAAAATGTGGTATTTAAAACAATGCATGATGCTGCATACCAAACACACTTGTTAAATCAAAAATATGTTTTTGAGTTCTATATTGCTACATGTAGATTCATCTAATAGCTTAACTGCTGTACACAGGTATTCCACGATAGAACACTACATTTTACTTTTCCATCCCTCTGTCGGTGGATGTTAAGATCATCTCTAATTTTTTGCAATTACCAACAAGTCACCACGAATGTCTCTGGACCTATCTCCTGAGCACCGATAGGTGCTTCTCCAGGGCAGGCCTGGTATGGCCAGATGACGCTGTGTCTTTATGACTTAGCAGAGAGGAAGTTCAGGGCAACTGCTGAGCTGCAAGAAGTTTCAGGTTTATCTAAATCTTTCAGTAGGTTGTAGATAAACATGCCCAACTATGTGGTTTTCCAAATAGGAGCCAGGAAAGGAGGAAGACTCTGAGCCTTTGGGTTGACCTACCCAAATACCCCTCCATCTTTTATAGGTGTGGGTTATGTATTTTCCTTTCTTCCTTCCTTGCAGGTGAACCCAGCTGATAGTGAGAACTATGGCACGATGGTAGAGATGATGTTTGTGTTCAGCATGATCTGGTCTGTGTGCGCCTCTGTGGATGAGGAGGGACGCAAGAAGATCGATAGCTACCTCCGAGAGATCGAGGGCTCCTTTCCCAATAAGGTCAGGGTGCACACACCCAGCTGTCCTATTGGTCCTGCTTTCCAGAACCCACAGGCACCCCCAACCCTCAGGCTCTGCTTGAGTTTCAGCCTGCCAACCCAGCTCTCTTTCTCCCCCGCAGCGGTCTGGGAGCTCGTCCTCTGGGCTGGGGAGGGCTGAAGGAAGGCTTTGGTAACCTGATACACGTGCCCTCCCTAGGACACGGTGTACGAGTATTTTGTGGACCCCAAGTTGCGGAGTTGGACATCATTTGAGGATAAGCTCCCTAAGAGTTGGCGCTACCCTCCAAAGTGCGAGCACGGCCTGGGATGTGGGGAAGGCTTGGGGCTGCCGTTGGTGGGAGAGGTGGAAAGAGAGACAGGGCCTAGAAGCAAAAGTGAGTGGCAGAGAGGAGGAGGGTAGGTCCCAGAAAAGGGCTGACTCTTGGGGACCTAGGGACAGGACTCGGGACAGGGACCTTAAGGGAATGCCCAATCCCCAACCCCCCTCAGGAGGCAGGGTTGGTGATTATAGGATGGTGACGCCAAGGAAGATAAACACTGGGAGGAAGAATGAAGCGGGAGTTAGGAAGGAGTGGGTGATGGTCTTCGAGACACACACAGCTCCTGTTCTTCCCTAGTGCCCCCTTCTACAAGATCGTGGTGCCCACCATTGACACTGTTCGCTACAACTACCTGGTAAGCACCTTGGTGGCTAACCAGAATCCTGTCCTGCTGGTGGGTCCCGTGGGGACTGGGAAGACCTCCATTGCCCAGAGTGTCCTGCAGTCCTTGTCCTCCAGCCAGTGGTCGGTGCTAATCGTCAACATGTCTGCACAGGTGTGTTGGGGGACCCGGGGGCCATGCCGCCAGCTCCCCGTGCTCTCCCTGCCTTCTGCTCTCCCCTGGGATCTAAGTGCCTGGTTGACACTGCTCATATTTCTCCCCATATGTCTCTTGGGGACATGAACATTCACTCTGTACCTCTCTCACCAGACCACATCCAACAATGTGCAGAGCATAATTGAGAGCAGGGTTGAGAAGCGAACCAAGGGTGTCTATGTGCCATTTGGGGGCAAAAGCATGATCACCTTTATGGATGACCTGAATATGCCAGCTAAGGACACATTTGGGTCCCAGCCACCCCTGGAGCTGATTCGCCTCTGGATTGACTATGGCTTCTGGTATGATCGTACAAAGCAGACCATCAAGTACATTCGAGTAAGCATCCCAAGAATTTGTTCTTCAGGCCTCTGTTCTCTCCTGTGACAGGCTCAGTCCTTGCTCCACTGGGACCCCAGGCTATAATCCTATCATCCTTATTTCTTCCCACGCAGGAGTGTCCTGCCTCTTCCTCAGGACCCAGACATCTGGCTCCTAAGTTATTGACTCCTATTATTAAATATTAACTCTCCTCACTGACCCTGCCCTACACTTTGTGACCAAAGGATCTTGTCCTCCAACTTCCACTGCTTTCCAGGCCTCTGACACGACAGTCACATGCCAACCTGGCCCTCTTCTGGAACTGTATAGGAGTCCAGGGTCAGAACTCCACACTGCTGTGTCTTCTCTGCCTCCCGCTGTTGCAGTGACCACCTCCCTGGTGTCAGTTCTCAGCTCCCCACCCACGACCCAGGCATCTCCCTTTGGTCCTGGCTCTCCTCCCTCTGCATTCTGGGCAGCTTGTTTGTTTCCCTTTCTTCAATCAATGGGCCATTCCAGCCTGATTCTGGGGTGCCCACCTATCTGGCACTCAGGGTCAAAAACTCACCTAATGATATATTCGTATTTCTGAGAGAGAACACACACATACGTGTATAGATATTTACAATTTTAGAAGAAAAAAGAGAAAGTCTAGAAGACATAATCAAAAGTTGGTATTTTTTTTTTTTACTTGCCTGTATTTTCTAATTTGGGTACGTGGATTATAATGATGAAATAAAGACAAATACATGACTTGAATAATTCTAAAAATGCTTTCCCTAATCCCCTCCCTCTCTTCACCTTCCCCTGCCTACATCACTCCACGTTTCTCCCTCTCATTTGTCCCTGTCCCTCTTCCACTTTGTCCCTCCATTTACGGTCTCCCTCCCCGTCCCTTTTACACCCTCCCTCTTCCTGTGACTCATCTCATCCCCTCTTCCCATCTGCCTCTGCCCCGTCTTGTCTTTGCTCTCTAGGACATGTTCCTGATGGCCGCCATGGGCCCCCCTGGGGGTGGACGGACTGTCATCTCCCCAAGGCTGCAGAGTCGCTTCAACATTATCAACATGACCTTCCCCACAGTGAGGGCGTTGGCAGGGGAGGCTGGGAGGCGTTGAGGAAGGACTGTCTCAGAGTAGGAGGGGGCGGAGGCAGCCAGAGCAGAATTGTGTACAGGGAGCTGTAACACACGGAGGTAGGGCCATCTGTAGGAGCCTTTGCGTCTCCTGAACTAGGAGAGCTACAGGCTGGGAGTGTAGCTTGCTGGCTCTGGAAGGTGAAGCCTTGTGGTCCCAATGGGCCATAGTGGATACAGTGGAGCCCAAGCAGACTAAGGAAGGTAGATCCTACAAAGCTGAGTGCTGAAAGCAGTGCCAGGATTAGGGCAAAGCAAGTGAGGCACTCACCTCAGTGCAGAATTTAAGAAGGAGTACCAAAAAACTCAGTAATTGGCAGAAATAACATTTTATTTTATTTTTTTTCTTTTTTGACCTGTGCAGTACAGTACTTTGAGAGTACAGAAATAACATTTTAATACAATATTTTTTAAAAACTAAAATTAATGCCAAAAATTCATGGTAAACAAAATACCAAAATTTTAAATAAGTACAGCACAGTGCTGAACCATATTGGAGCCTGAGGCAAAAGAAGTCAATAATCCTGACCCAGTCTTTATTTAGAATGTTTGTATTTGGGGCTCAGCATGGTGGCTCATGCCTGCCTGTAATCCTAGCACACTGGGAGGTCGAGGTGGGAGGATTGCTTGAGCTCAGGAGTTGGAGACCAGCCTGAGCAAGAGCGAGACCCTGTCTCTGCTAAAAATACAAAAATTTGCTGGGCATCGTGAAGTGCACCTGTAGTCCCAGCTACTGGGGAGGCTGAGGCAGGAGGATCGCCTGAGCCCAGGAGTAGTGTGAGGTTGCAGTGAGCTATGATGACACCACTGCACTCTACCCAGGGCCGCAGAGTGAGACTCTGTCTCAAAAAAAAACAAAAAAACAAAACTTTGTTCATCAGGGATATTTTGCATTAGTTTTGATTTTTTTTTTTTTTTTTTGAGACAGAGTCTTACTCTGCGGCCCTGGGTAGAGTGCAGTGGTGTCATCATAGCTCACTGCAACCTCACACTACTCCTGGGCTCAGGCGATCCTCCTGCCTCAGCCTCCTGAGTAGCTGGGACTACAGGCGCACACCACCATGCCCGGCTAATTTTTTTCTATTTTTCATAGAGACAGGGTCTTGCTCTTGCTCAGGGTGGTCTCAAACTCCTGAGGTCAAGCAATCCTCTTGCCTCGGCCTCCCAGAGTGCTAGGATTACAGGCGTGAGCCACTGGGCCTGGCCTGATTTTTAAATATTGTATTAAAATATTATTTATTATTTATCTTATTTCTGAGTTGTGGTTTTTTTTTTTTTTTGATGTCCCCTTAAATTCTGCCCATGACCCAAGCTCTTTACTCACCTCACCATCACCCCGGCCTGACGGGAGGGCCAGGAGCTGTGGCAAGTGAGTCTGGGGGCCTGTTTCTAGGAGTCTCAGATCACCCGCATATTCGGCACCATGATCAACCAGAAGCTGCAGGACTTTGAGGAAGAGGTGAAGCCCATTGGGAACGTGGTGACTGAGGCCACGTTGGACGTGTACAGTACTGTGGTCCAGCGCTTCCTGCCCACTCCTGCCAAGATCCATTACCTCTTCAACCTTCGAGACATCTCCAAGGTGACTCTGGGTCTGACCTTGTCCCTTTTGCTTGGCACAGCCTCCTTGGGGGCATTCTCTTTTTCTCAAAATAAGCCTTAGAACTCATAGCATACTGTGTACTAAAAGTCACCCGTATCCTAAAATGCCATGTTCTCTGGCCTTATCTTTAAAACTTCCAGAGGGAATCTCTTTCCTCCCTCCATCCTGCAGTCAATTCTCTTCCCAGGTGTTCCAGGGCATGCTTAGAGCCAACAAGGACTTCCACGACACCAAGTCCAGCATCACACGACTCTGGATCCATGAATGTTTCAGGTGACATGCTTGTGCCCTGGCCAGATTCAGGCTTCCTCAGCCTTGCTCCCATCCCCGCCACCTTCACCGTGGGTCTGACCCTCCCTTCCCCAGGCCGAGTCTCCACTTTATTCCCAGATCTCACACCAAACCCCTCCCACCAGAGTCTTCTCTGACCGGCTGGTCAATGCGGCAGACACGGAAGCCTTTGTGGGCATCATAAGTGACAAACTCGGCTCTTTCTTTGACCTCACGTTTCATAATCTCTGTCCCAACAAACGTTCTCCTATCTTTGGTGAGCTGGTGTCTGTGATTACTGTGGGCTTGAGACCCTTAGGAGATTGGGGTTGGAAGGCGTGTTAGGGCGTGGAGTGCTGGCATGCGGGGCCCTGAGGGGAAGTCTGCGGAGGACCAGGCATTTGAGATTCTGAGCATTCCTGTGGCCCAGGGGACTTCCTGAGAGAGCCCAAGGTGTACGAAGACCTGACAGATCTGCCAGTACTGAAGACAGCCATGGAGACAGCTCTTAATGAGTACAACCTGTCACCCGCTGTCGTGCCGATGCAGCTGGTGCTCTTCCGAGAGGCCATTGAACACAGTGAGCACTTGCTACTCACATCCCCTTCGCTGTCATCCCAATTATGGGGTATTTCTAAGGAAATAGGGTCTCTCCTAAATCAAGTCCCAAAAATTGCCTTCTTCCCTGGCCCCAGATGCCCTTGTGGCAATGGGTGTTTAACAGACAAGGTGGAGGTTAAAAGTTGAGTTTCGGCCAGCGAGATGGCTCACACCTGTAATCCTAGCACTTTGGGAGGCTAAGGCAGGAGGATTGCTTGAGACTAGGAGTTTGAAGCCAACCTGAGCAAGAGCAAGAGCTTGTCTCTACAAAAAATAGAAAAACTAGCCAGGCATGGTGGTGCGTGCCCATAGTCCCAGCCACTTCAGCCCAGGAGTTTGAGGTTGCAGTGAGCTGTGATGACGCCACTGCACTCTAGCCCTGGCGACAGAGCGAAACACAGTCTGAAAAAAAAAAAAAAATTGAGTTGCTACCCAGGGCCTTAAGCACCAACCTCTTCCCACAGCTCTTGGCTCCTCTACTTCAGTTTCAGGGGTCCCAATCCCTAGCCTAAGGCCTGGAGGCCCCCCAGATTTGCTCAGCTGACTCATTACTCTTATCACCCCCACCCCCAGTCACACGGATCGTGCGGGTGATTGGACAGCCTCGGGGCAACATGCTCTTGGTGGGCATTGGGGGCAGTGGACGCCAGAGTCTGGCTCGCTTGGCTTCATCCATCTGCGACTATATCACCTTCCAGATCGAGGTCACCAAACATTATCGGAAGCAGGAGTTCCGAGATGGTACAGCCGGGTTTCTGAAACGGAGGAGGGTTTGGGGCTAGGAGTGAAAGATCAGATGCCTGAGCTCCCGTGATAATGAGAGAGGAGAGACGGAAGCCAGACAGTGAGGGGGCCAGGCCTAAATTGGGTATCGGATGGCGTGTGTGGCGGGTGGGAGGGAGGGTTCCCAAATCCCAGAGGAGGAGCGAAGCACAGGATGGGGGTCTGAAGCGAGTCTGCTCTGTCTTCTTTCTCCTTCCTTCATTGGGCCAGATATCAAGCGTCTGTATCGCCAGGCTGGCGTGGAGCTCAAGACTACGTCCTTCCTTTTTGTGGACACCCAAATTGCTGACGAATCCTTCCTAGAGGACATTAACAACATCCTTAGCTCAGGCGAGGTCCCCAATCTCTACAAGGCTGATGAATTTGAAGAGGTATGATTCCTTCCACACTCACGACCCGTTGGTTCTTTGGCCTGCCTAACTAACCCCCGAAGGACCACAGCTCGCAGACCATGATACTTAGCACCCATCTCAGGCCCCCTCCCTGTAAGTTTGAAGGTCCCCTCCAGGGACTCTATGGGACAGAGCTGCTTTAAAACCCGCAATTTGGGGCTGGGTGCGGTGGCTCATGCCCGTAATCCCAACACTTTGGGGGCTGAGGTGGGAGGATTGCTGGAGGCCAGGAGTTCAAGACCAGCCAGGGCAACACAGCAAGACCTCATCTCTACAAAAAACTTAAAAATTAGCCAGTCGTGGTGGCATATGCATGCAGTCCCAGCTGCTCAGGAGGCTGAGGTGGCAGGATCACTTGAGTCCAGGAGTTTGAAGTTACAGCGAACTATAATCAAGCCACTGCACTTCAGTCTGGGCCACAGTGAGATCATGTCTCTAAAAAATATTTAAAAATTAAAAAAAACCCACACCTCATCAGCCCTGCCTAACCTGCTGCCCCCGCTGATTCTGCCACTGAAATGTCAGCCCTCTGACCCTGGGTGGCTTCTGTCCAGATCCAGTCGCACATCATAGACCAGGCCCGGGTGGAGCAGGTGCCTGAGTCGTCGGACAGCCTCTTCGCCTACCTCATCGAGCGCGTGCGGAACAACCTGCACATTGTGCTCTGTCTCAGCCCTGTGGGGGACCCCTTCAGGTGACTCCTGTTACATTCTCCTCTCCCTGTGGGCCCTAGCACTCTTCCCACGCTCCTCCTCCCTGCTTTTGGCTGCCTGTGCCTTCTAGAAGCTTAGCGTCATAACTAACAGCAGGCTCTCCTGCCTGGCTCACCTGGCTCCTTCCTGTAGACTGTGCCTTCTTTCAGGGAGTTCCCTCGGTTGACACGGGAGTCATCCATTTCCTTTTGGTATGACTAGATTTTTTTTTCAGTTGGTGGTTTTTTGTTTTATTTTGTCGTTTTTACTCTTTATTTGTGGTAAATACCACAAAACATAAAATTTATCATTTTAACCATTTTGAGTGTACAGTTCAGTAGTGTTAAGTATATTCACATTGTTGTGCAACAGATCTCTAGAACTTTTTCATTTTCCCTAAGTAGTACTCTGTACCCATTAAACAACAACTCTCCATTCCCCTCCCCCCAGCCCCTGGCAACCACCATTCTACTCTGTCTCTATGAGTTTGACTAATTTAGATACCTCATATAAGTGGAATCATGCAGTATTTGTCTTTTTGTGACTTGCTTATTTCACTTAGCATAATGTCCTCAAGGTTTATCCATGTGTAGTATGTGACAGGATTTCTTTCTTTTTTAAGGCTGAATAATATTCCATTGTATTATATACCACATTTTCTTTATCCATTCTTGATATGACTGGATTTTTAAGGGCATCAGAAATTAGGAGGAGGGCAGAAAAGTTGTGCAAGGAGGCAATTTGGCTTACCAATTTGTTTTGTTTTTGTTTTTAATATTTATGGCATATGGTATACTTACCATGTGCCAGGTACTATGCTAAGCATTTTACTTACATCACCTCTTTGACTCTCCCAACAACCCTTATTAGTACTTATTGTTATTCCCATTTTAGAGATGAGGAAACTGACATTCAAAGAGGTTAGGTACTTGCCCAAGGTCTACACCTAGAAAATGTGGAACCCCTCTTTCTGACTCCAGAACCTGTTTCTAAATGCTATGCTGAACCAGCTCTGAGAGCACAGAATATGAACAAGGAGATACAGGAGCAAAAGGATGGGGCATTTAGTTTCCTGGAGAGCTGGTGGACACGTTGTAGTGAAGCCAGTAGCCGTAGGCTGCAACTGTGCATGGGCTTTACCACTTCTCAAACCCCCTCCACAGGAACTGGATCCGCCAGTACCCAGCCTTGGTGAACTGCACAACCATCAACTGGTTCTCAGAGTGGCCCCGAGAAGCCCTGTTAGAGGTGGCTGAGAAGTACCTCGTGGGAGTAGACCTGGGAACTCAGGAGAATGTGAGCTCCTCCTCCCCGTCTCTCATCACACCCTGACCTCCCTCCCACTTCCGTTCTCCACCTGCCTTTATCTTCCATACTGTATCATTGGCCTCAGATCCACAGGAAGGTGGCCCAGATCTTTGTCACCATGCACTGGTCAGTGGCTCAGTATTCCCAGAAGATGCTGTTGGAACTTCGAAGATACAACTACGTCACACCCACCAACTACCTAGAACTCGTGTCTGGATATAAGAAGTATGAAGGAGAGCAGGGGATGTGGAGAGCCAAGGGGCTTGGTGTCTTTTCAAGGGAATTGGTGAAATGATGTAATGGAAACACCCAGGAGCTGCCCATGGGGGCTGGCCCAAGAACCTGGGTGCTGATGTGGTAGGACAGAGATGCAAAGGTCTTAGTTCTGCCCAGGAAGTTAGTAAGAGAGAGTTGGGGCTTCCAGTGGTTGTGGACATCTCTAGAGCCCTCTGGCTATGTCCCCTCTCCACACTTTCTCTGTCCTTATTTTCTGGAATGACGTTTCTATGTCTTTTTCCAACCATAATGCAACTGGAACATTGTCATAATATAACCAGTCCTTTCCTCTCTGCCTTTGATGTCTTCTAGACTTTCCACCTATACGAGATAGAAAAAACCAAAGTGTTTTCCCTACTCTCTGACTCAACACAATACAGTCATCCCTCAGCGTCTGCAGGGGATTGGTTCCAGGATCGCCCACAGATACCAAAATCCACATATGCTCAAGTCCCTGATATAAAGTGGCGTGTATTTGCGTAAAAACCACACATATCCTTCCATCTAAATCATCTCTAGATTACTTATAATACCTATACAATGTAAATGCTATGTAAATAGATCACTGTATTATATTGTTTAGGGAATAATGATGAGGAAAGAAAGTCTGTACATGTTCAGTACAGATGCTACTTTTTTTCCAATCTTTTCTATCCACTATAGGTTGAATCCATGGATATGGAAAGCTGACTGTACTTCACTTCTGACACCAGATGTGGGAGGGGATTTTCTCCAACAGACACTGACTGGGTGTCCTACAATTTAACTCAATCCTGACACTATCTACCTGGAGTTAGATCCCACAGGTTGAGGGCTCAGTCCCACAAGACTGCCCCCACTTCAGATGTCAATCACAAGCCCCAGATTGTTTTGCTTGTGTGTGCTTCTGACTGACCAACTACAAATCGGGGATCCCATAACCTCCTCCTCAGGTTCAGTTAATTTGCTAGAGTGGCTCACAGAACTCGGGGAAACACTTTACTTACTATTGCTGATTTATTACAAAGAATATTTTAAAAGATACAAATGAACATAGGGTGAGTTTCCTAAGGGTCCCAAGTGCAGAGCTTTTGTCCTTGTGGAGCTGGGGCATGCGACCCTCCTGGCATGTAGATGTGTTCTTGTTCACCAACCTGGAATCCCTCTGAACCCTGTCCTTTTGGGTTTTTAAGGAGGCTTCATTACAGAGGCACGATTGATTAAATCATTGGCATTAGTGATCAACTCAAATTTCAGCTCCACTCCTCTACCTGGAGGTTAGGCTTGGGGTTGAAAGCTACAACCCTCTAATCACATGGTTGGTTCCCCTGACAACTAACCTCCAGCCACCAGTCAACTCATTAGTATACAAAGACACTTGTCACTTTGGAGATTCCAAGGGTTTTAGGAGCTGTGTGCCAGGAAATGGACTTGAAGACCAAATGTATATTTCTTATTATAAATCACAGTGTCACACCACCATTCCCAATAATTTTATATTCAACCATTAAGTTATTGAGTGGGCTGGCCCACTCAATAACTTAATTTTGTTTTTGTTAACTTAAGTTTTATGTGTACAACATAATAATAATTTGCTTTGAAGGGTATAAGAGAAATGTAAAAAAAAATTATTGGAGTCAGTATTTTTAATCAAGATGAAGAAAAAGCCATTTGCAATAATAATGACAGTTAACACTTATTCATTCATTTACCACATATTTTTTGAGTACCTACTATGTGCCAGGCACTATTCTGGATACTTGTAATATACCAGTGAGCAAAATAAAGCCCCTGCCTTCCCTGGGTACATAGGCGTACGTTCCACCTTCTGTTTACTATTTGCCAGTCACTGTGATAAACGCTTTACATGCATTTTTTCACTTAGTCCACAAAACAACCCACATAGACATTATTTCTTTTCCTGAACAATACTGAAAGTGTTTTGAATCAGTTGCCAACATTTTTAAAGTTTTCACCTGGGAGCCTTAGAAAAATCTGGATTTCTAGCTTCTCTTTAAAAATCAGAAATTGTGGCAATACTGGGCCCACATTCATTCCCATAGAGAAAAAACAGGCTGGAGCTGAGGGAGGGCTGCCCCCTGGGGTGGTTTAATGTTTTCTGGTTCACTGCAGCCCACCTGCCTGCTACACAGTGGGGAACAGGGCAAGATTCTCACACAGGGGAAGCAGTGTAAAGGAAACTGTATTTAACCAGCTGATTTTGACAGTGGCATGTAGAATAAATCAGAGGGACAAGAGCCCAAAAGCAAGAAGACCCGTCGGGAAGCTGTTGGCAATAATCCAGGCAGGAAATGATAAAAACCTAGCCAGGATGGTGGTGGTAGTAGCAACAGAAAGGAAGACGGGGGCTCGAGACACACGGGGCAGGTGGACGATACAGGACATCACTTTCTGGGAACCCAGCCTCTCCTTGCACCTTCTCCAACCTCTCTCCCAGGTTGCTGGGAGAGAAGCGGCAGGAGCTGCTGGACCAAGCCAATAAGCTTCGCACAGGATTGTTCAAGATCGACGAAACTAGGGAAAAGGTGCAAGTGATGTCGTTGGAGCTGGAGGATGCCAAGAAAAAGGTGGCTGAGTTCCAGAAACAGTGTGAGGAGTACCTGGTCATCATCGTGCAGCAGAAGCGGGAAGCAGACGAGCAGCAGAAGGTGGAGGCTCCTATGTCGCTACGCCCCCCACTCCACCAGTGCCCCCAGAAGAGGCTTCCCTGTCTCCACCAGCTACTGTGCCCCGCCTTGGGGACACATGTCCCACTCCTCACGTGTTCCTTAGCTTTCCCTTTCATCTTTTCCACCAGCACTGTCACCCCCACCTTTGCCCAAAGCAAAGACAAAAAAACCCTCGTCCTCTTTTTATCCCTAGGCCGTAACTGCCAATAGTGAAAAGATTGCAGTTGAGGAAATCAAGTGTCAGGCACTGGCTGACAATGCCCAGAAGGATCTAGAAGAGGCATTGCCTGCCCTGGAAGAGGCCATGCGGGTACCAGGGGTGGCCGAAAGGGTGGGAGCCAGGAGCGCAGGAGCCCAGGGAAGGGAATGGGGAAGTGGGAAGAAGAGGTGGAACCTCAGCTATGTCCTGTCTCCATAAGGACCTGTCTTACCCCTTGAGTTGACTCTGGCCCTGTTCCCTCAGTGAATCCCTTTTCCCAGGCCCTGGAGTCTCTGAACAAGAAGGATATAGGAGAGATCAAGTCTTACGGACGGCCCCCCGCCCAAGTGGAGATCGTGATGCAGGCGGTTATGATTCTTCGAGGAAATGAGCCCACGTGGGCAGAGGCCAAGAGGCAGCTGGGTAAGCTAGAGAACCACGAGATAAGTGACCGCAGTTCACGCAGTGTTTATGGATCATCTGCAGTGCGTCAGACACTCAGAGAGACAGGGATGGATGAGGCATTTCACTCTCCCTTGGGAGCACAGAGCCTCGCAGGAAGGAGAAGACATAAACATCAGTTAAGATGCTTTGGTTGTTACTGGTATTTTCTGGCTTTTTACAAAGTTACCTGTTTCTTTTCATTAAAAGAGAAAAAGCAAAAACTACATTTCTTATCACTTTTAGAATTTAATTATTAAGTATGAATTGAAAAAAAGGATTCTTTGGTTGTAAGTAACAGAAAACAGCTTATCTTAATACAGACAGTCCCCAGCTTGCGATGGTTCAACTTATGATTTTTCGACTTTACAACACTGCCCATAAAATCATTCTGTTTTTCACTTTCAGTACAGTATCCAATACATTACATGAGATATTCAACACTTTATTATCAAATAGGCTTTGTGTTAGATGACTTTGCTCAACTGTAGGCTAAAGTAAGTGTTCTGAGCACGTTTAAGGTAGGCTAGGCTAAGCTATGAAGTTCGGTAGGTTAGGTGTATTAAATGCATTTTTGACTTACGATATTTTCAACTTACAATAGGTTTATAGGGACACAGCCCAATCATAAGTCAAGGAACATCTATATAAGCACTAAAAGGAAAATTGTCCTAACGATAGAAGAATGTATTGCAGAATTCAAGGGCAGGAATGCCTTCAGACCCCCAAAAGGGACAAGAATCAGAAAATAGAAGACAGGACTCTTGTATTTCATTCTTGTGGTTTTCTTTGCTTTGGGTTCCCATGGTAGAATATAGCCTGTGAGCCTTGGTTTGGTGATCCCTGCCCTAGAAGAAAGTGCAAAGCATAGAGAAAGAAAGAGGTATAGGGTTGCTTAGCCGAGTGTTAAAGGTAAGTGATGGGAGATAACTAGGAAGACTGCAGAGGGCCCTGGGGGTGGCAGATGCCTAGAGAAGGGAGTACTTCAGAGGGAGGAACTGGAGACTAGGTCAGGCATTATAGGAAATGAGCCAGGAGAATTGTGGCTATGCCTGAGCAGTGGAGGTGAAACCTGGACAGAATGGATGGAATTAGGCCCTCTAGCTGAGGCTCCTAATTTTTATCCCACAGGGGAACAGAACTTCATCAAGTCGCTGATCAACTTTGATAAGGACAATATCTCAGATAAGGTTCTGAAGAAGATTGGGGCCTACTGTGCCCAGCCTGACTTCCAGCCTGATATCATTGGCCGTGTCTCCCTGGCTGCCAAGTCCCTATGCATGTGGGTGCGGGCCATGGAGGTAGGTGGGGGCTGGGCTGGGCTGGGGGAGGGCTGACACACAGACCCCATGGGAAGAAAGGATCGCCACTCGGTGAGTGGAGTCTGGGTCGGTGGGCGACCCTCGCAGCCTGGCTGTCTCTCCGCAGCTGTATGGGCGGCTGTATCGGGTGGTGGAGCCCAAGAGGATCCGAATGAACGCTGCCCTGGCCCAGCTTCAGGAGAAGCAAGCAGCCCTTGCTGAGGCCCAGGAAAAGCTGCGGGAGGTGAGCCTCACGCCCATCTTTTCCATGCAGTCCCTGTCCCTGATTTCTGGGACACTTTGTTACCATTTTTCCCCATCTAATTCTACTCCCCTTTCCCACGTCCTACATTCCTCCAGTCTTGTCTCCCTCCCACTCCGTGCCCTGGTGGGATTGGGCTGCCTCTGGCTCAGAAAGCTAAGCTGATCGCAGGGGTTAAAAAGGCTCAGAGGGCACTGGACCAGGAGCCCTTCCAAAGGTTGACTTGGGAGTCTGCAATCTCCGTCACAGCCTTTGGAGATGGGCCCTGAGATTTCACCTGCTGAAATCTATGTGGCAAATCAGTCTTTGCCAGGGGCATGGGTCAAGAGTGTCTACATTGCTGCTGTGGACCGGAAACAAAGTGAGGGTGTCTGTGCATGTGCTTGGGTGGGGACAGGGTTGCCCCAGAGGCCAGGGTGGGGTTAGTTACTGTAAGTAGGATAGACGACCCAGAAGTTGATTTCCTGCAAGATGTTTGCACAAGTAACTCTCAAACCAGGCAGAATGGCCAAGTGCTGTTATCAAAAGAATTCAAAATTCTTCCAGTCTACCACTTGATTCTTTTTTTATCATTGATTTAGTAGATAATACTACTATATCCCCAAGGTAATACAGACACATTCAAAAGGTACAAAAGCCTTTGCAATAAGAAGTTTCCCAGCCGGGCATGGTGGCTCATGCCTGTAATCCTAGCACTTTGGGAGGCCGAGGCAGGTGGATTGCTTGAGGTCAGGAGTTTGAGACCAGCCTGAGCCAGAACAAGACCCCGTCTCTACAAAAGATAGAAAAAATTAGCTGGGTGTGGTGGCGCGGGCCTGTAGTCCCAGATACTCAGGAGGCTGAGGCAGGAGGATGACTTGAACCCAGGGGTTTGAGGTTTCAGTGAGCTATGATGATGCCACTGTACGCTAGCCAGGGTGACAGTGAGACCTTGTCTCAAAAAAAAAAAAAAGTTGTTTCCCTCCCACCTTCTGCTCTCTAGCTGCCCAGCTTCCCTCCCTGAAAACAACCAACATTACAAATTCTTGTTTATCCATCCTGAGGCTATGCTTATATAAGCAAATATATGTATATTTCACTTTTTAAATATTATATCCACTGTTTTGCACCTTCCTATCTTATTTACTTGTGAGCTGAAGATTGTCCACAGCAGTATAGAAAAGAGTTTCTGCTTTCTTTTTACTGCTGCCTGATATTCCAGTGGGTGGCTACACCATCGTCTAACTGTTCCCCTTTTGATGGACATACCCATTGTTTCCAACATTTTGAGCTTCACTTGTCTCTTTTTTGATGCTATCTTTGTAGAGAAATTTAAAGTTTTTATATAATTGAAGCTGGTCATAGAACTTAAAAGTGTTTTACCTGAAACCAACTATAGATAACATCCAGGGCCAACCTTCTCAGATGGGATGAGGAGCCCGAGGTTTAGTGAGATAAAGGGACTTGCCAAGGTCACTGGTTAGCTACTGACGGAGCTGGGGCTAGACCCCAAGTTTCCTGACTCCATGCCACATTGGCCCTGGTTCATCGTTGTCTTTGCCTGCTACAGGCATCCCTACTTGCAGGAGCGAGGCTACCCTTGAGACCCCTCCAGTTCTGCCTGTGCAGAGAACTCTGCCAGGCTGAGTGCATGGGCTCTGTCTGCACCTGCTTCTCCACTGCCCTCTTCCTGCTGCCACTGCCACCTTCCAGCCTCCATGGAACCTTCACTCTTTTATTCTCTCTTTTTCCAAATGTGAACAATCACAGGTGTGGCAATCCATTTGGAAAAGTTTCTTACCTAGATAGGCCAAATAATTAGGGGTGGTTACCTTTGTATGTGAAAAATGGGATCTCTGGGGTCCACTGTCAACAACATCACTCACTAGACAAACATTTATAGAGCACCCAGTGTGAGGTCTCCTGGTGGAGGCTCCACACCCACACTTGAGGACCCCTAATTGGTAAGAGAAAGCAGATAGGGAACCAAAATTTCTCCTTTGTTACTGATAAAGGCTGTGAAGTTTGAGAGTCAAATGCACCTTTTAACAGAACCTCAGAACTGGGCACTGTCCTGATATCTGGGCCCCATCCCAGGCCAATTAAGTAAGAGTTCCTAGCAGAGCCTGGCATCAGCATTTAAAAAGCTTTCCTGTCAGAGCCAACCAGACGTGGGAAAGCCAGTGCTCGGTACTAGGGCCCAGGTCTGGAAAGAAGCCCAGAGCCCAACTATATTACATATCAATACAAATCTTGAGTAAATAGTTTTAGCCATTACCCTCATGTTTGGGGTCCTGAAAACAAATTTTCCACAGGCCAATTCTGCTAGGCAACAAGTGTTACAAACCACTGGCTTAGATATTGTTGCAGAAGGCTCTGAAAGGGTTAGAACAGAATCAATCTACTTCAAGGCAACTGTATCCCCAAGGTTGAAAATTCACTTTTTTTCCTATTTAGCATTCCATTTTATGTCTAGTCACGTTGTCCAATGTAACGTATCAGAGGCTTTGCAGTGCAACTAAATGGCAGCATTAAAATGCTATTACTACATAATAACAATACACATAAACTTCACAAATTTGAATATAAACCCCAGGGAGAAATTAAATTTCAAAGATTAAACCCCTTTGTGAACTAAAGTTCAAAGAAATGAAAATCTGAAATAAAATGACCCTGCTTTTGTGATTTAAAAATCTAGAATCCAACATTCTTAGGTTAAAGTCCCCAAATTATCTTCCCCAATCTCTTGTTCTGCTCAGTCTCTAGCTGAGGGGTTGTCTTAGTCCATTTGGGCTGCTATAACAAAATACTGGTTAATTTATAAACAACAGAAATTTATTTCTCATAGTTCTGGAGGCTGGAAAGTCCCAAGATCAAGGCATCAACAGATTCGGTGTCTGGTGAAGGCCAGTTCCTCATAGATGGTGCCTTCTGCGTGTTCTCATGTGGCAAAAGGGACAAACAAGCTCTCTCAGGCCTTTTTTATAGAGATACTAATCCCATTCCTGAGGGCTCCACCCCCATGACCTAACCACCTCCCAGATGCCTCACCTCCCAAGACTACTGCTCTGGGGATTAAGTGTCAATTTATGAATTTGGGGGGAACACAAACGTTCAGACCATAGCATGGGTTCTCTGGGTAGATCCGTTTTCTTAAGCTATAACCTGGGCTGTTTGTCCCTGGAAAAGGAAGTAGTTTCTCAGGACCTCAGAGGCTGTATGAATTCAAAACAAAGTCTGTTATATGCATCATTTGAGAATAAAAAAGAATTCAAGGAGTTAATAAATCATACAAGACTTCCAGATAAAATTATGTTACCAAAAACCAGTTGTTATTGTTGCAAAAAGCCATAGTAGAAACCCAATGGTATTTGAGAGGATGAGGATGCGTGGAGAAAATCTTGGCTTTGACTTCACCAAAATGTCAGTTATCTGGAAACCATAATCTGTGAACTTAGATTTAACTGGGAGAAATCTCTAGCAACAGATTAATATCAGAGATACAATCCAACAAGTAAGCATTTACTGTATTGGAGGGGTTGGAAATCCACATATGTATACCTTCTTTTTTGGGGTGGGGGTGATTGTGGTAAAATGCACATAAAATTTATCATTGTGATCATTTTAAAGTGTATAATTCAGTGGCCTTAAGTACCTTCACCATATTGTGCAGCCATCACCACTATTCAGTTCCAGAACTTTTTCATCACCCCAGGTGGAAATCCTGTGTCTATCCTTTTAATTTCAGTTTCCCCTTGAACTCTGGGTTCCCTGTCCTGTGTTGTGATCAGGCTTGGTCATTCTGTGCCACAGTGGCTAGTATTGTTGCCTCTCTTCATGGGATTGCTGAGGCCTACAAAAACTGCCTCTTAGGAAAGGTTTTCACCTCATCCCTATACTTATTTTAACTGCAGAGTTACCTTCAGCAGATGCTTGAACTAAAGCAGCTGTTGATGCTGCTGAAGCCTGTGCCCCAGGGCCCTGTGGGGAGCAAACCCTCTGCCACGTGTGTCTTAAGACATGGCTTTCCTCCACGTCTGAATCCCCTGCGTTGCTCAGGCATGTTCCCTCGGGGAACAGGTAATACCTGCATGCCCACCTACCCTAACTGTATCACGTGAATCTCAGACAAGATGGAATACTCAGCCCATATGCCTGTGGATAAACCACATGGATTTAAGGATTTTAACCACAATCGACTGCTTAGCACCGAATAAAAAAAATTGAATAACACATAGTTGATCTAGTGCTGTATACCTAGGCCTGGCAGCAACCATTTAAAACCAGAACCTGCTGGGCATAGTGGCTCACACCTGTAATCCCAGCATTTTGGGAGGCCGAGGCAGGAGGATTGCTTGAGGCTAGGAGTTTGAGACCAACATAGTGAGACCCTGTCTCTACAAAAAAATTTTAAAATTAGCCAGGAGTGGTGGTGCACACCTGTAGTCCCAGCTACTCGGGAAGGTGAGGCAGGAGGATCACTGGAGCCCAGGAGTTTGAGGCTGCAGTGAGCTGTGGTGGAGCCACTGTACTCCAGCCTGGGTGACAGAGTGAGACCTTGTCTCTAAAAAATAATAATACTAAAATAAAAAATAAAACCAGAACCTGTAGTACATGAAAATTGACTGCCTTGCACTTTAAAAGCAGCAAATCTAATATTCTGTTCATCAGTGTCTAAAAAACAATCCAGCTCCACTTCAACCTAGTTGGCAATATCAGGCCAGGCTGTTCTGTGTTGTGGGTTACAGCAGCCTTTATCCTGAGGCCTCACACCTCTTAGTTAAGGCCACCCTGAGGGCCCAAGTCTTTCCTTTGCCCAAGTCTGAGCGGCTCAAGCCAGTTTCCTTGAATCTGCCCTACTTCAAATGGTCCTGCCTCTCTAGAAACAGCCACTCACCTGTGGACAAAGCTGCAATCATTTGCCAAGGTCAGAATAGCACATGATCAGCTTAAAGCCTGTCACCCAGGCTATGTGGTTAAAAGTCAACTACACAAATGTAAATAAACCACCTGACCTAATATGAGCTTCTACACATCACCTAAGTCAAAACACCTGTCCACACCCATGAACCCTAGCCCCACCCAAAGCTTCTTAATATTTTTTTCTGGCCTGAAAATATACTCTTGAGGGGATCCAAGAACTAGCAACTTTCTTCTATGCCTAGGTTTTAAACAAGTTGAGAAATAAAACATGTTTGTAATATCACCTTTATCATCTGTAGAGGCATACGTTGAAGGATGTGGCTGACATCTGTGGGCGAGTGGTCCCACCAGTAGTGACCCCATATTTAGAGAGAAATACCCAATCTCAGGTGATGCTGGGCCAGGCAGGCCTCCCAAACCCTGGAAGGGCCAAGAAGGACTTGTTCTCTCTGTGGTTTACCTCACTCCTAAAAGGAAAGAATCTGATCTGAGTCGAACATTCCTAGCTTATTCTTCCTGATTATACCAGTTAGAGCAGTCATGCACCTCCCTTGGAGAAGGTGTGAGTAAAAGGGTGGAAGAAGTCTTCCAACATGCAAGGGACTTACCAAGACAAAAAATTATAACAAAACATGATCCCAGAGTTGGGGGAGAAGCCAGAGATCATTCAGGTTATGGAGAAGAACTTAAAAAGCAGACTTAATCCAATTGGTATGTTCCAAAAGTGATTAAAGAAGAAATTACATCCAGAAAACAGGAATAGAATGGTAAGGGGAAAAGTCCAAACAGAGAAAAAGAAAGATTTCTGGGAAATTTAAAAGTTAACAAAGTATGACATTCAATTCAAGGGTGGGAAGACAGAGTCAAGGAATATAATACAAAAAGACAGAAAATATGAGCGAGATATGAGACACACTCCAACCAATAGGAATGTCTGAAAGAGAAAACACATGATCAAGGGTAATATAAAAATATTTACCACCCGCTTCGGCCTGTGTGTGACCTATCAGAACGTGCCTCCATCATAAGCAACCGGGCCAGGTGCCCTGGTACACATCTGGGCATCAGCTCAGGTTGTGCTAACGTCAATGCTGTTTGTGATGTTCAACCTTTATAACCAGCCTGCAGACAAAGCACAGAGGACTAATTCTGGCTTCCGGATGTAAATGTTATCAACCCCGACGATGCAAAAATAAAAGTACAGCTGAAAAAGTTGGGAGGTGGGTGCAGGGACGGGGGTGGTTCAGGGAAAGTTCAGGCAATGTTTTTGTAGTAGATAGAATAAAATGTCAACAACTACTAAATCTAGCTGATGGATATTTCTAGGTGTGAAAGTTTTCATAAGAATTTTTAAAAATTTAAAACTGCAAAGTGATTAATATATTTTAAAAACAGTGGCATAAGCATATTATTCAGAGATATGGAGGTAATTACCAGAAGAAATAAAAAGAGAAACAGTTAAAAAGTAGTTTCCTCAGAGGAATGGGTCTGGGTGTGGGAAAGGTGGGTTAGAAGACAATGCTTTCCCTATAACCTCTTTTATATTATTCGGGTTTTTAACCTTGTGCATATATTTCTTGTATAAAAAATAAAAACAATGAAAGCAACAAAGCCATACGCAAAAATGATGAAATATAGAACTATCCAACGGGCTGGATGCATCCCCATTGACAAATCTCCATGGGAAAACAAATTATAATCCGGATGTTGCTAATGAGCATGACTTGGCTGGGCGGGGGAGGGGGGGGAGGTGGTCACATGATCCTGGTGACAGGCAGACAAAGACTACCGGGTGCATGGGCTCCATCAGGGCTGGACCTGACACCCACGTACAGGGTACAGGGTGCCCCTCGCCCTGTGGGCCCCCAGCCAGTGTTGCTCTGAGTAGCCCAGCTGGCCAAGCCCCTTCTGAAGGACACCTTCTTTCTTTAGATGTTAATGACTTCTAATAGATTGCTATCAAGGCCAGACCAATAAGCCATCCTGTCATTTGAAGGTGGCATTTTGAATCTCCACTTCATTTTAAAGAATGTTTTTGGAGAGTTATCGATCCTATTTCCAAATGCTTGGCACCAGGTACTGCTTGCTTACTACGTGCTAGGCATTGTGCTACAGCCCACATCACCCCTGCATACAACAACACAGACGAGACTCTGAAAGGCTGAAACCTACCAGGTATCACTCTATAAGTAGAACTATTTTTACTTTATACTAGTGGCACTATTCCCACGATAGCTGCTTCTCCCAGTGGTTGCAGGGAAGGAAACTAAAGTTTATTGTGTGTATGCGCTGTGTAACCCAGCCCCACATTCCTGATGATGAAAAGGATGGTGATACGGTCTGTGCCCAGACATGATGCTGCTGGCTGGTCAGGCATACGTATGGGGTCTTTGGGAAGGCTCTATCAGTCCTTTACTTCAGATTTAAGTGATATATTCGGGCCTCAACAGAGCCCACAGGGTGGCAATGAGTTGAGAGAGGTTTCTCTAGTATATATAGCCCTTCCCAGGCCCCCACCTCTGGTGTGTGACCTTGGACTTGGTCATTTTTTTTTTATTAGTATTCTTTTCCATCTAAAGTGTGATCTGATCATAGGGTCCTTTTTCTTGAATAGATTTCCTCTTCCTCTTTGTAACAGCTCTTGGGTTCATTTCTAGCTTTTTCTTCCTCTTTCAAGATTCCACCCTAGGTACGGCCTCTGGCATGGAGTGGCAGTCATTTTTGTGCTATCTGGCCTTCTCTTGCCAACACATCTTGTGCGGTTTATTATGCTTCGAGAGGTCTCTGTGTCCCACCCAGCCTTGAATTTCGTTACCGAGTAGTTTTGGGCTCTAGGAAAGGGTGGTGGAAGGAAGGGAAAGAAAACTCATGTCATCGCATGTATTTGATCTCATTTGCTCCTTGCAACAACCCTATAGGGTAGGTATTATCCTTATTTTACACATGAGGAAACTGAGGCTCAAAGAGATTAATTTACCCAAGGTCACACAGCTACAAAGTGGCAGAGTCATGGTTTGAACCAGAACAATCTGGCCTCAGGCACTGTGTTTGATGCCCAACACTCCGATCCTCCCAGGTGGCTGAGAAACTGGAGATGCTGAAGAAACAGTATGATGAGAAGCTGGCACAGAAGGAGGAGCTTCGAGAGAAGTCTGAAGAGATGGAGATGAAGCTGGAGCGAGCGGGGATGCTGGTGTCGGGGTTGGCTGGCGAGAAGGCCCGCTGGGAGGAGACAGTCCAGGTGGGATCACTTGTACCACCTGGCTCTGCTTTCACTCTGCCTGCCAGTTCCAAGAGACCCATCCCCTTTAGGTTGAGGGACAGTCAGGGAAAATAGGGACACTTGGGTGTAGGGAACTCCAAGAATAGGGGAGTGGGAGCTCTCCCCCACCCCCTGCTCACCTTGGGGGAGAATAGTGGAAGGAAAGGCTTTTTGCACCGGCAGGGATCTGCTTCAGTGTTCAGGTAGGGCTGCAAAGCGCGCACGAGGACTCACATATAGCCTGCCGACCTGATAGAAAACAGACATGGCACATCTTGTCTCTACCCTCAGTGAGCTCCTGGCTTTGCAAAAAGGGTTAGGTCTTATCACCAGAATGTAAACATTGCTGTTAGAGATGGGGAACTCACAAGTAATTAGAACCAGGTTAGAGTTCTCAGAATGCAAAGGTTTGGGAGAGGGGAAGAACCTCTTTGATCTAGATGGTGTCCAGAGGACAGTGTGTCACCCAGAGCACCAGGGGCCCCACAGACTCACACCTCCCTTCTGTCCACCAGGGCCTGGAGGAGGACCTGGGCTACCTGGTGGGCGACTGTCTCCTGGCAGCTGCCTTCCTGTCCTACATGGGACCCTTCCTGACCAACTACCGGGATGAGATTGTGAACCAGATCTGGATCAGGAAGGTGAGATGGGGCTCAGGTGTGGGACGCAAGCTGACGAAGTGGGCTCTGAGACCAGGACTGGGGGCAGGGCTTTGGGGAATATTAAGAGATGTAGAGAAGGGGCAGGGGCTGCTGGACACAGATCTTCAGGCTGAAGTTTGGGGCTTTTCTCTCCCCAGATCTGGGAGCTTCAGGTTCCTTGCTCACCTCGCTTTACCATTGATAACTTCCTGACCAATCCTACCAAAGTCCGGGACTGGAACATCCAAGGGTTGCCCTCAGACGCCTTCTCCACTGAGAATGGCATCATTGTCACCCGAGGCAATAGGTGAGGATGCTGCTGGGAGCAGGGGGCAGCGCAGGAGCAAGGCTTGGCTTCTGACCCGTGCTTGCCCGTTCAGGTGGGCACTTATGATCGATCCTCAGGCCCAGGCCCTGAAATGGATTAAGAACATGGAAGGAAACCAGGTATAAGTCTGGGCAGCTGATTTTGGCCCCCAGTAGAATCTCTCCCCAAGCCTTGTCTCTTCCTGAGGTCCTACCCTTGGACCATTGTCTCTCTTATATCTTCTGTGTTTCTTCCCTCTTCCCCCTTGCTCTCTAGGGCCTAAAGATCATCGACCTTCAGATGAGCGATTATCTTCGAATCCTAGAACAGGCCATTCAGTTTGGATACCCAGTGCTGCTCCAGAACGTGCAGGAATATCTGGACCCCACACTCAACCCTGTGCTCAACAAATCTGTAGCTCGAATTGGTCAGGGCCCAGGCTTACGATGGGGCTGGACTGTGTGACCCTAGGCAGGAAGGGCTGGTTCTTTGGCTGTGTCCTCTACCGTGTCGCTCCATTCAGACAGCCCCGGGCTGGGGCCTTTAGGCAGGCTAACTCACTGCCACTGGATGCTGGTGAGGAGTGGATGGGCCCTTACGGTATCACATGGGGCCCTTGCCCTTACCTTTCCTGTGGACACAGGTGGTCGGCTGCTGATGCGCATTGGAGATAAGGAGATGGAATACAATCCCGATTTCCGTTTCTACATCACCACCAAGCTCTCCAACCCCCACTATAGCCCAGAGACCTCAGCCAAGACCACCATTGTCAACTTTGCTGTTAAAGAACAAGTGGGTGGGGGCTGATGCCCAGACTGAGCTAGGGTGAAGGAGGAAGGGCTCTAGAGTTTGGAAGGATCAAGAAAAAGGCTAAGTTTGTGTTGGGCAGCTGGGGATAAGGGTCTTGGGAGAAGTAAAGGGATGGGGAGGGTGAAGGTCACAGGAGTGAGCCCCTCACCATAAGTCCTGGCATTCCCAGGGCCTGGAGGCCCAACTGCTGGGCATCGTGGTTCGGAAGGAGCGACCTGAGCTGGAGGAGCAGAAGGATTCGCTAGTCATCAATATCGCTGCTGGCAAGAGGAAGCTCAAGGAGCTGGAGGATGAGATCCTTCGGTGAGACCTTGCCTCCGCACACCCACCCCCCCTCCCATCGGCCTACTCCCAGCTAGCACCCAGCTGGCCCACTCGCAGGCACAGCCAGCCTCCCAGGGGGATGACAAGGGGTCCCTGCCACCAGCCCGCCTCCCCTAACCCCTTGATCCATGAACCTCTTGGCTTTCCCCAGGCTGCTGAATGAGGCCACAGGCTCCCTGCTGGATGATGTGCAGCTGGTGAACACTCTTCAGACCTCTAAGATAACTGCCACAGAGGTGACAGAGCAGCTGGAGACCAGCGAATACACGGAGATCAACATTGACTCAGCCCGCGAGGTGAGCTCTGTGCCCTCCAGCCCCACTTGCCACTGGCCAACAGGAAGCAATGCGATCGATCGTGTTGGCTTGAGGACCCCTCCCCTGAACCCCTTCTCTGTGCCACGCCCCTCTGTGAGCTGACTCTGACCCACCTGCAGGCTTACCGCCCCTGCGCACAGCGGGCGTCTGTCCTGTTCTTCGTGCTCAATGACATGGGCTGCATCGACCCCATGTACCAGTTCTCGCTGGATGCCTACATCAGCCTCTTTATCCTCAGCATTGACAAAAGCCACCGCAGCAACAAGCTGGAGGACCGCATTGACTACCTGAATGACTACCACACCTACGCCGTCTACAGGTTCCTCCCCACATGCCCCAGGCGGGAGGCCACATGGCTGGCTCCAGTGCCAGTCTTCTGGCCTCTTCTGCCTTGGTGCTTTCCCGTGCCACCCTTCTTGGCCCACTGCTCTCCTGTCCATGCACCTTCCTGGGTAGCTCGTCCACTCTCGTGGCTTAGCCATCCCCTGTGGGCTGACTGTTCCGAGTCTTCTCTCTTTAGTGCTGCCTTGAGCACTGGACTTGTACACACAACGTTGATCATACCAGCACTTCTCAAATGTTCATGTGCATATAAAGCCTTGGTGATCTTATTAAAATACAGATTAAGGTTCAGTAAGTCTAGGGTGGGGGCCTGAGATTCTGCACCTCTAGCAAGCTCCCAGCCGTTGCCGCTGCTCCTGGCCCATGGGTCACATTCTGAGCAGGAAGGTACTTGGCTTTTCTACCTGGACGTCCCACAGACCCCTCAGGTTCAACTTGTTTCAGATCAGATTCATTATCTTCCCCCTTCCTTCAGGGTCCTCATCCCTGTATGGCACCAACGCCCACTGCCCAGTCACCCAAGCCAGACGTGGGCAGCTATCCTTGGCCCTTCCCTCTCATATTAGTCACCAGGTTTTGCTTGTGAATATTCTGCAAACTGTTCCCTCCCCATCCCTCCACTGCTACCACAGTGCTTCATTTCAGGCCTTCGTGATCTTTTTATCCAAACTGCACGACGGTCTCCTGCAGGTCGTGCTGCCTCTAACTGTCCCTCTTGACCTATCCTCCTGCAGCTGCCTGCGTGAGCAAACCCGACCACATCACTCCCTGGCTCTAACTTGTCAGTGGTTATCTTGTCCCCAGCGGCCACAAAGTGCTCACCTACCTTGGCCTCCCCTTTCCCACCTTGCACCAGCTGCCTGGGCAGCCCTAACTGCCCCTCATGCCATGCCCTTCTCACGCCCCTGCTTTTGCTTGTGCTGGGACCTCCCTGCCTCTCCCACACTGCTCAAAAAACTCTGCTACACCTCAGGCAACTTCTCTCAGAAACTTTCCTTCAGTTCACTAGGCAGGGACTGGGCATGCCTGCCCTGCATTCCCTGGACACCATGGGCCACCTCTTTGTAGGACTCAGCCCATCCTCTCATAACTGATGGCCTTTCTGTCTATCCTCCCAGAGGCTATGGCTCATTCATCTTTGTGTCTTCAGAACCTAGCAGAGTGCTGGCAGGATAGTAGGGGAATAATCAATGTTTTGTTTTTCTAATGGAACTGAACGACTAATTACAACTGCATTCTGGGAAAATCACATCTTCTCTCTAGGGCCCTGAGTCCTTGGCTGTTTCCAGGAGGTTTAGGTTAGAGGCTGAGTAAGGTCCTTCTCCTCCGTAAGGCTCTGTGATGGCATGATCTCCACTCAGTGAGCGTTCCTATTGGGCATCCCACCCACACTTCACCCTGCCTCCTCCATCCTCCCTGTACCCTTCTCCCAGGTACACCTGCCGCACCCTCTTTGAGCGCCACAAGCTACTATTCAGTTTTCATATGTGTGCCAAAATCCTGGAGACTTCTGGCAAGCTCAACATGGATGAGTACAACTTCTTTCTGCGTGGGGGTGTGGTGAGTTGGGCAGAGGGCACATCCCAGTGTGGGGCAGTCAGGTTGGGGTGAGATGAGGGCAAGTGTGATGAGGACTCCAGACCCACAGGGTCAGGCCCAAGGCCTCAGCAAGCGAGCTAAGAAAAATAGGGCGGCATCGGGGCATGATGAGCTCCCGGGGGCTGTGGGGCGACTTGCCATGCACCCCCTTGCACACAGTACAGGCTGGGCTTTGGGGCATCTCTCACTTGTGACCCACCAATTGGCACGGTCTTGCCGCTTTCTTACTGCCTCTCAAGCCACCCCTTTCCCAGCCTGAGTGCCACAGTCATCATCACAATCTCTCCCTCACAGCCACCTTGACCCCTTTTTCCCTCCCTCTCTGTGTTGCATTTGCTTGTGAAAACTACCACTCTCTCTAGCCTGAGCAAAAGCGAGACCCCGTCTCTGCAAAAAATAGAAAAATTGGCTGCACGTGGTGGTGCGCACCTGTAGTCCCAGCTACGCGGGAGGCCGAGGCAGGAGGATCTCATGAGCCCAGGAGTTTGAGTTTGCAGTGAGCTATGATGACACCACTGCACTCTAGCAGGGGTGACAGAGGGAGACTCTGTCTTAAAACAACAACAACAACAAAGAAAAAAAACCAAAAAAACTACCACTCTGGCTAGATCCAGCTCTTCTTCCCCACCCCCCGTCCCTGTGTGGCCCATGCAGCTGAGCGTGGCTGAAGAAAAACACACCCACACAGACTGGACTCACCCTAAACCCATGATCATGAATCCCAGCGTGCTGCAGCCCCTGGACCAGTCATTCTCCCACCCTACCGGACCCCATTTTCATTCCTTTTGCCATGTTCACTTGACCTCTCATCCGGATTTTAGCAATAGCCTTCCAACGCCCCCACCCCAAACTCCCAAAACAGCAACAGAGAGCTCCTTCTAAAATGGACCACATTTTCATAGGCTCCCATCCTGATGTTGTCTCCCGCCGCCCAGCCCCTCACTCCACACCAGCTGCACAGGCTTCATTGCTCTCCTCAAACACTCTGGCATGTCTCACCCCAGGGCCTTTGCACGGGCTGTGCCTCCCGCTGGGAAGCCATTCGCCTGGGGGGACACTTGGCCCTCCCTGTAGCCTCCCTCGGAGATCACCTCAGTGAGACCTTCTTAATCTACTTATATTCCACACTCCAAACTACCCCCCATGCTCCCAATCTCCCTTCCCCTTCTCAAATTATTCTATTTTTCCACGGCACTGCCATCTTTAACATACTAGATAATTTACGTATTTATTATGTTTTTGTTTCATAATCTGCCCATGGGTTCATAATCCCATGTTGGAAAATAAGCTCTTCAGGGACAGAGATATTTGTCCATTTTGTTCAGTAATGCGTCCCAGAGGATTAAAACGCATAGTTGTGAACAATAAATATTTGTTTAAATGAATGAATGAATGAATAAATGAAGGAATAAATGAACGAATGAACGAGTGGTTTGCACTTCTCGGAAGGGCGGTGTTACCAATTGAAGTCATTAGGCTGGAGACGTTATTATGAACCGATCACTAGAGGGCGCCAGCTTCCTAAATTTGAACTCTGACAGCGCACGGAGCGTCTGAGTCCTGGACCCCCCAGTTACTCCCCAGGAAAGGTGGATCCCAGTCCATCTCGGATTCTTGTATTCATCTCTTCACTCTATCTCATGCAAGACCCATCTTGGCTTTCTCACCCTAAAAAAAGAAAGGAAGAAAGGAAGGGTGGGAGGGAGGGAGAGAGAAGATAACTCTTCTCTTGAGGTGTTCCTGGTCAATTCGTTTCTCCTCTCCCCTTCCCCCCAAGGTCCTGGACCGGGAGGGCCAAATGGATAATCCATGTACTAGTTGGCTCGCAGATGCCTACTGGGACAACATCACAGAGCTAGACAAACTGACCAACTTCCACGGTCTCATGAACTCCTTTGAACAGTATCCTCGTGACTGGCACCTGTGGTACACCAGTGCTGCCCCGGAGAAGGTGATGCTGCCAGGTACACAGGCGTCTGAGCCCCCTTGCCTTTCTCCTTCCCTCCATCCAGCTCAAGTGTTTGCCCTTCCAGTGTTCTTCATCCCCGCCCCCAGCTGGCGCCTCCCTACGGCCCAGGGGGCATTCCCAGCAGGTGCCCTGTGCTTAGATTCCCTGCCCTTCCAGACTCTCTCCCTGCAATTACTCATCCCCAGGTGAGTGGGAAAATGCCTGCAATGAAATGCAACGGATGCTGATCGTTCGCTCCCTGCGCCAGGACCGGGTAGCATTCTGTGTTACCTCTTTCATCATCACCAACCTTGGCTCCCGCTTCATTGAGCCGCCCGTGCTAAACATGAAGCTGGTCAGTGGCTTGGCTTCCTTGCCCACACCACCCCTGGGTTCTTCCTGCCTCCCTCGCTCTGTTTTGGTTTCCTCAATCTCTCTCTCCCACTTAGGTTATGTGGCCTTCTGCCTGAGGCCATACCTGTGATTCTGGCAGGTGATGGAGGACTCAACCCCACGATCCCCGCTCGTGTTCATCCTGTCCCCGGGCGTGGACCCCACCAACGCCCTGCTCCAGCTGGCAGAGCACACAGGCATGGCCCAGCGCTTCCACGCCCTGTCCCTGGGCCAGGGCCAGGCCCCCATCGCTGCTCGGCTCCTCCGAGAGGGTGTGATTCAGGGTTGGTGTCCATCTTTTCTTTCACCCCTACCCCTGGCCTTGGTCCCCCTCCCCAGAACCTCCTACCCCAGTCACATTACTGGAACTGCACCTCCCACTTCTCCCAGGAGTGGCAGATCTGAGTACTGGACCCCTCACCACCACCAGGTGGAAAGTGCGGGGACAGGTAGGGCTTAGGGAATGATCCTGGCTGGCCTGGCATCTCCTTGCAGGACACTGGGTGTTCCTGGCAAACTGCCACCTGTCGCTGTCTTGGATGCCTAATCTGGACAAGCTGGTGGAGCAGCTGCAGGTGGAAGATCCTCACCCTTCCTTCCGCCTCTGGCTCAGCTCTAGCCCCCACCCGGACTTCCCCATCTCAATCTTGCAGGCCAGCATCAAGATGACCACAGAGCCACCAAAGGTATGTGGCTATAGAAAGCCAGCATCAACCAAGCCATCTGGTCTACCTCTCCTCCTGCTAGCTCCAGGGCACCGCCTTAACCTTAACAACAACACGACTTTGTTTGATTTTATTGTCCTCTGAAAAATTCCACCTCATTTCTCTCCTCTTTGTGCCAAACTCCTAGAAAGTAATAGTAACATCTAACGTTTCTTGAGTGATTACTATGTGCCAGGCACTGTTTTAAGTTCTTTACATGTATTAACTCATTTAATACACACACATAGGCCAGTGGCTCACACCTGTAATCCCAGCACTTTGGGAGGCCAAGGCAGGAGGATTACTTAAGCCCAGCAGTTCAAGACCAGCCTGGGCAACATAGTGAGACCCCATCACAACAAAAAATTTAAAAATTAGCCAGGCATGGTGTCGTGCACCTGTAGTCCCAGCTACTTGGGAGGCTGAGGCAGGAGGATCACTTGAGCCCAGGAGTTTGAGGTTGCAGTGAGCTATGATCACACCACTGCGCTTCAGCCTGGGCAATAGGGCAAGACCCTATTTTTAAAAAAATTATACCCACATACACCTATCAGGTGACTACTATTACACCCCATTTTACAGATAGGAAACTGAGGCACAGGAAGTGACTAAGTATTCCAGAGCCAGAATTTGGGTAGTTGGTTTCCAAAATTCATTCTTTTACACAGTGAAACTTCCTGCCTCCTAGCCTTTCCTTACATTCTCTGCCTAATGTCACACTTCTCAGCTTCTTTCTCCTTCCTTCTCTCCAACTCTACTGAAATTTTTATCTCCAACATTACAAGCTCATCATTGAATGCAATCATACTAATCCTTTAAAATCCGCCATGCCACTGTGCTTCACCCACTCATCTCCTGCTTAAACTATTTAGTAGCTTTTCATTGCTCTTAGTCAAAATCAAAATCCTTCTTGCTCACACTGTGAAAAGCACAGGGGCCAGTATAGAGTAGGTACTCAACAAATAAGTACCGTGTGAGTGTATGTGTGGGAGTTTTTCCTCCTTCTTAATCCTCCTTGACTACCTCGGGGCAGTTGGCACAGTTGACTGTCCCTCTCCCTGGCTTCCCTGACACATCACTGCTGTTTCTCCCTCTGTCTTTGGACATATCATATATTACTTCTGTGTCTCCTTCTCCTCTCTGCCTGTGGCCGGATCTCAAGACTTAGTCCTCGACCTCCAACTTGTCTCCTTCTCCATTTTCTCCTTTCACAAGGTTGCAGAGAAATTGTCCTTTTCATGGTTTCAGCTCTAGTCCCCATCTCTGGCCCCAGTACGAAACTCATTTCCAGCTCTAAGTTGCCTTCTGATTACCAGGCATTGCTTCCTGGCACGCCAGCACCATAAATGCCACCCACTTAAAACAAGCCATTGGCTCCTCACCACAGTTATATCCTCACTTCATTTTGGTTAATGGCACTAATGTGATTTTTTAAAAAATATGTTTAAAGTTGATGTTTATTTTCCTTTATTTTTTCTGCCAACAAAAGTATTCTGTACCACTTTAAAAAATGTCAAATAGTTCAAAAATCTGTTACCAGTGTAACAGAAATTTTTTTTGCATTTTTTTAAAGAAGTTTTTTTTTTGCTTTCTAAGAGTGGTATGTGCCCTGGTAGCTAGATGGTCCTTTGTTGCTTGAGTTGATTACCAATGTCTGGTAATCAGATGGCAACTCGGTCCCATCACAGCATCCTGTGATGGGAGGAGTGTGTAAGTTTGGAAGTAGGTGCTATTTAGGTCTGCATGATAAAAGTGGGAGGCAGTGGCTGGGCACAGGGCTCATGTCTGTGATCCCAGCACTCTGGGAGGCTGAGGCAGGAGGATTACTTGAGGCCCCGAGTTCAAGACCAGCCTGGACAACATAGTAAGACCCTGTCTCTACAAAAAATAAAAGACTTAGCCTGGCATGGTGGTTCGTACCTATAGTCCTAGCTACTGGGGAGGCTGAGGCAGGACGATCCCTTGAGTCCAGGAGTTCAAGGCTGCAGTGAGCTATGATTGTACCACTGCACTCTGGCCTGGGTGACAGAGCAAGACTTCCTCTCAAAAAAAAAAAAAAAGTGGGAGACAGTGATGAATCTGAGGGGAAATCTAGGAGGAGGCAGAGAGGAATAAGAGAGGATGGCTCTGCAATGGGGAGGCGCCAAAGGGAAGAGGGCCCTTAGTGCTGGCGTAGCTCAGGAGAGCCTTCTGTGAAATGCAGGTCCTCACCATGAGCCGCCAAACCTTCAGTGAAAGGAGAAAGTTCAAGGTGTACTTGGTATAATTGAGTTTCTTTTGGAAGCTGACAAAGAGGCCAATATTTTTAAATATTTTATTTGGAAATAATTTAAAACTTACAGAAAAGTTGTAAGAATAAGAAGAGTATAAAGAACACCCATGTATGTTACCCAGATTCATTTATTGCTAACATTTTGCCCCATTTGCCATATCATTGACATTCTCACATTCTCTCTTCCCACATGTGCATACACACATACACTTTTTCTGAACCATTTGAGAGTGCATTGCATATATTATGCATGACCCTTTACCACTAAACACTTCAGTGTATTTTATCGTGAAAGATTTAATCCTAAGAATAGGATATTCTATATAATTGCAGTGCAGTCGCCAATTTCAATTAATTTAACATTGATACGATATTTTCATCTAATCTATTATACATATTCCAATTTTGTCAAATAGCCCATTAACGTCCTTTATAAATTTTTACCCCACACAGGATCCATTCTAGGATCAAGTATTGCAATGTTTTTGTCCTGTGAAAGAGGCCAATTTTTGCATCAGGATATACAAAGTCAACTCAAATAGTTAAGGACAAAGAGGTTCATTTGAGTTTTACTTCACATAAAAAGTTCCCATAATCACAGGCCCCAGTTGCCAGTTTGGGGTATAGCCCTGGAGTATATTCCTGGATCACTTCCTGCTTTCTAGTCTTTTTAAAAAAATTGGATATTAAGTAGATACAAAAGAATATTAAGGCATGGTGGCTCACACCTGTAATCCCAACACTTTGGGAGGCCAAGGTGGGAGGATCGCTTGAGCCCGGGAGTTTGAGACCAGCCTGGGCAATGTAGCAAGACCCCTATCTCTACAAATAGAATAAAAAAAAGAATATTTATTAAATAAATGTAAACTATAAAGGATCATGATTCAATGAATGCCTGTGTGCCTAGCCTCCTTTTAAGAAAGATTAGTATTTTCTTTGAAGTCCCTGGTGTGCTTTTTCCCAATCTCATCGCCTTCCCTCCTCACTCCCAGGAAGCCACCATTCTGAATTCTGAATGTGTCATTTTCCTTTCTTTATAATTTTAACTGAAATGTTTGTATTGCTAATGCAATCATGCTACATAAATTTCTCTGCAACTTGCTTTTTTCGTTCAACATTATGTGGTTGACATTCATTCATGATGTTCTTCGTGTTTCATAGTTCTTCATACACTCCAGATCCTGATCCTTTGTCAGTTATGAGAACACTGAGAACATCATGGCTGGGAGGGTCAAAAGTGGGGGAACAGTTATGTGTTTTGTGGTTTGTCTTTTCTCTTTTAAGTTATTTTTTGGTGAATAGAAATTCTTAATTTTTATGAGGTTTTATGAGCTTTTATTTTCCAACATAAGTTTTAGAATTAGCTTGTCAAGTTTCACAAAAAAATTGGGTTGATCAATTTTGGGAAAATTGACAACTTTAGAACAAGGAACCTCCCAATCCATGAGTATATCATATCTCTCCATTTAGTCTTTATTTCAATAAAGTTCTGTAATTTTCCCTTAAAGATGTGTACATTTTAATTAGATTTATTCTTAGATACTTTACATATTTTGATATTATAAATGGCATTATAAAAAATCACATTTTATTTTTGTTACTGCTATCCAATATTCTTACTTCAAGTTTTTCACTACTCCATCCAATCAATCATAGATAAGCCTTCTTAAAACGCTGTTTCAAAATATCACTGTCCTACTCAAGATAGAGAGTGGCTCCACGTCCGTGATGCTAGTGAATCACGTCCAAAGGGCTCAAACTACTATTCTTCTTATTGCCTCTCCATCTATCCATGGTCCTTCTTTTCCCACCTGAGGACTTGCACTTGACTTCAGCCAGGCTCATCCTCTCACTGATTTTCTCCATTGTGCCTTTATTCCTTCAATTCATTCCAGCTCCAGGAAACCAAGACCCTCCTCTCAAGTCTAGTCATATCCTTCCCATTTTTAAGACTTAGTCCAAATTCCAACTTGTTCATGAAACCTGATAAAGCCAATCCCGTAGAATATTTCTCCCTGATGATATACTGTGGCCTTTTTAATCTACACTGAACCTTTGCACATAATTCTGTACATTTTTGTTAATTAATAGTTGTGAGTATATACTTTGTTCATATTTTCTGGCACTCCCAAATTGAGTTGGCCTACCCATTGAGAACATCATGGCTAAGAGGATCAAAAGTGGGGGAACAGGCTGGTCCAATGGTAGTGGGTTATCAGAACTTAGTAACATCAGTGTCACTAAAGTTGTATACAACCCCCCACTGCTAAATTTGAGGGGCTTAAAAAAAAGTGGGGGTGACAAGAAGGTAGGTCTGCCACTAGCCCATACAGTGCCTGTGTGTCTGAATTAGATAAAGGCACCTATCCTCATGAATGAGTGCCCATCTTGGCATGTAGATCAAGGGCTAGATTTCAGCCTCCACTTACCCCTTCTGCCAGTGTCCTTCTGCAGCGAACAACCTCCACAACTGTACATGGTGGTGCTAGTGGCAGGGCTGGGTATGCTGCATGGCAACTCTGCACTTCATTGTCCCCAGGGCCTAAAGGCCAACATGACACGTCTTTACCAACTGATGACAGAACCACAGTTTTCCCGCTGCTCCAAACCTGCCAAATATAAGAAGCTGCTGTTTGCACTCTGCTTCTTCCACTCTGTATTACTTGAACGCAAAAAATTCCTGCAGCTTGGCTGGAATATTATCTATGGCTTCAACGACTCTGACTTTGAGGTTTGTACTAACGAGGGGTCCTCATCCCAGCCCTCTCTCCTTATACTTCCTGCCCCATGGCTCCCCCATGGGAATATCTGCTGACAGAAAGCCTGTGTTAAAGCTCCATTGGAAGAGTTCCTGCCATAACTGTGTGTGTGAGGTGGGGACTTGGGTTGGGATCATTCACAGGTGTCAGAGAACTTGCTGAGCCTCTATCTGGATGAGTATGAGGAGACACCCTGGGATGCACTCAAGTACCTCATTGCCGGCGTCAACTACGGTGGACATGTCACAGATGACTGGGATCGGCGCCTGCTCATCACCTATATCAATGACTATTTCTGTGATCAGTCTTTATCAACTCCCTTTTACCGGTGAGGGGGAGGTGGCACTGAGCAGGGAGCCAGAGGACACAAGCAGAGAATATGAGATTGGGAGAAGACAGTTTGTGGGATTGGGAAGGGGAGGAAGACCAGGGAGGTGGACAAATGGGACATACATAAGGACTGGGGTCTTGGCTGGGCATTGAAGCCCAAGACCCCACAACATAGTGATAATTATGCTGTGGCTCCCCAGGTTGTCAGTACTAGAGACTTACTTTATCCCCAAGGATGGGAGCCTGGCCTCTTACAAGGAATACATCAGCTTATTGCCTGGCATGGACCCCCCTGAGGCCTTTGGCCAGCACCCCAATGCCGATGTGGCCTCCCAGATCACTGAAGCACGAACTCTCTTTGAGACTCTGCTTTCCCTGCAACCCCAGATTACACCCATCAGGGCTGGAGGCCAGACTCGGGAAGAGAAGGCAAGAAGAGATACACCTGGGGGAGGGGGCGTGATGAGGAAGAGAGGGTGACACTCACAGCTCCTACCTCCACAGGTCCTTGAGTTGGCTGCTGATGTGAAGCAGAAGATCCCTGAAATGATCGACTATGAGGGGACCCGAAAACTGTTGGCTCTCGACCCCTCCCCCCTCAATGTGGTCCTTCTGCAGGAGATCCAGAGATACAACAAGCTGATGCAGACCATCCTGTAAGATGGAGGGGCTCTATGGAATGTGGGAGGGGCAGGAGAGGGCCTTCACACCCTGGCTAGGATGACTTTTCCAGGCCCGTCCCGTGTCTAACCATCCACCTCATCCTGCTCAGGTTCTCACTGACAGACCTAGAGAAAGGCATCCAGGGCCTCATCGTCATGTCTACAAGTCTGGAAGAGATTTTCAATTGCATATTTGATGCCCACGTTCCTCCACTGTGGGGAAAGGCAAGATTACAACACTGTTGATCCTACTCTAACCATGAGCTCACCTCTCACCCCTGTGCCCCCCAATTTCCTGGTTCTAGGGAGGCATATAGAAAACTGCAGAGAGCCTGGGCATTGAAGCCAGATGGGTTCAAGTTTGAAATCTGACTGACTCTGTACAACTTACTAACTTATAGACTTACTCAGGGCAGGTTACTAACCTCTCCAAGAATGTTTCAAAGATTCCCAGTACTGTGCACAACACTCAGTAGATGCTTCATTAATGATACTTGGTTAATATTACTGTTGTCATTGTTATCAATAAATAGTTGCCATCTTATGCTTCTTTCCTGGGAGTTGGCTTACGGAGAGCTTTGCCCAACTGTAGTTGAGGAACAGGAGCTGACACCACATAGTCTCCTCATATCTGCTCCAGGTGCTCAAAATAAGGATTTGAATGCATGATGAGATGAATGAGTAAACACTCACTGCCTCCTCTCCCAGGCATATCCCTCACAAAAGCCACTGGCTGCATGGACCCGGGACTTGGCCATGCGTGTGGAGCAGTTTGAGCTGTGGGCCAGCCGGGCCCGGCCACCTGTGATCTTCTGGCTGTCTGGTTTCACCTTTCCCACCGGCTTCCTCACTGCTGTGCTGCAGTCTTCAGCTCGCCAAAACAACGTGAGCAATGTAGAAAGTGTGAATGGGGCTGGATGTTGGGGACGTGTATTTGCTCTCCTCTTTGGGGTCCTCCCTTACTCTCACCTTCAACCCCCAGATTTCAGTGGACAGCCTCTCCTGGGAGTTTATCGTTTCCACTGTGGATGACAGCAACCTAGTGTATCCACCCAAGGTGGGAGCCAGATGTTCTTGGGGCTCTGAGCAAAAGAGGGTGCTGGGAGCAAAAGCGGGAAATAATCAGATGAGCAGGGAGGAGAGAGGTGGCAGGTCAGGGATGCTGGCAACTCAGTAGCCTTCCCCCAAACCTGCCCCCATTTCTCCCCAGGATGGTGTCTGGGTTCGGGGCCTGTACCTGGAGGGTGCAGGCTGGGACCGGAAGAACTCCTGCTTGGTGGAGGCAGAGCCCATGCAGCTTGTCTGCCTCATGCCCACGATCCACTTCAGGCCTGCAGAGAGCCGCAAGAAGAGCGCTAAGGGTGGGACAGCTCCCCCAGACCTGCCTGTCCCATCCCTAGTCTGGATTCTAACCCATCCTCTGCTCCAGCCCTCTCCACACCAGCTCCTTCCCTGCCCTCGCACAGGCTCCAGGGGTCTGACTCCTTCCCTCCTTTCCCCCAGGCATGTACTCCTGCCCCTGCTATTACTATCCCAACCGGGCAGGCAGCTCAGACCGAGCCTCCTTTGTCATCGGCATCGACCTCCGATCTGGGGCCATGACATCTGATCACTGGATCAAGAGAGGCACTGCTCTACTCATGAGCTTGGACAACTGAGGAGGCCTCTTTTTCTCCGCTTGACAGAGAGGGTCGGGGACTCTAGGAACTAAGGCTGATAATGCACCCGGATTGAGGCTGGACCCCACTCAGGCTTTGACCTTGGCTGAATTTGGCGTGGGATGGGGCCCTGGAGACACCTAGTTGTGCTAGCCATAAAGGTGGATGAGTTGTATTGGAGCTCAGAGCAGTAAAACTCGCGACCACAAGCCCTCAGTGTCTCAATGGAGCGGTGGGGTTTGGGGAGGGAGGAATCCCGGGCCTTTCAGAGGACTGAAGCTATTAGCGAGCTGCTACGGCACCGGGAAAGGAGCGAAAGAAACAGGGCAAGCCCTGAGAGGAAAGGAGGCGTGGCCTTGAGCGAATGGGCAGGGCGCCGGGGCCTAAAGAGGGTGTGGCTAAACCTTGGGGCAGGACTTGAGCGGGTGGGGCGGGGCTTACTTTAGAAGGGCGCGTGATCCAAATGGAATAGGGGTTTGGTCAGGCAGGGATCAGGGCTGAACATGTACACTGCACCCTGCTCCCCGCACCCCGCACCCGGCATCCTACCCAACACCGGCTCTGAGGCGAGCAGGACCGGCAGAAAGCGGGGCGGAGCCGGAGACAGGGACCTAAGCGCAAGGAGGGGCGGGTCCACGAGAAGGGGGCGGGGCTGGGGGAGCGGGGGTGCGGGTGTTTGTGTTGGAAAATCCAACTGCGCCACTGGGCGGAGCGGCCCCCCCCAGCCCCGGCCTGGGAGAGGGGGGGCCGCTCGACCCCCTGGGAGACCTTGGGGAGCCTGAGCATCTGGGACCCCCCCAGAACCAGGTAACGGGGAGCCGCAAGGACGTCTGTAAAGAGGGAAACCATCTCTGTGCAGGGGGGCGGGACGCCGGAGTCGTGGGAGAGGGAGAGCTGGGGATGGACGTTTGCGTCTCGGGAAAGGCACTGAAAAAGACTGGGGCGCAGGACATCCAGGTCCCCTGCAAAAGAATAGGGCGGGGGTGGGGGAAGAACTGGAAGGCAGATGTCTTGGGTTCCGGATGTCAAGAAGGGCCTGAACAGACTCCCAGTTCCCCCAGGGCTGGGATTCCCCTTCCTGACACCAGGGCGGGGCGCGGCGCGGCAGTTCTAACAGAAGGGGAAGACTAAAGGGTAGAGTTTGCAGAGAGGTCAATGCGATGGCCCATTAAGGTCAGATGTGGTCAGACCAGCGGTGTCTCCGGTCCCGGGGCCACTTCAAGTCTCCCTCCATTTCTTTCCACGGGTGAGGTATATAGCCTCAGTCTGACTTTCCCCTCAGGAGCCCCGAGAGCTTCTTAGCAGTAGCCTACGCCCCCATCCCACTCCACCCCCCCGCACCTCCCTTCACTCGGCTTCGCCCGCTAATTTCCTCATCCCTGGTCCTGCCCCCACTCTGCAGTCTGGGGTTCCCTAGCCCTCACGCGCCTTGCGCGGCTTCTCGGTGCTGAACCTTCCCAACGTAGCCACGAGATGGCGAGGGCGAGACGCACACCCAGAGCTGAGGGCAGTGCGAGTGGGGGATGTGACCATGAGAGCAGCTGAAGCCCCCCGCCCCGGCCTGAAGGAGAGGTGGGTTGAGGCCCTCATTTGACTTCTTGTCGTCTAGGCCCCCTCACAGGAAATTGCGGGCAGCAGGGCGAAGGGCATAGGATGGTGGAGGAGGCTGGGGTAAATAGTGGGGAGGGGGGCACACGGGTTGGTTACTAAGCAACGCAGATTCGCTTCCTGTCTTCTGTGGCTTGTGGCTGTGGCATGGGTGGGGGTTAGAGAGCGTGGGGGGCTTGGAGACTGTGGAGCATGTCGAGGGCAGGACGCCTGGTTCCCGGACCTAGGAGAACCCTGGGAGGAAGGAGGGGAAGCAGCAAGCTGCCCTGCAACAGAAAAGGACTCTGCGGTTGCCGGGAGGGAGGCGGGACCAAAGCTCCGCGCTCACCTCGGCTCCCCTTCCCTCCCGGGGGTTGCTTGCCCTGTTGCCGGAGTAACTGGAGAGCTAGACTCCGGAGCCCGATTCCCCAACTCTCCCGTCCGTCCAATCCGCTCCACCGGACGTCCCCGACATCAGGACTCTAGCAGCCAATGGGGAAGGGGCATTATAGAGCGACAGGAAAATGGAGAGGGGAGGGGAAGAGGTGGAGGAAGGGAGGAGGTAGCTGCCCGGGACCCGCACGTGCACTCCCACACGCTCGCGCCCACCACCCCCCCTTTTCACCGCACGCGCCCGTGCACCCCCTTGCGCCTGCGCAGCGAGCTGCCTCCCACCCGCTCCCGGTCTGGAGTCTGGGTAAACCAGTCCAGGGCTGCGCTCCTCAACCCTTGGGGACCCAGACGTCTGGGTCGGTCGGCACTGTTTCACTGGGTCGCGACCGTTAATGCCCAGCCTTGCTTGAGAGGGCCGGCTACCTGTTCCCCACCTCCCCCTCAGCTGGCGCCCCACTCTCCCAGGTGGGCAGGGCGGAGCTGTGGTTTCCGGCCCCATATGCTCAGCCACTGCCTTCCCGGGTTCTGGCTTAGGTTGCTTCCCCAAGAGAAGGGGAGAGGGTGCCAGAGCCCCTTCCCGAGGCTTCACCCGCCCGGGCCCAGCTGCAGTTGGTGGCGGGGGAGGGCGCTACGGGGAAGCCCCGGACAGCCCAGGTGACTCTCCCGGGCCATCGCGCCCCTTCTTCGCGTGAATTCCTGCTTTTTGATGTGCACCAAAACCCTTGCCATCCTTAACGTTTCCTCCTCACTCGCCCTGGTGGTCTTTGCACCTCCCTCGGCTCCTTTCGGGCTGTCTGTCCCCGTCTCCACTCGTCCTTCTCTGCGTCTCCCGATTACATAACTCTTCCTCTCGCCGTGTCCTGGTTTCAACTCCACAGACTCCGCCCTGGAACAGCGCGGGGAGGGGCGGGACAGTTGGGGACCCAGACAGATTATGGCTGGCAGCCGGCTGGGTATGGGGGATCCCGCAGATGGGAGACGGAGGCCCCGCGGGACCCCGTGCCCCTGTTCCCCGCCTCCCACCCCCCACCGAGCTCTCGCCCAAGACAGAAGACACTGTATCTCCGAGGGGCGTGTCGGGACTCCAGTCGGAAATGTGGATTGGGAGGTCAGGGCTGGAGGCGGAGAGGCGGAGGCAAGCAAGAGGCCAAGTCCCTGGGATTGAGTCGTATTGGGGGTAAAAGAGATGAAGGCAGGACACCTGGGTTCCCTCCCACGTGTCTTTTTTGGGTTCCCAGAATTCCTAAGGCTGTTTCCCAGGAAGGTTAGCCAGTAGACCCCCTCCGCCCCGTAGGGTCAAAGGTCTGTGTTAGAGGTAGCCTGGGATGATGTCACCAGTGCACGTGCCCCGGGATGGTTGCCAGGCAATGAGGTCTCCTCCCACTTCCATTCCCTCCCACCTCTGCCCTGAGTCCAGTTCCGGTCCCGTGCCATCTCTTTCCCCTCTCCCTTCCCTTGGCCTTAGCCTCCTGCAGGTGGGAAACCCCGGCCTGGAGTTTTGGGAGGGGGAGGGGCACGGGTGTGGTGTGGTTGAAAGACTTTGCCCCTTTGCTGGGCTGAGAGAACCTTGGGTCACTTTTCCCTAGACTGGCACAGAAGAGCTTCCTCTCCAAGCCTCCAAGCAGTCTGTTTACTCTCCCACCTGCTGCATGGCCAAGTGTCCCATTGCCCCCTTCCCCACACATACTGACTTGAAGTGGGTGTGGCTGTCAAGATAACTACCCCCAGGAGAAGAGTTGTGTGTAGTTAGGGGGATTCACTGGACACCACCTCATCCCCGATGTCTCCTTAATCAATGGTACACTCCCCTCTGCAAACAGTTGAGGAAAAGGGTCAAGAAACAGTATTAGGCTGAAAAGTCAGGGTCATTATTCTGTGTAGGTGGGTGGATCAGTTTGTGGCATCTCACTGAGGGGAGGAGGACTCAGCCCATAGCTATGGCTGCCATTCTCCATAGAGTCCTGGGGTTGGTGATGGTATTGGAAAAAATCAGTTTCTGCCTTTATGTACCTTAGAGCTTGGGTAGTGAGATCAGACCTGGTTTCTAATCCCAGCTCTGCCACTTAGTGGCTATTGGGACTTGGAAAGGTCACAACCTTGCTGAGCCTCATATTCTTAATCTGGAAAATTTAAATATCAATACCTACCTTCAAGGCCCAGGAGAAAAAAAAATGACATAATTTATGCAAAGCACTTAGCACAGTGCCCGGCACAGAATGAACACTGAATGAATGCTTGTTGTTAGGAAATACTTTTATTATTAAATGGTGTTAGTTACTATTTTATTATTATAGGTGGTAGAACTGTTCCAAACTAACCATGACCTTAGGAGTTTGTTAGGGAGGAGTGGATAGTTTGTGTTAATTTGGAGGTGGGCTGTGCTGGGGATTAGCTGCGACTGCTTTGTGCACTTTATTTGATGAGGGCTTTAGACAGATTTGTATTGCTTTATTTAGGATTATTTTTCTTCCCACTCTTGGAGAAGAAATAGCTAAGACTATTCCTTTGGCTTTGAAAATAAAATAATTGTATTATGGCTCTTGATTTTGAAGCAAGACCCCAGTCCCCTCCCATGTTGTTCTCTGGAACCTTTCATTTTGCAAAGGGACTCCACAGTTTCCCTAGCGGGGAAAGGGCTAGGCTGAGGGGTGTGTAAAAGATTGGGGTGGGTGGGTGGAGGGAGACTAGTGCAGGGGGCTGGGGGGGGCGGGTAGTTAAAGGAAGAGACCGGAAGGGAGGAGGAGGGAGCCTGCTGGTGGGGAGGGAGGGAGGGGAGGAGGAGGTGGAGGAGGAGGAGAAGGGGGGGGGGGGGGGCTACAGTTCTTTGTTTGACTCCGGGACTCAGGGACGGGGAGGAGGAGGGAGGGAGGCAGAGGCTGCAAGCGCCGGGGCAGGCCCAGGAGGCAGAGGAGGGACCGTCTCCCCCGCCCCCCCAGCCCCCACTCCCCCGCCCCCGCTGCTTCCCCCCCCCTCCCTACCCGGACTCCGGGGGCACCGCCGGGGGACAGACACCCAGCAGGTAACCCTGGCCTGGCTCACCCTACCCCCTTGGATTTTCCTCTACACCTTCCCAGATGACCCTTTTCCCCCTTTCCGTCTCCCCGTTTTTCCCTGGTCTTGCCTCTTTTCCCTGGCCTTCCTTGTTCCATCACCCCCACTTGGGCTTGTCGCCCGCTGGCTGCGCCGCGGTCTCGTGCAGCCTGACTCCCTTCCCCTCGCCCAACAGCCTGTGTGCCCTAGGTCTGCCCGAGGCACCTTCTGGGGCTCTGTCTCTCTGCTTCTCCGGGCTCTTGCTCCCTTCTAACCTGTCCCCTGGGGTTCTGGGGGAGGAGGGAGTACCTGTCCTTTTCTCGCTCCCCCTAGTTCCCTGCCCTCCCAACTCTGGCCCCCTTTCTCCTTCTAGCAGTATCTAGGGGTGGGGAGAGAACTGGAATTTGGGGGGCCCCCTGGAGGGGCAAAAAGCTGTGTGTCGCTGGGGAAAGGGGCTGTGTGTGTGTACAGGGTGGGGGTGGGTGGCAGTTAGAGACCTGGCTGCCTCTCTGTTGTCCCTTTAAATGGCCCTCACATTTCTGGGGGGAGGTGGCAAGCCGCCTGCCTGGGGGGCAGGGCCCTTGGTTTGTCCACACAATCAAGGGTGGTAATGATTTAAAGGGACAGCCTCGGTGTGGCCACTGCCACCCTGTGCCGGCAGGAAGGGGAGCCGGCAGGCCATGTCTGGGGAGGCTTGGCTGGTGAGCAGGGCATTTGAGGCTGAATCTGTAGCTAGGCCTGCCAGGTCTGGGACAGTGCTATGGCTAGGAAGGTGCAAAGAGGGGTGACAGCCTGCCTGGGGGGTGCTTAGCCTGGGCTTTCTCCAGGGCCCCACCTTTGGATCCATGGACTCCTTGGTCAAGAATCCTTAAGTCCAAACTACAGAGTCTGTTGGCCACCAGGTGGGGGCCCCCAGCAGGTCTGCAGGTCAGCAGCCTGGCCTGGGCACTTTGGAGCTCTCCCTTCAGCTTCCCCTTTTGTTGTTTGGCTCTGTGCACAAGAAAGCTCCAGCCCCTCCCCCAGCTCCCCCTTCCCGTCCACATGCCCCCCCAACATACACTCACTCACTCACACACACACACACACACACACAGACACACACACACACACACACCCCCACCCCAGCTGTTGGACAGATGAATTACAGCCTCCGGCTTGGGGCCAGGGCTGGTGAGGGATTAAAGCTCTGGGGCTGGCCCTTTAAATGGCTGTTAGCCCCTCCCCCACCCTGATGTCCAGACACCCCTCACACACCCCTCTTACCCCCTTGGCTGCCCCTCACACCTCCTCTTGGTCTGTCCTAAGGCCTGCCCACTCCCCTCTCTCTAGACTAGACCCTGCCCCCATCACAACCACATATACAAATGTTACAGACTACGCATATACACTCCCTGGTCCCACATTCTGAGCCTCCCTGTCTTAGAGGGTTCTAGCCTCAAGCTCCCTTCTCCATCAGAAGGACCTTGCTTGCCTGGCCTCTCCAGCCTGCAGCCGACCACTACCCTGGCCCAGTGAAGGGGCCTTGCATGGGTCAGAAATAGGACCTCCCTGGGGGCAGTGTCATCAGCAACCATGGAAGCTTGCGGCACATTGCGTCATGGAGGCTGGGGGCCAGAGGCCTGAGTCTCTGGGGCAGGGGGAAGGATGGGGGCTGGAAGGACAGGGAATAGAGATTTGACTGGGAGCCCAAAAGTATGGGTCTGTAAGGTCAGAGAACTATGAGTAAGGGAGCAGAAAACACAGGTCTCTGAGGAGTGAGTCTGAGGTGAGGGCTGACTTAGGTCTAACCCTTGGGTGGACACCTGATTCTTCACGTTGGATTTACGTTAAAAGACCTAGCTTCTTGTCTCTGAGGGTTGAGCGGGAAGGGCATGGGCCTCTAACACCTTCTTGGCCACATAGAGGAAGGAGGTGATGGGGAAACAAGATGTGGCCTTGGGGGGTGGCATGGAGGGGAGGCTTGCAACAGAGGCCACTTCCAGGCTCAGGCCCAGAGTCATAGTTCTTGCAGAGAAGGAAGGCACCTCCCTGTTGGGCCAGTTCATCTAGTCTGGCCACCTGTGCTGCTAGCCAAGACCTGCCTGCACCCGCCTGGGGGAAGAGGAGGGGGCAGAGTTTAGAGGGTGGGTTGGCTGTCTGGTATCTTGATAAGGTTGGAGGGGACACAGAGCTAAAGGAAGAAGGTCTCCATGCCCTGGGGCTAGGACTGAAACTGGCTTTCGTACAGATGTCAGGGGCAGTGGGGGCTCCTCTGGGGCCAGGGAGTCTCAGCAGGAGGGTCCAGTCAGAAGAGCGATCACAATCAAGAGTTGGGTGGCCGGTGTAGACTTACTCAGATGCTACAGCATGCCCCTCTTATGATCTGGTCCAGGCTGTGTCCTAAAGGGGAAGGTTGGAGGACCACTTTTGAGATGGCTTTTTCTGGTTGCCATGGAAACAGATTCTCCCATCCTATCTAATCCCATAGTCAGGTTTCTCCTCCATGAGGGAACAGGGAGCACAGGGAAATTCTCCAGCCTGGGAGACCCCACTCTAACTGACTTTTTTCTTTTAGGTTCCCCTCAGGCACCATGCCAGCCCCGTAGCACTGCCCACCCCACCAGCGTGGTCTGCTGTACCCCACTTCTGGGACGCTGGTTCCAATGAGACAGGGCAAAACAAACTCCATCTGGTAAGTTCTGCCCCTGGGTGACCCTCTCCACTCAACAATCCAACTCTGTACCACATGGTTGAAGATGCTTGGTATGATCTGGATCATGGATCATGCCCACTCTTCAGAATGGTCCAGTCCAATTCTGAGCTTCCCCCCACCATGTGGTGCTTGAGTGGTTCAGCCCTCCTGGTTTACCGAGCTCCCCTCTGTCTCCTGTGAATGGTTCAGCCCTGTACTTCACCAGCCTCTCCACTACCACCAAAAAATCTCTCCCTACCCCTCCCACCCCCAAGTACTACAACTCAGTTGCTTATTGAATTAAGCTAGGGTTTGCAAGCTGAAAACTGGATGTGAGATACCCTGGAGGAATTTTTTCTTGGGAGGGGAAGGGCTTTGCCCCTGTAAGAGTTATTGAACAGCCTGGCTTATGGAGGCTGTTTGGAAATTAATTTGGGGAGATACTGGAGAACATTGCCACAACAGCTTCCTGTGGCCACAGCAAACTTTGTATTTCACCTTTCATTCCAGATCCCTTTCTGTCCCATTGTCTCCCCACTACACTATAGTATTTGCCCCACTAAGTCTTACTCCTCTTCTGCTTCCCACTCTCCTGTCAGTTCTCTGCCTGAGGCCCTGCTTCATTTCTCATTTCTCTGTGGGAGAAAAGGGAAAATGATCCCTAAGCCAGGGACTTAAGTTCTCTGAGTGTGTGTTGTTCTTCCCCATTACTCACTGTGTTTCTTTAGTGGAACTGTTTTCTTCTACATATCTCTCACTATTTGGCATGATGGTTTGCACTTTGGGGAGCCTCTGTGGATTTGTGTTGAATAATGTGTTAACTGAATGAGCTTCATTGCCAAGAAACCTATGGCTTCTGAAATCTTAACCACAGCCTCCTACCCACACCTTTTCTAGAGGACATGAGACATTTGGGATGGTACCATGAGGTAGAGCTGAGAGGAAGGCTGACCCAGGAGATGGCCTGTGAGAATAAAACCAAGGGAGGGAGAATAGGACAGAGGTAGTATAGACAGAGGTAAGAATGAGGCTCTGGAAAGAAGCCCAGCTCTTCCATTCACTTGCAGAATGACCTTGGCCAAGTTACCTAACCTCTCTGAGCCATAATTTCCTCGTCTGTAAAATGGGGTAATCAAAGTACCTCCTATGTCAGGTTTTGGGGAAGAGTAAAAAATAAATTCATGTAAAGTGCTTAATGTAGTTCTTGGCGTGTAATAAATATTCACGAAATGCTAGCAATTATCATCATAATGGGAGCCTCAGGGAGCTGTGAGGATAAGCAGGGATGTTGAGGGATGGGACAAACTGATTGAAGGCAGACAGACCCCCAAAATACTTCACTCAAATAGAATGATCACTGATCCAGCAAGACATCAGGATTCAGGGGAGTGAAACAAGGAGTCAGCAGGGTCAGCCCGCTCCAGTGTTTCCCTGACTCTGTTCAAGAACATGAAGGCAAACACAGAAGGGCATGTGCAGAGACACACGTGATCACGCTAGTGATGCAGAGGCAGACCCAGACAAAAGACCGAGACAGGAGCTAGGCAGACACACAGACAGAGACAACCCCGCGGAGTCGTGTAGACAGGGATAATGACAGGAACGCGTCAGACACAGGCACTGTGGGAGACAAGATGAGCAGATATGCAGGTGCACACGGAGACAGACACCGGGACCCACACACAGCCGACCGTGTCAGACAGACTGACGAACACAGCGCTCAGTCAGAGGCAGACACAAGGCCTGCAGTGACACATAGCGGGCCGGGGCCCGCACCGTCACTCCTCGGTGGGGGGCGGGGAGGGGCCGGCAGCGGGGGAAGGCTGGGGAAGGGAATCCCGGGCGGGCGGCCTGCCCGGGTGGCTGAGTCACAGCAAAGCCTCAGCCGGCAGCCCTCCCCTCCGCCTCCCCCTCCCTCAGGTAAGAAGCGAGCCTGTAACCCCTCGCTTCCACCGGGCAGAATGAGGACAGGCAGACGGGATGCGGCGAGGGTCCTGGACCCGGCCCACCTCTGCGCGCGTGCAGCGTGCGGGCTAACTGCCTGCTCGGTAAAACCCTGTCTGCGGGGTCTTGTCTTTGACTGTCTTGTGAGTTTGCGTGCGCTCTTCAGGCGTCTTACCACGCGTCCCGCGCGGCGGCGGCGCTGCGCAGAGGGGCTCCTCGGCCTCGAGCCCGGCGAGAGTTAAGTGGGTGTGATTGATGGAGTGGTTCTCTCTAGGGGCTCAAGCCGGGGGGTGTGTGTGTGTGGGGGGGGGAGTCGGTTAAAGTCCGGAGTCCATTGCCCGGATGCAGGGGGCGGAGCTGGGCTTTGCCGGGAGTGCCCGGATGGAGAGGGCGTGGCCTCGGCAGGAGCAGAATTAACCCTTTCAGAGCGGCTGGCTCCCGGGATTGTGGGTCGAGTTGGGAGAGACTGGAATGTCTGTCCAAGAAGTGTTACGGCCCCCCAGCCTGGCTCTGGCCGCGTGCGTCTACCTCTCGCCTGTCTTCGAGGAGTCGGTGGGTGTCAGTCTTTGTGCCTGCCTGTGGTTGTCCCCTCCCTTTGGTTAGTATGGACACCGGGAGGCAGGGAGGGCTATTCTTGCTTCAAAGCGAGAGTGGAGGTGAGAGTGGACCGCGAGTAGGCCGGTGGCGGCTGGGGAACAGGTGTGAGCGCGGCGTCGGGGCTGCCGGCGTGGGGAGGGGCCATCGTGGCGGGGAGACGAGAGGGGAAATTCCACGGGACCGGTGGTGAGCAGTGTGTGGGTTGAGGAGTTGTGTCTGCCTCTGACTGTGTGTCTGTGTGTGTTCAGGGAGGCGGGGGCTGAGTCAGTGGGAATATGGGAAGGTTTTCTGGGTGACTCACACTCCCCCACCCCAAGCCTGAATCAGACCCCAAGAGAGAGCTTTGTATGGGGGGCGGGTGGGGAGTCAGGCGCCTGGGTCCCGGGTGGGGACAAGGATCCGAGGTGGCTCGCGCAAGTGAGTGTGTGTTTAGTGTACAGGAAGTTCTGTCTTCAAGTGAGGGCTTTGTATTCCTGGGTGCCGGCGTGAGGGTTTGTGGATAAAGGTGGAAGAGCACGGGTCGGAGGGACGGGAATCGCTGATTTAGGGAAAGCTGAGTCAGTTCCCCGTGGGAAAGGGGAAGTGGCAGAGGGGAAGTGTCATCATCGCAGAAGGGGAAGCTGCATTTCCTGGTAACTGGCAGCACCCTCGGCACCACTTCCCAAGCAGGGATCTGCTCCCCTGATGTCTGGTCCCCCAGCTCCCCATTTGCCCATGTCTGGTGCATGGGTTTCCCCACCCCCATCCCCACCCCGGGACTTGGGTGAGGGCAGCCAGCCAGGGCTATACTTGACCGCATTTAAACGCTGTACTAGTCCCAGTGTTTGATAACTGATAGAAAGGCTGCAGCCTCTGGTGAGGAGAAACAGTTCTGACAGAAACTCCGCGTGAACTGCAGAGAGGGTCCGTGGGGCCCAAGCGCTCACCGGGGCTCGGCCGAGAGTGGCACGCCGGGACCTGTAGGGACCAAGCATTGCCTTGCAAATAGACGACCTTGCCCCTGCGGGAGGGAAGGCTCTTTTCACCAAAAACCTGTCTGCCCTTGTGGGCTGGGTGGAAATTTCCCCACAGAGCAGACTTCTCTCAGCGAAGGCGAACTTTCCAGCCGCCCCCAGCCCCTCGTCGCTCACTCTCCCCCGGCTTCCTGCCCGGCGCTAGCTCCAGCTGGAGCACTGGCCCCGCCCCCGCCGCTTTGTACTCGACACTCGCCTCTCGCCGCTCTTTGTACTCTAGACTCTCAATGGACCGATCCCGGGAGCGGAGCGGGCTCCCTACCTGCGGGGACGCCGGGTAGGCGCGGGGACGCAGCTCCTGGGCTCAGAAAGGCGAGAAGGAAGAGCTGGGGCTAAAGGGAAGGTGCCCAGAAGAGGGGAGTGCTGTGCCCGTAGTAGGTCTAAGCCAGCACCGACGGGAAGGGGTGAGGGGGGGCGTGAAGGAGGAAGTGAAACGCGTTCTGGGTTCTTTAAGGGAGTGGGCGGTGAGAGTGGGACAAGGATGATGTCACTGCCTGTCGGGCCCCGCCCTCCTCCCTCCCTTAGGACCCCCCCCGTACATTTACACACACTGCTTCCGCTGCGCAAGTAGCCACGTCACGGGCAACCCCCGAAATCCCCCCTCCCTTGGGGGGCGGGGGCCACGTGGGCCGTGGGGAACCGCGTGGCCCCGGCGAGGAAGGGCACAGAGGATACCGGAGCCACGAGAGAGGGGCCACTCGGGACTGCGGTGCGCGACTTCTCAGAATTTGGGGATAACAGGGGAAGTTTTGCTTTGGGGGTCGGTCGGTATTGAAGACCCAGAGAGCCAGGGAAAGTGGTGGAGCTGGAGGAACTGGGTATGAGGCTGGGGGCTTGACCGTGGTTGGGGTCGGGGTCAGGTGTTTGGGGTGGAGTACTCTGATAGCGGCGCGGGCGGGTTTGGGTGCCGTAGAAGTCGCCGTGGCTGGCCAGCCTTAAGCAGTTCCTAGGGGCGCTCGGGGTGGAGAGGTCCGTCACTGGGCGAGGTGAAGTGAGAAGGGGAGGGACGTGTTTGCGTTCTGCATCCGTCTGCCGTCCGTTGGTCTTGCGGTGGCGGGGCGGAGGGCGACTGGAGAGGTCTGGCCAGGATCACTGGCGGCTCAGTGGGTGCGCGAGGCTTGTGGGTAGCGCCTTCCCCCAGGCCGGTCTGAGCGTGAGACTCACTACCGTCACCTGCACGCGTCTCGTCCTGCTGGTCTTCTTGCCCTGCCTGCCCGAGTGTCAGATACAAGATGGGGACCCTAGATGGGAGCCGCGGGGTCACATCGGGGTCACCCCAGGCCAGGCCCGTCAGACCGGCTCCGCCGCCCCTCCTCCTCGGGCCGGGGCCTGCCGGGCTAACCTCGCTCCCATTGGTTCCGGCCAGGCTGTTACTGAGGCGGAGACGCGGGTGATGATTGGCTTTCTGGGGAGAGAGGAAGTCCTGTGATTGGCCAGATCTCGGGAGCTCGCCGGCGCTGTGAGAGGACTCTCCCACGGAGGCCGGGTAAGCTGCGGCGTTGCCGATCGGCCCCTGTGGCTTCGGACTGGAAGCCAGGCAGCGAAGCCACCGCGTCCCACCGACTGGCCGTTCGGCTCCTACCCACTCTCCTGGCCCTTTAGGGGCTCCTTAGGCCGGGTGGGCCTTCCGTTAGGGAAAGCCAAGGCCAGGCTCCCTGCACAAATGACAGACCTGTGGGTGCCACAGCCAACCCAATCCAGCCCCTGGGCCCTGACTGTGTGCTGGCCAGCTCACCTTACTCATTTTTCTCCTTCTTTCTGTAGAGTTGGCTGTGAAAGGTCCCAGTCGGCCATCTGGGGCAGTGGGCACTCTCGTCAGAGCGGCTGGAGCCGGACCATCGTCCCAGAGAACTGGGGCAGGGGGCCGTGCCCGATCTCCAGGGCTCCTGGGTCCACTGCTGACCTGGTAAGGGAAAGTCTGGCGCTGGGTTGGCTGGATGTACACTGGCAGCTCTGGTTTTGCCTCCAGTAAGAGCATAATCTCTTATCCCCAACTCAGGCTGGATGCATCGGGCAGTGGACCCTCCAGGGGCCCGCGCTGCACGGGAAGCCTTTGCTCTTGGGGGCCTGAGCTGTGCTGGGGCCTGGAGCTCCTGCCCACCTCATCCCCCTCCTCGTAGCGCATGGCTGCCTGGAGGCAGGTGAGAACTTGGGCCACCTCTCCCTCTCCAGGCCTTGATCTCATCTTCTGTATCCCTCAATCTCCATGTCATTCTCCATGGGTTTCATTCTGTGGGCCTTTGTGCAGTCCTCACTTGCTCTTATTCCCTTAGTTCCCTCCTTCCTAGGCCAGGGACAAGGCTGTTCCTTCTTGCTGTACATAACAGACCTCTTCTTCCTCCAGATGCTCAGCCAGCATTGGGCAGCCCCTGCTCCCTGCTCCCTTACCCCCTTCACATGGCAGTAGCTCTGGGCACCCCAGCAAACCATATTATGCTCCAGGGTGAGTGGAGGATTTGAAGGTTCTGGGGATGGGAGGCAAGGCTGGGGCCTTGGAAGAGTTCCCCCAAGCCTGACCCCCTTCCAACTCTTTCTGTTCTATAGGACGCCCACCCCAAGACCGCTCCATGGGAAGCTGGAATCCCTGCATGGCTGTGTGCAGGCATTGCTCCGAGAACCAGCCCAGCCAGGGCTGTGGGAACAGCTTGGGCAGCTGTACGAGTCAGAGCATGACAGTGAGGAGGCCATACACTGCTACCACAGCGCCCTTCGATATGGAGGAAGCTTTGCTGAGCTGGGGCCCCGCATTGGCCGACTGCAGCAGGTAGGATAAGGCAGGACATAGGAGCCTAGGATAGTGCCTTCTGGCTTAATACCCCCACCTTATGTCTACTTCTGCCCTGTGCTTCCCCAGGCCCAGCTCTGGAACTTTCATGCTGGCTCCTGCCAGCACCGAGCCAAGGTCCTGCCCCCCCTGGAGCAAGTGTGGAACTTGCTGCACCTTGAGGTGAGGCTGGGGCTGGATGGACTAGGAAGGAGGGCTGGTCTAGGCCTGCATCCGTGCCATTCTCTCTCTTCTCTTTTTGTTCTCAGCACAAGCGGAACTACGGGGCTAAGCGGGGGGGTCCCCCAGTGAAGCGAGCTGCTGAACCCCCAGTGGTGCAGCCTGTACCTCCTGCAGCACTCTCAGGCCCCTCAGGGGAGGAGGGCCTCAGCCCTGGAGGCAAGCGCAGGAGAGGCTGCAACTCTGAACAGGTATGGTTGTAGGTGAGCCACCAGGCAGTGAGTAGGCAGGACTGGGGCAAAGAGTTGGGATTCTCACACCCTCTTCTCTCCTAGACTGGCCTTCCCCCAGGGCTGCCACTGCCTCCACCACCATTGCCACCACCACCACCACCACCCCCCCTGCCTGGCCTGGCCACCAGCCCCCCATTTCAGCTGCCCAAGCCAGGGCTGTGGAGTACCCTGCATGGAGATGCCTGGGGCCCTGAGCGCAAGGGTTCCGTACCCCCAGAGCGCCAGGTGAGCCCGTCTGTTGCCTTTCACCTCCTATCTGCAAATCCCATTCTCTTCATCTCTCACCCTGTGTCCTCATTTGTCTCCCATAGGAGCAGCGGCACTCGCTGCCTCACCCATATCCATACCCAGCTCCAGCCTACACCTCACACCCCCCCGGCCACCGGCTGCTCCCGGCCGCACCCCCAGGCCCAGGCCCCCGCCCCCCAGGAGCAGAGAGCCATGGCTGCCTGCCTGCCACCCGTCCCCCCGGAAGTGACCTTAGAGAGAGCAGAGTTCAGAGGTCGCGGATGGACTCCAGCGTTTCACCAGCAGCAACCACCGCCTGCGTGCCTTACGCCCCTTCCCGGCCCCCTGGCCTCCCCGGTACCACCAGCAGCAGCAGTAGCAGCAGCAGCAACACCGGTCTCCGGGGTGTGGAGCCGAACCCAGGCATTGTGAGTGACAACTGCAGGTAGCAGGTAGAGTGGGGGTCAGCAGAGCTTGTCTGAGATGGCCAGAGCAGCACCCTGACCACCCCATCCTGTACTTACAGCCCGGCGCTGACCATTACCAAACTCCTGCGCTGGAGGTCTCCTCCCACCAGGGCCGCCTGGGGCCCTCGGCACACAGCAGTCGGAAACCGTTCTTGGGGGCCCCCGCTGCCACTCCCCATCTGTCCCTGCCACCTGGGCCCCCGTCACCCCCTCCACCCCCCTGTCCCCGCCTTTTACGCCCCCCACCACCCCCTGCCTGGTTGAAGGGCCCGGCCTGCCGGGCAGCCCGAGAGGATGGAGAGATCTTAGAGGAGCTCTTCTTCGGGGCGGAGGGGCCCCCCTGCCCTCCCCCACCACCTCTCCCCCACCGCGAGGGCTTCTTGGGGCCTCCGGCCCCCCGCTTTTCTGTGGGCACTCAGGATTCGCACACCCCTCCCACTCCCCCAACCACCAGCAGTAGCAGCAGTAACAATGGCAGCCACAGTAGCAGCCCTGCTGGGCCTGTGTCCTTTCCCCCACCTCCATATCTGGCCAGAAGTATGGACCCCCTTCCCCGGCCCCCTAGCCCAACACTGAGCCCCCAGGACCCACCTCTTGCACCCCTGACTCTTGCCCTGCCTCCAGCCCCTCCCTCTTCCTGTCACCAAAATACCTCAGGAAGCTTCAGGCGCCCGGAGAGCCCCCGGCCCAGGGTCTCCTTCCCAAAGACCCCCAAGGTGGGGCCGGGGCCAGCCCCGGGCCCCCTGAGTAAAGCCCCCCAGCCTGTGCCGCCCAGCGTTGGGGAGCTGCCTGCCCGAGGCCCACGACTCTTTGATTTTCCCTCTACCCCATTGGAGGACCAATTTGAGGAGCCAGCCGAATTCAAGATTCTACCTGATGGGCTGGCCAACATCATGAAGATGTTGGACGAATCGATTCGAAAGGAGGAGGAGCAGCAACAGGAGGCAGGCGTGGTCCCCCCGCCCCCACTGAAGGAGCCTTTTGCATCTCTGCAGCCTCCATTCCCCACTGACACAGCCCCCACCACCACAGCTCCCACTGCTGCCACCGCCATCGCCACCACCACCACCACCACCACAGCCACCCAGGAAGAGGAGAAGAAGCCACCACCAGCCCTACCACCACCGCCGCCTCTAGCCAAGTTCCCTCCACCCCCACAGCCACAGCCACCACCACCCCCACCCCCACCAGCCAGCCCGGCCAGCCTGCTCAAATCCTTGGCCTCCGTGCTGGAGGGACAAAAGTACTGTTATCGGGGGACTGGAGCAGCTGTTCCTACCCGGCCTGGGGCCTTGCCCACCACTCAGTATTCCCCTGGTCCCCCATCAGGTGCTACCATCCTGCCACCCACCTCAGCGGCCCCTGGCGCCCAGGGCTCCCCACAGCCCTCCGCTTCCTCGTCATCTCCGTTCTCTACCTCAAGTGGGCCCTGGGCCCGGGAGCGCAGGGCAGGTGAAGAGCCAGCCCCGGGCCCCATGACCCCCACCCAGCCGCCCCCATCCCTGCCCCCACCCCCTGCTCGCTCTGAGTCTGAGGTGCTAGAAGAGATCAGTCGGGCTTGTGAGACCCTTGTGGAGCGGGTGGGCCGGAGTGTCACAGACCTGGCAGACCCAGTGGACACAGCAGGCCCGGTGGACAGTGGGAATGAGCGACTGCTGCCTCCTGCACAGGCGAAGGAGGAGAGTGGTGGGGTGGTGGCAGCAGCAGGGTCAAGCAGCAGTAAGCGGCGGCAGAAGGAGCACCAGAAGGAGCATCGGAGGCACAGGCGGGCTTGTAAGGACACTGTGGGTCGGCGGCCCCGTGAGGGCAGGGCAAAGGCAAAGGCCAAGGCCCCCAAAGAAAAGAGCCGTCGGGTGCTGGGGAACCTGGACCTGCAGAGCGAGGAGATCCAGGGTCGTGAGAAGGCCCGGCCTGATCTTGGTGGGGCCTCCAAGGCGAAGCCACCCACAGCTCCAGCCCCTCCACCAGCTCCTGCACCTTCTGCCCAGCCCATACCCCCATCAGCCCCTGTCCCTGGAAAGAAGGCTCGGGAAGAAGCTCCGGGGCCACCGGGCGTCAGCAGGGCTGACATGCTAAAGCTGCGCTCACTTAGTGAGGGGCCCCCCAAGGAGCTGAAGATCCGGCTCATCAAGGTAGAAAGTGGTGACAAGGAGACCTTTATCGCCTCTGAGGTGGAGGAGCGGCGGCTGCGCATGGCAGACCTCACCATCAGCCACTGTGCTGCTGATGTCGTGCGTGCCAGCAAGTGAGTTGGGGGCCATCACCCACAAGGCTGCACAGCTGGCCCCATCACCCTGATGTTTCCGTCCTCATTCCACTGTCCTCCCACAGGAATGCCAAGGTGAAAGGGAAGTTTCGAGAGTCCTACCTTTCCCCTGCCCAGTCTGTGAAACCGAAGATCAACACTGAGGAGAAGCTGCCCCGGGAAAAACTCAACCCCCCCACACCCAGCATCTATGTATGTGTGCCATCTGTCCTCAGAACCACCCCTGCCAGAGGGTTCTAAGACACTGTTGGGGGTGGAGGGGGCACTCTGAGCCTGGGCCAGGGCTCTGACCCCAGCCTCTCCTGGTGTCTCTCAGCTGGAGAGCAAACGGGACGCCTTCTCACCGGTCCTGCTGCAGTTCTGTACAGACCCTCGAAATCCCATCACCGTGATCAGAGGCCTGGCGGGTTCCTTGCGGCTCAGTGAGTATGGGGGGCAGAAAGTGTGGGGAGGGCTGCAGGGATCTGGGGCATATGGGACCCTCTGAGAACCCCCACACTTAAAGACCCAGGACAGTGGCTATGAGAAGTGCTCTGAGTGATGGGTCAGCTGGCCTTGGGCTTTTCTACCATCTGTCTGTTCCCAGCAGTGGGCAGATGGGAAGGGGATATATTTTGGGGCCTGGTGAGAGTCACTCTGGTTTTCTTGGTGATTAAGGATGAAAAGAATACAGATTTTAGAGAATCCCTGAAAATCCATGGTTTGTGGCTTTCTCTCTTTTCCATGTTTTATTGTGCAAAATTTCCAAACACATACAAAAGTAGAGGAAATCATATAGAAATATAAAGGTCAATCTCGCTTCCTTTATACCCATGTATCCTCCCTTCCTTCCACTGAGTTATTTGAAGCACATCTCAGGCTTTCACTTAACTAAGTCTTTAATGGGACTCCATGGTAACTTAAAGAAGCTGTCACTCATTGAGTGCCTACTTTGTGTGCAGGTGCTCAGCACACATGGCCAAATGCACACCTGAGGACTCTGGTTGAGGGGCTGAGCCTTGAGCAGCTGTGGGAGAAGGGGGCTGGTGAGGAGCCAGATAGAGGCCAGCCCTCCCAGCTTCCTGTGGGGCTAGGGGTTCTTGCCTATTCCTCCTGGGCTGAGCCAAGCCATTGTCCATCCTGTCAGAGGCCTGGAGAGTAGGAAGGGAAAGGGTCAGTTGGGTCCTCGGTCCCTGTACTCTGTCTCCGCCCGACGCACTGCTCGGCCCTCCCTTGCAGACTTGGGCCTCTTCTCCACGAAGACACTGGTGGAGGCGAGTGGCGAGCACACCGTGGAGGTGCGCACCCAGGTGCAGCAGCCCTCAGATGAGAACTGGGATCTGACTGGCACGCGACAAATCTGGCCCTGTGAGAGCTCCCGTTCCCACACCACCATTGCCAAGTACGCACAGTACCAAGCCTCGTCCTTCCAGGAGTCGCTGCAGGTGAGAGTCGAGCATGGGCAGAAGCAAGGTGCTGGGATCAGGGGATGTGGTGGGAGGGCTCCTGGAAGGTCACTGACCCAGGCCCGCCTACTCCTCTGGCTGAGCAGGAGGAGAAGGAGAGTGAGGATGAGGAGTCAGAGGAGCCGGACAGCACCACAGGAACCCCTCCTAGGTACAGTACAGACGTGCCCTTTCCTTCCTGACTCCCTCCCTTCCCTTTGCTCTCCACCAACCTGTGCTCTTCGCCCCAGCAGCAGCGCACCAGACCCGAAGAACCATCACATCATCAAGTTTGGCACCAACATCGACCTGTCTGATGCCAAGCGGTCAGTGGGGCTGAGGCCAGAAAGCTGGGGCAGGAGTGCCGCTTGGCTCGGAGTCGCGGCAGCCTCTCACTTTCCTCACCCTCGCACCGCAGGTGGAAGCCCCAGCTGCAGGAGCTGCTGAAGCTGCCCGCCTTCATGCGGGTAACATCCACGGGCAACATGCTGAGCCACGTGGGCCACACCATCCTGGGCATGAACACGGTGCAGCTGTACATGAAGGTGCCCGGCAGCCGAACGCCAGGTGCGCTCCACGCCCGGGCGCTGAGCGGGGAGCGCTAGAGGAGGGATCAGCCGCCAGCCAATGAGGACAAAGGGCGGGGCTGTCGCGGACTGCGGCTCCGACAGCCGGCTATGCTGTTCTCTGTCGCCCCCTGCAGGCCACCAAGAAAACAACAACTTCTGCTCCGTCAACATCAACATTGGCCCAGGCGACTGCGAGTGGTTCGCAGTGCACGAACACTACTGGGAGACCATCAGCGCCTTCTGCGACCGGTGCGTGCCACTCCCCTGCTAGTCATCCCACCGCGTCCTCTTCCTCGGTCTCCAGGTTCCCACCTGACCCTGTGGCCACCCCGCAGGCACGGCGTGGACTACTTGACGGGTTCCTGGTGGCCAATATTGGATGACCTCTATGCATCCAATATCCCTGTGTACCGCTTCGTGCAGCGCCCGGGAGACCTGGTGTGGATTAACGCGGGGACTGTGCACTGGGTGCAGGCCACTGGCTGGTGCAACAACATCGCCTGGAACGTGGGGCCCCTCACCGGTGAGAGGGTGGGGCAGGGTGCAGGGCCTCTCAGCGGTGAGGGGATGGGGCCCCTGGGGAGTGAGCCCCGTGGAGGGTGAGCACTGGGGGGGGGGGGTCGAGGGGAGGGACTGGGAAGATGGTCACCTGTGAGGGAAGGGGCTCCGGCCCAAGTGAGTGGGGGCTGCTTGAGAATCCTGTAGTGATCCCCTCTGGCTTGCAGCCTATCAGTACCAGCTGGCCCTGGAACGATATGAGTGGAACGAGGTGAAGAATGTCAAATCCATTGTACCCATGATTCATGTGTCCTGGAACGTGGCTCGAACAGTCAAAATCAGCGACCCCGACTTGTTCAAGATGATCAAGTGAGGACCCTGTTTGGTGGGAGTCATCTCCACCTGCCCTGGTCCTTGCTCTTACTCTCGTCCTACTCTGTCCCATTCTGCAGCTGTTTCGGTCCTTGTCTGCCCTGTGTCCCCGCAGTGTTACTGTGCTGGGGAGGCTGACAAGGTCCCTGCTCTCAAAACCTTGATTTCCCTGTGGTCCAAATAGACAAAAGCCACATGAAATTTAAGCTATGACAGACGCTCAGAACAGCGGATGTGACCCAGGCACGAAGAAAGGAGGCCCCCTAGGGGAGGGCTTTGGAGCTGAGGTCTCAGCGGGCTGAGCCCCCACCCCCTCTGCCCTGCTCCAACCCTGCCCCGCCTCCTCCCCGCTGCCGGCCGCCTGGCCTCAACGCCACCCCACCGCTCCCCAGGTTCTGTCTTCTGCAGTCCATGAAGCACTGCCAGGTGCAACGGGAGAGCCTGGTGCGGGCTGGGAAGAAAATCGCTTACCAGGGCAGGGTCAAGGACGAGCCCGCTTACTACTGCAACGAGTGCGACGTGAGTGGGCCCGCTCTCCTGCTCCCCCTGCCCCGGAGGTACCCACAGTGGCACTCCCTTCCCGTGACTTCCCCTTCCTTCCTGTCCCAGGTGGAGGTGTTCAACATCCTGTTTGTGACGAGTGAGAACGGCAGCCGCAACACGTACCTGGTGCACTGCGAGGGCTGTGCCCGGCGCCGCAGCGCGGGCCTGCAGGGCGTGGTGGTGCTGGAGCAGTACCGCACCGAGGAGCTGGCGCAGGCCTACGACGCCTTCACGCTGGTGAGGGCCTGGCGGGGGCCCGTTCGGGGTGGGGTGGCTGTGGGGGGGCCGAGCCCGCGCCAGCCGCTGAGCCCCGACCGCTTTCTCCGCCGCAGGCCCCAGCCAGCACGTCGCGATGAGGCCGGACGCCCCGCCCGCCTGCCCGCGCAGGACGCCGCGGGGCCACCAGCACACGCCTGGGCTGGACCTAGGTCCCGCCTCTGGCCGGGAAGGGGGTTGGGCCCAGCCCTTCCACCCCATTGGCAGCTCCCCTCACTTAATTTATTAAGAAAAAAAATTTTTTTTAACAAATAATGAGGAAAAAAGGAAAAAAATGGGAGACGGGGGGAGGGTGCTGGCAGCCCCTCGCCCACCAGCGCCTCCCCTCACCGACTTTGGCCTTTCTAGCAACAGACACAAGGACCAGGCTCCGGCGGCGGCGGGGGTCGCATACGGGTTCCCTCACGCCTGCCAGCCGCCCGCCCGCCCGGCGCAGATGCACGCGGCTAGTGTATGTACATAGACGTTACGGCAGCCGAGGTTTTTAATGAGATTCTTTTTTATGGGCTTTACCCCTCCCCCGGAACCTCCTTTTTTACTTCCAACGCTAGCTGTGACCCCTGTACATGTCTCTGTTTATTCACTTGGTTATGATTTGTATTTTTGTTTGTTTGTTTTTGGTTTTTAATTTATAACAGTCCCACTCACCTCTATTTATTCATTTTTGGGAAAACCCGACCTCCCGCACCCCGAAGCCATCCCGCCCACCCCTCCAGGGACCGCCCACCGCCGGGCTTTCCCTGCCCCCCAGTGTGTGTCCCGGCCCGGCCCAACCGTCTCCGCCCGTCCGCCCGCGGCTCCAGCCGGGTTCTCATGGTGCTCAAACCCGCTCCCCTCCCCTACGTCCTGCACTTTCTTGGACCAGTCCCCCCACTCCCAACCCGACCCCAACCCCGCCTGAGGGTGAGCGACTCCTGTACTGTAGGGGAAGAAGTGGGAACTGAAATGGTATTTTGTAAAAAAAATAAAATAAAATAAAATAAAAAAATTTTAAAGGTTTTAAAGAAAGAACTATGAGGAAAAGGAACCCCGTCCTTCCCAGCCCCGCCCAATTTTAAAAACACGGACCTTCACCCCCTCCCCCTTTTCTTTTTAAGCGTGAAACAGCCCAGGGCCAGGGCCTCACTGGGGCAGGGACACCCCGGGGTGAGTTTCTCTGGGGCTTTACGTTTTTCTCTCCATGCTGGGGCTGCGGAGGGGTGGGGGGTTTACAGTCCTGTCCCCTCGCACTGCACTGTCTCTCTGCCCCAGGGGCAGAGGGGTCTTCCCAAACCTACCCCTATTTTCAGTGATTTTTGTGTGAGAATATTAATATTAAAAATAAAAGCAGAAAAAAAAACCTGTTTTGATAACGTGCTGGTAATAGCAGGGAGAGTATCGGGAGGAGGGCTGCAAGACCATGATTGATGGGGAGGACTGCGCAGACCCTAGCGAGGGTGAGCCCCTCCCCCGGAGGCGCCTGTGGAATGTCCAGAGCTCTGGTCCGCTCCTCGGGATGGGGGGGTGCCTAATCCTAGAGCCGCATTCCAGGATAAGGGGGGTGGGGAGAGGCTAGGCCGGGGGAGGGGCAGGAAAGAGGGCTATAAGGGCAGCAGCCCAGGCGGGCGGGAGCCAGGCGGGCCATGGCGGATGTCCCCGGGGCGCAGCGACCAGTTCCCAGCGGTGGCCCAGAGCCCCGGGACCCCCTAGACTGCTGGGCCTGTGCTGTGCTGGTAACGGCCCAGAATCTGCTGGTGGCTGCCTTCAATCTCCTCCTGCTGGCACTGGTGCTGGGGACCATCTTGCTACCCGCTGTCACCATGCTGGGCTTCGGCTTCCTCTGCCATTCCCAGGTGAGCGTGCGCCCCGGGACGTGTATGGAGTGTGGGTGGGTGTTAGTGCGTGGTGGTGCTAGCGGTGGCGTCTATGGGCCACTTCTCTGCCTGGCCAGTTCCCACCCGGCGCACAGTATGGCCCGGGTCCGCTGGGGCCTGATGCCTCTTCTCCTCCTACAGTTTCTGCGATCCCAGGCACCCCCTTGCACCGCACACCTGCGGGACCCGGGCTTCACGGCCCTGCTGGTCACCGGATTCCTGCTCCTCGTGCCGCTGCTGGTGCTTGCTCTAGCCAGCTACCGCCGCCTCTGCCTGCGCCTCCGCCTGGCCGACTGCCTCGTACCCTACAGTCGAGCCCTCTATCGGCGCCGGCGCGCCCCACAGCCACTGCAAACCCGGGCCTCACCAGGGTCCCCAGCCGTTCCCACGTCAGGAAAGGTCTGGGTCTGAGGAAACCTCAAGTCAAGAACTGACGGCAGCCTGCCCTCCCATTCCACCCAAGGACTTGAAGCCCCGGCGTCTTCTGCCCTGCCCTAACCCTACTCCTGCCTGAGCCACGTCCTAGCATCCTTTTGGAGAACAGCATCACCAGCGGACCCAATGCTGGTGAAAATTCCCCCCCCCCGGAAAACCCACTTTCCTCTCACTACCCACATTTAAATCCTGAATATCTGGGCTGGACCCTGCACACGCGCACGCACACACACGCCCCCATCGTGAATAGGACAACTGAATCTCGTGCTCTCCTTTTCTGGCGCAGCTCCTCTAGTATTTACGGGGCTAGAGGGCAAGGAGTGCTCAAACATCAATAAAGAATTAATGAACTGAATTTGTGCTCTGTGAACAGAGGGGTGGCACAAATACCATCGCCCTCGCCCGGTGCTCAGGAGCAGGAAACAAAGTGTACGGGAGTTACAAATGTGCAGACCGGAGCATCCCTTTGCCTCCTGGCCTTCCCTTATCGCATTAGTCCATTCTTCCTGGCCAGACCTCAGAGCTCTGTCCCTGACCCCAGTCACCTCCCCATCAATAGAGCGGAGGGGGCCCAGCCTCGGCCGCTGGCCCTGCTCCCCTTGGGGACCCAAGCCCGTTCTCTGACCCCAGCTTAGAGGAACTCGGTGTTGCCAGGCCAGGATGGGAAACAATGGGCTTTCCGGAGCAGGATGACACCCCCTCCCGCCACAATTCTGGAGCAGCAGCGTGGGAGGGAAGATGCAGGGCCCACCCTGGGGCCTGTTGGTCCGGAGCTTAACCGTGTCCCCCATCCCCACCCCCGAACTCGAAGGAACCTTTGGCACCCCTGGATATCCAAACTGGGAGAGGAAGGTTGAGAGTGCTCACGACCTCAGATAAACCCTCTCTTCCCCTCTTTTCTAGGGATCGGGTGTGCTATCCCTGCCCTGGCATGCCAGCTACACAGACACAGGCCACTTCAGTGATAGGTTTAATAAGGTCTGAAAGGCATGCGCGACTGTGCTCAGAGATACGGAGCCCCAGTCAGGCTCTCCCTCTGCACCTCTATAGAAACGATGTGGTGTCCGGGTACCATGGCCAGGCCCAGCACACGGGGCTCCCCGGCAGAGAAGGAATCTGGAAAGAAGGGGTCAGAGCATCAGGGAGGTAGACCAGCATCAATCCCGCCCCTTCTGAGCCACGAAAATAAACCCCAGAAAAGTAGGGGTGCAGTCAGGCCCTGAAGGGGAAATGCCTTGCGTGATGTTCCGCCGCATTCCCAGGCGGCTGTGCATTCCCCGGGCACTGACCCGACGGCTTGAGGAACTCCTGCGCCGAGCCCAGGATGACATTGCAGTCGCGGTCAGTGCAGAGGAAGCAGCCGACTAGTGTCCGTCCATCTGTCATACGAATGCGCATAGTCTTGTTCAGCAGCGCCTCTAGCTGCTGCCGGGCACGCGCAGCCGGCGAGTCCTCACGCTCCCCGTCCGAGTCCTGCGCGGGGTGGGATACACGCTCAGACCGCGCAGCCCGGGCCGTCCGACCACCCGCGGAACCACAGCTCCCGGCAGCCCGCGGGGCGCTCACACAAAGCCCAGAGGCTGCTGGGAGCTGCAGTTCCCCCCCAGCCCGTCCCCCATCTTGCTCCCCGATTGCTCCTCAATCCCAGAACCTGAGCCCGCGCTAACCCCGGCGCTGGAGCTGCTTTGACGCCGACTGCAACAGCCATTCTCCTCTCGTAGCAGCATGGTCGGCCCAGCTCCGGCCATTTGCCTTTGGGCCTCCTCTAGGCCCTTCAACTTCCAAAGCACCTTTCAGGTCCGGTGGTCTGAGATCTCGCGAGCGCTCCCGACCACTTTCCTTTCGCGAGACCACATCTCCTCCCCCTCCTAGTGAGATCTCGCGAGCTTCTCCTACTTCTCCAGAACTGTGGCTCAGGGAGGTTTTCTACGCCGGATCTCATGATATCGCGAGAGCTTTACCTCCAGTTTCTTACACATTCTTTATAAACTCTGGGATTTAGCAAGAATACTCTCTTTCACGGTGGTCACCTCTCCTTGCTTTTCTGCCTCGGGAAACAGTTTGTTCTAAATATCCCATGTATCCCAGGCCACTGAATTAAAACGGAGCGTGTTCGTTCCCCGCCCCGAACTTCTGAGGCCATAACTCAATTACTTGACCCTTATATGCCCGATGCCGATCAGACTACGTTTCCCGAGAGCACGCGCAGCCCTAGCCCCTCCTCACCCGCACAGTGTTTAATTTCAGTGGCCGGTGGCCGGAAAAAGACAATGGTTTCCATGTCAGCGGATAAACGCGCTCCTCTTAGCTGCTGGAAGAGAGGGAGGACGTAGTAGTGAGTGTACGCAGAGGAGCGAGGAAGCTACTAAGGGAGCTAGTAACCGACAGAGCAAGAGCCATGCCGCGCCGGGGTCTAGTGGCTGGGCCAGAGTTTGAGCATTTCCAGCGTCGCTACTTCACGCCGGCAGAGGTTGCCCAACATAACCAGCCCGAGGACCTCTGGGTGTCTTACCTGGGACGCGTGTACGACCTAACGCCACTGGCACAGGAATATAAGGGTAAGGGCCACATGTTGGGCCAGGGCTGGAGTGTGTGTGTGTGGGTGCCTGGTTCTTGAGTGGCCGGCATTGACGGTGGCTGCTCCTTCCCAGGGAACCTGCTACTGAAACCCATCCTGGAAGTTGCAGGTCAGGACATCAGCCACTGGTTTGATCCTAAGACCAAAGACGTGAGTTCTGTTGGAACCTGGGGTTGTGGGTAGAGGTACTGGAAAGCAGGAATGGGGAGGAAAAGCGGGGGCTATCCAGAGCCTGAAGTAGTAAATGCTCCGACTCCCTCGCCCCCAAACCCTGCTTTAAAGATCCGTAAGCACATAGATCCGCTGACCGGCTGCCTGAGGTACTGCACCCCGCGGGGCCGCTTTGTGCACGTCCCGCCTCTGCTGCCCCGTTCGGACTGGGCCAACGACTTCGGGAAGCCCTGGTGGCAGAGGTCTTGTTATGAGGTGGGGCGGCTTTCTGCCAGGACCCGGACCATCCGCATCATTAATACGCTCACGTCGCAGGAGCACACACTGGAGGTGAGAACCAGTGTCTGAGGGCAGGTTAGAGGGAACTGGGAATCCCAACAAATCTTCAGGCCATCACTTTTTCCATTAACCAGTGGAAGCTGTATTTTCTGTCCCTTGCATTGAGGCAAAGCAGACCAGCTAGGTCCCCAGGATTGTGAATTCTAGGAGTATGTGGGACACAGGGGTACAAGAGATTCCTTTACAAGCCCAGGGCAGCACTTCATGCATCTTAGCAATGGTGGTCCTTGGAAGCTCTTTTGGATAGCAGTGGGGCTCTCTTATTACTCTACTCTATTGCAGGGATATAAGGAGGGGGCAGTTGACCTGTATGTTAGAAGTGGCTACCATTAAAATAGGTAGTACTTTGGGACCCATTCATTGCATGCCGGAGCTTCAACTTTATTTCTGGGACTGTGAAGTGCCTGAAGTTGCTATCTGCCAAATATTAGGCTCTCTGATCCTGGCTTTATCATATTGTGGGTTACTGACCTTTGGGGGGTGTGTGTGTGTGTGTGTGTGTATGCACAGGCACTCCATCAAGAATTCTGGGGATGGGGTGCTTCTGTGTTCTCCAGGTGGGGGTCCTGGAGTCAATGTGGGAAATCCTACACCGCTATCTTCCCTATAATGCGCATGCTGCCAGCTACACTTGGAAATATGAAGGGAAGAACCTGAACATGGATCATACCCTGGAAGAGAATGGGATCCGGGATGAGGAGGAAGAATTTGACTATCTCAATATGGATGGTACACTCCACACACCTGCAATACTGCTTTATTTCAATGATGACCTCACAGAGCTATAGGAAAGGAGATGTATGTTCATGTATACTTAAGACATATTTTGAGTATGGCTTTTTCTGTGCCCTGAGGAAAAGAGGTGGGGGTAGGGGGTGTTCGGACTTAGACCTCTATTCCCCTCTGTGAACTTGACTGTGGTTCTCATGCTCTTCTGGAGTATAAAGGTCCTGTTCCCCAGCTCCATCACAATTTGCTCTGAGAAACTTAGGAGGAATGCTAGAAGTGAATTAATTAATTTTTAGGAATGATACAAGAAGATGAAGTATGTTGGATTAGGAAGATGTAGAAGAGGATAGTCAGAGCTCGGGCAGAGCTGTGTGATAGTAAGAGAAAGAAAAACCCTACAGGGATGAAGGGTTGAAGAACTTTTTTGGCAATGATGGAAATGGGATGGCTGCAGGAAGAGGCGATGTACAAAGAGAGGAATAGGCGATGTCTATCATTGACCATATAAAACTGGCTTATCTTACTTGTACAAGTGTGTTTCGCAGCTGAAACCCAAGAGAAAGAAAGTAAATGAATGGTTGTCACGTAATTCAGGCCAGATGTTATGCCAAGTGCTTTATATACCCTAAGACAACTACCCCATAAGATGAATATCATTACCACTATTTTACAGATAAGTCTTTTGAAACTTAGAAAAGTTTAATAGCACAAAGGCACATCAGTTGGTAATCACCAGAGGCAGGATGCAAATCCAAGTCTGCCCAACTCCAGAGTCCATGGTCTTTTCAATGTAAAGGGACTATGTCAATGTCTAATCTCTTGTTAACATTTGTAACCACCGCTCAGACCAAGTATTTGGGATGTGGGTTTGTTCTAGGCTCCTTGCACAATGGGAAATTGTGAGTCTGTTGTGTAGTCAGCAGTTATTGTCTTTGGAAGGGAGTTAGTAGAGTTCTCCAGTGGCAAAGAGAAGGCAGTGAAGGCTAAGTGTCACCTAAGCAATAGCTATTGAGGCTACTTCCTTATTAATCCTACAGCAAAATTTCTCTTCTGACTTTTTTGAGGCAAAGAGTTGGATATTTACTGATTCCAGTAAAAACTTGAGTGGGGGAAAGGCCTGCGAATTGGGACACTTTGGTGAGGGAGCAAAAAGGAGGCACTTTTTCACGATGGGCCATGCCACTTAGGGAAGGTGAGGAAGACAGGACTGATTTTGCAAGATGGTGACTCCAAAAGAGGGGGATTGACAGGGATAATATAAAGAGAGGAGCTAAGTAAGTCCGAAAACTCTCCTGGTCTCCAAAAGAGAACAGCCGTGGGGGCAATGGCTAGACTTGATCCCCTTTACCAAAGCAGGGAAGGGGAATTGAGAGTAACAGGTGAACTTCCTGGCAGCAGCAAGCAAAAAAGAATCAGGGAGAGTTTAGTGCATTTTCATGGCAGGGGACACCAAGGCTCAGTGCAGGGAAAGGTGGCCCCTGTGAGACAGTGGGTGGGCTGCATAGGAGTTTTCTGAGGGGCTATGAGGCATGAACAAAGGTGGAGACACCCCCGTTGGCTTCCGCAGTATCTGAATTCGCTGTGAGACTGAGGGCTGAGTCCCATGGAATGCAGGAGTCCATGAACTATCTGAATCAATCATTCTGATCTTTAATCAACTCTACAAGTACTTTATGTGTTTCTTGTTTGCTCAAATAAACCCTAAACTATTTGTGAACCAAAGCTATGCTAGGCTCTTCCTCTAGCCACAGCCTCAGGGCCTGTGCCTATGGGATGTGCTCATTCTGCCCAAACCTGTCCCTCTTCCAGAGTCTCCTACTTCAGTACCTCTTGTCAGAAACATGTCCCTTTCCTCACACACCCAGTCACTATCAAGTAGATCTCTGCAAATATTCTGGAACCTTTCTTTTCTCCAGTCCCTCTCTTCTGTTAGTGACTGCGTGAAACAACTTCCTGACCTTCCATGTGTTTTATGTCCAATCAGCCCTCCATTGCTGAAGTCAGAGTGATCTCTGAAAACAAATCGAAACATGTAACTTTCCTGCCTCAGATTCTTCAGTGGCTCCCAGTTACTTTTGGAATAAAGTCCTAAATGCAAAGACCTTGTATAAATCAGGCCCTGCCTACCTTGCTTATCTCAAGCAACACTCTGCTGGCTGGCTTTCAATTCCTTAAATGTCTTCTTGCTCCAGCCTTCACAGACTGTTCTCTCTGCTTGCAGCACCCTTCCTTTCACTTTCCACCTAGCTCATCTGTTTCTACCTCAGGGAGGCCTTCTCTGATTTCTTGGTGTAGGTTAAGACTGTTAAATCTTCTCTTAGCACCATGTATTTTTCAGAGTTATTACAATTGTAAAATTATGGATTTAAATTGCCTGGCTGGCTGCTAGACTATAAGTTCATGAGGGCAGAGATCTTGTCCATTTTGTTTACTGCTGTATTCCCATTGCTGGGCATAATACAGTTGTTGCTCAATAAATTTTGATTGAATGAACTCAAATGTTTAGTGAATTCATCTGTCTATAATAACTAGTGGGTGGGATTTTGTGTCCTGGAAGGCAAGGAAGGACCAAGAAATAGGATGTCTGGTTCCTGTGCTGTAGTGTCTATCCATAGGTTTCTTTTTCCTTGCTTCCCATAGATCCAAGACCAAAAATTACTCCACAAAGGTTCTCACCAGATTTTTTTTGGGCAACCTATCTGTCATTTCTGCATATGGCCACCAGATGGCTGTAATCACCTATAGAGTCAGGAAGAGGAGACTGGAAAAGGGTAAACCCTTCCAAATTCCAAAGTTAGGGTTGAAGGTGGCCCTTTGAGATTTATAGGAGGGAGGGAAGGATCAGAAAAAAAGGAAAAACCACATGGCCACAATTCTATTAACATTAGGCTTATTCCTGCTTTCAATATTTTCCACAAGCACATGCCAGGAAAGGATTGCAGTTTGAGAAGTAACTCATGGGATAGGACAAAAAGGGGGTCCTGATTACACATGTGGGTGTGTATGGGGCGAGGTATACAGCTGAAGAAGGAATAAAGACATTACAAATTTTTAAGATAATAGAGTGCATTCATTTATTACTACATATTGACTTTTTTTTGTATAAAGCTTTCCACTAGGCACTGCCTTGTCCTCTAAATATACAAGAGTGGATATCTGCATGAGGAGCATGTAAATAATGCCTCAACCTAACACCTAGAAAGTAAACAGAACATGACTGTTGGGTCCAAGTCCTCTTGTGGTGATCTCTTTCATGCTGGAGGGTGGTGGGATGAAGGATGGAGTGTTGAAAGGAAGGCTGCCTCTCCTCAGTAAACCACAGCAGCCTCAAAGGCTACATCAGTAGAAGTACATGGTTTAGTTGTAAGAAAGCACAAAGAATTTGAACTGGCAAATATTTCCCACAAGCCAAGGTCCCTACATGCACACATCACTGGGGCAAGGTTCCTTGAAAGAAGCTTGCTTGCTCATTGGGATAAAACATGCACACATGAAAGGTAAATGAAGATATACATGATAAAGGACTAAATTATGGTATAGATAAAGTTGCCACCCTCACGGCAAGTTGCAGGTGGATGATTAACCTGGACATCCTGAAACTGTTTCTAAATACTGTGTCTGTGTAAATGTGTATTATTTTGGAGAAAGGTGCTATAATTTCCATCAGATTCTCAAAACAGCCGACCCCCCTACCCCTGAAATAGTATACACATACAGAGATAATAATTTAAAGAGCCTCAAAAGTAAAATATCAAAAGAGACAATACAATGTGCTCCCAGGATTCCTGGCACCTTTCTCAATGGTCTGCCTCAACCTGTGTTACAACTGTAGTGTCCCATGGCAGAAATTCCTAAAGCTTTAACCCAGGGGGCTAAGCTTATGACTAGTCTGAAGTGTTTTACTACTGTACCAAGTTTTGATCTGGCTGTGCATTGGAAATGAATGAGGGGATCCATCATTTGGGCTTGATACTATAACACCTAATCATGACATCAGAATAAGGTTAATGCATCTAGCCCCATGGCTAAGTTTAGGGAGACCACATGGATGTGTTGATATTGGGAGAATAGCCACTTTATGATGGATCAGTAGAAGTACATGGTTTAGTTGTAAGAAAGCACAAAGAATTTGAAACCTGCATGATCTTCATCTTGGAGGCCAAAGATTAGAGATTCAAAATACAAATAGATATACAGCCCAAGTACTAGGTATTCTAGGCACACAGGAAGTACTAAAAACAAAAAAAGCTGGGGAATGAATAAGTCAAGTGAGACCATTAAAGTGAGGATGGGGATAAAGAAGGTTGATATGAGGAAAAAGATGGTAGAGAAACTGCTAGAATTAAGTATTTTCCTTACTGGGAACAACTCAGCTACTGCCCTTTGGGAGCTTAGTGGGTACTTGGGCATCCGGCTTCAATTATCTGACTAAATCATCTCTATTCTCAATAGCCCTATAATGCCTGGCATAGATTGGCAATAAATAAATGTTTGTTTCAGGAATGAACGTGTAACCCTTACTATTTGAAATCTGTGTAAACTCAAGAGCCAAGTAGATTCAGATAATGTGGTATCCCTTGCTAGCTGATCACTGTCACTATTTGAAGAGAGCTGAAGACATCTGGATAGTGAGTGATATTTGTGCTGACAAATTCTTTCAATCCTCCCATAGAGTAATAAGGAAGATCATATATATATATGTATGTATAAAATTACCCTTAATGATCAGCCTAGAGGGGTAGATATTACCCCATCATAGGGTATCAGTTGATAATGTATTTGGCTGCATGTAACAGAAACCTGGCTGTTGGAGTTTAACTACAAAGGGTCAATTTTATTCACATACTAAGAGGTCTGGAGTTAGTGAAGTAGTGACTCCACTAGACCATCAATGTCTTAGGTGTTTCTTGCTTCTCTATTTTTGTCCTCATGATTACCAACTTTTTGGCTGCTCTATTTCTAGCCTGTATTGCAGGCAGGAATGAGGAAAAGGGGATGGGAGAAAGGGCAATGCATATATCAAGACAGCAAAAATTTTCCCAGACATCCTTAGCCTACCTTTGACTACATCTCATTGATAGGAAACACATCACATGATGACCCTAAGCTGCAAAGGAGTTTGAGACAGTGATTATTCCATATTGACATCCAAAACAAAAGCAGGGTCTACTACTACGGAAGGAGAGAATGGATACCAGGTAGGAACTAACAACAAGCAGTGTGAAGAGTGCTATTCATCCATTCATTAACAAAAAAAAGTTATTAAACATTTTGTGACACTCATTAAAAATGTTATTAAGCACTTTGTGCAAGGTAACTGTTCCAGGTACCAGGGATACAGAAGTGAATGAGGGCCGGGCACGGTGGCTCACGCCTGTAATCCTAGCACTCTGGGAGGCCAAGGCAGGAGGATTGCTTGAGCTCAGGAGTTTGAGACTAGCCTGAGCAAGAGTGAGACCCCATCTCTACTAAAAACAGAAAAAAAATTAGCCGGGCATGGTGGTACATGCCTGTAGTCCCAGCTATTTGGGAGCCTGAGGCAGGAGGATCCCTTGAGCCCAGGAGTTTGAGGTTGCTATAAGTTGCTATAAGCTAGGCTAAGGCCACAGCACTCTAGCCCGGGCAGCAGAGCAAGACTGTCTCAAAAAAAAAAAAAAAAAAAGGGAATGAGACAAGGTTCTTGCCTTATTAGGGCTTACATTCTGGTGGGATAAACAATAAACAAGTAGACAAGATCATTTCAGATAGTACTAAAAATTATAATACATATACATACACATATATTTGCATATGTAAATATATACAGGTTGAGTATCCCTCATCCAAAATGCCTGGGACCAGAGTGCTTCAGATTTCAGATTTTTTTGGATTTTGGCATATATGCATATACATAATGAGATATCTTGGGGATGGGACCCAAGTCTTAACATGAAATTCATTTATGTTTCATATACATACACCTTATACACATAGGGTGAAGGTAATCTTATATAATATTTTTAATAATTTTGTGCATAAAACAAAGTTTGTGGGGTTTTTTTGTGTGTGGTTTTTTCTTTCTTTCTTTCTTTCTTTTTTTTTGGAGACGGTCTCTCTCCTTCACCCAGGCTGAAGTACAGTGGCTGGAATGTAGCTCCGTGCAGCCTTGAATTCCTGGGCTCAAGCTGTCCTCTCACCTCAGCCTCCTGGGCCCTCAAGTAGCTAGGACTACAGGTGCATTCCACCATGCCTGGCTAATTTTTTTTTTTTTTAAGAGACAGGGTCTCGCTATTTTGCCCAGGTTGGTCTGGAACTCCTAGCCTCAAGTGATCCTCCCTGCTTGGCCTCCCAAAGTGCTGGGATTATAGGCATAAGCCACTGTACCCAGCTTAAGTACTTATTATGTGTAGAATTTTCTACTTGTGGTGTCATGTCAGCACTCAAAAAGTTTTGGATTTCAGATTTTTCGATTAGGAATGCTCAACCTATATACATACACTTATATAAACATATACATATAGTGAAAGGACTATAAAGACAAAAAACAGAATCACATGAAAAAGTGACAGTCAAATGATTCAGAGGCTTATCTGAGGAGATGATCACATGATTGATCTTTATTACCTGCAGATGTCCATTTACCTGCATTAATCCTCCCAACAAACTTAAGAAGTAGATACTATTTTTATTTATACTGAAAAAATGATACTGAAGCACAGAGAGGTTAAATAACTTGACAAAAGTCATCCAATTAATAAGTATCAGAGCAGGGCTTTGAAGCAAAGTAGTTATAGCCCACCCACTTGACCAGTGAGTTGTACCACCTCCCTGCATGTCAAACATAAGATGCTATTCTAGTTACTGATTACTGCTTATTTTACTAATCAATCTGCAATATGGGTAGGGTTCAGTGGGGATAGCTTATTTCTACTCCAAAAGGTGTGAACTGGGGTGGATTGCTGGGAGCTGGAGGATCCACTTTTAAGATGGCTCACTCACATGGCTGGCAACTTATGCTGGCTATCAGTTCTTCTCCATATGAGCCTCTACACAGGGCAGTTTAGGCTTCCTCATAGCATGGTGGCTCGGTTCCAAGAGTGGGCTTCCCAAGAGAACCAAGAGGAAGCTGAATCATATGACCTCGCCTCAAATCGAAAGGGAGGGAACTAGATCTCGCCTCTCAGTGGAAAGAGTGTCAATGTTATACTGTAAGAACATGTGGGATGTGAAATATTATTGTGGCCATTTTTCGAAATACCATCCACCACAAATGCACCGGAGGCAAAAGGAAGGATATCCAACACAGTCTAGGGTGGGGAGGAGAGATGGTCTTTGAAGGATGTATGTAGGGGAGATAGGGTGTTAATACTTGAGCTGAGCCTCTCTTGAAAACCTAAGTTGGAATCTTGGCCCCATCATCCATTTATTCTGTTCATTAAAATGACACTGAGCATCTGTTGGTCACAGTGCTGGACTCTGTTGATATAAAAATTAATAAGACACAATTTCTGCCCTCAAGGAGCTTATAGTTTAGTGGCAGATTCAGAGAAGTTTGTGAGCCTTTTAACTTGTCATCCTGCTTCCACATTTACTCAGTAGCCAGGGGGAGTTTTTAAAGTTCCCCTATTTAAAGTCTTTGAAGGCATCCTACTTCTCTTAAGATGAAGCAGGAAACCCTTACCATGGTCCACAAGGTAAGATTTGGCTCTTCCAGGCTTTTCTTTGTCTCCCATATTGGTCTTCCACAGTTTCTGAAACTCCCCCATGCTCCTTTCTGTCAGAGCCTTCTCACATGCTGTTCCTCTGCATGGAACATTCCATCCTCCACTCTTCATTTGGCTAACTCCTGCTCCTTAAAGTTGCTAAAATGTCACTTTCTCAGAGAAGTGTTCCCTCATACCTCTAATTATGTCAAGTCTCTTGTCACACCCACTCAGAGTGCTCTGAAACATCAACATTATAGTATTTAGTGTAATTTATTGTTTAATGTCCAGCTTCCTCCCTTCTTAGATTGTAACCCCCATGAGTACAGGGACCACATCTCTCATTTGCCACTAAATACCCAGCAACTAGCCCAGTGCCCAGCCCAGAGCAGTTACTCAGTAAATATTCATAGAATGAACAAATATAATGTGATAAATGCTACAAAATAGCTAAGTATGAAATGCCTGGGGAACATACATCAGGACCACCTAACCCAGTCCAGAGGAATCAGGCTTTCTGGGGAAGTACCAGCCTAAGCTAAGATCTGGAGGACAAGGAGGAGTTAGCCAACTGAAGAGGAGGGAGAGGATAAGGGGATAGGTGGAGGAGAGAATGCTTCCTTCAGAGAATAAATAGCATGTGCAAACGTTAGAGATCAGAGTGTGGAAAGCTCAGGAGCAGAAGAAACTGCTGCATGGTAAAGCTAAGAAGAGATGGGAGGCAGGGAGAGGGCAGGCGATGAGAGATGTTGAGACCAGACCAAATCACAGGAGGCTTTGTAAACCAGGTTAAGTTTTTTTTTTTTCCTTAATTGAGATGTAATTCACATACCATAAAATTCACCCTCTTAAAGTGTACAATTCAGGGTTAAGGGTTTTATAGGGAGAATGACATGATCAGATTTGCATTTTAAAAAGGTGACTTGACTACATGTCAAGAAAGGATGATACGGAGGTGGGGAAAGTGGAAGACAGAGAGACTGATGCTATTGCAGCAGTCCAGGAGAGACATGAAGGTAGCTGGAACTAGGTTAGTGACACTGGACATCAGATAAGGTGGACTGAAATTAATGGAGCATTACATGACTTGATAATTTGTTAGGGAGAGGTCTGAGGCAGAGGGAGGAGTCAGGATGACACCCAAGTGTCTGCCCTGGGTAACTGGGAGAATGGTGAGTCCACTGACAAAAAGGGGACTGCTGGAAGAGGAATTTGGGGAGGAAGATGATGAATTTTTAGTAGCTGTATGAAGTAACTTTGGGGCATGCAAAGACACATGTACAAATCTTATTGGATACATGGGACTAGATCCTGAAAGAGAGCTCTGGGCTAAAGTTACAGGTGTGGGACTTATTGGCAGACAGTAACTGCAGCCAAAGTCAAGGATGATATCACTTTGAGAGTGAAGTGTAATCTAAGCAGAGGGCCTGGGAGGAACAATATATAAAGGGAGGAGAGGAGGAAAAGGAGACTCAGAAGGAAGAGCCAGAGAGGTGAGAAAGACCGAGGAAAACAGTGCAGAAGCAAAAGAGAAACTATTTGAGAGATGGGAGTGGTAAACAGTGTGAGATGTTGCACAGAGGTCAATTAGCCAGGCACGATGGTATACGCCTGCAACTACTTGGGAGACTGAGGCAGGAGGATCACTTGAGCCCAGGAGTTCGAGGCTGCAGTGAGCTATGATCGTGCCACTGCACTCCAACCTGGGCAACAGAGTGAGACTCTGTCTCTTAAAAAAACAGAGAAAAAAAAGATGATGGATTGAGTGACCACGGATTTAACAAACAGCAGGTCAATGGTGGATTTGTTAGAGAAGCCAGGCTGCAGTTGGACGAGGTATGCATGGGATATTCTTAGAAGAAATCTAACTGTAGAAGGGGTGTGTTTTGGCTTTGTAACCATGCAAAGCATACTTACCTTCTTTTAGATTCCATTTCTTCAACCATAAAATAGGGATAATAGAAAGTAAGGTGACAGTAAGGATGACAGGCATAACCCAGGACATGCCCTAAATAGATGCTACTTTATAACGTTGTTGAGAAGATTATATGAGATAAGGTATGGGAAGATGCCCAGCACTATAAAAGTAACTTGGAAAAGGCACTCAAAAATTTTAGTTTTCTTTCCCATTCCTTGTGCTAGCCACTTTTTATTTAATAATGAATGCTTCCATCAGGACTTTGAGATTTGGCATTATTCAGCATCCAGGTAACTTCTGTCATGATTAGAAAATTAGTAGACTATATCTGTGACTAACATTCAGTTTCCAACCTAATAATAGTGTTTGTGCCTCCATTAGGAGAAATATTTGAATCAAGAAAAATGTGGTTTGTATCATATCATGCCAGAGTTGAGCTTATTCATACAAAGTGATGGAAAGCAAGGAAATGGGGCCAAATATTGGGAGCAAGAGTAAATGAAGTCAGTCCTTTGCTCCTTCAGTTTAATGTGCTATTCATAAGTCAGGTTGTGAATCCTCTCACCTTGCAATAATCTTAAATGAATCTCTCCGAAGTGAGAAATGGCTAATAGTAAACTTGATTGTTTAGAATAACACCTACCAATTATCGAGTGTTTTATTATAGCTAGTGCTTTATGTAATTTAGGTCACTTAACCCTCACTACAACTCTTTGAGGTAGGCATTAATATCCCCATTTTACAGATGAAGGAGCTGAGACTGGAGGTATAAGTAGCTTGCTCAGGGTCATAGTAAGTGGCAGAGCTTGGATTCCAGGTGTTACCTCTCTGATACCAAAGCTCAAACTCTTTCTTTAATGGAGAGGGTGGATAACTTTGTTATTGGTTCTGGAATATGTTTTAAGAGTTATATAGTTTGAGAATATAGAATCTTATAAAATGCATTGATTTAAATTTATTAATTATATCTCGTTTAGTCTGAAATCAAAATGATTCTCCTATACAGAGAGCTAGATGGTGAAAGGGCCCAAGAGTAACTGGAAGGGCAGGAGGAAGCCAGCTTGGGTTAGCATTTACCATGACAAATCTATAACCTGAAGGATAGTTAATCCTAAGGTTTCAGAGCAATTCAGCTGGAACAACTGGGGCTTGACAACAGATGAAAAGCAAGGCATTTCTAGCTGGCAAGCCAACAAAAAACTATTAAGAAATTGTTAAAAAGCAATGTCAAAGGGAAAAAAATGTTCGCTTTTTGCCATTTTGTATAGGACTGTTCAGCTTACATCATAGTGGTCAATCAAAGCAAATCTAAAAAACTTGCAGAAGGCAAAGACAACAATTTTGGGCTTAAATCTTCCTCCTTCTTATTAAGGTTTCCTTTTACCCAGTGAGGGCAAAAGAGAGGATTTAGCTAAAAGGCAGCAATAGAAAGATGAGCAGACTAGATTAACTCCTTTCATTGAAAAGACATTTGCAGCATTTGGGCTCTTCATTAGGTACTGAAGGTACAGAGAACTATTGTATAGCTCAGAAATTGAGTTATTTGTACAAGGATGCCACACCATCATGACAAGCGAAGCACATCTAGAAACAAACTCATTATGCCCTCTAAAAGCCAGCTTCTTTCCCAATCCCTATGGTTTTAACAATGGCACCCCAATTTTTGAGTCATCACACCATCCAACTTTCTCCTTTTCTTCAGGTTCACCACAATTCACGAGTTTGGGTATAAATGCCTGTTCTACCTTTCAATAGCTCTCACCTTAGGCAAGGTATTTACCCTGCCTTTACCTCTGTTTTTTCCTCATCTGTAAAATGAACATTATAATAGTTTCTAATTTATAAGTTATTGGAAGGAATAAGTGAGTTAGTACATATAAAGTAATTAAGATAGTATCTGAACACAGAATAAAACTCAATAAAAACTAGCAATCATCTTATTGTCCATCTTTTGCACATATAATTACTTATTTTTGTAATGATTTTCTCTGTTGGTCTTTTTGTTATTGATTTCTATGACTTTTTTTTTTTTTTAAGAGACAAGGTCTCACTCTGTCACCCAGGCTGGAATGCACTGGCCTAATCATAGCTCACTACAGCCTCGAACTCCTGGGCTCAAGCGGTTCTCCTGACTCACCCTCCCGAGTAGCTGGGACTATAGGAGCACACCACCACTCCTGGCTAATTTTTCTTACTTTTGTAGAGATAGGGTCTTGCTATGTTGCCCAGGCTGGTCTCAAACTCCTGGCCTCAAGCAAACCTCCCACCTTGGCCTCCCAAAGTGTTAGGATTACAGGCGTGAGCCACTGTGCCCAGCCTCTATGAGATCTTTATTTCATCGAGAATACAAACACTAGCTCACTATCTTCCTTTCTACCCCCCTTACTCCTGTTCCTATACAATGTTGAAGTGATCCTGGAGCCAGCACCTGGCCCCAGCAGCATCCTGGAGAGGAAGTAGATCTCTGGGTGGGCCACTTCTGCAATGTTCTTTTCACTCTGAAAGCCCAGGCTACAGTGCTTCTCTGCCCCTTCCAACAATTTTGTAAGCCCTAGTTTCATGGATAAAAATCTCTTTCTGCTTAAAAAAGCTGGAGTAGTTTCTGTTATCTCCAAGATCTGTTACAGCAAACAGTATTTATTGAATGAATGGTTTGTCATAAATGGTACAATTATTTTTTTTTGGTTAGTCTTTTAACTTTATGATGTTTTCTTACATAGTAAAATTTAGTTTTATTGAGTTAAATCTATCAGTATTTTCCTTTATGGTTGATGCTTATTGTATGCTATGGCCTTTTTCACCCCTAAGATCAGGAAAATACTCACATTCACTTACATCGTGTTCCAGTTCTTTTAAATTATTTTTTTGTCTGAATTAAGCAGAATTTTTGTTTTTAACGTCACTGTTTAATCCACCTTAAAGTATTTTAGTAAATGGTAAGGATGCACCTTTTACATTTTCCCAAACAGTTTTTCATTTATCAATAATCCATCATTTATCAATAATTCGTGCCCCACTGATTTAAAATATCACCTTTGCCATAAATTAAACACTCGAAGCAGTCAACAGATATTCACAGAGTGCCTTGTGCCTGGCCATGTGCTAGACTGATACAACAGTGAAGAAGGTGGACAGGGCTCCTTCTCTTTTAAAGTCTGATGACAGAGATAAAGGATTATACAGTAGCACATAGGAGAGGCACCTATTATAAGCTTGGAGAGTCAGGGAAGTTTTGCACATGCTTGCTTATTGTGTGTCTAACACAGTGACAAGAACTTTAAATGTATAATTCCGCTGACTTCACAATACTGGGGCTTCACAGAAAGACTTACATATCACCATTTTAGCAGAAAAAACTGAAACTCAGAAGTGAAGTGGAGACAGGATATGAACCCAGGACCTGTCTCCTGAACCCAAGTTCTTAAGTACTATGGCTGACCACCAATCCAACACAACACTGCCTCCTTAAAGGGGGATTAAAGAGAAGTCAGAGAAGCAGGGGGAAAACCAGGAACGTGAAATTACAGAAGCCAAGCAAAGACTATTTCAAGAAGTGGGTGGTCAAGTTAAGAACTAAGAAATATCCTCTGAATTTAGCAACCAGTAGATTCTTGGTAATTTGGTGAAAGCAGCTGCAGTGGGGGCAGAGGGCTGGAAATGAGTAGGCAAGTAGACACTGAGGGCAGGTAATTCTTTCAAGAGGCTTGGTTGTGAATGGACATAGAGAGGTAGGGTGGCAGCTAGAGGGGTCCAGAGTATTTGTTTTGAAGATAAGGAGATTTGAGCACATTTAAATGTGGTTGTGAAAGAGCAAGTAGAATGGGAGATAAAGGATTGAGTTAGAGGATCATTGGTAACCATTAGTCCCAGAGAAGGTGGCAGGGGTGAGAGCAAAAACCCAAGTGTAGGGATTAGCCTCAGACAGGATAGGAGGGAAGGAGGAAAGGACAAACACAGATATAGTTAAACATGTAGTTTAGTGTCAGTATTTCAAGAGAGTTCTCATCTGATGATCTATCTCCTGGAAGTAGATTAAGATTCTCTTTTCTTTTCTTTTCTTTTCGAGACAGGGTCTTACTCTGTTGCCCGGGCTGGAGTGCAGTGGCGTGATCACATCTCACTGTAACCTCAAGATCCTGGGCTCAAGTGATCCTCCCACGTTGGCCTCCCAAAGTGCTGGGATTAAGGATTTTCTACTCTAATATAAGGAGGAGGTTTTGAGGAATTTGAGGAAGGTTTGAAAAAGTCACTGTGGAGAAGTGAAAGGAAGCTGACTAGGAAAGATGATTTCTCAGCAGCAACACTGGTCTGAATGGTCATGGTGTTTTCTCCAGCAGCCCTTTGCATCCTCGGTATAAACAGACAGCCAAAGTGATCAAAGGCTGGGGATTTGCAGGAAGGAAGGCACTAAGACAGTGGCAGGAGAGTAGTTGAAATGATAGACCATGGAATATAAGCTGGATAGGAAAAGAAGTGAAGACAGGGTGGAAGTGATAAGGAGAAAATTGGGAGTTAAGGGATTAGAGTGTATCATTGGTCCTAGAATAGTGGAGTAAAAGTAAATGATACAGCTAGAAGGATAGGAAGTTGTAGCCAAAGTGTGGGGGGCTTGGTTTATTATTTCAGAAGAGGTAAATCCAGAGATGGGGGGGCAGAAGTGGGATGGAGAGAAAACTCTCTGGAAAAGGGACTGAGAGGTCTGGATGATGAATGGATCATTCATGTGGATCCTAAGATCGCTCAAGATGACAGCAGGACTAAGCCAGGTATCAGTCTTCAATGAATGAGGGGAATGTCAGGAGGTAAGCAGATGATAGCGAGGAAGCGAAGTTAAGGAGTACACAAGAAGACTGCAGCAACCCTAAAATAGAAGTAGGGGCTTTTTACACAAGATGGGGGAATCTGCAAGCAAGATAAAAAACTAGATTCTTTCAGGTATGTCATCTGTTTCCAGGCTTATTTTCTATACTATTTTAAACTATCTATTTGGGATACCAAACTTCATGACCAAAGTTTCACATCCACTGTCTCCTATTCTCTATCTCTCTCCATATATATTTTTCAAACTTAGTTTTATTTTTCATTATAGAACACATGCTCTTAACAGAAAATTCCAGGTAGACAAGTATAAAAATGTAGAAAACAAAAATCACTCAATACGATCACTCAGCAGAAACCAGTATTAACATTTTAATCACTTCCTTCTAGTATTTTCCTACATGGCTGCGATTATACTACATATATGCATTACTTTTATACTGTTTATTCACTTAACATTAGATCATAAGCATTTGCTCATGGCATTAAGAACTTTTGTCGGCCAGGCGTGGTGGCTCATGCCTATAATCCCAGCACTTTGGGAAGCCGAGGCAGGATGATTACTTGAGGCTGGGAGTTCAAGACCAGCCTGTGCAACAAAGCAAGAACTCGTCTCTACGAAAAACAAAAAAAAGTAGCCAGCGTGGTGGTGCACGCTACTTGGGAGGCTGAGATGGGAGGATTTCTTGAGCCCAGAAGTTCAAGCTGTGATCATGCCACTGCACTCTAGCCTGGGCAACAGAGTGAGACCCTGTCTCAAAGAAAAGGAACTTCTGTCAATGTGACAATAGGTTAGCAATCAGTAAACCAAGGTAATAAGTATGTGGGTATTCATTGTACTCTTTCAACTTTTTTGTAGGTTTGAAATTTTTCAAAATTAAGAAGTTATAGGTGAGAAGGGAACTAATCTCAAATAAAAAGCAAGAAAATAATAAACACAAAATTCAAGATACTGGTTTGGGGGGGAAAGGGAGGACGGAGAGGGATATGAAGGACAACATGAGGTTTTAGATGTTACTAATGTTGTATTTAATAAACCAGATGATACATACATGTGTTCCTTTTAATATTATTCTTTGTTGTTGAGGTATGTTATATATATTCTTTTGAATCTATGAAATAGTTTTTAATAATAGATAAAACTTTTAAATTAAAAACCTTCCTAAATAACATTTTAATGGTTTCTCACATTCTTTAATTGCTAACTTCCTCACCAAAACTAGCTTTAAAGGTTGCCAACTGCCAAATACGATACTTTTCTTGGTTTGTACTTTTTTAAAAAAAAAACTGAGATATAACTCATATACCGTAACATTCACCATTTTAAAGTGTAAAATTCAGGGATTTTTAGTATATTCACAAGGCTGCAACTATCACCATTATCCAGAATTCCAGAACATTTTAATTACCCCAAAAGAAACCCCATACCCATTAGCAGTCACTCCCCATTCTTCCCTCCACCTAACCCAAGCAACCACTAATCTACTTGCTATCTCTGTGAATCTGCCTATTCTGGACATTTCAAATAAATGGAATTAAACAATATGTTGCCTTTTGTGTCAAGCTTCTTTCACTTAGCATAGTGTTTACAAGGTTCATCTATGTTGTAGCATATATCAGTGCTGCATGCCTTTTTATGGCTGAACGACATTCCATTGTATGGACATAGCATTTTTATTTATCTATTCATCAGCTGACGGACATTTAAGTTGTTTATACTTTTCAGGTACTATGAATAACGCTTCTATGAAGATTTGTGTACAAGTTCATGTGTGAACATATGTTTCAATTCTCTTAGGTATATATACTTGGTATTGAAATTGCTGGGTCACATGGTTAACTCTGAGGAACTCAGTTAACTTTCTGAGGAATTCAGTTTGTATTCTTGACTTCCATGAAACGTCTAGCATCAATGATCATGCCTTCTGATACGGTTTGGATGTTTGGCCCTTCCAAATCCCATGCTGAAATTCGATCCCTAGTGTTGGAGGTGTGGCCTGGTGGGAGGTGTTTGGGTCATGGGGGGCAGATCCCTCATGAATGGCTTGGTGCTCTCCCCATGATAACCAGAGAGTTCTCACTTTATTAGTTCACAGAAAAGCTGGTTGTTTGTCTGGCACCACCTCCTCTCTCTCTTGCCATGTGACATGCCTGCTCCTCCTTAACTTTCTGCTTTGATTGGAAGCTCCCTGAAGTCCTTCCCAGAAGCAGATGCTGGTACCATACTTCTTGTACAGTCTTCAGAACTGTGAGCCAAATAAACCTCTTTTCTTTATAAATTACCCAGCCTCAGGTATTTCTTTATAGCAGCACAAAACAGACCAATACACCTTCCTTCTGGAAGCTGTCTTCTTACTCTACCACAATAACACTATCTATATATTTACCACTCTAACAACTTGTTGTTCTTTGGTTTCTCCTCTCCCTGACTCCATCCTTCAAAGTTCCCCCAAGGTTCTGGCCTCTACTTTTCACTTGGTATACTAACAATTCATACCTTTTAAAGAGGTACCAACCTCTACTATAATCTTCTATCATGAACTTAACACTCCAGACACATGAGGTCCACATACTACCCACTAAATACTTTCAATACTCAACCTGGACTGCCCTTCCTCCTCCTCTCTGCTATATAAATCCTAGTTATCTTTTGGGGCTAACTTCAAATACAACCACACATGAAAGTTCTTGACTGATTTCCCCCTACCTACCCCCCACCAAGAGTTCTCTTCTCTCAATGTTCAGGTTTTACAGCACATGGCAATAATCACAACCACATATTGTTACTTAAGTTTTTGAGTGTGTTTATGTCTGATCTCAAAAAATGTCTCTCCTCCTTCCACCTAGCCAATCTCTTGGTCACTAAAAAATTTTAAAGTTGCTTTCAAAGATGTACAATGAAAAAAATAAGTTTTCCTTCTCAGTGGCAACTACTACAGTTTCTTGTGTATTATTCCAGGAATATTCTATGGATATTCACAATTTTTTTTCTTTCATAAGTGGTACCATGTTATATATGCTCTTCTATACCTTCCCTTTTTCCTCCTCCTATTTTAATTAGTCTTTAAAGTGGAACCTCACTAATGTTTTAAAAAATCTAACTACATTACATCTACTGATTGTATTTTGCTTATATGTTTTTCTCTTCAAAGAACTAGAGATTGATAAGAAATGACTTCTTTAGAGAAATCATACTATATTTTATCCCATTTGGCTCCATTTGCTAATGTGATCAATGAGGCTACTTAAATTTGTTTACACAAATAATAAATAAATACTTTCTCATTGTAAAAATTCAAAATTATCAATGAAGCTAACAATCCCCCCCCTTGACTATTCTTTCCCAAAAGTAACCACTATTACCAGTTTGGTATGTATACTTCCAGAATTTTTAAAGGCATTTATATACATATAAATGTATCTGTAGAAATAGTATTGTTTTTAGTTTCTTTAAATATAAATAAACAAAATGATATCATAATGTAGATATTGTTTTGCTGCTTGCTTTTTTCCATTCAACAATATATTAAAGAATCTTATGATGTCTATACATATGGACGTAGCTCATTTTTCTTAATTGCTGTGTAGTTTATTTAGCTATTCCTTACTGTTGGAGATTTAGGGTATTTCCAATTTTTTGCTATGACAAACAATGTTGTAATGAACATCTTTGTACATGTTACCTTATGCATAAGTGTGACGATGTTTCTCTAGAGTAGATGGTGAGAAGTGGAACCCTGTGTCAAAAAACATGTAAGTTTTGAAATGTAATAGATACAATTAAATTGGACTCTGCCAGTTCTGTGATATAGTTGTTATAGTTAATAATAGTTATATATGTTACCATCAATTTCACATATTAGTTCCTTTAAATCCACTTCAAAGTCATGTCGTATACAGCAGAAAGAACACTAGACTGGATATTAAAAGATATAGGTTCAAGTCCTGGTTCTGTCCCTAACTACTAACTTGATCTTAGGCAAACCTTTCAATATCTAGGGCCCACTTTCTGTACCTATAAAACTAGATTAAAGTGATGCTTCCTAAAATATGGTACCTATACCATCAGTAGCATGCAAGATGCTTTTATTTTCATTGATTTTTATTTTAATAATTTTTTGCATTTTAAAATAAAATTAGGAAAAACATAATTACCATATCACATCAAGGATTATGGATATTATTTCTAGTAATATAAAATTTTAAAGGACATTCAAGTTAAAGAAAAGTGAATTGATTTAAAAAATAGTATGCATATAATGGTACAGATAAGATAGTATGTAGACATGGCAAATCATGAATATGATATATGAAGGACTGAAGTTTCTTCCTTGATGACATCAAGAAGAGGTTAGATTAAAGCAGTAGATCCTAGACTTTTAGATTTCGATGACCAATAAATGTAAAAAAAAAAAAGTTAATGATCAAGACGGGGTTTCAGCCTTTTCATCGTGCTAAGTAAGGACATTAAGAACAACAAAGCTGGGAGCAGTGGCTCACGCCTATAATCTCAACTACCTGGGAGGCTAAGAAGGGAGCATCACTTGGGCCCAGGAGTTTGAGACCAGCCTGGGCAACATATTAAGACCATGTCTCAAAAAAATAAAAAATAAAAATAGTATATATAAAAAAACAACAAAACCCAAACCTATATACTCATCACTTTTTTCATAAAAAGATACCAAAAATGTTTTATAATTATAAAAGAAGCACATGTATGTTGAAAATTTTTCAAATTGTACAGTAAGCATAAAAAGTCATTTTTTTGTTCTTTCTCTCTAAAATCTATTCATGGACACTCTTCCATACAGATCTACCTCATCTTTAGAAAGGACATTTTTAACATTATAAATGTGTATGTATGTATGTATATGTACATATATTTTTAATAATCATATATGATATTACATATAATTTATAACAATATATAAAATATAAGCATATATACCTATATTACATATAAATATAGTATACTATATATTTATTGTACATGAAAAAAATATATAAGAAATATACACCGTCAGAATAAAGGACAGACTTTCCCAGGAAAGGACAAGTGGCAGCCTTACTTACCCACTTGGGAATCACTGATTTACATGACCTTTCATTTCTAAAACACTACGACTAGGTCTAGAATATGCTGAGTATTTACATGCCTTTCATTATTATCACTAACCTGCACATTTCAAAAGACAATTAGGAATTTCTTTACCATCTCCTTGGGTAGAAATCACAGATTGCAAGTGTTTTTTCAGTCCTTTGATCTGCTTGTTGCATAAGTACATGTCTATGCTCTATCACTCATTGTCATTGGTTCCCTACACCGCAGTTTTAACCTGGGATCACAGACTTCAGGGTATTCATAACACCATGAAATGTGATATTTTGTGTATATACTTTTTATTTCTGGGGAAAGGGTTTATAACTTTCTATGATCCAAAAAGGTTAGAAACTATTGCTTTAGTTAAGTTTCTTGCTTCTGCTTTAAATAAATAATCTTATTATTGGCTTGAGAGTCCCTTAAAATGTTTTTTCTAGTGCTTTTTTCTTTTTGGGGCTGTCCATCTAATTTCTGGTTTGCATTTGACAGCTGAATGTTTGAGCTCCTTGTTCTCATCACAACTGTCTTCTCATTAGAAACAAAAAATTGTCTCCTCTTCCAATTAGTCATAAGGGATTTTAATTTTAATTTTATTTTTATTTTTTGAAGTACAGAAAAACAGAAAAAGGCAGAGAGTGATGCCCACATTGAAAGTGACAGGCAGGGAGTCAAGGAGGTAGAAACAGCAAGACACAGAGGCACAGATAAAAGGCCTAAGAACAGACAGAAAAGACAGGCAAAAGAAATATAGAGAAACCTGGAAACACAGAAGGAGAGACACAAGAACTGAGCAGATAGAGGATGGCAGAAAGATAGACAGGGTGGCAGGGAGAGAAAGGAGAATGACTGACAGAGAAACAGGCAACATCAATAAAAGGGACACAGACAGGCAAACAGAGAGGGGAAGAGAGAGAGAAAGAAGGCAGACAGATAAAGGAAGAAAAAATAAGGTTAAGAAGGAAGACAAAGTGATAAAAGTGTTTTATACAACACAGTGCTTTATAATTTATAAAGTGCTATCACACACATTATTGCAGGCAGACAGGGAGAATCCAGTGGACAGATGGGGTGATGGAGGGATACAGACCAATCAGACAGAAGAGAGAGGAGGTGGCCAATCAGAAAGAGAGACTAGAAGGGAGACCAAGACAGACAGATAAGAAGAAAGACAGAATCAAGAAAAGAGAAGTGAGAGAAGAAATGAGGGAAAGGAAAGACACAAAGATAGAGGCTTAAACAGTTAAATTCAGGAATACAGGCAGTAACAAAGCAGAAATGAAAGAACAGTGCATTGGGTATAGAAGTCTTATCATCATCTTTCTCAGAGAGACCTGGTTATAGGTCATCTTTGTCTCCCTCAGAGAATTATAAAATGTCTCTAAGGTAGCATGTGAGAGGAGCCAGAAGGAAGGATGGAAAAGGAGAAAAGTATTAATCATGAGCAAAGCTTTTTATACTAGGAGGAAGATAAACTTCTTGTACAGGCCTAGGTCAACAACCTAAAAGTATCTAGATTCATATGCCTTTAAAGAATTCATATAGACTGAGCAGGAAAACCAAAGTGCTTTTTTATTTACTCTATCTGTGCTCAGCTTACAAACTATCTATACTTATTAACTGTACCTATATTTATATGGTATTTTTCAGTACTACCGGTGCTTTCATGTCTTTTCTCAATTAATACATATTTCGGTGATGAAGAGACCAACCAAGGTGTGCTGTCATCAAGACAACTTCCTATGCACAGTAGAATAGATTTGGAGAGAGCAAGACAAGCACTCCTCAGGTACTGGTAGTAAAAGCATGCAACCAGAACTAGTCCATGGAAAAGACAAGCGCCATAAAGTAGAATCAAAAAGACAATAGACAAGACATGGCAAGCCCAGAAAAGTTAGGAAAGTGTACTGACAGACTGAGAGAAGAAGGCACATCCAGCAAAGTGGGGAAAGAAGTTGGCTGGCGCCGTAGCTCATGCCTATAATCCTAGCGCTCTGGGAGGCTGAGGCAGGACGATCACTTGAGCCCAGGAGTTTGAGGTTGCAGTGATGATGCCACTGCACTCTACCCAGGGCACTCTACCCAGGGTGACAGAGTGAGACTCTGTCTCAAAAAAAGAAAAAAAGAAGAAATATGGAGGAGTACAGCAAAAAGCAAAGTAGACTTGTATATCTGTAGACTCTTCTCTGGAGCAGCATCCAAGAAATGTGAAATAGTGGCTGCCTCTGTAGTTTAAAAATTTTGTACCATGTGTATGTACTACCTATTCAAAAGTTAACTGGAAAAAAGAAAACAAGAAGAAATGCAAGAAGAGATGAGGACAGCAAGAGCCTGCCAAGCAGACAGCAAAAAGGTAGGAAGACAGTGAGAGACTGGGAGAACAGCAAAAAGACTGAGGCAGACAGACTGTCTGAGGAACCAGAAAGACAGAAAGAAAAAGAGATAAATGAAACGGAAGCAAGCATGAGAGAAGGCAGGGTATGGGATATGGCAAGAAGACAGATAAGACTCTGAGGCAAGGGAGTTACTGAGAGGTTTAGGGGAGAGAAACTATCCCCATTGATGGGATGTTGGCAGAGAGGAAGCCAAGAGAGAAAAAGCTGAGAAGTAGAAAGACTAAAAAGAGACAAGCATTAAACAGTGGGCTAGCAGCAAGCAAGTAGGGTAGACTGGCAAGAAGACAGACCAACGGGAGGCAAGGAAAAATGATGAACTTAACAGGCATAAATAAGAGGAGGAACAAGTAGAGGGGCAAGATAAGAGGCAAACCAAGATGGGGAGCCATGGCAAGGCCTGGAAGGTAGACAAACCAAGAGACGCAGGCTAAAAAAGTGATAGAGACAGGCAGGCGGGGAGACAGATGGCTAGAGAGAGAGTGGTGGGCAAACAGCCAGAGAAGCAGACAGACAACCAGAGAGAGAAAGAGGCTGCCAGCCAGTCAGGGAGGAGCAGACAGGCAGGCAGGCAGACACCATAATAGGGGCAAGCAGGTAGAGAGGCAGGTGGAAACAAGGATAGAAGAAGAAAAATTGAGGGGTCGGTAGGGAGAAAAAAAGAACAGGAGAGAGATGCAGACGGGCAGAAGGGGAGATGGACCAGGAGAGGAAGAATAAGACAAATTAGGAAATCCACATGCAAAGCACACTCAAGAGAGAGAATGATGAATGTTTGTACAGGGAGGCACACGGCCACCTTTAGCCACCCCACACCTGCAGATCATGGCCATGTGGCAGGCAGAGGCGCTCAGCACAGGGAGAGGGCACAGAGGCAAAGAGGCTGCGGCGCACATGATGTGCAGTGTGGCTCACATACACGTGGAGACACACTCTTCCCAGACACAGTATGATCCACAGACACACACAGAAGGGGCCAGAAAGAGGGGGAGTAAGGCACACATGAGGAAGAGCCACACGCAGCCAGAGACCAGAAGACAGAAGTAAACAGAAGACAGAGATGGAAAGTCACTTTAGAGGTGACAGAGCCTGAGAGTCAACGGGATGAGAAAGACAGTCTCAGTGAAAAACAAAGACATAAATACAGAGAAGCTCATATAGAGAAAGAGGGGGATACTTGGACGAACTAGTACAGAGAGACTGAGAAAGAGGACAAGAGAGCAAAATCGAATGGAAGAAGAGGAGTTAGACTCAGTACAGTAATTATATGGGAATGGAGGCAAGAGAATTCCAAAGGCCAGGTTAAAAAAAAAAAAGAAAGTCAATGTTCAATAAAGTGCATTAGCGTGGGGGGTAGAACATTAATAAAGAATATTTTAGCTTCGTAAACAAAAACGTGCACAGTACTCCCAGTCACTAATACTTGCTGGTTGCTGCCTACCTACCCGTCCCCCAACCCCCGCCTTAGGGTGCTTCTGAGCACTGCAGAAGCTGGGTGGCTGGCGGTTACACTCTAGAGGTAGAGAAACAACCCAGGGGAGAAATGATTCCACAGGCATGGGATGAGAAGCAAGGGAAGGGGCATAATGAGATCAAAAGGGGGAGAAAACTAGAATAAGGAAAGAGTGACAAGAATGAAAAAGGGTAGAACTGAGCTACTTGCCCTTCTTCCTTTGCTCCATTAGCAAGTTTTATTTTATGCCTAGACTTCTCTGATGAAATCTTTGTATGAGAAAGCTACTTTTGGACTCCTTTCCAACTGTCCATCTGATTCCTGGTACCACTGTAAGATAAACACTGGGGTATAGTTGGAAATTATGGGTCAGAAAGTTAGATGAAAACGCCCTGAGTATAACCCCTACCTCTTGCTTTTTCTTAGTCCCACTTCCTTTTCTCATTCACGGTACCTCAGTTGCTTCTACTTTATCAGTGTTGGAGATCATGGAGGAAGGGAAACATACTGAAACGGAAGAAAAGAGAAAATAATTTCACAATCTTCAGACTTAACTCTTTCCCCTTTATTCTAAAAATGTGTTCTATTTACCCCCAAATTAATTTCTCAAGTCAGATCAATTTTACATTCAAGCAGTTGGGGGAGGGTAGACCGAGGGAAAGGGGAAAAGAGTGAAGATAATATTTACAACAATTATAAATCACTGAAAAAGCTGGGCAAAGGGGAGAATCAAACATGGACTCCTTTGAAAAAAACTCAATCATCGTATCTATTCATATCTCTCCCCCAAAAGTCACTAGGATTTCTATCACTTTTTTTAAAGAAAGAAGAAAAAAATCTAGTCCCGCTTCTCATTTAAAAGATATGTACACAATTAAATGCGTTTTGAATTCAATGAGGTATGTAGAAACAGAGTTATATATAAACATATATTTCATCTTTTTCCTTTTCAATGCCTGAAGGGGAAAAAAAACCCTTCACATCAAACCACTCCCTTCTGAAGTATTCAAAAAAAAAAAAAAGCTTTTCTTTAGAGAAGGGAGGTGGGGAGGAAGAGACTAGTAAAGAAAAGAAAAAAAATTAAATCTAGTTGGACTAGTATCTAACTAGTTAACCTTTAACAATTTATGCTGATGTCAGACTGAGCATGAGTACTGATTAATGCCCCCCCTCAAATATTTTTTATAAGGGGGGAGTTAGTCACAGCAGCCATTTTTGTTTTATGCAGAAATCCTTCATGCCCCCCCAACACACACACACACACACACACACACACACACACTTCAGTACACAAGGAAAATATCCCTATTAATCTGTGCACTAATCAGTTATGAAAAAGGAGAAATTTGTGGGTTTCTGGGTAGAACCTTGGAGATGGGGGTGTAACAGGGAGGAGAATGGGGGGGTGAAAAATGAAATATTAAGCCAGCCATTTTGTTTTAAAAGGGGATTTTCCCCCCTCTCCCTTTCTTTATGGAGGGGGTGGCGGTGCTGGAGGGGGGGTTGTTTTAAAAATAATTTCAAGGCGGCCATCTTAGTGCCTCAGCTCTGAGAAATATTTCTGAGCGCCCCCCTCAGAATTTAAATATATTTAAAGCAACGGAGAGGGGGGCAGAGAGAAGTCGAAAACTTTTATATATATACATATATATATATTTTTTCTTTTTCTTTTTAAATCCCCCTTTCTTGTTCTCTTGGGAGGAAAGAGAGAGGGAAAAGTCTCTCCTCAATTTTTTCCAAGAAAATTTTTGGGGGTGGTTTGGCCCCCCTCCTCAGACGGCGGCCCCGAGGGTGGGGGTTTTGGAGGGGGGTGGCCCGGGGGTTTTGGGGGCTGGGGGAGGCGGTGAGGAGGAGGAGGACGCCGCCGCCGAGGAGGAGGAGGAGGAGGAGGAGGAGGAGGAGGAGGTGGTGGTGGTAGCGGTGGGGGAGGCGGGCGGGCGGTGGGTGGGGGGGGTGCGGGGGGGGCCAGAGCCACAGGATGGCTTCCCCTCTGAGGGACGAGGAGGAGGAGGAGGAGGAGATGGTGGTGTCGGAGGAGGAAGAAGAGGAGGAAGAAGAGGGCGACGAGGAGGAGGAGGAGGTGGAGGCGGCCGACGAGGACGATGAGGAGGACGACGACAAGGGAGTACTCGGACGCGGGCCGGGCCACGACCGGGGCCGCGACCGCCACAGCCCCCCCGGCTGCCACCTCTTCCCGCCGCCGCCGCCGCCGCCACCGCTGCCCCCGCCGCCGCCGCCCCCGCCGCCAGGTAAGCGGCCGCCGCGACTCCCCCCCCAGCCCGAGTGGGAGCCGCGGGCGCGCGAGGCCGGGCGGGGGCGAGGCACCCACCGCGCGGCCGAGCCGAGGCGAATCCGCGGCGCGAATCCGGGGCTCGGGCCCGTCGCCCCGCGGCGGTCCGGGCGGTCCGGGCAGGCGGCGGCGGCGGCAGGGCCGGGCCTCCTTCCCTCCCCCGCCGCACCCCTCCCCCGCCGCCGCTGCCGCCGCCGCCCCGGCTGGAGAACGCTGGGCGCGAGCTGCGTGCGCGGTCCGGGCCACTCGGTCGCGGCTTTCGGGGGAGGAGGAGGAGGAGGTTTTTTTTTTTTTACCCTCGGCGGGGAGGGGGTAGGCAGGAAACGGCCAAGGCGAAGCCAGGGCCCCCTCCCTGGCCGAGCGAGGGACCGCGGAGACCCTGGCGGCCGGACGGCGGCGTGGGGGAGGGGCGCGTGGGGGAGGGGCGGCCGCGCGAGCGCCCCTCGGGCTCGGGCCCCGATGGGGTTGGACTGAGGGAGAGTGGGGGTTCCGCGTGGGGAGCGAACCGCGGCCTTGACCCCTTCGCTCGGGACTTGGGCAGGCAGAGGGGGGACGGTGTCCATTGGACCCCCCTCCACCCGCGGGGACTTCGGTGCCCACCAACTGAGGGGCGTGTGGCGGCACGCAGGGGAGGGGTCGTGTGAATGTTTGTGGGCGGCTGATGAGTAGGGGCAGGTGGTGGCCACACTCCACGCAGACCACTTCCAGGAATAAGACTTGAGCCTACCCCCCACTTCCCCCAGCTTGCAATGAGGAGAGCAGAGTCTGGGGACCGAGGTGTCCCCAGCTCCACCCCTTCACCTCGCCTCGGCTCTGGGCTCTTTTGTGTCAAGTGCGGGGTCGGGGGGAGCGGTCCACCCCCTCATGACCCCGTCAGTCTGGGGTGGCTGAGCTGCCCAGCTGTGACGCTCACGTGGCTGCCATTCACTGTCACTCACTCTCCGGCTGAAACCACCCACACCCTGACCATGTTGGGGGGCGTGAACTGCCCACCCAGCTGTTCTGCAGCTTGACCATCACTCAGCACCCCCTCCTTGGGATGACAAGGCCCCCGGCAGCACTCTCCAGTGGTGGAGGGGACAGACCGCTGGGTCGCATCAGGCGCCCAGCAGTGTCCCACTCAGACCACCCTCCTAGTGGAGGGATTGCTAGTCGTTTTTGGGATAGGTGAGCATGTGGGTGTCCACCCCGTCTGCTTGGGGAATGGAAGGGGACACCCACGCCCCCAGGCCTCTGGCTGCCATGCGGCGCAAATGCACCAACTTCAAAACGGCGAACACCAGTCTCTGTAAAACTGTCATGTAGATCTGTGTGGCTTATGTGGCAAATGTTCCCGTCTAGCTAAGACAACCTTTGAAGGGAGTGTAGGGTGCTTGCTTGTGGGTCGGGGGAAGGATGTGTGTCTAATGGAAACTGGATAAAGTCTCTCCGCCCCCCAGTCTGCCTGAAAAAGGAAAAAGTTTTGAAAAAGTTATCCCAGAGAGCCCACTGCTTTCGCAAGAGGTAGAAGAAATAAAGACTTGTGGGGAAGGGGTTGCGAACGGCAGAGGTGCTGGAAATTGGGAAAGAAAGGATGTCGGGTTCTGATAGGGGGTTGGCAGCTCTCACCTGTTTGTGTGGGAACTTGGAGTGTGGTGTTTGGGTGGTTTTGATCCCAGATCTGGGTACGCGAGGGGAGCATGAAAGAGCTAAGGTTGAGATGGGTCTTTGTGTCTACGCTCCCTCCCCTTTATCCTCTTTGCTTCTGAATAGATGAGAAGAAACGTCAAATGCTTTTTAAATTTTATATTTGAAATGAAAACCCACCTCTCCTCTCCCCCAGGGCAATTTTCTCTCCCTTTCTTCCTCTAAGTCAAATGAGTGACCCAGATACACCCCCTCAGATGACTTTGTGAGGTAAAACTTTGGGAAAATATTTTTAGCCTGCTCATTATTTCTGTCTACCTAAGTGTGGGGAAAATAACCTTCCTCTGAGGAAATTTATTCAGGCTGCCCTCCCTCATCCTTTCCTAGAATATGCATTTGTACATACGAGAGGTTTCCATTGTTTTCCATTCTGACTGCTTTGATTCTCACCATTTTGTTTTACATTCTTACCCAAGACCAATTTTATCCCTTCCCCCTCTCCAGTCTCCTTACATTGTTAAACGTTTAAAATAATAGCACTCGTGTCGGTGGGGGAAGGGAGCAGGAAGCCAAAAACTCATTTCTTCTCCCTCCCCCTTCTGGCAAGTCTAGAGAAATAATATAACATAATATATAGATGTGATTCCTTGGGGGTGGGGGTGGGGAATGATTGTGGGTGGTGCGGAAAATTCTGGTAGTTTCTTTGCAAAAGGTCTGAAAATACAAACCCACCCCCTGCATGCAGTACGCATGTGCAGCAGACCTATTATGGTGGTTCGTTGTGGGGGAGGGAGGGGAATTTGAGAAAAAATAAATATATGTGTGAGAGATTGATGGTGAGATTAGAAGAAGAGAGGGGCGGGTGGGAGGCGAGGCTTCGGCCGAGGCTCCTCCCTCTTTCTCGGCTGCCAGGCTCCGCCCTGCGCCCTCCTCCCTGCGCCCCGCTCCCTCCCCGCCTTCCCGAGATCCGAGCCGGGGATGTGGGAGAGTCTGGGCTCCCGGCCAGCATTGAGTGGCTGCTGAGACCGAGGTTGGGACTTAGATTTGCTTTATTACCCTCCCTTGCCTTTCCTCGCTGTTCTCCCTTTGCCTCTCCCGCCACCGACGCCTGCCCGAGTTCGGGAACCTCGCGCTGGGGCGGGGCGCGGAGTGAAGTAGCGGCGAGGTCCCAGGGCTTGTGCCCCACCCCCAGCTGGTGGTGGCCGAGGCCATGTCCCTGATCCTTGGCCAGTTGGCCTGCCCTTGCCACTGCCCTGGCAGCCTCCGTTTGCATGTTCATGTTAACTGAAGTCCCTGGGGTCAGGGGGAGCCGGCTGCTGGGGCATGGCGCCTGCTGACTTCCTATTACAATCTCCTCTCCTTTTTCACTCCCCGTACACACACACACACACACACACACACACACACACTCTCACACACTCCTAGAGTGTCTTCCTGCTCAAGAGGACACAGGATGCTGGAATTATGAGGAAAAGTAGCATTGAAGGAAGGAGATGCCCTGATTCTGAGGCAATAGAAGCAAGGCCTCTGGTGTTAATTGTGGCTAATTTTCTCTTGAGGGAGGAAGGATTGTGTGTCCTAGAGCAAGAGGCTGAGCCAAGCCCAGGCTTTCCTCTCCTGCAGCAGCTGCCTCTGCCCGAACAAGACAGGTCTGGCTGGTTAGTCTAGTGCTTGGTGGGGGAGGGAGGTGAACCAGGGCCCCACGTCTGTGTGGTTTGTTTTCCGCTATGTGGGAGACTCTCTGGCCGGCAAGCCTCCACAGACTTCCATGGGTCACAGACAATGGGGTGGGGGATATCAGGGAAGAACATGCCAAGGGCCCTGTGACAGAGACATCTGGAGAGAAAGCCAGGGACCAAGCCCTGCTGAAGCAGGTACAGGCCATCCTCTGGATTTGTGCTCCTAAATGTGTGTGTATGTACATGCATTTGAGGAACCAGATGCTGAATGTGTCTCTCCGTGCCTATATCTTTGTTTGGGTCTCCCATACTGCGTGTAGATGAATAGGTCAGGATGTTGGGTACAAATTTGGAGGTGAAGGGTGATACCAGGGAACAAAGAGTATGGCCCCTAAGTTGTGAAAGGGAGCAAGGATATGGAAGTAGATTTGAAGGCAGATTCCAGGCTACTTGGCAGGAGGAGGAATTGTGGAGACAGTCCTGTAGGATTAGGGTGTGATGAAGGAGGCAAACACTGTGATCCTGTGGGCAAGAAGTGAAAATGACCGGCTGAGGATTTCTTTTCCTCCAGGACTGTGTTGGGGTGACAGGATGCCTGGTGATTATCTGAGGAAATGTAAATAGAGGCCTCCCTCTTGGCAAAAAGGATGTCAGGGCCCCAGGGTGTTAGTGTGAGAACCCAGGTGTCCACCTTTGGCTCTCCCTTTTCAGCATCTGGCTTAGGGAGCTGCCAGCTTGTGTCTCCCCACTCCAAGTGCTGGGGTCAGGCCAGGCCAGCAGCTGGGCATGGCTTCCCCAGTTCCTGGGCAGGATGCCAGCTGGCGAAGTGAGGTGGAAGGCAGGAGGAGCCCTGGCGACGACTGAAAGGACCTGCCACAGTCAGAGCCTGTGGCCTAGAGCCTGGTCCCTTGTTAGTAGGAGGGGAGAGAAGGGAGTGGTTTGGCTGCTCTTCCTTTCTGACCCCTGACCTCCCATTCAGAACCAGAGCATCCCAGAGTACTCGAAACACTCTCTGTTTGCATCCAGTGAAGGGAGGCAGGGTTTGGAGGAGTTAATGCCCTGAGTTCCTAGAGAGTGAGAACTGAGGATGTGGGGAAGGGGACAGTCAAGGGGCCTCAGAGATGGGGAATGTAGAGGCTTAGGTTTTCTGGTGCTTTCTGCTCTGAAGATAAGGATGACATTCGGCTGCTGCCTTCAGCATTGGGTGTGAAGAAGAGAAAACGAGGACCCAAGAAGCAGAAGGAGAACAAGCCAGGAAAACCCCGAAAACGCAAGAAGCGTGTAAGTGTCAAGAATTCCTAACTTGGCTGGGTGCAGTGGCTCACACCTTTAATCCTACCACTCTGGGAGGCCAAGGCGGGAGGATCACTTCAGGCCAGGAGTTTGAGACCAGTCTGAGCAAGAGCGAGACCCTGTCTCTATAAAAAATAGAAAAATTAGCCGGGCATGGTGGTGTGTGCCTGTAGTCCCAGCTACTTGGGAGGCTGAGGCAGGAGGATCACTTGAGCCCAGGAGTTTGAAGTTGCAGTGAGCTAGATTGTGCCACTGCACTCTAGCTGGGGCAATGGAGGGAGATTCTGTCTTACACACACACAAAAAAGGAATTCCTAACTCGATGGCAAGGTTCATGAGGCCCATTCTCAGAGATCTACATTTTCTCTGGTCTTGATTATAGAGTGGAGGGGGTGTCCTGAAGCCAGGGAGGCTTGACCCCCCCCCACTCTCTGCCCCCCAACATTGGCCTGCATCTCACAGATCTGGGACCCTAACTTCATTCGCTACAACCTAGTGAAGAACCCAGTTGTCAATGTGACTTGCCTTAGCACCAAAGAGAAGCAGTTGAAAGCACAGGCTCTGGAGGAAGAAGGCATGAATTCAGAACCTAGCAGTCCTCCTCTGTCTTCCTGGGCCATTTATTTAGTGCTCTCTGCCTCAGTTTCCTTAACTGTAAAAAGTGGATAAAAATAGACTAGTTACTATCTCATAGGATTGTTATGAAGATTAAAAGAGATAAAATATGTTATCTGCTAAGAACAGTTCCTGGCAATGGTAAGGATGAATAAGTGTTATTTTTATTTTTCTTTCTTAGGACAGTGAGGAGGAATTTGGCTCTGAGCGAGATGAATACCGGGAGAAGTCAGAGAGTGGGGGTAGTGAATATGGAACCGGACCAGGTCGGAAGCGAAGACGGAAGCACCGAGAAAAAAAGGAGAAGAAGACAAAGCGGCGGAAAAAAGGGGAGGGAGATGGGGGGCAAAAGGTGAGTAGAATTAGGGTGTGAGGGTGAGAAATCAGCATTAAAGACAGGCATGAGGAGAGAGGGAAAGCCCCAGAGGCTGTAGTTTGTGAGGGACGGAGATTGGCCTGGAGGATGGAGCAAGAAGCAAGAAAGCCCAGGGAAGCTGGTGGGTAGGTAGAGAGGCATGTGTGAGGGCCCCAGAATAGGGGCTGGAGGAGCACCCACCTCACAGAAGCCCCCTCTCTCCCAGCAGGTGGAACAAAAGTCATCAGCAACTCTGCTTCTGACCTGGGGCCTGGAGGATGTGGAGCATGTGTTCTCTGAGGAGGATTACCACACACTCACCAACTACAAAGCCTTTAGCCAGTTCATGAGGTGCGGTAGGACTGGGGAATCCTCTTGAACAGACACTTTAAATTTTAGGGAGGCCCTGGACCCCTTGAAATCTGATGAAAGCTAGGAAACTGCTCTCCAGAGAAATTCCACACATAATTTCAGGGAACGCCTGGGCTCCTAAGGATCCAAGGACCCCAGTTAAGAACTCTTCACTGAGAGGAGATTATGATTCCAGCGCTAAGTTAGAGAATTCTCTAGCAACAGAATAAAGTGAGGACAGAATATAGTGAGCCATCCCCTGCTCCAGCAGGTCCATCTTCTTCTCCATGGCTTCTCTAGACTGGACCTGAGAGATACTGTCAGTGTTCCTGAACTTCTTTTGCTCAGTTATCAAGTCCCCTGCCCCTTCCTTAGGCCCTGGTAATAATGGAGATTGTGTTGCTGGCAGTGGGACCTGAGCTGCAGTGGCTCTCGAAGGAGGGTAGAGAATAGTAGAGTAGGGAACAGTGGAGATATCTTTTGGGGGAGGCACGTTAACATAGTAGTTCAAAGACTTGGAGTCAGCTGCTGAGGTTCAGGTCCTGGTGTCATCTTGGGGAAGTTATTTAACTTCTTGGACCCTCTATTTCCTTTTCTGTAAAATAGGAGTAATACTAGTACATACGTCATATGAGTCTGTGCAGATTTGGTGGGATAATGAATGGAAAGCCTAGTACAGTCAGTGCCTGGCCACTGGGGAGTGTTCAGTAACTGGTGACTGTCGTTAATTCTGTTACCTCTCTTACCTCACTGCTAAGAATGGTGCTTTTGTCAGCACTGTGGGTCACCCATGTCCTCACAAGAGCTCAGTACCCCACCCCAGGGCAGAACCAGCATGGGCCGTCTCTCAGACTCCATACCATGGGATACTTTCTTCAGGGCCCAAGGAACTCATCAGTAGAATGCATAAAATCATAACAACTCAGAGGATTATTGTGGGGATGAAATAAGATATAATGTATACAAAAGTGTTTTATGAACTGTAAATTAGCATACAAAAGTAAAGCATTTTTGTAGGTGCTATACTTTTTTGTTTGCTTTATTCTTTTTTACCTTTTGTGCTTTTAAATTTTTTCTTTTTTTTATGCTTTTTTAAAACTTCTCACTTTTTTAAACTTCTTTTCATTAATTTGTTTTTTTAAATTGATGTTTTTCTTAGTAGGACATATTCTCACCACCCAGGAATCCTAGCATGTACATAGACTTAATTGATGAGGGGAGATGGCAGTGTTCCCAGACCATCTGTGAAGGGTCCGAGTTTTCTGCTTCTATATTTACAGGCCCCTAATTGCTAAGAAGAATCCTAAGATCCCAATGTCTAAGATGATGACTATCCTTGGGGCCAAGTGGAGAGAGTTCAGCGCCAACAACCCCTTCAAGGGGTCAGCAGCTGCTGTGGCGGCAGCAGCAGCAGCAGCAGCAGCAGCCGTAGCTGAGCAGGTGTCAGCTGCTGTCTCATCGGCCACCCCCATAGCACCTTCAGGACCCCCCGCCCTTCCACCACCCCCTGCTGCTGATATCCAGCCCCCACCCATCCGAAGAGCCAAAACCAAAGAGGGCAAAGGTAGGGAACCCCTCTTCTAACAGCTGTCACCCCACCTTCCATACTGCATGTCTTCAAATTATAGTCTAGATCTCTTGCCTTCCCAGCCCTGATTGCTGGAGAAGAAATGCTTTCCAGGAAGTGAGTCTTAGTGAAACCATAGCCCACAGAGGAGTCCAGAGGCCCCTGTGACCTCTATTGTTGCAGGATGTGTCTTGACCTCTGCTTTTTCTTACTCCACCCCCACTCCTTATTCAGGTCCAGGCCATAAGAGGCGGAGTAAGAGCCCCCGAGTGCCTGACGGACGCAAAAAGCTTCGGGGAAAGAAGATGGCACCACTCAAAATCAAACTAGGGCTGCTGGGTGGCAAGAGGAAGAAGGGAGGCTCGGTGAGTGACCCCTCCCTGTCTGCTAAATACCTGGGGGTCAAGGACTGGGGTCCTGAGACAGGGGTCCATGAGGGAAGCTGGAGTGGGAAGCCAAAGGCCTGGGGAGGGGAGTGGAATCAAGTCTACCTCGCTGACAGCCGCGGGGCTATGGGCAGTATGTTTTTCAGAGTGACGAGGGCCCCGAACCAGAAGCTGAGGAGTCGGACCTGGACAGTGGTAGTGTCCACAGTGCCTCAGGCCGGCCTGATGGCCCTGTCCGTGCCAAAAAACTAAAAAGAGGCCGGCCAGGAAGGAAGAAGAAGAAGGGTAAGGGATGTTGGCTGTGTGTGATCTTGTCAGTCTGCCTTCTCATTCCTTTGTTGTCTTTCTTAGTTTCAATTTTGACTTCTCTATTCAACCCTTCTCTCTCTCTCTCTCCCCCTCCCTCTCTCCCTCTCTCCCTCTCTCCCTCTCTCCCTCTCTCTCCCTCTCTCCCCCTCTCTCCCCCTCTCTCCTCCCTTCCCCCTTCCACCTCACCTCTTCCTCTCTCCTCCACCCCCATTCTCTTTGCCTCCACTGGGGTGTATGACAGTCCTGGGCTGTCCTGCAGTGGCCGGGGAGGAGGAGGTTGATGGCTACGAGACGGATCACCAGGACTACTGTGAGGTGTGCCAGCAGGGTGGGGAAATTATTCTGTGCGACACCTGCCCTCGTGCCTACCACCTCGTCTGCCTTGATCCTGAGCTTGACCGGGCTCCTGAGGGCAAATGGAGTTGCCCCCACTGTGTGAGTACCTGGTACCCAGAGTCTTATGGCCCTCAGGGACCTACCTACCCGTCTCTTTCCTCCTTGGTTTCAGTTATCCTCGTCCTGCCCCTAGATGCCTGGACTTACCAGTAGCAGATGTCCAAGTGTTCGGGATCCTAGTTTTTCCTATCTTCCATCCCTTTGCCCCAGAATCAACATTTTTGGAAACTGGGGTGTCCTGTTCCTTAGTTCCCACCAGTCTTCTCTGTACTTCTAGGATTCAGGTGTCCCGTCTTTGCCTGTATTTTCCAATCTCACTCGTCTCTTCCATCTGTCTCTGTGTCTGTCCTTGGCCTCCCAGGAGAAGGAAGGGGTACAGTGGGAGGCCAAGGAAGAGGATGAAGAATACGAAGAGGAGGGAGAGGAAGAAGGGGAGAAGGAAGAGGAGGACGATCACATGGAGTACTGCCGTGTGTGCAAGGACGGCGGGGAGCTCCTGTGCTGTGACGCTTGCATCTCCTCCTACCACATTCATTGTCTGAACCCTCCCCTGCCTGACATCCCCAACGGTGAATGGCTGTGTCCCCGATGCACAGTGAGTGGAACCATCTCCTCTGGGTGTTTACTGTCAGGCCCAACCCCTCCAGCCGTAACTGGGGCCAAATGTCCAGCTGTTCCTTTCTCTGCTCTCCCCCACCCTTGTGGGACCGCTATCCTCCAGCTCTAGTGATGGGTTCTTTCTACATCTTTCTTTCCTCCTTCTTGTATGTGTCCATCCCGAAGTGCCCCGTGCTGAAGGGTCGTGTGCAGAAGATCTTGCACTGGCGGTGGGGGGAGCCACCCGTGGCAGTGCCAGCCCCCCAACAGGCAGATGGGGATCCTGATGTCCCACCCCCCCGTCCCCTTCAAGGCAGATCGGAGCGAGAGTTCTTTGTCAAGTGGGTAGGACTGTCTTACTGGCACTGCTCCTGGGCCAAGGAGCTTCAGGTACAATGGTCTCTCCTTTCCCTCTCCCCTGGGACCCTCCATTCCCTGCCATTCTCTCTCTCCCTTACCCCTCTGTCCTCTGGGCTTTCATACCTTTTGTCTTGCCTCCATTTCAGGCCTCTAGTCCTTACACCCTACCTATTTGCTTGGTTTCCATATGTGATTCTCTTGGTCTCCAGTCCTCTTCCTCTCAGTCTCCATTAGCCTTCTTCCCTCAGATATAACATAGACTTTCTTAAGTTTATCTCTTTCCTTATCTTTCTTTTTCCATGTTTTATCAAAATCCCCTATGTTAATAACCCCATTCCCTGCCTCCTTTTGCTCGTTACAGCCCCACTCAGGCCCTGTCTTCTGACTCTGTTATGTCTGTTTGATTTTATTTACTCTCCTGCTTTGGCTTTTACCGATTTGTCTCATCCAGCCTCTTTTATAGCTCCCTTTCCCCATCCCCTTCCCCATGCTGGCCTCTTCCCTATTCATTGTCGTCCTCTCTGGATATTGGGACTATCTCTTCCCCTTTCCTCTGTGCCTCATCAGCTGGAGATTTTCCATTTGGTAATGTACCGAAACTACCAGCGGAAGAATGACATGGATGAGCCTCCGCCCCTGGACTATGGCTCTGGGGAAGATGATGGGAAGAGTGACAAGCGCAAGGTGAAAGATCCACACTATGCCGAGATGGAGGAGAAGTACTATCGCTTTGGCATCAAGCCAGAGTGGATGACTGTCCACCGTATCATCAACCACAGGTGAATACTCAGTCTGTAGGAAGGCCAACCTGGGATATGACACTATTCTTATTGTGCTGATGGCCCCATGTTAGCATTTGTTAGTTGATTAACCAAATAATTAATCTAGCCTTGATAACTCCCGCTGGAGCTCCAACCCTTCTGGCCTTGTTTCCTCCAGGAGGACGGGAGAAACCAGGAGAAAAGTCAAGCTCAGCACTGTCTCTTTTGTCCTTACCTTCTCTAATCTCCAATAGCATAAGATATGGCACATGAGTCTGGGGATAGGGGTACGAAGGCAAAACATGAGAAACGTGATTCATCCAGACCAACATTTTGAGTATTTCTTCTTCATAGTATTATTACTGCCTAACATTATGTTATTCCTTTATTTCAATGCTGCCTTCCCCAGTAGAGTATGAGTTCCACGAGGAAAATACTTACTGGCTGGGTGAACAAATGATGTTGGAATGTTTTGTGATAGTAGATTTTTAGGATGCCGTCCTGAAAAGGTTAGCGTAGTACCTCAGCCATTTAAACACCACCATTGGGGGTTAAGTGACAAACTCTGTGTGTTTGCTGATAATTGCATTTATCGGGCTGCCTTTGTGTTTGTGATCCATGTTGTTTTTCTCCTCCTGCTTCTCTTCTTGGCCCCCTGCCCCACAGTGTGGATAAAAAGGGGAATTACCACTATCTAGTAAAGTGGAGGGACCTGCCATATGACCAGTCCACATGGGAGGAAGATGAAATGAACATCCCTGAATATGAAGACCATAAGCAAAGCTACTGGAGACACCGGTGAGGGAGATAGGTCATGGATGAGTGGGAATCTGAGGCTGGTGGCATGGAAGCTAAACCTCCCACATAAAGTGAGGGTGCAGTAGGGACAGATCCAATCTAGAGTTTAGGGCAATGGCAGCCTGGGCTGGGTGGTTTGGGGTGGTAAAGAGGCAGTGGAAGGAATGGAAATAAGATCTGGCCTGTAATGGGTAAGAGGATGCTCAGGAGTGGGGAGGGTTGCCTCTTGAGGTAAAATCCAAGGGGGAAGGGTAAAGAGCCTGGGAGAAAGGAAATGTGAGAAAAATCTAGGTTATGGACAGTGGGAGGTAGGTCTGGAATGCGTTCAGAAAAGAAAGGGGGGCATTCCAAGGACCAGGCCTCATTCAGACCCACTTTTTTCCCAGAGAACTAATTATGGGGGAGGACCCCGCCCAGCCCCGCAAGTATAAGAAGAAGAAGAAGGAGCTGCAGGGTGATGGGCCTCCCAGTTCTCCTACTAACGATGTGAGTCCTCTCAGTTGGCCTTTCTTCTGTTTCTGAAACTATGGTGATTGAAGATTTTCTGGGGCTTATTGACAGAACTTCCCAGAGTTTCAACAAGCTCTTTGAACAGTTGCTCTTCCTTCAGTGTTCAGCCTTGCTCCAAGAATGGCTAGGAATTTTGGCATAAGAGTGACAGAGCCACTAGAGATAGCCCACTTGGGGCTCTTTCACCATCTAGCCCTTCTCCATGGTGCTGCTGGGTATTGTTTTAAGGAATGAGGGTGAGGGACTAAAGACTAGAACTTTGATAAACTCAGGTCATAGTAGAGGGAATTGTAATCCAACTTGATAACAGTGCCAGGGAGGAAGAGACCAAGACCAGATGAGCTGCTGACTGTTCCCTTGAGCTTTCTGACTTCTTGACTCTGCAGCCTACAGTGAAATATGAAACTCAGCCACGGTTTATCACAGCCACTGGAGGCACACTGCACATGTATCAGCTGGAGGGGCTGAATTGGCTACGCTTCTCATGGGCCCAGGGCACTGACACCATTCTGGCTGATGAGATGGGGCTGGGCAAGACCATACAAACCATCGTTTTTCTCTACTCGCTCTATAAGGAGGTGCTGGATTCTAGCTTCTGAGGGGGTTAGCTGGGCTGAGGCCTAGCCTGGACTAGGGGAGGGGGGAGGATGGAGGGATGTGGCAGGCATGGGACTGGGGTATACAACCTCAAGGCTGACTAATGGGCCCCCCACCCTTGACTCCCAGGGCCACACAAAAGGTCCCTTCCTGGTGAGTGCCCCACTCTCAACCATCATTAACTGGGAACGGGAGTTCCAGATGTGGGCACCCAAGTTCTATGTGGTGACATACACGGGTGACAAAGATAGCCGGGCCATCATTCGTGAAAATGAGTTCTCCTTTGAGGACAACGCCATCAAAGGTGGCAAGAAAGCTTTTAAGATGAAGGTAAGCCCCTCTACCTCATCTCTAAGGCCCTCAGAACTGTCATTTCTTTGCCCCAACTAGCAGTTCAGTTCCTTTATCCCCTTTTCTCCTCACCTTTCTCCCTCCTTTCCTCCACTTGTCCTTGTACCTCTACACTCCTATCCTAGGGATATAGCAAGTACTCACAGGGGTATACTTGGGTCTGTCAGTACTGGACATGGGATAGAAGTTTGGGGGCTGTGGTCAGTAATCCTTGTTTATAGTTGAAGTTGGAGGATAGAATAAATGGCTCCCTTTGGGAGTTACAGCCAGGATGAGGTGTCTGGGTGAAGAATGGGGGCTGGGGAGACAGGTGCATGGGCGGCAGGTGGCAGCCAGATGGGCAATGGTTGTGTTGGCAGAGGGAGGCACAGGTGAAGTTCCATGTTCTCCTGACATCATATGAGCTGATCACCATTGACCAAGCAGCACTTGGCTCCATCTGCTGGGCCTGTCTCGTGGTAGATGAGGCCCATCGACTCAAGAACAACCAGTCCAAGGTGAGTGAGATTCTTAGACCTGAGAAACTTGGGGCTGTGGACTCCCACTTACCCTGGTCTTTAAAAAAAGTTCTGGGGACTTCCTGCAGTCTGGGAGGCAGGGTTGCTGGGAACCTCTGGGGAGAAGTCCAAGTTAGAAGAGGGAGAGGGCCAGGGATTTGGGGCCTCTGATCCTGAGGAAATGGGAGCTGGGGGCAGGGAAAGGTCCATGCTGTGGGTTAACCACTTGCCACTGATAAGCTCTTTCTCCTGCCTTTCCTTACCCCATCTTCTAGTTTTTCAGGGTCCTCAATGGCTACAAGATAGATCATAAGTTGCTGCTGACAGGGACCCCACTGCAGAATAATCTGGAGGAGCTCTTCCATCTGTTGAACTTCCTCACTCCAGAGAGATTTAAGTAAGTGGTTCAATAAGGGTAGTCTGCAGAGATGTGAGGTGGAGTTACTGAAATGAGCTAGTGGAGGATTAATCTGAGGTGGAGAATAGAGCCTGAGATCAGGGGCAAAGAACTTGACAACCTGTTCATTTCCTTCTCTTCTGGCTGTTAGTAACTTGGAGGGCTTCCTGGAGGAATTTGCTGACATATCCAAAGAGGACCAGATTAAGAAACTGCATGATTTGCTGGGGCCACACATGCTGCGGAGGCTCAAGGCAGATGTCTTCAAGAACATGCCAGCCAAAACAGAGCTCATCGTTCGAGTGGAGCTGAGCCCCATGCAGAAGTGAGATGCAAGATGGACTGGACTAGGGGTTGGGGATCTGGCGGCAGCTTTCCAAGTGCAATATTGTAATTGCTTCCTTTATTATGTCTTTTCTGTGCCCCTATCCTGGCTTTAGGAAATACTACAAGTACATCTTGACTCGAAATTTTGAGGCCTTGAATTCTCGAGGTGGTGGGAACCAAGTGTCTCTGCTTAACATCATGATGGACCTTAAGAAGTGCTGCAACCATCCATACCTCTTTCCTGTGGCTGCTATGGTAGGTACAAAGAGCAGGGAACTGATCAAATGCCTGGTTCTCACCATTTAGGCGGGGGCATAGCTGGTGATTGTTGAGCCATAGGGGTGGAGCTGGGCTGGGAGGCCAGGAATTGCATCCCTGAGAGGAGTAGGAATTGGAAAGGTTTGGAAGCTAGATTTGGGCTTCTGGCTTTCTAGGCACAGTAAGAATATGGGAACATGTTTCCTGACGCTCTCCTCTTCCTTTCTTCTCCCTTCTTTTCAGGAGTCCCCAAAACTCCCCAGTGGGGCTTATGAGGGTGGGGCACTTATTAAGTCATCTGGGAAGCTAATGCTGCTGCAGAAGATGTTGCGGAAGCTGAAGGAGCAAGGACACAGAGTACTCATCTTCTCGCAGGTGACCCATCCCCTTAGTTCTCTCTTTATATCTGCTTTCTGTTCCCTCTCCTTACCTTCCAGACTTTAATTCCTTACCTCCTTCCTGTTGCTGCTCTGGTATGACAGATTAGGAGATTCCACCCGTAAGAGTTTCTGGTATAGCTAGTTCATTCTTGGCCTCTGATCCCTGTTGTTAAGGCTGTTTGTAGCTGTAGTCCAGCTCCTTTTAAGATGAATGGGGGAAAGGTGTAGGTGAGTCATCTGTCTCTTCCAGGGGGTCACTGGGTCTATTTGTTAATCTTATTGGAGGGTGAGGGGCACAGACCCTTTGGAAATTTGATTAAAGCTATGGGTTCACTTTCCAGAAAACTGCACATAAATTACACAATTTTGTACAGATTTTCAGAGTGTTTCTAGATTTCCCTGAAACCTTTTCATGGGTCTCAGAGAAGAACCTCTGCCATAGGAGAAATGATCTTAAATCAAGAGAATATGGCAAGAATATGACATAATGAGGAGCTAGTGGGGGGCAGGGGGCGGGTAGGGGAATAGAGGGCACCAGCGGAGCTTAAGATGGGGCAGGGGTTCAAGTGTAAGGATTGGGGTTGAATTAGAGGGAAGGGATAGTTACAATAGACAGGCCATCCCACTGACTTGTCATTCCAGACTCCTTCCTTTTCTCTTGCTCTAGATGACGAAAATGTTAGACTTGCTAGAGGACTTCTTAGACTACGAAGGCTACAAATACGAGCGCATCGATGGTGGCATCACTGGTGCACTGAGGCAGGAGGCCATCGATCGGTTCAATGGTGAGGGGGAGATGCCTTGGTCCCTGGTGGGTATGGGAGGCCTGAGGAAACTATGCTAGGTCCCTGGTATGGGAGGCAGACTGGTGTGGGGGGATATTGGATACCTAGGGTTTTAGTTGGGGCCATTGTTGTTTGTAGTCAGGGAACATCTAGGAGCAGGTGGACAGAACTAGTGGGTATAAGAAAAACCTGATCTCCTAACTCTTACTTCCTAGCTCCTGGGGCCCAACAATTCTGCTTCCTCCTGTCCACCCGAGCTGGGGGCCTGGGCATCAATCTGGCCACTGCTGACACTGTCATCATCTTCGATTCTGACTGGAACCCCCATAATGACATCCAGGTGGGAGCTCACATCCTGGAAACCCTGCACCGCTTAGCAAGGAGATGTAGGATCATGGAGGAGGCGGGTGGATCAGAAATAAACCTCTTTAGGGAGGGGAGAAGACCCTTTTTCACCAGGCTTCTCTCCCGAGCATGTGGGCAGCTTCTCCCCGCCACTCCTCTCACCCACCCCCATTTTCTCCCACCCTTGCAGGCCTTCAGCCGGGCTCATCGGATCGGCCAGGCCAACAAAGTGATGATTTACCGGTTTGTGACTCGTGCATCAGTGGAAGAGCGAATCACACAAGTGGCCAAGAGAAAGATGATGCTGACACACCTGGTGGTGCGGCCTGGGCTGGGCTCCAAGGCAGGCTCCATGTCCAAGCAGGAGCTTGACGACATCCTCAAATTTGGCACTGAGGAGCTGTTTAAGGATGAAAATGAGGGTGAGAACCTTTTTTGCAGCTCCCTGAGAGCAGGCCCTTGCTCTCTCATGAGCACTTCTCTTCTCAGCCCCCATGCAGGGGCTGGCAGGGGTGAGGGGTGGGGGGGGACTCTTCTCTGCAGCCTTTGAAGGAAGAAAAGCCTTCTTTTTAGTAGTCCTTGGAGGAAGGTTGGCCTCTTTCCTTGCCTGCATGGTTAAAACAAAAAAACCTCAACATTGGCTCCCAGGGAAAGAGCCTTCTCCAGGGCTCCTGTGAAAAGGAAGCAGAGTAGAGGCTTTCCTCCGGCCTTTCTAAAGTTGTGCTTAAGGTTGGAACCCAGAGTTCCCTTTTGTTCCCCATCTCACCAGGGGAGAACAAGGAGGAGGACAGCAGTGTGATTCACTATGACAATGAGGCCATCGCTCGGCTGTTGGACCGGAATCAGGATGCAACTGAAGACACTGATGTGCAGAACATGAATGAGTATCTCAGCTCCTTCAAGGTGGCACAGTATGTCGTGCGAGAAGAAGACAAGGTGAGAGGCTTTGGGGCCAGACATGGTCTATCCCAGGCCGTCCCTGAAGGGCAGTGTCCTTTACTGGGCTTTGAAATAGGAGAGTCTCCCTTCATTCTTATTTTTTATTTGTTTTCTTACCCTAATACCCAGCAAAGAGCAGTAGTGGACCTCAAATGACTTCTTCGTCTAACAGAGAGACTTAGGCACAGAAAGTACTGGTAAACACACAAAGCGTACTTACTGAGTCAGTGCAGGAGAAATGCAGAAGGGATTAGAGGAGACATTTAGAGAGGAGGGCAAGAACAAGGAGGAGAAGCATATTGCAGGTAAGAGATACGGAAAATGTGCAATGTCCAGAAAATTTACACAGAGTTAAGATCTAGGAGCAGTGAGACTAGATTCAACTGAGACAAGAGAGTGGGAATTTTGTTGTGGTGGAAGGACTGGTGAAGAAGGAGGCCACCAGCATTCATTCTGCTGCCCTTCAGATTGAGGAAATCGAGCGGGAGATTATCAAGCAGGAGGAGAATGTGGATCCTGACTACTGGGAGAAGCTTCTGAGGCATCACTATGAGCAACAGCAGGAAGACCTAGCCCGGAATCTAGGCAAAGGCAAGCGGGTTCGCAAACAAGTTAACTACAATGATGCTGCTCAGGAGGACCAAGGTAAGGACTACCCCAGATGCAGGCAGTGAAAAGGGAAGAAGTGATAAGGCTTGGAGGCTGGGGCTATTTAGAGGAAAAGAGAGAGGCCTAGAGGTCAGAGCCTTCCCCTGCTAAAAGAGAGAGCTCAGGTATTGTCATTAGGAACTACCTGGAGACCAGGTGGGGTTTACAGGCGATCTAAACTATCTGGTGGTTGTAGAGGGATCCTGTGGACACCCAGGGGTCATTGTTCAGAGTAGGGTTGGTAGGAGTCAGGCTGGCAGAACAAGAGGTGCTCAGAGACTGAAGGTGGGTGATGGTTGGAGATAGTCCAGGACATGTGGCTCTATAGTCAGACTGCAGACAGTGATCTAGCAACCATCAGAAGGGCCAAGGCCAGAATAGAGGTAGACGAGTCTCTCGGTGAGGAATCCAGGCAGGAAGAGCCCCAGCACGGGCTTATCCAGGGAGTCCTCACTGACCACTGAGCCCTCTACCCTTACAGACAACCAGTCAGAATATTCGGTGGGATCAGAGGAGGAGGATGAAGACTTCGATGAACGTCCTGAAGGTGGCATCTGTTTTCCTGACTCTACCTTAGCTCTTCCCATTTCATTTCCCAGTTTCCTTTAAAGCCTACAGGTTTTATACAAATAAAAAATGCTTTTTTGTGGAAAAACTAAAGATTGCATATAAGCAGAAAGGAAGAAATGTTCATAATCTCTCCACTATTAAAATTTGGAGTATATAGCCACATAGGCTTCAATGCCTAGGTCAAGAAAGGTTACATCATTTTACATTCCCACTGGTAATCTTGACTATGTCAAATATTTGCTATTCATTTTTAAATATGACTTGATTTTTTTAGGCTCACTATGTTAGTAGTTCTGGATGGGCTGTTCTTGTGTTCTGTATCTTGTGGAAATGGGGTGCTGAGGACTGGGGCTTAGAGTAGGTAGATTAACTAACTGGTGTCAACCCCACCCTCAGGACGTCGACAGTCAAAGAGGCAGCTCCGGAATGAAAAGGATAAGCCACTGCCTCCACTGCTGGCCCGAGTTGGGGGCAACATCGAGGTGAGAGTTGGGCCCAGACCTCTCTGAGTACTCTGGGGAGAGAAAGAGGGCCAGGGGGGTTGGAAATTGGGGCCTGGGTCACTGATGATAGAAAGAACCAAGACCTGTGAGCCCTGGACATTCATCGCCACTGCTTCCTTGCCCCACCCTCAGGTGTTGGGATTCAACACCCGTCAGCGGAAGGCTTTCCTCAATGCTGTGATGCGCTGGGGGATGCCGCCACAGGATGCTTTCACCACGCAGTGGCTGGTGCGGGACCTGAGGGGCAAGACTGAGAAAGAGTTTAAGTGAGTGTGGGTGATAAGGGGCTGAGTTGGATGCAAGGGCAAGAGCTTTGGGTGTTACTTTCTTCCTCTTGGCCACCATATGATGTGACCTTACTCAACTGATCATCACTCTCCCTGCCATACAGTGCCTCCTGGCTTGGTTTCCTGGGGGGTGGGCTCAGCCTACTCCACCTCCCCTCAGCCAAGCCTAGAGTAGAGGGGCCAGGCATCCTCCCTGTGGAGAGGCATTTAAGTAAGGAGCCTTGCCTGAGCTGTCCTAGCCTCACATTTACTTGGCCATGATAACCTGGCAGAAGGAGCTGGTGAAAAGGATGAAGAGCTAACTGATGGGGCCCAGGAATGAAGTACCCAGAGCAAGGAGATGGGAAAGATAGGGGAGAGGCCATCGAGGCAGTTACAGTTTAAAGGGCTTGTAATAGAGTGAGAGGCCCAGGGGAGCCCTGGAGTACCTGGGGAGTTTGGGGTTCAGGGGTTCAGTAATCCCCGTGCCTCCCTCACTGCTGTGTACCCCTTCTAAGGCTCCACTCACCATCTTCCCACTCCCATGCTCCTTAGGGCCTATGTGTCTTTGTTCATGCGCCATCTATGTGAGCCTGGGGCAGACGGCTCTGAAACCTTTGCCGATGGGGTCCCTCGGGAGGGACTGAGTCGCCAGCAGGTGTTGACCCGCATTGGTGTCATGTCTCTCGTCAAGAAGAAGGTATCATTCTTCATTTCACCCAAATAATCAAGCTAGCCACTTAGGCTCTGTCCTTCCTCTACCTTCTGTCCCTGAGTTTTGGACTCATGCTGGTATGAGACAGAGGGGACCGGGGCTTCCTGCGTATCCAGTGCCTAGAGATGACCCCATCCCTCTACCCCAGGTGCAGGAGTTTGAGCACATCAATGGGCGCTGGTCAATGCCGGAGCTGATGCCCGACCCCAGTGCTGACTCTAAGCGCTCTTCCAGAGCCTCCTCTCCTACCAAAACATCTCCCACCACTCCTGAGGCTTCTGCTACCAACAGTCCCTGCACCTCTAAACCTGGTAATCAGGAGCCAGGATGGCAGGAGGGACAAAAATTGGGGTCAGGAGTCGGGATAGGGAAACTTCTGCCTTCCTCACTCTGCCTTCCCTGCAGCTACTCCAGCTCCAAGTGAGAAAGGAGAGGGCCTAAGGACACCTCTTGAGAAGGAGGAAGCTGAAAACCAGGAAGAGAAGCCAGAGAAGAATAGCAAAATTGGGGAGAAGATGGAGACAGAGGTGTGTGGCTACCTGGCTTCCCCCGAGGAAGAGTAGTGGAGTGGTCTTGGAGGCCGGGTGCCTGGGCACCCTCTGGCTCATCCTGACTCCCTTGTGCTCCTCCAGGCTGATGCCCCCAGCCCAGCCCCATCGCTTGGGGAGCGGCTGGAGCCAAGGAAGATTCCTCTAGAGGATGAGGTGCCAGGGGTACCTGGAGAGGTGGAGCCTGAACCTGGGTACCGAGGGGACAGAGAGAAGTCAGGTAGGTACCTGGCCTTAGGGGTGATGGGGGATTAGAATATGGGGGTTCCCTTTTCTGGGGTCAGGGGAATGAGGGTGACAGCCTCCCTTCCTATCCCGACCCCTCCCACAGCCACAGAGTCGACGCCAGGAGAAAGGGGGGAGGAGAAGCCGTTGGATGGACAGGAGCACAGGGAGAGGCCGGAGGGGGAAGCAGGGGATTTGGGCAAGAGAGGTAATGGGTGGAAGAAATGGACACCTGGGTCCCCAAGGGCATCAGGGGAGGTGGAGTCTGGGGGAGCGAATGACTGGGGCCTGGGTGGGTAGCTGCTCAAAAGGCCAGTACAGTACAGGTAGTAAATAGTGTTGGGGCCTGGGAGGAAACTGTCCTGAGGCATGAGCTTTGCCCCATCTGTCCTAGCAGAAGATGTAAAAGGTGACCGAGAGCTTCGACCAGGGCCTCCTCGAGACGAACCACGGTCCAACGGGCGACGTGAGGAGAAGACAGAGAAGCCCCGGTTCATGTTCAATATCGCAGATGGTGGTTTCACAGGTGGGGAGAGTTCTTACTGCTCTCTGTTCCTCACTGGGGTTTGCTCACCCTCATGGGGTTTCTCATTTTGCCTGAGGCTTCCTGCTACCTTTAATTCCAAGTAACTTCCAATGAAGTGGTGCATGCTGACTCTGATCCTTGCTGTAAATCTTTAAGTGTACCTCCTAATGCCAAAGCTGAAGCTGTCTCTAGTTCCACCTTTACTCTTAATCCTAACTTGAACCTTGTTCACAACTAATTTCATTCCTAACCCCTAGCCTCACCTTTACCCATTCCTCTTACGGAGCTCTTAGTATTGTTCCATTATTCTCTTTTCCCCATCTCTACCTGTCCTTTGTGCTGGGTGTGGTTCACAAACCTCTGATGCCCTCTTCTGTGTGTTGCCCTCTTTTCAGAGCTTCACACACTGTGGCAGAATGAGGAACGGGCAGCTATTTCCTCGGGGAAACTCAATGAGATCTGGCACCGAAGGCATGACTATTGGCTTCTGGCTGGGATTGTCCTGTATCCTTTGATACAAGTACAAGAAGGAAAAGGTTCTCTCAACCTGGAGAGAGGGGAACTATAGTGAAGACAAGTTCACACCCAGAGAAGGTGGGGTGCGGTTCATGCCATACTTCAGGGAGATGAGGCCAAAGGGAAGTGTTCACAGCCAAGCCCATCCCTGTTAAATTCCTTGATGGTCACCTTTCCTTCATTGGCAGCCATGGCTATGCACGGTGGCAGGACATCCAGAATGATGCTCAGTTTGCCATTATCAATGAGCCATTTAAAACTGAAGCCAACAAGGGGAACTTTCTGGAGATGAAAAATAAGTTCCTGGCCCGGAGGTTCAAGGTGGGAATGAGGGAGGAAAGGAACAGGGTTGTAAAGGGGCTTGGGTCGGAAGTGAGACCAGATCTGGTGAGAACCCAGGGAAGAGGGTTGAGGCAATGCTTGAGGCCAAGACCAAAGTATAACCTTTTGTTTGAGACTCTGGTCAGGGTCAGGGTTGATGCTGGGTCACAGTTGATGTGGAGCTGGGGGTGCTCTGGGTCAGCAGTGAGAGCAGGGTGGGTCTCCAGTGCTGTGCCTGTCCCTCCCCTTTGCTCACGTACTGCTGGCAGAGCCCTGTGTTCACCCCCCAACCCCTGGTCCCTCAGCTCCTGGAGCAGGCGCTGGTGATCGAGGAGCAGCTGCGGCGGGCGGCCTACCTAAACCTGTCACAGGAGCCGGCGCATCCCGCCATGGCCCTCCACGCCCGCTTCGCCGAGGCCGAGTGCCTGGCCGAGAGCCACCAGCACCTCTCCAAGGAGTCGCTGGCGGGGAACAAGCCGGCCAACGCCGTCCTGCACAAGGGTAAGGGCCGCGGCGGCCCCGCGCGGGGGAGGGCCCACAACGCTGCGTAAGTCTTCACCCCGCACCCCTCAAAATCTTCCCTCCCAACCCTTTTACCCTCTGAACCACCCCCCTCTGACCTCTAACCCTGTCCCGACCCATCTGGCACCCTCTTGGTTTTTAGCCTCTAGGACTTTTGCAAGCCAACCCTCATCCATGCCTGATAGTATTCACATCAGTGCCCAATAGAGACTTCCCCCAGACTCCATGTCCCCTCCACACAGTGGGACCTCTTCACTGACAGTGGACCTGCACACCTGCCATACTGCTAACATCATCCAAGTGGGGGCCTTGGCCCGTGTATATGCCACAAAAATTCTTGGCTCTGATCCCGCAAATCACATTCCCTCACATTTCATTTTCCCCATGAGGCAGAAACTACCACCCATCTGATTCTCTGACCCTATCCCATGAAACTTCCCTTTGACCTTCAACCCTTCCTCCCATCCCCTTACCTTGATAATGATAGATGAAATCCCAGAGCCCTCTAACCACTTAATCTTGTCTGATGTAGTGACTGACTCCTGGCCCCTTTGATCCCTGTTCTAATTTCTTGAATCCGTAATACTGACCTTCTAACTTCCCTCTCCCCTTACATATTAAAACCTTGATTCCTTAAAGCTCTGATACCACTTACCACCTCCCGTGCCTCCTGACTATTTCCTCCCCATCATCCCCAACCCTAAACCTGGCTCTTCCAGTATGGGATGTTCTGACAACTCCCCGCCCCCGTGTCTTCCAATGTCCTCCCCTCTCTCCCTTTTCTCCATATTCCCCTTTCCTTACTTCTCTCTCTCCATCTGTCCTCTATGGTGATCTGGTCTCTGTTTCTTTTCCTGACACTTTCTCTTTTCCTCTGAGTTGCTTCCTTTTTCTGTCTACTTCTGTCACTTTCTCGGTCTCTGGTTCTTTGACATCTGTGTCCTCTTCTTTTTCTGATACCTGTCCATCTGACTTCTCTCTTTTCCTGGCTCCATCTCTCTCTTTCCCTGTCTTTCTCTTGTCCTTCTTTCTCCGTGGCCCGGGCCCCAGTTCTGAACCAGCTGGAGGAGTTGCTGAGCGACATGAAGGCGGACGTGACCCGCCTGCCAGCCACGCTGTCCCGAATACCCCCCATCGCAGCCCGCCTTCAGATGTCCGAGCGCAGCATCCTCAGCCGGCTGGCCAGCAAGGGCACGGAGCCTCACCCCACACCGGTAACCCTCTTTCCCCCTAACTCGTTTTCCCTGTTGGTGTTCCTCCTGCACACATATAAACACTTCCATCAGAATCCTATACAATGTGGAAAAACAACTTGATAGAACACAGTCTTCACCCTTGAGTCTCCCTGCCTGAATGTTATACCCTCAGTAATTCTGGAGTGTGGCTCATAATGTTTCCCCTACAGCTTCTTTCCTGTCATAGACTGTGGACTAACTCTAACTTCAGCTTGCTCTCTATTCCAGGCCTTCCCCCCGGGTCCCTACGCTACACCTCCGGGGTACGGGGTGGCTTTCAGCACCGCACCCGTAGGGGCCCTGGCCGCCGCAGGCGCCAATTACAGCCAGATGCCTGCAGGGTCCTTCATCACAGGTCAGCTGGTGGTGTCCTACTCCCTGCTTCTCCCACTCCTCCTTTGCCAAGCTTCATCCCTGCTCAGCTGCCCTTTCACTGCTCCAGTCCATCTCATGTCCTTGGCCATATCCAGCATTTTATGGAGTAGAGTTGTTCTGGGCTTTGTCCTTCCCATCCCTCTCTTAAGCCCTCATCTATCCCCATTGTCAAAACCTCCTCCAGGGTTTTAGTGATTCTGTGGCTTGGTATCTTCCACCCAAGCCTCCTCCATCTGGGTTACTTCAGAGAAAAGTGAATATGAAATCAGAAGGGGTATAGTGAGAGTTAGAACATGTGTTCAATCATGTGGCACAGAGTGGAATCTTACGGAGAGGGGTTTATTCTGGTCTTCCCACCCATAATTACCTGGGACAACCCAAAGTGGCAGGAGGTGACCTAAAAGTGAGAATATACTGTTGCCAGAAAGTGATGTTTGGGAGTAATGTGGGGATTGACCTTTCCTTACCCCCTTCCCAAACAGCCGCCACCAACGGCCCTCCAGTGCTGGTGAAGAAGGAGAAGGAAATGGTGGGGGCATTGGTGTCAGACGGGCTGGATCGGAAGGAGCCCCGAGCCGGGGAGGTGATCTGTATAGACGACTGACTGGATCCCAGGCCTGCCCTTCACCCAGGCCCCGTGCCCGAGGCCGACCCCCAGCTCAGGCTCTGGGGCCTGCTGCCAACCCTCCGCCTTCCCCACCCCTTGGGCCACCACTGGGCTAGGAGCCCCCTTGCCCCTCTCTACAGCTTCTCTCTTCAAGAAGGGCCCTTTGTCTTTCTCTACTCCCATGCCCCTTTCCCACCAAGCTTTGAAGACTGTGCTGGTGAGAAGAGGTCTGGGTGGGAGATGATTAGCAGGGTCTTCCAAGTACCTTTAACCACCACCCCCCTCACCAAATATACACAGCTTCCCAATAAATGGTTGTGGGGAGGAAAGAGGTGGAGCCTCCCCAGTCTTTTTTCCTGCAATATCAGCTCCATCTCCTGCAGAAATGGGGGATTAGCCTTGCCTGGCCTTTAGGAACTTTTATGGGGAAAAGAGCTTTGAAGAGAGGAGGGGGACTTTTAGAGAGGGATGAAAATGAGCCCTGGGAGGGAAGAAGGGAAGAGAAGGGGTGGCTGCATGTTACCTTCTCCTACCTCTCCCCATATGGAGGGTGGAGCAGTTACCAAGGAAAGGAGTCAATTGCTGTTCAGCCTCAGAATAAAGGCGCCGTTCACTGGCTCAGTTACCTCCTGTGTACCGGCATCTTGTGTTGGGAATCTTTCCCCCATCCCTAGGGACCAAGGGCCACCCCTACAAAAAGAGTAATGGTTGGGTGATACTCCCTCAAGCCAAAGAGGAGCTCCCCAACCTGTTCTAGGAACCCAGGTAACCTAGAAGGGTGGGAGAGAATATAGCAGGCCAGACATGGAGGAAGCTCCCAGCTCTGGGGCTCAGTCCCTGGAGGACTTCTACCCTCCTTCCTCATGGCCTGGATACAGACTAAATTTGAGTAGGTCAGGCAGGGGGCCTAGTCAGGGCCTTGGGACCTACCTTGCCTTTGGGACCAGAGCAAAATAGTGGAGGGCAGGCTAGGGAGATGTGGGTACATCCCCTTTCCCAGGAGGGGCCGGGGAGAGTGGCAGTTTGCATGGCGAACCCCCCACTTCCTCTTCGCTGCCCCTTCACTTTCTTGCTGCCCCTTTCCCAGTCTCTCTTCACACCCACTCCTGGTCTGTCCTGATCCCCTCTTCTGTATCAGGTTTATTGGTTGTACATATAAATTATACTTTCCTTTCTGTGTGCTCTGTTATTTTTGACTGGGGGTAGTTCTTGTTGGGGGGAGGAATAAGCAGCGTTGATTTCTGCCATTTCATATTATCCATCTTTTTCTTTTTTTAAAATCTTGTGACTTTTTCCTTTTCCTCATTTTTATCTCTTAGATCATTCACTAAAACTGAGGCTCTTTTTCCAACCCCAACCACGTGATGCGCTGTGTAGAGATGGAGGGTGAGCAGCAAATACCTATATGGCCTCAGGTTGAGCAGAGAGAGAGAATGGGACTTACTGGGCAGAAGTATAGTGGGAGGAGTGCCTGGGCAAGATTCACATCTGCCTTTCAGCCACCCTTTTGATCATCCTTTCCTCCTCCAAGTTGCTTAGTTCCCCTCAGAGTCAGTAGAGGTCACTACAGCTCCACAGGTTCAGTTCCAATATGAAGCAGAGGCACACAATTTTTTTAAGGAGTTGGGGGTCAAACCTGCATAACTTGCCAAAGATTTGAACTGCTAGACACTTCCTTCACATTTCTTGTTCACTAACAGAGCCTCTCAGAGGCTGAAAGAGGCCACTATATTTAAAAAAAAAAAAAAAAAGATAAATCCAACAAATATTTATTAAGTACATACTATATATTAACACTGCTGTGGCCCTGGAGATAAAACAGTCACAAGTCAGTCATTGCTCCCATAGAATTTACACTCCACTGGGGGACAACTACAAAACATGAAATACCAGAAAATAAAAAAAGTAAAAACAAAACAAGGCATTATGTTAACAGGTTGGGGGAAGGGGCTCTGCTAGGCTGAATGATGAGAAAGGCCTTCCCAAAGAGGACATTTAAGCTGAGACTTAAGGACAGGAAAATGGTTACAAAAATTGAGGTTTATACCCCATAAATATATAAAATTATGATTTGTCAGTCAAAAATATTAACTTAAAAAGTCTGGAGACCCCTAAGAAAATTGAGATCAATAAGTTCACATTTTTAACTAAGAAAAACGTAACACAATAAGATTCCTTCAGCAATAGAATGTCACTTCAAAACTTTCAGTAAAACAGTCTATCAGTTATACCAATTGTGCTTTAAATATTCCACCTACAGATGGTGATATACTGGAGTCTAGAATCTAGACCAATTCTACTTAAGTTTTTACATGCACAGAGATCACCTGGGAATATTAAAATGCAGAGTTTAATTTGGGAAGTCTGGAATGGGATCCTGACATTCTGCATTTCTAGCAAGCTCCAGCGACACTGACACCGCTGGTCCTTGACTATGACTCCACTATCCGTAAGACATTTACAGGATTTTAAAATAGAATCCAAAGCACACAATAGGTGATGTCCCATTATGGGACACAAGTTTAAAACTCTATGAGCATCTTTTTTCAGTAGTGCCAGTGCTTCTCTCTGACTGTAAAAGTAACACAGATATAGCAAAAGTTTAAAATCTGATGCCTTTACCAAATGGTCTCCCTTCCTACCTAGGCCCTAATTAGGTGCTTCACATAAATGCCTTTTGGGACTTCTGATACCTACCCTACCTAGCAGTTGAAAGGAGATTCTGAAATGAAGCAAGGATCCTGATCACATAGGCAGGGAGGCATCTCAGTTTTTGGAACACAGAACTAGGAGTGGGAAGACAGTAGGCATACCAGCACCGGACTTTTATGCCAGAGAAATTAGATTAACATGACACAAAAATTAGCCTCTTCTCTCCTGTTCCATCTTTTTAAAAATTTTTCAAACTACTGGCAAAGAATTGCTAAAATGGGACCTGTTGCTCCCACACACCAGAACCACCCTGGACAAAAGCCAGAGTCACAGCTAAGAAAACAGTCTGTCTGCTTCCCACGGTAACGTAGGCTTTGTTTATATCATCCCTTGGCCACTCCATCCTGAAAATATAAGGCTGGCACAGTTAGTAGATGGGGGCGAGTTCGTCTAGGAACCTCCCCAGCTCAGCATCAACACCTCCCTGGGCGTTCCCTCCAGCGCTCTGCGCATCTCTCTCGATCACGTGACAATCCCAGGCTCTCAGAGGCGGTAGTCTTGACATCGGTCCCTTTGTACTAGAGCACGTCCCGAGGCTGCAGCTCCCACCTTCCTTTGGCCATAGCTTCCGGGTTCCCCGATTACAGCGTGCAACGGGTCATGCGGGCAATGTCCTTGATCTCCGGACAGTAGAGCACTGAGGGAGAGAAGAAGGGTTAGTGGCAGCACGGTCAGGAACATGCAACCGAACCCCGGAGTTCCTCGGCGCGCTCTCCCTAGCACCCTTCCCCGGCGGCCCCTCACCGTTGCTAGGCAGCGGACGCCGCCAGCGGCGCGCCGGCGCCAGGACCTTGTCCCAGAGCCGCCGGAGCGCGCGCCACCCCGCGCTCCTAGGTCCCGCCCCCTTCTTGTTCGCCCCTTCCTCATCTTGCTCTCCGTCAGCGTCGCTTTCCTTGGCCGGGCTCCCCGCCTCATCTCGTTTGCACTCGGCCCGCGCTTTCTCCTCCAATCGCGACCACAAGCCCGGGTCAACGGCGATCTCCGTGACACCGCCGCGCGGGAGCGGGGAGGGCGCGCGGCAGAAGGGGCACGTGATGACGCGGCGCAGGCGCACCACGCGCGCGGCCGCCCCGCCGCCGTCGCCGCGAGCCGCCAGCTCGCGCAGGCAAGCAGTGCACAGCGTGTGACCGCAGCGGGCACGCGCCGTCCCGGGCAGGCGGCGGGGCGCGCGGCCCCTGAGGTTGAAGGGGCGGTAGCAGATGTTGCAGTCCAGCTCGCCCCGCTCCGGAAGAGAGGGCACCCTCACCAGGAGCTGCATCGTGCCCACCGCGGACTCGAGGGCGTCGCTAACGCTGCGGACTCCGTGGACAGAACGAGCGGACCCTCCGGTGGCCTGCGTCTGGTCCTGGGGCCGGCGCCGCGGCCTGTTGCCCCTTTTAATAGTGAGGCCCCGCCCTTCGTGGCGTTACGCTGTGGTCGGGCCGCTCCCTGCTGCGGCACGCGTGGGGGCGGTGGAGGTGCGAGGCCGGGAATGACAGCTATGGCGGTGCGGGGGAGGCGGCCCAGGCGATGCTAGGACTGGAGCTTTGAGGGGTCCCGCCTTCCTTCACCCCCCTGCACAATCCCCAACATTCCTTAATTCTGTGTGCGAACCTCCAGGTCCCTTTCTGCACCCCAGATTGCAGCCACTAGCACAGGTCTCTAATGCCCCCTTGGCCAGTTTGTTGAGTTGCTTACACTCTTTCACAACCCCACCCAAACAGACTTCCCAGGCCAGTTACGCTGCCCATTCTGCCCAACCTTTAGTGGGCTCCTGGGCCTTTAAGTCGATGCTGCCCCGAAGTAACTCATTCTGCCCACAATTCTCCTTACTATACGTGACCTCTCTGTGTTCTTGTAAGGCTAGCTTCCCAAATTTCATGCTCCCCAAACTGCTTAACTCCCAGCTGACATCTCAGCCTAACCAGGGACCAAGATTCCAGGACTACTGCCTTAGGAATGCCAGGAATCTTTTCCTTCTGAAGTATCTAGGCCTGGACACCCACATGTCATGATGGCTCCAGCAAAGCAGTCCAGCATGAATTCTGACTCAGGAGTCTGACTTCCCCTACAGGTAAACAGGACATGGTACTCACAGCCCACATTCCCTCATGGTGCCACACCCACACCCTGCTACCTCCTCACCCTCCTTTCCTGGACCTGCAGCCCACGTTCTGTTGTGGAGGGTAATAATGCAGTCTAGAGCCAGCTGGTTTGAATTCAAATCCTCCTAGCCTCCACCACTTACTAGTTGTGACACTTGGAGCAAGTTATTTCATTTCTCTGGGCCTTGGTTTCCTCATAAAATGACAATAATAGTAAGAATTGAATGAGCTTATATGTTTAAGGTGCTTAAAATGATGCCTAGTGGACAGTAAACACTAGGTAAATACTGTATTAGCTATACTTATTATCCTATGCCCCCAGCCTATATTGTGTTCACTTTAACTCTCGGTACCCAACATTTTCAACACCCATCTCTCTTGATCAATATGTACAAGATGGGCTTTTCTACACCCCTGGCATTAACTGGCTATAACAGGCAGTGTAGAGCTAGTTTTGTTTTTTAACTAAATTATTAAAACCTAGGGGGTAATCTTTTGTGGGGAGGTATAACAGTATTTTTACACAAACATTTCAGAACTTTGGGGGAAGCTATTTACTTATTCCAGTGATGCTGTCATAATTCAAAACTTCTTTGGCACTTCCCTTTGGAATGGTGCTCCTCAGATCTTTTAATATCTTCAATTGGTGGTAAATCTTAATCTTTTCAGGTAGATTTGATTATATAAATGTTCCAAAAGTATTTGACAGCCAAGGCCCCCGTAAGCTCCAGATCTGTTTCCTGCTCCACAGCCCTTGTTCTTTATTTTCAAGAAGCCAAATTAATGATCTCCCTGTCCATACCAGCATTTCTTCCAGTATTTCCTACCCCTTCATTTGCCCAGCTCCAGAAACTTAGGTGTTATCCTTGACCCCTTCCTTGCCCTCACTTTCCTTTACCGACCCATCACTAAGCCCGGTTCATTTTGCCTCTTAAATCTCTCTCTAATCCACCTACTTCTCTCTACCTCCAGCACACCACCCTAGTCCAGGCTGCTGCCATCTCTTGCTTAGACACCAGCAGGAGCCTCAGACCTAACCAGTCTCCACAGGCACTATGGCTTCTCTCCATATTGTTTACAGTGATCTTTCCAAATCTCAAACGTAATCATGTCCTATCACACACTCCTTCCATTCGTGTTTAAAACCTTTTAATGTAGTGGTAGTTTAATGGCCCCAAATTCCTTTGCAACATGACTTTGCTGCTTCTCCCATCAAGAATTGGGGTCTCTTTCCCTATCCCTTGAATCTGGGCTGGCCTCATAAATAGCTTTGACAGTAGATGTGGCAGAAGGGATGTGTGAGTTCTGGAGCCTCGTTCTTCAGAGGCCTTGCAGCTTCTGCCTTTGTCCCCTTGGAACCCTGCCCGGAGACCACGATGTAAGGAAGTAGGTTTAGACCACTGGATGGTGAGGCCACATGGAGAAGAGAAGAGCCCCAGCCAATAGCCAGCACTAACTGCCAAACATGTTGGCAAGGCTATCTTGGATTTTCCTGTTCAGCCAAGTGCCGCTGCATGAGTGAGCCCAGGTGAAAACAGCAGAGGAATTCCCAGCCAACCCACAGATTCATGAAAAAAATAAAGTTTTAAAAAGTTGTTTCAAACTACTAAATTTTGGGGAGATTTGTTGTATATCAACAGATAACTGATATAGAGGGTTTCCTACTGTCCTTAGGATAAAGATAATATTCTAAGGCACCCTGTAAGGCCCTGTGTGTTCTGAACTCATCCTTGCCTTAATTCTGCTTCCATTCCTCTTTAGACACACTGGCTTTGGGGACCTTTCACTTACATGTTCCTTTCTGCCACAGGGCCTTTGCATATGCTCTTCCCCTAACCCTCTTGCTTTCACCTTATTAACACCTACTTATCCTTCAGCTCTCAGTGCAGCTTCACCCTGTCAAAGACCCATTATAGACTCTGGTAACCAATGTGCTTTCCTTTGGACTCTGGACAACTGAAGTTTGTATTTGTTTGGTAGTTATGTGATTGTCTCTCCCATCAGTGAGCTGCATGGACGTTGTTCTGGGTCTGGTTTTGTTCACCACTGTATTCCTGTACCATTCCATGGTAGCACTCAAATAAATACTTGTTAAGTTAATGAATGAGGTGAGTGACAAATAGGGCAAATGTTTATATACAAAGGAGGTGTGACAATAAAGGAAGTTTTTTTATAAGGGGTTTCTAAACTGTCTCTGAAGGTAATTCTAAGAATTTTTATTATAAAATGTTTTATTAAGCAGTGGGGGAGGCATCATTAAAGTAAGTGCATAACCTTCCAAGGTAACCTATTTAAGGAGAATACTATTTTGAGTTGATGAAGTCTTGAATGTTTGTTACAGAATAACTAATCATAGTTTAGTCGTACATTTTACTTCTTTGTTTCCTCCACAGTCTTCCAAAACGAGTGGGAGATGACAGGGGTGGATGTACATATTCATTAGTTGATCCAGTTGGTTGCTAATCCAGGAAATGGTATGCTGCTGACTTTTCTTTTTTGGAAATTGGTTTTACTCTGCTCTCCCAGCTTCAGGATCAAGGTAGGATGAGGATGGGTAGAAGGGAGATGGTGAGGTTGTATTTGAGGAAGGCAGAGCTCATCCTACTCTGCCTTCTGATCTTCAGGGTTGTAACTTTTAACCCACTTTCTGTCCCAGGGAAATAAGTCATTTGGGGAAGGATAGGTGTAGTATCTCACATAGCTCCATTTGATTCTGCTTTTCTGCTACCCTCACACATGATATTTCACTTGTTTTCTTTTTTCTTTTAAAATTATAACTCCTTCCCCTTTCTCTGTATCCCCTCAACCATAGACTGGTCTTCACTTTACCTCCCCACCACATGGCAAAGCCTCAGCCCCAGAACAGCCTTTCCCACTCAGTCACAAGAAAACCACTCAGATCGTTTCTCAGCATAGGTGTGGGTATCCGGCGAGAGGGAAATGAGAACAAGACAAGGAAGTATGGCTAATGTAACTTTAAAAACAAACAAAAAAACAAAGGCAAGGGTGTCAGACAGCTGTCTTTTGTAGAAAGAGTAGGAACAAAACTACGAAGCCAGATCTCTGGGTTCTAAGGAATGTGGTGACTGAAAATATGAAGAAATCTGGGGCCTGGGGTACCTGATGCCTGGGTCTTTGATGAGAGTAGTGAGTAGGAACTGGATGCCTGGGTCACCGAAGTTAGGGCTAAGCTGGGAGAAGCTAGTGCTGGGACTTTGCTAATGCTGGAGCAAGGGGGCTAGACACTGAGAGCAACGTCCGGTAACCTTCCTAATCCACGGCAATCTAGACACTGTGAGGGCGTCAACTGAGACTTTTTTTACACGTTCCCAACGCTCTTCAGAAGAGGGGCCACTTTGCGTTAGGGTTTTTTAGGAGGATACCCAATCCTCTACAGGTAGGAACCTGCTCAAGGCTATAAATCTAATCCAAATTTTATGTCAGCCCGAGAATGTCTCTGCCTGGCACAACACTTCCACTTTTGCAAAGCGCAGCCCACTTGTTTTCCAGTGACCCACGCTTTGCACCATCCTGCAAGCTCAGCCATTGATTTCCCCTACCTTGCCACTGTGTCATCGTAGTCCCACCTTACCCTCTCCAAAAACAAATTTACACTGGTTCTAGTTTTAGCCCCCCTCTGGGCTGGACTGAGACAGATTTCCCAAGTTATTTACTTACTGCCAGACCACCTGGCTTGCCTTGTACGAAGTCATAAGAGCCCACATTTCATGTCCCAGATGACGCAAACTCACTAAATTTTACCCTTAGACATTTCAGGCCCTTTGGGTTACTCAGCATGTTCCTGTACCCGTTGCCGTATTTTTGTTTTTTCTGGGCCTAGGCAATAGGTTCCGATGAGAAGGGAGGGACCAGGGCAGAGAGCGAGAGGCAACTCATGCCAGAATTGCAAGGCCTAGAAGGACGCACCAGGGGCGGGGAGGAGGGAGGCGGGGGGGGGAGGGACTGTTGCTCAGGGCCCCAGCGGAAGGATATGGCTTTCAGGTCTCCGTATCGAACGGAAGGCTTGTTCATGCGGGGTACCCTGCTCTGGCCGCCGGGAGGTATGGGGGCTAAAGGGCTGGCTGCGGGGAGGGCTCGAGGTAGAGCAGGGCTGCGGTGTGGTACGGCCCAGGACTATTCTGGATGCGGTTGGTACTCGCCACCAGCTATTTCTTGCAGCTGCGTGGTCACTGGCGTCATCCCTGACGTGCGGGGTGATGGCTAGCACCAGGATAGTGGGGTACGCAGAGCCAGTAGTGGGAAACCAGGACCGAGGAAAACCACTGGGGCCAAGTAGCAAGGAAAGAGTCGCAGCTGTGCCCCTGCCTCGCCTTGTGGCCCTTGGACCTCTCACCTGCAAAGTGAGGACTTTGTAGTGGGTGACCTCAGAGGGCCATTTTGGGTTGGACAGCATGGCCTTGACTCCTGAGGAAGGGGACAGAGATAGGCTCTGCCTCTGAGTCTCTAGCTCACCTGTAGAGCGCCCAGGTGTTCTATCAGCTGCTCTGCACTCGATACCCCCAGCAACACCGAGCTGACACCCTCACTGCGGAGACACCACGCTGAAGCCAGAGGAGCAAAAAAAGAGAACCGATGGGGGCACAGTGAGCACATAGACTTCAGAGGTGTCTCTGAAGAAGAGGGTCCTTCCTAGGGACAAGTCAGTCTGCAGATAGGTTTGGGAGTATCTCAGGAGGAGACAGGGCCCCTGCAGGGTCTAGGGCTGGCAGTGTCTCACCAATAGCAAGCTGGGCCACAGTGCAGCCCAGCTGGTGAGCAATGGGGAGAAGGTCCATGACTTTGGCTTGTTGCTTCTTGCCATCTTCATTCTGCACTTTGTCCTTGAGCCACTGGTAGCCCTGGAGGCCAAGAAGAATCAGCAAAATACCCCCCCTCCCCTGCACCACCACCACACAAACACACACACACACACACACACACACACACAGAGCAGCCCAGATAGCCCAGTCCTGCCATCCTGAGCCCCCAGATCCCACCTTGATGGCGGCCCTGCAGGTATCTGGGACTGGTCCATCATACTTGCTAGTAATGAGGCCACAGGCTAGAGGGGACCAGGTAACTGAGCCAACACCTAAGAGGAAGAAGACTGGGTGTTGGCAAAGGGACCTAGGCTACAGATGAGGCTGAGGGAAAGGTAGGGATGAGGGTCTGCAAACCAATCTTGTGGTAGAGCTCTGGCAGCTGCATCTCCACCTTCTCCCTCTGAAACAGGTGGTGCTCAGCTTGTTCACACACGGGAGGAATCAGATTGAACTGTCTGGCCATGGAGTAGGCCTCCTGGGTTGGATGGGGAAGAGATGGGGGTCAGAGCACTCCTTCCCCCCCAAGTCCAGTGGGTTTGGAGTAGTTATTTGAAAAGTGGGAATCAGTTGTGGGACTGGGAGAAGTGGAGTCACACACTCACCATGATTTCTGCAGCCCCCCATCGGGATGTCCCCCAGTATAGGGCCAGGCCCTGGCTGATGACGTAGGTCATGGCTCGTACAATCTCTAGGCACACAGGAGAGGGAGAGCCTCACTGTCAGACCCCTGGAATCTAAGGCTTCAGATCTGCAGACCTCTGCTTGCCCCACCAAGACCCCAGCCATCTGTGTGGAATCAGAGAGGTTCGTATCTGTTCTTTGCCTCCCTCCCTGTCCAAGTCCTGATGTCTGAACCTCCACTGTGGAGCTTGGCAGGTCTCCTGTGCAAGGGCTGGCTTTCTGCTGAGGGTTTGAGGGAGTGCTTAGTGTTGAAAGACTGTCAGGTTTGGGGGTGCTGCTTTTACCCTCCATAGGACTGTTGGGGTCTGAACGATTGGCAAAGACAATGTCCACATATCCCAGCTGGAGGCGTTCCAGGGATCCTTTCAAGCCTGGAGGTTGGGGTAGGGAGAGGAAGATAAGCACCTCAGCTTCAGTTTACTAAGAATTCAGATGTTACCCCTTTGCCACGGCCACCTAAGTCCATATTCAAAGCCTCCAATTCAGAGCTTCAGAGAATATTTCCTCCTCCTCTGGCCTCCATACCCCACCACTTCAGATTCCCAGCCCCTAACTCTCACCTTCAATGATGTGTTTGCGGCTCAAGCCTCGCTCGGTTTCTGCCCTGTAGGAAAAGGTAAGTCAAGGATGAAGTGTGATAAAGATAGGGGACCAGGGCTGACCTGGAGCCATGAGGAACTGGGATTGCATGGTCCTCACAGGCAGGGTGCAGACCTGATGTAGCAGGTGTAGGATAGCTGTCCCCACCCCCATCCCATACACCTTCACACATTCTTTGTAGGTCTTCTCCCCAATCATAGTGGGGCAGCCACTTACTGTCCTCCCCAAAAAATCTTGGTGGTGATGACATAGCTTGATCTCCTGGAAAAAGAGAAATGGGACAACCAGGAAGAAAAGGATTTTTGGATGATCATGTTCCCAGCAACCCCCCAAAACACAGTCTCACCTCCAACCTTTGCTCTTGAGGATGTTGCCTAGGGTTCTTTCAGCCCTAAAAGAGAGACAATGCAGAGGCACTGACCCCTCCAAGTTTGATCAATTCCTTCTACTCCTCCCCACCTTTTCCTCTCTTGTAAAGTAGAGCATAAACCAGGAGCCAGTTTGGGCTTTCAGCCCCATCCTGGACTAAATAAGAGGGGCTTCTGGAACTAGGGTAGCTATATAGTTTTCATTCATTCATTCAACAAATATCTGTTGGGCATAAATTATATACCAAGCCCTGTTGTGGGTACTAAAATAGAATGGGATTGAGGGGAGAAGGACAGACTGTGTAGAGCCAGGGAGGACACTGCCTTGTCTGGCTTCAACCATCTGGGTTGCCCCCCTCAGGCCCCCCCACCCCCCTGCTTTGAGCCTCTGCAAAATCCCACCCATCCTCCAAATCTCAGCTTGGATTGTGCCTCATCCATCAAATGTTCTCTGATTGCCACAATCTATGGTCTGTCCTTCTTGTCAGCTTTCATTGAATTGGCTACACAATTCTTGAGCACGTAATTATGAGCTAACTTGTGACAAGTCTTAAGTTGCTATGGTGGACTATTACTGAAATGTTTTACCATTGTTTAATATTCCCTATCTCCCTGTCTTTTTTTGTTTTACCACTTAGACTATGTACTTTTTGAGGACATGTTGATTTCATCCCAGAAGCAGCAGTGGCTCTGTGCTAGGCTCTGCATAAGTACTTGGGGAAGAGCAAGACAAGTTGCATGGGAGGAGGCCTCTGAGTTGAGCAGTGAATATGGCTGCATAAACGAGTAATTAACTGTGTGTCAGAAGGCAGTATAGAGTGATTTGGGAGCTTATGGGGGGAGGAGTGTCTGACTCTGGGGAGTTGGGTGAAGTCTTCTTGGAGGAGTGGACACTTGGGTCAAGTCTTGAAGATGAGCAGAAGTGTTTGCCAGATGGGGAAGAGGCAAGGGTAGGTCATCCTAGGTTTTCACTGCTCCAGTATGAAGTCATGGATGTGTGATGGGGGGTGGTGTGTTTGAAAATTTAGCTTTGTAATCCTCACATAGTTGCATATAACTAATGCCCAGGATATATTTGTTGATTTTATTTTATGTGACTGCACAGTATGCCCGTTGACTTCTAAGCTAGAGAAGGACTGATATTGGGACTACAACTCCCATAATGCTTTGGGGGCCCATTGGCTAAAAGGTTGGAATTTAATGTTCTCAGAATTCCCAGGATTCTTTAGAGGGAAAACAAGAAGCCCTGCTGTTCTCTCAGCCTTCCAAAGGGAACTTAGGTCTTTGACCCCAGTCCTTACTTTCCAGCTGCATGCACTTCAGCGGTGTCAAACAGGTTTACACCATGCTCATAGGCTACTGTCAGCACATCCTCCGCTGTCTAGGGAGGTGAGAGAAAGAACTGATCAACTACTGCCCCTCACTTACCTCCCTCCCTCACTGCACTCTAACCCATCAAACCTCAGACCTGGTTTCCACATTCTCTTCCCTTTCCCCATCCTCTACCCTCAGATCCCTCATTCCCCATGCTCGTTGTCCAAACCCCTATCCAGGTCCATTTCCCCTTTTTCTGGTTTCCTTCCCCCACCCCCACCCTGTTTCTCCATCCCATCACTTATACCTCATCTGAGATCTGAGAACCAAATGTGACCCAGGTACCTGCAAGAGAGAAGCCAGGTACATGAGAGCTGTGGGAGGCAGGCCATGAAAGAATGTCCCCTTCCCTTAACTCCCATTCTAACTCACCCAGGCCAAGACAGGATACCCGAAGACCAGACTTTCCTAGGTTCCTACAGGATACAGAAGCAGCAGGAAGGGGTGGAGCCTCATTAGGGACCTAGATTATCAGCCCCCAGCTCCTCTCCTTCTAGACTGAGAAGCCCTCAGGGTGTCTCAGTCCAAAGAAAGTAGACCCAGTGGGCCTATAGGATTGGGCAAGTGCTAGCCCCATAGCAGAGGTCCTGGGAATATTGTTGAAAGAGTAAGTGAACCAATAAATGACTGTTCCTCTGTCCAATGCCTCTGTTCTCTCCTATCACACTGAAGATATGCTGTCTGGTTTGTCTTTCTTCTGGGTGGGGTCTTGTCTGTGTTTTGAGTCATCTCTGGGATGTGTGGAAGTGGGAGGCTGGGAAGAGTGTGGCTGGCTAATTGCAGTGAGTTTGTGAGAATATATACTCAGAGTGTGCTATGCTAAAGGGGAGACAACAGGATGGAAGAGGTAAACCAAGTCAAATTCAGGCACTCAGACAGGCAAAAGTCCCTGGTTAGGCAGGGCAGATGGCCAGGTGGGCCTCCAGCAAAGGCAGATAAGAGACCTGGGGGGTAGGAGAGTGTATCAAAGGAAAGCCTAGTTCCCCTTCTCCTTCTCCACTCCCTCTGCTCCTATTGGTTTGTGAAGACTGTCTCTGAACCTGTGAGTCCCCTCCTCCTCCTAATGCCCCCCACCCAGGTGTCAGCTCAGTTTCCCAATCAGGGCCACCACACGGAGGGGATTCCTCAGGTGACAAAGTAGGTCAAATCAGTGACCTTGGCTCAATCCCAAGCAGGAGCCCCTCCCCTCCCCCTATCTGGAGTTCTGAGAGCCCCTGGCCCTGCAGTTCTCTGAGATAAAGTCAGTTCACCTTCCCCACCCAGACCCTGCCCCTCAGCACAGAGATGAAAGATGTGGTCCATCCTTCCCACAGGCCCCACTCCCCTCCCCCCAAGAAAGGTCGCAGGAGACTGGCCCCTTGGGGCAGGTGGGGCGAGTATCTGGGTCAGGCGCCCCAAGCAGGCCAGCGTGAGAAGCCATTTCCCTCCCTCCTCTCCCCAGGACGCCGACCCAAGGACACTTCATTGGAGTGGGGCACAGCCTGGAGATCCGTGCAGTTTGGAGACCTGTGCATCCCCCACCTTCCTCGGGGTACAAAGGGAAGTTCAGGGGCATCCCCTCAGTCTGACAGGACCCAGTCAACCTTGGTAAACTTGATTTTCTCACTGTCAGGGGTTTCGACGGAGACCAATAGAGGGACAAAGTAAGGGAGTGCCGGTGAAGGGAAGAAGAGATGGAACGAACGGGGACCTTCTTAGTGAAGTTTGAAGGGGTCTTGGTGGCCATCTCCGGAAGCCTCAGGGGTCCCGAAAGGGGAGCGGATGGGGCGGGCTGCCCCGCCACCCCCATACCTGTATTTCATGCCAGTGCCTCGGCCGGTGCTCTCTCGCAGGGCCCCAGCAGGCGCTGGGGATCGGGGAACCAGGGCAGCTCGGGCCTTGGGGCCTAACCCTCCACCCCCCGGAGGATTCCCATGACCCCCGCCGACTGGCCCGCCATTACCGCCCCCGGGGCCCGGCCGGGGTCCACACAGACGGTCCTCACTGCTCCGGCTGCGAAGGTTCTGCTCGGTACACGCGATAGACACCTGCATGCCGGCTGGCCAGGGCGGGGGAGGGGGCTTCTAGAGGGTAGGAGGAGGGAGCAGGGAAGCCCGAGGGCGGACAACCGGCGGCGTAGTGGGGCGAGTCCCGGGAGAGTGGGAAGACTGGGGAGGCTGCGGCGGGATCTGCCAGGCAAGATCGGGCCGCGGGGGCGGGCTGCTGGAGGTCGCGAGGTTTGCGGCGGGAGGGGAGAAACGCTGGGGGCGCCAGGAGTGAAGATATTCAGTTACGGGGGGCACTGGAGCAGGGAGTAGGGAGGGGGAAATGGATGAGGGTAAAGGTCGAGGACAGTCCTCGGAGGGCAGGAACCCAGGGACTAGGGAGGCGGGAGAGGGATGCCACTTCAGCCCGAACCGCAGCGGGACCCGCTAGGCTCCCAGCAGCGTCGGCAGCGGGCCCAGCTCATCAACATGCAGGCACCGCCCCCTCATCTGCATAGAGCCTCCCGCCTCCTAGCCAAACCTGCGGCTCATCTGCCTAAGACCCGCCCGCCGAAGGCTCTGCAGCTTGAATATTCTGTGAGTGGAACCCAAGAGGGTGGTTCTTGCACCCTCTTGGAACCGAGGCCTGTCAGCCTTCCTCTTACCCACTGATTCTCAATCGGAAGGGATTTTGCCTCCCAGGGCACGTTTGGCAAGGTTTGGAGGCATGTTTGATTTCATGACTGGGGGTGAGGAAGGATGTGCTATCAGCATCTAGTAAGTGGTGGCCACAGATGCTGCTAAAATCCTACAAAGCACAGGACAGCCCCCACAACAAAGAATTATCCAGCACAAAATGTCGATAGTGCCGCTGTTAAGAAACCCATGGCCAAGCCTCTTTGCAGGCTTCAGGGGTGTGCAGCTACCCTACTTCCTGCTTTCATGAGCGGGGATGGACCAAGAGGGCCCACTCAAACTGACACACTCAGGCAGCAGAGGGTGACAAAAAATTTATTCTGTGCTTCTTGCAGTGTCAAGTAGGGAATAAAACTGGAGAGAGGGCCTGGTTTAGAGGTGGAGGGACTCCTGTGGGCTTCATTCTGGTGATGTGGAGGGCACCAGGGCAGGCCTTCAGGCTGCTGCCCTAGGAGGGGGGCAGTGTAGGGGCTTACAGTGGAGTCCCTCAGGTTGCAGAGATTAGGAAGGACCCCAGGCAGACATGAATTCTCCTGAGGTGTGAGGTAGGGTGCTTCAGCCAGCCCGGGCGGAGAAGAAGGGCAGAGAGCGGACGTAGGAGTCTAGTCGGGAGCGGAAAAGCTCACTTTGCACAGTTTGGCCCAGGGGGCACAGGGGGTTCTTCACCACCAGCTCCACATACAACTATGGAGGGGGAGAGTGTTAGAGCCAGGCTTTGGACACTTCTCATTTCTAACCCCAAACCTAGTATAACCTCTAGGGTGTGTGAATGCACAAGGAACAAGGGCTAGGAGGAAAGCCCTCCCTGAGGAGAAACTGGTGGTGGTAGTGTTAAGGACCTAAAAGCCCCTGAGAAAACTCTGAGTTCAATAGAGACATCATATAGTAGGATTAGGGCAGGGAAACTGAGGGAGTCTTGGGGCTGTGACTGGCCATGGCTGTTAAGGAACTCTGGGGGAAAGGTCCCCGGGGCTGGCACTGACCGCACTGTAGATGTGGTGCAGCACATCTCGGATGGATCCCACGCCCAAGTCAGTATTCATGACAACCTTGATCCCAGTGGGCGTCTCGTAGTAATGGAGTTTGTAACGGCTAGTTTGGAAGGCCAGGAAGCCATCCTTCCTGCAGAGATGAGGAGGATGTTAAAGAATGGGAGCAAAATCTCTCTCAAACAGATACTTCTGATCCCCTCAAGGTCGACTCCCTCTTCGTCTAAACAAATCGTTTGTAGGAGCCTGGTTGAGTAAAGACACCGCCCAGCCCATCCTCACGGCTCAATTTAGCTTCAGCCCTCGACCTCTCTACCTTCAGACCTTACCCACCGCCGCTCCTGCCAGTTTCAGCACTCTCGCTTCGGATTCCGCCTCTCTTTCTAAGTCCCCTTCCACTCCAAAAAGTTTCCTCCACCCCAAAATTCCCAAGGCTAGCCCTCCTCCCAACATTTTCTCTGACTCCGCGTACATGTCTAGCGGGGACATCTTGCTGACAAACGAGCGAATAGAGAAGAGCATCCCGTACATCAGCTTGTACTCCTGGAGGGAGAGGGGCAGAGTTAGCTCTCGTTTGTGGAGGGAAACGGGATGAGGGTGGGAAAGAGCCGGGGTTTGGAGAGGAGGGGCTGGGCTGGGACTATGTGCGTTTGGAGATGCGAGGTCACCCAGGCTGCGCCAGGGCCCTCTCGTCACCTCCTCCTTGGGGATCCCCGCTTGCTTCTTGCGGTGCCACTCGCTGTAGTGCAGACACACTCCATTCCGGTCAAACAGGTACAGGTTGTGGACAGTCATCTGCAGGTCAGGGAGTGTGAGCCTCGCTCTGGGACCGCCCCCACTCCGTGGGCTCGGGTTCTGGGTCCCTGATCCCTCCGACCAGGTGGGGACCCCACCCCCAGACTCACCGGAACTGCCCCGAGTGCCAGTCAGGAGCTACTTCCTGTTTCCGCGCAGCTCCGCCCCGCCGGGTCTTCACGCCGCAGCGATGGGGCATTAACTCCGCCTCTGGTCAGACTCTGCATCCCTCCCCCAGCCAATCCGTGGCTGCTGGAGCCGCGCACGCGCGCCCAGGGCCCCGAGATACAGAAACAGGGAGAGCAGCTGCGAGAGTGGTATCGCGGGCGGGTGACGTTATCGAGGCAAGAGAGGCGGGGCGGTGGGCGGGAGGCTGCCAACGGTTTTGAGCGTAGGGGACCGCGCGAGAGGGGGTGTCTGGATCTTTCTGAACCTGGGATCAGGGGAGGGGGGTAGTCCCTTGTCCCCGCTTTGGCAAATTGGGGGCTAAGGACTGAAAGTGCGGAGAGTAGTTGGGACGGAGTGGTCGGGGTAGAGGATCTCAGCCTAGGCTTGAGGGCGACGTGCTTTTTAGGGACGTCTGACGGCGTGACTGAGGATTTACAAGGTTTCTTTTGGGGTGGTAGGGCGGGAGGGGTTCTAGGGAGCTCTGCTATGGCTTTCTTGCCAGGAGGGGTCGGAGGGGATGTACAAGGGAGTTGACCCTGGGTGGAACGGGTGAAGTGGGGGGGGCGTGCGGCGCGTGAGGTTCCTGCCTCTTTTGAGACTGGAAGCAGTTGAGGGACAAGTAAGGCAGCGGGACAGGAATTTGGCCCCTATCGGATTGGGGCTCTTTTCAGTTTGCACGTTCTGGGTGTGAGAATTTAAGAGCTCAGTTGACCAGGGATAGCTGGAGTTGATCTGCCACTTCCAGCACGCCTAGTTGGGAAGAGAAACTGCAGTGGTGCTGTTGCCCCACAGTAGGTCTTCTGTGCGCACCCCCTCTGCGCTGCACCCTCTTTTAACACCGTTCCCAGGAGCTGGGGAAAGGAATGCTTTTTTCCTCTCCCATGGCCTCTGGAACCAGTGGAAACCTTTCCTCTAACCAGAAAGCCTCCATACCCTTATTCACCAAGGATCCTTGGCGTGCAGTCTTCCTCCCCTCTCCCAAGTCTCCCTTCTCCGTGAACTTTTCCCCCTGGACTTTCCTAAAGCAGAACCTCCCAGCTTTCTGCTGTCTCCAGTTGTCTCTTCCTTGTACTCATGGCGACATCGGCTACCGGTCCCAGTTCACCTCTCCGTGCGGAGGATCTCCTGAGTGATTCCTCAGAAGTCCCTGGGCTGAACCAAGCGTCCTCTGAGGTGACCTCCCAGCTCTATGCTTCTTTGCGCCTCAGCCGTCAGGCAGAGGCCACAGCGCGAGCCCAGCTGTATTTACCCTCCGCCTCTGCACCTCCTCGTGAGGTGTTAGATGGCTTGGCCCAAGAGCTGAGTCACAGCTTGTCAGTTGGATTGGAGAACAACCTGAAGAAAAAGGTAAGGGAGGTGTGACTTGGGGACTTCTAGGATACTAGACACCACAGTCTGGGATTAGGGGTGGTAAAAAAAAAAAAAAAAAAAAAAAAGCTGTGCTGAGATTTGAACTCCTATTGTTGGATTTCAAATTCCTTTAACTATGTAGTCAGTCATGCTTATTCCTGAAAGCAAATGTTTGTGAGGGAGAGTGACCTGGGGGACCATAATTTGGAAAATTGTGAAACTTTCTAGGGTTTTTTGTGAGAGACATCTCTGCTCCGAGTAGATGGAGCAAACCCGTGGGGTAGGTTGGTGTGTGCTATGACTGGGACCTGGGCACAGGGGGTGGGTTTCTTGGTCCCAAGAGGGAGCTAGGGACTTAGGATGGCAGCAAAATATGCTAAAATCCTTCCAGCTTAAAAACTATTTTGATAGTATGGTTCAAAATTTGTCGTGTAGATCATTCAAACATAGTTTAGTCAATTGCACAAGTTACAGAGAAGATCATCATTAGTGTTGGATAGAAAAGGTGTCGTAATCAATTTGCAGACTGGTTTGATCTTCCAGAGTTTGAAAACTGATAGCCATGGGCTACACAGTCTTTAGACAGGGCATTTGTTCTTTAGCTGGCAAGAATCCCCACCGTTCTTGTCTTATGCCTGCCCAATTTATTCATTTCCACTGCCTTTCTGGCTCCTATAGGTATTTGAGTTTCTAACTCAAGGTTAAGACAGTCTTTATTGGGTCTGTTTTGTTTTTCTTGCTTTCCCACATGCTGAGGTAAAAATTCTTCACTGGCAGTAGGTAGGATGTATATTATGCAGATTGCATCTGATTTCCATGTGGCTTTTTTCTAGGATGGTTCTAAGCACATCTTTGAGATGGAAAGTGTTCGAGGTCAACTCCAGACCATGCTCCAAACCTCACGTGATACAGCCTATGGTGAGTAAACCCCTTTCCTGGAGCTATGAAGGAGAACCTAGATTTAAGGGGTAGGAGAAGGTGGACAGAGGAAGCAGGCAGGAAAACCTAGACCTCTGAGACAAGAGATTTCAGGAGAAAAGGCTCCTGTCCTTTGGGAGAGGGGTGGTGGGATGGGGGAAGCAGAAAGAAACCCTCTCCTCTCCCTCCTTTGATTCTTGTCTTGTCCTGACTCTGGCGGTGGGTTCCTTCTGGCTTCCTACAGGGGATCCCCTCACTCCAGGTGCTGGCTCAGAGAGACGAGAAGAGGACTCCTTTGACAGTGACAGCACCGCCACCTTGCTCAAGTGAGTTCTTGGGGTTCTCCTAGCTTGCTTGCTTTCTTAGAAATCCTAGTGTTCTATTCCTTAGTTCTCCCTTCATTGCTTTTGTACCTCTTAAAGACCTAAGAGGCTTGTCACTTAGCTTTCAATTTTTATCTTTTCTCTCCTATCTTCTCCACCCCATTTACTCCTTCAGGAACATGGGGCATCTGCTGCCTAGTACCTGGTTTTGTCTTAACCTCCAGTCCTTCTTCCTCTCAGAAGAGTTAGCTTGTTTCTGCTGAGACTTTTTAAAAAATTATTTTTGTTTATTTTTATTTTATATTTTTTAATTTTATAGACAAGGTCTCTCTCTCTCTGTCACCCAGGCTGGAGTGCAGTGATGTGATCACAGCTCATTGTAGCCTCAAACTCCTGGGCTCAAGCAATCTGTGCACCTCAGCCTCCCAAGTAGATAGGACCATAGGCACGTGTTGCCACACCTGGCTAATTTTTTTTAATTTTTGTAGAGATGGAGTCTTGCTGTGTCACCCAGGCTACTAAGACCTATGTGTTATTTATGGCTCTATCACTATCTAGCTTTATGACTTTGGGCAAGTCTCTTGCCCTCTCTGGGTCTCAGTTTCCTCATTTGTAAAATATCACAGTTGGACTAGTGGATCCCAAAAGCTTTCCCAACCCTAACATTGTCTACCTGATTTGCTCAGCACCCGGCCCCTGCAAGACTTATCTCCATCTAGCTCAGCCCAAGCCCTGGAGGAGTTGTTTCCCCGCTACACCAGCCTTCGGCCAGGGCCCCCACTCAATCCCCCGGATTTTCAGGGGCTGAAAGATGCACTGGATTCAGAGCATACCCGCCGCAAGGTGAGATGCAAAGGCTTCCTTTTGAAAGCAGTAAACGTTAAATATAGGGAACTTGAGTGTTGAAAAAGGCTGAAGGTTAAGAGCCTGAAAGCTGGGATTTTGCTGAAATATTTCTCCAGGGAGACTTTTTTTGACCATTCTGTCTAATATGGCACCACCTCCCTCCAGGTGGTCAGTCAGATCACTCTATTATTTCCTTCGTGTAGCTTATCACTCTGATATTTCTTGTTTGTTTCTTCTCTCTAAAATCTAAACTCCATGAGGGTCAGTATCTTGTCTTGTTCAGCAGAATATACCTAACACATGGAAACACTCCATAAGTGTTTGTTGAGTGAACACAAACTTTGCTAGCTTTTATAAAGGTTTTATAGTTTTTGGTGAAAAAATGAGCTTTATCTCTGTGAGCCTCAGCCTTAATGTCTGAAGTGGACAGAGAAATGAACAAGGCAGAGGAAAAGTCCAAATCATTAGTTGTCATTTTTGGAGCCCTCTATTCCTCTATTTAAACTGCTTAGGCATGAATGAAAGGCTCTCCCCTTTATCCTTGCTATGTTTAATCATTGTGTCCAATGAGCTTCTTAAAGTAGGAGTAACTTTGCACATTTTGCAGTGTGGGCTGCTGCACCTCTGCCAGAAGCTTTATGGGAATTTTTTTCAGGCAATCCAGGAAAGGGAAGAGCCTGGAATCTAAGCATCTATTTCCTGAGAAGGGAGTTGTTAGAGATCTTGGGCCTCAACCTTCCTGCTCCAGAATTCCTGATTCTCCCTCTCTAAGCCTATTCTGTTCTTGGGACCCAGGGTCCTTGTCTCCACATTTCCCCTTAGAGGAGCTGAAAAGTTTGGTGCAATGGTCACACTAAAGATAGGCAACACCCAGACTTCTCACCCTTCTTCCTAGCATTGTGAGCGCCATATTCAGAGCCTGCAGACCCGAGTGCTAGAACTACAGCAACAATTAGCGGTGGCTGTGGCTGCTGACCGCAAGAAAGATATCATGATTGAACAACTGGACAAGGTGCCAGGGTAGCAAAATATGGGTGGGTCTTCATGGAGAGGATTAAGGAATAGTAAATAAGGGAGTAGACAACCAGTGTTTCATTGTGCATGCTAAGAGCTGGGGTAAGGGGGGTGGGTTTACTGACTATTTGAAGAATGTGGCTGTTAACTCTGCCCCTGTGGGTAGAAAGAGGGCAAAAAAGTTATTTTGAAATTCCATCTTACTTCCCTTACTTAAGACCCTGGCCCGCGTGGTGGAAGGGTGGAACCGGCATGAGGCTGAGCGGACAGAGGTGCTTCGGGGACTTCAAGAGGAACGCCAGGCAGCAGAACTCACCAGAAGCAAGCAGCAGGAGGTAGGAAACCTGGATCATATGGCATTAGAACCTAAGTCACAGATCTCTAGATGGAAAGGGGTAGAAATTGCTCTGGAATTAGGGTTCTCAATAGCTTGACCTTGAACTTACAGTAGCTGTCCTGACAACTCTTCTCATCCCCTCTTTTCTCTCCCTTCACTGTTTCTGCTGTCAAACTTGCATCATCAAATGTCTTCCCAGTTTTTCCCACACCGTGTAGTCTTTTCTTTGGCACCCAAGTTATTTAGTTAACTCTGAATTTTCAAGTTTACATTGTTAATGCTTTTTGAAGTATAGTATATAGAAATTTCCCCCACTTCCTCTGTCCTATGTTCCTCTCTCCCTGAAAGACAGTAACCCGCCTGGAACAAAGCCTTTCTGAGGCCATGGAGGCCCTGAATCGTGAGCAGGAAAGTGCCAGACTGCAGCAACAGGAAAGAGAGATACTGGTAAGAAGATCAGACTGGGTTAATCCCAGTGGAGATTGTTAATTACTTCTAGTGAGCTATGGACTATTGGTGGATTGTGGGAGTTTATAATTTGCGTATAATTTGCATGGCACCAGAGCAGTGTTTCTTAGAACTGTGGTCCTCAACCCCCAGTCGGCAGACTGGTACCAGTCCACGGCCTGTGAGGGACCAGGCCGCAGAGCTCTACCACATTCCCCCTCTCTCCCAGCCCTTATCGGTGGAAAAATTGTCTTCCGTGAAACCAGTCCCTGGTGCCAAAAAGGTTGGGGACCGCTGTGTTAGAACACTACTTCTGTTAGATATTCTACAAAAAAAGGTTCTGCCACTAAGTGAGTTTGAGAGAATTTGTGGAGTGTGTCCTTATTAGAACATTAGAATCATTTGGGGAATTATTTTAAAATATAGATTTCTGGGACCCATCCCCAGAGGTTTTGATTCAGTTAGATATATGGTGAGGTTGGGCAACCCAAATATTTTCAGAAATTTCCTAGGTGATTTTGTTCCACAATTGGTTTGGGAACTTTGGTCTATGGCACAGCCAAAAAGGTATGAGATGAGACTCACTCAGGTTTCTTAGAGCTGAAATGGTAAGATGATTACCCATATGAGTTAGTAGCTAGGTTTGGAACTTGTTGCGTGCATGACGCATGCTTGCTCCATGCATGCTGGTACTTGTAGTCTTGATAGGCTCCATGCGACAGGGCTATGATGGTTGCTGCTTGGCTAGTTCATGATTGTAGGCTGGATTTTCTAGTTTTTGTGGAATTTCTTTTGATGATAGTGATAGCTATATGTGTATTGAGGGCTTACTATGTGCCAGATACTGTGATAAATGCCTTACATATGCTTTTGACTTTAATGTTCACAAGGTAGACCCTATTATTATCTCCATTTTACCAAGAAGGATGTGTGCCTAAGAGCACATAGTAAATGACAGAACTAGGATTCAAACTGAGATTTGAACCCAAGTCTACCTAACTCTGGGACAGGATCTCTTATATAATCCTGTGAGCTTGTCAACTATTGGTTATTTTTATTTTATTGTTTGTTTTTTTGAGACAGGGTCTCGATCTGTTGCCCAGGTTAGAGTGTAGTGGCATCATCATAGCTCACTGCACCCTCAAACTCCTGGGCTCAAGCAATCCTCCTGCCTCAGCCTCCCGAGTAGCCGGGACTACGGGCACATGCCATCACGCCTGGCTAATTTTTGTATTTTTAGAAGAGACGTGGTGGGGTCTCGCTCTTGCTTAGGTTGGTCTTGAACTCCTGACCTCAAGTGATCCTCCTGCTTCAGCCTCCCAAATTGCTAGGATTATGGGCATAAGCCACCACGCCCAGCCTTCAACTATTGTATTTTTAATGGACATAATTCTCAGGAGGCATATTGTATGGGAGTCAGAGGACAGATTGCTGGTCTCTTGAGGGCCTACTAAGAATCTTGGTTTTCTTCTGGGGCTGTAGGAAGAAGAAAGGCAAGCTCTGACCCTGAACTTGGAGGTAGAACAGCAGCGGTGCCATGCCCTGCAGGAAGAACGGGATGCGGCTCGGGCTGTGCAACTCAGTGAGCATCGACAGTTGGAGACTCTTCAGGCTGCCCTAGAAGAAGAACGGCAGACCTGGGCCCAGCAAGAGCACCAACTTAAAGAACACTGCCAAGCACTTCAGGAGGAGAGCCGGGCTCAATTGGAAAGGGAGAAGGTAAAAGCAGCAGTTGGAAGAATTGGGGAATGGGGAACAGATGAAGGGCAAAGTAATTGAATGGGATGGGATATCAGAATATGGGGTGTATACAGGGGGCAGGATGAATAAAGAGCTATATGTAGGAGACAAGGTTGAGAGTGTAGGGCCAGCAGGAAGGGCTGGGGGCATCAAACACATGGAAGGCCAAAGAATGAGATCAATCAGGGATGGGGAAATAGGACAAAGGGGAGGACAGAGAAAGGAAGCTTGGGTTTTCGGGTATGGGAGGATGAACTGGGGAATGGAGGTAACCAGGAGATAGGAAATGAGGTATGTACTTAAGTTTGATTTCCCTTTCTTAGGGGAACAGCCAGAGGGAGGCTCGGGCAGCCCAGGAAGCCCAGCAGCAGTTGGCACTGGTGCAGTCTGAGGTACGACGGTTGGAAGGAGAGGTGGATACAGCTCGGAGAGAGAGAGATGCCCTGCAGCTGGAAATGAGCTTGGTGCAGGTCAGGAGGCAGAGGGTTCTTGATGTTTTTTTCTGGGTGATAGAAGTAGATCTGAGGCAGTGACCTCTCAGAAGTCATGGCAGACACTCCCATTTCAGGTATTTGGGGTTTATTTCATCAACAGTTTCTGTGTAGAACAGGTAGCTTTCTGTCTTAAACTCGTAGCCATTTCTTACTGAGTGACAGTTTCCCACAATGTGTCAGACTGACCTAGTGTTACTTTTAGGAGTAAATAGACTTAAGTCTATTAAAGTTGCCTTATGTTATTCTAAGAGATGACACCACATTTAGTAGATTGGCTGAAATGAGCAGGATAAAGTTTTTATCAGAGACCTGATTCCAATCATAACAGTCTACTTTGTAATTCTCATTACTTGAATAACTTATGTTAATCCTTCTGAGTAGGTCAGGGACTCAGCAGGGCATTGATTATTTTATTTGCTTATGAAATTTCCATAACAATACATGGCCTGGCACAGAATAGTACTCAAAAATTGTTTGTCAGATATAATTAGACTTTGAAAACACTTTCCATCTAGCTTGCTAGCACATTGAATTTTAAATTCAAACTAGTCAGACACTTGCCATGGAATAGAGCAGGGGTTGGCAAACTTTTTCTGTAAAAGGCCAGACAGTAAATATTTTTGGCTTTGTAGGTCATATGGTCTCAGTTGCAACTACTCAACTCTGCTGTTATACCACAAAAGTAGCTACAGACAGTACATAAACAAATGGGCATGGCTGTGTTTCAATAAAACTTTATTTATACAGACGGGCAGTGGGAGACAGAATTGGGCTATAGTTTGCTGATCTCTGGAATAGTGGAAAGGATTAGAGAGAGCTGTGTTCCCTCCTCTGGTGGAGAGGCAGCACTGAAGAGGAAAGAGCGCTGGATTGGGAGTCAGGACACTCAGTTCTACTTCTAGCTAGAATTTTGACCTTTATAGACTTCTGTTTTTATGTATAAAATGTGCATTAAGGGCAAATTGATGAGTTTCTGACAGCAAGCCAGTCTGAGAGACCATGCTCTTCATAAATGGTTGACTTAAGGAGTTACCCAATTTCTGGGCTAGCAGAAAAACACACTCATTTTACTTTCTATCTAGCTCATTGAATTGGAAGACTGACCATGGGGGAATTAATTTATCATGGTAAGCCAAGGGTTAAGATATTAGTAAGCAACTCAGCAATTTTAGGCTACTGTGACCCCATGAACTGGTTCTAGACGTGTGTGTGTGTATGGGTGCACACATAATTATTATTCTCTCATTTCAGTTCAGTAAGCCTGATAAGCAGCTTATGTGAGCTCTGTGCTAGGAGCTGGGCAGTTCTGGCCAACAAGGAGCTCACCAGCTAGACGGGGAGTTTGTTTAGTACACACTTTGTTTTTTGGAGACAGGGTTTTGCTCTGTCTAGAGTGCCCAGGCTCGAGTGCAGTGGCACTATCATAGCTCACTGCAACCTCGAATACCTGGGCTCAAGCAGTCCTCCCACCTCAGCCTCCCGAGTAGCTGGGACTACAGGCACATGCCACCACGCCTGCCTAATTTTTAAATTTTTGGTAGAGATGGGGTCTTGCTATGTTTAGTACATACTTTTTTGAAGTCGTACAATGAGCATGGTAATTGAGAGTAAGGAGAGCTACTCTTTATTCAGATGTCATCTTAGTGAGGTCTTCTCTGGCCACACTGAGTAAAATGTGCAACCCTCTGACAGTTCCTATTCTCCTTAGCATTTATGACTGCCTGGTATACTACATAGTATACTTTTAAAATCTTGTTTATTTTCTGCAAGGTCTGCAAAGGCAAGGATTTTTGATCTGTTCATTGTTGAGTCCCCAACACCCAGAATAATGCCTGGTTTATAGTGTTGTTCAGGTCCTCTATTTCGTTATTGTTCTATTGAAAGTGGAGTATTGTAGAGTTTAATCCATGTACTTTTAAAGTAATTACTGATAAGGAAGGACTTGCCTCTGCCATTTAGCTATTTGTTTTCTGTATGTCTTTTATGTTTTTGTTCCTCAATTCCTCCATTACGGCTTTTTTTGGGTATTTCATTGAATTTTTTTTTTTTTTTTTTGTAAAGAGACAGGGTCTTGTTCTGTTTTTCGGGTTGGAGTGCAGTGGCGCAATCATAGCTCGCTGCAGCCTCTAACTCCCGGGCTCAAGTGATCCTCCCACCTTAGCCTCCCAACTAGCTGGGACTATAGGCACAAGCCACTGCACTGGACTCTACATTGAATTTTTTGTAGTGTGTTATTTTGATTCCTTTCTTCTTTCCTTTTCTGTATATTTTTAAAGTTATTTTCTTAGTGGTTATTTTGGAATTACAATGAACATCTTAAAGTTATAAAAACCTAATTTGAATAATACCAACTTTAGTTTCAATGCTATACAACTCTGTTCCTATATATCTCTCTTTTTATTTTTTATTTTTTTAATGCACAGTATCTGTATGTTCCTATATATTTCTATCCATCCCCGTGCACATTGTTATTGTCACAGATTTATGATTACTGTTTTGTGCATTTGCCTTTTAAATAATATAGAAAAAAAGGAGTTGCAAACCAGAAGTACAGTAATGCTGGCTTTTACATTTACCTATGTAGTAACTTTTACCCCAGTCTTCTTTATTTCTTTGTATGGCTTCAAGTCACTTTGTCTAGTTTCATTTTAATTTAGTGTGGAGGACTTTTCTTTAGCATTTCTTGTAGGGTAGGTCTGCTAGTAACAAACTCCATTAGCTTTTGTTTATTTTGAAATGTCTTCATTTCTCCTTCATTCTTGAAGGATTTTTTTTTTTGCCAAATACAGAATTCTTGGTTGACAGATGAGAAATCAGGTGTTAGTCTTATTGAGGATCACTTGTAAATGATGGCATGCTTTTCCCTTTCTGCTTTCAAGATTTCGTCTTTGCCTATGGCTTTTGACAGTTTTACTACAATATGGCTTAGCATGGATCTTTTGAGTTTATCCTGCTTTGGATTTATTGAGTGTCTTCGATGTATAGATTGATATCTTTCATCAGATTTGGAAACTTTTTGGCCACTATTGCTTCAAATGTTTTTTCTGCCCATGTCTTTGTCGTCTTGTTCTGGGACTTCCATAGTGTACATATGTTGGTATGCTTGATGGTTTCCCACAGGTCATTCAGGTTTTGTTCATTTTCTTCATTCTTTTTCCTTTCTGCTAATCTGACTGGATAATTTCAATTACCTAATCTTAAAGTTTACTAACTTTTTCTTCTACCTGCTGAAATCTGCCATTGAGCCCCTCTAGTGAATTTTTTTTTAATGGACTTTATTTTTTAGAGCAGTTTTAGTTTCATGGCAAAATTGAGCAGAAGATAGAGATTTCTCATATACTCTTGCCTGCACGCTTGCATAGCCTCACCCATTATCCTCCATCAGACTGGTACATTTGTTACAATTGATGAACCTATATTGACACATCATTATCACCCAGAGTCCATAGTTAACATTAGGGTTCACTCTTGGTGTTGTATATTCAGTGAGTTTGGATAAATTTATAATGGCATATATCCACCTTTATATAATAGTATATAAAGTGTAGAGTATAGAGTAGTTTCACTGCCCTAAAAATTCTCTCCCTCCCCACTGCCCCCTGGCAACCACTGATCTTCTTACTGTCTCCATAGTTTTACCTTTTCCAGAATGTCATATAGTTGGATTCATACAGTATATATCCTTTTCAGATTGGCTTCTTTCACTCAGTAATATGCATTTAAGTTTCCTCCACATCTTTTCATAGCTTGATAGTTTATTTCTTTGTAGTGCCCAATAATGTTCCATGGTCTGGATATACCACAGTTTATTCATTCACCTACTAAAGGACATCTTAGTTGCTTCAAAATTTTGGCAGTTATGAGTAAAGGTGCTATAAACATCCATGTGCAGGTTTTTGTGTAGACATAAGTTTTCAACTCCTTTGGGTAAATACCAAGGAGCACAATTGCTGGATTTTATGTAAGGGTATGTTTAGTTTTGTAAGAAGCCACCAAACTGTCTTTCAAAGTGACTGTACCATTTTGCATTTCCATCAGCCATGAATGAGAGCTACTCTTGCTTCACATCCTTACCAACATTTGGTGTTGTCAGTATTCTGGATTTTGTCCATTCCAATAGGTGTGTGGTGGTATCTAGTGAATTTTTCATATCACTGATTGTACTTTTCTGCTTCAGAATTTCTATTCCTTTTATTTCTGCCTCTTTAGTGACATTCCCTATTTGTTCATACATCTTCTTCCTGATTTCCTTTAGTTCTTTGTCCATACTTTCTTTTAGCTCACTGAGAATATTTAAGACTATTGATTTAATGGCTTTGACTAGTAATCCCAATGTCTGGGCTTCCACAGGAATAGTTCCTGTCAAATTATCCTTTTCCTTTGAATGAGTCATATTTTCCTGTTTCTTTGTATATTTCATAATTTTTTTGTTGAGGACTAGACATTTTGGGTATTATAATGTGGTAACTCTGGAAATCATACTCTCTTTTGCCTCAGGGATTGCTTTTGATGGCTACAGCCATTCATTTGTATAGTGACTTTTTCTATTTTTGCAAAGTCTGTATTCCTTTTTGTGTGGTAACTGACGTTCCTGTTCCATTATCTCTGCAGTTAGCCGGTTAGCCTATGACCTCATAGAGACTTTCTTAAATGTCTGGATCCTCCCCTCCCCCCCATCAAAAGTATATATATCTCTTGAACTTTCTGATTGATTGATGCTTCCAAGGAAGCTGCTACAGCCTGAGGGGGGTCTGAAACAATGGCAACTGTCTACTCTGGTTTCTCAGGAAGCTACCAGACTGACCAAAGCACACAATCCCATGTTTTTGGAGGACAAGGTCCTTACTGCCCACCCTGGCTCCAGCCAGCTGCTCTAGTAACATGGGCTGCCATCCCCATCACCAGGTGGACTGAGGAATGGGGGATTGTAAGTGGTTTACACACCCAAGGGTGCTCTTACTGAAGTTCAGCAGCCTTTCCTTTATCAGGCACTCTCTGGGTTGCTACAAATGTCTGGTCAGGCTCCAGGGTTTTGAAATAGTTAATTCTGATATTTTTTTTCCAGCTTGAGGGTTATTTTGATGGAAGGCCTGACGTGTAGAGTTTCCTACTCCACCATTTTTTTTGACGTCACACTTATGTCTCTAAATTTTATTTTGTTAAATAAAAAAACCTCCATAAGACATTCTAAAATCTATATTCATTTTGAGGCATCCACATAATTTACTAGTTTCTTTGCTCATCTTTCCTTCTTTGAACTCAGACCTTCTGTCTGGGATCTTTTTCTCTTGGTGGCAGAATCTCTTATTTATGTATTTTAGTTTGAAATGTCTTTATTTCCATTCATTTTTTGTTGTTTTGTTTTGTTTTGTTTTTGAGATAGGGTCTTACTCTGTCATCTGGGCTAGAGTGCAGTGGTGTCATCATAGCTCACTGCAACCTCAAACATCCGGGCTCAAGCGATCCTCCTGCCTCAGCTTCCCAAATAGCTGGGACTATAGGCAGGCACCACCATGCCCAATTTTCCAGAACTGACGAAAGACACCACTCCACTGATTCATGAAGCCTAAAGAGTCCCCAAAAGGATTTTTTTTTTAGAAATCCACACCAGATACACCCAAGCAATTTTTCTATTTTTTGTAGAGACAGGGTCTCGCTCTTGCTGAGGCTGGTCTCGAACTCCTGACCTCAAGCATTGCTCCCACCTGGGCCTCACAAAGTACTAGGATTACAGGCGTGAGCCACCATTCCCGGCCCGCATTTATTTTTAAAGGATTTCCTAGGTGTAGAATTCTAGGTTGGCAGTTGTTTCAACATAAATATCATTCTAACTTCCATTATTGCTGTCAAGAAGTCAGCTCTCAGTTGACTACTCTTGCTTTTAAAATTTTCTGTTTGTAGTTTTTATCAGTATTACTTGGGTGTGGCACAAATGCTTCAAAGATGGTCGAGAATCTGTTGAAAGTGATCCACGTTCTGGAAGGCCTGCAACAAGCAGAACACCTGAGTCTGTTGAACCTGTATGACTGTGTGAGGTCCCAAGGTGCTACTTTGAAGGGGACTGAGGCGTCATTGTCCTGTGTACAGTGTTTCTTGTATCTTGTATCTTCTTCAATAAACGTCTCTATTTTTCATATTACGTGGCCGGATACTTTCCGGACAGACCTTGTATTTGTATTTTAGAATGTTTACTGAGACACAATGTGGAAGATCTATTGGGGCCAAAATGAAAGAGGATGGACAGTATAATAGAGGCAGGGAGATCAATTAGATTTGAAATAATATTGAATTAATGCAGTAGTGAGCAGAGGGGTAAATTAGAGAGATGTTAAAGAAGTAGAATTGAATGAAGGGGAGAAGGGGAGAAGAAGTAGGAGTGAAGGATGACTCCAGGTTTCACATAGCTTGGGTTTTTCATTGGGGAGCAGTGCCATTAACTAAGGCAGGAAATATAATAGGAAGAGAAGATTTGAGGGTAAAAAACCAAATGAGCAGAATTTTAGGCGTGTTCTATTTGAGGTGTTTCCAAATAGAGCTATTCATTAGGTTACTGGGTACATGGACTTAAAGCTTGGCAAAAAGGTTTAGGCTAAAGAGAGAGATTTAGGAAGTGTTAAGGTCTAAATGGTAGCAAAAAGCCCGCCCTAAATGCCACAAGTTTAGTGTACACATGTAAAGTCATCGGTGATCTGAAAATGTTAGTAAACAGTAGAAAGGGGGACTAAGGACAGAACTCAAGGAAACATTCAGCCTTTACGAGCAGCTGGAGGAAGAGCAGTGAGCTGAGGCTGAGTCACTAGAGTGGGAATGAGGGGTGTGGTTTCATGGGAGGTAAGCGGAAAATGATTTTAGTGGGAAGTATTGACCTAGGGTGTCAGGTGTTGCAGTGAGATCATATGCGATAAAGACTGAGAAGAAACCATAATTGGATTTAGAAATTAAGTTCTTTGCAGTGAAGTACTATACATGGAAATCAGATTTTAGTGAGTTGAAGAAGGAATGTGAGGTGAGAAAATGAAGACAGCAATTATAGACTGACGGCTTGAGGAGGAAGGGACACTGACTGACATTTATTGAATGCCTGCTGGGTTTCAGGTACTGTACTTAGTGGGTATATATGTTATCTCAGATATATATGATAGATGTGATTGCTCTACCTAACATTTCTTTTGGTTAAAAAATATATTTCTTTTGCCCAAAGTCATTTTCACTTTCATGTACGTATAAGGTATGAGCACCTCATGGTTTAATAAGGACAGGGAACCTCTTTTCATTTCTTGTAGTGAAATTCTTGTTCTTCATCCCATCTGAGGGGGAAAGTTGGTACTTGATTTTGTCTACATTATATCCTCCATCCTCTTCCAAGCCCAAATAGAATTGAACCGACCATTATCCCACCGTCCTCCACTCCCAGGCCCGGTATGAAAGCCAGCGGATCCAGATGGAGTCAGAGCTGGCTGTGCAGTTGGAGCAGCGGGTGACTGAGCGGCTGGCCCAGGCTCAGGAGAGCAGCCTACGGCATGCAGCCTCCCTAAGGGAACATCACAGGTACTGGGACTCACTGGATGCTACTTCTCTCCAGCAGGTGTAATTAGTGCCCTGCCCACATCTTCTTGGGTGTCTTTACCATTTTCCAACATGCTGGCTCCCAGAGGACTTTCCATCCCGTCAGCCAGGACCTAAGTCTCTCTTGGGAAGACTGCCTTCGGGTGTTCATGGAGAGCCAGAAGGGCCTGGGAATTTTCATCCCATAGGGAAGAGCCCTTAACCAAAAACTAACGGGTACAGGACTATAAATTTCCCAGCTTCCTTGCTGGGACAGTGCTGAGGTGACCTGTGCCGTCTCCACAGCTGCTCTGTGGAGCTGAGCCTCCTTCCCAGCCCAGCCTCACTTCTCCTCACCCCCATCGATACTTTCTGGAAGCGCTTCTTAAATAATTCACTCTCGCATGAATCCTCATCTCAGTCTCTGCTTCCAGGGAACCCATCCTAAGACCCCAGCTCTGCTCTTTTCTCTTTCCTGTGCCGTGGCCAGGCTGGCTAACTGTGGCTGTCCGGTTCCCTCTCACACGCACCCATGGTGTGTTCTTCTCATTTGGTCATTTCTTCTGTCTCCACTGTCAGTCCTCTTTTCTCACCTGTGCCCTCTAAGGAAGCAGCTGCAGGACCTGACTGGACAGCACCAGCAGGAACTGGCCAGTCAGTTGGCTCAGTTCAAGGAGGAAATGGCAGCACGAGAGGAACGGCAGCAACAGGTGGCTCAGGACTACGAGCTTAGGTACTGGTCCCTGGAGTATCCATTGTAGGCCTCAGCTCCTTTCCCACGGGTACAGCCCAAGCTGGGAATGGTAAACAGCTGCTCCCTTGGTACATATGTCCTCTTCTAAACTGGCCCTAGATCTTTTCAGAATTTCAGATATCTGACATCCCATTCTGGTTCTTCTTATCCTCCAAGTCGCTGCTTCTTTGCAGGCCCTGACTTACCTCTCCCCCCTTTTCTTCAGACTGGCCCGGGAGCAAGCGCGAGTACGAGAACTGCAGAGCGGGAACCAACAGCTAGAGGAACAGCGGGTGGAGCTGGTAGAGCGACTCCAAGCCATGCTGCAGGCCCACTGGGACGAGGCAAACCAACTGCTTGGCACCACTCTCCTGCCTCCTAACCCTCCAGTACGCATTGCCCCTTGAGCTAAGCTTCTCAGAGTTGCTGTGCTTTAGATTCCTTCTTTGCAAGTCTAGCTCCCTCCCAAGGGAAGTCCTAAGTTCAGTTCCTAGGCCCTATATCAGGGGAAAAAAATCAGTGGACTTTCCCAAAGAATAACCATGTCGCCAAAATACATGTTTTTTCCATGGCCATAGCTCAGTCAGACTTGCCCCATCCATTGGGCATAACCCTTTTCTCCCAGTCCCAAGAGATGATGATTAATATGTGGTAGTCATTTTATAGAATGACAGCTGAATTAATTATGAGGGAAAGGGCCAAAAATTGTTGCTAAGTCCTGCCCTAGAATAGAGTCTCCTCCTAACCCTTATGTTGGTATCTCCTACTTCCTTCTTTTAATTATGAAATTTTAATTATGAATTATTAGCTATAATATTTTTCAGAATAAGTAATGATATGCATATGGTAAAAAAAATCCAAACTGTTCAAAAAGGTATGCAGTAAAAACTAATCTCCATCCTATCCCTGTACCTCAGTCTTTCAGCTTCTCTACCCAAAAGGAACAACTGTACTGGTGTCTTGAATGTCTCCCCTCCTTCCCCTTCCCACCCCTTCTCCCTGCCCCATATACCAAACAGTTGCCTTCCATATACTGCTGTATAACCTTTTATTCAACCAAGTGTTTATTGAGGGATATAATAGTTGTTTCCTATATTTTGCATCTACAAACAGTACTGCAATAAATATCATTAATATGTGTCTTTGTGTAAGTGTATCCATAAAATTTCTAGAAATAGAATTGTAAAATCAAAATTAAGCAGTTTAAAATTTGATATAAATTTGGTAGATTTTACCAAATCTCCTTTTAAGGAACTTATAATAATTTATAATCTTATTAAAGTGTCTGTACCATATCTTATCTCTTTAAACCCACTGGGCTTTCATCCTTCTTTCTGTCTTTCTCTTGGCCAGGTTCCTCCCGCTGGCCCCTCCAGCCCTGAACCTCAGGAGCCAGAGAAGGGGGAGAGGAGGGTCTGGACTATGCCTCCTGTGGCTGTGGCCCTGAAGCCTGTATTGCAGCAGAGCCGGGAAGCAAGGGACCAGATGCCTGGAGAGTCTCCTGCTCTCTGCGGCTCCTCCTCAGATCTTAGCCTCCTGCTGGGCCCCCCTTTCCAGAGCCAGCATTCCTTCCAGCCCCTGGAGCCCAAACCAGATCTCCCTCCATCCACAGGTGACTGGGGACAGAGGTCACTGGGGTTGCCCTTACATGCAAGAATTGGTCCCCTCTTACCTACCTTCCTTTTTGTCTGGGACTTGAGCATTTAGTTTCCCAGATGTCTTAGTGATCATAGGTTGCAAAGAGCAGAAATCTGCTCACATTGGTTCAAATAAAGGGAGCGAGATCTCATGGAAATACGATGTCGCTGGACTTAATGGGAACTGGAGTTGGGAACAGGGATGCCATCAGGAACTGAGACAGCTGTCCCTTCTCTCTGTGGGCCTGAATACTCTCTTGGCACTGCTTCTCCTGCACATCTGCTTCTTTCTCTTGCTAGACCAGCACTCTCTTCCTCGAAAGGTTCTTGCTCCTCATAACTTTGGCTCACACATGAGCTTGACCAGCCATGACACTGACTCTAGCTAAGACTCTAGATATTTATAGATACATTGATGTCTCCATTTTTTAGGTCCAGTTAAAAGAGGCCATCTGATGGGTTGGTAACCGTCCATTGGATTGGCTGACTTTGGGTTGTGTCCACCCCTGGCTTAATGTCAGCTGTGACTTGGGTGGATGTGGGTGTTCTGTGTGGTACAAACGTGACTACATGGGTCAAATTAAGAACAAGGGATAAATTGTACCACAAATTAAAAATTTTTAATTATGTAATAATAAGAGAATGGGGGCATGTTCTGATAAAAAGGCCAGAACCTATCCATTAATCATTTCTTTTCTTTAAGGAGTTTATGGTGGTATCTATTTGTTTAGAGTTTGAGTACCACAGCTTTCTTCTTCTGTCTACATTTCTGTCTTAGAATTCAGCTGTGCCATCTCCCTGTCACCTTCAACCCTTCCCTCTCCATCTCTTTTAAACTTCCGTTGTCTTCTTCTCCTAGCTGTGATGTTTCTCTTACATTTGATAGGCCTCTTGCTTCTGGATATGTGATGAGTTGATTTGTGGAGGAGATCCTTCCCCCTCCAACACGCATGCACCTATACACACCTGTTTCACTTTATAGCTGGGGCCTTCTCCTCTGCACTTGGAGCCTTCCATCCCGACCACAGGGCAGAACGGCCATTCCCTGAGGAAGATCCTGGATCTGACCGGGAGGGCCTCCTAAAGCAAGGGCTGCCACCTGCTTCTCAGCTGGAGGGCCTCAAGAATTTTTTGCACCAGGTAAGAGAGATTCCACCTAGACTATCTTATTTTCTTCTTCCCTTCCTCATTTTCTCTTTCCACTCTAGGAATCCAGGAATCTGGCTTCATTCCCTTTTTTATTTTTATTTTTTTAGAGACACAGTCTTGTTCTGTCACCCAGGTCATAGTGCAGTGGTGCAATCATAGCTCACTGCAGCCTCAAACTCCTGGGCTCAAGCAATCCTCCTGCCTCAGCCTCCCAAGTAGCTAGGACTATAGGCGTGCACCACCATGCCTGGCTAATTTTTTTATTTTTTGTAGAGACGGGGTCTCGCTATGTTGCTCAGGCTGGTCTTGAACTCCTGGCCTCAAGCGATCCTCCCACCTCAGCCTCCCAAAGTGCTGGATTACAAGTGTGAGCCACCATGCCCAGCCCTTCATTTTCTTTTTAGGACTAATACTTTGTCCCAGCTTCTTCCTTTCTCAGTCTATCGTTCCTGTTTCCTAATTCCCTTCTAGAACTTAGGTGACCAACCCTAGTTCTTACTTTACCAGCCTTTACCTTCCCTCAGATACCTAGGTCTCTTTTGTTATCAGTCCTCTAGGGAACTTTATTTTCTTGTCCCCCCAGCTGCTCGAGACAGTACCCCAGAACAATGAGAACCCCTCTGTTGACCTGCTGCCCCCTAAGTCTGGTGAGTTCCAACTCTGGAGAAGGTTGGGGCTGGGGCCTAGAAAGATGGGAGTTGGTTATCTAGGACGAATTTTCAGGAGCTGGCAAAGGTGATAAAGCCTAATAAATGCTAGGTGGTAGGACTTCTTGGCCCTTTGCCCCATTTCCTGATTCTTGGATTGCTTTCCTTTTGCTAGGTCCTCTGACTGTCCCATCTTGGGAGGAAGCCCCTCAAGTGCCACGTCTTCCACCTCCTGTCTATAAAACTAAAGTTCCCTTAGCCATGGCATCTAGTCTTTTCCGGGTCCATGAGCTTCCTTCATCCCATTTACAAGGCAGTGGTCCCAGCAGTGGCTCCCCAGAGAGAGGTAAGCAGGTCATAGTTTACCAGAGAGAGAAAGAGGGAAGGTCCTCAGTGTGCAGCAAGTACCTGGAACTTAAGGCCCTTCTGAATTCCTAGGGAGAGGGGACGAGGGCTGGAGAAGGGGGGCCTTCAAGGGAGGATGACCGTGATTGATATGTCTCTCAGGTGGAGATGGGCTCACATCCCCGAGGCAGCTGATGGAGGTGTCTGAGCTGTTACGACTCTACCAGGCTCGGGGCTGGGGGGCCCTGCCTGCTGAGGATCTGCTGCTCTACCTGAAGAGGCTGGAACACAGCGGGTACAAGGCCTGGGAAGGATGAGGAAGGATTTGGAGGGTAGACTCTGGATTATGGGAAATGGATCAGGCAGGGAAGAGTAGAGAGTGTATATTGTACACTGAGTAGAATCTTTTGTCTTTTTCTGGGGAGGAAAGTGAAGGATGAGGTGCAGGTCAACAAATCTCTCACTGCTCCTCACCTTTCTTTTGTCTCTTCCTTTCTGCTGCTTTTTTCTTTACTTGTAAAAAAAAAAATCTCAGGCTGGGTGTGGCAGCTCACGCTTGTGGTCCCAGCAGTCTGGGAGGCTGAGACAAGAGGATTACTTGGGGCCAGGAGTTCAAGACCAGCCTGGGCAACATAGCAAAACACCATCCCTACAAAAAATTTTAAAAATTAGCCAGGCATGGTGGCCCACGCCTGTCATCCCAGCTACTCGGGAGGCTGAGGCAGGAGGATCGCTTGAGCCTGGGAATTTGTGGTTGCCGTGAGCTATGATGACACCACTGCACTCTAGAGATGCCATCTCTTAAAAAAAAAAATCTCTTCCCCATGTCTCTCTACCTTAGTTTTTTTCTCTCTTTACCCTGCATCTGGAAACTCAGAATCCTAGAATTTTGACTATCTAGTATAATTCGTTATTTGATTCCACTAATATCTCCTCCTGTTTGAACCCCAGATCTATCGTGTTTGTTCTCATTCTTAAGAGACAAATTGGAGAGTAGTTCTTCAATCCAGTGTTGGGTAAGTTGATGGGGAGTAGCTCCCCCATCCTCATACCCTTGATTTGTGTGGCAGGACCGATGGCCGAGGGGATAATGTCCCCAGAAGGAACACAGACTCCCGCTTGGGTGAGATCCCCCGGAAAGAGGTGAGGGAAAGTCCGGCAGGGACCAGGGGAGAAAAGGGCTCTCATTGACTAGTTCCTTCACGTCTACACACTCCCTGCTGGCTCCGCCTCTTCATTGCCTGGCCCCTCCAGTTCCGGTTCCCACTCTGTAGCATGGTCTCTCCCTGTGGTGATTGGCTCTCTCCATGCACTGTGGCTTTCCTCAATGGGCTGGGATTGAGAGTATATGACACTGACTTTTTTCTCTCTTTTCCCTCAACTCCCAGATTCCCTCCCAGGCTGTCCCTCGCCGCCTTGCTACAGCCCCTAAGACTGAAAAACCTCCCACCCGGAAGAAAAGTGGGCACCCTGCCCCTAGTAACATGAGGAGCCGGGGGGGAGTCTGGAGATGAGCCCCTTGCCCTTTCTCCTCTGCTTTGTTCTCTTCTTCTTCTTCCTGTTATTTTAATAAATGCTCAATAGTCTGTATTAGAGTCTCTGACTCACAAGAATTTGGAAAATGGAGGTTTTGTAGGAAACTCTTTGTAGAGAAACCCCGTACTGTTTGAGTATGTTTTTAATATGTTATATGTTTATATGTTATTTCCTTTGGGAAAAGACATGAATGCTTTGAAAGAAGAAGGTCTATGACTAGATTTTAGAAGTTTGAGTGAGCTAAGCTTCAGTGTTTAAAGAGTAAAACCTACAGAGTGGTTAACTCTGGTTGGTAGTAGAATTATGGATGATTCTTATTTTCTTTTTTATACATTTCTGTATTTTCCAAATTTTCTAAAACAAGTATGTATTACTTTAATAACCAGAAAATAACAAACTTTTAATAAAAGAATAAGTTATTATATAAAAAGTTTGAGTAAAAATTTGCTTGTTGGAGAGAGAGTTTTCTCTTTTAATAGAAAATCATTCTTTCAGGTTGCATTAGTAGGATTCAAATTGGCAGATTCTGTTCCAGCCAGCAGTCATATTGTGGCTGTAATCTTCACTCTTACGGCTTTAAAACCAAGTGTAAAAGACTAGGCCAGGCACTGTGGCTCACCCTGGTAATCCTAGCACTTTGGGAGGCCAAGACGGGAGGATCGCTTGTGGCCAGCAGTTCAAGACCAGCCTGACCTAATGGGTACAATGAACACTATCTGGGTGACAGGCACACTTTTAACCCGTATACTTTGAAATAAAAAAAAACAAAAACAGTAAATACTTCATAATGAAAAAAGAAGAAGAAAAAAGACCAGCCTGAGCAAGAGCGAGACCCGTTTCTACAAAAAATAGAAAAATTAGCCAGGCACGGCAGTGCGTGCCTATAGTCCCAGCTACTCAGGAGGCTGAGGCAGGAGGAGCACTTGAGCCCAGGAGTTGGAGGTTGCAGTGAGCTATGATGACGCCACTGCACTCTAGCTGGGCAACAGAGCAATATCCTGTCTCAAAAAAAAGAAAGAAAAAAAAAGTGTAAAAGACTAGAGTGCTGGCAAGAAAAAAAGTCAGGTTTACAAAAACTTTCATCCTAATGCTCACTAAAATGAACAAAGAAAAACAATGTTAGGGAAGAAAATAACATCTGTATGACACTAAGAAAGGCCCCAGCTTCATGGTACAAACACTCAAAAACACATAGTACAATTTCAATTAAACTGGCAGAGGATGCCTTGGGACCCTACACACAGCTCTCAGCTCTGCAGCACAATGCAGGGCGGTGGTGATGGTAAGTGCAGTTCTGAAAGGCCTGGCCCTAGGTGGGTGCTTAAGGGTCAGAGTTTACTAGATTCTGTGAGGAGGGCAAGGCCCTTCTATTTGATCCTGAATCATTTGATTGGATCTAGACTAGACATAATAGCTAGAATAGATTCACACAATGTTTCACACTAATAAACGTTTAGGTTTTATTTCCTTCCACCTAAGGACTTTCTAACTTCCAGGGGAGGGAAAAAGGAAGAAAAGATGAAGATACATGACCAGCAATTGTGTGGGTTCCCCTGGTCAGCTGTGTCAGGACAGCGGTCCTCAGGACCACTCTCTGGCGTGTACAAGCAGAGAAACGAAAGACACACTTGTGTGGGAGTAGCCCCAGACTCAGTGGGCTTTTCAAGCCCTGTTTACCCATGTATGGAAATGTTTACTTTTCTATTTTTTACCTCAAGTGCATAAAATTGGTTTCACCAAACTCTCTGATTAATGGCACACTGTCATTGGTAAGAGATGGTTTTATACCATTTTTAAAAGTTGCTAAAATGAACACCCAGTTCATTCTTCTCTCGTTATCTCCTGGATTCCAACCTGCCACCATCAGTCAACATGCCCTACATTTTTCTTGATGCGAAGCACAGTCTAGAGAATATTTCCTAAAACAACTCTTCAAAACAAAATCAGAAAAGGGCAAAGTGCTAACTTAACCATTTTGTAGTAAGACAACTTTGATTTTTAAAAATATATATATTGTACCCACATTAAAATGTGTTTCTTCACTGAAGACCACCAAGGAGGCTGGGGAGGAAGAGAAAACCCATAGCCAGGCAGTTCCCCACTTTTTTCCTCCATAATTATTTTGGGAATATTCTGGGAGGGGGAAAAATGAAGGATTTTAGGAGTTCCATTGAAACCTACTTGCAGAGAAAGTGGGTGTAGCCTTATTTAAGCTCAGGTTTCACTTGGTGTAGACAGGGTGTTGTTATGGGACTTTGTCTCCTGAGAACTCACAGTTATTGTGGTTGGGGGTGGGGAAGGTCCTGGTGGTAGAATATAATAGGGTGACGGCTAAGCTGCTATAACAAAGAAACGCAGTGATATGGTTGCTTTTGGACAAAGTTTATTTCACCAGTTATAGCCCTGAGCAGTGGGGTAGTCATACTCTACATGGTCACTTAGTGTCGCAGGTTCCTTCCATCTTGTTGCTCTGCTATCCCCTGGAGCACTGTCATTGTTTGTGGGGTTGAAGCAAGATCAATGTCGTATAGGACTTCCAGCTGGCAAGCAGGGGAAAGAGCTATGTCCAATGTCTTAAGACCCATACCTAGAAATGCTACACATCAATTTTGCTCATATTTCATTGGCAAAACTTTGGCCACATGGACATATCTGACTGCAAGAGACTCAGAAATGTAGCCTAGCTGGGCTACCGTGTATGCAACAATAACTCTTATTATGCAAGAACTAAGGAAGAAGGAGAGAATGGATTTTGGTGGACAACTAGCAGTCTGCCCTATAGAGGGTGGGGCCTTCCTTAGAAAAACTGAAAACTAATAATTCTTAAGACAGCTCATGCCAATAATTAGTAGTGACTAACTGCAGATAATGAAACAACACATTGGGCATATGTAAATTAGTCCAAGCTGCACAAATGTACTAACTAGCCCCTACAAAATAGAGTTAACACAGGAAAAAGGAAAGAACTTAAATTCTAATCAGTATTCTTATTGAGAAAGATGGTATGAAAAAATGCAGTCATAGAACAAGAATTTTGGGTTAAATAAAACACACACCAAAAAGCAGAATGGACTCTACTTGAAACTATACATTTTAATTAGAAGAAAAATTTGAGGAGGGTGGGTGTGGTAACTCATGCCTGTAACCCCAGCACTTTGGGAGGCTGAGGTGGAAGGATTGCTTGAGGCCAAGAGTTTGAGACCAACTTGGGCAACATAGCAAGACCCCAACTCTACACAAATTTTAAAAATTAGCCAGGCTTGGTGGTGCGTGCCTGTAGTCCTAGCTACTTGGGAGACTGAAGCAGGAAGATTGCTTGAGCCCGGGAGTTCAAGGTTATAGCAAGCTATGATCGCACCACTGCACTCCTGCCTGGGTGACAGAAAGAGACTCTGTCTCAAAAAAAAAAAAAAGGAAATCTCCAAGTTTACGAAAGGGAGAGAATGTGTAAATTATGAGAAAAACAATAGAAAAAGAATGGATCCAGGAGAACAGATATCTAGAAGGAAAAATTATAGTAATGATAAAAAAAATAGAAAGTTCTGAGTCTGAAAGTATGGTTGAATAGATAATTCAAAGGGCTCCTCTGCTGAGTTACAACTAATCGTAATTCTGTCAATTGTCATTGATGAACTGACAAGAAAGAAATAAGCCCAAAATAAAGGCAGGAGCACAGGGTTTAAGTGGAGCACTTAAATTGCTTTTCAGTTTAAGGATATTTGTAGAACTGGATCCAGCAGTGGGATGTGTGTGTGTAAATTGGATTTATCAGAAGAATATAAGGGTAGTTTAATATTAGAAAGTCTATAGATGTAATTATCTACCGTAATTATCTACCGAATTAATATCATTAATAGATTAAAGGAGGAAAAAACCATATGATCATCTCAGCTGCAGAAAAACCATTTGATAAAACTTAGCAACCATTTATGACTATAAAAACAAAAACAAACACACAACAAAAACCTCCTAGCAAACTAGGAATAGAAGGAAACTTCTTTAACTTGATAAAGGATATCTATAAAAATAGCACAGCAAACATCATTCTTAATGGAGAATGTTGAAAGCATTCTCTTTAAGTCTTTTTAAAATAAGGAAGCTCTTTATTACTGCTTCTATTAATATTGTAGTGATATCCTAGTTTGTGCTGTATAACATAAGAATTGGAAAAGATGAAAAGATAGCACCAGTATTCATAGATTATATAATCATCTTCATAGATAACTGAAAAGAACTTGCAGACTATCAGAAATAATTTAACAGTATGCAAAAATCAATTGCATTTTTATATATTAGTAACAACCAGAAAATGTAATTTAAAAACCATAAGTTACCTCAGGAGAAATCCAAAGATGTGTAAAACCTGTATGCAGAAAATTAGAAAACTTGATTTAAAGACATTGAAGACATAATGGAGGGGTAGCCCATGTTCATGGGTGAGCAGAGTCAATGTCATAAAGTTGTGTGGTACTCTTCAAATTCAACTATAGATTAAAAACAAGTTCAATTAAAATGTCAAATAAATTTCTTATGGAAATTGACAAGCTGATTTTAAAATGTATTTGGGAAGACAAAAAGGCCAAGAAAAGTTCAAGACACTCCTGAAGAAGAATAAGATGTGGAGACTTGCCTTACTAGATGTTAAGATTTACCGTTAAGCTATAATAATTAAAACCATGTGGTACTGACACAGATATAGAAAAATTGACCAATGGAATAGAAGAGAGCCTAGAAACAGACTCATGAATATTTGGAACTTTGCTATGTAACAGAGGAGTCATCACAAATGAGTGGGGAAAGGAACAAATAATAAGTGATGAGAAAATCGTTTATCTGTAGGGGATAAAATTAAGTTTGACCCCTGCTTCTCACCATCACAAAATTTAATTCTAGATAAATTGAGAACTTCCATGTGAAAAGCAAAATGTTAAGACTTGGAAGAAAATATAGAATATTTTTCTGACCTTGAGTTAGGAAAAGGATTTGTTAAAGGCCAAAAATTATTATAAAAGAAATTATTAATAAATTTGATTAAATGTCTGTTTTTCAAAGGACACCATAAAAGAAATAAAAAGATAAGTCACAAATTGGGAGAGGACATTTCGAGCTCATATATTAAATCTGGGAGGTGAGTATATCATATAAAGTAGATTAAGAAGCCAGTTGCAGTGGCTCACACCTGTAATCCCGGCACTTTGGGAGGCCAAGGCAGGAGGATCTCTTGAGGCCAGGAGTTTGAGACTAGCCTGGGCAACATAGCTAGACACTCCCTCTTCCCCCCGTCACCTCCCACTGTCTCTACAAAAAAAAAAATATCAATAATAATTAGCCAGGCATGGTAACTGGAGCCTGTAGTCCTAGCTATCAGGAGGCTGAGGCAGGAGGATCGCTTGAGCCCAGGAGTTTGAGGCTGCATTGAGCTATGGTCACGCCACTGCACTCCAGCCTAGGAGACAGACAGACAGAGAGAGAGAGAGAGAGAGACCCAGTCTCAAAAAAAAAAAAAAAAAAAAGGTTAAGAATTAGAATTTAGAAGATTGAAAATCTTACAAATAACTAAGAAAAAGGCAAACAACCTTATAGATAAGTAGGCAGAAGACAACTGATTTTCCTGGAAAAAGAAAAGGAATGTTAAGCCTAAAAGATGCTCAGCTTATTTGTAATCAGGGAAATGCTAAGCAAGACTACATGAGATACCATGAACATTTTTTACTATGGAAAGTTTAAAATGTATACAAAAGTTGAGAAAATAGTAAACAAACTCCCATATATCCATCACTTATATTCAAAAATTATTAAGATTTTGCTGCATTTGCTTCATATATCCCTTTTGTTTCTTTGCAGTATTTGAAAACAATTCTCAGGTATTTCATTTTTGGTATGTATCTCAAAAAATATGGACAGATATACAATGCTATTATCACACCTAACAAAATTAACAATAATTCCTTGATATGAAACCAATTTGTACCAATTAGATAGACAAAACTGTAGAAGTTCAGTAATACCAAGTGTTGGGGTGGATGTGGAGCAACTAGAATTCAGATATTACTGGTAAGAAGATAAATTAACTTGACCACTTGGGAAAATAGTAATAATTAATTTCTCAATCTGCATTTCCTGTGACTGAGCCATGTTTCTCCTAGGTGTATATCCAGGAGTAACTCAAGCTCATGTGCACCAAGAAACATATAAATGAACGTTCATAGCAATGATATTTAAAATAGCTTAAAAAATTGGAAATAGCTCAAGCTCATCAACAAGGGAATGGAAAATAAACTGTGGTATATTCATACAATGGCATATTATACAGCAGCAAAATGACCCACAGCAGCACACATAACTGGGTGAATTGGGGCATAAAACGTTGAATGAAAAAAGCGTTAGAAATAGTATGAATCTATTTTTAAAGAACTCACAAATAATAATGCATTGTTTAAGTAAACAGACATTTGCAGTAAAACTGTATTTTAAAAAATCATATACACATAACATTATACACTAAATAAATGATAGCAGTTACCTTGGTGGAGAAGCTGGGTAGAATGGTGAAGAATACATGGGTAGAGGCAAGCTATTGGCAAAGTTCTAGTCATTGCGTTGGGGTCACATCAATTCATTATATTCCTATGCTTTATATGACACACATATCAATTGAATGATTATTAAAGGATATATTCAAAATATAGGGGCCGGGCACAGTGGCTCATACCTGTAATGCTAGTATTCTGGGAGGCCGAGGTGGGAGGATCACTTGAGCTCATAAGTTTGAGACCAGCCTGAGCAAGAGTGAGACCCCCGTCTCTACAAAAATAGAAAGATTAGCCGAGTGTGGTGGCATGCACCTGTGGTCCCAGCTACTCAGAAGGCTGAGGCAGGGGGATCGCTTGAGTCCAGGAGTTTGATGTTGCAGTGAGCTATGATGACGCCACTACACTCTACCCGGGGCGACAGAACAAGATTCTGTCTCAAAAAATTAAAATAAAATATAGGATATATTTAAATGACGTTAAGTTTATATATTTCAAATGATAAATTAACATAATTTTATGTTAACATATTAAATGCTATGTTAAATGATATATTAAAATCTATAGAAAATAGGTCAATTTTAGTATAATTAATCTCAAAAGAAAAGATGTTGGCTTAACAAAAGATTTTTTTTGCATATGTAGGTTTTTTTGTTTAAAAAAATTATGTTTTAAATTTCAATAGAGTTAGGGGGTGTCAGTGTTTTTTTGTTACATGGATGAATTGTATAATGCTGAAGTCAGGGCTTTTAGTGTGCTCCTCACCAGAATAGTGTACATTGTACCCAATAGGTAATTTTTTATCCTTCACTCCCCTCGCATTCTCCCTCCTTCTTAGTTTCCAATGTCCATTACACCACTTTATGACCATATATACCCATTGTTTAGCTCCCACTTATAAGTGAGAACATGTGGTGTTTGTTTTTCCATTTCTGAGATACTTCACTTAGGATTATGGTCTCCAGTTCCATCCAAGGTGCTGCAAAAGACATTATTTCATTCCTTTTTATGGCTGAGTAGTACTCCATGGTACACACACACACACACCACATTTGCTTTATCCTCTCATCAGTTGATGAGCACTTAGGCTGAGTCCATACCTTTGCCATTGTGAATTGTGCTGCAATAAACATTTCAGTGTAAGTGTTGTTTTTTGTGTTTTTGAGAAAGAGTCTTACTCTGTTGCCTAGGCTAGAGTTCAGTGGCGTTATCATTGTTCACTGCAGCCCCCAACTCCTGGGCTCAAGCAATCCTCGTGCCTCAGCCTCCCGAGTGAGTAGCTGGGACTAGAGGCACACACCACCATGCCCAGCTAATTTTGTAAAAAAATTTTTACAGAGACGGGGTCTTGCCATTGCCCAGGCTGGTCTCAAACTCTTTGGTCTCAAACTGCCTCAGCCTCCAAAAGTGCTGGGATTACAGACATGTGCCACTGTGCCCGGCCGCAAGTATCTTTTTGATGTAATGACTTCCCTTCCTTTGGGTAGATACCCAGTAGAGGGATTGCTGGATTGAATGGTAGGTCTACTCTTAGTTCTTTGAGGAATCTCCATACTGTTTTCCATGGAGGTTGTACTAATTTACATTCCTACCAACAGTGTATAAGCATTCCCTTTTCATCACATCCGCCCCAACATCTATTGTTTGTTGTCTTATTAATAATGGCCATTCTGACAGGGGTAATGTGGTACCTCACTGTGGTTTTCATTTGCATTTCCCTGATGATTAGTGATGTGGAGCATTTTTTCATATGTTTGTTGGCCACTTGTATATCTTCTTTTCAAAAAAATCTGTTCATGTCTTTTGCCCACTTTTTGATGGGGTTATTTGTTTTTCTCTTGCTGATTTGTTTGAGTTCTTTGTAGATTCTGGATATTAGTCCTTTGTCAGATGTATAGTTTGCAAAACATTTTCTCCCATTCTGTAGTCTGTTTACTCTGTTGATTGATTATTTCCTTTGCTGTGGAGAAACTTTTTAGTTTAATTAAGTCCCATTTATCTATTTTTTTTGTTGTTGTAGCATTTGCTTTTGGGGTCTTAGTGGTAAATTCTTTGCCTAGGCCAATGTCCAGAAATTAACAAAAGATTTTAAAAAGGGAAAGACACCAGCAAGCATTTCATGGAGAAGTAAACCCAAATAGCCAGTGAACATTGGGAAATATGCTCAGCCTCATTAGGAAGAAGGGCAAATGCGTGTTGAAATCAAAGTGAACTATCATTGCACACCATCAAGGAGGCAACATTTCCATGGTCCGCAAATATCAAGTTTTGTGGAGGATGTGGAACAATAGAAACTCCACTGAGGCTCTGCTGGTGAGAGAACTAGGAGAGGACAAGAAGACCATTTTGGGAAACATTTTGGCATCATTTAGTAAATGTGATTCCACACACACCCTATGACGCAGTAAATTCATCTCTAGAGATGTGCTACAAAAACTCTTGCCCATGTGTGTACCAGGAGGCAAGTACAAGAATGTCACAGCAAAAACTTGCAAACAATCGAATGTCCATTGACAGTGGTAGTTTCATACAATGAAATACCACACAGCAGTAAAAATGGATGGACTAAAGTTACATGTGTCAATATGGATGAACTTCACAAACATAATGTTGAGTGGAAAAAGGAATTTACAAAAGAAAGTATACAGTATACTGTTCATGTAAAGTTTAAAAATCAGCACAGGACAGTCCAGTCCACTGTGGGGTGTTAGAGCTGGGGCAGGGGGAGAATGGGGTCTGCACAGGGGCTGGCCTGGCTCAGTGTTACAGATAAGGAGCGGGTCCATTTAGCAGGATGGCCTGGCCAGATGTCAGATCATGGGCAAGGTGAGATAGTGTGAGGGAGAATGTGGTGGGAGATTGTTACCTACAGGGGATTGATCAAATATATAGATATATTTCCAGTAATGGGAACCAGGTTTCCAACTATTGGAGAAAGGATTTACAAATATGGGTAGGGAGAAAACTAGAATGAACTCTGGTGTTGAATTGGAATTGAATGCATGGGTGTGGACTTGTGGTCTTCAATGTATATAGATAGATACAGAAATACATATAAATGGAAGTTGGTGTATATATGTACATTCACAAATTTACTAGCAATACCCTTGCATCAGTTTCCCAAGACTACTGTAACAAATTCCCACAAACTAGGTAGCTTAACAACAGAAATTTATTCTCTCACAGTTCTGGAGGCAAGAAATCTGAAATCAAGGTGTTGGCAGGGCCATGCTCTCTCTGAAAGCTCTAGGGGAGGATCCTTCCTTGTGTCTTCCTAACGTCTGCTGATGGTGGCCGGCAATCTTGATGTTCCTTGGCTTGTAGGATGACTCCAATCTGCACCTCCATTGCCACATAGTTTTCCCTGTGTGTCTGTGTCACTGTGTCTTTACATGGCATTCTTATAAGGACACCATTCATTGGATTTAGGGCCCACCCTAATCCAGTATAACCTCATCTTAACTTGATTACATCTGCAAAGACCCTGTTTCCAAATAAGGTCACTTTCAGAAGTTCCAAAGAGTTAGGACATCGACACATGTTTTGGGGGACACAATTCACCCCGTAATAACCCCATTGACAATGAACATAGCCAGCATCCAGATCTTGCCTTCTGAAGGCTATTCTCTACTGAAAAAGAACCAGGGCTCTTTGGAGAAATGGCTGACTTCAGGTCTAGGGCAAGGAAAGTACAAGATAAACCTAGAAAATCTTGTTGAGGTAGAAAGTAAAGATGTGCTCAAAGAATAACGGGAACATGGCTAAATAACACAGAAGCCAGCTTGTGGGGCTCTACTGGCTCTACAACTTGAGCATCAAAATAAATCCTAATAGTAAGGAATTATAATCCATTAAATAAAATAGGAAGTCACTAGTCTGTATGCATGTAAGTTAATAAATTGAAAGTTTGATGAGGTACAAGATATTTATAAGTTTTAAAGTAACTTCCCCCACCCCCACACAAAATAACTTTACAGCAGAGAACTCTGGCTGAACCACCTTAATCAAGTGATCAAAGTGAATATCAGTAATGGGTCAAATCTAAATCCTGTGCCATCTGATAGGACACAAGGGGAAGAATATAGCACCTCTTCAATATTCCTGCCAAAGATCCATAACCTGAATTTAACAATGAAGACACATAGACATGCTCAAACTGTGGGAAACTCTTCCAAATTACTGACCTGTACTTTTCAAAATTGTCAAGGTCATGAAAGTCAAGAAAAGACAGAGGAAATGTTCCGGACCAGAGTTCACTAAAGAAACACAAAAACTAAATGCAGCATGTGATTCTGAACAGGACCATTTTGCTATGGAGAACGTTATTGGGACAACTGGTGAAACTTGAGTAAGGTCTTAGGATTAGATGGTAGTGATGGATCAATGTTAATTTTCTGACGTTGATGTTTGTTTTGTGGTTATGTAGGAGAATCTCCTTGTTTGCAGGACATAAGACATTAAAACCTTTGGCAGTGATGAGGCTTCCTATTGGCAACTTGCTTTCTAATGGTGCAGGAGAAAAAAGTTATTTGTACTGTACTTGCAACTTTTCTATAAAGTTTGAAATTTACTTTTTTAAAAACCGGTATGTTCACACCCAACAAAATAAATTTTTAAAATACCATTTATATTGCGTGAAATACATAGGAAGAAATCTAATAAAAGATAAGCAAAACTTCTATGGAAGGAAGAACTAACTTGGGCAAGAATAAACCTTATACTGTTTCAGAATACCTGTGTTATGTGGTAAAACTAAAAAGCAAAGAAACAATATACACCAAATTCAGGCTAGTAGTAACCCTTGGAGTAGGGGAGAAGGTGGTAAGATGGGAGCTTCAGAGCGTAGGTAATATTCTATTTCTTCACCTGATTGGTGATGACAAAGATATTTGTTATTGTGCTTTATAATTTGTGCACACATATTACACATGTTTCTTCTCATATATCAAATATTTCATAGTAAGGAAGAAAAATACATTCAGTATATTATCATTGCATCTATATTAGAAAAATTAACTATGTATGTATATATAAGGATATATGTAAAACTACGTGTCTCCATACATATTTATAAAACACATAGGGAAAGGACTAGAAAGATACCCACTAACGAAAACAAAACATCTTAGACAAATGTATGTTGTGCATGTGTCAAATTATATTAAGCTGCTGAAAAGGCAAAACATTAAAGAAACAGAAGAGTATGCCAGCTCTGTGGAAAGTCACTGCCATGGTGCTACAGGAAATACTCTGAGAGCTGGGGCTGGGCAAAACCTAGAGAGCTGTTGACAACAAAGTGAGAGAGGGCAGGCTTTGGAAGGGAGAGAGACTGTGACAGGCGAGAAGTGCCTGTAATACTCTATAATTCACCTTCTCTGTAAGTCTCCAAGTTCTCTCACTAGTAGCATCTTTAAATGTGTGGTTATTTTTATTTGGGTGCAAAGAAGCATTACATTTAAATTCATTACATTTCATTAAATATGAAATGTCCGATTTCGAATCAAAAGTGTAGTTTATTATATCTGGAACAAGAAGCAGTTCAATTAATCAAAGTATGCGCCTAAACTATCAACACGGTCTTGCCATCTTAATGTTAGCTTGTTTATGCCAACAGCAAAGAAGGCTGGAGAGTGAGTGGTGATGAAATCACAAAAGGTGTTTTCCACACCCTTTGTTGAAAATTGAATATTTTTCCTTGCAAGAAGTGGCCTGGAAGAAGTGGTAGTCAGTTGGTGCAAGGTCCAGTGAATACAGTGGATGACAGAGAGTTATCAAGTCCAGCTTCTATAGTTTGAGCAGTGTTATTTGTGCGACATGCAGTTGAGCATGTTATCTTGCAAGAGAATTGGCCTGTCTCTATCGACCAATCTCAGCTGCTTAATCCCAAGCATCCTCATCATTTTGTCCAATTGGTTCAGTAGACATCTGCTGAATCAATTGACCATGTTTCTTGAAGCTGTAGTGGATATTACCGGCATTGGACCACCAAACAGACACCGTTAGCTTTTTTTGATGAATATTCGGTTTTGGACTGTGTTTTGGCACTTCATCTTTATCCAACCATTGTGCTGAATGCTTGCGATTGTCAAAAAGAATCCATTTTTCATCACACATAACAATACGGTGTAGAAATGGTCCGTCTTTGTGTCGTAACAGCAAAGAAAGGCAAGCTTCGAGACGATTTCTCTTCTGACGCTCGTTTTATTCATGCAGAACCCATCTATCCAGCTTCTTTACCTTGCCGATTTGTTTCAAATGGTCCAATATTGCTGAAATAGTAACGTCAAACCTTGCTGCTAATTCACGTGTAGGTTGAGATGGATTCGCTTCCACTACAGCTTTCAGCTCGTCATTATCCACCTTGGTCTCAGGTTGCCCACATGGCTCATTTTCAAGATTAAAATCACCAGAACGCAATTTCTCAAACCATCCACATACCGTGCGTTCATTCGCCACATCCTTCCCAAACACTTCATTGATATTTTGAGCTGTCTGTCCTGCATTGGTTCCATGACGGAACTCATATTCGAAAAAATACAAATTTTTGACTTATCCATGGTTTCACAAAAATTACTCTAAAAAAAAATTGAAAGATAATCACAAGCCAAACTGTGCGTTTGAAAGACTGAGGATATACCTTCACAATAATCATAAAACAAGAAGTGTCAAAATGAAATGTCAGAGATATCAACTGTCAAACTTACTAGTTAAGGAAATCAGACATGTCATACTTAATAACCTAATAAATGTTTAAAAGACATTCAATTTTTATAATCCTCTTTGGCATTTCTTTTTTTTGTTATATCAAGAGCTTCCAAAAAAATGACAGTGGCCTGTGCCTCCCTTGTCTTCTGAGAGGTGCTGTCACTAGAACTTTTAGTTTTCATTTGGTACCACTTTTCACGGTTTGAATTTTATTTTTACCATGTACCTGGATTTTCTTTAAAAATGATAATGTAATAATATTTTTCTTGTAATTTGCCTTTAAAAATTATAATTAACAATAATGTCTGATAGGCAAGAATTGGTGAGTAAAAGGTCTCACCGGATCTATGCTGAAATGATTTAAGGCTGGCTCTAGGCTCTAAAGCTGGGATTTCCAGGCAGATACTTTGGCCTCAGCGCTGGCAGCCGCGGTTGCACATCAGTGTAGGAAGTCCAAGCTGTTGATGATGTTCAGAGGTTCCACCCCTGCCTTTGGGGCCACAGCAGGCTGTCTGGGGAAGAAGAATTACCAATGGCCACAAATTGAGTGTGTGTGTGCAGTATATTATTAAGGTTTCTCTTGCATTGGTGGGGAGTGGGGGGATCGTTGATGAGGATAAATACAGGACGTGAATATTGTAGGCTGTCAGAGTTCTCCAGAGAGACAGAACCAATAGGAAATGTGTGCGTGCGTGTGGGTGTATGTTTGTGTATGTGTATGTATATAGAGATCTATTTTAAGAAATTGGCTCATGCACTTGTGAAGGCTTGGCAAGTCCAAAATCTTCAGGGTAGGCCAACAGGCTGGAGACCCAGGTTTCCAGCGGTTTGAGTCCAAAGGTAGTCTGCTAGCAGAATTCTTTCTTACTAGGGGAAGTTCATCTTTCAACATACAGTATATAAAAACCTTCAACTGACTGGGTGAAACCCACTTACATTGTGGAGGGTAATCTGCTTTATTCAAAGTCTACTGATTTATACTGCCCAAAGCAATTTACAGATTCAAGGCAATCCCTATCAAAATACCAATGTCATTCTTCACAGAAATAGAGAAAACAACTCTAAAATTTATATGGAGCCACAAAAGACCCTGAATAGCCAAAGCAATCCTGAGCAAAAAGAACAAAACTGAAGACATCACACTACCTGACTTCAAAATATGCTACAAAGCTATAGTAACCAAATCAGCATGGTACTGGCATAAAAACAAACATACAGACCAATGGAACAGAATAGAAAACCCAGATATAAATCCATGTATTTACGGCCAATTCATTTTTTACAAAGGTGCCAAAAACATACAATGGGGAAAGGACAATCTCTTTCATAAATGGTTCTGGGAAAACTGGATATCTATATACAGAAGAATGAAAGTAGACCCCATCTCTCACTATATACAAAAATCAAATCAACATGGATTAAAGACTTGAACCTAAGACTTGAAACTGTGAAACTGCTGGAAGAAAACATTGGGGAAACGCTCTAGGATATTGGTCTGGGCAAAGATTTTTTATGTAAGACTTCAAAAGCACATGCAACCAAAGCAAAAATAGACAAATGGGATTATATCAAGCTAAAAAGCTTCTGTGCAGCAAAGGAAACAATCAACAAGTGAAGAGACAACCCACAGAATGGGAGAAATCATTTGTAAACTGTCCATCTGACAAGGGATTAATACCCAGAATACATAAGGAACCCAAAGAAATCAATAGCAAAAAACCCAAAATAATCCAATTAAAAAATGGGCAAAAGATTTGAAGATATTTCTCAAAAGAAGACATACAGATGGCCAACAGGTATATGAAAAGATGCTCAACATCACTAATCATCAGAGAAATGCAAACAAAATTACAACGAGGTATCCTCTCACCCCAGTTAAAATGACTTTTATCAAAAAGACAAGGAATAACGGATGCCCACGAGGATGTGGAAGAAGGGGAACTCTTGTACACTTTGGTGGGAATGTAAATTGGTACAGCCACTATGGAGAACTGTATGGAGGTTCCTCAAAAAACTAAAAATAGAACTACCATATGATCCAGCAATTCCAATACCGGGTATATGTCCAAAAGAGAGGAAATAAGTATATCAAAGACATGTCTGCACTCCCATGTTTATTACAGCACTGTTCACAATAGCCCAAATATGGAGTCAACCTAGGTGAATGGATAAAGAAAATGTGGTATATATACACAATGGAATACTATTCAGCCATAAAAAAAGAATGAAATCATTAGGCAGCAGCTGGGGGAAGAATTAACACACCAGGGAGCAGAGCAGAGCAACCTGAGGACAGAGGTGACAGCTGCCTCTGCTGTGCCCTGCCGCCACCACCACCACCACCAGGGCTCAGCCCAGTGGCAGCCCTATGCCCCTGCAGCCACCCTACTGCACCCTCCCCACCAGCACAACCCCCAGGCTGAGCACCCTGAGCTGCCTCTGGGAGGTGGGGGGGAAAGGGCCAGGATCCTCCTTCTCCCCACCCTCCTACCCTGACCCCTCCCCACCTCCCCATCCTCCCCACCCCAACCCTTTCCCCTAAAAAAAAACACAACAGAATGAAATCCTGTCATTTGTAACAACATGGATAGAACTGGAGGTCATTGTGTTAAGTGAAATAAGCCAAGCACAGAGGGACAAACCTTGCATGTTCTCACTCACATGTGGGAGCTAAAAAAGTGGATCTCAAAGTCTACTGATTGAAATGTGGTTTTTTTGTTTGTTTTTGTTTTTGTTTTTTTTGAGGAGAAGGAAAGAGGAGTTTATTAATTTGCTGGCAAGTGAGGAGGATGGAGACTCCTGTCTAAAAATGCCATTGTCCTCATAATTGATATAAATGTTAACCTTATTTTTAAAATACCTTTACAGTAACATCTAGAATGTCTATTCAAATATCTGAGTACCATTGCCTAGCCAAGCAGATACATAAAATTAACTATCACATAGGTTCTGGACCAAAAGATGCTTTTCATTCTCCACCAGCTGATCATAGAAGATCTCCCCTAAGCCACTGGCTCAGGAAGTGTTAGTGTGTCAGATGGGTCTGTCCCCATTATAAATCATCCCTGATTTTTTAATGTGTACCTTGTATATGGATCACCATTTGTAATTTATACACTGACACTCCAAAACTGCCTTTCAATCCTGGATTTGGGCTTTTGCATATCAGCAAATGAACCAGCATTTCAAGTTATCTCATGGCATTCATATAGTGGTGTTAATTTGTGTATGTTTGAATACCTTATCACTTTTTATTGAAAAAAGAGTAGAAAAACAGAAAAGCACAACTGCCAGTTTTATCAATAATGCAATTAAGACAAATACAAATAATATTAGGTGGACCCAAAGGGGCAAACCTTTAGCATTAAATGGGCTTCCCTAGGGCAGAAGCTTGAGACTGTGTGTTTATGGGCACTAAGCTCAGAATTTAACTGCTTGTCTTCATGTCTGTTGTTCCCACTAGATTTTAAGCAGCTTGAGAACAGGGCCATGTTCTTTAACTTTTTCTCCCAGGATTTAAGCACACAGCCTGGCAGGAAGTATTTGCTCAATTGATGTTTGTTGACTGGAACTTTAAAACTTTATTTTCTCCTATAAAGCTTGCTCATTATAGACAATTAGAAAACAAACAAAATTACAAATAAGAAAACCGAAATCAACTGAAATTCTATCACCCAGAGAATATTTTCTTCAAATTTTTAATACACACACAGACACACACATGACAGAGTTATACTATGCGTGCTGTTCTCATTTTAAATTTTTCTCTTAATCTCATCTCATTACATATTATTTTGAAACACATTTTCAATGGCTGTTTAATTCTATGTCCTCAAGGTACGCCATAATTTACATAAGAAGTCCCCATTCATTGGACTAAATATTTCTCATTCTTTGCTGTTATAAATAATGACGCAATGAGGCCTGGCACAGTGGCTCACGCCTGTAATCCTAGCACTCTGATAGGCTGAGGCAGAGGATCCTTGAGGCCAGGAGTTTGAAACCAGCCTGAGCAAGAGCGAGACCCCGTCTCTACAAAAAATAGAAAAATTTGCCAGGCATGGTAGTGCGTGCCTGTGGTCCCAGCTACCCTCCAGGCTGAGGCAGGAGAATTGCTTGATCCCAGGATTTGAGGTGGCAGTGAGCTATGATGACACCACTGCACTCTAGCCTGGGCAACAGAGCAAAACTGTCTCAAAAAAAAAAATACGATGAATATTTGAATATTCTTTATGTAAATCTTAGTGTCTCTGATTATTTCCTTAGGGTAGATTCCTAGAAGTGGGATTACTGGTTCAAAGAGTCTGAATATTTTAAAGATCCTTAATACATAATACCAAATTGTTTTTAAAAAGATCACAATTTACACTTTCACCAGGTGTGTGGTGGAAGTACAAATAATACCCACCATGGACAACCTGACTTATTTCGCATGCTAGAATGCCTTGGTCCTTATTTGCTTGACATGATGAACTCAAAAGAGTAGCTGGTGTGTGCACATGACCCTGACAGGTTGCTTTCAGTGCACAGATTTGTCAGTGTCCCAGAAGGCATATTTAGATGATGTGTCTGTTAGGATGCTTTTGGTGGCAAGTAACAGAAAACCTGACTCACACTGTCTTAACAAGAAGGACATAGAAACAGGGTGGGCTCCAGGCGTGGTAAGGTTAATGGCAAAGTGAAGTCACCAAGGACTCGGTTCTTTCCATCTCTCTATCCTTCCCTCCTCAACGCTGGCTTCCTGCTCAGACTGGCTGCAGGCGTTTCAGGGTTCCATCTGGACGTAACAAAGCCCGTGGCCACCCAAGCTGTGCATGCACATATAGATGCACAAAAAAGTTCCCATGTAATGGTTCCCCTGGAGCTGGACGACATGGTGGCCTTGGCAACATCCAGAGGAAAAAAAATCATCTCTTTCTATGGCTTTCCTTTATGAGTAAGGAAACTTCCCAGAAGCCCCTTGACTGATTTTGCCTTTCCTTTCGTTAATAGTCATGTGCCCATTCTGGAACCAATCACAAGCAAGGGAAATGGGACTACCTTTGACCATTTCAGGTACAAGTTGTGAGGAAGCCAACTACCATGTCCACACAAATGGCTTCTGGAAATGCTTAGCATTGGAAATACTGAAGTACATGCTATCTACATCTGCTCAGTGAAATGGAGGCCAAAACCAAGCCTGCCCTTAATAGGTCAAGAGTATAAGTGTCTAGAAAGTAATAAATCAATTTAATAAAAAGTTTTTTTAAGTTCTCCCTTTCTACCTTGACAAATACACCTTCATAACAAAATTAAAAATCATGATATCCTGGCAGCTAAATATCAAAGAAAACAGAATTGAGTTATTATTCCTCATTTCTGGGTTCTCTGTTGATGGGCTGATGATGTTTGGATGAGTAATACAATAAAGACATGTGTAATTCATAAATTATCATATATTTATTTCCTAAAACTGATTTTCCTTGCCTTCATATCAACAAAACCACTAATTATATTGTTACAATGAAGATTTTCATATGATTTCTATTCTATTGACAGTAATGATCTACAGGATTAAAAAATAAATTGTAGGCGCTGGCTGGCTGCTCTTGCTGCCACTATATGCCCTTCTGAATTATTAAATAAAAATAAATAAATAAATTGTAAACGTTTTAAAAGTATACAAATTTTGAATATATTTTCATCAAAACATGTAAATTAAGGTAAATGTAGAACCCTTTTTTGTGAGGCAGGGTCTCACTATGTTGTTCAGGCTGGTCTCTAACTCCTAGGCTCAAGTGATCCTCCTGCTTCAGCCTCCCAAGAAGCTGGGATTACAGGCGTGCACTACCACATCCGGCAGAACCTTTTAATTTTAAATTATTCTTTGTATTTTATAAGTGATTTTTCTTCTAAAATATTAAAAATCTTTACCTTCTGAAATATTTTGAAACTATTAAAATAGAAAAAATATAAGTTACAAATAACAAACATTAAAGTTTTAAGCAAAATCAGCCTAGTAAACCTGAAATATTTAGATTTTTGAAAATTTATTAAATCTTATTTTTAATATTTTAATACCACAGGTATTTGTGTTTCTAGCATTCAGCATCAATAGCTGCCAATGTGAAAAACTGGCATACCACTTCATCTGTGTTGTATCTGGACCTACATGTACACCAATGTAAGAGCAATATGAAGTGTTTACTATTACAGAATGTTCTTGTGCAGTGGTTGTGAATACTGTGTGTGTTTGTGAGAGCCACCCTACTTGATATCTACAGTTGGACTGTCCCACAGACACTTCAAAATCAATGTGTTCCAAACTGAACTCACTTGGTTCCTTTCCTAAGCCTGCTTTTTTCTGTTTTCTCTATCTTAGCAAAGAGCAAAGATTCTCTCTCTGATTCTCTCTCTCTCTCTCCATATCCGATTTGTCACCATTATCTGTTGATTCTCTCTTTGCAATCTCTCTCCTCACTTCTCCCATCCTGCTATCCTTCTCTCCTGGTCTCCCTTGGTCTTCGTTTCCTGGCTCTCGCCAAGTGTTCGCACTTGGTGTGGTCTTTCTATTAATAAAATCTATACGAGACTTCATAGAACCTTCCCAATCCTGAGCACACCCCCCAGGGCCCCAGGATGTGCTTCTTGTCTTGACACCCCAGACTTTCCCGGCACATTACACTCCGGTCACGTGTGCAGTGCGCATGGTCCCATCTGGATCCCCCACGTGGTTACTGCCGCTTATCTCGTGCTCCCACCCCAGAGGCCTCTTCGGGGCTGGTGATTCTCCTTGGAACCTCCATGTCCTTCTCTGGGGCCCAGGAATTCAGTCTGCTGCTCCTGTGGTCCTCTGGGCTGAGGGAAATTGTGTGAGGCTTCCAAGACCCTTGTTGCCCTATAAGGGGCTGGGCCACGGGGATCCGGTAGAACCAGGCTCCTGGTCTAAGCACATCATTCCGCTGTTTCGGCTCTGGGCTCCTTCTCCATCTTGGGCTCCACCCTGAGTGGAGAAATCCCAGATTTATGTGAGATTTCCACTTCTGTCCCCTGACCTTGGGGTTCAGCCAGGTGTTGGAGGTGAGGGTAGAGAACACACATTCAGCACACATTCACCTCCTCTCTTAGCTCAGTCTTTTTCAGTCTTGAGAGCCAGCAGCCTAGTGCTTACATCCTATTTGCTAGACTCTTTCCTGTGTCCCCCGGGGCCTAGACTTTGGACGTTTAAAAGCCAGCAGAAGGTTTTATTTTTCCTATGTGTTCAGCTGTGCCACACTTTCCCTGAGGCAGTGAAGACAGAATACTTGGAAGGGTGAATGAGGAAAGAGTTAAGGTTAACAGGAAAAATGGGGAAAAGGTGGATAATATTTCAAAATATTATCTTTCTGTGCAAGTGTAAGGATCCAAATTATACCACAGTGGCATTAAAATTATTTGAGCTAAAGACATTTGAGAATCAACAGATGCAGAAAGAGGCTTTGTCTGAATCCCCCCCTTATCTGACCAAAAGCAGAAACTTCTAGGAGTCAGGCCGCCATAAATCCCCTCTCTGGAGGAGTTTCGTGGCTATGAAGGAGATGAAGAAGACCACTCACACCAGCAGAAACAAACATTGTCACAAATCATCTGGTTTGCTCCCCTAAATGTCCATATTTGTCTTTCCTAAAGAAACCCATTTATTCTTCCCATAGAAGCCTTTTTCTCCCTTATTCCTTACTCTTATAAAGTTAGGTATACAAATCCCTACCTTTAGTTATTGAGCAGAGCCACTTTCTTTGTGAGTTCCTGTGAAGGTATGTGAATAAATTTTATCCTTTCTCTTGCTAGTCTGTCTTTTGTCAGTTTAGTTCACAGGCTCCCAAGAACTGCACCTAAGAGGGTAGAGGAAAGGCTTTTCCTCCCCAACACAAGCAATAATTTTAGAGTCTTCTTGATATTTTAGGTAGAATTTAGGTACTCCATCTCCCTCAGGGGGATTCTAGTCTTAGACAACCCACTGCAGTAGGGCGTTCTCTGTCAAACTTTATAATGATTTTCACAGTATAAGCTTGTTTGCTTGAAGCTGAGGAAGAGGAGTCACAAAGGAGGCGTGAGGTTTCAAAGAGCACTGAGGCCAGCTCAACCCAAGACTCCATTCTAATCTTAGAAAAGGAGGATACCAGTGGAAAACATTTGCTTGTATACCCTGTATTTCCAGGGCCAACGACAACAAATACAGTATTATATCTGCTTTTTCTAGTTTTTTTCCCTATGCATATATACTTTACACTTTTATTTTCTACATAATTGTACTCACAATTGTGCATACTATTTTGCAGCTTTAACTTATAGTATTTATTAGTTAAATATAAATTTATATTGTGAATATGTACCTTTTTTTAGGCAATTAAGCAATCTCATACATCCTAAATTTGATGGCTGCAGAATATTATATCACATGGACATACCATAATTTCTGTAATCAATCCCCTAGCTTTGAAAAGTAAGGTTTTCTCTACAGGTTTTGATATAATGCGTTATTGTTTCATTAAACATTTCTAGACAGAAACCTTTGTTCTGGGATTCCAAATTACTTCCTTAAGGTGATTTCCTAGCAGCAGAATTGTTTGGTTAAAGGATATGCACATTTAAAAATATTCTTTTTCTTATGGTATAACTTATATAAAGTGCATAAATTTTACACTTGGATGAATTTACACATACGTGAACACCCAAGTAGCTTCTATCCAGACCAAAATAGAACATTTACACTTTAATCACCTGGAAAGCCCCTACACCATTCCTCCCAGTTAATACTCACCCATCCCCAGCAATAACCACGATTACTATCACCAGTGCATATTTTTGCCTGTTCTTGAACTTCATAAAAACAGAATCATCAGTCTGTACTCTTTTGCATTTGGCTTCTATGTCCCAATATAACATCTGTGAGATTCATCCATGTTCTTGCACACATTGGTAATTCATTCTTTTTTCCTGCGGTATTCTGTTGTTTGAATGTACCATAAAGTAACATATACTTTAACCATTTCTGGGGTTTTTTTTTCCCCACTAAAACTCAACTGTCTGTATACCTAATAATATTATTGGAAAAAATTAAAATTCATATAATTATTTCCATAAATGCCAAAAGGGAATTCTTCATTGAAACTCTTCCTAAAAGCAATAAAAAGCTGCTTCTTTAACATGACAAAAAGGCTCTATTGAAAACCAAAAGTCAAAATCAAACTTAATGGAGAACATGAATTATTCCTCTTTAAAACAGGAACAAGACAAGGATATGTTATCACCACTATTTAACTTAGATCTAAAAATTCTGACAAAGCTATTTGAGAAAAGAAAGATATACGCAAAGAAAGGAAAGAAATAAAGCTACTATGCTTTGCAAATGAAGTGAAAAACACCTCAAAATTACTAGAGATAATAAATGAATGCATCAAAGAAACAAGATATAACACAAATTAATTTAGGAGAATTTTCCTCTTTACAATAGTGCATTTCTCATCTTTGTTATTTCACTCCATTTATCCGGTTTTTGTTCTTTAGTAAAGCTTTATAATTTCATAATGTATAAGTCCTGAACATTTCTTATTAATTTTTTCACAGATATTTTAAAGTTTGTATTGCTATTGTGAATGGAATTTTTTTGTCATTACATGTACTTTCTTTTTCTTAAATGTTTAAAATGAGACATTTATTATGTTCTTTAATTATAATATAGAGCAATTATTTGGAATTGTCTTTCATTTCTGTTTTTCTATCGCTTATAAACATCAGTTACTCACGATCACTAATTATAAAGGTACATCACATGAATATAGCAGTAAAGTCTTGTTTCAGACGGTTTAGAAATTTATTTTTCTGTCTTTCATGTTGTTATGCTGTTCCCTTTTTTTTATCGTTCTTTTCTTCCTCTTCTTTTCTTTTTTTTTTGAGACAGAGTCTTGCTCTGTCACCCTGGGTAGAGTGCAGTGGCGTCATTGTAGCTCACTGCAACCTCAGACTCCTGGGCTCAAGGGGTCCTCCTGCCTCAGCCTCCCGAGTAGCTGGGACTACAGGCACCTGCCACCACACCCAGCTAATTTTTCTATTTTTTGTAGAGATGGGGTTTTGTTCTTGCTCAGGCTGGTCTCGAACTCCTGAGCTCAAGCAATTCTCCTGCCTTGGCTTCCCCCACATTTTGGTGTCAGAAGTATCAGAAGTGTTGATTTTTTTTTTTCTATATCAAATAGTAGCCATCTTTGGAGACTCTACTGCACTCATACAAGTTGCAGAAATACTTGAGTCAGAACCACGCCCCAAGGGGTAGTTTTTTAATTTTTATTTGCATTGTAGAATGTTATGTAGTCCAGTGCTTCTCAAATAGCACTGTGAATACGAATTGCCTGTGGATCTTGTTCAAATGCAGATTCTGATTTGCTGGGTCTGGGAGGGGCCTGGGATTCTGCATTTCTGAGCTCCCAGGGGATGGCCATACTGCTGTTTACCTTCTTCTTTTTTTTTTTTTTAAAGGCTTTGCCTAGGGAAGATCCCCTCCTGGCACTAACTTTCTTTTTTTTTTTTAATCTAACAGCCTTATTGAGATATAATTCACATCCCCTACAATTTATCCACTTAAAGTGTACAATTCAATTTTTAAAAACATATTCACAGAGTTACACAACCATCACCACAATCAGTTTTAGAACATTTTCATCACCCTGCACCTTTAGCCACTACCCCACAATCTCCCCATTCCCCCTGCCCTAAGCCACCACTAAAATCTGCCTTCTGTCTCTGTGTATTTGCCTACTCTGGACACTTCATCTAAATGGAATCATACAATACACAGTCTTTTGTGACTGGCTTCTTTCACTTAACATAATGCTTTCAACGTTCATCCGTTGTAGCATGTATCAGTACTTCATTACCTTTTATGGCTGAATAATACTCCATGGTATGGATATACCACATTTTGTTTATCCACTCATCAGTTGATGACATTTGGGTTGTTTCTACTTTTTGGCTATTATGAATAATGCTGCTATAAATATTTGTGTGTAAGTTTTTGTGCAGACATGTATTTTCATTTCTCTTGTGTATGTATACCTGGGTTGGAATTGCTGGGTCATGTGGTAAGTCTATGTTTAACCTTTTGAGGAACTGGCAGACTCTTTCCAAAGTGTCTGCACCATTTTGCATTCCCACCAGCAGCATATGGGAGTTCCAATGTCTCCACAGTCTCACCAACACTTAGTATTATCTATCTTTTGCAGCATAGCCATCCTTGTGGGTGTGAAGTGATATCTCACTGTGGTTTTAATTTGCATTTCCCTGATGACTAATAATGCTGAACATCTGTAATAAGAAGCTTGTTAATAAGGTGCTTATAGCTCATTTTTATACCATCTTTAGAAAAATTGCTATTCAGATCTTTTGCCCATTTTAAAATTGGGTATTCTTTTTATTATTGAGTCATATCAAGAAAATTTTTAAAATAATAAGTGGTTCGCTAACTTCCTGAACCACTCTGAAGCTGACTTTTTACTCATCTCCAAACTGCTTTTGAACAAGGCTGGCCTTTTTTTCTTCCTTAGAATTGCATTTTAACATTTATTTGAAGAGCACACAAGCAAATTTTAAAACAGAAGTTTCCTCTGCTCTCAGCTGGCTAAGACAGAGGAAGGCAAAGAAAGGCAATGTTCCACAGCATCTTTTAATGAAATGGTGTCTGAAAAGTGTCAGTTGGTTCTTGACTATTTAAACAAAAACTGTGAAAGTCTTACAGCCTCCGCCCGGAGGGCCCCAGGCAGAAACTCAGACTAGATGAATGGCAGGGAGACTTGATCATTGACTCAATTAGGCCGAATCAATCTTGTCATTGAGTTCCCAAGGAAATTCAATTACAGGTCAAGTGTGGGAAGCCTGTAATTGCAGCTTAAGCAGCAGAAATGACAGGTGGTCGATAGCAGCCCGGGGATGAGTTTGACTTCAAAGCCCCTGAATCTGTAGTGGGAAGAAAAGGCAGGGCGAGAGAAAGAGGCTGGTGGAACTGAAGAATCAACCACTGAGGGGTTTGCCCCAAGCCAAGGGGACACCGGACAGGCAGGGCACTGGACACGGCACTGCCAACCACACCTATGACCCAGTTACCTGACCTGACTGGTGACTCCTGGGCCGGAGGGGCTGACGGGCAGACCTTCAGGCCCGGTGGGAGCCTCCAGCACCAGCATCTCCAGCTGAGTCGAGTTGCCTGTGTGGCCAAAACTGTACTACCCAGGCCAAGGCCAGAGGGTGGGTGAGGGGAAAATGCAGATTCTGGATCACATAACAGAAACACTCTGCTAGCCTGGAGTGCTCAGCAAAATTGTTACACAGTAGACTACACAGCTACCAAGATAAACTTTCTTGGGTGCCTCAGCGCTTTCTTGCCGTGAAATGGCTGGCTCAAACTGGCTCCGACTGCTTTAGAGCTGCTTCAGTTCTCCTAGTTAATTGTAATACGAAAATCCCCGTCTAGCGAAAAATTGTAATATCAGTAACGTAACACGGGTTGCATGACAGCGTATGATGACAGCACTGTGCCTGCGTGATAGGTTTCACTGTGAACAAGCAAAGACACAATGTAAAAACTTTGTATTACCCATTGGGAAGGGATTTCAGGCAACACCGCAGGGTGGGCAGATGCAGATTTTGCTATAAGAAAGCTCCTGTGGAAGAAATTCCTGTGCCACCCAGGAGCAAGCGCCTTAGTAAGTAACCTCTAATAAACTCATGTAACTCATCGAGCTGCCCTTGTTTGAGTCATTCTTTAGTCTCTCGGTTCCCTCTCAGTTTGGGGGGCGGTTTTTCTATACTGTCCCGGGATTTTCATGAAACAGTGGGGCTGCCAGACGTGGGCTCTGTGGGGAGAGGAAAAGTCATGGTGCGGGCGGAGAGGCAACTCCGGAGGAACCCGCCTCTCTCCCGGAATCCCTTCCCGCTGCCGGCAGAAGTCTTAGAGATTCATAGAGGCAACTGCTCCCTCTAGTGGCGACACAAGTATTGCAAGAGAGTCTTTGTCACAGAGTCAAAATCCAGAGGCTATAAATAAACAGACTAATAAATTCCAGTACATTAAAAATAACAACAGTGAAGCTCAGTGTGCCTGTAGTCCCAGCTACTCTGGAGGCCCAAGTCCAGCCTGGCAACATAGCCAGACCGGGGTCTCTAACAAGATGAAAATAGGCCGGGCTTGGTGGCTCAAGTCTGTAATACCAGCCCTTTGGGAGTCCCAGAGGGAGGATTGCTTGAGAACAGTCTGGGCAAAATAATGAGACCCCACCCCCGTCTCTACAAAAAATAAGAAAAATTAGGCGTGGTGGCTGGCGCGCGCCTGTAGTCCCAGCTACTGGGGTGGTTGAGGCAGGAGGACCACTTGAGCCCGGGAGTTTGAGGCTGTAGTGAGCTATGATCACAATACTGCACTCTAGCTTGGGCGACAAAGACCCTGTCTCATTTAAAAAAAAAAAAAAATTAAAGCAACAACCAAAGGCTTTTGTGTGGCAAAAACTATCATAAATATATTTGATATAGTTTTGCAATATGATACCATTGGGGAAAACCAGGTAAAGGGTACACAGATGGCTCTATTTTTTTTCACTACTGTATGCAAATCTACACTTATCTCAAAATAAAAGTTTAATTAAAAATTATAAATAAAGTCAAAAGACACACAACCAGCTGGCATGAATATTTGCAACTCATATCAAAGACCAAGGGCTGACTGTCTAATATAGAAAGAGCTTCTAGAAAATGAGGAGAAAAAGACCACCAATCCAATAAAAAAAATGAGCAAACGACATGAAGAGACAGTTCACACACACAAAAAGAATTATAAAAGGTCTTCAAATACGTGAAAACAAGTTCAACCTTCCTCATAAGAGAAATGCACGCTAAAACTATAGTGAGACACCATTTTTTTCTACTTAATAGATTGCTAAAAATTCCCAAATCCAAAAGTTGGAAAGCATTCTCTATTGGTGAGGCTTTAAGGAAACAGATACTCTTTGCATTTACCCTTTGACACATAAGGGACACATATCTAAGATATGTGCATGAGATACCAATCCATACATAAAAATGAAATGACATGGCACAAAGACATTTGTTGAGACTCTGTCATAGCAAAAGAGTGGAAACAATCCAAGTGTGTAGTAATGGGAGACTGGTTGAATAAATTATGGTCCAGCCACATAATGGACTAAATATAATATAAGCTGTAAGAAAGAAGGAAGAAGGTTTCTATGTACTGAATAGAGAGAGTTTCTGATTTATTATTGCTAAGTGAAGAAAGAACTGTTCAGAACAGTATAAAGTGTACATGGCCTCCTAGTAAAGAAAGGAGGATCAGAGTACATATTTGCAGAAATGTTACCTCTGGTGAACAGAGGGAGGGGAAAGATGAAGGAGGTGAGGGTGGAAGCAAGGTTTTCTGGGTTACACCGCGATGTCTTGTTATATAGTTCACACTCTTAATCCTGTAAATCTATTACCCATTTTTTAAAAAGTCCCAAGACCTAAAGATGCTCTGCAGAGAAGGCTAGCATGGAGCTTGTCACTCGTCCTTTGGGAAGGAAGAAATGCGCAGGAACTTAGGGATCCACGGTTGGAACAGTAGAACTTGGCAATATTAGGGAAAGAAGTGACTTTGAAAATCATCTAGTTCTGTATTTTTATTTTTTACACAAGTGAGGGAGACTAAGACTGGAGTGGAGGATTAATTCCCTTGCCTATGGATTCACAGTGAATAATGGGAAAATAATCCCTGGAGTCCAGATCCCTTGATTTCTGAGGAAAGTATCTCTTCAACAGTAAGTCTTCATCACTGAAAGTTGGCACAAACCATGTGATGAAAATAGGTCACTTTTTGTGGTTATAACCACCCAGAAGCTGTGTACTCTCCCAACAATTCATCACCCCATAGCCGTGTGGGTTATAGCTGCAGTCCCCAACCCCTGGGCCCCCCACGTTACGGGTCTGTGGCTTGTTAGGAACCGGGCCGCACAGCAGGAGGTGAGCAGCAAGCGAGCATGAGCAGCAAGCAAGCAAAGCTTCATCCATGTTTACAGTCACTCTCTCCCATCACCCCCAGATGGGACTGTCTAGTTGCAGGAAAACAAGCTCAGGGCTCCCACTGATTCTGCATTTTATGGGGAGTTGTATAGTTATTTCATTATATATTACAATGTAATAATAATAGAAATAAAGTGCACAATATATTAATGTAATGTGCTTGAGTCTTCCTGAAACCATTCCCCCTCCCCCTGGGTCCATGGAAAAATTGTCTTCCATGAAACCGGTCCCTGGTGTCAAAAAAGTTGGGGATTGCTGGGTTGTAGCATCTGCATGGGATTGAGCTCCAGCATCTTGGTTATTTAGGCCTGGTGGGGCCAGAGGGTGGCTGTTGCTGAATAGCCATTCACTGAGGTGACAGAACATGGGACTGCTTTTTCCAGTCACAGCAAGGCTGGGGAGGCCTATGGAGCCGGAGGGGACAGTTCATCCCCTCAGGGGGACAGGGGCAGAGAGCGCTCCTCAAGGAAGGAGGGGAAAGTAGCAGGCTGGCCAGGTAACCAAGAGCTACACATTTTAAATAATTTAAACCATTTTTTATAGAAATATTTTTTTTGAGATGGGGGGTCTCGTTATGTTGCCCAGCCTGGTCTTGAACTCCTGGGCTCAAGCAATCCTCCCGCCTTGGCCTCCTCAGTAGCTGGGATTACAGGTGCACATGACGTGCCCAGCTGGAAATATTTCTAAAACCCTCTTTTTCCTTAAAAAGCAGAGCCCACTGAACATAATTAACTTTCCCAATGACTCGGTGCCATCATTATAAAAATAAATTACCCTGGATCGTGGCACGGGTTGGTCCCCAGGGACTCCTGCAGTATGAAAGCAAGGTCTTTGCCCCTCATGCTAATAGACTGCCCTTCTTTCTGAGATCTTGCATTTGCATTTTATAGCCTGTCTGTCCTTTCATTCAGCAGCCAACTCCCTAGGCTGGCAGTGCCTGAGTCTCACCGAGGAGTTGGAGAATGAGAAAGCCCTTGCTCTCTGCAAAACCCTAGGGTCTTTCAGAGCCTCAGCCTCTGCAAATCCTCTCCATTATTCCCCTTCATCAGGATTCATGGCTCCCTTGCTTTGCTGCCCTCACAGCGTACTCAGGGCAAATGTAGGCCCCAGGAGTCTGGGCTCCTGTCTCCTCCTCTCTTCCCCCACTGCCTGTCCCCAAGCAGCCTGCCTCTGTGCCTGTCTGTCCCCAACCCTTACCCCAAAGCCTCTGGAATCCTGCCCATGGTAAACAAACTTCCTCACATAGATTTTTAAAGATTAATTCTATATTTAGCCAAGTAATACATTCACATAGTTAAAATCATCAACTGTATTAAGAGGTTCATGATGAAAACAGCAGCTGGGGATGATCAAAGCCCTCCCTCTTCTCTAGATCCACCTCTCAGAGGGAAGTCTCTTTTACTTGCTGCTTCTGGTATTTGTTTTCTTAATTTTAAATAATATACAGGTACTGCTATTTTTTTGATTTCTCAATTTTAGAAATTATCTGTGGACTTCCTTTATGGCACGATAGGTCATTTCTTTTATACACACGTATATGTGAGCATGTGTACACACACACACGCACACACACAGAGATTTCCTTCTCTTTCTCCCAGTTTAGTTTTATCTAATTTTCAGTGGGTACAATGTGCATTTCTCCAGTGATGGATGCACTGAAGGCCCTGACTTCACCACAGTGCTATATATCAATGTAGCAAAATTGCATTTATACCCCATGAATACATATAAATTAAAAAATAAATTAAAAAAAACAAAAAAAGAAAAAAGAGAATATAGAACAGATTATAAAAGTCCACCAGAAAGATACAACTGCAAAGCAGATAAAAACTATAACCTATTTTTCCAAAACAAGTCAAAAGACGTGAATCAGAATTGGAAAACCTTAGAAAACCTTAGAAATGAGATGACAAAATCAAGAAAAAGAATCAGTTCAGAAATGAAAAGTTAGCTAGAAGGAATACAAAAGCAAATAAACATACAGGTATACCTTAAGAGAAACAAAAGGTGAAAAAAATGAAAATTTTAAAAATCAAAAGGAAATTAAGCGATAATAAGGATTTGAGAGAAAATAAATACAAAAGAAAGGCAAAGATCCAATGTGCATATAACAGGAGTTCCCAAAAAAGAAAACTAAAGCAAGAGAATAGAATAAATACTACAAACTGTAATTAAAATAAACCTTTCCTAAATGTTTTAAAAAATTATTTTTGAAACAGCATTATTGAAACGGTGCACAACATACCTGAAATAATTGATGCAGAATGACCAATGACCAAGACATATTCTAGTAAAATTACTAGAAAGAAAAATATCTTTTGGGCATCCAATCAAAAAGATCAAGTCACATATAAAAGAAAAAGAAAAAAATCAGACTGTCATTAGGCGTTGTCATAGCAATACTTTATGCTCTGCAGAGGTAAATGGGGTAATGTATTTAAGAAACTCAAGGAGGCCGGGTGCGGTGGTTCACGCCTATAATCCTAGCACTTTGGGAGGCTGAGGAGGGAGGATCACTTGAGTTCAGGAGTTTGAGACCAGCCTGAACAAGAGTGAGACCCCGTCTCTATTAAAAAAAAAAAAATTAGCCGGGCCTGTAGTCCCAGCTACTTGGGAGGCTGAGGCAGGAGGATCCCTTGAGCCCAGGAGTTGGAGGTTGCAGTGAGATACGATGATGCCACTGCACTCTACCCAGGGCAACAGAGTGAGATCCTGTCTCAAAGAAAAAAAAAAAAATAAGAAGAAGAAACTCAAGGGAACAAAATGTGTACTAAAGATTTTACATCCAGCTGAACTAATGTTCAAGTATTATATAATGTGCAGAAACTGCTTTCAACATTCAAGAGTTTAGGGAATATGTTCACAATGTCAGGTTCATATGAAAAAAAAAAAAAAGAGTTTAGGGAATATTGTTCTCAAGGGCCCTTTTTGAAGAATGTACTAGAGAATGAGTTTCAGACATCCAAAATGTCCAAAGGGGGGAAGAGTGGCAGAAGGTCGAGATGAAACAGTCACTTTCCCACTAAGAGAGTATAAGCCTGAAACTAAAAGTGGATGACATCATTGAATTGTTGCACCAGCCCGGATCGCCTACCTCTGCAATTTGTGTTATGTTAGAACAATCAAATCCTATTTGAGTTTTAAAAAATGATATTGTAGAAGAGTATTTAATGACATGGAAGACTATTCAAAATATATTAATTAAGTAAAAAGAGGAAATTATGAAACTGTATGGTCTCATATTCTTTTTTCTTTTTTTTTTTAAACAAGGTCTCACTCTGTTGCCCTGGCTAGAGTGCAGTGGCACCATCATAGCTCACTGCAGCCTCAAACTCCTGGGCTCAAGCTATCCTCCTGCCTCAGCCTCCCAAGTGACTGGGGGCCCAATTTTTATTTTTTGTAGAGACGGGCTCTCTCTCTTATTCAGGCTGGTCTAGAACTCCTGAGCTCAAAAGATCCTCCTGGCTGGGCCTCCCAAAGTGCTAGGATTACAGGCATGAGCCACCGCACCTGGCCCAGTATGATCTCATTTTCTAAGGAGAATAAATGTATAAGTATAAATAAAAAATAATTTTCAGATAAGTCAATATTCCATGTTTACATCACTTCCATTATTGTGTTTATATATTCAGTATTTAAGTGTTCTGTGGTTGTGTTTCCTTTGTTTTTCTTCATTTTGATTTTCCAGGAGTTAGTCATTGCCTTGTATTTTCCTTTGCTTAGTTTTCTATATACCTATCATTAATTCTTTCCTACAGCCTCTCAATATAATTTTCCACATGATAAAACACAGCAGATAAGAAGTTGTCTTCTGGTCAGGCGAGGGCAAGGTGGCACATGCCTGTAGTCTCAGCTACACAGTAGGATCCCTTGAGCCCAGGAGTATGAGACCAGCCTGGGCAACATAACAAGACCTTGTCTCTAACAGCAACAACAAAAAAATATTTTCTGAAGACCTACCTTCTGCAGCCCTCTGTCATCATGCTCCAATCTGGAATTTTTTGTTTTCTAGGTCTACTGTAGACATATTTCAGGATTTCTTTTCACCATTATCGCAGAAATTCCCTTAGCTTGTGGATTGGATCATCTGTTTCTTAAATTCCACATATTGTTCTTTCTCGGTTTAATCTCTAGTTTTGGCAGAGCACATGCTCCACTAGCTATCTGGGAAAGAGTATTTGTAGATAACTTCTAAAAATCACTTTATTTAAGTACAATTTACTCACTGTGAAATGTACCCATTTTAAGTGTATATTTTGATGGGTTTTGATAAATTTATGCCCCTGAGTAACAACCACCACAAGGAATATATGGAACTTTTCCATCACTCCAAAACATTTGTGCTCCACCCCTGTCAGTCTTTACCCCTGCCCCATCCCCAGCTCCGGGCAACCTTTCTGTTTCCTGTTACTGGAGATTAGATTAGATTAGTTCATTTATATCATGCAGTATATAGTCTTTTGTGTCTGGCTTCTTTCACTCAGCATATTTTTGAGATTCATCCATGTTGTTATGTGTGTCAGTAGTTCATCCATTTTCATCAAGGTAATCAAAGTGTGCCATTTGATAAATTTTGACATTTATACATGCCTATGAAACTATCACCATTGCTCAGTATAATTATTCTGAGATTCATTAATGTTGTTACATGTATCAATAGGTCATTCCTTTTTATTGCTTGAGTAGTACTCTACTGTATAGATATGCCACAGTTTATCCATTCTCGTGTTGATGGACATTGGATTGTTTCCAGTTTGGGCTATTACAAATAAAACTGCTATGAACATTCTTTGTATGGATGAAGCTACTATGTCCTTTCAAGTCTTCATATGGACATGTATTTTCTTTTCTCTTGAGTAAATACGTAAGAGTTGTATATTTAACTTTTGAAGAAATTGCCAAACTCTTTTCCAAAGTGGTTGGGCCATTTCATTTTCTTATAAGCAATGCATAAGAGTTTCAATTGCTTCACATCCTCTCCAACACTTGGGTTTGTCAGACTTTTAAATTTTAGCCATTCTGATAGCTGTAGTGTTATCTCTGTGTGGTTTCAATTTGCATTTCCCTGATGACTAATGATGTTGAACATTTTGTTCATGTGCTTTTAGCCATTCATATTTTCTTTTGTGATGAGTCTGTTCAAATTCTTTCCATTTACTTATTTGGGTTGTTTGCCTTCTTATTATTGAGTTGTAAGAGTTCTTTACATATTCTGGATGCAAGTCTTTTGTCAAATGTATGTACTAAAAATATTTTCTCCCTTTCTCCGGCTTGTCTTTTCATTTTCTTAATGGTGTCTTTTGAAGAGCAGAAGTTTTTCATTTTGATAAAGTACATTTTACCAGTTCTTTTTATGGCTTATGCTTTTTTGTGTTGTTCTATTTAAGAATATTTTGTCTACCTTGTAGTGAAGACACAGTCTAACAATATAATTTGTGATGGAGGCTTTTGAAGGAGGTAATGGTGTTAGTTCTGCCCTTGAAGGAACTGGAGACCTAAGGTATCAGCCTAATCTCCAGAAGGGCTGGACACTAAAAGTCAGCCACGTAGGCAAGACGTCACTGAGCCCAAGAATAACTCTGGACACCAAGGCTTGGGTGAACTTCCCTGGTTGGCAATACTTCATGTGTATCATCACATATCATGGCTGGGAGGAGTTAACATTGTCCATGACTCCACAGGGAGAGGGCAATGGAAGCTCTACATTTGCACCCATCCTGGACTCTGCTCCATGTATCTCTTCCCTTGCCTAATTTTAATCTCCATCCTTTTGCTGTAATAAGACATAACCATGAGTATAACTGCTTCTGTAGGTCCTTTTAGTGAATTATTGAAACTGAGGGTGATTTTGGGAATCTCCCAAAGTTGCTATTGATATCAGAAGTGAGGGCAGTCCTGTGCGTGGACTATTTCCTGTAACTGTACAATTGGCTGAAACTCTTGCAATTGGCATCAAAAGTAGGATTGACCCTAAGTCACTGAAACGTGTAGTTTGGGAAAAGGAAGGATGAAAGGGTGGGAGTTGATGAACTTTTGATTCCTGAATGGCTACCCAGTCACCCCTGGTATGAAAGTGCAGCTCCGCTGTGATCAGTTACTAGAGGTGAAAGTTACAAATGGAATTTAGAAATGATGGCTCTAACTCCCACGTAGTTGGCTCACTGGATGCATATGGAAGTGCAAAATAACAAGAAACAAGCTAAATGTATAATCTCTAGGTTATTGTTGTCTGTAATAGCTAAAATAAAGGGAGAGTGTTAGAGTGGCTCTTAATGGGCCAAGGTTGGATTCCAGCCAGGCCAAGTTACAGCTGCTAGCCTCAGGGCTGCTACAGATGGCAAAAATTATGCTGAAACAACAGATAGCAAGGAAAGACTGATTTGTGAGAGAATGGAGAAAGAAACGGGAGAGTCAAAGGACTCATCCCAGGAAGGTGGAAATCTTTAAATGATTATTAAGAAATGGGATGAATAAAGCAGACTTCGATGGGGTCATGACAAAGGTCTTAGTACAACACTGTCAAAGGTCAGGTGGACCAATGGGAGCCTCCGCTGGTCCCCCAACTTTGAGGGGCCCTTAAAAAATCTGCTTTATTCACCTTAGTTTTGAGGAATTTAGAAAGCCAAATGGCGAACGTGACAATGAGAAACTTGGCCTCAAATTGCTTGAGACTACGATCCCACAATCTAATCAAGATAAGAACTGTTGGCCGGTGGGTGGCTCACGCCTGTAATCCTAGCAGTCTGGGAGGGTGAAGCAGGAGGATGGCTTGAGCTCGAAGTTGGAGACCAGGCTGAGCAACAGTGAGACCCTGTCTCTACCAAAAATAGAAAAAATTAGCCAGGCTTGGTGGCACACACCTGTAGTCATAGCTACTCAGGAGGCTGAGGCAAGAAGATTGCTTGAGCCCAGAAGTTGGAGGTGGCAGGGAGCTATGATGCCACCACTAGACTCCAGCCTGGGTGACAGAGCGAGACTCTGTCTCCAAAAAAAAAAAAAGATAAGAACTTTTGAAAGACCCTCAGTCTGACCCTGGCTGAGAACCCAAAGTCATACGCACATTGAGTGGGTAACTTGATCAGGCGATTTAGAAGAGACATTTCCAGGACTCCTCACCGTGGAAACCCAGGTACTGTGATTCCAAAACCTGTCTGTGAGTCCTAACACGAGCTGTTGTTAGATTAGGAGGATACGGGAACGCAACAGCTGATGGGATTAAAGTGAAAGTTTCGATGAAAGTTGTGAGGTTTGAACAGACTTTATATAAAGTGGTTTTTGTCTCCTTTACTTGAACATATTATGGGGATGGATACTGTGCCTGACTGGGGAATGCTTCCCCACCTAGCATTGTAAAACAGAAGGCATGTAAATCTGCCCTCTGCTAAATGGCATGACCAATAAAATGGCCCAAGCCCACACAGGTTGTTAATTTGAAACAGTATAGAGTACCTGGTAGACAAAAAGAGATTACCGGTTTAATTAATGCCTTGTTAGAAGCTGGAGTGTTGGTGTGGATAGATTCTTTGTATAAGAGCCCTGTGTGGAGTGCAGACCTGGGCTGTGGCAAAAGCAGTATCCAGCAAAGACCGCTGGAATTTTGAACCAGACAATTTCCATTTGAGAGACAATCACTAGCTTGCTATTGAACATTAATTGAAATTGCCACTATGACTGAAGGACATAAGATAATCTTGAAACTTGAAGTACCCATAATGTCTTGGGCGATGTTGGAGAAATGCTGCGGTGGGGAGGAGGGTGTCCAGAAGAGTTCCATAACAAATGGGAATGGTTTCTACCACAACATGCTACCAGAGGAGTATAAGGAGGTACTCATGAGCAGGTAGTGTCTTTTCCCCTAGGGACCGATTTTAAACCACCTGGGATGCTGCTGGGTGGGTGGCCACTTGGGCCACTTAGGCAGTGTCCTACCAACAGCTCTCTATTGACCAGAAAAGAGCTTCTTATTTATGGATGGCAGTTCCAAGGTGAGCAGGTAGCATCCTGTTTGGAAGACCACCACTCTGCTTCCAAAGATAAAAACAAATCAGCTCAGTGGGCTGAATGCACACTGTTTGACCCCCTGTTTAGGTTTTTCCAATTCATAGGTGGTGGCTAATGGCCAGGATGTGGGATCAGGCAGAAGGACAATGGAAACTGGACTATTAAAGGGATCCCCATATGGAGAATGGCCCCATGGAAATCACTATGGAAATTTAAGGGATGTATTAAAGTAGAACATGTCAATGTTTATCAGAAGAACCCCTTTCTGGAACTGGAAGGTGATTGGAATCTGCACATGGATATCCTGGGGTGCTTGGTTGAGGTGGCCACCAGGGTCCATGAAGTGAGTGAACACAGAGAGCTGCAGCAGTGCAGGGATGGGCTGAATCTAGACACGTTCCTTTTGCACCCTCTCCGACACAAAGTGCCAACAAGAACTGTTTTGTCTACCAACAAGAGAGGCAGGGACTGCAGATAACTATGAAGAAAGTCCCCGTGGGGAAGGCTTCACACATAGCTGGCAAGGTGGACTGATGCCAGTAGCCCTGGGAGGCCACAGATGGGTGCTGAAAGGCATAGACACTTACTCTGAACTAGGCTTCGCATGCCCAGTGGTAGATACAAATGCTCAAAATACTTAAGGACTGAAACAGAAAATACTGTACCAATTTGGACTTCGAGTCACATTTCTTCAAACCAAGGAACACATTTTTATCCTCAGAGTAGTGGTTTGATAGGAATTGGAATGGACAATTGAAACATTTATTGTCTAAAGTGGGGGGAGATCAAGGCAGGGAAGGCTGGCTTACACGCCTTCATGAGCGTGTGCTCACACTTAGCATGAGGGGGCCGAGGGAGGGTCCCCACTGGACAGATTACACTACTTCTCTGGGTGATCTGCGGGAAAGGGGGTGTGGGAAGCTGCTGGCACCATTATACGATTCTTTCCCACATCACTTTGCTTTCTTTTTTCCTACCTGATGCAGTGGCCTTCAGACCAGGGCTGCAACTTTGGGTGCCAGAAGCAGGGATGGTTCCAAAGCAAGAGCCTGTAACTATGCTTTTAAGCTTTTATGTCAGAATTGTAAGGGCCTGATGGGGTAGATTTTGTCTTCATCCATCTGGCAGAATTGGAGTTAACAGGGAATACAGCTGTATTGCTTAGTGGTGGAGATAGCCCACTGGTTCTGTACCTGTGTACGAACGGGAGTAAACTGAGGGAGGCACTTGCTAGAATCGTATTGCCAATGCCATTCTAGACCAGCACAGTGGCCAAACCTAATGTTCCTTTCAAAGGTGGAAACATTTTGATTCAAATGGAGAGAAGGAAAAATGGTAGCTGAATGTAAAGGAACGAACAAATGGTGTACGACAAGGGATGTGAAATATTACATTGATGAGGGGCTCAGAGCAAGGGATGATATTGTCTCTTGCTATACTCAATTATACAGGATGCCTGAAAGGGCAAAGCCATATGTTGCTGAGATCACTCCGGTTTTGGCACCTGACAAAGCCAAATGGAAGTCTGCAGACCTGAGTGGCATTGCTCCTGGAGACACTTTGGTCATGTGCTGTGATTAGTCTAGATGGACTGGACCTATTGTTAATCATTGAGTAGGACTCTAGTAACGCACCAGTATCTTTCGACTATCATTTTTCAGGTTGTATCTGTGGCCGTACTGCCATATGGTGTTAACACTGACCTTGGAGCTAAGATTCAACTATCTTATGTACACAGGTCATGTGATAGTGCTGATATTGATAATCAAATGTATTCGGAAAATGACTGGCCTGAGGAAGAACTGGATTTACCTCAGCATCAAATAATTTTTTATGTTGCTATGTTCTGAGGCGCCCAAGCCACATGCAGACACTACATGGAGAAGTCCAGAGGTCCTCAGCTGACAGCCCCAGCTGAGCTGCCATCTTGGATGCCCCAGCCAGCATCACATGACACAGAAGACCTGCCCAGGTAAACCCAGCGGATCCGCAGAATCATGAAACTACAAATGGTTGTTGATTCAAGCCACTAAATATTGGGGTATTTTATTTCCTAGCAATAAATAGACAAAACACCTGGTATTTCCCATGCCCGAGGCTTCCAGGATTCTGCTGGGTTTTGATGTCCACCCCCACCCGCCAGCGCTAGGGTTTGAGCTGTCGTGGCTCTGCCGAGTCTGTCATCTCTCTCCACCCTCTCTCCACTTTCCAGAACGCTGACTTCCCTTGTCTGCGCTCATCTCCTCCCCCGCTCTTCTTGTCCTTGTGGGTTTATGCCTTTTAAAAATCTCTTTACTGTAATTTTAGTGGGGTTTTGGGAGGGAGAAGAAATAAATAGACATGTTTAATCTGTCCTGTTTAATTCAGTTTCTCCTACACTTGTAACATACTGACAGAATTTCCCCTCCACCTCCCTCTTTACTCAAGTTCTGGCTGTTCTCAAGGCTCCTCCCAGACTCCACCAACCCCAGCATTGGGGTGAGCCCTCCTCACTCCCCAGTGCTTCTCGGAGGGGCGTACCCTTCATCTCTTCCACCCACCCCCATCCCTGGTGAACGCTACCACCCGCTGAGCAGTGGGCGCACCCTCTTCTTCATCAGCCCTCACTGTTCTCATTCTGCTGACTTCAACATCCCCGTGATCAATCCAGCCATCACTCTGGCCCCTTAGTTCTCTGACCTCCTTTTGTCTCGTGGGCTTCTCCACCTTCTTCAGCCACAACCTCAAAGAACCAAACCCCATCTGCGTTGTCTCCCAGAGGTGCCTCACCTCTGAAGTCACTAGTTTAGACAGCCTACTCATCACAATGGCCAGCCAAGAGGCCTCTCCTCCTGTCCCGAAGGCTGTGCTCTGTACCCTTTGCCCTGCCCCCGCCTCCACACGGTCTCATTCCATCTGCCTTGTGTCTTCACCTTCTCCTTCTCTACACATTTTCATAGGCCTGCCCAGCACCCATTCACCCAGCTTCCAGTAGCAGAGCCTGATTTTGTCTGTAGACCCCTCCCTTCTCCCCCTCCATTCATGTCATCTGGATTAAGATGGCTTCACCCTCCAATCCATCACATTGCCTGGTCACTGAGATGGGCCCAGGGGTGGATACCTAACCAAAGTCAGGCCAATTAGAGTCAAGAAACTCAATTCTCGGATTTTTTTTTTTTAAGCCATTAGGTAAGTGGGGTCTTTGCTTGTTTGATTTAAGCCTGGGAGGATGGGAGGCCAGAGCTGCTGCAGCCATTTTGTCACTACGAGGGGAAGGTCTTTTGGACAACAAAGCCAATTAGAGAGGACAGCAAAGCCTAAGTGAGCCTAACACTACCAATTATTGCAACACGCTGAGAGGCCCTGAAGGATTGCCTCAGCTCTGTTGATGTTTGGAGCCAGATAGTTGTGCCCCATCATACTGTAGCTGAGAACATGGGCTTTGGAGCCAGTCTGCTGGGTTTCAAACTCAACTGTATTAGAAAGAGTACCCAGAGAAATGGGGCAGAAAAGTTAGGGCAACTATTAGTAGAACTTGCCTCAGTGGGTTATTGGAAGGCTTAGATGAGATAAAGCATTTAAAATGCTTAAACTACTGCCCAAGACATAGTTAGCACTCAGTAATGGTGGAATGGCCAGTAAATGCCAACTAGCATCATTATCTGCACTATAGTCACCATAATTCTTAGTAGTATTGTAGTAGTATTGTTGTTAGTAGTGATGGTGGTAGTATAGCACCCGAGGTGGGTGGGTCAGTGGCTGTGTGTTTGACAGAGAGAGAGAGAGAGAGAGAGAGAAAGTCAGTGGTCAAAAAGTATTCATGTTTGTTATTATTTCTTATCCTGCACAATAATTCTGCGAGGTTTTTTAACATGGTCACCTCTTCCTACATGCTCACCCCTTCCTACTATAATACTGCTAATAATTTTGGTGACTATAGTACAGATAATGATGCTAGTTGGCATTTACTGAGTGCTAACTATGTCTTGGGCACTAGTTTAAGCATTTTACATGCTTTATCTCATCGAAGCCTTCCAACAACCCACTGAGGCAAGTTCTACTAATTATTCCCCTAATATTCTATGCCTGCATCCAGCTGTGCCTGAAGGCAGCTCTATGCCTCAAGTTTTCAGTTACAAGAACCCATTCAGGCTTTCTGCCTCAGCCTGGTTGGTCTTGTGGCCCTACAGAATCTGCTATCAGGAGAATCATGTTTAAAAGCTGGGCAAGAAAGACAAAGAAACATTTCTCTGAAAAGTCTTCAGACACAGTCTACAGCTCCCCCTGGTGGAAAGTATTGTTTTTCAGAGTCTTGATAATAGGCCTTAATTTTGATCCACCCACCAGGTGTCCCAATAGTCTGTATATACCTAGGTCAATTTAGGAAATCTTTTCTAATTAAAAAAATATGTAATTGCCGGTATTTATAATCCCGATCACAGTCCAATTCGATAATACTTTGTAATTCAGAACTATAATCCCCAACGAAACATATTCCCAAATTATGCAGTGAATTTAGAATGTGCTAGACCATCAGAAATCAATTTTTATAACTACTAAAAAAGTGAAAAATAACAAGGAAGAAAGGAGAAATGAAACAGAAAACCGTGATTCGGTAGAATGTTAAAATCCTGTCGAGTACGACTTCATTGACTTCTGGCTTCAAGAAGGATTATACCCCACACTCGCCTCTCTTCTCTCCCCAGACCCAATGGAAATTATCAAAGAGAAAACTAACCGCACAAGTTTAAAAGCGATCTGTTCCAGCAAACCAAAAAACTGGAGAGAATGCCATCAACAACTGAAAATTTGAGGAAATTTGTTGTTTTCCATTGAGAGCAAAGTCAAGCGTCCTGCGCTGAGCGCTCACCCCAAAGGAGGGGCTCCCCGGGAGAAGGTGGAAAGGTCTCCCCACAGAGCACAACACAGCCCCGGCTCTGCGCAGCGGGCCCCAGGCAGCGGGGTTTCGGAGCTGTGCAGGTGCCTAGTGGCCGATCGCGCTGCCCTTCCTCCCTCACTAAGTCAGCGGGGGACTTGCTAAGGCGGGTGCAGAAGTGGGTGGGGAAGGCGGAGAGGGAACGCCTGCAGCGCCCCAGCAAACCCCAGCCGCCATCCCAAGCCAGCCCTGCCGCAGCTGCCCGGGCCCCGCTGCACCCGGACCACTCTGCGGTCCACCCGCTGCGGCCAGAGGAGGGGAGGCTGGGGAGAGAGAGGCCCGGCGGCGCCCTGGCCTCGCAGAGCAGTGGGCGGAGTAGCCCAGGCGCCCGTGGTTCCCCAGCCGCCCTTCGCCTTTTCCTTGGGGCGCTCGCCGGCGGCTGGTCTGGTCCCTGCGGGGAAACGTGCCTGTTGCCCGTCTGCACTCTCGCAGCGCGAGAGGTGTGCTAAGGTGGTGCTGAGGAGAGGAGAGAGGAAGCGGGAGATGATGTGTGCAAACGCCGAGGGAGCCCACACCAGCCGCCACCTCCACTCCCAAGTGTTACCGGCCATCGGAGAATCACCCCCGAAGTAAGGACCGTCAGCGTGCCGGAAAAGGTGGCTAAGGAAGGAAAATCCACTAAAGAATGGCCCCCAGTGGAACGGAGGAAACCCCAATGTACTTAAAATATTCAAATTAATATCCCCAATAATATTAATGGCAAAATCTTGCATTCATAATAAACAGCCTGGTGTACAAAATGTGGTATATGCATACGGTGGATTATTATTGTTATTATTTGAGACAGTGTCTCGCTCTGTCACCTCGAGTAGAGTGCCGTGGCGTCAGTATAAGCTCACAGCAACCTCAAACTCCTGGGCTCAAGCGATCCTCCTGCCTCAGCCTCCCAATTAGCTGGGACTACAAGCGCGGGCCGCCGCACTCAGCAAATTTTTCTATTTTTTGTAGAGACGGGGGTCTCACAAAAAGAGACCTCTTGCTCAGGCTGGTCTCCAACTGCTGACCTCAAGCGATTCTCCCGCCTTGGCCTCCCAGCGTGCTGGATTGCAGGCGTGAGCCACTGTGCCCGGCTACAATGGATTATTATTCAGCCATAAAAAGGAATGGAATTCTGACACACGTTACAACTTGGATGGGCCCTGAAAAACTTTACCCTAAGTGTAATAAACCAGACATAGAAGGACGAACACTGGATGATTCCACTTAAGTGATGTTCCTAGCAGAGGCGAATTCATAGAGATGGGAAGTAGGATAGAGGTTACCAGGGGCTGCAGGGTTGGGAGATGGGGAAGTTATTGTTTGATGGGTACAGTTTCTGTTGGAGATGATTAAAAAAGCTTTTGGGTATTGACAGTGGTGATGGTTACACAAAATTGTGGCTGTGCTTAATGCCACTGAACTGTACACTGAAAGATGGCTAAAATGGTAACTTTTTTAATTTTTAAAAAACTTTTTTAATTAAAAAAATTTTTTTGGTCAAGTGAGGCAGTGGGAGTGGAGAAGGAACAAAGGAATCTGTAACTGGTTGTGATCAATTAGTTGTCAACACCACTGCACTCGGACCAGCCTAAAAAGGTAAATTTTATATGTATTTTGCCAAAATAGAAAATACCTCCCCAAAGAAACCTATGATAGAAAAAGGAGCAATCAGAGAAGAAGAAATAGGTCTTAGAAGTTCAGGACACAATGGTAAAAATGAAAAACTCAATAAAAGCAGAGAATAATGGAATGGACACTGCTTTAAAAACATTGTTATTTGGAAGGCCATCTAAAGAACTCTCAGACAATTTTTGAGGGCTCTATTTGGATTTATAATTATTTCCATCCTCAGCAAATCCAATTTCCAAATATGTCCTTGGTTCCAATATGAAAAATCAAGCATCAACTCAAAAGCATAGCGTTTATTCCACAGTATAAAGAAAACATCCCTTTCACCTCACCTCAAGTCTGAGGGGCAAGAGTTGGGATCCCCAAGAGGAGAAGAGTGAGGGGCAGGGCGGATGCCCGGCCTGTGGTTTGAACATCTCTTCCAAAACTCATGGTGAAACTTAATCTCCAATGTGGCATATTGAGAGGTGAGGCTTTTAAGAAGTGATTGAGTCATGAGGGCTCTGCCCTCAGAAATGGATTAATTCATTCAAGAATTAATGGATTAATGATTTATCATGGATGTGGGATTGTGGCTTTATAAGAAGAGGAAGAAATCTTTCCTGAAGTGACAGGTAAAAGAAAAAAAAAAAAGAGGAAGAGAGACGTGCTAGCCTCCCCGCCACGTGGCGCCCTGTGCCACCGCAGGACTCTTCGGAGAGCCCCCACCAGGTATTCTGTTATAAGCAACAGAAAATGGGCTAAGACAGCCGGCTAAGAAGAAGAGCTTAATTCTGTCTGATAAGGGAGCAAAGCCCAACTCTTCAGGCCCTGCAGGATATGGAAAGGGGGAAAAGAAAGATCTGTCAGAGAAGTCGGGCACACATCGTCCTGTTTCCCTTCCTCGTTTGGAATTGAGGAGTTCCTCGTATAGTGGAACCATCCAGATGGGTATGGGGGAACTCTTGCATGTAGGTTAGGGAATGCTTCAAACCAGAAGCCCCTCAGGTAGTCGCATCCTGGTGGGATTTGGGCAATGCACAGAAGAGCCAGAGGGAGGCGGGGAGTGAGAAAAGCCTCGTCATGTAGCAGTGTGATGCAGGGCACCCAGGTCTCCCAGCTTGGCACAGTGAGGGGAAGCCAGTCTGCTGAGAGGGCCCCAGCCAGCTGCAGCCTGGGGTTGAAGACAGGGGTCATCAGTGGCCAGCAGCAGTGGCCACCACGGCAGGCCCAAGGCATGGGTCTAGAGACCAGACTAGCCACCCTGTGTCAGGGACCAGCTGAAGACAGCACAGGGACAGCCAACCCTCTTCCACTATGCCCAGATGCCACCTTGGGAAAGGCAATGAGAAGGGGAAGGACAGCCCAGGTGAGAAGATGAACTTGCAAATGACTGTATATTTACTCCAAAGAGAGTGTCTAATCTGGAGGAGACAGAGATTCCACTAACTATCAAGTTAATGTATTTTCTCCTGCTGCCAGCATGAGAAAGGAAGGAAGATCAGTTACAGACATTAAGAGTCTCCATCATCTGCACATCTGTGTATGTTGTGTAAATGTACAACCCTATAACATAAGTATGAATCAGAATTCAGAACACAATAAATAGTAAAACAAGAAACAATGGTGAGAAAGGAAACCAGCAAAACATGTGGTTAAGTCTTAATTGTTGTTCCTACATGTTTCAAAAACTTAATGCAACTGATGTGAAAGGAGCACAAAAATATAAAAGGCAATATTAAAAAATAAAAGACATAATATATTTTAAGTTCTCAAACTAAAATCCTAGAATCTAGACTCTTTCAACTAACCTGGTATTGTTTGTAAATTATACCTCAATAATTCTGATTTAAAAAGAAAAAACACAAAGTGTATGCTCTCTTTCTCTGTCTCTCTCTCTTCACACACTTAGGGTCTCTCTATGTGGTGTCTCTGCTTGAGCTGGCTAGTTTGAGCTTCCTCACAATATGGCAGCTTCAGGGCAGTCAGACTGCTTGCATAGTGGCTTTTATGACCTAGCCCGAGAAGTCACATAATATGACTTTTGCCATAATCACAAGCCTGTCTAGATTCAAAGGAAGGGGACACGGACATAGATAGTCTCTTTTTTTTTTTTTTTTGAGACAAGGTCTCAATCTATTGCCAGGGCTAGAGTGCAGCTATATCATCATAGCTCACTGCAACCCCAAACTCTTGGGCTTATGCAATCCTCCTGCCTCAGTCTCCCTGGGACTACAGGCACTTACCACCACACTCGGCTAATTTTTCTACTTTTTAGAGAGACGGGGTCTTACTCTTACTCAGGTTGGTCTTGAACTCCTCCTGTCCTCAAGCAATCCTCCTGCCTCTGCCTCAGAAAGTGCTAGGATTACGGGCGTGAGCCACCATGCCTGGCCAGATATTACTTCTCAATGAAGAGAGTCAAAGTCACATTGTGCAACATGTGTGTGAGATGAGGGATATTGTTGTGGCCATCTTTAGAAAATGCAGTCTGCCACAGCCCACCCTCTGGCCGCAACAATTCACTCCCACATGAAAATACAAGTCTCATCTCATTATGGCATCAACTTGAAGTCTAGGATTTCAGCATCCAAATCAGGTCCAGATGCAGATGAGGATCCATGAGTACAGTTCACCAATTTTCTGCAGCACTCAGACTACCTGTCCTGAATTAAGAATGCGATCAGCCCAGGCCTGTGGAGCGGGCAAGAGTTCCCCTTGGAATGTAGCATCATAACATTCTATGAGGACTCCCTGAACACCTTCTACCTGCCAGACATTGTGTTAAACTATGGAAAACCTGGATGAATAAGAAAGACCCAGAATCTACCAGCACCGACTTTTGTCTGGTGTAGCCATTCCTCTGGGCTGTCACTGAGTGAACTGATTCCACGACTTGGACATCATCCCCAATTGTAGAACCTCCTTAGTTTCCTTTAGTATATTTAACTTTCAAATCTCATAGCTACATTCCATGCTGTATTCAGATTTTTGAACATCAGCTGATAAACGTTTGGAGAGATCACGCTGTGGCCCTGTCGACCAACCTCACATTGTATTTTGGCTGCATTGCCATCTGTATAGCAATGCTTGTTTTTACCATTTTTGGAATATTTATCTTATGAGATATGAGAATACGGATAACATAAATCTCATACACTTCATGTCATGGAGACAAACATCTTTACTTACAACAGGATGTTCATTGGATTTAAGCTGGGGGACCCGATAGTCTGTGCATTCAGTTGTTAAAGAAAAGAACAAAATACACAAAATCCTGGAAATGCATCATTGGAGATTGGGTCTAAAATGTACTATATTATTGGGGACTTATATCAAATATGTTTGATGATATATTTACACTCTTTGGGAAGAGAACCTTCTTCATATCCTGTAGGTCCAACTTTCTCACATTAGCCCCAAGTCTACATTTTTAGGTGTGCCATACAGCACACACAAAAGCAAAGAAAGACCTGAGTATTAGTTTCCCATGACTGCTGTAACAAGTTACCACACTTAGTGGCTTAAAACATGCACATTTATTCTCTTATAGTTTTGGAGTCAGAAGTCTGAAATCAGTTTCACTGGGCCCAAATCAAGATGTTGGCAGGGCCTTGCTCTCTCTGGAGGATCTGGAGGGGAACCCATTTCCTATCCTTTTCCAGCTTCTAGAGCTGCATTCCGGCACCCATTGGATGGAGGCCCCTTCCCCCAGCAGCATAGCATCTTGCTCTATGTTGCATTGCCTTATCTTCTGTGTCAAATCTCCCTCAGCCTCCTTCTTATATGGACACTTGCGATTACATTTAGGGCCCGCCCAGATAATCCAGGATAATCCCCCCATGTCAAGATCCTTACCTTTATATACATTCAAATGGAGAAACAATACTTTAACAAAATGAAGTAAATCTATATCTAAGAACACAGAAAATGCCCACGATATATAATATAGTAAAAAATGGAAACTAACAATCAATAACCAGTTGGAAGATATAATAGAAGAAAACAACCTACAAGAGCTATATAAAGCCAGGCAAGGTGGCTCATGCCTGTAATCCCAGCACTCTGGGAGGCTGAGGTGGGAGGATGGCTTGAGGTCAGGAGTCAAGACCAGCCTGAGCAAGATCGAGATCCCATCTCTACTAAAAATAGAAAAAATGAGTAGTCCCAGTTACTTGGGAGGCTGAGGCAGGAGGCTTGAGCCCAGGAGTTGGAGGTTACAGTGAGGTATGATGATGCCACTGTATTCTAACCTGGACAACAGAGAGAGACTCCAAAAAAAAAAAAGAGCAATATGAAAGATAAAATGCCTTTTAATAAACTTAACAAGAAACATACCAAACCTATTTAAAGAAAAGTTTAAAATTATACAGAAGGATACAAAAGTAGGCTTGAACAAATAAAAACATGTGCCATATTCTTGCATAGAAAGACTCAACATCATAAAAAGTAAATTTTCCATAAATTAATTTAGAAATTTAACACAAGAACAAAGAAAGTACCAATGATTTTTTTTAAACTAGGAAAATTGATTATAAAGGCCATATAACATATTAGCATAAGAATAGCCAGGACATTCTGGAAAGGAGGAGCAATGAGACAGGGTGGAGAGTAGCTCTGTAAGTTTTTGAAAAATATTATAACACTTCAGTAATGAAAACAGTGTGGAAAACAGTAATGAAAACAGTGTTTTCAGTAATGAAAACAGTAATGAAAACAGTAATGAAAACACTTCAGTAATGAAAACAGTAATGAAAACTGGTTCATATTAGACGAACTGACCAGTGGAACAGAAGAGAAAGTCCAGAAATACTTGCAGATACATTTGGAATGTCCTTTATGATGACTATGAGGAAGAGATTAATTGAATTATTCGATGAATGGTAACTGGACAACTGGGAGCCAGCCAAAAGAAAATAAACTTCAAAAAAAAAATTTTTTTTAAGGCTAGTCAAGTGAAGCAGTGGGAGTAGAGAAGGAACAAAGGCATTTGTCACTGGTTGCAATCAGTTAGTTGTAAACACCACTGCACTCGGAACAGCCAGAAAAATATAAACTTAGATCCACACTCCACAACTCACATCAGGATAAATTCCAAAAGGGTCACAAATTTAAATATAAAAAGTGAAACTATAAGTCCTTAAAGAAAACATTGAAGAATTTGTTTATAACCTCAGCTTTTCAAATAATGACTTAAAATCCAAAAGGCATTTAAAAGTAAAAAAGACTACATTTAAAAACTTGCTTGGCAAAAACACACCCAGGCTGTAAGCAAACAATAGACACAGAAACTGGGAATTTTTTTTTTTTGCAAGTCATATCACAAATGAGTATTCATCGAACATATAAAGAGATCCGAAAAATTAGAAGAAAAAGACCACTAACCTAGCAGGAAAGTTAGCAAAAGATATAAACAGACAGTTCTCATAAAATGATACGCAAAAGGATTATAAACATGAAAATATGTTCAGCCTCACTCATAAGAGAAATGCAAATTTAAACTACACCACAATACCACTTTTTTTCTTGGATGCCATTTTTTCTCCCCAAATATTAGATTGGAAAATTTAAAAACACACTCTGTATCCAGGCTGTGGGCAAAGAGACACTCTAGTCATTGGTAGTGGGAGTGTATTTGGCAACATCTGCACAAATTACAGTGTATTAACCCTGGTGATTTACCCTACAGATGTATTTGCATACAGGCAAAATGAGGTTTGCGCAAGATTATTCGTTGGAGCAGTGTTACTAATAGCGAAGATTAACTGGTTAGCCAGGTTAAGATACTTCCACTTAATGGAATACAATACAGCTCTAATCAGCACTCTATGAAACAAGAAACAAGACCTCCACAATATTAAAATAAAATAGCAAGGTACAGAACAGTGTTACCTTTTATGTTAAAAGTGGAGTAAAAGAAAATATATCCTTATTTCCTTGTGTGTGCAGAAGGATCTCCAGAATCTACCAGTGGTTCCCTCTTTGGGAGAACAATAAAATATTTTTTAGGAGGGAAGCAAATCGTAAAGTAGTTCATAAAATGATCCATTTTTTCATATATGCATTTTTAAAAGCTATTAACTGGTTATCTTTGAACAGCTTTTATTTTTACGTATACATTTTTGTATGTTTTAATTGTACGAAAATGTGCAGTTTCTGTAATCAGAAAAAATGAAAACAGTGATTTTAACTTTAATAGTGAAAAATGATATATTTCTGTAACCGGCCCCCATTGAAAAAATTACCATGACCCCTACATAGTCTAGCTTAACTAACTACTTGACCTTTTGAGTTGTTTCCCAGAAATGGTGGATTTTCTTCAAGACAAAGGAGCTGAGATTCTAAAGGCCCCTGGGCAAAGTTCCTTATTCACCATCCCCCACAACCTGCCCCCAATGCAGGTAGCCCCTTGTTAGTTACAGCAGGACCTGTCTCAAGCAAGACACGTGGCCCCTCCTTTAGAAGCCCACGATTTCCGCCTTAGGAGAGACGGATTTGAAGCAGTTTCTCTCCCGTTCTCCCGACAAGACATCTGTCATATTAAAAATTCCTGGCAGTGCCACCAGCAACTGCACCTGGGCTGAAACGCCCTTGTGGTTTCGACATTTCTGTTTCCTCCTCATTATTCTTTATTACAAACTGCAGTTTAATGGAATCCTGGCTTTCATTCCTCTATTTTAGATTCAGTGTTCCTTTCTAACAACTTGAATCATGTTTTAAAAATAAGACACACACACCCCCCCTCGCCCAAACACACACACATACGCACACACACACTTGTTTGTACTATGACATGCAGGCCAAATTGATTTCAAAAGTTGTGTTGCCTCATTTAAACTTAAAAAATAATTTTTTCTTATCTCCTGCTGCAGTGATTCCCCAAACAGGAACTTCTAATTCCTTCTGCAACTCCTCCAAATTTCATGACTTTATGAGGGTCGAGGAAGGACTAAAAATCCCAGAAGTCCTTTTCCCTTTCCCTCTAAAGAAAGCGAGAAACCAAGACCTTCCAGAGGGGGGCGCCACCTGCAGTTGCGGTTATTTATAGTACAGTAGTTGGGTTTAAATATAACTGCCCTCTAGTGACTCCAGCCGACTGCCACTTTAAGATTTGTTTTGTTTCAGTACATTACAGATCGAATACAAATTTAGCAGGCAACAGATAAGAAACATAAACCTAGTGGGAGGGGCAGTGTGGTGGCGGGAGGCTGGCTGTGTAACCTTGGCATGAGGACCAGGACGGATTTAAAATAGTCTGCTCTTCAAATATAAAATGATGCAGCGTCTGTAGAAAACAAACAATTAAACATAAAATTATCATAAGATACAGCAATCCTCCTTCTAGGTATATACCCAAAAGAACTGCAAGTAGGGACTGAAACAGATGTGTACGTTTATAGCAGTATTCACAATAACCAAAAGGTGGAAGCAACCTAAGCGTCCGCAGACAGAAGAATGGATAAATAAAATGTGGTATATACTGTACATACAATGGAATGTTATTTGGCCTTAAAAATGAATGAAACTCTGATACATGCCATAACATGGGATGAACCTTGAAAACATTATGCTAAGTGGAATAAACAAAAGGACAAATATTTTATGATCCTACTTATATGAAGTAGCTAAAGTAGTCAAATTCAAAGAGAGCAAAAGTCAAATGGAGGTTTGGGGGGTGGAAGGACGGGGAAAAGGGGAGTTAGTGTTTAATGGGTGCAGAGTTTCAGGCAGTGAACATGAAAGTTCTGGAAATGGATGGTGGTGATGGTTGCACAACAGTGTATTTAATGCCACTGAACTGTACACTTAAAAACAGTTAAAATGGTAAATTTTATGTTAAGTATACTTTACCACCAAAAAAGGTAAAAAAAAAAAAAAATTCTGCCCTTCATCCTTGTCTACATTACTTGCCAGTCCGTGGACCATAGAAGAAAAGTGGGAGATTATTAATTTAGTCAAATCCATCTCTGGGCCTCCTCACCATCTGTGAAATGGAAGGGTTGGGTGCAATTTCCATGATTCCATATAGAGATGCTGTGTCAGAAGAGAGGACAAGTGGAGAATTCACCCTTGTGAAAGGTGAGACGCACAGGATGACATAAATGAACATTGATGCCTACTGAATTTTGGAACGCTGCTATAGATTAGACATTTAAATTTTTTATTTTAAAAAACAATTTTAAAAATTTAAATTATAAAATATTGCAGACACACAGGAAATCCCTAAATATAATAATTAAGTGTCCACCACCAAAAATTAACAGATTTTCATATTTTGCCATATCTACTCTATATCTTGCCTTTTTATCTTGCTTATTATCTTTAACTCCCCAGGAGAGCAGGGATTTTCTCTTATTTTTGGGACAGAGTCTTGATGTGTTGTCCCAGCTAGAGAGCAGTGGCATCATCATAGCTCACTGCAACCTCCAACCCCTGGGTTCAAGTGATCTTCCTGCCTCAGCCTCCAGAGCAGCTTGGACTACAGGCACCCGCCACCAAGCCAGGCTAATTTTTCTATTTTTTTGTAGGATGGTCTCGCTTTTGCTTAAGCTGGTCTTGAACTCCTGACCTCAAGTGATCCTCCTGCCTTGGCCTCCCAGGGTGCTAGGATTACAGGCGCCACAGCAGAGATTTTTAACTCTTTATTTGCCACTGTATCCCCAGAGCCTAGAACAGTGCCTGGCACATAGTAGAAAATTCAGTCAATGTCTCTCGAATGAACAAATGAATGACTCTTTGTGCAAGTCTCCTCATACATAATGTTAGTTTCTCTAGGGTAGATTCTTACAAGTGGGATTGCTTCACCTCTATTAAGTATTACCAAACTGCCCAAAAATTTACACTGTCACCACAGATACACAAGGGTTTGTTTCCCCCTTTTGGTATTGTCACACTGTCTTTATTTTTGCCAGTCTGATGGGTGTGAGTGGTATTTCATTGTTTTATTTTGCATCTTCTTGATTATTGGTGACGTTGAGCATTTTTCCTTAGGCTCTTCCTGTGATGTGCTTACTCATATCTTTTGCCCATTTTTCTACTGGGTTATTTATCTGAGATAGAGAAAGAGAGAGATTTATAAATATAGATAGATATAGATACTATAGATATAGATACTATAGATAGATATAAGATACTTCTTACCCTTTTTGTTAATGTTTTGCAAGTATCTTCTTCTAGTTCGTGGCTTAAGTTTTCTTTTTGTGATGTGTTTTTGGGCCAGAAATTTTAATTTTAATGTTTTAAAAGTTGTCAATCTTTTCTTTTGTGGTTTGTACTTTATGTGTATTGTTTGATAAATCCATTCCTATCCTGAATTGATAAAGACATCTTTTTTTAAATCTAAAAGTGTTTTATTAACTATTTGGAAATAATTTCAAACTTATAAAATGTTGCAAGGAAATAAAAATAATGCAAAGAACACTTACATGCCCCTTACCAGGTTCACCAGTTGTTAACATTTTACCCCATTTGTTTATCATTTGAAAATATTATATATACAACATACATGTACCATATGTTACATATATAAAAATATATATTTTTCTGAACTACTTGAGAGACAGTTACATACATGATGCTTTACCACTAAATACTCCAGTGTGTATTTCCTATGAATAGGGATAGTTTAACATAATACAGTTATTATGTACAGTTAGAGTACAGTTATTAACTTCATAAATTTACATTGATAACTTTTATTGAATCTCCCATGATATTCCAATTTTGTCAGTTGACAATTTTTTTGTTGATGTTGATGTTCTTTATAGCATTTTTATAACCCTATAAGCCCTGTAACCTATACCACTTTTTAAAATCCTATAGTACAGGATCCAAACTAGAGGCAGGTATTGCATTTAATTGTCATGTCTTTTTGGCTTCCTTTAGTCTGGAACGGTTCCTCAACCTTTATTTGCCTTCTATGACACTGACATTTTTGAAGAATACAGTCTCCCCTCTTTCTTAGTAGAATGTTCCTCATTTTCTGTTTATCTGATGTTTCCTTGTGATTAGACTGAAATAATGCTGGAATACTGCAGAGATGTAATATTATGCAGTGTCACATAGAAGCAGTATTTGTGTCCTTCTCAGGGTACCATGTCTGGAGTCACATGATGTCTATCTGCCTCTCATTGGTTAATTTTGATAACCTGGTCAAAGTGTTACCCTATTTCTCCATTGTATAATTACCATTTAAAATTTTTTTTTCTCCCTTCTACCTCATGGCAATCTGTAGGGAGACACTTTAAGACCTGCAAATATCCTGCTCCTAATCAAAATTTCCCCCTAGCTTTGGCATCCATTGATGATTCTTACCTGATCTAATCTTTGCCATAATGGTTGAAAAATGATTCATTTAGAAGTTTTTAAGTTTCGTTTTTCACACATGGGTCTTAAACCTGGGGTTGATTTTGTGTATGGTGTGAGATAGGCATTGAATTCTATTTTCCCCCCATATGGCTAATCAGCTCCATTTGTCAGAGCTCATTCTCTCCCCTTTGGTAAGAAATGTCCACTTCTTCAAACATCAAATTTCCATTTTTGCTGTGCTTGTTTCAGTACTCTTTATTCTGTTCATTGGTCTATTTGTTTATCCCTGTGCCAATACTACAGGGTCTTAATTGCTATAGCTTTATAATAAATTTTTATATCTGGTAGGACAAGTCTCCATCATATTCTTCTCTAAAATTGCCACCCATTCTTGCCACCCAGGCAATTATATTTATTGTCACAGATAATTTTCACAGCCACCCTCAGAAAGATTAAGCAATTTCTTAAGGTCACAAACCAGTAAGGAGGACTTTGAACCCAGGTCTGTCTGAGGCCAAAGGTCTTTCCATTACTTCCTGAGGTTCTGCCCTCCCAAGGTCAAAGGGATGGTTTTCCAGGCACGGAAAATTGGAGGTCAGGGAATCAAGTGTAGTGAGAGAGAGAAGAGAGGTGAGAGAGGAAAGGCAGGGGTCGTATTGGTTTGGGTTTAGTCTCCAGGATGTAAACTTTGCCAGCCAAGGAAGGAGCCTGAACTTGGCTGGCAGAACTGGAAACAGACGATTGGAATGAATGGGACTGACAGTCCCTCCAAGACTGATCACTGGTAGGTGTCCCTGCGCACATCTTGTCAATTTCCGCGTGCGCGGGGCAGTGTGGCAGCAGCCTGAAAGGGGGACCCGCAGCTGCTTTTGTGCTGGGGGTTGTGGCGGCGGTGGCGGGAGAGTTGGGAGGCGTGGAGCGAAAAGGATCTGGCTGCCTGGAAGCCGGGACAGATCCCACCCCAGAAAGGTGCAGCAGGAGCTCCCATCCTCCACTAGCCCACCCCTCCCTGCCTAATTAAGGGACCCTAATCAGCTTATGGGAGATTAAGGGCTCTGGCCGGCTGTTCCCACACCCCCGCCCCGGCCTGGGCTGGCAGGGGAGAACTGTGGGCGGGCGTCAGAAGGGGGATCGACCCGGTGACCCCTCACCCGGGCCCTGGGCCCGAGCCCGGGACTTTCCGGTGAGTGGCAAAGGCCCCTCCGCACGGACTCGGGTCCGTCTGAGGGCGTGGGCGTGTCCCCACTGACCCACGAAGGCTCTGACGAGGGGCGAGGGGCAGACAAGGTGGGACCCAGAAGCAGGGGAGAAGGAAGGGGGCTTCCAGGCCGTGTCCTTGGCCTGCGTCTAGTCATCCAAGCCTGAGGAGGAGGCTGTGGAAGCAGAGTTAATCACGGGTTAATCAGCCTTTGAGAAACGGAGGGTTGCGGGGAGCCCTGAGGGTCTCAATCGCTCATCCTGCCGGTCTATGTTCACAGAAGCCGGCAATGACCGCCTGTGCCCGCCTAGGCTGTGGGCTTCGGGACCCCCGGCTCTGCGGCCCCGCCCGGTGGGCTCGGTCCCTGCCCGGCCTCCCACAGGCCGTGGCCGGGCTGGGGCGTCCGCTCCGGCTCCGGCTCCGGCTCCTGCTCCTGCTCCTGCTCCTGCTCCTGCTGCCGCCCTCCGCCTTCTCCGCAGTGTTCACGGTGGGGGTACTGGGCCCATGGGCTTGCGACCCCATCTTCGCCCGGGCCCGCCCGGACCTGGCCGCCCGCCTGGCCGCCGCCCGCCTGAACCATGACCCTGCCCTGGCAGGCGGGCCCCACTTCGAGGTCGCGCTGCTGCCCGAGCCGTGCCGGACGCCGGGCTCGCTGGGGGCTGTGTCCTCCGCGCTGGCCCGCGTCTCGGGCCTCGTGGGTCCAGGGAACCCTGCAGCCTGCCGGCCAGCCGAACTACTGGCCCAAGAGGCTGGGGTCGCGCTGGTGCCCTGGAGCTGCCCCGGGACGCAGGCGGCGGGCACCACAGCCCCGGTCGTGACCCCCGCGGCGGATGCCCTCTACGCCCTCCTTCGAGCCTTCCGCTGGGCGCGCGTGGCCCTGGTCACCGCCCCCCAGGACCTGTGGGTAGAGGCGGGACGCGCATTGTCCACGGCACTCAGGGCCCGGGGCCTGCCTGTCGCCCTGGTGACCTCCATGGAGCCCCCGGACCTGTCTGGAGCCCGGGAGGCCCTCAGGAGGGTCCAGGACGGGCCCAGGGTCAGAGGTAGGCTCCCCCGCAAAGTGCGGAGAGGTCGGCAGGTCCTGCGGGCAGCGGGGCGGCGCCACCAGCCAAGCCTCTGTGTCCGCAGTGGTGATCATGGTGATGCACTCGGTGCTGCTGGGAGGCGAGGAGCAGCGCTGCCTTCTGGAGGCCGCAGAGGGGCTGGGCATGGCCGATGGCTCCCTGGTCTTCCTGCCATTCGACACGCTCCACTACGCCTTGTCCCCAGGCCCAGAGGCCTTGGCCGCACTCGCCAACAGCTCCCAGCTTCGCAGGGCCCACGATGCCGTGCTCACCCTCACGCGCCACTGTCCCCCGGCAGGCAGCGTGCTGGACAGCCTGCGCAGGGCCCAAGAGCGCCAGGAGCTGCCCCCTGACCTCAATCTGCAGCAGGTAGATGAACCAGGGAGGAGGGAAGAGCAGAACAGCTCAGGGGAAGGGGGGCGGGGGATAGCCAAAGCCGGGAGAGGAGGATGGAACTATTAGCAGCTGTAGCTGTTCTGGAGTTTCCTTGGTAGTGTAGAAGGTCTGGTCTTGCTTGGGGCATCTTAGTGTATTGGGATTGTCTCCAGAGAGTAGGCAATGAAACCTCTCAGCCCAGCTCCAAGTAGTAAAACTCTAATGAACTCTAAACTGCAACATCTTTTGCTGTCTGCTTCAAAGGAAACCCATTCCCAGCAGCATAACATGCAGTCTGTAATAAATAGCTGGTGTTCTCAAGAGAGCAGGAAGGAAGGAGGATGCCTATCCAACCTTCATACCCAGTTCAGAGCTATTTCATCTGGGGCCTCATCACTTTTTGAGGGCCTTGACATCTTGCAAAAAGCAGAAGGGTCCCTGGGTGGATCCAGGGGCTCCCCTAATCAGCTCCATAGTTTATTCCCAACATCCAGCTAATATCCACGATTCCCTGAGTCCCCAAAATCCCAGTTCAGACCATCTAGCTCCACCTCAGTCACAAAATGGGGCTGAAACCACTAAGAAGGGAATTTAGGTGCCAGTGGGCTATAAATTAACCACCACAAAGGCCCAGATCAAAGGCGACTGCATGAGGGAGGGCTGTGGGTCAAGGGGGTTGAAATATTCCCCACCAATTCCCCTAGCCTCCTCCAAGAGGATGGGGTAGTCAGTGGGGGCGGGGGGATGTGAATAGTCACTAAGAAGAGAATAAGAGTTAGGAATAGGGGAGAGAGGGAGGGAGGGTCAGTCAGTGGGGACAGGGGTGGAGAAAGTAGAGAGCAAAGCTCTTTAGTTCTCAGCAAGTAGCACAGCCATCCATCCCCCTGCCCAAGTGGGGCCCATGGGAGTCACCTTGATTCCTCTAAGTCTTTGCCCCCACATCCAGACATTAAGCCCTGTCACTTTTACTTCCTAAATGTAAAATCCACCCACTTTCTCCATCCACACTGTCACTGCACTGGTTCAGGCCACAGCACCTCTAGCCCAAATCCCAAAACATAGTCTCCCAAATGGTCCCTGCTTCATTCTCATCTTCCCAGGCCCTTCTCCACCCAATCAGATCAAGCTTCGGAAATGTGACAGATCTGACCATGTCACACCCCTGCTCAAAGCCTCCCAGTGGCTTCTGTCTCGCCACATGGTTTACCAGGTTTCATGTCTAACTGTCTCTTCCATCTTCTATGAACTTCAGCCAGACTGAGCTACTTTGGGTTCCCTAAACGGGTCCTCTTTTGCCTCTGAGATGCTGGGTATGCTATTTCCTCTCTCCTGTCCCTCCCCTGCCCTGGATAATTCTGACTCATCCCCTGAGGGGCAGCCACTTCTGGAAGCTCCTCCTCCTCTCCCAGCCTGGGATGGGGACTGTCATTCCTGTCTCCAAAGCTCCTTCAGTTTCCCCTACCCTCACTCCTTGCACTGCCTTAACATCCCTGCTGTCTCCCCGAGGAAGAAAGGTTCCTCGAGACAGGGACTGTCTTGTACACTGGTACATATCTAGTGCTCTGCACAGTACCTGGTGCTCTGAGAGATGGGAACTGGAAATAAAAGAGAGGTCTGATAAGATCAGGTGGTAATCTTGGGGAAAGAAAAAAAGGAAAAGTAGACAATAGAAGCCAACCAAAAGATGGGAAAGAAGGCTTCCTGGTGAATGGTAAGCGATGAGATTAAAACTATATGCAGGGCAACCAACAGGAAGGGGAGGGAGGAAGATAGGTGATAGAGAGCCGCTCAGGAGCAGAAAAAGATGGGGAGGGCAGAGCCAGTGAGTTCCTGTCTGCTTATGAGCCGTGATCCCAAGCCCGGAGTCCCTACTCTCCTTCTCCAGGTCTCCCCACTTTTTGGCACCATCTATGACGCAGTCTTCTTGTTGGCAAGGGCCGTGGCAGGAGCTCGGGCAGCTGCAGGTGGCGGCTGGGTGTCTGGAGCAGCTGTGGCTCGCCAAGTCCGGGATGCCCAGGTCCCTGGCTTCTGCGGGGCCCTAGGTGGAGCTGAGGAGCCCTCATTTGTGCTGCTGGACACGGATGCAGTGGGGGACCGGCTGTTTGCCACACACATGTTGGACCCCGCCCAGGGCTCCCTCCGCTCTGCTGGGACCCCGGTGCACTTCCCTGGTGGGGGACCGGTGCCTGGACCAGACCCCTTGTGCTGGTTCGATCCAGACGTCATCTGCAATGGAGGTGAGGACTAGCACTCCAGCCTCCACTGGGACAGTCACCATGGACCATCCACAAAGTGGTGAAAGAGAGTGAAACCCTGTCCTGAAATTCTTCTTGCCCTTCTAGATCCTCTTCCAACCCCTGGCTTGTGCAGGACTCTTCCCTTGATGAGCCCCAAAGCCCTCTTGGAACCTTCTAGCATTCCCAGACTCTCCTATTGAGGACTTTTCCCCGAGAGCCTGCCCAGACTCCCATCCACCTTTCCTGGAACCTCCATTATTTGGCATGACTGCCTGCCTCTCTAGAAAAGGACACTCTCCTGGCCATGGTCCTGAGTGTCCCTCCTCTCCCTGTCCCTTCAGGAGTGGAGCCGGGCCTCGTCTTTCTTGGCTTCCTCCTAGTGGTTGGGATGGGGCTGTCCGGGGCCTTCCTGGCCCATTATGTGAGGTGAGTAGGCACAAAAGGTAAGTAAGCAGGTGGTCTTGGCTCTCCACCTGCCAGAAGTGAAATCGTGCAGCAAAGACAGCAGACTGGGTTCACTCAAGAGTAGAAGAGGAGAGGACTTGTCTTGGGGTGGGGGTGGGTAAACCTGGCCGGCTGGCAGAGTTCCCGGGAATGTATAGTTTGGGGATAGCTGCCCTCCAGGACCCCTCCCCTGAGCTAACATTATCCCTACACCCCCATCCCCTGCTGGCCTCTTCTCATGGACCTTGGTCCCCTTTGTGGAGATAACCTCCTTCCTCTACTAGGCACCGGCTACTTCACATTCAAATGGTCTCAGGCCCCAACAAGATCATCCTGACTCTGGATGACATCACCTTCCTCCACCCACAGGGGGGCAGCTCTCGAAAGGTGGGGGAAGCAGAGTGCTGGGGACCAGCTGTTCTCTCCCTGTATATCTAGTCCCTTCCCTGGGACAGCTGTCACCCCAGCACCCCACCTGGGAGATCTGGTTTCTGAGCTCTATCTCAGATCTGAGCTCTAGGGCTCAGAGCCTCATCTGTGCAATGAGGATGACAGCCTCTGTCCTGACTACTTTCCTGGTGTGAAGCTCCAGCATAAAAAATGAATGTTTGTTTTGTAAACTGTAAAGTGTTGTGCACTTGGGGAGTAATGTCATTATCACCTTCCCCTCCTCTCTTTAATCCCCAAAGCTCAGCCTGACCTCAACTGAGGACTCTGACCCCAGAGTATATTCTGACCCCTTGCATTGACCTCTACCCCCCAGGTGGTCCAGGGGAGCCGGTCGAGTCTGGCTGCCCGCAGTGTATCAGACATTCACAGTGTCCCTAGCCAGCCCTCGGACAGCTCCAACATTGGCCTCTATGAGGTGAGCCTGACCCTCAGCTAGGTCGAGCTCTACTCCAGGAAGGGTAAAGGGGAGGGATGCTCAGTCCCTGGGCAGAGAGGAGGCACACTCTCAAGGGAGGCATGCAGTCATGTCCCATCCTGCAGGCTCCAGGAAAGGGGGATGGGATCTAGGGAAAGGTCATGGATTCCTCAAAGGGAAGCATCTGGAAATCCTCCCTCCCCCAGGATTTTCCCTTAGCCGTTATCCAGGTGAGGGGTCCTCAAAGGCCAATTACAGTGACCCAGAGGCTGGAAGCTGGAGCTGCCAGGGAGCATGCTGGGACCACTGAGGCCATCTCTTGCCCTGTTGGAGCCCCTGGCCCTGCCCCCTTCAGCATGTCCACCCAATTCAGATGACACTCAAGAACAGCAAGCCCTGGAGGGGAAAAAGAAAGTCACAAAAAGGCGTTAGGACATTTACTATGGGGCCAGCAAATCTGAATGTGGTGGAATGGATGGGAGATAAGAGAATAGATTCAGAGAGATCTGAGAGGGAGCTCAGCTATTGAAGAGTAGAATGGAATTCAGAGCTCCCGAGCTTCAGGTCATGGGAGAGAATGCAGAGGCTCCCATTATGCCACAACTGTTGCTCAGAGGGGGCACTATTGTCATTTTGGGCAAATAGTTCTTTCTTGTATGGGACTAACTTGTGCCTTGAAGAATGTTTAGTGTCTAGAGTCTGGCCCTATCCACTAAATGCAGCCCCCAGTTTTTGTGACAATTAAAAATGTCCCCATATTTTGTTTCCAAACCCTTACAATTCCCTGCTAGTCCAAATTCCTTACCAACAGACAGAGCCATCTACAAAATTAGCAAGGTCCAGGACAAAATAAAAATGAGAGGCTCCTTGTTCATTCAAGATGATGACAGCAGATCGTTGAACCAAGCTCGAGCCCTTCTGAGCATGGGGCCCTGTGTGACTGCACAGGTCACATGCCCATGAACCAGCCCTGCCAACAGCTGGGAACAATGAGGCCCAGCACCTAGAGGGGAGCTGCCTATAGGTCACAGTTTATGATGAAGCCTGATCTACCCAGATTCTTGACTCCCAGCACAGTGCTCTCTCATGGCAAGGATGATGATGAGGGTTGTGATGTCAGTGACATTTGTGGTTGCAATAATTCACTTAATAGGACTGTTGGTGGGTCATCTGGGATGGTGAGGACTGCCATACAGGCCTTCTGCATCTCTCTAACCCAGGGGAGGGCTCTCACCCAGCTGGCTGTGAAGTGGATGGGCAGACATCAAACCCTTTGCTCCAATGCTCTTTTCACATGAAAGATGTGTTCTGGGACAGTGGGCCAGTGGAAATGTGGGGGTTCTAAGGCTCCTTGCATTATGGGGTTTTAAGAGACTGAGTTCCCTACCCCCATCCTCTCTGCTGCAGGGAGACAGGGTTTGGCTGAAGAAATTCCCAGGGGATCAGCACATAGCTATCCGCCCAGCAACCAAGATGGCCTTCTCCAAGGTGAGACTTGGGGCTGTGATGGGGTGTGCGGTGGCCATGGGTTCCTCCTTTCCTGCCTTCTCTTTGCAGCTGGGTACAGAGGTAGGTCTCAGTTAAGTGTCCCCTCCACTCTAGAGCAGGTTTCCCATTAGTCTCTCTTATACCACTAGTTCTTTCTTTTGACGTTCTTATCACAATTTGTAATTGTATGTCCATCTGTGTGCTTGCTTATTTCTTATCTGCCTCCTTCACGGACTGTAAGCCGAGTGAGGGCTTCCCCATGTCCCTCATTGTATCCCCAGCACCCAACACAGTATCTGGAACATTAGAGAGACCTAGTGAATGTTTATTGAGCAAATGATAAAAAATAAAAAACAAGTTTCTACTTCTGTCAGGTCATTCGTACGGAATGGCCATAGCTACATATATTGACACATACTGAATAAAGTGGAAAGTTGGCAAGGAGGCTATAAACTGGCTTATTCTGGTCCTTCCAACCTTAATGTCCTCCTTTCCCCCCAACACTATGCAGCCTTGGCCTGGCCCTCTTCCCTGGTGCTTCCACAAGAGCTCTTGGTCACAGCAGCAAAATGACTTGAGTGAACTACCTGTATGGGTCAACAGACTAGATCACCATTTAACACCAGCCATTTAAAATGAAAAGAAGCCTCTTATTGGGCACATGAACCAAACAAAAGCTAGAAAGAGCACTGGTCAGCCAGCCAGCCTCCATTTTTCCAGCATGCCCTGACTGAGGGCACTCTGTCCTGCAGAGTTGGTGTGGCTCTTATTGATGGCTCCTCTGGGACCCAGCTTCACTGCTCAGTCCTGTGTTCCCTAACTTGGAGAGGGTGGGAGTCTCAAATATGTCTGACACAATGAGGTAACACCAAGCAAAGTAGCCCCAGGGCAGGTCGCAGGAATGAGCCATTTCTGGTGTCCTTTGAAAGCAGCACAGCTTCTCCCTGGTTCTCCCTGCAAAGGCTGTTACATCAGAAGGAGAGCATGGTGGTGCCAGGGGTTTCTCCTTCATGAGGTGTTTCCCTTAAGACCAGGGCAGTTCAGAGTTTTATCATTAATAAATCAGAACCTGAGTGGGTCCTGCTCACCAATGCAAGGTTGTCTTTTCATTCATAACTTTAAGCTAAACCACACTCAGTATCTGAACAGAGGCCTTTGACTATATTGTTTTTTCCAAAGAAAGCACTATCTGTAGAAGAAAGCCCCCCCTCCATATCCGATAGACCATTTCATTCACCACTATTTTTGATCTACTCAAAAATAGATCTTGAATAATGGCCCCCTCCCCACATTGCTCCCAGGGCACAAAATGCCTGTCAACTTTCCCCCTCTCAGCTCCGGGAGCTCCGGCACGAGAACGTGGCCCTCTACCTGGGGCTTTTCCTGGCCGGGGGAGCAGATGGCCCTGTGGCCCCCGGGGAGAACATCCTGGCTGTGGTCTCAGAGCACTGTGCACGGGGCTCCCTCCATGACCTCCTTGCCCAGAGAGACATAAAGCTGGACTGGATGTTCAAGTCCTCTCTCTTGCTGGACCTCATCAAGGTGTGTATGTGGGGGGCTGTCCTGGTGAGCAGGGAGGAGGGGACAAGAAGGAGGGGACAGGAGAACTGTGCGGGCTGAGGCTGCCTCTTACCCCACTCCTTCCAAGGGAATGAGGTATCTGCACCATCGAGGGGTATCTCACGGGCGGCTTAAGTCACGGAACTGCGTAGTGGATGGGAGGTTCGTGCTCAAGGTCACAGATCACGGCCACGGGCGACTGCTGGAAGCGCAGAGGGTGTTACCAGAGCCTCCCAGCGCGGAGGGTAGGAGTCCCCCGCTGCCTCCCACGCACAGGAGCATCCCCCCGGGATCCCCATTACTTCAAGGGCCCCTTCCTCCCTTCCTCCTTCCCTCCTCTGCCCTCGCACTCTCCATCCTACACCCACTGAACAACACTCCTGCTACGGATCTTGTGACCTCTGAGAGATGCGGACGGTGGGCTCTGTGACTGGGGTGGCGGGGGCTTGCTAGGGGGCGGGACTTGTGTCTGAGCTGTCTGATCTGCCTGTGCTGCGGAGTCTGCTTTAAGTGGAACTTTGCTTAGGGGCGGGGCTTGTTCTCAAGAGGCGGAGTCTTCCCTGGGCACCTCCTCGTCTGAGGGGCGGGGCCTATTTGTGCGCCTGGCTTTGTCAGAGATGGCTTTGGGTTTCAGGTAGTCTCTCCTAGGGATAGTTGCAAGGCTCAGGCTGCGGGGTTGGTGAGTGCCTGGGGGCGAGCCTGGGCTTTCTGGTGAGGTTGGGAGTCTTTCCCCAGCGCCCCCACCGTCCTCCGTGTGCCCACGCCCCCTTCCCCATCCCCAGACCAGCTGTGGACAGCCCCCGAGCTGCTTAGGGACCCAGCCCTGGAGCGCCGGGGAACACTGGCAGGCGACGTCTTCAGTTTGGGCATCATCATGCAGGAGGTCGTGTGCCGCAGCCCCCCCTACGCCATGCTGGAACTGACTCCTGAGGGTAAGGCTTTCCCTGCAGTTAGGACAGAGCCAGGCCAGACCCAGCCTCGCGCTTTTCTCTAAAGCAAAGCCCAGTGATGAGACTTAATTACGTGCGGGCTCCCTTAAAGCCTGGGCCTGAAGGGTCAGGGTGGTGGAGACCAAGTATAGGTCCCAGATCTCAACAGCTTCCTCCGTCCTCATCGTGGACCCAACCTGCTCCCCCAGCCGCTGGAGCAGGCTCCTGTCTGGTTCTCAGGGGTCCCAGGGAGGCAGCAGAGGGAATGGGGAGGGGGTAGGAGGGCAGTCCAATCTGGTTCAAATCTGCATCAAATCTATAGGACTCTGAGCAAGCTACTTAATCACCCGACCCTCACTTTTCCTATGTGCCATAAATGTTAGTTTCTTTGCCTGTCACCTCTTACTGACCCCCAGGGTTAAGGGTCCTCTTGTTCTTCCTAGCAACCCCCTTTCACACTACACTCCCCCACCCACTGAAGCTCTGATTTAAAGGAACCTCGGCCAGTCCCCCCATCTTGGGCTTCAGCAATCAGGCCAGGGTCAGAGGTGGCTTCTGCTCTGGGACGCCCACCCCTCACGGTCCCCTTGTGCCTCCAGAAGTGGTGCAGAGGGTGCAGAATCCCCCTCCGCTGTGTCGACCCTTGGTGTCTATGGACCAGGCGCCCATGGAGTGCATCCAGCTGATGAAACAGTGCTGGGCAGAGCAGCCGGACCTTCGACCCCCCATGGACCGCACCTTTGACCTGGTTAGGGGCTGGGATTGGGCAGGGGCTGGGCTGGCCACTGGGATCACAGATTTTTGTCAGCAACCTGGAAAGGCTGCAGGCAGGCAGGCTGGCAGGACCTCTGACCTTCTGGGCTATCTCCTAAGGGGTAGCCTAAGGACTTGGGGGTTTGGTAGGGCAGAGTTAGAATGGGGGCGAAGTAGAACTGTGGAGGCCATTGAAGTGGGAGACAGAGCTCTGGGAGGGAGAAACAGTCAACTCAATTCAAATAACATTGACTGAGAACCAAGTATGTGCTTGGTTTACTGTGACAGAAAGACCCTTGGCCTGGGAGTCCAAAGGCTGGGCTGGCTCCAGTGCCCTGTCAGTTACTAGCTGACCACAGTTGACCTCTGGGAACTCTCACTTCCCATGTGCCTCCTAATAATGTCTGAAAACCCAGTGCCCAGCACTCTGGGGGTGCTTGATGAATAGAAGATGAATGGTGGTGGGGGGTCAGGATTATACAGCCCCATAAGAGGGCCCACGACAGGGGCATGACAGCTCAGGTCTTCAGCAGCTTCACCAGCTTCCTCCTACTAGTTCAAGAGCATCAACAAGGGCCGGAAGATGAACATCATCGACTCGATGCTGCGGATGCTGGAGCAGTACTCCAGTAACCTGGAGGACCTGATCCGGGAGCGCACGGAGGAGCTGGAGCAGGAAAAGCAGAAGACAGACCGGCTGCTCACACAGATGTTGCCTCCGTGGGTGCCAATGGGAAAAGGGATGGGTTGGGAGGGCAGTGGAGACCAGCCAGACTGGGGTGGTCCCCAGGTGACCTTACTGCCTGCCATCCTTAGGTCTGTGGCTGAGGCCCTCAAGATGGGGACACCTGTGGAGCCCGAATACTTTGAGGAGGTGACACTGTACTTCAGTGACATCGTGGGCTTCACCACCATCTCAGCCATGAGTGAGCCCATCGAGGTGGTGGACCTGCTCAACGACCTCTACACCCTCTTTGATGCCATCATCGGTTCCCACGATGTCTACAAGGTGGAGTGTGTAGGGGACGAGTCCTCCAGACCTTCAATTCAGCTTCACCAGCCTCCAGCCCAGCCCTTCCTCCTCAGCCCCCAGTCCTCCTGTCCCTTATCTCTTCAGTTCCCAGCTCAACCCCCAACTCACAGCCTGGCTTCCCGGGATATCTGCACTAACCCCAGTTAGGCCTCCTGATAAGGGACAGTCGCTTTTTGTGTACTGGGGGGAGAGGCGCTCAGTACTGAATTCACAACACTCCTTCCCCTAGGTAGAGACAATTGGGGACGCCTATATGGTGGCCTCGGGACTGCCTCAGCGGAATGGGCAGCGGCACGCGGCAGAGATCGCCAACATGTCCCTGGACATCCTCAGTGCCGTGGGCTCTTTCCACATGCGCCATATGCCGGAGGTGCCCGTGCGCATCCGCATCGGCCTGCACTCGGGTAACTCCCCAGCCCTCCCTCCGGGGCTCCACCCCATCTCCCTCTTTAGGGCCTGGCTCCAGAGTTCCTACATAGGAGGCAAACTCGTGGAGTAGGGGGAGGGAGGGCGCTTTCCTTGAAGAGTATACGCTTGAGACTGTTTATTTGGGGAGCTGGTGGAGATTATGGGGTGCAAAGGTCCCCCAAGGCCCTAGATACGGCCCCGCCTGCCCACCCGCCAACCCTGCGCATCTCGCATCTCCACAGGCCCCTGCGTGGCGGGCGTGGTGGGCCTCACCATGCCGCGGTACTGCCTGTTTGGAGACACAGTCAACACCGCCTCGCGCATGGAGTCCACCGGGCTGCGTGAGTGTGACTGGTTGGAGGGTGTGCGGGGGTGGGTGGGGTCTCGGAGGGGAACGGCCCGGGAGCGGGACTCGGGAGGTGCGTTCGGAGCTCACGGCGCCCCCCACCGGCCCAGCTTACCGCATCCACGTGAATTTGAGCACCGTGCGGATTCTCCGCGCGCTGGACGAGGGCTACCAGATGGAGCTTCGGGGCCGCACGGAGCTGAAGGTGAGGCAGGGCCCCGCCCCGCCCCGCCCCGGGGACCGAAGCCCCACCCCCTCCTGGGGCTGGAAGATAAAGTTCGCCCTTCCGGATCCTGGGTCTCCCAGTTCCATTTAGACCTCGAGGTCCACCCTCGCCCCAGTCCGCCTAAGTCCTCCCCTCCTCCATGTCTCCCCAGGGCAAGGGCGCCGAGGACACGTACTGGCTGGTGGGCAGACGCGGCTTCAACAAGCCCATCCCCAAACCGCCCGACCTGCAACCGGGGTGAGGGACAGGCATCGCGGGCGGGGCGGAGGACCAAGGACCCGCACGGGCTGGGCGGGCCCCTTCGCCCCCTCTCCCGGTCTCACGCTCTGTGTCTGACCCCGGCACGAAGCGGGGATGACCTTGGCACGGCCCTCCCACCCGCATTACCCTTTCCTGAGGCCACCGCCCCCTCCCCGCAGGAGCAGCAACCACGGCATCAGCCTGCAGGAGATCCCACCCGAGCGGCGCCGGAAGCTGGAGAAGGCGAGGCCGGGCCAGTTCTTGGGGAAGTGAGGCCCAGCGCCCGTCCCCGCCGCCCCCGACAGGTGCTGCTCCCTCGGATTCCACGTCCAGCTGCATCTCCCCTCAGACTCAGGGGCCACACATCTCTGGGGGATGCTTCCTAGGGGACAGGCGAGGCCTAGCACTACCTGCAGAACATCCCACCCAAGCCCATTGTCCCGATCCTTTTCTGACTTAGTCCAGGCTGGTTCCTAAACCCAGGGATTGCCCCTGGGAGGGAAGCACCCGCTGCAGGGATTCAGTAGGTCTGGAGGGGTCCAGAAATCCAGGTTTAGGAAACCCTGTAGTCAGGACCTGCTGTGAGTCCTCCCCTGACCCCACCCACTCCGCAGCACATTAAACCAGGCCTCCCCCAAGCCTCACAGGCTGTGCACTGCACAAGAGACAGAACTCTAGGGGGCAACAGTCACCAGAGGACAAGGCGAAAGTTGCCCCTGGAGTTCTGTTAGAGCAGAAGTGCTGTCCACTAACCTCATTCAAGAAACTCTGATCCACGACCCTCTCCTTCCTAGGTGAACCCCCATGACCCCTTTCCTCGACTTCTGCCTAAGAAACTCCTCTTTTCCTCAGGATTATTGTGGAAGATCCTTTTCCTGAAAGTTGCTGCTATAGATGACCGAAAGTCTGGCTAATGCCGGTGGCCTCAATTCAGCTTTGCCTCAAAGGATTCTGGGCCTTTACAAGAGCTGGTTGCAAATTAGCCATGTGACCTTGGGAGTCTCATGAGCTCTCCAGGCTTGGGGTCCCGTCAGTGGTGAAATGCGGGGTGGCCTAAGTGTTTTCCATGGCCCCTGTGGCCCTGACAGCTGGGCTTTAAAATGGCTGGCCTTGGGATACCAGATACTGTGACATGTGGCCCCCAGCCCCAGAGACCCTGAGCCCATCAGGGGATGTCAAATTGGGGGATTCTCCATTTTCCAGGGTCTCTCAGGGCCCCAGGAAGGAGGATCTGGGATTGGATGCCCCAAGCCCAGAGGAGGTGAAGTCCTTGTGTTCCACCAGAGCAGGGGTTGTCACAAGGCCTGAGGAGACCTTGGCTTCTGTTTAGCCTCAAGCCTCGTTCCTATCTCCATCCCCCACCAGTCAGAAACTGGCTCCTTCTGTGGGCATAACCAGATAACTTGCCCAAGTGCAGAGAAAAGTTTGCTTCAAGGCTTTGGGGAAAGGAAAGTAAACTTCACCAAACCTTTACTAACCAGAACACCTGAAGAATAGCAGTTTTCTCTGTTTAACTGGGCACCACTGAGCAGGCAGTTAGATAGAAAATTCTTTGTGCTTAGATCTTTGCAACAGGTGTCAACTCCCTGTCCTGGCAAGTCCCCAGCTGAAGTTTCCTTTGTGAAACTCTGATGCTCGAGAGCCTGGGCCTTGGCATGTTTGACTCTTGGTGTCCTTCACCATTGCTAAAGACCCTGGAAGAAGTTAGCAACAGATACCACCACCCAGGCTGCCCCCATAGGTAGTGAGTGTCCAGTCCCTGGAGGTGTGCAAGCAGAACTGGAGACATCACTGACCAGGGATATGACAGTCAGAGGGAGTTCCTAGATGGAAGGATGAACTAAATCCTCATTACTAAGTGTGGTTGGTGGACCAGCAACATCGGCATTACCTGGGAGCTTGTTAGAAATGCAGACTCTCAGGCCCCACCTCAGACTTACTTCATCAGAATCTGCATTTTAACAAGTTCCCTCAAAATATATGCACATTAAAGTTCTGAATCATACAAATATATGATACCCTAGGATCCCTTAAATATTAGAATTTCTACAAGTTCATAAAAGCCAGCCTATAAACTAACCATCGGACTTGCTTTATTTGGCCTATGGGGTGTTTTTGTTTTGCGTTAACCTTTAAAAATCAAGAGCTACCACATTTTAAAAATGTGGACCAGATTTCCCTCTTCTCTTGAAATCAAAAGCTCTGCATGGGGCTTGTATCACCACTCAGCAACATTCTCCTGGAGCTAGAGAGTGACAGTCCCCTTTATCCAGGGCATCACGCTTCAGTGCTCATGGTCTCCACTGCTCCCCAAGGACTCGAAGACACCAAGATTTTCTGAACATCCCTTTTGTACCTGCCTGGCGCCTGTAGACGTTGAGATTAGGACCCCCGGAGGAGCAGATGTTAGGATTACAGGGGCTCCTGGAGGTTGCTTTGCCTTCTTTTTAAACTGATTTGTGAATTCTGCAAGCTTAGTGGTCTTCCTGCTCCTTCCTAAAGGGAAAGAAAGAATGTAAAAGAAATCTAAAATCCAGCACTTATAAGTTCTGGTTACCTAAGGTGGTGTTGCTATAGTGAATAATTTAGTGCAATTTAAAAAGCATTTTTAATCATGTTCAAATATGATGAATTAAAGATTAAAAAAACAAGAAAACTGACATGCACACACATAAACATTTTGAAAAGTTATTTACATTCTTAAACATCTTCCTTAAGATTTTCTCTGTACTTAGGTCCCAGGGATTGAAGAGCAGGATTCTGCATTGCTGACCTTGGACCTGACAGTGCGAATGTAGCTCTCAATCTTCTGCCTCTTCCCTCCCTGCCCCGCCCCACCTCCCTTCCCCTTCCCTGCCTGTGAGGGGCCTGGAGCAGTTAATGGTGCACGATTCCAGGAAGGAGTCCAGAAGTAGGCGCAGAAGGATTAGCTTGGGCAGGCTTGGGCAGGGCACCCCCCAGAAGAGGAGGAGGATGAGCCAGAGCCCAAACCCAGCCTGGGGTAGAGGTGAAGTGGGCAGGGCTGAGCAGGTCCCTTCCCATCTTTGACTCAGCCGCATTCCCAGGCTGGCTGCCTCAATCTCAAATGACCAGATGTGATGAGGGAAGAGCCTGGTGAAGGACAGCCCTGTCCTCCTCCCCAGCTAGGAGAACTCGGGGACCCCCCCACCCCAGAGCTCACAGAGCTAGTGGGAAATGGGAAAGATTAAGTCAGTCTCCTCTCTGCCCCTCAGCCTCCTCCTTTCTCTGTCCCTGTCTCTCTCTCTGCCCTCATCTCCTCTCCCCCTATCCTCAGTGTCCTCTTTCTGCCCAGCACTTTTCTCTGCAGTTTCCCCCTTTTCTGTGGAGTCTTTTCCTGGACCCAGTCAGTTATCCAGCCCTACCTCAAGTCCTCCCCTGCTCCCCGCCCTGTTGTTCCTAGGACCCAGGCAGCTCCCAGCCCTTGAGAGCACCTGGCTTGGTCATTGGGCACTCCCCACCTTCAGATGTGTTTACACTACCTCATCCAGCTGGCCTGTGCCAGGAGACCCCCCTTGGGGCTGTCCTCGCCTTTGGGATGGCTCTGTAGCTGGGACCAGTGATGGCCAAAGCAGGGACCTCCCAAAGCTGGCACTTCAATCCCACAGCAGGGACTCCACAGCATGTCCTATCTGGCGCCTTTTCCTTGTGCTGCTCCTCGTCCCCATCTGCAGTGGACCCCAGGCGCCCGTCTTTGGGGAGGTGGGGTGAGTTGTTCCTTGGCAGGGATTTGTGACACTGCATTGTTGGGCTGTGTTCGTCAGGCTTTTCTGGACCTTGCACCATGGATACCAGGCCATGTGCCCTGGTGTTTGGGTCCTGGGAGGGTGGGGGCTGAAATAAAGGTGGGCTTTCTTCCATGTCATAGTGTGTGTTCCTTTTGGCCTGGAGGAGTAATCTGAACACCCACGTCCCAGGAATGCTCAAAGCTGGCATTGCCAGGGAGGGTTTCAGATAGGGGTAGATAACCTGGGCAGGGGAGGTAAGCAGGGGCCGATAGCCCCCAGGAACTCCTCTGTTCATGGGGTCTGCTCTGAGGGGAACACACAGGGAAGCCTCAGGCCTCTCTGGCTTCGGGAAAAGACTAGAGTTTTTGATACTCTGGAAGTGGGTGATGTGGCTTCATCCCTCGATCGTACACAGGAGAGAAGAAGGAAGAGAAGGGCAGAGCTTGTCTATGGCTGTGACTCATGGAAGCCAGAGCCCGAGACTGAAGGAAGAGGGCCCTCAGGTGGAGAGGTTGAAGTCCATTGGTCTCTGGGCAGGACCTCCCCAGCAACCCACACTCCACCTCTGACCCCTCCAGAGCCTGTCACTGGGGCATTACAGCAGGACCAGCCCAAAGCCACCCATAAAGTTTCCTGGAGCCCAGCTGTTTCCATGCCAGGCCCAATGTTCTTGACATGATAACTTGTAAGGGACAACAGTTGTGCATCCATCCTGCTGGCTGGCGGGCAGCCATCTGTGCCCCATTCACAGTCCCTGTGGAACTGGATAGAACTGATCCCTGACTTCCCCCTCAGTCCAGCCCAATCGTTCTGTTCCTCTGGCCACATGGATTGCTCCAAGGACAGACAGGTGAGCTGGGCCAGGCAAATGGAGCTCGGCACAGAGACATTGCTCAAAGCCACAGGAAGAAGTTGTCTCTTTTCTCTGGGGTTGCTGAGAAGATGGGACATTGAGCAGTGTTGCTACCACCAAGACAAAGCGAGCACAACTGGCAGACGAAGAGAGAGTAAGTCCTGATAGCCACTGTTTGAGCCAGTATGCCTCTCTGGGCCTAAAGCCAGATCCACCAGTTTAAACAGCATGGGCCGGCACATTGTTTTCTTTGCTCAAGCCAGGTTGAATTAGGTTTTCTGTTCTTTGCAGCCAAAAGTGTCCCGAAGATGCTGCCCTAAAGGATTGTGAGATGCAGTGAGGGTTAGACTGGCTTAACAGGAAGGAAAAGAGGGAAACCCTGGCCTGGGGGAAAGGGGAGTGAAGGACAAATGACCAAGAACAGACAGTCGCCGTGCCCTTACTCCACCAAGAGTCAGCAGTGCCCTTCCCCTGCGGAATGACTGTTCCATTTATAGGTAACCTGACCTGGGAAAAGATTAGGATCTGGGGTGAGAAAATGAGCACTGCTGTAAAAATTTCCTTGCCAGGACTCTTGCCCTGGCTTGTCATTTATAAGTTGGAAGAATAATTCAGGTCCTGCGTTGCAGGGAATGATGCAAATGAGAGCGTGGTGCAATCTGCTAAGCTCAGGACAGTGCTGGTATCGATATCTATAAATTAAGTGACTAGACTTGGCAGGGAGCTTGGGGTGGGGACAGATGGTTCTCCCTGTTCTGGGAGACAGGGAGGGGTTAGAGGGATTGACGAGAAGTATAGCCTGGGAATCCTTGTTCCTGCAGGGCGGGTTGATTTGTCACAGTTTGGAGACTTACTCATCCAAACTAAAGCCATTTTGTTACATCCACCAGCGACATTCTATATCACCCCCCACCCCTGAGCCTGAGTCTCTGGGCCTGGATCCAGAGAAGGGTATGCTATCCAAGCATCTATCCCTCTGCTCACAAGAAACACTGACCCCACCATTTCAAAAGCACATCCCCAGACACTGTCTCTAATCCTCACACAACCCATTTTACCCACAGGAAAACAACCCCAGGGACAAATGGCTTGTCCAGGGCTACACATCCAGCAAATGTTGGGATGAGGAAGCAAATCCAGGAGTTCAGACTGTGGGCCTCAGGGTGCCTCTCAAGGATGCACTGGGGAGGTGTTGCCTAAGGCAGCCCTGCTTCATGGCCCCTTAATTCTTTTCTGCCAAGAGCACAATTTAAACTCCAAGTCAGTGTCTGAGTAATCAGATTATTGAAGAGTTTGACTTGGTAGGATCTGAACATGAACATATTTACATTTCTCCAATCACTGCCTTCAAAAGTATAGTCCGGTTGTAAACTCTAATCTCCTACCTGCTCGAAATGTCCACCCCATCAGCCAGGCATGGTGGCTCACGCCTGTAATCCCTGCACTTAGGGAGGCAGAGGCGGGAGGATTGTTTGAGCCTCGGAGTTCAAGACCAGCCTGAGCAAGAGCAAGACCCCATCTCTACAAAAAAAGAAGAAAAGTCAGCTGGGCATAATGGTGTGCGCCTGTAGTCCCAGCTACTCGGGGGCTGAGGACAGAGGATCACTTGAACCCAGGAGTTTGAGATGGCAGTGAGCCATGATCCTTCCACTGCACTCCAGCCTGGGGGACCTTGTGAGGGGGAGCGCGTGTCTGCGCCTTCACTCCTCCCCTCACGCTGGTTCTGTGGTCAGGAAAGGAGGGATGTGGTGGGTGGAATCACTTGATCCCTGGATCCCTGCCCCTCACTTGAGGGACACAGTGGAGGCTGAGCTGTTCACCTGTTGGGGAGATTCCTATACTCTGGCTTTGGCTCAGCTGCTGCTGTCCCTGAGGGGCTGTCCCTGCCCAGATGGGCATGTGCAGAGGTGGGTTCCCCACAAAGACAGAGAAGTTGAAACTTCATGGTCCCTCACCCGCATTAGCCCCTTCCAAGGCCCCCTACCTAATTTTGTATTCTTTTTCTTAAAGAGGGTCTTTAAAGTTGCTTAAGCTTCAGGTCCCTACAACATCTGGGTCCAGCCCTGAGAGTGGTTCCCTGGGGCTGGGGTTCAGCTTCACCCCAGCTTTCTTCATCATGGAGGACCCCTCAAAGCAGCAGCTGAGTCTCTCCTCTGCCCAGCAGTGGCAGGCACCCCATGTCCTCTCTGCATACGGGCCTCCTTCCGTGTCCCATGGCTGCCCAGAAAGCCCGGGTGGGCGTCGGGCTTCAGCTGCCCTCTGACCTCAGTCCTCCTTTGAGAGGAGCCATGGGGACTGTCCTCTCCTCACCATCTCAGGGGTGCTGGCCTAGGGTTACCACTGTCTCCTTCCCAGGCCGCCTGCACTGTGGCCCTCCTGTGTTCCAGCCTAGCTCCACCCAGCCAGGAGTGAGCTGCCCATCTCCTGCTCTCCAGGGCACTTCCACCCCCGTAAATGATTCTTCCAGAGGGTCACCACTTGGCGTTTGCTGGGGAGAAGGGTAGCCCTCAGCCCGGATGCTGCCTCCCACCAACTCCTACCCCCTCCCTCACCTCCACCAGTCCTCTAGTGGAAGTGGGAGGACAGATTTTGGCAGGACTAGTCCCACAAACTCTCAGAAACCCTTGGGATGGGGGCAGGTGGGGGTGGCTGGGCCCATTGTCAATTATTGTCTTTGGAATGCAGAGTGCTTAGTACTTAATGGCTTCAGCTGTGGGCCCTAGTTCTAATTCCATGGCCACAGGAAAAGTTTCACTCAACACCTTATGATAGCAGAATTAATATATGCACTTTATGAATGGGTTACCCAATCAGCACGGGTTGTTACCATATGCCATTTTTTAAATGTCAACCAAAATTAACTTACATATCATAACACGAAACCCTCATGATTTTTTCATTCTGACAGAACATTGGTCCGTTTGATTGAAATGTTCTTATGATTGCAAATTCAGCAGGAGGCTTTCCCTTCTACTCCACCTCCTCACCCAAACCACCATGCCAAGCAATGCTTGTCTACAGCCACCCACGTTATGGCCTCACCATGGTTCCCTTTATAACTGGACAGCACAGCATCTCCTAGGCCTCTCTCTTAGCCCTTATCACCCACTCCCAAGCTGAGTACCTCCATCAGAACATCCCTGTGACTGCCACCAACATACTGTCTGATTGGGGGCCACATGGGTTCTCATGCATGTGATTGGCAGGTCCCTGGGATCACCTCTCCCAGGGCGTAGCCTTTACCCCATGATGGATGGGCACCCAGAGCTCCTGCCACACTCTCTGCTGGGGTGGGGAGCAGGGGGAGGTAGTGGCTCCAGTTGAAACAAGGCCTGAGGGACTGCACACATGGCATCGAGGATTTGCCATGAAAAACTCCAACCTGCACCAGGCCCTGAAAGGGGGGTGAGGAGGGGCCAGTACTGAGCACTTTATCCTCAACACTGCCACCAAATGATAGAAGCCTTCCTGGTCCTTGCAGGACAGGCCCAGACCAGGTCTCTGTGTTGGTGGATTCCCTGGGCCCTGCAGCCTGAGTGCAGGGCAACGTCTGTGCAGCCTGAGGTGGGGCCGGATGATCTCAGATTGTTCCTGGACCAGAACTGGCCCCAGAAACTGGTCCTTCCAGGAGTTATTTCCTCCTGGAGAAGGCCTGAGGACATGCCTTGTGATGACACAGTTTTACAAGATGTTCCTTCAGGAGCCAGAAAGGAGGCAGACAAGGTGGAGGTGCTCTACTTCTTTTTGAAGAAGGGAGAGATTTGGACCCATCTGTGTGCTGAAGGGAAGGAGCCAGTACTAAGAGACAGACATTGGGTGGAGAGACTAGGGAACAAGGTTCTGGTATCCAATGGGGACAGATCCAGGCATGGGGGAGATATCACCTCAGATGGAACGAAGGGAACCCTTTCTAAGAGGATTAGCTTGGGACTGGGAGCAGGACTTTGTGGGCCAGGTAGCTGCAGATTCCGGAACTTCCCATCAGAGGTTTCTGTTTTCTCAGTACAGTAGAAGGTAAGGTTGTCTTCTGAACACGCTGGGGGAGGGAGGAATACTATTTTATTGAATGCTTGCTATGTGCTAGAAACTGTACTAAGCATTTGACCTGAGAAATCTCATTTAATCCCCTCAACAGCTCATAAGTCAGGTGCAGTTGGCCCTTTGTGTCCGCGGCTTCTGCATCGGAGGATTCAACCAACAGCAGATTGAAAATATTCAGGGAAAAAAAACCCACAAAAAAACAATATAACAAAAAAATACAAATTAAAAACCAACATAGTATAACAACTATTTACAAAACATTTGCATTGTATTAGGTATTATAAGTAATCCAGAGATGATTTGAAGTACATGGGAGGATATGCATACATTATATGCAAATACTATACCATTTTATATCAGGGACTTGAGCATGGAGAATTTTTGTATTCATGGGAGTCCTGGAACCAATCCCCCAGGGATACTGAGGGACAATTGTACTATTATATCTTCATTTCACAGATGATAACATTAAGGCTCGGAAAGGTCATGTGACCTTCCTAAGGTCACGACAGTTAGTATATGAGTACCAGAACTATAATTTTCCTAAGATCTTAAACTCTATGCTATTAATAAAGAGGCAGGCTGGGCATAGTGACTCAGGCCTGTAATTCCAGCACTTTGGGAGGCAGAGGTGGGAGGATCACTTGAGCCCAGGAGTTCAAACCAGCCTGAGCAACATAGCGAGACCTTTGTCTCTACAAAACAATTTTTAAAAAGCCAGACGTGGTAGTGAATACCTGTAGTCCCAGCTACTCAGGAGGCTGAGGCAGGAGGATCACTTGAGCCCAAGAATTAGAGACTGCAGTGAGCTATGCTCATGCCATTGCACTCCAGCCTGAGTGACAGAGTAAGACTCTGTCTCTAAAAGAAACATAAAATAAAAATAAATAAAGAGGCAAAAACTGATGGGAACAAGTCCCTGAGGAAATGGAAGTAGCTGTGGACAACAGTAGGCAAACCTCTTCCTCTGAGGCAGGAGGAGGAGGAGAGGCAGAGTTCACAAGTTTTTAGTGGGGAGGAAAGGCTGCCAAAGATCTTCCTTTCCTGTGTCCTCAGTGTCATCAGAGGCAAGCATGGCCAGGCCAGGTATCTGCCATTAGTAAGATGAATGGGCGGGGAATAGGTGAGGATTTGAGATGGCTTTGGAGAAGGTTGGGTGTCAGAGAGGGAGTTGAGGAGGAAAGGCAGTCTCTGTGGAATTCCAGATCTCCTAGGTCTTCAGCCTCCCAAGACCCAGAATCCTGCATGTGGAGACCCTGAGGAAAGGGCCAGTCTGATGTCAGATATTCTCTGACCTCACGGACACAGATGCAGTGCCAGAGGGCACTAAGAAACCAAATAGCACATGGACAGGAGGAGACATCACAGGGCTGCAGGATGGGGGGTGGTGGGTGCTCAAAGAAGGTGGTGGGGGCCATAGGCCTGTTCAGCCATTGCTGGAGGCGAGAGCCCCTTCCTCCCCACCAGGGAAGGCCCCCAACACTAGCCAAAGATGACTGAGGTCTTGGATGATTTGGATTTGTCTGTTTGGAAAATGTATTCAGGAATTACCAGACAGCTTAGAGAAGTTAGCGGTTCACCCAGGACTGGGAGTTCTTACATTCACAGAGGCCCCTGTATCCTCTGTGAGGTAGGGTTCTTGTTCTCTCTAGGGTGGCTCAGCAGCCCCAGTGCAGGGGCCAGGGAAGGGAGTGGGGCTGCACCAGGTGCATCCAGGGCAAGGCAGGGTAGCAGGAGAATTTAGGGAGTTGGGGGGAACATGGTGAAGTGCCTTAGACACTAACTGGTTTAAAACCCACCCTCCTGCAAGATGCCTTCCTTGAATCATATGGGGGATATTTATTGTTTGGGTTTTCTATTGGCCAGAAATGGTCTGCCCACCGCTTCTGAGAAATCCACAGTATCCCATAGCTCATCAGCACCACCAACATGGCCACAGCGGGCACAGCCAGCCTGGCATCTTGTATGACCCTCCCCACTGGACACCGTTAATTGGGCCAGGGCTGGGTCCCAGTCTCACACTGGGTCAGTGAAAGCCCTTTTCTGGGGAACTTGGAATTGGAATGAAACACTCCCAAACCTGTCTGTCTACTCTCTTAGAGAATATATAAATGAGATCTATTGTGGCAGCCATTCTCTGCCATGTAAACCGGAAACAGAAAGAACTGGTGGTTGGGGGGGGAAGGTACAAAACAGACAAGCAGAAAAGAGAGATGGAGAGAACTTCCTAAGTTCTTATAATGGCCCATCTGTATCCCTGGCCTTGTGTCCTTATAATAAATTCTCCTTTTTGCTCAATTTCTCTCTAGTATCTGTTACTTACAAATGAAAGAATCCTAATTAACCGAATCTCTCCAGTAGCTAGAGTACTTCCGCCCTTTCTCTCTTCTGTCATGGATACACCACTGCCCTGGGCCATATCTTACCTTGAAGATGACACTAGGGTTTTTTTTCCCCTTTCTTTCTTTATTTTTTTGAATAAAAGGAAAGTTTATTTCTTTTTGTACAAGTATCTTCAGGTCTTTCCAATTTTACGGTTTACATCCATACATATAATTCTAGATGATTAAGAAAGGGATCTATTTTTATAGGTTGAAGAGGTCAAGATGAAAGTATTTTTCCTTTTGATATATGGTTTTAAAGCCATGGTATTTGCTATGAGGTATTACAGCTCCAAATGAAACTAGGGTTCTCCATTCTATGGGAGAAACTCATTTTCTTTTGTTTCCAGCAGAGCTTTCAGCCCCACTAAGTAGCCACACATGAGTACCTGGAACACACACCCATATAACTGGCCCAGTCCTTGCCAGGTGTGTTTAAAGAGGCTGCTTTTTAGGACCCTATAATAAAGGAATCCTTTATAAAAGACATGCCCAAACCAGGTGCAACAATCCCACAGATTACTAATGCACACTTTATTGCCAGTGATGGTGACATTCATGGAGGGCAGAGCAGCAGCATCATAATTTACTACGAGCAGCAACAGCAACAACATTCTTATCCTCTACCAAAGGGAACAAAGACCCAGCACACTCCTCCTGGCTGCTTCTCTCTCCAGCAGGTAGGGAAGCGGGCACTCACGGAGGAGAGCCAGAGAGGCTGGGCAGCCATCAAGGAGTAAGAGGATAACACTAGGTTTCATCTTCTGTGGCAACTCCAATCAGTTGGTTGTCCCTGTCTGGAGTGCTATGATGACAAAGATTCTGAGGCCACTTCTGGGCTCGAGAAGAATTATTCATGGATTGCTTAACAATGTCTGCCACGGGCATGGAATGGAAAAGGGCTGAATGCTTACCCTGTATATTTGCTGACCTCATCACATGCATGACAGCCAGCTCAGTGCCTCCCTTGTAGCACACTCATAAGACATACTTGTTGAATGAATACGTGACAAGAATGATTGTCTAAGGGACCTCTTTGGTGGGATGAGTGACACTGAGTCAGAAAGAGGAAGATGTGAGGAAGGGTGGCACAGGAGACAGAGGCATGTGATGCTCTCAGTTCAGAAATCAAATACACAGGTGTAGTGGCAGGTGGGATTCACAGAGCACTTTCTTCACCTCCATCTGACTAATACTTGCTCATCTACAAAACTCAGTGTGAGTGTCCTTACTCATAGGAAGCTTTTTTTGACATGCTCCACTCCCATATCTGCCTGATAGGGACCTCTGTACTAATCAGGATTCTTCTTATTCAAAGGAATTCAATTTTTTTTTAAATGGAGTTTTCATGTTTGGTTCATGTAATGAAAAAAGACCAAGAGTAAGGCTTGCTTCAGGCATGGCTGCATCCAGGTGCTCACATGTGGTATCTCTCTATACTACTCAGCTATGCTTCCCTCTATGTTGTCTTCATTCTCAGGTGGGCTCTCCTGAAAGAGTGACAAAAATAGCCAGTGACAGCTTCAAGGCTTGCTTATATCATCTTAGCAACTTCTAAGAAACGAAAGGCTTTTTAAAAATAATTTTAACAACAAGAAAAAAATTCCAGGACTGATTCTTAGTGGCCTGGACAAGGCCACTTATTCATCCCTGAATCAATACTCAAACTCTATCCAAAACTGTTTGGGCAGACTGGATCATGTGCCCATTCCTAGAGCTGGGTTGAAGTCAGCTCCACTATAACTATGTGGGCTGAGAATGGGGAAGGGGTTCTTCTCTATAGGAAAACAGGGATATTGTTACCAGAATAATGAGGATGGGTGCTGTCATCCACACACCTTCCTTTATGCTCCCTTGGGCTGTGGTTTTTTCCATTAAATCAGGAGCTGCTGGAGAGCAAGGACTTTGTCCTGTTTATCCTTTTGTCCCCAGCACTCAGCACAGGACATAACCCAGGAGGGTTCCCAGACCCCTCTCAGCTGATGAATGACCTTGTCCATGTTTCACTGACATAGTGAAATAACCAGGAAGGAGCTCTCACATCATCCATCCCTCCCCCGCAGCCTACAGACCCTTCTGCGACTGTACCCATCTGTCTCAGCCTCCTGTCTGTTATGATGTAAGATGCTCCCTGTGCTGCTGGAGTGTCCCTGCTCTGCTGTGAGAGTGGTTTGCTGACTAGCCTTTGTCCTCCCTCCTCCTGGCACCAGCCCCTCACATTTCCTTTAGGAAACCACCCATTCCTGTTCTCTGTCATGTGATTTCAGTGGGACTGATCCCCTCCCCAATTCCAGGGATACACCATGGTTGGCTTAAGCCACCCAGTGTACTCCATGCTCCTGGACACATTGTTCAGTTCAGGGATCGTAGTGTAACCCACATAGATGAATGAAAAATGACAAGAGGAGAAAACATTTGCCAGAGTTTTGGGAAAGAGAAATGTCAACCCTCTTCCACAGGTGCTATCAGAACAAAAACCTCCCTTTTTCCCCCTGGTTGGTGTGGTGTGAGGATGTGAAGTCTAGAACTGCCTCCAGAATAGCAGCCCCGGGTTGAGACCATGGATGGAGCCAACTCTGCAGAAGGCAAAGGGAAGAGACAGAAAGACATCAGACCCTTGGCCATCTCTGGGGCAGCCATATTTGTAATCACAAGGTTGGGGAGGCAGAGGATAGAATTGCCACACTCAGCTTAGACCAAACATCATGAAGCACCTGGGGCTGGCCACATTCCTGCCCTGAACCAAATCTTGGTTTGATAAGGAAAGTAGAAGGCAGAATGGATATTAGGGTAGGTAATCGTGTCTGTCACACACCCTGACACTTCGTTTATGAAAGGCAACTGTGTTGCAAAAGTTAGTTTCAGTTGGAATTTTCTGGTGCTTGAACTTGTTAAGTCCTACTTGTTGCCAGTGTCCCTACTTGGGCTCCGGGTACTGCCCTTTTCACTTTCTCAGGTTTTCATTTCTGAAATTGACTCTTCTCCCTCCTATATCAATTTCCCTCCCTCATTTGCAAGAACACATAAACATGCTTCAGGGGCAGTGGTTCTCAATGGTGGCTGCACATTGAAATCATCTGGGAACCTTTGAAAAATACTAATACCTGGATCCAACACCCAGAGTCTGGGGAGGAACCGGGCATTGCTTTTTCAAATGCCCATAGTAGTTCTCCTGTGGAGCCGGGATTGAGAACCACTGTAAGAAGACTCGCTCATCACGAAAGAAACCCTCCTTCGATCTTGCCCCATTTCCCTGCTTCCCTTCACAGCAAAACCTATCAAAAGAATAGTCGACCCTCACTGTTTCCACTTCCCTACCTTCTGTTCACTATTTCTTTTTATAGTTTTGCATGTCTAAAAAAATAAATAAATAAGATGGATGTGAAAAAATAAAATGAAAATGAATGAAAACATTTTACGAAGGCCTGCCTCTTTTTGCTTAGCCCTATCTTATGACTTTCCACTAAATTCAGCTAAGAGAACTTAACTTTTAGCTCCTTCAAGGTACTCCCTGCTTCAGCGAAAGTGTGTAGAAAACGGTAAAAAGTGATCAAACTGGGCTATGGATGGAACCAGTGGGGAATTAGAGATGGAGAAATTTGACAGATTGATCTTTTAAGTTACTCTGGGCAAAACTGGAAGACTTAGCACAAACAGTGACTCCCTTCCCAATCCCCATTCAAATGGCAGTAAAGGGATTTTTTTTTTTTTAATGGTGTTGTGGTAGAGTAAACATGTCCTTCCATCAGGACATTGAGTCTGTTTCCCCTTCCACATAGACTCTGAGCTGGTCTGTGGCTTGCTTTGACCAATGGAATGCATCAAAAGTGACGTTGTGCCAGCTCCTGTCCTAGGCTGTAAGAGGCCTCTTGGGATCCTGGCACCATGTAGTGATGCTCAGGCAGGATTATTGAATGACGAGAGGCCCTGTGGGGAGAGAAAGACTCAGCCAGCCCCCAGCCATTCCAGACACGTGAGTGGAACCATGCTTGGATATCCCAGGGCCGGCCTATCTCCTAGGTGAATTTAGCTGCATGAGGGACCCCAGCTGACATTACATGGAGCCCTGCCCAAAGTGCAAAATCATCAGCAAATAAACAATTCTTGGTGTTTTAAGTCACTATAACTTGGAGCAGTTTATTCTGCAGTGACAGAGAACTGAAATAAGCGTATGCCACAAATATCACAAACAAAAATCCCAAATACCCTATCACTAATATCCTCAGCGAAATAAGAGAAAACATTGCAACCATGAAACATGAATAGGCTACTATGCAAAAAAACATACACAGAACAAAACAGAGCTGTTGAAATTAAAAATATGATAGGAAAAATAAAAATAACTCAATAGAGAAATTAGAAGAGAAAGTTAAGGAAATCTACCAGAAAACAGAGCAAAAGGCAAAGTGATGGAAAAAGAGAAAGAAGATAAAATGGAAAACCAATGAAATGAAGAACAGAAAATGGAGGCCCAACATCTGAATCCCAGGAGTTCAACAAAGAGACAAGAGATAACATGAAGAGGAGGAAATAATCAATGACATAATTCAAGACATCTTCCCAATACTGAGGGACATGAGTTTCAAAATTGAAAGGGCCACTGAGGCACTGCACAGTTAATAAAAATAGATGGCGCCATGGCACATCATTGTGAGATTATGAAAGCTGGGGGCAAAAAGAGGATCCCATATCAGGGCATAGGAAAAGTTTCAGCTGAAAATCATTAAATAAGCAATACATGCATGCTATTTCGAGATGTCACGGTTTAGATTATCAACTCAAAAAGTGAAAGTTATTGTCTTTGATGAGAGGGAAATGGCAGAAGCAGAGCAGGTGGTGGCTGTTGTTGGTGAGCGATTTGTAGAACTATTGAGTCTTTAGATCGTGTGCATCTATAGCTTTGATCAGGATTTTAGAATTTAAAAGAAAGAAAAATAGAAGGCAGGAAAGAAGGAAGGAAGGAGAAAGGAAGGTAGGCAGGAGCCAAATTATTCAGAGGTTCAAATCAGGGGCACACATGACTTGATTGACATTTTTAAACATCAAGGCCAGGCACAGTGACTCACACCTGTAATCCTAGCACTTTGGGAGGCTGAGGTGGAAGGATCGCTTGAGGTCAGGAGTTCAAGACCAACCCGAGCAAAATAGCAAGGCACCATCTCTACAAAAAATAGAAAAATTAGCCAGGTGTGGTAGCACATGCCAATAGTTCTAGCTGCTTGGAAGGCTGAGGTGGGAGGATAGCTTGAGCCCAGGAGTTTGAGGTTGCAGTGAGCTATGATGATGCCGCTGCTCTCTAGTCAGGGTTACTGAGCGAGACCCTGTCTCAAAGAAAAAAAAAAAAAATCAAGTAAGTCCCTTCCCTAGTCAGGGCTCTGACTTCTTCATCTGTATCTTGATGGTTTGGATGACAGCTCCCATTCAACCCATCTGAGATCATCATGGGCTGCAGGTCAGAATGTTATCAAATATTTCAATACTCAAGGGGAGTGGTTCTAAAGAAGAATCCCTGTACCGTGCCTAGTATATTCCCCAGCTAAACTTCTGGAGAGTCTGCCTCCTGGTGTTAGGTAGGGCTGGGGAACTGGCATTTGTAACAAGCACCCAAATATGTCTGATGCCAGTGGTCTGCTTGCCACACCTTGAGCAACTCTGCTCTAGGACAAATCCTTGGAGGTGCAGGGTCACAGGTTTAATTAACATGGAATCACAAATCAATTCTCTTTCTTAGGGAGAACATGTCAGTTTGGTGTTGATATGTTTTCAGCCCCCCTTTAACACTTGATAATCTTCCTCTGCAACAAGGAGCTGGCTGCAGGCAACAAGATCTACCTAGAATCAAATTGTACTGGTTGTCATTACATTCACATTTACTGTTACCTTTTATTATGGGAAGTGAAACTGATTTTCAATTTACAGTAGTTATCCAAAGTTTCCTTTAAAATAGATTCATTTAAATTTATAAAAGTGAAAATAGAGAGGAAAATAGCAGGGAAAGGGAATCCAAGAATGTATTTTAGGATGGGGAAACAATAAAGCATTTCTACTTTTTCCTAGACCCGCTGCTTTTGGGCACATGGATATGTGTAATATTGATTTGTATTATGACAGTGACCTATAAATAAAAAAAATTTAACATATTTGGAAATGTGCATATAATTCACATCACAAATCTAAAATTTGACCTATCAATGGATAATATTAATAATTAAGAATGGATGGTTTGGGCAAAGAAGAGTAACAGCCATTGCTCCAAAGATGATATACAAGTGGCCAAGAAGCACATGAAAAGCACATGATGCTCGATGTTAGCAATCATTAGGGAAATGCAGATCAAAACTACAATGAGATACCACTTCATGACCACTAGAATGGCTATTATCAAATAAACAAAAAATAACAAGTGTAGGTGAAGATATGGACAAATTGGAACTCTCCTGTATTGCTGGGTAGGAATCTAAAATGGGGCAGCCATTGTGGAAAACAGTATGGCAGTTCCTCAAAAAATGAAGCATGACCCAGCAATTCTACTACTCGATATATACCCCAAAGAATTGAAATTAGGAACTGGAACATATTTGTACACCATGTTCATAGCAGCATTATTCACAATAGCCAAAAGGTGGAAGCAACCCAAGAGTCCAGTGACAGATGAGTGTATAAACAAAATGTGGTATGTCCATACAATGGAATATTATTAGCCTTAAAAAGGAAGGAAATTCTGACACAGGCTACAACATTAATGAACCTTGAAAATGTTATGCTAAGTGAAATGAGCCAAACACAAAAGAACAAATACTGTATGATTTCACTAGTATAGTCAAATTCGTAGAGACAGAAAGTAGAATGGAAGTTACCAGGGACTGGGAAAAGGGAAATGAGGAGTTACTGTTTAATGAGTACAGAATTTCAGTTTGGGATGATAAAAAATTTCTGGGGTTGGATGGTAGTGATGGTTGCATGATAATGTGAATGCATTTAATGCAACTGAATTGTACACTTGAAAATTGTCAAAATGGTCAATTTTATGTTATGTATTTTTCCACAATTTTTAAAAAAGATTGAATGGTTTACAAAATCCAAACTTTTTACCCAGAAACAATATATTCAATAGCTATATGCTCTCCTCTCTCTGAGGACATAAATGACAGTTTATTTAAAGTTTTCTTCTGCTCCCTGCATTGTCTGTTTCCATCAGGTTTGTTTGTGTTGGTCTTTGTCTTTTAGGTAGAAGCCTTCCTTAAAGATCCAGGCACCCTTGAAGAAGCCATCCATGCATCTTTAAGAGTGAGGTGCCAGGTGTGGTGGCTCATGCCTGTAATCCTAGCACCCTGGGAGGCCAAGGTGGGAGGATTGCTTAAGGTCAGGAGTTTGAAGCTGCACTGAGCTATGATGACACCATGCCCAGCGCCTCACTCTTAAAGATGCATGGATGGCTTCTTCAAGGGTGCCTGAATCTTTAAGGAAGGCTTCTTAGGCTGATCAGGCCCTCTAGAGAGAAATCCTTCAGTCTTGCATGGGGTGGGGGTGGTACACATGTGGCTGCCATCACACCTGGAGCCATACAAGGGAGGCAGTTGGGGCTCCCACTATTCAATGTGCATTTTCACCCGATCCTCCTATTTTAAGTTTGGTGTCCACCCTCAGCTCTAGCTAGTGTCCCCAAGTCTGGACTCCCTCTAGTTCAATTTCTCTAGAAAATAAATCTCACGCTATCTGTGAGGTTGGGGAGGGAATCCTCTCCTGCTGGTTGTGTGGTTGTGTGAGGTGCAGAAGTATGGGGGGGGTGCCTAACTGCATCTAATAAAAACTTTCATCAGATGGCATCCTGTTTTCAGTGTCACCTGTGCCCCACTCTCAGAGGTGTTTGTCTCCCAATTCCTATGACTTTTGGGTGTTTTGAGGTGGGAATTGACCTACTTCTGAGCTTTCACCTTGCTCCTGTCTTGTTAAATCAGTCGCTGTCATCTCCATACTCCTTTTCGTGTCCTTGCAGGTTTATGCTTTAAGGCTGGTATTTTAATGAGATTTCAGAGGAGCAGAGGCGAAGGCATGTGTGCGTGTCTAGCTGGAATCCTGTCCCCAGGCATTCTCCAGTCCACTCCAATCTGGTGTCCACTCGCCTGTCACAGCACTGAAACTGCTCTGGCCAGGTCACCAGAGCAACGGTGGGGTACAGCTGTGTGCAGTTACACAGAAGTGGGTTGATTCCCTCAATCGTGCTCATCTAGTTGGCAGCACAAACCCAAAGATCTCCTTGTCAGTAGATCCAGTGATTTCTGTCTCCCTCTTGTTCTGCCTCTTAGCAACAGGTAACATAATTGGCCCACGTCTTCCTGGCTTTCATGAAACACCCTCTCCTCCTTCTCCTCCCACCTCACTGACTGATCTTTGCTGCTTCTATCTCCTTTGCATGACTTCCAAATATCAGAGGACCTTGGGACACAGCTTGCTCCCCCTTCTCTTGTCCACCTATAGCGTGTTCTCTGCTTAGTGATCGCCACCATCCTGTGGCTTAGACACACCTGTGTGCTGGTGACTCCCAGGCACACACCCTCCATCTCTGAGCTCTATGCCTAGATGTAGTTTCTCCACTTGGATGTCTAATGGGTATCTCAAACTTAGCATTTCCAGACTGGAAACCTCAAATCTGTTATTTCCCCAAATCCAAAATCCAGAACTTCCCCTTGACATCTCTCCCTCCCTTCTCTCCCTCCTGCCTTTCCCTCCTCTAACAAGTTAAGGAAGCCCTTCCTAACTGCAAGGCCTTTGCAGGGGCAGTTCCCTCTGCACAAAGCTCTCTTCCCCAGATGAACCCTTTTGCAGATCTCAGCTCACAGTCACCTCCTCTGAGCCTCTTGGCGCCTTCCTCCCCACCTGTGCTTCTCACTCCCTCACATCAGCCTGTCTTATTTCCTTTACAGCACGAATCATCATCTGGAATTATATTATGTATTGTTTACTTATTTATTTTCTCTGACACTTGATATTTTTAATCTCCACCATGGCCAAGACTGGGTCTTTCCTGGTCCTGTGTTCACAGCATCTAACACAGTGCCTAGCACAGAGTGGGTTCTGAAATTTAGTTGAAAAAAATAAAATAATGGGTGTAGTCCAAGAAGAGTTGTGTGAAGAGGGGCGGTGGTTCTGTATAGGCTCCTAAGGCTAAAAAGGCAAACAAACAAAAGAGGCGGGGTGCAAATGTACCCCCACCGCAGCTGGGTCCCAACTCTGGCTCCCTGGCCTGGCACCATCCCTGAAAGATCCTGTTCCCCAAACTTCAGGACTCCCAGTCCCTCCCTGTCCCAGTGCTGGCAACACTTTCCACACCCCTCAGTTCCAGGTTCCAGCCCCGGGCCCGCCCCTGCCTGCGCTGAATCTGGCAAGCTTTTGGGGGCGGCGATAGGCTCCAACCAGCTTTGCCTGAAGAGAGCCCGGCCAGGGCGCGGCGGGGCGTGTCCGAGGGTGAGCCGCCCGCTCCGCAGTCCCGCACGCAGGAGACAGCCAGACTCAGGCTGCCACCATGGCCGAGTTCAGGGTGAGGGTGTCCACTGGGGAAGCCTGCGGGGCTGGTACGTGGGACAAAGTGTCTGTCACCATCGTGGGGACTCGGGGAGAGAGCCCGCCACTGGCCTTGGACCACCTGGGCAAGGAGTTCACTGCGGGCGCTGTGAGTGCGTGGGGGAGAGTCGAGAGGGGGGACGTGGAGGGGGGAGCGGAAGGGACGGGCCTCCAGCGTCCTAAACCTGCCCCCCCAGGAGGAGGACTTCGAGGTGACGCTCCCCCAGGACGTGGGCCCCGTGCTGCTGCTGCGCGTGCACAAGGCGCCCCCGGCGCTGCCCCGCCCTCTGGGGCCCCTGGCTCCGGACGCCTGGTTCTGCCGCCGGTTCCAGCTCGCGCCGCCGCGGGGCGCCCCGCTCCGCTTTCCCTGCTACCAGTGGCTGGAGGGGGCGGGGAGCCTGGTGCTGCGCGAGGGGACAGGTGAGGGGCAGGGGGCGGGCTGGGGCTGCACGTGGGGCACCAGAGGCGGCAGGGGGCTGGTGTTGGGGGAAAGAGGGAGTGGAGAGGTGAGCCAGTGTGGCCGCGGGGTAGGGGCAGGGGGCAGAGGGGAGGGGATGGTGGGGCTGCGGGGAGGAGAAGGTGGCAGCCTGACGTGGGAGAAACCGTACTTATGAGGGAAGGAGATGGTAGGGGATGGCCTTAGTGGAGGGGAGAGTGGCTGGGGCCAGAGGTGGGGGGGTCTCCTCCCCATCTATTCCCCTCCTCCCACAGCCAAGGTCTCCTGGGCAGACCACCACCCGGTGCTCCAACAACAGCGCCAGGAGGAGCTGCAGGCCCGGCAGGAGATGTACCAGTAAGGAGGGGGCAACTGTTGGGGGGATGGGTGCCCAAGGGATGAGGGGCAGCTTGGGTGCTGCTGGTCATTGCACAGACTAAAGTTCCTGCCTCCACCTCTCCTAGCAAAGAGTCCTCCTGGGACCAGCAGCAAATGCATCACCCAGAAACTTGTTAGAAATGCAAATTCTCAGACCCCCTCAGACCTACTCAATCAGACATCTAGGGTGGCAAGCAACAATTTTTGTTTTAACAAGCTTTCCAGATGACTCTGGTGCCCATGAAAGTTTGAAAACCACTGCTCTAAATGCCTTACCCTTGCTGGTTGTCTTCGTTGCCATCGGACTTTTTCACACATCAGCTTGTTGTATCTTCCGGGGAATGTGGGCAGAACCAAAAGTACCACTCAAGCTCCAGGAAACTCACCCTCCAGGGTGGGCAAGGGGTGAGGTGGGGGCTCTTTCTCTGCTCTGGGCTCAGCACTGGAGGTCACAGGGGAGAGGTGGGCCTTGGAGGCCACCCTGGCAGAGGGTGGAGGCTGCAAAGGAGCTGGGGCCACCCGGGAGGATTCCCTAGGCACAAAGCTGGGAACCACACTGAGGTGCAGATTTTCAAAAGAGCTTATCTGGCCAATTCGGCTGCTGTCTAAAGCCTGGGCTGCAGACTTTTTGCTCTTGGTCTCTGGGGACACAGCAGCCGCAAGCTCATTTCATTCCTGGTGATTGTACATGTGTCATGAATTCCAGCCCCAGGAAAACCATTGCACCAAATCTGCCAGCAACAGCTCCAGGAAAGGGAATAGATGGAGATCTACTGTGTCCATGGAGACTCAGGGCCCTGCCAAAAAGAGCTCTGAGATCTTAAGCAAGTCATTTAATCCCTTTGACTCTTATTTTCTTCTGCAAAAGAAACTAAGAATACCAATCACATTTGGGTTATTAGAAAGAACAAATGAGAAAATGGTTAAGAATGCAGCTAGTCAACTGCCAAGCCTCATACAAATGCGTGTGGTTACGGTTGTTCGCCATGTCCCTGGTTAACTCTGCTCCAACTCTCTACGCCCTCAGTTCTTGAAGGAAAATCTTAGATCCACAGCCTCAGCAACGCCTGGGCACTTGTTAGAAATCAGAACCTGCAGTTTACCAAGATCCCTTGGTACACACATTAAAGTCTGAGAAGCAGGGTTTGGCCACCACCTGGTGGCAGTGTACTTTAATTGCAAATTGCTCTTTGAAGTTGAAACTTCAAACCCAAAATCAATTGTTGAATGAACCAAAGAATGAATGGGGGGGCGGGGAAGGACTGGTGGGGGGTCCTCAGTTTGAAGGGGCGTGATTTTACCATCTCATCCAAAGGTCTTGGGCTGTGTTGCTTGTTTGATAAAAGGATTGAGAGATGCCTTAGGCCAGGGCAGAGTAAACTGCCATGGCTCCCCTAAGCTGTGGAGGCTGAAGTGCCCCTCCATGAGATGCCTACTAAAGGCAACTTAAACCTTCCATGCAGCCCCTGTCTCAGGACAATCTCCGCTCTACAAGATGTGTCTGTGTTAGTCAGGAACTTTATGGTTGCAAGAAAAAAAGCCAACACCTACTAGTAGACAGAAAAAAGAGCAGTTTGTCAGCAAGACACAGAGGTATTTATAGAGGTATGGCCAGGAAGTATCCACACAGTGGAAGATGGCCATAGTTAAGTCTCTGTGTTTACACACTATAATCTAGCTATCCAGAGAGAGACCACCTCTCTGGCTCAGCCCCAAATCTCAAATTCCCTGGGAAGGACTCTGATTGGCCCAGCTTTAGTCAGGTTTTCAGCCCTGGACCACTCACCTGTGATCAGGGGAAAAGTCTCACTGTGGGTACATGGCAGCTCCCTTGCAGACTTGTTGGTGGAGGGGAAGGGCAGATCCCAGGAAGGCTCTTGCTCACAGAAGGGGGCTGGCTCTCACCAGGGCCCCCAAGGGGCCTGCCACTCCCTCTGCCCTAGTCAAGGGGTTCCCTGAGTCCTCTTGCTGACCACCATCCTGCTACGCCCCCCAGATGGAAGACTTACCTCCCAGGATGGCCTCACTGCCTTGATGAGGTGACTGTCAAAGACCTGGACCTCAACATCAAATACTCCACAGCCAAGAACACTAACTTTTACCTACGAGGATACTCTGCGTGAGGATGCCTGCCCTGTCCTGCCCTGGGCCTCAGATGCCCTACGACCCCTGCTTCCCCCACCCCTCAGTGATACGGGTCACACAGCCCAACCCGGGACACAGCCTCCTGCCCACTACCAATTCCCACAGGGCAATGGCCACCTTAGGGGCAGTGACTACCTCAGGCCCCAGATGCGGATTCAAGATCCCAGAGGGGATAAGGCTGGCTGACAGGGGAGGTTCTCCCAGGGCCTCCTGCCCCCTTCCCACCCCTCACATCCCTGGCAGGTTCACAGAGCTGAAAATCAAGGGGCTGCTGGACCGCAAGGGGCTCTGGAGGAGTCTGAAGGAGATGAGAAGAATCTTCAGCTTCCGGACGACTCCAGCAGCCGGTGAGGAGCTTGGGCCGGGGCTCCCAACCTCCTCCCTGGCGCGTCAGCTACCATGGCTGTCATGAGTCTCAGAAAACTAAGCTCCACTTCACCGTGTGACACTGGGCAGGCCCTGTCCCTTGCTAGACCTCACTTCGCCCACAGAGACAAAAGAGAATATGGACAGAGGGGATCCCTGACTGTCCAATGCCTTCTGATCCAGCGCGCGTTTGTTGAGCTACAGGTTGGGGCTGTGGACACAGCTCTCACGCTCACAGGGCCTACACTTGAGCAGGCCTGTGGATGTTAATTAGACTGAAATGATTCATTTCACTTGCAAAGCACGCTCGTTGGTTCCAGTGAATGTGTAACAGGGAGACCTACTCTGGTCTGGGGGTGGCTAATGCTGAGACCTTAGAGTTGAGTAGGCGTTAACAGTGCCAGAGATGGGGTCTGGGGCAGGGAGAGTTTCAGGCTCAGGGGACAGCAAATGTGAAGGCCCTGAAGGCAGAAGGATCAGACACCTTTGGAGGAAGTAGGGGAGGTGCACAGGGCCCGGATCGTGCGGGACCGTGTGGGTCCCGGCAGGACTTGAGCCCTTCCTCGGTGCAGTGCAAGGCTGTTGGCTGGTTGCCAGCTGGGGAATAACATGGCGATGTGCCCTGGGAGGTGGGGTTGTTAGGGGGCAGGAATGGAAGCAGAAGGGTCAACTATGAGGCTCTGGCTGTGGTCAGCAGAGGATGGCAGCCTCAACAAGGCAGTGCCAATAGAGTGGACTGGACGGGTGGACCAAGAGGTACTCAGGGTGTCGAATCAGTAAGATTTGGTGGGGGGCAGGGAGCTGCCAAGAGAGGTCTCCAGGCTCTGCTACAGGTGGCTGGGTGGATGGAGTTGCCACTCCCCAGGATGTCAGGCAGTGGGAGGAAGAGCCTACATGTGGTCTCTGAGATGTTGCATTTGAGGCTGGTGAGTCATCCAGCAGGGATATCAGGTAGGTGGTAGGGTGGGTGGGCTAGGGGCTAAGATGTGCTGTTTGGTGAAAGGCAGTGACTGAAACCAAGGGGCCAGGGGAGGTCACCCTGAAAAAGGTATGGGGTACCCATGATGGACCCAGGAGAAAACTACTGTGAAGGTCAGACTGAGACCTGTGGGACCTGGGGTGACCCAGTCCCTACATCCCCACCACTTGCAGAGTACGTGTTTGAGCACTGGCGGGAGGATGCCTTCTTCGCCTCCCAGTTCCTGAACGGCCTCAACCCTGTCCTGATCCGCCGCTGTCGTTACCTCCCAAAGAACTTCCCGGTCACTGATGCCATGGTGGCCCCCGTACTGGGCCCTGGGACCAGTCTGCAGGCTGAGCTGGAGGTGAGGGGCCCAGGGGTCCAGGCTGTCTCAATGCCTTCAGGCCCATCCCCTGCTGAAGAGGAGCGGGAGGGGTACACCCACATTTGGTAGGGACCTAGTGTGTGCTGCGTGCCAAGCACACCCTCTTCCCAGACACATTCCTCTCCCAGCCCTGAGTCCCCTCCCTTCTACCACCCCCCATCCTTTAGAAAGCCAAGTGACAGCCCCCGTTCCCCTTGTTTCTCCCGCAGAGGGGCTCGCTGTTCTTGGTGGATCACGGCATCCTCTCTGGCATCAAAACCAATGTTGTTAATGGGAGGCCTCAGTTCTCTGCAGCCCCAATGACTCTGCTGTACCAGCGCCCAGGGTGTGGGCCTCTGCTGCCCCTCGCCATCCAGGTCTGCAGCTGGGCAGCGGCAGGGCAGGGGTGGGGAGGGTCTGACTGAATGGCTGGCAGACACTTATGGCTGCCTGTCTCCCCTGCTGCCTCCCCACCAGCTCAGCCAGACTCCTGGGCCCAACAGCCCCATCTTCCTGCCCAGCGATGACAAGTGGGACTGGCTGCTGGCCAAGACCTGGGTGCGCAACGCCGAGTTCTCCATCCATGAGGCCCTCACACACCTGCTGCACTCACACCTGCTGCCTGAGGTCTTCACCCTGGCTACGCTGCGCCAGCTGCCCCACTGCCACCCACTCTTCAAGGTCAGTGGCTTGGCAAGGCGGCCCAGACTGTGCCCAAGCCTGCAGGTCCCTGTGCCTTGGCCTAACCCTCAGAGCCTCTTCTAAGCAGCCTTTCCCCAGCTGGCCCCACCCTTCCCAGCTGAGATGCAGAGACCCCCACCCCACTTCAGCAACGTCTCCCTGCACAATTGCCCTGGGAGCCTACTTTCCGGTAGGCCCTGAGGTAAATGCCGTGCCCAGAGAGCACCCTTCTTAAGGGAGGCCAGACAGGATCAACAGCCATCACAGAAGCCCACATCCTAGGAGTGGAGAGACCTGAAGCTGGCAGACGTCAAAGTGTGAACATGGCTTTGAGGGACCAACAGGTTTTCTGCAGACAGTTCCGGGGCGGGGGAGCCCTGGGAGGGGACCCATGTGCTCTGGGATGGGCTTTGTAAGTCCACAGCCCTGCTAAGCCTTCAGATGGCGCAGATTCATTCCCCCCCCAACAGCTCTGAGGCCTCTGCTCTGTGAAGGGCAGGATTTCTCCCTCCCGGGGGCTGCTCAGAGTCTCTGGTTCTTACATAGACAGTGCCCCAGTCCCGGGTGCAGACCCTACTCTGTGCTCTCCAATCCTGGCTGATTCTTTCCAACCATCTGCAGCTCCCAGGGCCCGGCACATGCCAGGCCCCCAGGCCCTGGTTTCCATGGTGCTTTGCCTGCCCGAGGGTTAGGAAGTCACAGGCTGCCAGAGCCTGGCAGTGCTCATCCCAGTCAGGGCCCTCATTTGACAAGATGCCCTGCTGCCCAGAGACAGGAAGCTGCATGCCTGGGGTCACAGAACAAGATGCTGGTGGAGCCCAGCCTCTGTCACTGGGCCTGGAGTGCTGCCTCTGTCCCAGGCTGCCCCTCTTTTTCCTTAGTAACTTACAGGGCTGGTGCCTCTGGGGGAAGGGCTGGGGCCAGAAAGACCCAGGCCTCCCCAACCCAGCTCTGCCATGCCTGCCCCACACAGCTGCTGATCCCGCACACACGGTACACCCTGCACATCAACACACTCGCCCGCGAGCTGCTCATCGCACCTGGGCAGGTGGTAGACAGGGTAAGAGCTGCCTTGGGGAGGCAGCGGGTGGGCCATTCCTTCAATTTGAAGAATCTGGGGTCCCCCACACCAGTGCTACCTCCTGCTTCTAGAGTGAGGTCTCTGGTACCGATGAGTCCTATCTCCAGTCCACAGGCCTCGGCATTGGAGGCTTCTCTGAGTTGATACAGAGGAACATGGAGCAGCTGAACTATTCTGTCCTGTGTCTGCCTGAGGATATCCGGACCCGAGGAGTTGAAGACATCCCGGGCTACTACTACCGGGATGACGGGATGCAGATCTGGGGTGCAGTGGAGCGGTGAGGGGGCTGCCCCCAGAGAGCTGAGGGCCTGTAGGGGAGGCAGGAAGCCAGAAAGGAGTGAAGGGCCCAGGAAGGCTCAGGACAAGGAGGGGGGCTGGACATTCACAGCGCTGGGCAGGGGTATTCCTCAGAGAGGCTGGGACTGAACCCAGGTGCACCTTGCAGCTTTGTCTCTGAAATGATTGGCATTTACTACCCGAGCGACATGTCTGTCCGAGATGACAGAGAGCTCCAGGCCTGGGTGAGGGAGATCTTCTCTGAGGGCTTCCTAAGCCGGGAGAGCTCAGGTATGGGACCTCAGCCCTTGGGCTCCACCCTCAGGCCTCTGCAGCCTGGTCCTCAGGCCCCCGGGAGCCCCGTTCCCAGCCCAGCTCTCCCCGCAGGTATGCCCTCCTCACTGGAGACCCGGGAAGCCCTGGTGCAGTATGTCACCATGGTGATATTCACCTGCTCAGCCAAGCACTCTTCTGTCAGTGCAGGGCAGGTAAGAAAAGGTCAGTGCTGGGGTGGGGGATGGAGGTGGCCTGGCTCCTTTACCTCATTCTGCCCTCTCGGCCTGCAGTTTGACTCCTGTGCTTGGATGCCCAACCTGCCACCCACCATGCAATTGCCACCACCTACCTCCAAAGGCCAGACAAGGCCTGAGGGCTTCATAGCCACCCTCCCACCAGTCAATGCCACATGTGATGTTGTCATTGCCCTCTGGTTGCTAAGCAAGGAGCCTGGAGACCGCGTGAGTGTGGGGCTGGGATACAGGCCACGCCTGCTGGGATAAGTGAGGGGGTATTGTTTACTCTCCTGGCCAAGACCTGACCCTGTCATCAAGTACCCAGGTCCCTTCACCCCACTGGACCTTCTGCTGGGACACATGAGCCTTGGACATCTCCCAGTGAGGGTCAAATGACCAAACAAAATGATGCAGAGAGGATGGGGATGGGGACAGGGAATCTGGCATGTGAGACCTCAGAGGTCCCCTCACCTAGCCTTGTGTGGTTGGTCCCCAGAGGCCCCTGGGCACCTACCCAGATGAGCACTTCACGGAGGAGGCCCCACAGCAGAGCATTGCCGCCTTCCAGAGCCACCTGGCCCAGATCTCAAGGGGCATCCAGGAGCGGAACCGGGGCCTGGCGCTGCCCTACACCTACCTGGACCCTCCCCTCATCGAGAACAGTGTTTCCATCTAAATCCCAGGAGAACACGGCCATGTGATGAACATCCCTTTGACCACATCACTCTAGGCTAACCGGCACCCAGAGAAAAGGACCCCCCAGAAAAACAAGCCTCCTGTCCTGTCTCTCCTGGGACAACCAAGCCCCAAGTACCTCACCCCCTCACACACACACACACACACACAAAAAAAAAAAACAGAAAAATAAAATCAAAGCAGAGAAACAAAAAAACCCACCAAGAACAGAATCTCAGGACAGTAACACCAAGCCTTTTGGAGATTCCAAGCCTCAAAGTGCCTGCATAGCCCCCCTTAAGGGTTTTGCTAGTTGGTTTTGTTGTGCATTCCATTACCATGGGGGAAGCGCATAATCCTGCCTGTGAGCCCACTGACCACTGCTGATTGGACCTCGTGGTCTCCTAACTCAAGGGCAGCCAGAAAGAAGTGGCTCAGGCTAAAAACTGCCCAAAAGATTGATCGTGACCTACTGTCCCAGCTTTAAAATGAACAAAACACTGAAAAAGGGTCACTGGAAGCCAGGCAGAAGGAGGAGGACCTACTCCCCAGGTCAGTGCCAGCAGTGCCCACGTATGCTTTCTTAAAAGCTTCCCCCAAAGTTGGACAGAATATACTTCTATTTTTATAAAGTAGGTTCCATTTCCAGAGAATTAGAAAATATTATCACAGCTGGGCCAGGTGGCTCATGCCTATAATCCTAGCACTCTGGGAGGCCGAGGTGGGAGAATCGCTTGAGCTCAGGAGCTCAGCCTGAACAAGAGCGAGACCACGTCTCTACTAGAAATAGAAAAATTAGCCAGGCATGGTGGCTTACGCTGGTAGTCCCAGCTACTCGGGAGGCTGAGGCAGGAGGATCGCTTGAGCCCAGGAGTTTGAGGTTGCAGTGAGCTATGATGACACCACCGCACTCTAGCCTGGGCGACAGAGCAAGACTCTGTCTCAAAAAAAAAAGAAAGAAAATATTGTCACATCACTAATCATACCTTGCCTGGTAGATTCCATCTTCAGTGATAGAATTCCAACATTTCATACACATTCTTTATTTCTGTTTTTCTTTTTTTCTGGCTCAGATTCAGTGAGCATCCGTTAAAGTAAAAAACGTGTCCTTTCGAATTCACCTAATGATTTCCATCTCTGTCTCATATTGCAGGTCTGAGTGCTTTGGCTTTTCAGTTTCACTAATTTTTATAAAACAATGTGGGCAAATGCAAGATAGATACTATCACTGCATAAACACAACCATTGAAACAAACGGAACAGTACTTCAGAAAGGGCAGGTTGACTCTCAGGCAGCACTTGAACTGTTCGTTCCTCATTGAGATTCAGTGTACCAAAAGTGGTTTAGAGATGTGTATATGTTAAACTTCTTTGGTTTCAATCAATAGAAAACAATTCCTGCTAACTTAAGCAATAAAGGAGTTCATGGGAAAGAAACTGAGTGCCTTGAGAAATTAAAGAGTTAAACTATGCATTCTCAGGAAAGATAAGAAACTCAGGAAGCTCCAGGCAGCTGGGGTACAAGAACCAATGGACACTGTCCCCAGGCACTGCCATGAGAATAATAAAGCTCCTACCATTTTTTTGTCCTTGAATGATTTGCTTCCATATTCAAACTCCATGAGGAAGCGTCTGTTTGACTTAACTTGGAGTGGCAGAAACCACTGGTTGCTGTAGGAGAGAGACCATGCTCTCCAAATACCTCATGTACTTCCTTGCATTTCCCAGCCATGTGACTAATTCTAGCGAAAGGCCTGTGAGAGGGGTGATGTATATCCCTTCCAAGATAAGGCAGTTAAGAGCTGGTGTGCTCTGCTGTGAGGCTACCTTGGAGGCATGTGTTCCAGACGACATGAACCCCATCCTGAGCTCAGGACAGGGTCACAGCTGCCCACCACAGTGCCTGGCACACTGCAGGTGCTTCGTAAGTTTGTGTTGAATGGAGGAATTAATACACAAATAATTCCTAAATGCCGTTTTTCATTTACCTATGTGTACCTAACTAGACCATGAGCTTCTTGAAGGCAGGAGCTGGATCCCATTCAACTTTATCTGCCTGGTGCCCAGCACTGGGCTCATGCATGAGAAATACCCAACAAATGTTTGTTTAATGTTGGATGATGGCAAGAATGATTGGATAGATGGATGCATGCATGCAGGTGTGGATGAACTAGTGAGTTGGAGGGCAGTTGTGCCCCAGTCAATAAACTGGTGTTTGTATCAATGTATGTCTTTTGGGATCAGCTATCATCTCCTGGAGAAACTGGAGAATCCCAGGCAGCTCAGCAGCGAAATTCCAAGCAATCAGTCCCTAATCACCCTTGCAGAAGCTACCACCACTTCCACTGCTCAAGCTCTATGAGCCTGTGAGCCCTCTGAACTCCCCCCCACGCCCCCCCCCCCCAAGTCCTAGTACTTGGCTCTTGGTTGATCAGCCATGAGAAGAGAAAGTTGTTACAGGTAACATTGACCTCTAGGAGATGTCCAGTTAAGTCTACTAGGTGGTGGTCCCCTTGGACTAGGGTGGGGACTTCCTCATGGACAATGAGGCATTGGGCATCCAGGCCCCAAAGTCATGCTGTGGAGACTCCCGCCCTATTTGGATCAGCCAGCCAGAGGGGGAGGACCAGCTCCCTCTTCACCATCTCTGATCCCACCTCTACCATCCCAGGTCTTGCAGTTGGGAAATGAGGGTATCAAGGAAAGGGAAGAGAGAAAGAAGGAGAGAGTGGAAAGTCCCAGAAATGGGGCAGGGGCCCAGCTTACTCCCTGCCCAATATTCCAGGACTGGGTGGAGTGAGTCACCAGGGGAGGAGGACGAAAAGGTACGTAGTAGCAAAAGGAATAGAAACTGGCAGGGCGTGGTGGCTCAGGCGTGTAATCCCTGAGCACTTTGGGAGGCTAAGGAGGGAGGATTGCTTAAGGCCAGGAGTTCAAGACAAGCCTGGGCAATATAGCGAGACCCCATCTCCACAAAAAATTTTAAAAATTATCTGGGCATGGTGGCATGTGCCTGTAGTCCCAGCTACTCTGGAGGTGATGATGCTGTTGCACTCTGCCTTGGGTGACAGAGCAAGACCCTATCTCAAAAAAAAAAAAAAACAAATATAAACAGAGACGCAAGATTCTAAGACATTAGCACAGAATGGGGACAATGACCTCCTGCTGCTGAAGGTTTGATGAGACACTGTAGAAGGTCTCCAGGGTTGCCAGACATAGAAATTAAAGGCAAACAACTAACAGGAGAAACTATTTGCAATAAATGGTAAATATCCAAAATACACAAAGAGCTTCTACAAATACTCCTACGTCAGCCAACTCAAAGGCATATCTCAACAGACTTAAATCAATATATAAATTAAACTTTTTAAAAAAAGCCAGGTATGGTGGCACATGCCTGTAGTCCCAGCTACTATGGAGGCTGAGGCAGGGAGATGGCTTGAGCCCAGGAGTCCAAGGCCAACCTGTGCAACATAGTGAGACCCAATTTCTACAAAAAATAAAATAAAATGACATGTCATGAACCTTCAGTGTCTCTTCAAAAATATCAACAACTCCAAATAGTGTACTAAACCCATGAATGTCAAGGTGTTTCTCAAACTCTAGCTTTGTGGCACCTCCCTGAGAAGTCTCATCCTGTGGGTGCAGCCACCCTTCCAGGAATACCAACCCTGCATCTCTCATCTTGGGGTCTGTCCTCCTGTCCCTGTATCATCAGGGTCACACTCCACTGGGTACCTAAATTCACATATCCCAGTATTGGCTGATCATTCCCCACTTTCCGTTGTTACTAAGTTTTGCCAATGATGTGTCTCCTAGGGACCAAGCTCTAACCCTTGGAATATTTTATGTTCCTTCTTGCCTGCTATTAAGCTACAGGTTCCTTGAAGTCAGACCATGAGCTATATCCAGCTATACTGCCCACGTGGCCAAGAGCAGGTCCCTGTAGACATACAACAGGTGCTAAAAACATAGTTATTAGTTGGTTAACAGCATACCCATCATGAAGTAAAACACCTCTTATTATCTGGTCTAGTTGAGCCCTCAATGTTTCCAGGGTTAGCACAAGCTGATCCTATAAAACAGCAAAAGACTTACATTACAGCTATGTCTTTTAGGTTTGGAAAGGATTTGCTTCAATGTGCTACAGATGTTGAGCATAACCATAACAGTTTCAACTAGCAGTGTAAATACGGAACACTTTAATTTTCAGAAAATTTTCTCTAAGAGTACTGTGGTAAACATCAGCACTGAGACTACCAAAACAACTTTGTAAACCTTAATGAAGAAAAAGCTGTGTCTTAGTCATAGGAAGGTTTAGAGGAGGACAAACACCAAACCATTAACAATTATTAATTTTGCAGAGAGAAACGAGTCTTTTTGGGGAGAAGGGGAACAATATGCACTTTCTACCGTATGTCTCTGTATTGTTTTTTAATAGTCTCATACCCAGCGTGCATTCATTCCTGTGTCATCGGCATGCCTGATCTCATCTCTAGATCTGTGCTGTCCAACACAGTAAGTGCTGGCCACATGTGGCTACTGAGCCCTTGAAATGGGCTAGCCCAAACCGAGATGTACTCTGACTATGAAATAGTGAATTTCAAAGACTTAATAGGAAAACAGAATATACAGTAGCTCATTATTTTCTATTAATACATTATGAAATGATACCATTGTGGATATATCGGGTGAAATAAAATTAATTGTACCTATTTCTTATTACTTTTTATAATGTGGCTATTAGAAAATTGAAAATTAGGCCAGGTGTGGTGGCTCATGCCTGTAATCCTAGCACTCTGGGCGGCCGAGGCAGGAAGATCACTTGAGGCCAGGACTTCGAGATCAGCCTGAGCAACATAGCAAGACCCCATCTCTACAAAAATTAGAAAAATTAGCCAGACGTGTAGTCCCAGCAACTCGGGAGGCTGAGGCAGGAGGATTGCTTGAGCCCAGGATTTCGAGGCTACAGTGAGCTCTGATCATGCCACTGCACCCCAGCCTGGCGACAGAGTGAGACTGTAACCGGCTCTATGACCAAATTTCAGTGACTCTTATGTTTTTGAAATAATCTCCTCCCTTAACAAACTATTTGAACTTTTTGAGTTGTTTCCCAGAAATGGCAGAATTTTTACCGGACAAATGAGTTGAGATTCTGAAGGCTCCTGAACAAGATTCCTGATGCCAAGAATCACCACCCCCTAGGACCTGCCCCAATGCACACGGCCCCTCCTTAAAAGGCCCATGTCAGGGGCCAGGCACGGTGGCTCACGCCTGTAATCCTAGCACTCTGGGAGGCCGAGGCAGGAAGATCACTTGAGCTCAGGAGTTCGAGACCAGCCTGAGCAAGAGTGAGACCCTGTCTCTAAAAAAAAAAAAAAAAAAAAAAAGCCCATGTCAGGGAGATGGGTTTGAGATTTCGCATATTCTTTTTTTTTTTTTTTTCTTTTGAGACAGAGTCTTGCTCTGTCGGCCTGGCTAGAGTGCAGTGGCATCATTATAGCTCGCTGCAACCTCAACCTCCTGGGCTCAAACGAGCCTCCTGCCTCAGCCTCCCAAGTAACTGGACAACAGGTGCTTACCACCATGTCTGGCTAATTTTCTTTCATTTTTTGTAGAGATGGGGTCTTACTATTGCCCAGGCTGGTCTCAAACTCCTGACCTCAAGTGGTCCTCCCACCTCGGCCTTCAAGAGTGCTAGGATTACACTTGTGAGCCACCATGCCTGGCTCTGACTAATTTTTAAAAAACTTTTTGTAGAGATGGTTTCTTTCTCTGTTGCCCAGTCTGGCCTTGAACTCCGGGGCTCAAGCAATCCTCCCACCTTGGCCTTCCAAACTGCTAGGATTACAAGCATGAGCCACTGCACCTGGCTTAACAGACTTTATAAGCAGTAGAGTCAGGATAGTCTGTAGCCCAGCCCCACATGGACTCGGGAATAATGCCTAACCTGGTCTGCACACTGGGAGCCCTGGACAGTGACCGTGAGATATGCACACCTGAGAAGAAGTATGGCTATGAGTATTTTCAGAAAAGCAAAATAACTGAAACAAATCTTGTTGCTTTCTGTAGGTATTTCTCAACTGACTTTTATTTTAAAGGCATAATAACACTGAGGAATCAATGAATCAAGTTTCGATAAGGCTGGGTATGGTGGCTCACACCTGTAATCCCAGTGCTTTGGGAGGCTCAGGCTGGAAGGTCGCATAAGGCCAGGAGTTTGAGACCGGGCTGGGCAACATAAAGAGATCCTGACTCTGCAAAAAATTAAAAAATCAGCCAGGTGTGGTGGCATGTGCGTGTCATCCCAGCTATTGGGGAGGCTGTGGCGGGAAGGATCCCTTGCGCTCAGGAATTCAACATTGCCGTGAACTATGATGATGCCACTGCACTCCAGCCTGGGCTACACAGCGAGACCCTGCCTCTAAAAAGAGAGAAAGGAAAGAAAAAAAACCCTGCAACTTATGAATCAATGACTTTTGCTTCATTTTGTTTTGCTTGAAGCTTTAAGATACTTGAGGGCCTGCCTGGCTTTACTCAGCCAAAAAGAACTATCAGGTGGAAAAAGCAGGGAGGCACTACATTAACATATTAAGTCTCACATTAACCCTCCAACTAGGAAATGCAGAAAATAAGGCTGCCCCTGAATTAAATGGGAAGATCAGCAAGCGCAGGTTTTCAGTAGGAAAACACAACATCCCCTGGTAGCTCTGCCCTGAAAGACATGAGCTGGAATGCATTAATTCACATAATAAACACACGTCTCATTCACGAGTCCATCAGCCGTGGAGAGGCAGAGAGAACAAGAGAATGAAAACCACAGCGAATGTCAGCAGTGGCGTCCAAACACCCCAAGGTGGGCGGCTGTGCTCCGTGTAGCCCCAGCCCTGGTGACAATACTGCCTCTGGGGTGGGAAGGGAGGGGAGTGTCCCTCTTCTCCTAGGGCTCCTGGCCACTCCCTAGTGCCTGGCTTTCCTCTGTCTGGGGAATCCACTTCCAGCCCTGTAGCATGGGGTGGGGGTGGGGGAGTGATCTCATGCCCACCTCCAAGAGTGGCCCTGCACGACCAGCCAGTCAGCTTGTCCCCTCCTCCTCTGCCCACTTGGGCCTGCTTTCCACCCAGGACTTGGTTTGCTTCCTAATTCCTGCAGCCCTATCTGGAAGGAGGCGCTCGGATCAGACAGGAGAGCAGGTGGAGAGTACCGCCAACGGGAGGAAGGGACTGGACCAAGAGACGGTTGCAGGCACCTGCTCACTGGTGCACGACCCCTGGGCGCCTCACCTGAGCCCGTGTCAGGGCTTGCCCCTCTTTCCAGTCTACCCAGGACCGTGCAGTGAGCCCACACATACCCCTTTCTCGTGAGACCCACCCACCCATCTCCATGTT